>CM067841.1:598241979-599491979 GCA_034509565.1 Triticum monococcum | reverse complement strand
CTGTCACCGCCTCCTCGAGCATCGGTTTGATGATTGCTTTGGTGTAATAGTGCGTAATTACATCTACAACAGCCACGCAAAATTTCGTCGAGTTCTGATGGAGGAATTTCCGACAATATACGATATACCGGAGCCCTGTCAAATCTGGACGGGAATCTGGATGAGTTTAGGGCGTGGTCTCCAGAGCCCAGGTCGGAGGTTCTTTGGAATATCCAACCGTTCATCTACTGAGGAATTCCCATATCTCCCACCCATCCAAATTTTAGCTCGATCCGACGGCTCAAACTCCGGGAACCTTCCAATGAGTGGACCAATTTTCGGATCCGTTTTCTGCGCGAATACGGATCCGACCCGAATTCATGTTTCTTTATGAACGTGATATTGGACAACCTTTTTAAGGAATTTTCTTCTATGTTATTGTGCGTCGTTTTTAAACATGTACCCATAAAATTTTAAGCCTCCTCCGAGGTAATCTTCACCATCACGCTGGTGTCAAACTAGTCCGGCAGTATTGCTCCGCGGCTGCCGATCTGCGCTAGACACGTCGCCGCTTTATTGAGCCGAGCTCAACCCCTTCGATCATCATCTCGGCAAGCCAAACAAGAGTTCGGCATCGCGAAGGATAAATCATCATCAATGTCGCTGCCCATGGACTACACGGAGCGGGCACACCGGCATCGCCACGCGGTAGCTGCATCAAGCAGCGTCGATCACGTCACAAGTCTTGACCTGCGTCGGCATCACCATGCTGCCTCTTCTTCGAATCATCATCAAACACGCCGACCTGTTTCGGCACATTAGCTGATAGCCGACCAGCTCCATCACGTTAGCTGGACTAAGGGCTTCACCTCGGCAAGCCAACCTTCGCCAGCATCACCAGGCCATCGCTTTAACGCTCATCAGGCAATGGGTGTGCGGATCGATTCCCGATTTTGGGAGTCGCTTCTCTTCGGAATGCTACAACAAATAAACCAGGTGCTATTAATCCTAAAAAAATTTGCTTGTTGGGTTTATTTTTCTTAAGGAATTATTACTCTGGTTTGTTCCATCATCTGTACACAGGTCTATCAAATGGCGGCCACATTAAAAACGGTCGCGTGGTGGTTCGGTCAGTTTCCGTACATAGTTTGGCGAACGCCGCATCCGGAGCCCGGACCGCCCTGCAAATTCAGGATTTGTCACGCCTTCACCGCGTCACGCTGATGCCCTGCATCGACATTGACTTCAGCGCCAGGCCATATTTCTTTTATTACTCACTTTGCATAAATTATTTATTATGCGACGCTTTTTTAATTATTATTATTACTATTATCTCCGGTTTGCACTATTTTTTGTGCACAGAAAAATGATCCGGGGACTTCGGTGTCACTCTGCCGGTCTGCATTGACCGTGCTATGTCACCACTTCGGCGTGTCGAGCTCTCCGCTCCGCCACCTCGGGACCAGCTTGGGGGATGGAACCTTGTCCCGCATCAAGCTCGGACTGCGTCATCAATGCCGAACACATTAACCAGCTAAGTCGCTTTCATGCTCAAAGTTTTAATTTTTAACTTATGTTCGGTTCGACCAAGCATTATACTTTTTTGGAAAAAAAGTTGCTTGTAAAAAATCTCCTTGTCAAAACTTTGTTTGTGGCATGCAAATTCAAATACCCCGTTTACTTGGGGGCTTCCTTCATGAAGCTTTTTCCTCTTGCATATGATTACACTTGTACGGCTTCGTTCCTTGTTCATGTATTACGCCACAATATGCACAATATTGACTTAAGCGATTTGCAAGCTGGGTTGCCTGGCTCCTGTGCTTACCCCTATGTTCCCGATTGTTCGGCTAGGGAGTAAAGGGAGCACCTGTGCGATTGTCACGACCGGGTCCTCCGAGCTCTGACCTCAGACTGGGTGAAGCCGAAAGCTAGCGCTCTTATTGTTTTCAATCATGGTCGGCACAAAACGGAACTCGTGAGTACAAAAAATCTATTGCACAAGTCTCATAGTAACAATGAGCACTGAAGAAAGTTATCGATGGGGGTACTATTTGCTTCAAAGATGCTTCTTACACTTCGTCAGTAATATAGCATAAGTTCCCTGAGCGCACTTTGTCTGTTACAGCCTTATGGCCTGATTGCCTGGTCATCGGAAACACCGTCGATACTCTCAACAGGCGGAGTACATGACACTTTTCGGCCCTTAGCCGAAGAGGGAGAAGCCAACGGTCGGTTAAGACGCGTTTAAAGTTCAGGTTAACAAAAATATGATGCAAGTACTTCGGTACATACAATCATTATACATAAAATTCTTTTACCCAAGTTACTTGGGGGCTCTTAAAATTTATATGAGCCATTTTATAGTAAATGTGTTTTCTTCTTGGACGTTGCAAAGTCTTTTTCTATCGCTCCTTTTTCGATGTGAGTGTGTGGTCAATAGCCAGATAACCCATTTTCTCTCTAATGACCGCTCGAGTTTAGTTCGCTAAACTGGTCTAACAAGAAGCACTCCACCTTCGGGGTAGGAGGCTGCAGCCGTAGGCTGGCCCGCTTGAAGTCTTGAGATCGGATGTGTAATATTAATGCACGACAGAAGCACAATTTTTTCCCCAATTTTTGGATTGGCACTGAACACTTGATCTTGTTCAGACGTCAAGTTTTTACTGACCCTTTTTGGTTTTCCAAGCTTATGGCACTTTTAAACTATTTGTGTGTTTTCAGCACAAGTCTCGCAGTGCAATGCCGGACACCTTTAGAGATTCGACAACAACATTCTCGGATATTGCTATATATGCATCGGTGTCGAATTGTGTCTTCAGTCAATAGTTGGGTCGCCCGGCTCCTGTGCTTGCCCCCTATGTTCCGCTCTGTTCGGCTAGGTGTGCAAAGGGAGAACCACTACGGTTGTGCTTCCATCTCACTTGGTTAAGCACCTCAGTGGAGAAAGCTGAAAACTGACTGTCATAATAAGCGTAAATTGGTCAGTGATCCGATGACTGTGTTAAATGACGGGCCATTCATAACATTGGCTGAAGTGTTTGCGACTTGACCTCGACTGTCGCCGAACACTACCGGGGGCTAGTAACTGGCCTCCCAAACTAAAATCCTCAATATTTTGCTCTTACATTAGAGCTGAGGTTTCATGATCATACTTAGCATGACAACCCAAAGAAAGGAACCGATAGCGGGACTATTTTCTTTGGAAGACATTTATTATGTTAAATAGTAATACAATATATCTCTTTGTGTACCTTTGTTTATAAAACCATATGGCCAGATTGCCTTGTTTGTCATAAATCTTTGCCCTCATAAAGGCTTCATAAAGTAGGACAAACACTCCTCGGCTACTGGCCGAGGAGGTGGAAGCCGATGGTCGGTCAACAAAGTTTTGTACAATGCGGATCCGAGCATTAATGATGTAAAGTACTTGGATACATAGAATCATTACACATAATTTGTGATATTACTCTGGATATCGATCCTTAATTCGGCCACCCGTGCCCGCATTAAGGCTCGGGGGCTACTGGGCATCGGGCTTATCATTTACTAACATTCAAGGGGCGTATCGATCCCCTGATCTGGTGTTGCCACCCGACCAGTGTCTCGGGGGCTACTGCATTGCCTGTTCAATGCAGAAATTTTTTAAGCGCAATACAGTTTCCGAGGAATTTTGATCCTCAGGTTGGTCGGCCGCACCCAACCTGAGTCTCGAGGACTGAGCATGCCGCTTTTTGTGTCCCGAAGTATTCTGCCGAGCTAGGACTTGATCCTCAGGCTGATTTTGCAAATCAACCAGAGTCTCAGCGGCTACTGGGATCAGCGGTCTTACGTCATCCTTCAGGTGCATCTCGGGTTTTAAGCCGATACATACCTTGAGGGTTATTGGCTATATATCTCGGCAGAGAATAAATTGCACCAATCAAAAACATTGACAAAAAATTGGCCCACAGTCGGGGTGGTGCACCACCTCGGAAGCAGTCCGGCATAAAGCTCGGGCGCTAGTGGCTAGCTCCATAGAGGGCATTTCCAGCATTAAGCTCGGCTAAACTCCTTCAACTTTTTTGGACCAAGATGATCTATGACATCTTGGATATAGTCCGGCGTTGGAGCTTGGACACAGTCCGGCGTTAGAGCTCGGATACATTTCGGCGTTGGAGCTCGGATACATTTCGGCGTTGGAGCTCAGAAGCAGTCCGGCATTGGTGCTCGACTGCAAAAGATACCTCGAATGCAGTTCGGCATTGGAGCTCGGACGCAAGAGGACACTGCCTCCCGGGAACAACTTCCAACCCGAGGTGTGGCATAAAAATAACCAGGCATTGATAAAGGCCGGAAACTTAAAGGGCTCCTCGGATACCCGACGTGTAAACTCATCAAATGCATTTCGGCGATCCTCAAGATCGAAGATGAGAAGATTTGTTGAACCAGTTTTCAAGACCGACAACCAAAGATGAAGAACAGTTCGAAAGAATCGAGGAGCGTCCCTAACTTGAAGACCGGTTCAGGGGGCTACTGACGGTGTCCTGGACTAGGGGGTACTCAACACGTCATCTCCCGATATGTTAGATTGGGCCGAGGACCCCCGTGGCCGTATACTCGCGGGCTAGTTCGGACAGCTGTCGCATACAAGGAAGATTCAACAAGACTTGGCGATCAAGACAAGGACTCCTCCCCACCTGCGTATTCGGCTAGGAATTTTGTTATCCTAGGCCTCTGGTGCATTATATAAAACGAGGCTAGGCTAGTCGATAGATCATATACAATCATACCATAGGCCAGCTTTTAGGGTTTAGCCTCTCCGATCTCATGGTAGATCAACTCTTGTACTACTCACATCATCAAGAATAAATCAAGCAGGACGTAGGGTTTTACCTCCATCAAGAGGGCCCAAACCTGGGTAAAACATCATGTCCCCTGCCTCCTGTTACCGTCCGCCTTTGATGCACAGTTCGGGACCCCCTACCCGAGATCCGCCGGTTTTGACACCGACAGAGTGCGTCTGCAGTTATCGGCCCGGGTGTGGGTAGGTTTGTCACGTCCGAATAGGTAGTCGTCATCCCAAGTCGGGAAGCGTCCTCATGATCCATAGATTGATCTGGTGTGTTCTGCTCTACTATCCAGCTCCTGCCGAAGGTAGTATGTATGGTCCTGAGCTGTTATGTCCTTGTTTTTGCGAGGTGGTGGGGCGGGCTGTTTTTCGGCTGAGTTGCCACTTTATCTCGACCGCGAGGTGGTCGGTCCGCCGCACTATCCCGACCGCGTGGTGGTCGGTCCGCATTGCGTGAGGGAGGTATGGGATTTGGTGCCTCCTCATCGAACTGAGGTAGCAGTCTACGCTTTGGGTAACTCTTGGCTGGGCGCTTGAGGTCGTATTCTTCGGCTGCCAGGACATCAGTCCACCTATCAATGAGCAGGTCTTGATCAGCTTGAAGCTGCTGCTGCTTTTTCTTCAGGCTTCTTGCAGTGGCTATCAGCTGGCGCTTGAAGCGCTCCTGCTCGAGGGGTGCCTCAGGCACGATGAAGTCCTCATTGCCGAGGCTCTCATCATCCTCAGAGACTGGCCGATAACTATCATCTTCTGGGTCATTAGGCATGGTCTGATTATTAGGGTTATCTTGCTCGTTGTCTTGTTCCTCCTGCTCGGATGCAGCCCCGATAGGGTCTTCATTGTTTTCGGTGTCGCCTGGAGGACTATTCTCCCCGGTGCCAGTATTTCCGTCATTTGAGCGACGAGGCTTAGAGCGGCGTTTAGAGCGTCGACGCTTGGACTGTGTCTCAAAAGGTTTATTCGCAACTGGATCTCCTTTCTCATCGTCGCTAGCTTTTTTAGGTGTGTCGACCACGTACACATCGTATGAAGAGGTGGCCGTCCAACATCCAGTAAATGGCGGGTTTTGGCCTTGCTCCTGGTCGGCATCGTCGTCCATACCGTTGATGTCTTTGGAGGCATAATCGAGCACGTCGGTTAAGTCATCAACAGTGGCTATGAAGTGGGTGGCGGGTGGGAAACAAAGTTTCCCATCGTCAGCCTCTGGGGAACCGAACATAGTTCGGCTATGAGTCCTTTTCCAAGGACAAGTTCTTTAAAGAGTTTAGCACATCACCCAAAGGTGAGTGCTGGAAGATGTCTGCGGCGCTAAATTTGAAAATCGATAACCGGTCCAGCTCGGTGTCCGCAGGCGTACATGGTCCGGAACTTATAGCCGGAGACAAATCTGGAGTTCCATTGATGCAGATATTGCGAGGTGCCGAGTCCGTGTGCGGCTCCGACACCGTGGACTCTGTGGCCTCGGATAGCATGATATGCTCCAGTTCTAAGGCCGTTGCAGCAACAGGTACCATCCCCTGGATGTGATCCGATGACACATTTAAGTCATGTTCATCGAAGCGAGGGGGGCGATTGTTGCGGTCTCAAATCCATTAAAGATCAAGTCTCCATGGATATCCGCGACGTAATTCAAGCTTCCCAATCTGACCTGGTGGCCAAGGGCGTAGCTATCGACCTGCTCCAGATTGCCAAGCGAGTTGGCCCGCAGTACGAAGCCGCCGAACATGAAAATCTGTCCGGGGAGGAAGGTTTCTCCATGGACAGCATCGCTATAGACGGTTGAAGGGGCCATCGAACCTTTCGTTGACCGCATAGTGGAACTCTCAATGAAAGCACCAATGTCGGTGTCAAAACCGGCGGATCTCGGGTAGGGGGTCCCGAACTGTGCGTCAAGGATCGATGGTAACAGGAGACAGGAGACACGATGTTTACCCAGGTTCGGGCCCTCTCTATGGAGGTAATACCCTATGTCCTGCTTGATTGATATTGATGAGTATGAGTGTTACAAGAGTTGATCTACCACGAGATCATAGTGGCTAAACCCTAGAAGCCTAGCCTATATGACTATGGTAATGAGTATATCCTTTCCGGACTAACCCCTCCGGTTTATATAGACACCGGGAGGATCTAGGGTTTACATAGGGTCGGTTACATAAGAAGGAAGCTTCATAATCGGTTGCCAAGCTTGCCTTCCATGCCAAGCAGAGTCCAATCCAGACACAGGTACAGTCTTCGGCCTTCATATCTTCACAGCCCATCAGTCCGGCCCATGGATAACAGGCCGGACGCCCGAGGACCCCTTAGTCTAGGACTCCCTCAGGCGCGCAGGGGGGCAGGCGCGCCTCCCTACCTCATGGCCTCCTCGTTGATTTCTTGACATCCACTCCAAGTCCTCTGGATCATGTTTGTTCTAAAAATAACTCTCCCAAAGGTTTCATTCCGTTTGATATTCCTTTTCTGCAAAACACTGAAATGGGCAAAACAACAGCAATTTGCACTGGGCCTTGGGTTAGTAGGTTAGTCCCAAAAATAATAGAAAAGTGTATAAATAAGCCCATTAACATCCAAAACAGATAATATAATAGCATGGAACAATCAAAAATTATAGATACGTTGGAGACATATCATGCGCGTCGGTCCTAAACAAACGGTTTTTAACCCCTTTCCACGACGGCGGTTGGAACCGTCGCCAAGTGAGTGTGTGTGATAGGGTGTCCTTCCCACACGACCCAGAAATCGTCAGGGATAGGCCCTCCTGGGACCCAGGCTGGGGTCGTGTGCGATCGGGCGAGGCATCGAAACGCAATCATTTCCTTAGGTATATACATCTCACACGGTGAATCCCAGAAAATCATTTCCGTTCATATGTATATCACACACAGTCAATCCAAGGAATGCATTTCCGTTCTTATGTACATCCCACACAGTCAACCAGGGAAAACGTTTCCATTCGAAAGTAAATGCCACACAGTTTTATGTGTAGGCTCGTGTGTGAAAGGTGTAACTATCACACACGGTCTTCCTTGGTTAACTGTTTGCTTTTATCAACTATATCACACACGATTTGATGAAGGAAACTGTGTGGCATTGGGATATCCATCGCAAGCGCTTTTACTGTTAAAAACGTTTGCAAAGGTCCATGACACATTTAGAAAGTTTATTAGTTTACAATTATTACTTCCAGTATTACGCAAATTCACATTTTATATCGAACAACTATTTGCCAATTTCATAAAAGGCACATAAAATATATTATAACATCACAGTACGGTAGCTACATGAAAACAGCACAGTACAACATATAGCTAGCTCAACTTCGTAAGAACAATATATTCATTTCCCTGATCAAGATTATCTAGGCTCGTCTTATCCACCTCTGCTTTCAGTTCAGTAAGAACCCGTTTTGCACGGGCAAACTGGGAAAGTGCCTCCTCCTTTGCCAACATCATCTTAGCAAAGTTTGATTTAAAAAATCTGAGCTCATTCTCCACCATCAACTTTTTATCCCGCATCTTGAAATATGCTTCAGCGTTGACAAGACTTTCTGTAAGCCTATGTGTGTTCACTTCCTTATACATGCTCCAGAGCTTCGTTAGGCACATCTTCAAAGACTCTGGCCACTCTTGATCAACCTACTCCAAGTAAGAACACTTTTGTTCATCCTATAATATTTAAAACTAGACCAGTAACAATTGTAGGGGAAATGGGTTTATAGCAACATAGAAAATTACCAATGCTTATTTTGAAAAACTAAAGAAACGAGTTAATTATGACATATCTTCTCAAAAAGATCAATGTGCAAATGAAATAATTGGTACTGAGGCAACAACCAAATTCTGGAACATCAGAAGCTATAATTAACTATAACGACGCTACAAGTTCTTACTCATGTACAATAAATAACAAATTAAACATTTTATGAGGAAGGTAAATATAATTGCAACAGCATAGCGACAGTGTTTGCATGACAGCAAATTGATACTAATACGTGTGTACATGCACAGATTTAGTAACATAGAACTAATAGCACTAAGGCCGTCCACTATGTATGCCAAAACTGGTGTAAAGACAACTGTTGCTACATCTCGCATCGGTGCCCTGAACTGGCGAGCCGATGCAGCGGAAAAAAATCAGGGACCCGGACTCCGGAGCACGTAGTTGCTCCGATGCCTAGTTTCTTCGTGCCATAAAGATTTAGTATTTTACTGCTTGGCTGCTCGGATGTGTGGACCAAAGTTGGCTGCACAAACTACTGAAGTGGTGCCAAATAATTTTCTAGTGGCACCGCTGATGAGATGGCAACAATATAGGATACTAGGTACAAATTGTGACACTGTCTTAGGATGCGTTTGGTTGAAGGTGTGGTATGAATGGGTTGGGACCGTGACAGTGTCTGAATCACATCTAACAAATGATTTGTAACAACTGAAGAGGGTCTAACCTTCTCTGCACATGCCATAAACTTCCTCCCAGTGTCCACAGAATCAAACGCAAGTAGCTTCATGCATGGAGATTGATGGTGACAACGAGCAGATAGATCTTCAGCCACCCCGCTCCATTCGTTGCCACTGATGGTCTTAGGGAGCTACAAGAGGAAGAAACGACTCAAATCGACCTCTGGGTAAAATTCCTTCATTCCAAGTCATAGCTCGAGAGAGAGAAGAGAGGCATACCCAGGTGGTGAAGGAGTAGTCGCCGGAGGAGGAACCGCTGGAGATGTCTTTGAAGAAGACCATGGCGACCCCGGAGGTAGGATGCGAGACGGCGAGAGCGAGGAAGCGGCTATAGCTTAGCAAGGAAGGGAGGAAGGAGGAAACAGGGGAAATGTGACTTGTGGACGGGGTGAAAAGGGGGTAGGGAAGGGGGAAAGGGGGCGGGGTAGATATTTTGGCGGTAGGCCAAAATGTTGGAAATGTGGAGGGAAACTTTGCGCGCGGTGCTGCCGGACCATTCACTTTGAACGATTGTGTGCATCACAAATGATTCTTCTTCTTTGCGCGCATGGGATGAGTTTGATAATTCAAATTTTGGTGAAAATTTCCCTGGGTACGTCATTGCATAATTTAACATCGCTTGCTAATTTGGGCACACAAAAGAACGTACAGCAGGCAGACCACACTTACTGAATCGAGCAATTTTAGCAAATTAAACTAAGCCAGTTGACCTAAACATTGCTCTAACAAAAGACCAGCATTAAAAACAAAGCCTAAGTATGCATAATTAAAAATCCACCACCACTATGGCCTATGCATCGCCGGTGTGAGATGAGACGCCGATGACTTGTCCTGGCGACATGCCGCCGTTGGTGGACTCCGCGTCTCCTTGTCCTCATCCTCGTCCTCGGCGCCGCCCTCAAGGTTGTAGTACTCGTAGTACTGGCTGCGCCAGAGCTCGCGTTGGTACCCCACCGCCGATTCCTCGACGGACAGACTCTTCTCTACCTCGACCTCGGCCACATGCAACTCCTCCTCCCGGCGCCTCTTGATCTCCAACGCCTCCTACATCTCCAGCTCCCGCTCGGCGACCTCATGAGGAAGCAGGTGCTCCATGGTCACCGCCCCTTTAAAGATGTGGGTTGCATGCTGGAGTCCAAGGTGGCCTTGAATATCTTGGCATGTGCATCCTCGATCTTGGTGTGGATGGCCTCGACCCAGGCCAGCGCGACATTAGTGGCACGGATGGCAGCTCGAGCGCTCTCGGAGTTTGCAGCCGCTGTCGCAGCAACAGCTGTAGGCATCTCGGCTGCTGCAGCTGCCCTATCGGCTGCCGCAGACGCCCTCTCGGTGGAAGCGACCGCGCTCAATGCGGATGCGGCGACACTCTCGGCGTAGGCGGCCGCGCTCTCGGCGCAGGCGGCCGCGCTCGGGGGGGACGCGGCCATCGTACGGGCCTTCACAAAGCGTTTCCACAGCGTCATCTTTGAAAGAAGGGGGTGCGGGAATGAGGATCAGGATTTGTGGATTCGGGGGTTGCCGGCACTAGAGCAGACGAGCCGGCGAAGCTTAAGGAGGGAGACTTAAATAGACCCGGATATTTTCATCGCAAACGGTTCCTAGAAAACAACTGTGTGTGATGTTCTAGATATTTTTCATTAGCTATGAAAGACAAATTTGGAATAAAGTGCCAACGGATGGTGTTTTTAATGAATGAGAAATTTTGCAGTAGTAATACAACTGTCATGTCAAATTTTGGAAAATTTCAAGGGTCATTTGACCTTCTAACACATTTAAGTGATTTTCTAGCCATTTAATGACCATATTTGAAATTTGAACTACATGTACATGCAACAGCTAACCATAACAGTTTGAAAACTCATATTTCGTGTACTTGTGTGTGATTTAATTTCATGGGCAGTAAATTGGAAGGAATTTTCAAACATATTGGTCTAACGGCTATGACACAATTAAGCATGGAGTGACATGGCATTTCAATTCCAAAAAATTTAAAAAAATCAAAAACACATGAAACCTTGGTTGATGTAATGCCATGCCACCAAGATGATGTGGTAAAAAAATTGACATGTTTGACCAATGTTTGGACACACAGCCCTCACAAACCGGAGCAACTCTCTAGAAGGCTCGTCGTTCCAAGAGGGAACAATGCATGTTTGATGACGAACGGGAGATAACTTCCTCTTACGGCCTTCAAATTTTTTTTCTACGTCTAGCGTGCACTACTACAACTGTAATGTGAAATTTTTGAAAATTCTAGGGGTCATTTGACCTTTTAAAGACATTTAAGTGATTGTCTAGCCATTTAATGACCGTAATTCAAATTTGAACTACATCTACATGCAATGCGTAACCAAAACAGTTTGAAAAATCATAAGTTTGTACTTGTGTGCGAGTTAATTTCATGTGCAGTAAACTAGAAGGAATTTTCAAACAAGTTTGTATCATGACATGGACACATATGCACGAATACGTATGCATGGAGTGGCATGGCATTTTAATTCCAAAAAAATCAGAAACACATGAAACCTTGGTTGATGTAATGTCATGCCATGAAGATGCTGTGGTAAACAAATTGGCATGTTTGACGAAAGTTTGGACACACATCCCTCACAAACCGGAGCAACTCGCTAGAAGGTTCGTGGTTCCGAGAGGGAACAATGCATGTTTGATGACGAACGGGTGATAGCTTCCTCTTAAGGCCTTCAAATTTTTTCTACGTCTAACATGCACTACTACAACTATAATGTGAAATTTTGGAAAATTCTAGGGGTCATTTGACCTTTTAAAGACATTTAAGTGATTTTCTAACCATTTAATGACCGTAATTCAAATTTGAACTACATCTACATGCAATGCCTAATCAAAACGATTTGAAAAATCATATATGTGTAATTGTGTCTGAGTTAATTCAATGTGTAGTAAATTAGAAGGAATTTTGAAACATATTGGTCTCACGACATGGACACATGCATAAGTATGCATGGAGTGACATGGCATTTTAATTCAAAAAAATAGAAAAAAATGATCAGAAACAAAAGAAATCTTGGTTGATGTAATGTCATGCCACCAAGATGATGTGGTAAAGAAATTGGCATATTTGACAAACGTTTGGACACACGCCCCTCACAAACCGGAGCAACTCGTTAGAAGGTTCGTGGTTTCGAGAGGGAACAATGCATGTTTGATGACAAACGGGAGATAGCTTCCTCTTACGGCCTTCAAATTTTTCCCAACGTTTAATGTGCACTAATACAGCTGTCATGTGAAAATTTGGGAAATTTCAGGGGTCATTTGACCTTTTAAAAACATTTAAGTGATTTTCTAACCATTTAATGACCGTAATTCAAATTTGAACTACATCTACATGCAACACCTAACCATAACAGTTTGGACAATAATATTTTTGTGTACTTGTGTGCGAGTTAATTCCATGTGCAGTAAATTAGAAGGAATTTTCAAACATATTGGTGTCAAGGCATGGGCACATGCATGGAGTGCATGCCATGGCATTTTAATTCCAAAAAATTAAAAAATGATCAGAAAAACATGAAACCTTGCTTGATTTAATGTCGTGCCACCAAGATGATGTGGTAAAGAAATTGGCATGTTTGACGAAAGTTTGGACACATACCCCTCACAAACCGGAGCAACTCGCTAGAAGGTTCGTGGTTCCGAGAGGGAACAATGCATGTTTGATAACGAACGGGAGATAGCTTCCTCTTACGGCCTTGAAATTTGTTTCTATGTCTAACGTGCACTACTACAACTGTAATGTGAAATTTTGGAAAATTCTAGGGGGCATTTGACCTTTCAAAGACATTTAAGTGATTTTCTAACCATTTAATGACTGTAATTCAAATTTGAATTGCATCTACATGCAACACCTAACCAAAATGGTTTGAAAAATCATATCTGTGTACTTGTGTGCGAGTTAATTCCATGTACAGTAAATTAGAAGGAATTTTCAAACATATTGGTCTCACGACATGGACACATGCATACGTATGCATGGAGTGACACGGCATTTTAATTCAAAAAAAGAAAAATGATCAGAAACACATGAAACCTTGGTTGATGTAATGTCATGCCACGAAGATGATGTGGTGAAGAAACTGGCATGTTTGACGAACGTTTGGACACACACCCCTGATAACCCACAAGTATAGGGGATCAATTGTAGCCTCTTTCGATAAGTAAGAGTGTCGAACCCAACGAGGAGCTAAAGATAGAACAAATTCCCTCAAATTCCATCGACCACCGATACAACTCTACGCACGCTTAACGTTCGCGTTACCTAGAACAAGTATGAAACTAGAAGTACTTTGTAGGTGTTTTTGGATAGGTTTGCAAGATAATAAAGAGCATGTAAATAAAAGCTAGGGGCTGTTTAGATAAAGAAACAATAAAGTTAGTATAGCAAGTGTGGAAAAGTGGTGGTAGGAGTTGCGAAATTGTCCCTAAGCAATTGACTACGTTACTAGACCGATAGCAAGTTTTATGTGGGAGAGGCCACTGCTAGCATGTCATCCCTGACTTGGAATTCTCTGCACTTATGATTGGAACTATTAGCAAGTATCCGCAACTACTAACGTGCATTAAGGTAAAACCCAACCATAGCATTAAGATATATTGGTCCCCCTTCAATCCGTATGCATCAATTTCTATGCTAGGCTGAAGTTTCTGTCACTCTTGTCCTCCAATACATAGTCCTATCAACATACAACTAACCCTATGGTGTGATCCATGCACGCGCTCATATGATGGGCACCAAAGGACAGCAACATAACCACAAGCAAATTAAATCAATCATAGCAATTCATCAACCACCGATAGGACAACGAAAATCTACTCAGACATCATAGGATGGCAACACATCATTGGAAAATAATATGAAGCATAAAGCACCATGTTCAAGTAGAGGGTGCAGCGGGTTGCGGGAGAGTGGACTGCTATAGATAGAGGGGGGAAGGTGATGGAGATGTTGGTGAAGATGGCGGAGGTGTTGGTGAAGATCGCGGTGATGATGATGGCCCCCGGCGACGTTTCGGCGCCATCGAAAGCGAGGGGGAGAGAGCCCCCCTCCTTCTTCTTCTTCCTTGACCTTCTCCCTAGATGGGAGAAGGCTTTCCCCTCTGGTCCATGGCCTCCATGGCACGAAAGGGGCGAGAGCCCCTCCGAGACTGGATATGTCTCTCTGTTTCTGCGTTCTCAGGTTCTGCCCTTTCACTGTTTCTTATATTCCCGGAGATCCATAACTCCGATTGGGCTCAAAATTTAACACGGTCTCTATCCGTATATTAGTGTTCTTGCAGAGAAAGAAGGGCATCAACTGCCTTATGGGGTGGCCATGACGGCCCAGGGCGCGCCTGACCCCCTGGGACGCGCCCCCTACCTCGTGCCCCCCTCGGGCATCCTCTCGCGTTGATTCTTCTTCCCAAAAATCACATATATTCCAAGAAAAATATCTGTCAGTTTTTATCCCGTTTGGAATCCGTTTGATATGGATTTACTGTGAAACAAAAAACATGCAACAAACATGAACTGGCACTGGGCACTGGATCAATATGTTAGTCCCCAAAAATAGTATAAAAAGTTGCCAAAAGTATATGAAAGTTGTATAATATTGGCATGGAACAATCAAAAATTATACATACGACGGAGACATATCAGCCCTCACAAACCGGAGCAACTCGTGTCGGTGTACTAGAGTAGGGGTACCCTAGTATCCCGAACTTGTGCACGGGCAGTCGCAGCATCCCGCGGCAAGGCTTGCCGGGTGACCGCCAAGGTCCTCCGTGGTTCCTTTGAAGCCATTCAAGAACAAAGTATCCAAGACCCCGGCAAGAGGAGCTTGCCGGGAAGGACAAGACCCCGGCAAGATGAGCTTGCCGGGAAGACCAACCAAGACATCTCAAGGAACGTGCCGCGACACACCACGCGTCCCGGCAAGGCCCGATGAGCGACAAGCTCCCAGACGCGGCAAGACAACAACCGCGGCAAGGCGCTCGCCGCGGCAAGCCCCCACTCTGTACCTGCGCTCCAGCACATCCACCAACGTGTCGCTCTGGGACCCTTCCAGGCATACGTGGCGGGAGGCTGTGCAGCTAGCGGTACACGGTGGCAAGCGGCGCTGACAAGATTGCCATCGTGGCAAGCGGAGGCGTCCCTGGCGGTCCCTTTTGCATTGTTTAGGCGACATAGACGGGCATTTAATGCCCTTGTCCCCTGCCGTCAGGGTTAGGTATGATGCACTGTAGTAGGCGGCGGTGCCAACCACCACGCCTTTTCCATTTTTACCCTCGTCTATGTTGCCACCTGTCGGTGACCCCTTGAGCATATAAAAGGAGGCCCATGCGCAACGTAGAAGGGGGGGGGATCATTCTCACGCTCGGTCTCGCTAGCTGCTGGTGTGTACTGTAGCACTTCGCGCTCCCGAGCAAGAACACAATACAAATCAAAGCAGGAGTAGGGTTTTACGCATCCGTGCGGCCCGAACCTGGGTAAACTGATCGTGTGCTCGTGCGCTTCGCCTCGATCTGCTCTTCGTGCGCTCTCCGCCCCCTGCCGAACCAAAAGGGGCTCGGTCCGCCGGTCCCATAAGTGTCCGTGGGATTAGCACCCCCGACATCTTTGGCGCGCCAGGTAGGGGCTCGTCGAGGGTTGTGTGAACCTGATCCGGCGTTCGCACGAGCTAAATCTCCATCGACTTCATCGACATGCCGCCGAAGAAGAAGGCTTCGGAGGCGGCTGCTCCGTCCGCGCCGAACCCACCATCGCCAGAGCAATCGTCTGGTGGGGTAGACGCCGGTGGAAGAACGGGCGCCGACGAGGGTGCTCACGGTGCTGCCAGGTCCAAGGACAAGGCTGCGCTGCTCATCGGCGGCGCAGTCGGCTCCCACAACGACCGGGCGCACTCCAAGACCTCGACGTCCGTACACGCACCGCGCCCATCCTAGGAGGCGCGGGACCAGCAGCGTCATGGTACTCACAGTACCATACGCTTGCTGGACCAAGATCGAGCTGGTGGATCTCGGAGTGCTCAAGACCAGCATGCACGCCAATGTGCTGGCGCGAGCGGGGCGCGGTCGCCTGGACGAGATACTGCTCCTTCTAACATGGTTAGAAGTCCGAGCATATCCCGTTCCTCACACCGTTCGCCACTGCCGCCCGCCACTTCAGCAGAAGCTTTGGCGTGAGCTCAATTGCTCCTAGACTACCCTCCAGCGCCAGACAAGATCGACGACTGGAGGGCCACCATTCAGAGTCTCGTCGGCTTCGCCAACGGCGACAACCCACGGCAGCCGAGTACATCGCAGCCGCGGCAAGTCAGCCAGGCACGAGCCGGTGGCGACCAGACCGGTGGAGGTGCAACTACTATGCACTCTCCGCCCCGAAGGCCAAGATTGCCGATTCGCCGGATCCACCACGACAGCGACTCCATCGCGTCATCGGATCCACGAGCTCGTCGCGATCAGCGCCAAGTTCTTCACGAACGACAGCAAGAAGACGCTCGTACTCGCATCGAGCGCCGAAGAGAAGCGCGGCGTCAATCAGACCAGCGCGCTGGGCCCTCTGTTGACATGCATGCGCCAGAGGAACCAGGTGACTTGCCATACACGGTAGGTTGCCCTGCGTTTACTCGTGAGCTGCGGCAAGTCCAGTGGCCCGGCAAGAAGAATTTCAAGCAGGACGTACTGGAGAAGTACGACGGCAAGTCGCATCTGTCGGAGTTCCTCAGCATCTACACCATTGCGGTGCAAGCTGCCGGGGGGCGAGACGACAAGATCCTTGCCAACTACTTCCCACTGGTGCTCAAGCCCAACGTCAGGTCCTGGCTCATGCACTTGCCGGACAACTCCATATCCTCCTGGGCAGACCTGTGCCATCAGTTTGTCGGCGCCTTTACAGGCGGCCACAAACCTCATGGCCAAGAGAGTGACCTTCACCTGCCCGCCCAGAAGGAAGGAGAGCCCCTGCGCAAGTACATTCAGAGATTCAGCCGTGTACAGCACAACATCCCAGATGTCCACCCTGCCGCGGTCATCAGTGCGTTCCATCAGAACGTGCGTAACCGCAGGATGCGGGGGGAAATGGCGATGTGCAAGATCAGAGACGTCAGTGAGCTATATGCCCTGGCCGACAAGTGTGCGCGTGCTGAGGAAGGGATGAAACTCCCTGGAGAAACTACAGGAGCAGGAGGATCTGACAGCGAGGATGCTGCCCCGGCAAAGAAAAACCGGCGGCGCAACAACAGGAAGAAGAAAGGCAAAGATGTGCTAGTCGTTGAGCAGTCTGGCAACGAAGGCGGCGCCAAGAAAGCCAAAGTTGGTAGCTCCGGCAAGGAGATTGCCGCATGCACCAACTGCCAGGCAGTGGCGGTCGCCGACAAGTAGGACGCAACCGACAAGCAGTACTGCAAGATCCACCACACCAAGGGCCATGACCTCCAGAGCTGCAAGAAGGTCGAGCAGCTTGTCTAGCAGCAAAAAGCTGAGTACGAGCGGCGCAACAAGGAGAGGGCCCAAGGAGGCGCCGGCGAATCCGGCAAGAAGCGCGCCGGCCGGGGAGGACGCCGCGGCAAGGCCAAGCAGCGACAAGGAGACAGACCTCCCCGCGGCCGCGACAACGATGAAGATGACGATGATGACGAAGACATGGAGGATGTCGAGACCGGTGAGCAGGAGTTTCAGAAAGCCACAGAGGTCTTGTGCGTTGATGGCGGTGCTTCTCTGCATACTTCACACCGCAAACTCAAACAATGGGCGCGGGAAGTCAATGCGGCAGAACCACCTGTCGAATCGCGCAAGCTTCTGAAATGGTCCAGCACGCCTATCATCTTTGATATTGAGGACCACCCTGATCGCACAACTGCAGTAGGGTGCTTGCCGATGTTGGTCTCACCAACTATCCGCAACCTCAAGGTCACTAAGATGCTAGTTGACGGCGGGGCCGGCTTGAACCTGATCTCCTCCGCTGTACTCCAGAAACTCCAGATCCCTGACAGCGAGCTCGAAGAGACCGGCACATTCCAAGGAATCAACCCGGGAAGGAGCAAGCCGAAAGGGAAGGTCACGTTGCCGGTAACATTTGGCAGCGAGCTGAACTTCAGGACTGAGAGGGTCACTTTTGACGTTGCGGATTTTCCATTACCTTACAATGGGATACTCGGCCGTCCTGCACTCGCCAAGTTCATGGCAGCCTCTCACTACGCATACAACATGCTCAAGATGCCAGGCCCGATAAGTGTCATCTCTGTCCCTGGCGACAAGAAGGATGCTCTTATTTGTGCCGACAAGATCTACCGGGAAGCAGCAGCCGCAACAGACCGCAAGTCACTTCCCGCTGAAGCTCCCGGGGGGAAGAAGAAGACCAAGTCCGGCAAGAGTTCTGATGCCCACTCCGGCAAGCGCACCTCTTCGGAGTGCTGCGCTACCATTGAGGATGCACCATCGAGCTCCACCGGCAAGTGTAAGAAGGCAATGGCGGCTCCACCAGAGACCAAGAAAGTGTCCGCCAAGGAGGACGGCACTGGTGGTACCTTCACCATCAGTGCCACTCTTGACCCTAAATAGGAAAGCGCGTTCATTGCTTTCCTGCGGGCGAACGTCGACGTGTTTGCGTGGCAACCGTCTGACATCCCCGGTGTTCCTAGGAAAGTAATTGAGCACCACCTTGCCATTTGTCCTCATGCGCGGCCCGTCAAGCAGAAGGTCACGAAGCAAGCAGTGGAGTGCCAAGAATTCATTGCAGAAGAAATCAAGAAATTGGAAGCAGCAGGCCTTGTCAGAGGAGTGCTCCATCCTACGTGGTTGGCCAATCCTATAGTCGTGCGCAAGGCAAACGGGAAATGGAGGCTTTGTATTGACTTTACTGATGTTAATAGAGCTTGTCCCAAAGACCCATTTCCCTTGCCGCGCATTGACCAGATTGTTGACTCCACGGCCGGATGTGACTTGCTTTTATTTCTTGACGCATACTCAGGATACCATCAAATCTTCATGGCAGAAGAGGATGAGGAGAAGACCGCATTCATAACTCCATGCGGCACGTACTATTTCATACGGATGCCTTTCGGTTTAAAGAATGCTAGTTCAACATTTGCAAGAGTAGTCCATGTCGCTCTTGAGCCGCAAATGCACAGAAATGTGGAAGCCTACATGGATGATATAGTGGTCAAGAGCAAGGACAGGGCAACTCTGATTCAAGATTTAGACGAGACCTTTGCAAATCTGCGCAAGATCAACCTCAAGCTCAACCCCGAGAAGTCTGTGTTTGGAGTCCCCTCTGGCAAGCTTCTCGGGTTCTTTGTGTCTCAGCGGGGAATTGAAGCAAATCCCGACAAGATCAAGGCCATTGAGCAGATTGAAGCACCAAAGCGCGTCAAGGATGTACGAAGACTTGCCGGTTGCGTGGCTGCTCTCAGCAGGTTCATCTCTCGGTCTGCTGAGCGCGCCCAGTCGTTTTTCAAAATTTTGAAAAAGGCAGGTCCAATGAAATGGACTCCGGAAGCGGAGGCTGCACTGCAGGACTGGAAGAGATACCTGTCCTCCACTCCAACACTTGTCGCACCTAAGCCACAAGAGAAGTTGCTGCTGTACATCGCGGCAACCAATCAAGTGGTTAGTGCTGTGTTAGTGGCAGAGAGGGAGGCAGATGACGAGCCAGCAACCGTGGCAAGCGCATCCAGCGACAAGCAGGGGGCTTCCCCGACAAGCTCTGGTCCCGACAAAGATGGATCTGCGCAGGTGCGCGAAGAGATACAGAAGAGAATGGTGCAGCGCCCAGTTTACTTTGTCAGTTCCCTTCTGCAGGGGGCTAGGTCACGGTACTCTAGTGTGCAGAAATTGCTTTTCGGCCTTCTTATGGCCTCGAGAAAGCTGCGCCATTACTTCCAAGCACATGAGATCACAGTTGTCACTCGCTTTCCGTGGAAGAGGATACTGCAGAATCTAGAAGCAACAAGCAGGATTGTCGAGTGGGCACTAGAACTATCAAGCTTTGGCCTCAAGTTTGAGAGTACTTCAACTATCCAAAGCAGAGCATTGGCAGAATTCATAGCAGAGTGGACGCCAACACCATATGAAGAAATTCCTGAAACAAGCATCCCCGTCAAGGAAGCAAGCAAAGAGTGGCTCGTGTACTTTGACGGTGCCTTCTCGCTGCAAGGCGCCGGTGCTGGCGTGCTGCTTGTCGCACCCACTGGAGAGCACCTCAAGTACGTAGTCCAGATGCACTTTCCCAAGGAGCAAGCGACAAACAATACTGCAGAGTATGAAGGCTTGCTTGCCGGTCTCAGGATCGCGGCAGACCTTGGGATTAAGAAGCTCATTGTCAGGGGTGATTCGCAGCTTGTCGTCCGCCAAGTGAACAAGAATTATCAGAGTCCATTGATGGAAGCCTACGTTGACGAAGTGAGAAAGCTAGAAGAGCACTTTGACGGCCTACAGATGGAGCATGTCCCAAGAGCTCAGAACGACATTGCCGATGGCCTGTCAAAGTGCGCCGCACTTAAGTTACCTGTGGAACCAGGGATCTTTGTGCTCAAGCTGATTCAACCGTCCGTAACGCCATCAACTAGACAGATCAAGAAGAGGAAGTTGATTTCTAGTGACTATTTTCCGGCAGAGCATACCGAAGCCGCCGCCAAGAAGGTCCCCAAGATCGACGCCAAGAGTGCTGAGGAGCAGTCTGCTCCGGCAAGCCCTAGGGTTTGTTCCGTTGAAGCAGACGGTCCCGACAAGTTTTGCTCCGGCAAGCTTGCCGGGGAACGTCAAGCTCTGGCAGAGCCGCAGGCTCTTGCTGTAGAAGCGGATGTTCCCGCAGGAGCAGATATGCCTTTAGTCCTTGTTGTCGAGCCGCAAGCTCCAGCATGGGCACAGCAGATTGTCCATTTCCTTCAGACAGGAGAACTTCCTGAAGAGCAAGAAGAAGCGGAAAGAGTAGCCCGGCAGTCAAGTATGTACCAGTTTGTCGACAGCACACTGTACAGAAGAAGACTCAACGGTGTGAAATTGAAGTGTATTCCCCGGGAAGATGGACAAAAGCTGTTGGCAGATATACATGGAGGGATATGTGGTCACCACATTGGCGCAAGAGCACTTGCCGGCAAAGCATTCCGGCAAGGTTTCTTCTGGCCGACAGCCCTCCAGGATGGAACTGCACAAGTAACCAAGTGTGAAGTGTGCCAGTTCCATTCCAAGCAGATACACCAGCCAGCTCAAGCTCTCCAGACGATCCCTTTATCCTGGCCATTTTCGGTCTGGGGGCTCGACATCCTTGGCCCCTTTCCCCGAGCAGTCGGGGGCTTTGAGTACTTGTACGTTGCAATCGACAAGTTCACAAAGTGGCCGGAAGTGGAAGCAGTGAGGAAGGTGACAGCACAGTCAGCAGTCAAGTTCTTCAGGTCAATTGTTTGCCGCTTCGGGATCCCTAACAGGATAATCATCGACAACGGTACACAATTCACGAGCCGCACCTTCATGCAATACGTCCAAGATCTTGGCGCCAAGGTCTGCTTCGCTTCTGTTGCTCACCTGAGAAGCAACGGTCAAGCGGAGAGGGCAAATGCTGAAGTGCTGCGTGGGCTCAAGACCAGAACTTTCGACAGGCTGCACAAGTGCGGAAGAAACTGGATCGAGGAGCTGCCGGTGGTTCTTTGGTCGATCAGAACGACGCCAAATCGAGCCACTGGCCAGACACCTTTCGCTCTTGTCTATGGAGCGGAGGCAGTTCTCCCCACAGAACTCGTATATGGGTCACCTCGAGTGCTCGCTTATGATGAGCTCGAGCAAGAGCAGCTGCGACAAGATGACGCGCTGCTCCTTGAGGAAGACCGTCTTCAGGCTGCTGTGCGAGCTGCTCGCTACCAGCAAGCTTTGCACCGCTACCATAGCCGCAAAGTTAACGCCAGAAGTCTCGAGGAAGGCGACCTTGTTCTTCGGCGTGTTCAGTCCGCCAAGAATTCCAACAAGTTGACGCCAAAGTGGGAAGGCCCTTATCGGGTGAAACGAGTCACTAGGCCTGGCGCTGTCCGCCTTGAGACCGAAGATGGCATACCAGTGAGCAACTCCTGGAATATTGAGCATCTTCGTAAGTTTTACCTGTAGGGCGCGGTTGCCGGAACCCGTTCCGGCAACCACCTTTTGTACAAGTCTTGCCGCTGTTGCATGTAATCCTTTGTACAAAGCCGGGCGCAAACCCCGTGCATAAAGCTTATGTGCTCCGCACACCTTGTCGATTTCATGCTTTTTATTATTTGCATGTGTTATATGACACTTTGTGCAGCACTTACCCCCGGTAAGCAACAACGAGCCATAAGGCTCCATACCTTTATTTTCTCCTCTCTCTTTTTTCTCAAGGAAAGGAAGGGTCCCTCGCCCACAAGTTTGCCGGGGGGAAGGAGAAGATATGGTACAGACCAGGCGTCGTTCAAGAAAGTTTCGCCTTGCCGGGAAGCAAACAACAGAAAAGCTAAGTTGCCAAAGTTTGAGCAATCAGATTTCCTTTAAATTTTTAAGTTATTTTCCTTGAACGACCGTACTTTGTATGGAAAACCTGTGCATGGAGGAACCAACTCGTAGCTAGTTGCGCCCTTATTTTGTTTCGAGTCCTCTCAACAACTTAAGCGAGCTGCGACTAGCTGTGACAAGGTTTCTTGTCGGCAGCGGCACCGCCAGCAGGCTGCTGACGTCCCGCACTCAGCGCTCGCGGCAAAGGTGTCTGCGCCATCAAGTTCCCTAAAAGCGTAGGGCAAAAACATACAAATGAAAGAATCAAGTAGAGGAAATAACATTACAATTAGTACCCAAGATAAAGTTATATTACAAGATAGCTTGTCGCAGCTCTAACAAGATTGTTCGCACAACATGACTAGCAGCGACAAGAAGAGAAGAAAACAGGTGGCCTAGTCTACGCGGTCGCCCTCGACCCTCTTGATCCCGCTCACCTTGTCCACAATGGGTGCGACAAGGGTCTTGAGCGCCTCCAGATCAGCATCCGGTGGCAAGGACCTGAGGACGTTGGTGAGGTTGAGGCCCGGGTTGCGGAAGGCCACCTTCACCAACACCTTCTGAAGAGCTCCCGCGCAGATCTTGCGCGACTCGTCGGCCAGCTGCTTCGGGATCCTTTCCCGGAGTCGCCGGAGGGCCGTCGCCACGCCTTTGAAGAACAAGGTGAGCTTGCCGCTGGGTTGGAGGTTCTCATCGAAGGGATACCCGGGATCCTCCATCCCCAGCTGCACCAGCTCCCTGTCGATATCTGCGGCAACATCCACAAGACTCTCCGTCCAGTGCTCCACATTCTCCCAGAAAGAGCTCTAGGCGGCAGCAGCACTCGCCAGCAATGCCTTGCCAGCCTTGACCTCCTCCTTCAAGGCCGTCTCCTGCTCCTTGGCGCCGTCCAGCATCTTGGTCAAAGCGGTCAGCTTCAACTCAAGATCGGCGTTGGAGTCCTTGGCGGCGCTAAGTTCCTGGCCCTTCTCGGCGAGACGGGCCTGCAGCTCCGAGTAGCTGTGGGCGTCCTTCTCCCGCTCAAGCTTGAGCGCAGCAAGCTCTTCGCCGCTCGCCTTGAGATCGGCCTCCAGCTGCGCCACCCTCGTCTCCAGCTCCTTCTTGGCGGCCTCGGCAGCTGCGGCAGCATCGTCTGCTTGCTTGAGGGCTCCGCCAACTGTTCGCTCGCGCGCGGCAAGCTCCTCCTCGTGGCTGTCAAGATTTACTTTCCGCTGCACCAGCTCGCCTTCTTGCACAGACAGCTTCTCAGCGGCAAGCCTCTGTTGCTCTTCGGCTTCAGCCTTCTCGAGGAGGAAGGCCTCCCGCTCCTCGGCAAGTCGCGCCCGCTCCACTGCCAAGGACCGGGCTTCTCGATGTCGACTCCCGCCTTCGCGACAAGCGCCTCACGGGATTCCAGCTTGGCTTGCCGGGCGCGGTAGAGCGACACCAGCTTCCGCAGCAGCTGCTCCTCCTCAGGCTCGCCGCTGCTGCTGCTTGGCGCGTCAACCAGCGCCAGCCCGGCGGAGGCGAGCACTTCTCCGTCGAAGATCTCTCCTTCGACCGGCGCCCTGGAGCCTAACGCCCAGGGGAGGTTGATGAAGATGTCGTCGCCGGCCTTCAAGTAGACGCCAGGCTGGGGCTCCTTGGAGCCTAGCGCTGCGGCAGCGGCGGAGGGATCGGCGGTCGACGTAGCGCCTGGCGCTCCTGCGGCCTCGGGGCCGTCAGTACGATCGCCAGATCCCCCGCCTGCTTCTGCAGCAGCAGCCTTGGTGGTCTCTGCGCCGGCGGGCTCATCAGCACCGGCTGCTTCCTCGGCGGCAGCAGTGTCTTCAGCGGAAACCTCGGTCTCCATTGGCTCCGAAGCAGATGGATCTGGTAGCCGGAAAAGGGGAGAAGAGTCAAGCAAATATCCAAAAGAAGAGAAAGAAGATCAAAAGAAGAAGAACCCAAGGGAAGTTCTGAAGCAAGAAGATTACCTGTGCCAGGATCTGCAGCCGTGGTCTCTGCCGCCGGGGGGCCGCTGGTGCTATCCCTTGCCAGAGAATCCTTCCTTGCCGGAGACTCCTCCCTTGCTGGAGAGCTCTCCCTTGCCGGGGACCTCTCCCTTGCCGGAGGACTCTCACTTGGCATTTCGGGGGCGACCTGCGGGCGCTCCTGGTGGGGCTGCTCTGCTCCTGCACAAGTCAACAATCAAATATCAGCAAAGCAAGAATCTCCATGCGCGCCCGACAGCGGAAAGCAACCATATACTTACGCTGAGGGCTGCTCTGGAGAACAGTTACCGGGTCCGGCAAGGTTGTCTCGGGCGCATCCCCTGCTGTCGCGGTGGGTTCGTCCTCGATGACAATCACCGGGGCCTTGGCTCTCTTTGCTGCCCTCTGGGCCAGAGTCCTAAGAAGGAAAAGGTTCAGAGTGAAGCAGATGAGATGCAAGACAAAAATAGCAAGGATTGAAGAACTACAAGAACAACAAGAAAATCTTACTCTTCTTCTTCTTCCTCGTCACAGCTGAACGCGGAGAAGTCGAAATCCGGCTCCCGTCCGGTGCGAGAAGGCGGAGGAGTAGGTTCCCTTGGCCGCTTGGCGGGAGCAGAAGCAGTGGTCCGGGAGGACCCCGCTCCAGTTGCCGCAGCAGCATGAGGCGCTCCCGCGGCAACAGTGCTTACCGCGGTGGAGCGTGTCGTGCGGCGCGGCGACTGTCGACTCGCCTGCCGCCTCGCTACGTCCCCGGCCTTGCGGAGACGCCTTCTTGGTGGAGATGGAGGCTCTGCTTGCGGCGAGCTGTCTGAAGTTGAGGAGGAGGAGGAGTTGATCTCCAACGAGCCGCTCGTATCCTCGGCGGGCTCGCTCGGCTCGGCGTCATGTCCGGCAAGCTCTTTCTTGCCGGCAGGCTCCTCTCGCCCGGCAAGCTCCTTCTTGCCGGCAAGCTCCTCTCGCTCGGCACGGCTTGCCGTCTCTGCTGCCTCTGCTTTCTCCATGGTGAATCCAAACTCGCCTGCCGCTGCGGCTGCGGCTGCCTCTTCCAGCCTGGAGGCGATGCGTTTCAACTCTGCATCAGTGGTGTCACGAGTGAGGCCATTCTTCTCGTCGGGGCGGATCGGCACTTCTACCAAGTTGTCGAAGAATTCCTGCACGACCTCGTCTGCAGGCTCTTGCCAAGTTGGCACAAGTCCATGCGAGTCGCACAGCGGCATCATTGCCCGGATGCGGTCAAGCGCGGAATTGTTGCACAACGGAACGATGCCCTGCGGCAACCTAAACACCTCAGGATGCTCAGGGTCGTACTTGAAGAGCTCCTAGAGCATCGCGTTGAGCTCCAGGACAGTGAAGTTGTAGTTGAGGCCCGGACGCAGCCTCATGATATCCGCCGCATTCTTGAACTCCCAGGCGGGCCTCCTCCGTTCCTGCAAGGGGGCGATGCAGCGGCGAAGGAAATCTGCGCCAACGGCGCCTATAGTGAGTCCGGCAAGCCTGAGGCATTGGATCCTGGTGACGACAATCCTCAGCCTATCGTCTTCCGGGGCCACGTCACTCCAATCGCTGCTGCGTACTGCTGCTGTTTGGCGCCGGGCGGTAAATGGCTGCGGGTTCTCCTCGACAATCTAGCACCAGTCTGCTCTCCACTCCTCCCACTTGCCGCGGAACTCGCCCTACAGATAAGAGTCCTTCTTGTCGGTCCTTGAGACCCAGGCGATTCCGCCGGATAAAGGCTCTCCTCTCTCTACTCGGGGCATGAAGAAGTGCTGGAAAAGGGCTACGTTGGGATGGACTCCGACAAAGTTTTCGCAAAGATGTGCGAAAACTGCCATGGTCAGAACGACATTGGGGGTAAAATCAAGGAGGCAGAGGCCGTAGGTGTTCATGATGTCGCAGAAAAATTCAGAGAAGGGCGGGCAGAGCCCGCAGTAGAAGAACACGGCGAAGAAGGGATATCCGTGCGGAGCCATTTTATGAGCGGTAGCTGGAAGTACCTTCGTGCTCGGATGTGCTCGCGTCTCCGTCGACCAGAAGACGTAGTAGTACTCCCTCAGCTCCTTCGCGGCAAGCTTGGGGGGGACGATTGCCCGCTCCTTCCACAACGCCGCAAGCCGCTGCGCCTCGGTCGACTTCACAGCCTTCCCCTTGTCTGCTTTCGGAGCCATGGCAGAAGTGGTGGAAGAGGTCGACGGCGTTGGTGGTGCTGGTGGCGATGGGGGGCAGGGCGCTGTTCTCTCTCTTTCTGCTTTGGGAAGACGGGGGAGCGGCGGAGGTTTCCGAGATTGGAGTAGCAAGGGGGACGGGGCGGACGTTCCGCCTTTCCTAATAAAGAAACCACCCACGATCTCTCCCATGACGCCGCATTCGACGCGTGCCGTTCAGGGAGGGAGTGGTGGATGTGGAGTGAGATACGGCATAACCCAGGCCGCGCGTGCCCGTGCCCTGTTTTGGGCCTGGCCCAACAGCGCTCGGCACCGTGTATGGCCCAGGCCCGGGGGCTCCTGTCGGTGTACTAGAGTAGGGGTACCCTAGTATCCCAAACTTGTGCACGGGCAGTCGCAGCATCCCGCGGCAAGGCTTGCCGGGTGACCGCCGAGGTCCTCTGTGGTTCCTTTGAAGCCATTCAAGAACAAAGTATCCAAGACCCCGGCAAGAGGAGCTTGCCGGGAAGGACAAGACCCCAGCAAGATGAGCTTGCCGGGAAGACCAACCAAGACATCTCAAGGAACTTGCCGCGACACACCACGCGTCCCGGCAAGGCCCGGTGAGCGACAAGCTCCCGGACGCGGCAAGACAACAACCGCGGCAAGGCGCTCGCCGCGGCAAGCCCCCACTCTGTACCTACGCTCCAGCACATCCACCAACGTGTCGCTCTGGGACCCTTCCAGGCGTACGTGGCGGGAGGCTGTGCAGCTAGCGGTACACGATGGCAAGCGGCGCTGACAAGATTGCCATCGTGGCAAGCGGAGGCGTCCCTGGCGGTCCCTTTTGCACTGTTTAGGCGACACAGACGGGCATTTAATGCCCTTGTCCCCTGCCGTCAGGGTTAGGTATGATGCACTATAGTAGGCGGCGGTGCCAACCACCACGCCTTTTCCATTTTTACCCTCGTCTATGTTGCCACCTGTCGGTGACCCCTTGAGCATATAAAAGGAGGCCCGTGCGCAAGGTAGAAGGGGGGACGATCATTCTCACGCTCGGTCTCGCTAGCTGCTGGTGTGTACTGTAGTAGTTTGCGCTCCCGAGCAAGAACACAATACAAATCAAAGCAGGAATACGGTTTTACGCATCCGTGCGGCCCGAACCTGGGTAAACTGATCGTGTGCTCATGCGCTTCGCCTCGATCTGCTCTTCGTGCGCTCTCCGCCCCCTGCCGAACCAAAAGGGGCTCGGTCCGCCGGTCCCATAGGTGTCCGTGGGATTAGCACCCCCGACAACTCGCTAGAAGGTTCGTGGTTCCGAGAGGGAACAATGCATGTTTGATGACGAACGGGAGATAGCTTCCTCTTACGGCCTTCAAATTTTTTTCCTACGTTTAACGCGCAACTGTCATGTGAAAATTTGGTAAATTTCAGGGGTCATTTGACCTTTTAAAGACATTTAAGTGATTTTCTAACCATTTAATGACCGTAATTCAAATTTGAACTACATCTACATGCAACGCCTAACCAAAACGGTTTGAAAAATCATATTTTTTGTGTACTTGTGTGTGAGTTAATTCCATGTGCAGTAAATTCGAAGAAAGTTTCAAACATATTAGTGTCAAGGCATGGGCACATGCATGGAGCGCATGCCATGGAATTTTAATTCCAAAAAATTAAAAATGATCAGAAAAACATGAAACCTTGCTTGATTTAATGTCATGCCACCAAGATGATGTGGTAAAAAAATGAGCATGTTTGACGAAAGTTTGGACACACACACACCACAAACCGGAGTAACTCACTAGAAGGTTCGTGGTTTCGAGAGGGAACAATGCATGTTTGCTGATGGACGGGAGATAGCTTCCTCTTACGACCTTCAAATTTTTTCCTATGTTTAACGTGCATTAATACAACTGTCATGTGAAAATTTGGAAATTTGCAAGGGTCATTTGACCTTTTAAAGAGATTTAAGTGATTTTCTAACCATTTAATGACCGTAATTCAAATTTGAACTACATCTACATGCAACGCCTAACCAAGACGGTTGAAAAATCATATTTTTGTGTACTTGTGTGCGAGTTAAAAAATCATCACACGATGTAAATATCTGGTGTTCAAAAAAGAAAATGTAAAGATCTGGCAAGACAACCAGTCCCCACACAATTGGCACTCTATCTCGCGGCTCGAGGTTTGGTAGGTGAATGGCGGGGATCATTAATCAGACACGGTTCTTCATTGGAAACTGTCAGCTATTACGTTAACACATGGATTTTGGCTATTATGTTCACACACGGATTTTGCTGCGGGAATCGTGTGTAATTCAAACTACAGTACTCATAAATTCCGGGGACCGGCGTGTGTACTGTCCCCGTCGATCTATATTTGGGCCGCCAATAAATACTATCTTTCTCACGTCGTCCCGCCTGCATTCTCATCTACATCCTCCCCTCGCTCACCCTCTCTCTCTCAAATCTCTGCCATGGCGCTGCCAGTCTGCCCACGCGCCGACGAGGAGTCGCCGCCCCCCGAGGATGCTCACTTGATTAGCAGCGACGAGGACCCCCCCCCCCCCAACTTTGGATTGGTTTTGGGGCCAGTACAATCTTTGTCTGTGAAAGTCACTGTCGCCGGCTGAGAAAGCCAGGAAAGTGGCGTTCAAGAAGGAGATGGCGGAGGAGAAAGCCAGGTACCTGGTGGCCTGTGAAGCCCGTGATGCCGCCTAGAAAAAGGAGGCGGCGGAGCTTTGGAGGCCGGTGCGTCATCGTGCCGAGGAGGTGTACAAAGACGGGTACTTCGCAAGGAAGGTCATAGGCGCTGGGCACCTCGTCACTGCGTGGAGGTGGGACGATAAGCTCCAGCATGCCACCGACGAGGAGCTCCAGTGGGCTCCCAATGAAATGGCAAGATCGGTCGTGCGTGTCCGCCAGCAAGAGGCAGATCGGTACGTCAAGCATTGCGAGGCGGAGGAGTCGTAGTACGGCCTCCGCACTGGGAAGACACCACGCACCAGGGATCTGTTGGCGAGGGGCTGCCGGAATACTGGCCCTAGGAGGGATTGTTAGTTTTAGTATTGATCGTTTTCAATTTTATGCATTGTACCTAGTAGTTAAGTATCATCACATATATGTGATGATATTATATATATATATATATTCTATGATGATCTAATGAATAATTTATATATATATATATATATTATGAATTCCATTTTATATCTGTTTTTGTATACTAATTTGAATCTAGCTGTTATCATCCACATATACAGAATGGAAAGCGTATACACACACATTGAAACAGAACATATAAGAATGGAAAACAGAGTACACACATCGAAACAGAGCAATAAATAGAGCAACACTATGATTGTTGTGAATACATAGCTATCCACGTCGAAACGACTTTCCAAAATCAAACGCGTCCATAAGACCATGACCAGCAGCCCTTGCCTAGGGTAGCTCTTGGCTCTGCCTGAACTCGTGCAGGCGTTCGTCAAAGTGGTCGACATGCTCGCGGTACATCTGGAGCGCGATCTCGAGCTCCAAGTTCGATATTTCATCAGAGATCACCAGCTCGAGGATGTGACGGCCATGTTCCTCTACTCTGCCCAGGTGGACACCTGGGCCAACGAGGTGGTCGAGCCTACGGACCAGCGCATTGGCATCCGGCGGGCCGCGGACAAGGCGAACGGTGGCACCCACGCGAATGGTGCTGAGGGCGTCCGGTGCAAGTACGACGCGGCCAGCCTCTGGTGCAAGTATGGCGCTGAGGGCCTCTGCCCACTCCTGGCGAGGAATCGTGGTACTAATGGGACATGTACCCAGCTGCGACGGCAGACAAGCGTCGATGGATCCGTTGTTGCTGTGCGGCGAGCCGCGCCTCTTGCTCTGCAGCGCTCGAACGGTCTCGTCGTGCAGTGAGCCGCAGCCTATCGGCGCGGACGCGCCTAGCTTGCTCTGCGGCGCGCCATCGATCATGTTGTGCGGTGAGCTGCAACCTATCGGCGCTGACATGCCTATCTTGATCCACGGCGCTCAAGCGCCATGCGCCGAAGGTCTGCTCAATCCTGGCGATGATGTGCATCACCGCGTCGTCCATCGCATTGCCAGGGAGCGCCTCGGCCTCGACGGGCCGTGGCGCCTGCTCGTTTTCCTCATCGACGAGGTTGATGGCAGGGGCGACGCTTTGGTGGGTTGGCATGCTTGGAAAATGGGGATGTGCTACAGGCTGCGCTTGTCGCCTCCATGCGTCGTGCGCCCCCTATGCGCAATATAGCAGGGTGGCAGGCACAAGGTGAGGAAATGGTGGGAAACGGTGGCATGTTCATAAAACGCCATCAATTCATGGAAACTTAGCATCGAGCTAGGACAAGTCATGGATGATGATCAGATGAACACGGACCACACTAGGGAACCCGTTGGTGATGAATTCATCAATCCCAAACGGTTGAATACTAGCAAGCGTTTGCCCACAACACACACGGCCTATTCCATCACAAATAGGAAGGATGGATGAATTGTATGCCACGTATCGCACATTGTCAAAAAGTAATGCGGTAGACCTTCTTTAATTAACATGTGTTAAAAAATAAAAAACAAGGACCTCCAGTCTGAGCACACTTAACTTGATAGTTTTCTTACATGAGCTACTGGTGGAACAGCTAGTCCTTGCTAATAGGAATGCCTCTTCACATCCTTATGGCGTATCCGGATGACCGCCCGTCCCACAATGGCCAATAGATGTTGTGTAGACAGAGCATATCACATACGTCTTATTAGAAGCAATCGTCTGCTTTATTATCGGTCTTTGCACACATTTCTGATTACAGACCTGTTTGCCATGTATCACACACATCTTGTTATATTGAACCGTTTATGTTTTCTTGCCTAATCACAAACATTTCATCCGAGTGGACCGTATGTTGTATATTGCACACACCTTCATCTGGCCGCCTGCTACCTCTTGAGCACTGCGTTGGTTTTCCCTTGAAGAGGAAAGGGTGATGCAGCAGAGCAGCGTAAGTATTTCCCTCAGTTTTTGAGAACCAAGGTATCAATCCAGTAGGAGGCCGCGCACGAGTCCCTCGCACCTACACAAACAAATAAACTCCTCGCAACCAACGCAATAAAGGGGTTGTCAATCCCTTCACAGTCACCTACGAGAGTGAGATTTGATAGATATGATAAGATAATATTTTTGGTATTTTTATGATAAAGAGAAATAAATATGCAAGTAAAATAATGGCAAAAGAAATAACTAAGTATTGGAAGATTAATATGATGGAAAATAGACCCGGGGGCCATATGGTTTCACTAGAGGCTTCTCTCGAGAGCATAAGTATTACGGTGGGTGAACAAATTATTGTTGAGCAATTGACAGAATTGAGCATAGTTATGAGAATATCTAGGTATGATCATGTATATAGGCATCACGTCTGAGACAAGTAGACCGACTCCTACCTGCATCTACTACTATTACTCCACACATCAACCGCTATCCAGCATGCATCTAGAGTATTAAGTTCAAGAGAACAGAGTAACGCTTTAAGCAAGATGACATGATGTAGAGGGATAAACTCATGCAATATGATATAAACCCCATCTTGTTATCCTCGATGGCAACAATACAATACCTGCATTGCTGCCCCTACTGTCACTGGGAAAGGACACCGCAAGATTGAACCCAAAGCTAAGCACTTCTCCCATTGCAAGAAAGATCAATCTAGTATGCCAAACCAAACTGATAATTCGAAGAGACTTGCAAAGATAACCAATCATACATAAAAGAATTCAGAGAAGATTCAAATATTGTTCATAGATAAACTTGATCATAAACCCACAATTCATCGGTCTCAACAAACACACCGCAAAAGAAGATTACATCGAATAGATCTCCACAAGAGAGGGGGAGAACTTTGTATTGAGATCCAAAAAGAGAGAAGAAGCCATCTAGCTAATAACTATAGACCCGTAGGTCTGAAGTAAACTACTCACACTTCATCGGAGAGGCTATGGTGTTGATGTAGAAGCCCTCCATGATCGATACCCCCTCCGGCGGAGATCCGGAAAAGGCCCCAAGATGGGATCTCGTGGATATAGAAAGTTACGGCGGTGGAATTAGGGTTTTGGCTCCGTGTTTGGTAGTTTGGGGTACGTAGTGAAGGAAATATGCCCTAGAGGCAATAATAAAGTTATTATTTATTTCCTTATTTCATGATAAATTTCTATTATTCATGCTAGAATTGTATTAACCAGAAACATAATACATGTGTGAATACATAGAAAAACAGAGTGTCACTAGTATGCCTCTACTTGACTAGCTCGTTAATCAAAGATGGTTATGTTTCCTAACCATGGACAGAGAGTTGTTATTTGATTAACGGGATCACATCATTAGAAGAATGATGTGATTGACATGACCCATTCCATTAGCTTAGCACCCGGTCGTTTAGTATGTTGCTATTGCTTTCTTCATGACTTATACATGTTCCTATGACTATGAAATTATGCAACTCCCATTTGCCGGAGGAACACTTTGTGTGCTACCAAACGTCACAACGTAACTGGGTGATTATAAAGGAGCTCTACAGGTGTCTCCAAAGGTACATGTTGGGTTGGCGTATTTCGAGATTAGGATTTGTCACTCCGATTGTCGGAGAGATATCTCTGGGCCCTCTCAGTAATGCACATCACATAAGCCTTGCAAGCATTGCAACTGATGAGTTAGTTGTGAGATGATGTATTACGGAACGAGTAAAGAGATTTGCCGGTAACGATATTGAACTAGGTATTGAGATACTGACGATCGAATCTCGGGCAAGTAACATACCGACGACAAAGGGAACAACGTATGTTGTTATGCGGTCTGACCGATAAAGATCTTCATAGAATATGTAGGAGCCAATATGAGCATCCAGGTTCCGCTATTGGTTATTGACCGGAGACGTGTCTCGGTCATGTCTACATTGTTCTCGAACCCGTAGGGTCCGCACGCTTAAGGTTTCGATGACAGCTATATTATGAATTTATGAGTTTTGATGTACCGAAGGAGTTCGGAGTCCCGGATGAGATCGGGGACATGATGAGGAGTCTCAAAATGGTCGAGACGTAAAGATCGATATATTGGACGACTATATTCGGACATCGGAAAGGTTCCGAGTGGTTCGGGTATTTTTCGGAGTACCGGGGAGTTACGGGAATACGGGGGAAGAAGTATATGTGCCTTATTGGGCTTTAGGGGAGAGGGAGAGGCAGGCCGCGCGCCCCCCAAGGCCTAGTCCGAATTGGACTAGGAGGAGGGGCTGCGCCCCCTCCTTCCTTCTCTTCCCTCTTCCCCTTCCTTACTCCTACTCCTACTACATGGAAGAACTCCTAGTTGGACTAGGAAAAGGGGAATCCTACTCCCGGTGGGAGTAGGACTCCCCTAGGGCGCGCCATAGAGAGGGCCGGCCCTCCCCTCCTCCACTCCTTTATATACGGGGGCAGGGGGCACCTCTAGACACACAAGTTGATCTTTGTGATCGTTCTCTTAGCCGTGTGCGGTGCCCCCCTCCACCATAATCCTCGATAATATTGTAGCGGTGCTTAGGCGAAGCCCTGCGACGGTAGAACATCAAGATCGTCATCACCCCGTCGTGCTGACGGAACTCTTCCCCGACACTTTGCTAGATCGGAGTCCGGGGATCGTCATCGAGCTAAACGTGTGCTAAAACTCAGAGGTGCCGTAGTTTCGGTGCTTGATCGGTCGGGCCGTGAAGACGTACGACTACGTCAACCGCGTTGTCATAACGCTTCCCCTATCGGTCTACGAGGATACGTAGACAACACTCTCCCCTCTCGTTGCTATGCATCACCATGATCTTGCGTGTGCGTAGGAAAATTTTGAAATTACTACGTTCCCCAACACGTAGGTATATATAGGAGGAAGGAGTACGTCAGTGGAGCAACATGGGCCCCACGAGGGTGGAGGGCGCGCCTGGGGGGTAGGCGCGCGCCCCTACCTCGTTCCTTCCTCATTGATTGCTTGAAGTAGGGTCCAAGTCCTCTGGATCATGTTCGTTCTGAAAATCACGTTCCCGAAGGTTTCATTTCGTTTGGACTCTGTTTGATATTCTTTTTCTGCGAAACCCTAAAATAGGCAAAAAAAAACAGCAATTCTGGGTTGCGCCTCCGGTTAATAGGTTAGTTCCAAAAATAATATAAAAGTGTGTAATAAAGCTCAATAATGTCCAAAGCAGGATATAATATAGCATGGAACAATCAAATATTACAGATACGTTGGAGACGTATCAAGCATCCCCAAGCTTAATTCCTGCTCGTCCTCGAGTAGGTAAATGATAAAAACAGAATTTTTGATGTGGAATGCTACTTGGCATAATTTCAATGTAATTCTCTTAATTGTGGTATGAATATTCAGATCCGAAAGATTCAAGACAAGAGTTTAATATTGACATAGAAATAATAATACTTCAAGCATACTAACTAGGCAATTATGTCTCTTCAAAATAACATGGCCAAAGAAAGTTATCCCTACAAAATCATATAGTCTGGCTATGCTCCATCTTCACCACACAATGTATTCAAATCATGCACAACCCCAATGACAAGCCAAGCAATTGTTTCATACTTTTGGTGTTCTCAAACTTTTTCAATCTTCACGCAATACATGAGCGTGAGCCATGGACATAGCACTATAGGTGGAATAGAATGGTGGTTGTGGAGAAGGCAAAAAGGGAGAAAATAGTCTCACATCAACTAGGCATATCAACAGGCTATGGAGATCACTACTAGGGCAAACCCTATACACAGAATCTTAGCAGCAGTGCGGCTTAAAAAGGAGCGTTGCTTCTAATTAGCAGTAGCGCGGGTGTGGAAAACCCGCTACTGACAAGTGCTTAGCAGTAGCGCGCTCAGCGTAACCCGCGTTGCTACAAATATCGACCGACAGTGCCCACCCAACTCCATTTAGCAGCAATGCAGTGCCACAAGCCGCGCTACTGCTATAGTTGTAGCAGTAGCGCGGTTTTTCTGAGGTCGCTGCTACTAATTTTCAAATCGGGCACACTTTTGGTCCCAGTTAGCAGTAGCGCTTGTACCGAAAGCGCGCTGCTGCTACTTTCTTAGCACTAGCGCGTTTTACGTCCCACGCTACTGCTAATCCGCACCCAACACCTTTTCCCCACCCGTCCTCCCCCTCCCCCTCCTATCCCTTTCCCCTACCTCTCCCACTCTCACTCTTCTTCTTCCTCAATACTTCTCCCCCATTACTCTCCCTCTTCTACCTACCTTTCTCTCTCTTCATTACTCCTGCCTGACTACACCACCTCCATTAATGCATCTCCTTTCTCTTTTTCCTTCCCCCTCCACTAGTTGAAGTTGTCTCCTCCCAAATTAGGTAGCTAGGTAGATGTAGCATTTAGTTAAGTGACCAATTTGCCCCCTAACTAGATCTATCTTTGTCAAGAAGAGCTTTGTGCACTTTTGATCTCCCTACATCATCATCTCCACCGTGTGCTCGATCTCAAGATATAGGTGATTAAAATTTCATGCTTTTGCAAAATGGAAATATGTTTATGTGTGTGTGATATGTTTATGGAAATTGTGTGTGTGGCATGAGTTGATGCCAAATTGTGCTTTTGAGTTGCCTATGTTTTGCCGAAATGTCGATTTATTTCCGTTTCGGCAAATTCCGGGCAAACTCTAGATCTATATATGTCCTATTTTTAAGGAAGGTCATGCCGAATTTTTGTATGACTTTGATGCATGCATGCATTTTTATAATCAATTTGTTTATTATTACCATGCAGAGTTGACGATGGTCAGTGGAACGATGGTGGACAGGTGGTTGCGGTCGGCGGTGCAGGACATGAAAGAAAATAACCGGACAGAGGTTTTATGTCCGTGTCGAAAATGCAAAGGAATAGTTTGGCTCGACCCCCATGACAATGGTCGTGTCGAAGCGCACCTGCTCATGATTGGTTTCATGAATGGCTATACTCGATGGATAATTGAAGATGAGGATGATGATGTTGAGGATGCCGACGGGGCAGGCAATGATGACACGGGCAAGACGAAGAGATGATTGATAATGGCGGCGGGGAAGAGGCCGGACATGGCGGCGGGGAAGGGGCCGGACATGGCGGCGGAGAGAACGACATGGACTCCACGCAGCAGAGTTTGTTGGTATTAAGTTCAATCGTGCGGGACCCTCATGTTCAAGCATTGCTTCGCAAGGAGACGAGTACTGAGAGAGCTGCTTCTAGAGAGGAGGCTAAGCTGCAGCAACTGGTGGTAGACTCAAACACTCCATTGTATGATGGTTGCAATCCTGAGGTGACCCGCTTGAATTTCACACTCCAACTCCTGAAGACGAAGGCTAAAAACAAATGGACCGACACTAGCCTCGATGAGCATCTCAAGTACCTAAAGGATCTTATTCCCGCGGGTAATCTATGTCCTAGTAGTGTTGATGAGGCCAACAAGATCGCGTGCCCTCTTGATCTGCCACACGTTAGATACCATGCATGCATCAACGATTGCATAATTTATCGGAAGGAGCACGCGGAAAAAACAAGCTGTCCGATGTGCAATGCTTCTCGATACAAGAAGGCCGGGAAGAAATGTCCCCAGAAAGTGGTATGGTACTTACCGATCACTCCCCGTCTCCAGAGGTATTTTGTAGATCCCAAGGAAGCAAAGCTAATGCGCTGGCACGCGGAGAGGAAGAAGCCCGATGATGGAGATGATCCGAAGCTGAGACACGTCAAGGATGGAAGCCAGTGGAGAGCGTTGAACAGCTTCTATCGGTATTTTGAATGTGATGCAAGGAACATCGTGCTTGGCGCGTGTGCCGATGGCATGAATCTGTTTGGCAACCAGAACACCAACCATAGCACATGGCCCGTGTTTGTATGGATGTACAACCACCCCCTGGTTGTACATGAAATCGAAGTACATTCACATGAGCATGCTTATTCAAGGGCCGAAACAACCAGGAAATAATATTAATTTGTATCTGGGGCTACTTCAAGAGGAGTTAGACACATTATGGAAAACATTGGCCAAGACATGGGACGCCAGCAAAGGTGAGTATTTCAACATGAGAGCCGTGCTGATCACGACAGTGCGGGACTATCTCGGTTACGGATATGTGGCAGGCCAGGTGTGCCATGGATATTGCCGATGCACGCGGTGCATGGATGATACGATGTCTCAGCAACTAACGTCAAGGAAAGATGGCGGGTCTGGGAAAATCGTGTACATGGGGCATCGAAGATGGCTCGAACAGGACGACCCATGGAGAAACCGTGGAGATCTATTCAATGGTCACGCGGAGCATGGAGGACCTCCACGTAAGTGGAGCGGTGCCGAAATTGATGAGCTGTTGAAAACTGGAAGGAGTGCTCCGCGTCGGGAAAGACGATGAGAAAGGCACCGGAGCCGCTGCAGAAGGTATGGAAGACGAGGTCTGTGTTCTGGGACTTGGAGTACTGGCACAAACTCGATACAACTCATTGCCTTGATCAAATGCATATCTGTAAGAATGTCCTTGAGAGCTTGCTCGCAACACTGATGAACATGCCGGATAAGACCAAGGATGGGCCGAAGGCAAGAAAAGACTTGCAAGATTTGAAAATCAGGGAAGATCTACACATGCCGCCCCATAAAATGTCAGATGAGACAGAGACGGAGACAGAGGCACGAGAGAAGAAGGGCAAGAAAATAAAGAAAGAGGATTATTGCCCCCTTCTTGCTTCACCTTAAGTCAGGCTGAGATCGATCAATTCTTTAAGTGCCTTACCGGAGTCAAAGTTAGTTCTGGTTACTGTGGCAAGATAAATAGATATCTAGACACGGACAAGAAAAGGTTCAGCGGGATGAAGTCCCATGACTATCATGTGATGATGATGCAGATACTACCTATTGCCCTTAGAGGGATAATGGACAAGCACGTCCATGACACGCTTATTGGTCTCTGCAACTTTTTTGACGTCATCTCTCGAAAGTCGATCAGTGTGAAGCAGCTCCGAAGGCTACAGGAAGAGATCATTGTGATACTGAATGAGCTTGAGATGTACTTCCCGCCCGCGTTCTTTGACGTGATGGTGCATCTATGTGTCCATATTGTGGATGACATAATAGGCCTGGGGCCGTCATTCCTGCACAACATGATGCCATTTGAGAGGATGAATGGGATCATCAAAGGATTCGTTCGTAACATGTCCCATCTAGATGGAAGCATCATCCAGGGCTATGTGACACAAGAGTGCATCTCTTTCTATGAGAATTTTCTATATGGCGCAGACCAGTCGCCTGGTGTTAGTGTTGGTTTGCCCGTTAACAAGCACGATGGGAGGCTCGAAGGAGAAGGTCACTGTCGGTGTCAAAACCGGCGGATCTCGGGTAGGGGGTCCCGAACTGTGCGTCTAGGCCGGATGGTAACAGGAGGCAGGGAACACGATGTTTTACCCAGGTTCGGGCCCTCTTGATGGAGGTAAAACCCTACGTCCTGCTTGATTAATATTAATGATATGGGTAGTACAAGAGTAGATCTACCACGAGATCAAGGAGGCTAAACCCTAGAAGCTAGCCTATGGTATGATTGTTGTATATGGAGTTGATGTCCTACGGACTACAACCCTCCGGTTTATATAGACACCGGATAGGGTTAGGGTTACATAGAGTCGGTTACAATGGTAGGAGATCTTGAATATCCGCATCACCAAGCTTGCCTTCCACGCCAAGGAAAGTCCCATCCGGATCTTCAATCTTGTATCTTCACACTCCAGGAGTCCGGCTGAAGGTATAGTCCGGCTACCCGAACACCCCCTAATCCAGGACTCCCTCAGTAGCCCCCGAACCAGGCTTCAATGACGATAAGTCCGGCGCGCAGATTGTTCGGCATTGCAAGGCGGGTTCTGCTCCAAATCATGTGTACCTGTAGGAATAATTTCCGATTTTTGTAATGTAATGCTCCTTGGCTTCCACGCCCAATAATGGCCGTCTTCCACGTGTCAAACGAATGCGAAAAGCCAGGGCGTTTTTACATCCACACCCCTAGCCATATAAACGAGCCGCCTATTTAACGGGATGGGGATTCAGGTCCAAACCACATCTTCTCCTCTCCGCGAGTTATCATCAGAGTGCTTCCAGCAAAGGTCCATTCCAACATGTCCAGCCGTCGCAGCTCCTCCCCTCGCCCCTCCGGTTCCAAACCCAGGGACTGGGAGAGTTGCACCATCCCGCATAGCGAGTTAGTGTTGCTTCAGGCCAAGGGATTTCTCCCCCAGGCATACATGGTCCCGGTCTGAGCCAGTCTCGCCACCTACAATGGCGGAAAACAAGCGGAGAGCACCCCCAATCCTTCTAAAGGAGAGCGGGTGTGCCTCGTCCCCTATCTAGTAAGGGGACTGGGATTTCCAATTCACCCATTTCTCCGCGGGCTTCTGGAGTTCTACGGCCTCCAACTGCACAATCTCACGCCCGCCTCCGTATTACATATCGCGGGTTTCGTCACCCTTTGCGAGCTATTTTTAGGCGTTGAGGCTCATTTCGCGCTGTGGAAGAGGTTATTCTGCCTGGTGCCCCATTCTCAAGAGGGGTCCATCTACCAAGTGGGCGGAGCCGAAGTATGGCGCATCGCCGGGACCGGATACCTATCTGGAACCCCGAAGAAGGCGTCCGAGGACTGTCCTTCGGAATGGTTTTACATAGATGACGTCCCGTTACCGGACCCTATCCAGGTCGGTCTCCCTGAGTTCAACAGTGCCCCATTGAAGAAACGCTTGAGCTGGCGTCCGCGGAGATCTCAGAGAGAAAGCGACAGAGACATCCTTTTCCTGATGGGCCGGATAAGACTGTTGGCTCATTCCGGACTAACCATGACTGGAGTCATGGCCGCATGCATTATGCGGGGGGTGCAGCCGCTTCAATATAGAGGCCACCCCATGTGGGATTTCAACGGGGAGGATGACGCCAGCCGTTATGGTCGTAAGGGGCCGGCCTCAGCCGCCGCCTTAGTAAAGATCTTATCCTCTTTGTACAAGGGAGAAAAGGAGGAATTCCTCTGCGTCAACCTGTGGGCCGGATTCAGTATGTACGATCCTCCAAGTTGGGTAAGTGAACAATTGCGCTTGCCCGTTTGTTTTATACTCCCACGGTTAGATAGGTAGTCTAACGACTTCAATGCAGTAACTGCGACAGGAGGTAAAGGACATAAACAGCCGCCCTCCATAGCCCGAGGACCCAGAATGGTCCCTCAATCCGGACTCCGAAGAGGATCCGGACATATCGGTGGAGCTTATCGATGGGGTGTCCCATTCCCTTGAAAGAGATTCCACTCTCACGTATTCCGGTGTTTCTGATGACAGCCGTGTTTTGCAGGGGAGATTTCCGAGGCAGGAGGCCGAACCTGCGGCGGCTAGCCAACGAGGGGCCGCAGGGCCCCGTGGGGCAAAAAGGAATGTAGTCCGGACTGAGATGCCGGCGCAAAGGTATAGCGCACCCTTTGTTTCCCGGGAGTTATTCTGTCAGGGCATATTAACATTCGTGCTATCTTCAGAACGAAGAGACCTTGCCAGACTACATCCGGAGAGGTTGCCAATCGCGCCTCCACCAGCCAGGCTCCAACGTCTGGCTAGAAAGCGGAGGCGAGCACAAGGCGCGCACCGGACGCTCCTCCGACAGAGGATGCGGACAGGCTGTCTGCCACAAATTCTGAAGTGGAGAGTGCCATGAACCACGGGCGTCGCCGGACAGTTCTACGCGATGCTTGTTTCTCCCAAGAGGCTTTAGATGCCTTTAATTCGGGAGATGCGTACCTCTGTGCCACTCAAAATGGTTTAGCCAGAGCCACGGAGCAGTATGTAAAAGACATACGAGTAAGAAAATTTTGGTCAAATATATATATATGCCAGTAGCCCCCGAGACTTGAAGCAGTTAGAGAAACTGATTTAAGGATCACTTAATATGCAGGTTCTTACAGAGAAGAATACCGTACTGTCCCAGGAGCTGGAAAAGTGCAAGGCCCAACTAGAGGCCGCACTAGCCGCAGCAGGGGAGCCCCAAGAGACCCCCTCAGGTTAGATACACTTTGAAAGATTAGTATTGTGCGGTGTGGGTGCAAATCTGACAAATCATGTTGCAGATGGTGCCGGACTCGATCCGGAAAAGCAACAACTCTTACGCCGGCTAAAGGCCGGTGAGAGTACATTGACAAAGGTGAGGCGAGAGAAGAATGATCTTCAAGATGCCAACACCAAGCTGGACGTCGAACTTAAAGATGTTCGTGGCCAGCTGTCGGACTCCACGAAGGAGAATCAGTGGCTTCGACGTAGCATATTTAGTAAGTGCTTGAACGAATTTTGAAAAAAGAGTTCGGCGAGGAAGTCGACTAACAGAGTAATGTCTGTAGGTATGCTCACAGGTCGTCCTGCAGAGGAGATGCCCGGTTCTACGGGTGACCTTCTTCCCGAACTCTTGCAACTGCACGAGCGAATTCGGCAGGCGATGCGAGGCGTTGCCCAAGCCTTATGGCCTGCCCACTCTGTGCCCGAGGGCCTTGGAGAGCTTGCGGAGAACCTGAAGGGAGCTCGGCGGCGTTTCCGGTTGTGGAAGATATCGGCCTGCCAACAAGGCGCTCGGGAGGCCTGGGCCATGGTGAAGACCCGTTTTACGAAGTCTGACCCAAACCATATGGCCGAGGTCGGACCAGTGGGGCCTGACGGGAAGGAGATCCTGAAAGTGCAACTATCCCTAGGTGGTTTTGGTAATTCATAACAACATATAGCTCATTGAGCTAATGCTATTCCAAGATGATTATTTCAGGAAAGCTCAATGATTGGCATGGCATCGATTTTGAAAGTGGAACCCTCAAAATGCTAAGGACAAAGGATTGGCTCAAGCTCAAAGGCTCAAGGCTCTTCATTTTTATATTTTAGTGATCCAAGATCACATTGAGTCTTTAGGAAAAGCCAATACTATCAAGGAGGGATGAGGTGTTGCTTAATGAGCCTCTTGCTTCATGTGCTTAGTGATATGCTCCAAAACCCTCAACCACTTTTCCATATCCACATTTGACCCAAACCCAAAGCCAAACTCGGTCCTACCGATTCGTTCAACCCGGCGCCACCGAGTTTCACTTGTCATAGCCATTGCCAAACCCTAGCAATTCGGTTCTACCGATAGGGATCTCGGTCTCACCGAGATGGGATTGCAAACTCTCTATTTCCCTTTCGTAACTTTTCGGTCTCACCGAAAGAGCAGATCGGTCCCACCGAGATTGCAATGTAAACTCTCTGTTTCCTTTTTGTAACATTTCGGTCTCACCGAAAGAGCAAATCGGTCCCACCGAGTTTACCTGACCAACTCTCTGGTTAGCTTATTACCAAAATCGGTCTCACCGAGTTTGTGTAATCGGTCTCACCGAGATTACGTTATGCCCTAACCCTAACAAAATCGGTCCTACCGAGTTGATCCAGTCGGTCCCATCGAAAACTCTAACGGTCACTAGGTTTACTTTTTCGGTCTGACCGAGTTTGTTGATTCGGTCCCACCGAGATTGGTAAATTGTGTGTAACGGTTAGATTTTGTGTGGAGGCTATATATACCCCTCCACCTCATCTTTATTCATGGAGAGAGCCATCAGAACACATCTACACTTCCAACCCATATGTTCTGAGAGAGAACCACCTACTCATGTGTTGAGGCCAAGATATTCCATTCCTACCATATGAATCTTGATCTCTAGCCTTCCCCAAGTTGCTTTCCACTCAAATCTCCTTTCCACCAAATCCAAATCCTGTGAGAGAGAGTTGAGTGTTGGGGAGACTATCATTTGAAGCACAAGAGCAAGGAGTTCATCATCAACACACCATTTGTTACTTCTTGGAGAGTGGTGTCTCCTAGATTGGCTAGGTGTCACTTGGGAGCCTCCGACAAGATTGTGGAGTTGAACCAAGGAGTTTGTAAGGGCAAGGAGATCGCCTGCTTCGTGAAGATCTACCGCTAGTGAGGCAAGTCCTTCGTGGGCGATGCCCATGGTGGGATAGACAAGGTTGCTTCTTCATGGACCCTTCGTGGGTGGAGCCCTCCGTGGACTCGCGCAACCGTTACCCTTCGTGGGATGAAGTCTGCATCAACGTGGATGTAGGATAGCACCACCTATCCGAACCACGGGAAAACATCCGTGTCTCCAATTGCGTTTGAATTCTCCAAATCCTTCCCTTTACATTCTTGCAAGTTGCATGCTTTACTTTCCGCTGCCAATATACTCTTTGCATGCTTGCTTGAATTGTGTGATGATTGCTTGACTTGTCCTAAAGTAGCTAAAATCTGCCAAGAACCAAAGTTGGAAAATGTTAAGTTTTTATTTGGTCAAGTAGTCTAATCACCCCCCCCCCTCTAGACATACTTTCGATCCTACAAGTGGTATCAGAGCTTTGGTCTCCATTTGCTTTGATTTCCATAGCTTTTGGTGGTCATATCCTTGGTTTCACAACCTAGGAGAGTATGGCGTCTAGTGAGGGAAATTATCACTGTAGAGGTCCTTACTTTGATGGTACAAATTTTGCTAGTTGGAAGCATAAAATGAAAATGCATATTCTTGGACATAACCCCGCCGTTTGGGCTATTGTGTGTGTTGGTTTGCAAGGTGACTTCTTTGATGGGAGAGAACCAAACCGTGAAGCTACCACGGATGAGCTGAAGATGTTGCAATACAATGCTCAAGCTTGTGATATTCTCTTCAACGGATTGTGCCCCGAAGAATTTAACAAAATCAGTCGTCTTGAGAATGCAAAGGAAATTTGGGACACTTTGATTGATATGCACGAAGGTACTGACTCCGTCAAGGAATCCAAATTGGATGTGCTTCAAAGTCAACTTGACAAGTTCAAAATGAAGGAGGGGTGAAGGTGTCGCTAAAATGTACTCTAGGCCTGCTCTCATCACAAATGAGATTGCCGGCTTAGGGAGTTAAGAGATGACCGACAGATTCATCATCAAGAAGATTCTAAGAGCCTTGGATGGAAAATATGATACCGTGTGCACATTGATCCAAATGATGCAAAATTACAAAGATCTCAAGCCAACGGAGGTAATTGGAAGAATTGTTGCTCATGAGATGTCACTTAAGGATAAAGAGGAACTTCACAACAAATCAAGTGGTGCCTACAAAGCCTCATGTGAAGCCCCTACATCATCAAGTGAGAAACAAAACTTCAATGAAGAATTGAGCTTAATGGTGAAGAATTTCAACAAGTTCTACAAGAGTATAAGCAAAGATAGAAGCTCCAAGTCAAGGTCCTACAATGACAAAAGATCTTCTAGTCGAGAGCGAAACTGCTACAACTGTGGAAGACCCGGACACTATTCCAATGAGTGTACGGCTCCCTACAAGAGAAGAGAAGACTCTCCAAAAAGAAGAAGCAAAAGAGAAGAATCACCACCAAGAGAGAGAAGGAGTAGAGATGATCGTTATGAACGAAGATACTCACGGAGAAGCAAGGATTCGTAAAGGAAGGAAAAATCATCAAGGAGCTACATAAAATGAAGACATCAAGCTCATGTTGGCGAATGGGTATCCGGCACCGACTCCGACGACCACTCCGAGAGAAGTTATCACTCCGACTCCGAATATACTCAAGATGAAGGTGTTGCCGGTCTAGCACTTGTGACAACCAACTCCTATGATATATTTGACTCACCAAATGAAGGAATTGGAATATGCTTCATGACCAAAGGTCCTAAGGTAACACACCCCGAGTATGTTGATTTTAATAGTGATGAAGATGACTTGTTAGGTGATGATGATTTACTTGTTGACAACTCTAGTGATGAATACTATGATGAAACATCAATTAATCATGCTAATCAAGATAAAACAAATGACAATGATAAGGAGAAGATTGAGGCTCTAACTAAAGAACTAAACACTCTTAAGTTAGCTCATGAAACTATCTTCGAAGATCATCGAGAACTTTTAAGAGCTCATGAGAAGTTACGCTTTGAAAAGCTCAATCTTGAGCAAGAGCATGAGTTTTTAAAGGCAATCAATGATGATCTCCGCAAGAAAAGTTCTTCTTACATTGCCAAGTGTTTACTCTTATCCACTTACATGCCTCAAGTCAAGTCTAGTAACAAGAACAAGAAAGATTCTTCCTCTAGTAGTAACAATGATCATGATAAATCCAATATTGTTGCTTCTAGTAGTTCTCTTGATTCCACTAATGATTCTCTTAGCCAGGTTAAACTTGAGCAAGAAAATAGCTTATTGAAGGGAATCATAGAGAAAGGAGTGTACAAAAACCTTGCCGGGAGTAAGCAATTCGAGGAAATTGTGCGCAAGCAAGGAATGCATCGGAAGAATCAAGGTGTTGGTTTTGAACGAAAGTTCAATGCCAATGGAGTTGAGTGGGAAGAAGATCAATACCCCAAGACAAAGTTTGTTCCTCAACAAGAGAAGTATGATACTTCCTTCAAGGGGACACAAGCTCAAGATGATCTTCCACCACAAGACTACAAGCAAAAAGGCAAGGACAAGCTTCAAGAGGAAATTGATGCATTTGAAGAAGCTCCTAAGACCTTAGTCAAGTGGATTCCCAAGACCACTCCAAGTTCCACCTCATCAAGTACGACTACAAATCCAAGGATTCCCATCAAGATGGTGTGGATCCAAAAGAAGAAGAACTAGAGAGTTCTTGAGGGTGACTCCGCCAACATACTTCACTCTTATCATTTTGGCAAGAACAAGTGCAATCAACTTCCACATCTTGCACTAGTTCAAGGAGTCAGAAACCCTCTTGTTGGTAAGACAAGGGACAATATAACCTAAAAGTTTTGATGGACATCATCTTGTGTGTGCATCACTCTATGTCTATGGATATCCTTGTTTGTTCCTTGTGGGACTAACCCATGTAGGTATTGAAAGTGCAATTCACTCAAATGGATAGCTCCAAGTGATCTACATTAACATTGAGCATCCACATCTTCAACATCTACATGAAGTCATCATCGACAAAACCCAAGGTGAGTTCATCCCTCTTAGGGGGATATCACATCTAGGGGAGCTTTACTCTAAGACTTGAGCTAAAGCAACTCTGAAGATGTGAACACAACAATGCTTTATGTAAAAGTGGTAACCCCACTTGAGCTTAAACAATGAGTATGACCTATGATCAAGTGTTCTCACTTGACTCCTAAGTCAATATACTCATATATAGATGACCTAGTCATCGCCAATTGCTTGATAGATGCTAGAATTGGTTGTGCATGCTTTGTCACATATTTCAATTGCCATTTTATTGTGTGAGCATGTTAGTTGCATATTTTACTCATTCGAGGACATCCACTTGTTGTTTTGATTGTTTGGTTTTATTTCCTTTTGCCAAGTGGATGGACAAGAATGCCTAAGAACCTCCTCTAGCTATATATGCTTTTCTCGTCTCAAACTCTATTCATGCTACATCACAAAATTTGATCAAGTCAGATTCGAACCACTCTGTGTGAGGAGCACTCGGAGTCCCCGATTCATCATAGACTTAAACCTCCAAAACCTCTTTATGATTCTCGGTCCGACCGATATCCTACTTTCGGTCCTACCGAGATCATTAAGTTGATCTGAATTTTCGATCTCGGTGCAACCGATTTGAACCATTCGGTCACACCGAGTTGCAACAACTGTATACAGTTTTGCATCCCGGTGCCACCGAGTTGTTCCACTCGGTCACACCGACAGGGTCGGACTATATATAGTCACGGGCAAAAATTTGGAAATTTCTCCGAACCCCTTCGCCCGCGCAATAGCTCGCTCTGCCAACGTGGTCTCCGGTTCGTCTCCTCGCCGCCAGCCGCCGCCAATCGCTGGTCTCCATCGCCGTCAACGGAATTCTACCCCGCCGTTGCCACCGTAGCGAGTCTCCACCGAACTAGGGTATGGACTCGATCACAGTGCTATTCCCCGTCCGATTCCTAGCACACTGTGTTCTTAATGATTCTTGCCACGATTGAAACACTCCTATCCAGTCAATGCGTTTGTAGATTAGTTTTGATTCGAAAATTTTAGGGTTAGGTTTCAGCCGAAACCATCTCGGACCCACCGAGTTGAAAAACTCGGTCCCACCGATTTGGCTCATGCCATTGCACAAGTAAGACTCGGTCTGACCGAGAATTGCTAATCGGTGTGACCGATTTTGGAACTTTGTGAAACCCTAGCAGTCTCGGTGCCACCGAACTGTGACTCGGTCTGACCGAGTTCACTAGTTTAGGTTCCAAAACTGCTTCGGTATCACCGAGTTTAAAAATCGGTAGATCCGAGATGATATCTGTGGGAAACTAAAACTAAGATTTTGAGTCATTCTTTTGCAAAATCTCTGCATTTTGTGATGCTCATCTATTCTACCTCATCTATAAACTATTCACAGGGCCAGCAGACAGCTTTTACATCATGTCTGATCAGAGTGACAGCCAGAACAGGTCAGAAGAGCAGGTGCACATGAGTGAGGGCACTAGTCCCTCCAGTTCTTCAGATGAAGGCAGCAGGAGCACCCCTAGCAATCTGCCAAAAGCTGCCACCAGACAAAGGAAGAAGAGAACCTCAGACTCAGAGGATGAGGACTATGTGGCAGAAGAGGAAGCTACTTCCAAGAAAGTAGTGCTCAAGAAGGAGTATGGATCATCTCAAGGCACAAAGCCAGGATTGAAAATCAAAAGGCTAGCAGGTAGGCAGCCTATGCCAAAGGCCAGAGCCTCAACTCAGATTCCTGAAAAGCCTGCACCCATAGAGCCAGTTGCTGCTGAAGGAAACAAAAGGAAGGAAAGGGTCAAGAAGACCGTAGCCAGAGTGCTTGGAAAGGCTTCCATCATGGAAGAAGAGGAAGAAGAAGAAGAAGAAGAAGAAGAAGAAGAAGAAGAAGAGGTTGCTACACCAGCACCTAAGGCACCTAAGCTTATGGGTGAAAGTTGCATCCAAGCCCAAGTCAGCACCCAAGAGGAATACAAGGAGCATACCTGCAACTGAAAAGAACAAGGCCCCAGTGCCTGAAGCTGCTGAAGAAGATGATGAAGAGCATGTTCTGAGAAAGCTCAAGCCCATGATCCCAGACCATAATGATGCTCATCCTATGGCTGAGGACATGAAGCTCAGAAGAGACTCAGGGCTGAGGAAGTGGAGAGAAGCAGACCCGTATGCTTCAAGGAGAAGAACTGCTGTTGATTACAGGTTTCACACCAAGGAACAGCAAGATTTCTATGAGACAGTGCTGCTTGATAAGAAGCCCATAGTTTGTGACATGAGATGGGTTGATTGGGAGTACATCAAGGACAATGAGGAACACTATCCTGGTGTGATTGACAGTTTTGGTGCTTGTGGAGTTGCAGACTTTGTTGGGCAGAAGCTCACAAAGTGGAACGAGGAACTCATTATGCAATTCTACTCCACAGCACACTTCTACCCAGATGGAAGGATCACATGGATGTCTGAAGGTACGAGGTACCAATCTACTGTTGTTGAGTGGGCACAGCTCATCAATGCCCCAGAGGAGCATGAAGATGACTTGGATATCTATGCCAAGAAGAAGATGGATCACAACTCTATGTCCAATATGTACAAGGAAATTCCAAACGAGGCACTTGATACTTTCAAGTTTGGGTCTGTGCATTATCTTCTGTCAGGGCTGCCAACTATTAATTGGATTTTGAGGCACACTCTCTTGCCAAAGTCAGGTGATCACAAGATGATCAGAGGCCATGCAATCAATTTGCTTCATGTATTTGATGTACCTCAGAAATTCAAGGTCATGAGCCTCATAATAGAGACTATCAAGAGGACTGCAGCAGATCAGAAGAGGAGCTATGGTTATGCCCCTCAGATTCAGGAGTTGATCAATTCAAAGATGGGCACAGGCATATACTTATTGGACAAGGAACACCTGCCCATCCATCTAGATTTTGAAGATAATCAAGTTGTCATGAATGAGAATGAACCATCATCTGCACAAGCACAAGCAAAGAAGGAGAAGGCAAGGAAGGAGAAAGCTGCCAGGATGCCAACTCAAGCGGAGGCATCTGAGTATTTCTTGAAGACCAAACAAGAGCAGCTTGGTTACTTGATTGCATCCACACTGAGGATTGAGCAAGGACTGGCCACCCTCACTCAGAATCAGCAGAGCTTAGAGAGGATCATGGAACAAAAATTCTATGACTTGGATGTCAAAGTAACAGAGATTCAGTCTGTAGTGGAACAATTACAGGATGATATGCAGGAGAGAAAGGGCAAGACCACAACTGATGCATTTGCCAGAGTGCCACGAGCTTAGAGGTCGATTGCAGTGCCAGTTCCTGACACCAGAGCCACCACCTCAGCTCCAGCTACAGCACCAGCCCAACCAGCTCCAGCATCCACTTCAGCTTCAACTCCAACCACGTCCACAGAAGGCTTCGTCCTTGGAGTGCTCCGGACTCCACCACCAGGAGATCAAGCCTGAGAGTCGATCTAGCACTATGCATTTTCTAGGAACTTTTTGGTAACTTGTTGCCAAAGGGGGAGAAAAATGTATAGATCATAGGCTTCGGGAGAGAGAGAGAGAGAGAAAGAGAGTTGCTTTTATTCTCTCTTGCTTTATTTGGTCGTTTTTCAAACTTTGATTGCTTTTGAGTGCTTGAGATACTATGCCGTTATCTGTGAGACATTGATGATCATGTGTTTGATCATAAGCTACACTTAATGCTTGGTGAATGCTATTATCTTATATATCTTATGTGATCATTCACTTTTCTTGATGAGTGCATGTATTTCATTCTTATCATTTTAAGCGCTCCACCAAGATGTATGTGACATGGAAGAGTAACCCATGACTCTAACTCTTTGTGCATTTGCAGTCCAAAGCAAATTTTAAATATGCACAAATTTAGGGGGAGCTCTTACTTATCACATACTTCTCAAAGCAACGATATATTTCATGCTTATTATCATTTGTCGAAGCTTTGATCTATATGTTGTCATCAATTACCAAAAAGGGGGAGATTGAAAGTGCATCTATCCCTAGGTGGTTTTGGTAATTCATAACAACATATAGCTCATTGAGCTAATGCTATTCCAAGATGATTATTTCAGGAAAGCTCAATGATTGGCATGGCATGGATGTTGAAAGTGGAACCCCCAAAATGCTAAGGACAAAGGATTGGATCAAGCTCAAAGGCTCAAGGCTCTTCATTTTATATTTTAGTGATCCAAGATCACATTGAGTCTTTAGGAAAAGCCAATACTATCAAGGAGGGATGAGGTGTTGCTTAATGAGCCTCTTGCTTCATGTGCTTAGTGATATGCTCCAAAACCCTCAACCACTTTCCCATATCCACATTTGACCCAAACCCAAAGCCAAACTCGGTCCTACCGATTCGTTCAACCCGGCGCCACCGAGTTTCACTTGTCATAGCCATTGCCAAACCCTAGCAATTCGGTTCTACCGATAGGGATCTCGGTCTCACCGAGATGGGATTGCAAACTCTATGTTTCCCTTTCGTAACTTTTCGGTCTCACCAAAAGAACGGATCGGTCCCACCGAGATTGCAACGTAAACTCTCTGTTTCCTTTTTGTAACATTTCAGTCTCACCGAAAGAGCAAATCGGTCCCACCGAGTTTACCTGACCAACTCTCTGGTTAGCTTATTACCAAAATCGGTCTCACCGAGTTTGTGTAATCGGTCTCACCGAGATTACGTTATGCCCTAACCCTAACAAAATCGGTCCTACCGAGTTGATCCAGTCGGTCCCACCGAAAACTCTAACGGTCACTAGGTTTACTTTTTCGGTCTGACCGAGTTTGTTGATTCGGTCCCACCGAGATTGGTAAATTGTGTGTAACAGTTAGATTTTGTGTGTAGGCTATATATACCCCTCCACCTCCTCTTCATTCGTGGAGAGAGCCATCAGAACACATCTACATTTCCAACCCATATGTTCTGAGAGAGAACCACCTACTCATGTGTTGAGGCCAAGATATTCCATTCCTACCATATGAATCTTGATCTCTAGCCTTCCCCAAGTTGCTTTCCACTCAAATCTCCTTTCCACCAAATCCAAATCCTGTGAGAGAGAGTTGAGTGTTGGGGAGACTATCATTTGAAGCACAAGAGCAAGGAGTTCATCATCAACACACCATTTGTTACTTCTTGGAGAGTGGTGTCTCCTAGATTGGCTAGGTATCACTTGGGAGCCTCCGACAAGATTGTGGAGTTGAACCAAGGAGTTTGTAAGGGCAAGGAGATCTCCTGCTTCGTGAAGATCTACCGCTAGTGAGGCAAGTCCTTCGTGGGCGATGGCCATGGCGGGATAGACAAGGTTGCTTCTTCGTGGACCCTTCGTGGGTGGAGCCCTCCGTGGACTTGCGCAACCGTTACCCTTCGTGGGTTGAAGTCTCCATCAACGTGGATGTAGGATAGCACCACCTATCCGAACCACGGGAAAACATCCGTGTCTCCAATTGCATTTGAATTCTCCAAATCCTTCCCTTTACATTCTTGCAAGTTGCATGCTTTACTTTCCGCTGCCAATATACTCTTTTCATGCTTGCTTGAATTGTGTGATGATTGCTTGACTTGTCCTAAAGTAGCTAAAATCTGCCAAGAACCAAAGTTGGAAAAGGTTAAGTTTTTATTTGGTCAAGTAGTCTAATCACCCCCCCCCCTCTAGACATACTTTCGACCTACATATCCCTGTAAGCTTAGTATACGGCCAAGTAGAGTTGGCCGCGAAGTATTCCCAGCAGGACTATAAATTAGACAGCCTGTTAGATGGTATAGAAGAGAGATACAATCAGTCAGAATGACTGTGTAATTTTCAATTGACATGTGTAATGCCTTCTAGCCGGATTATAGATCGTTTGTCGTTGCCGACCTTTTCGCTTCAACCTCGGGACCTGACGGTCCGGAGTGTGTCCGAATACCCTAGCGGTTATATAAGAACCGGGGTATGCGTGGAGACCAGGCATAGGGGTCATCAGTGCTTTATCAGAGAAGTGCCCAACTAGTTATGTTATATTACATGGTTAGTAAGAAACATCTTCCAGAGAGAATAGTTCTGTTAAGGGTTCCTTTCGCTGGGAGGCATGCCCTAAGGTGCATGTCCGGACTGCGTGAAAAGACGTAGAAAAAAAGCATCTGGGGGCGCGTAAAATGAGTAAAAAGATCGTCTTTTATTTCACCGACCGAATATTCCCTTAAGAACGCTAGCTTTCGGCTTCACCCAGTCTGAGGTACACGTCCGGCTGACCCGGCAGTAACAATCACAGAGGTGCTCCCTTTACCGCCTAGCCGAACAATCGGGAACGTAGGGGTAAGCACAGGAGCCAGGCAACCCAGCTTGGCCAAAACTTAAGTCATATCAATGCATATAATGGTGAAGAAAAAGGTACATGCGGAAGTTTGACGCATGTGTTGGGCGTGAAGCCCGTATAAATAAGCTTCTGTTAAAGAAGCCCCCAGGTTTAATGAGCGCGAGTGGCGCGTCACTAGATGAGCCTTTAAGGGCTATAAAAGAAAAAATGGGAAGGAGAGAAATGTAAGACAGAAAAATGCAAAAAAAAATGGACAGAGGAAGGAGACGAACACAGAGTCCGGCGCTAGGCATAGAATCTTCGGAGACGGGTGGCGTTCCACGGGTTCGGTTCGAGTCGGTTGTTCTACGCATCTCGCAGGCGGTACGCCCCACCAGTCAAGACTTGGTCGATTATGAATGGACCTTCCCACTTGGGCTTGAGTTTGTCCTTTTTCTTATCCGGCAGACGTAGAACTAGTTTGCCAACATTGTAATTTTTGGCCCGTACTTCTCTACTTTGATATCTTCGGGCCTGTTGTTGATAAAATGCGGAACGGGCTTTTGCCACGTCACGCTCCTCCTCCAAGGCGTCCAGGTTGTCCTGCCGATCGAGCTCGGCTTCTCTTTCTTCGTACATGCGCACTCTAGGTGAGTCATGAATTATGTCGCGGGGCAGAACTGCTTCTGCGCCGTACACCATAAAAAATGGTGTGTATCCGGTGGTGCGATTTGGCGTGGTCCGCAGCCCCCATAACATGGTGTCGAGCTCCTCTACCCAGTGCGTGTTAGATTCCTTGAGGGACCGCACCAGTCTGGGTTTAATGCCACTCATGATAAGACCATTTGCACGTTTGACCTGGCCGTTGGTTTGTGGGTGATAGACGGAAGCATAATCGAGCTTGATGCCCATGTTTTTGCACCAGAGTTTTACCTCATCGGCGGTAAAGTTTGTACCGTTGTCGGTTATGATGCTGTGGGGGACGCCATAACGGTGTACAACCCCGGATATGAAGTCTATCACAGGTCCGGATTCGGCCGTTTTAACAGGCTTGGCTTCTATCCATTTGGTGAACTTATCCACCATGACCAGTAAGTATTTTTTTCCTATGGGTCCCACCTTTGAGGGGTTCGACCATGTCAAGCCCCCAGACCGCAAAAGGCCAGGTGATGGGTATAGTTTGGAGTGCGGTGGGTGGCATATGGCTTTGGTTGGCAAAAAGTTGGCAACCAGCGCATCGTTGGACTAGGTCCTGAGCATCTGCCCGGGCCGTCGGCCAATAAAAGCCTGTACGGAAAGCCTTGCTAACAAGGGACCGAGCAGCGGCATGGTGACCACCGAGTCCGGCATGAATTTCAGCCAGAAGGTTCCGCCCTTCCTCTTCGGAGATGCACCTTTGAAGGACTCCGGTAGTGCTTTTCTTATAAAGCTCTCCCTCATGGACTCTATAGGCTTTAGATCGCCGCACTATGCAGCGGGCCTCGTTTTGGTCCTCCGGGAGTTCCTGCCTAGTAAGGTAGGCTAGGAATGGTTCTGTCCACGGGGCGATAACCGCCATTATTACGTGGGTTGAAGGTGTAATTTCATTGGCAGAGCCTCCAATTGTGTCAGATTGTTCGGCGTCGAGTGGTGCGGCTGGGTTCGGGATGTTATTTGCGGTTTCCCCCTCCCATGCTGCATATGGCTTGAACAATCTTTCCAAAAAGATGTTGGGGGGACTGCATCGCGTTTTGCTCCGATGCGCGCTAGGACGTCCGCCGCTTGATTGTTTTCTCGGGCTATATGGTGAAACTCCAGCCCTTCGAACCGAGCTGACATTTTTAGGACGGCGTTGCGGTAAGCTGCCATTTTTGGGTCCTTGGCGTCGAAGTCCCCATTTATTTGGGATATCGCGAGGTTTGAATCCCCGCGTACCTCTAGGCGCTGGATACCCATGGATACTGCTATCCGGAGGCCATGTAGGAGGGCCTCATATTCGGCTGCATTGTTGGAATCCATGTACATGATCTGGAGCACATATTGGACTGTGTATCCTATGGGGGACGTCAGGACGACGCCGGCCCCCAGTCCGGCCAACATTTTGGAGCCGTCGAAATGCATAATCCAATTTGAATATGTGCCGTACTCTTTAGGGAGCTCGGCCTCCGTCCATTCTGCGACGAAGTCGGCCAAAACTTGCGATTTAATGGCTCGCCATGGCTTATAGGTTATATCGAACGGGAGAATCTCGATGGCCCATTTTGCAATCCGGCCCATTGCATCGCGGTTGTTGATAATATCGTTGAGTGGCACTTCCGAGGCTACTGTTATGGAACACTCTTGAAAGTAGTGTCATAGCTTCCGGGATGCCATGAATATCGCGTATGCAATCTTTTGATAATGCGGGTACCGTGATTTGCATGGAGTGAGGATAGTGGACACGTAGTAGACCAGCCTTTGAAGGGGGAATTTGTGTCCGTCCGTTTCCCGCTCGACAACGAGCACTATGCTGACAACTTGGTGTGTTGCTGCAATGTACAATAACATTGGTTCGCCGGTGTTTGGTGCGGCCAGGACTGGGTTTGTTGCCAATATGGCTTTTATTTCATCAAGTCCGGCCGTGGCGGCATCCGCCCACTCGAAGTGTTCCGTGCGCCGAAGGAGGCGATAGAGGGGTAGTGCCTTTTCTCCCAAGTGGGAGATGAAGCGGCTTAAAGCCGCCACGCATCCGGTTAATTTTTGTATTTGTTTAAGGTCCTTTGGGACATCCAATTGTGACAAAGCTCGGATCTTGGCTGGATTTGCTTCAATTCCTCTACCGGATACAATGATGCCCAAGAGCTTTCCGGCTGGAACACTGAAGACGCATTTTTCCGGGTTGAGCTTGATGTCATATTTTTGGAGGTTATCGAATGTAAGCCTCAAGTCGTCTACTAGAGATTCGACATGTCTTGATTTGACGACCACATCATCCACATACGCCTCCACTGTTTTGCCGATATGGTTTGCTAGACATGTCTGGATCATGCGCTGATATGTTGCGCCGGCGTTTTTCAGCCTGAAGGGCATTGTGTTGAAGCAGAATGGGATGTATGGTGTGATGAATGCTGTTGCAGCTTGGTTTGATTCTGCCATCTTGATTTGATGGTAACCGGAGTATGCGTCGAGGAAACACAACGAAGCGTGTCCTGTGGTGGCATCGATAATTTGATCGATACGGGGGAGGGGGAAGGGATCCTTTGGGCAAGCCTTGTTAAGGTCTTTAAAATCGACACACGGGCGCCAGGATTTGTCCTTCTTTGGTACCATCACTAGGTTTGCTAGCCAGTCCGGATGTTTTATGTCTCTGATGAATCCGGCCTCCAATAGCTTGGCTAGCTCCTCTCCCATAGCCTGTCTCTTGGGTTCGGAAAAACGCCGAAGGGCTTGTTTGACAGGTTTAAATCCTTTTAGGATATTTAAGCTGTGTTCGGCCAGCCTGCGTGGGATCCCTGGCATGTCTGAAGGGTGCCAGGCGAAGATGTCCCAGTTCTCTCATAGGAACTCTCGCAGTGTGGCGTCTGCATCAGGGTTTAGTCGTGCCCCGATGGAAGTTGTTTTATTAGGGTCCCTTGGATGGACCTGGAATTTGACTATTTCGTCAGCTGGCTTGAAGGATGTGGATTTGGATCTCTTGTCGAGTATCACATCATCCCTGTTAACTGTGGAGCACAGCGCAGTCAGTTCCTCGGCCGCTAAGGCTTCGGATAGTGCCTCAAGGGCTAATGCGGCCGTCTTGTTTTCGACGCGGAGTGCTATATCCGGATCACTAGCTAGAGTGATAATTCCGTTCGGCCCGGGCATCTTAAGCTTCATGTACCCGTAATGGGGTATTGCTTGGAAGATTGTGAATGCTTCCAGCCCTAGTAAAGCGTGATATCCGCTCTTAAACGGGGCCATCTGAAACGTGACTTCTTCGGACCTGTAATTATCCAGCGTGCCGAACACCACATCTAGTGTGATTTTTCCTGTGCAGCGCGCTTCCCGACTGGGGATTATTCCTCTAAAGGTTGTGCTGCTTCGCTCGACGCGGTTCCAGTCTATTTCCATTTTTTGAAGGGTTTCCTCATAAATGAGGTTCAGTCCGCTGCCTCCATCCATGAGCACCTTGGTGAGGCGAAAGCCATCCACTATGGGACTGAGGACCAATGCGGCTGGTGCTCGGGCTGTTCGGAATCTAGGTTCGTCACTTGCGTTGAAGGTAATGGCAGTGTCACTCCATGGATTTATTGTTGCAACTTGATAGACTTCGGCGAGGCTGCGGAGTGTTCTTTTTCACACATTGTTTGATGCGAAAGTCTCGAAGACTGTGAACGGTACTGGTGTCCTTGGGCTGGCTTTCTGCGGCCTCCGGAATTAAGAGGTCCTCGCCGATTTTGGCCACCTGCCGGAGTATCCAACATGCTCTAAGGCTGTGAGTTGGTGTGGCGTCCTCTGTACTGTGAATTCTGCAGGGTCCATCAAGCCATCTTTCCAGTACGGTTCCATGCCCTGTAGAGGGTTTTGGCTTTTTGGTGTTTATCCCGGGTGTCCTATGATGATGCACCCTCTTAGTTCGGACGGGATTACTATTCAAGGCCGGATTATCCCAAAATTTTATTTCGGTTTGCCAGGCGCTTTCCATCGCACAGTATTTTTGTACTATGGACGCCAAGTCAGCGAAGCGTGTAATATCACGACGACTTACGGCGTTAAGGATTCCCTCGTCCGTGCAATTACTGCAGAAAATTGAGATGGCGTCTCCCTCGCGGCAATCCTTTATCCTGTTCATAACCAGGAGGAATCTGGCCCAGTAATGATGTACTGTTTCCTCGGGCCTCTGCCTGATATGGGAGAGATCGCTTATGATCGGGTGGGCGGGTGTCGTTGAATCTGAAACCTCACCCAATCCAAGATTCGGAGGTCGTAGAGTTTCCGAACTCTGAAGTTCGGATTCTTGGATGTTGTCCAATGAATCTGGCCCGTTGCCTGATCCTAAGCTCAGGTCTTGAATTACATCCTCCCCTCCGCGGGTATCCAGCTTGGAGGGGTCAGGAATTCGGACGTAGCTAGTCCTTAAAATAGATGAAGGGTCGCCGCACTGCGCCTCTACCACGGCAACATGGTGGGTGACTTGGGGAGAGTTAATTTCTCTTAGATCGGGTTTAAGCCCAACCTGGTCGTAATCCGTAGCGACCCCCAGGGCGGCGATGCGATCCAAGAGCTCATTTACGGGAGAGAGCTCCATTGGATCTAGCTGCTCGACGAGCTCTGAGCTGGCGTGTAGGTTGCTTTTGATGACCCGAGAGGTCACCGTCGGTGCAACAGCCGAACATGCGGTCATGACGAAACCACCTAGCCGGAGAGTTTGGCCGACAGCCAAGGCTCCCATAGCAACGGCGCCATCTTTAAAGACGGGAGGAGGCATCCTTCCTGATTGCGACGGCACAGAGGTACTCTCAATGAAAGCACCAATATCGGTGTCAAAACCGGCGGATCTCGGGTAGGGGGTCCCAAACTGTGCGTTTAGGCCGGATGGTAACAGGAGGTAGGGAACACGATGTTTTACCCAGGTTCGGGCCCTCTTGATGGAGGTAAAACCCTACGTCCTGCTTGATTAATATTGATGATATGGGTAGTACAAGAGTAGATCTACCAGGAGATCAAGGAGGCTAAACCCTAGAAGCTAGCCTATGGTATGATTGTTGTATATGGAGTTGATGTCCTACGGACTACAACCCTCCGGTTTATATAGACACCGGATAGGATTAGGGTTACATAGAGTCGGTTACAATGGTAGGAGATCTTGAATATCCGCATCGCCAAGCTTGCCTTCCACGCCAAGGAAAGTCCCATCCGGACACGGGACGAAGTCTTCAATCTTGTATCTTCACAGTCTAGGAGTCCGGCTGAAGGTATAGTCCGGCTACCCGAACACCCCCTAATCCAGGACTCCCTCAGTCATTGCAACGGTCACAGGGAACTGCACGTGGCATACTCAGATCGACGCAGCGACTTTGACATAGCAAACTTGGTAGTGCTACAACACCTAGACAAGGTAGATCCTTTCGTGGCACTGCACAAAGAAATTATCGCAAAGAAGTATCGTGACTAGGGGGTATGTAGGACGGACGCCGAAGTTACTAGAGAGTACAACTCCATTTTCCTGCATTGGTTCAAAGAGCATATTATTGCTAATCCCCCGGAGGGGGCTCTAAGGACGGATTGCTCATATACGCCTTAGCACATGGCCCCTCGCCCAACCTCGTAACCTATCAGGCATATGATATCAACGGATACACGTTCTACACGAAGGCCAAAGATATGGACAGTGGTGATCAGAACTCAGGGCTGACGATGGAATGCATGACCGGCAGCGACAACGGCGCAACTAAACGATTTTATGGAAGGGTCGAGGAGATCTGGGAGCTTGACTACTCTGGACTGCACAACACGACGATGTTCCGTGTCAGATGGGCTAAGAATGTCGAAAGAGAAAACCGGATTTTCACTACCTTGACTATACCCGACGCCAAGAGCGCTACCGTGAACGCTATCGCCAAAAACAAGCCATGGGTACACGCTAAGCACGTGACACATTGCTTCTTCATAACCGACCCATGCAATCCCAGTCATGTTGTCGTGAGGAGAGGCAAAAGGAACATCATTGGAATGGATGGAGTCGCCAATAAGGAAGACTATGATCAGTACGGCAACCCAATGAGGGAAGATGACAATGATGATGAAGTATACATCAAAAGAAGAATCAATACTACATTACCTAAGAAAAATCATACTCCATGGAAAAGGCAAAGTCACAATGAGGGGCTCAATTATTCTTCGACGAAGAAGAAGGGAAAGAAGCTGACTCAAAAACGAAAGCGTCAGCGCTGAGGAACCGTATGTTATCGGTCAAATGATGTAATATATATATATATATATGTTCCTATTTTGTATACACACTTAGCCATTATTATGCATGGGTCCAATGATGTAATATATATGTTCCTATTTTGTATACATATTTAACCGTCAAATGATGCAATATATATATCGCCTTCCCTTCGTTCACTGCTCTCGGGAAATAAAAGTGGGAGAAAATAAAGGAAAAGGAAAAGGGAAACTGGCAGTAGCGATTTCCTTATAAACCAGCTACAGTCAAGCTAGCAGTAGTGATTTCCTTATAAAACCGCTACAGCTAGTGAAGGTAGTAGCAGCACGTTTTATCTAAACCGCTACAGCTAGTGAAGGTAGTAGCAGCGCGTTTTGTCTAAACGTGCTACTGCTACCTCCACTTAACCCAAAATTCTCACTCTCCCTGCTTCATCCCGCCTCTTTTCCCCCCAAATCCCCACTCTCTCTTCCCCCGTCGCGCCCCGGCGCTCGCCCCCGACCCGGCCCTCGCCCCCGACCCGGCGCTCGCCCCCAACCCGTCGGCCCTCGCCTCCATCCTCTGCTTCCTCCCCTCCCAACCTCGGCCGTCGTCGGGCCTGCCTCCTCGCCCCTGCACCCTCTGTAAACCCCCCTCTCTCTCTGCTAGCTAGGGTTCTTCGGTTAATTTACTTAGGTTTTAGTTAGGGAAGTAGGTTAATTAGGTTATCTATTTAGTTATGAATTTAGCTAGGTTTTAAAATAGGATAGAAATTTAGGGTTAAGCAATTGTAGTTAAAAGAAAAGGCAGCATTTAAGCAATTGTCCAAATCAACATCCCTTGTTAAAGAAAATTTAGGTAGGCTAAATTTATATGCAAATTTGAACTCGACATGTGATATGTGGATATGTCATGTTTTGGACATGTCATGTTTGGAATTTGAACATGTCATTTGGACATGTGATGTTTTGGTTCAATTTTGGTAAATGATCCGTGTGGCCTATGTTACGCCGGAATGTTGATTCATTTCCGTTTCGGTGAATTTCAGGCGCTCGATATGTCCATTTTTTAGCAAAGGTCATGCCAAAATTTGCCGTGAATAAAGGCATGATTTGTGCTACATAGTTGGCATATCGAGTGCTGGCACATAGATTTCTTTTTTATGTCATTTATCATTTATTCATACTTTTAGAAATAAACGAGGACAGTTAATCATAGGAAACATGTCGAACAACGAAGAAACTGGGCCTTCTGACCAAGATGCAGACGACATGGATTATGAGGGTGAACAAGAGTACCTCGACTATTTGACTGCTAAGCAAGGTTTGCGGGTCGGCCTCGATGATGGTACTGACGCCGACATCGACACCGACGGCGCCGGCACCGATGGCGGCGCTGAGACCGGCGGGGAAGGTACCGGCGGGGAAGATACCGGCGAGGAAGGTACCGGCGCCGATGCCGCTACCAAAAAGAGGAAGCATAAGAAGCAGAGGATACGAAAACCTAACAAACTAGGGATTGGACGACTTGTGATCACAAAGATGGCACCTGGCAAGTTTGAGCCTTTAGAGCCGGAAGAACCTCGCAAGTGTTATGGGAACCAATTAGGATGCATCCTACGGGAATGCGCGAGCATCAACGACGATGACTTAAGGAGTAAAGAACATTTGACGCAGTTGCTCCTAACGAAGTTGCACAAGAGATTCAAGTTCCCCAGCCAGGATGATAACGTAGAACAACCGTGGGATGATCCAAAGATGAAAAAGATTAACAATCACGCCATGGGCATGTTTAGCAATGATTTGGCCTCCTGGAAAGGGAGGGTGAAACGAGCTATTGAGGCTGAGGAACCCCTGTCCAAGATTTTGGAGGAAAATCCGACACTTATGGAAGAGGAGTTCGAAAAGTTCAAGGACACTTGCGCTACCAAGGCAGCCAAGGCTAAGGCTGCGAAATTCAAGAGCCTTCAGCAAAGGAACACGGGGAAGCATCGCCTCGGAGCCATGGCTACCTCAGTAAAAGGCCCATATGGGATAAGGAGGATGTGGAACGTGAAGCCGCGGGTCTCCCAGACCCCTTCGCGAAGTTCACCAACCCCTTGGAGCGTAACTTCATCAGGGCCCGCTACAAGTGGGACAAGGAGAAAAAGGTTTTTTACACGGACCAAATCACGAGGAAATTGATTAGACTACTAGAGAAGCATCACCAGCTTGCAGCCGAAAGCCATACTTCTCCGACAAGGCCCAAGTGGGACACCCCTCTCAACCGGGCCTTGAACGAACTTAAGGGACTCCCTTTGGGCCAGCAGCCGCAATATGGTCGTGTGCACGGCGCTGGAGACGGCGCCATGTGGAAGGTGTTTTACAACGAGGGCCCGGAGGCCAAGAAGCAGAAAAAGAAGTTTAGTCAGGCAGACATCGACGCGAAGGTGAAGCTTGCGGTCAAGAAAAAAGCAGCTGAGGACGCGGAAAAAACAGCCGAGGAGAAAAATGAGTTTCTACAGCAGGCAGTCAATGCAGTTGTAATTGCCTGCAGAAATGATTTCTAACTTGGTTCCAGCTATCATCAACTGGACGAAGGAAAATCCAGACAAGACTGTACATGATTTCCCGATGCCCAGTTTCGTCGGGAGCAACTCCATGAACAATAACAACACCGCACCATCACTTGCTCACGCAACCGGGCCTCCTCTCGCGGTCACTCCCGCTCATAGTAGCCCGTCCTCAGTCTCTGGTGCGCTAGGTGCGCCTTCGTCTTTGGCTAAGCTCGACGCCGTCACGGTAATTACATGTCGCACCAACATATATATATATATATGTATATATATAATATTCCATTTTCGTTGCCTTTCGGATGTTTTACGCCACAGACATATGTGTTTGCAGGGTGAAGAAACCCCATGCACCATACTCTACTTGATAAAAGGCCAGAAGGTCGACGTGGGAAAGGGGATGATATTGAGCCCCTTGAAACCCACGTTCCACAACCAATCGATCCCCGCTGGGCACTTCAGGGTTAGCTTGTCCAGTGTGAAATCGGGGCATGAGGCGTTGCCTCCTCCAGTACAGCATGTGGGAGAGGACGATGAGACCCCGCCGCGGATTGGAAGCTGCAAGGGTTGGGTGCTGCTATGGCCGAAGAATCTTATTCGTCTGGAGCCGGCCGAGAGCACACCAATAACCACACATCAACAAGCATGTGCGAAGACCACCACCCCGCCTACGCAATTACCAGCTCCTATAGTGCCGAGTGAGAGCGGCGGACGACGTGATGAAGGGGGTGCAATAGTATTGGCTGATGTAATCGGTCATGTAGAACAGAGAATGGATGATGAGACGGAGGTCGACCCTATGGGTTTTCTCAATACAAACGCGTATGACTGTGACATAGATATGATGAGTCAACCATATGATGAATCAGGCTATCAGCATGCTAATGAGGATATGGATGATATGCCTGGGCAGGAAGGTCGTTGGAAGGATTGCAAAAAGTCTCTCTTCGTGAATTCCTCACAGGACACGCCTGAAGATGTCGCCTCAACATAGGCTCAACTAGCCGGGGGTCGTACAGTGCTTAGCCTGGGAACCCTGGGGCAGGGGTTAAGGAAGGGTCTAGAAGGTGTGCCCAAGAAAAAGGAGAGGAAGAGGTCAGGGAAGATAACTGCCTCCAAACAAGCCAGAGCACAAAGCAGCCAGACGATGCATTCTAAAGAGCGTGTACCTGTGAAAGGTGCGGCCATGTTCCATCTCACGGGCGAGCCGATGCTACCGAAACCGCTGGAGGCACTATTAGGGGATCTCAGGAGACTGCACGACCATGTGTTGTCGACTGAGAAAAGCCTACTAGCCTCAAAGGATCCAGGATACCCGACATACGCGGCTCGTGTGCCTGAGGGGAAGTGCTACGTCGAGACACGGCCCGCGGAGGTGTTCTTCCTGCGGTTTGACCATATCTTTGAGATGTTTCTGACAAGGCGGCTTGATTTTACAATCGTCCGCCTTTTTGCGCTACATATGAGCTCCGTCATGAAGAGTGAAGAAGTCTCGCAAATTTGTGTGGCGGATCCGTACTACATGCACGAGTCTTTTTTGAGTCTCGGTGACTTTGAGCGTGAAACTGCTAGGGCGTACCTCCAAAACTTCATGGTACAGAATAAGGACCGGGCAATTGTCCTCGTGCCTTATCATCCAAAGTAAGTCAGTTCCGGACAACCCTTTCGTACATTTCAATCATTCCTTCTCTCTCATATGGGGAATAATTTGAGGTGTCTTTTCCCCGCAGCAACGGGCGTGCCGTCCTTATCGTTCTTTACCCGCAAGTATCCCACGCCGTGTATTTTGACCCTTCCAGAGACTACGAGAAAAAAGACTACACCCACATAATGAATATTCTAGATGATGCTCTCCAAGGCTTCAGCATTAGAGGTGTCCACATGCAGATCAGGAAACAAAGGAACAAGAAGATGGGTTTCACGCATAAAACTAACTTCTCCTGCATCCATGTCCCAAAACCAAGCAAGAAGGATGGATTCTACATCGTCCATCTCATGATTCAGTTCAACACGGATCACCAAAAGCTTCGCATGAGAAGCAAAAATGATGATCATATCCACAAGTGGCTAGAATATCATGGAGAAGCGGATTATAAACTTAGAGATGACTTCTTTCGCATCCAAAGCGACATTGCGACGATCATCATGAAAGAAGTCGTCGATGAGAAGGGGATGTTCCACCACGGCCCTATATCGCGAGCTGACGTCCGAACTCGCATAGGCATGCAACGTCTAGACCTCACGTCGTTCAAGAAGCTAGGGTCCATCCTCGATGATATGGAAGGATGGAACTTCTAGTGATTTATGATGCCGATGATGATGATATGTGTCGGTTGAACTTGTATACTTTTTGTAGCAATGAAACTTTGTGATGTCCACGGTCCATGCCGAACTTGCGTAACGCTACTTTGTTAGTTTGCGTACGATGACCTGCGTACCTCTAGTTAATTAATTTGTGTACTGTATGTTGCACCTAGTTGCTAACCCTTTCTTTTTCGGTGTTGCTCTAGTATATTTTGTTGCATATATATGATTGTACATCCTCTTCATGAACATGCATCTCTAACAGGTACCTAGTTTCTTGATGGCGAGATGGAAGTGCTATGTCATGTACAAAGGGAAGGTTCCGGGGGTGTACAACGAGTGGCATGAGTGTCAGGCGCAAGTGAATGGGTTCTCGAGCGCCAGCCATAAAGGCTTCAAAAGCAGACAAGAAGGAGAAGCTAGTTACTTGAGGTTCACGCTAGCGCGAGAGAGGACTCGTAACCGCCACCTCATGTACTGCATAGTTCCGCTCTCACTCATAGTGATAGCTCTTCTCGCGTATACCTTTGTTTAGATGGATGACGTTGTAGTTGCAAGTATTCGAGACTTGCATGTATCGCTATTTTCGAGATGATGACAAGATACCACTTTGTGTTGGATGATGATTATGATGAGACTATTTGTATGTATATGCTATGATTACATTTGTGGTCTCGCAGGCATTTGTATGTGTATCATGATGACATTTGTATGTGCTAAAGATTCTTCTATAAAGCCTGTTCAAATACAAAACAAATATGTCGAAAAAACAAAAAACTACTAAAATTAGCAGTAGCGAGTGGAGAAAAGTTAGCAGCAGCGTGGTAGTAGTAGTAGCGCGCACAGGAGAAGCGCGCTATAGCTATTAGCAGTAGCGAGCTTCCATTAAGCGCGCTGCTGCTACACTTGTGTAGCAGTAGCGCTGGTGAGCACGCGCTACTGCTACGTGTTAGATGTAGCAGATGTAGCGCCTTATTAGTAGGGTCGGTCCCCGCGCTACTGATACACCTAAAACCCACGCTGCTGCTAGCCTTTTCCCTAGTAGTGGATGCCCATCAATAGATATCAATGTGAGTGAGTAGGGATTGCCATGCAACGGATGCACTAGAGCTATAAGTATATGAAAGCTCAACAAAAAGAAATTAAGTGGGTGTGCATCCAACTTGCTTGCTCACGAAGACCTAGGGCATTTTGAGGAAGCCCATCGTTGGAATATACAAGCCAAGTTCTATAATGAAAAATTCCCACTAGTATATGAAAGTGATAGCATAAGAGACTCTCTATCATGAAGATCATGGTGCTACTTTGAAGCACAAGTGTGGAAAAAGGGATAGTAGTATTGCCCCTTTTTATTCTCTTTTTTTGGGCCTCTCTTTTTTGGCCTTTCTCTTGTTTTATTGGGACAATACTCTATGAATGATGATCATCACACTTCTATTTATTTACAACTCAATGATTACAACTCGATACTAGAACAAAGTATGACTCTATATGAATGCCTCCGGCGGTGTACCGGGATAGCAATGATGCATGAGTGACTTATATGAAAGAATTATTAACGGTGGCTTTGCCACAACTAAAATGTTAACTACATGATCATGCAAAGCAATATGACAATGATGGAGTGTGTCATAGTAAACGGAACGGTGGAAAGTTGCATGGCAATATATCTCGGAATGGCTATGGAAATGCCATGATAGGTAGGTATGGTGGCTGTTTTGAGGAAGGTATATGGTGGGTTTATGATACCGGCGAAAGGTGCGCGGTATTAGAGAGGCTAGCAATGGTGGAAGGGTGAGAGTGTGTATAATCCATGGACTCAACATTAGTGATAAAGAACTCACATACTTATTGCAAAAATCTATTAGTTATCGAAGAAAAGTACTACGTGCATGCTCCTAGGGGGATAGATTGGTAGGAAAATACCATCGCTCGTCCCTGACCGCCACTCATAAGGAGGACAATCAATAAATACAGCATGCTCCGACTTCTTAACATAACGATTCACCATATGTGCATGCTACGGGAATCACAAACTTCAACACAAGCATTTCTCAAATTCACAACTACTCAACTAGCACGAATCTAATATCACCATCTCCATATCTCAAAACAATTATCAAGTTTCAAACTTCTCATAGTATTCAGCACACTCATAAGACAATTTTATTATTAATCTTGAATGCCTAACATAATTAAAGCAAATTACCATGCTGTTTTGTAGGACTCTCAAAATAATCTAAGTGAAGCATGAGAGAACAATGGTTTCTATAAAACAAATCCACCGACGTGCTCTAAAAGATATAAGTGAAGCACTAGAGCAAAAACTATATAACTCAAAAGATATAAGTGAAGCACATAGAGTATTCTAACAATTTCCGAATCATGAGTGTCTCTCTCAAAAAGGTGTGTGAAGCAAGGATGATTGTGCAAAACTACAAATAAAGACTCAAATAATACAAGACGCTCCAAGCAAAACACATATCATGTGGTAAATAAAAATATAGCTCCAAGTAAAGTTACCGATAGAAGTAGACGAAAGAGGGGATGCCTTCCGGGGCATCCCCAAGCATTAGCTTTTAGGTGTCCTTAGATTATCTTGGGGGTGCCATGGACATCCCCAAGCTTAGGCTCTTGCCACTCCTTATTCCATAATCCATCAAATCTTTACCCAAAACTTGAAAACTTCACAACACAAAACTTAAAGTAGAAAATCTCGTGAGCTCCGTTAGCGAAACAAAACAAAACACCACTTCAAGGTACTGTAATGAACTCATTATTTATTTATATTGGTGTTAAACCTACTGTATTCCAACTTATCTATGGTTTATAAACTATTTTACTAGCCATAGATTCATCAAAATAAGCAAACAACACACGAAAAACAGAATCTATCAAAAACAGAACAGTCTGTAGAAATCTGTAGCTAATGCAAGATTTGGAACCCCAAAAATTCTAAAATAAATTGCTGTACGTGAGGAATTTATCTATTTATCATATGCAAAAAGAATTAACTAAATAGAACTTTCCAAATAAAAATAGCAGCAGTGCTAAAGTTTCTGTTTTTTACAGCAAGATTAAAAAGACTTTCCCCAAGTCTTCCCAACGGTTCTACTTGGCACAAAAACTAATTAAACACAAAAAACACAACCAAAACAGAGGATAGATAAATTATTTATTACTAAACAGGAGCAAAAATCAAGGAATAAAAATAAAATTGGGTTGCCTCCCAACAAGCGCTATCGTTTAACGCCCCTAGCTAGGCATAAAAGCGAAGATAGATCTAGGTATTGCCATCTTTGGAAGGCAATCCATAAGTGGCTCTCATAATAGATTCATAAGGTAATTTAATTTTCTTTATAGGGAAGTGTTCCATGACTTTCCTTAACGGAAATTGGAATCTAATATTCCCTTCCTTCATATCAATAATTGCACCAATCGTTCTAAGGAAAGGTCTACCAAGAATAATAGGACATGAAGGATTACAATCTATGTCAAGAACAATAAACTCCACGGGCACATAATTCCTATTTGCAACAATAAGAACATAATTAATTCTTCCCATAGGTTTCTTAATAGTGGAATCCGCAAGGTGCAAGTTTAAAGAGCAATCATCAAAATCACGGAAACCCAGCAAATCACACAGTCTTTGGAATCATGGAAACACTAGCACCCAAAACACACAAAGCATAGCATTCATGATCTTTAATATTAATTTTAATAGTAGGTTCCCACTCATCATAAAGTTTTCTACGGATAGAAACTTCCAACTCAAGTTTTTCTTCATAAGATTGCATCAAAGCATCAACTATATGTTTGGTAAAGGCTTTATTTTGACTATAAGCATGAAGAGAATTTAGCACGGATTGCAACAAGGAAATACAATCTATCAAACATCAATTATCATAATTAAATTCCTTGAAATCCAAAATAGTGGGTTCATTAATATTTAAAGTCTTGACTTCTTCAATCCCACTTTTAACAATTTTAGCATCAAGATCTAAAGACTCCGAATTTTTGGAACGCCTTCTAGGTAAAGGTGGATCATATTCAGTCACATCATTATAAAGATTCATATTAAAAAACAAATATTTTAATAGGGGACACATCAATAACTATTAGATCTTCATCTTTATTATCATGGAAACTAGAAGAACACGCTTTTTCAAAGCAATCTTTCTTAGCACGCATCCTAGCGGTTCTTTCTTTGCACTCATCAATGGAAATTCCCATGGCTTTGAGAGACTCGTCGATATCATGCTTAGGAGGAATAGATCTAAGTTTCAAAGAATCAACATCAAGAGAAATTCTATCAACGTTCCTAGCCAACTCATCAATCTTAAGCAATTTTTCTTTAATCAAAGCATTGAAATTCTTTTGCGAGGTAATAAATTCTTTAATATTAGATTCAAAATAAGAGGGTATATTATTAAAATTTCCATAAGAATTGTTGTACGAATTACCATAATTATTAGAGGAATTACTAGGATATGGCCTAGGATTATAGTTTCCTCTATACGCGTTGTTACCAAAATTATTCCTACCAACAAAATTCACATCCAAAGATTCATTATTATTCTCAATCAAAGTAGACAAAGGCATATCATTAGGATCAGAAGAAACACCTTTATTAGCAAATAATTTCATAAGTTCATCCATCTTACCACTCAAAACATTAATTTCTTCTATCGCATGCACTTCCTTATTAGTAGATTTTTTAGTGTGCCATTGAGAATAATTAACCATAATATTATCTAGGAGTTTAGTAGCTTCTCCTAAGGTGATTTCCATAAAAGTGCCTCCCGCGGCCGAATCTAAAAGATTTCTAGAATCAAAATTCAATCTGGCATAAAAATTTTGTATAATCATCCACAAATTCAAACCATGTGTAGGGCAATTACGTATCATTAATTTCATCCTCTCCCAAGCTTGTGCAACATGTTCATGATCAAGTTGCTTAAAATTCATAATATCGTTTCTAAGAGAGATGATCTTAGCGGGTGGAAAATACTTAGAGATAAAAGCATCTTTGCACTTATTCCACGAATCAATACTATTTTTAGGCAAAGAAGAAAACCAAGCTTTAGCACGATCTCTAAGCGAAAAAGGAAATAGCTTCAATTTAACAATATCATTGTCCACATCTTTCTTCTTTTGCATATCACACAAATCAATGAAGTTGTTTAGATGGGTAGCGACATCTTCACTAGGAAGGCCAAAAAACGGATCTTTCATGACAAGATTCAGCAAAGCAGCATTAATTTCACAAGATTCAGCATCGGTAAGAGGAGCAATCGGAGTGCTAATAAAATCATTGTTGTTGGTATTGGTAAAGTCACATAATTTGGTATTATCTTGAGCCATCGCGACAAGCAAGCAATCCGACACACAAGCAAACAAGAAACGAGCAAAAAGAAGCGAATAGAGAAAGAGAGGGAGGATGGACAGAGAGAGGGCGAATAAAACGGCAAGGGTGAAGTGGGGGAGAATAAAACGAGAGGCAAATGGCAAATAATGTAATGCGGGAGATAAGGATTTGTGATGGGTACTTGGTATGATGACTTTTGCGTAGACTCCCCGGCAACGGCGCTAGAAATCCTTCTTGCTACCTCTTGAGCACTACGTTGGTTTTCCCTTGAAGAGGAAAGGGTGATGCAGCAGAGCAGCGTAAGTATTTCCCTCAGTTTTTGAGAACCAGGGTATCAATCCAGTAGGAGGCCATGCACGAGTCCCTCGCACCTACACAAACAAATAAACTCCTCGCAACCAACATGATAAAGGGGTTGTCAATCCCTTCACGGTCACCTACGAGAGTGAGATCTAATAGATATGATAAGATAATATTTTTGGTATTTTTATGATAAAGAGAAATAAAGATGCAAGTAAAATAAATGGCAAAAGAAATAACTAAGTATTGGAAGATTAATATGATGGAAAATAGACCCGGGGACCATAGGTTTCACTAGAGGCTTCTCTCGAGAGCATAAGTATTACGGTGGGTGAACAAATTACTGTTGAGCAATTGACAGAATTGAGCATAGTTATGAGAATATCTAGGTATGATCATATATATAGGCATCACGTCCGAGACAAGTAGACCGACTCCTGCCTGCATCTACTACTATTACTCCACACATCGACCGCTATCCAGCATGCATCTAGAGTATTAAGTTCAAGAGAACAGAGTAACACTTTAAGCAAGATGATATGATGTAGAGGGATAAACTCATGCAATATGATATAAACCCCATCTTGTTATCCTTGATGGCAACAATACAATATGTGCCTTGCTGCCCCTACTTTCACTGGGAAAGGACACCGCAAGATTGAGCCCAAAGCTAAGCACTTCTCCTATTGCAAGAAAGATCAATCTAGTAGGCCAAACCAAACTGATAATTCGAAGAGACTTGCAAAGATAACCAATCATGAATAAAAGAATTCAGAGAAGATTCAAATATTGTTCATAGATAAACTTGATCATAAACCCACAATTCATCGATCTCAACAAACACACCGCAAAAGAAGATTACATCGAATAGATCTCCACAAGAGAGGGGGAGAACTTTGTATTGAGATCCAAGAAGAGAGAAGAAGCCATCTAGCTAATAACTATAGACCCGTAGGTCTGAAGTAAACTACTCACACTTCATCGGAGAGGTTATGGTGTTGATGTAGAAGCCCTCCGTGATCGATACCCCCTCCGACAGAGCTCCGGAAAAGGCCCCAAGATGGGATCTCATGGATACAGAAAGTTACGGCGGTGGAATTAGGGTTTTGGCTCCATGTCTGGTAGTTTGGGGGTACGTGGGTATATATAGGCGGAAGGAGTACGTCGATGGAGCAACATGGGCCCCACGAGAGTGGAGGGCATGCCTAGGGGTAGGCGTGCCCCCCTACCTCGTGCCTTCCTCGTTGATTGCTTGACGTAGGGTCCAAGTCCTCTGGATCATGTTCGTTCCAAAAATCACGTTCCCAAAGGTTTCATTACATTTGGACTCCGTTTGATATTCTTTTTCCGCGAAACCCTAAAATAGGCCAAAAAAACAGCAATTCTGGGTTGGGCCTCCGGTTAATAGGTTAGTCCCAAAAATAATATAAAAGTGTATAATAAAGCCCAATAATGTCCAAAGCAGGATATAATATAGCATGGAACAATAAAAAATTATAGATACGTTGGAGACGTATCACCGCCCGTTTCTTTTGTGTTGCCTAATCACAAACAGTTCATCCGAGTGAACCGTATGTTGTGTATCGCACACGCCTTCATCTGGATGCCCGTTTCTTTTGTTCCTCCTCACCGCAAACAGTTAATTGAACTGAACCGTATGCCCTTCATCGCACATGCAACTAAAATCTGAACCGTGTTTGATTCGTCCTCCATCGCAAATGTTTTACACATTTCTGATGGTTTTCATACAGCATCGTTTGCAATTATGGCATCGCACACAGTTTCTCGAAGGGTCTCTGATTGTAGTGTCGCGATAGCAGCATCCTACAGTAGTGTAGGCACATATGTCCAGCTGAATATAGATAACATGAGTTATTATTGTTGACATCACCCTTGAGGTGAGTACGTTGGGAGGCGAAACTATAAGCCCCTATCTTCCTATGTGTCTGGTTGAAATGTTTTGCTTATGTGTACGCGGTGAGTGTTAGCAATCATAGAAGACTATATGATGGTTGAGTATGTGGACTTGCCTAAAGGCTCTGATACGTGACCCTTCCTGAAAAGATAATGAATTGTAGTTGCAAAGTTGACTGAGAACATAGTTTGTTGGTTTCTAATAGAGTTTTTGCTTTATACTTTGATTGTGTGATGAATTGTTACTTATTCATGGGAAGTATATGACAAAAGTTTTATGATAAAAGTCTTATGTTTAATCTTGTTGCTGTTATAATAATCAACATGATGCTTCTATGCTCGCATTTTGTTTTTATCGACACCTCTCTCTCAAAGCATGTGGACATGTTTTTCGATTTTGGTTTTCGCTTGAGGACAAACGAGGTCTAAACTTGGGGGAGTTGATACGTCCATTTTGCATCATGTTTTCTTACTATTATTTATAATGTTTTTATCCATAATAATGCTTTTTAGAGTAATTTTAATGCCTTATCTCTCATAATATGCAAGGTTTACACAAAGAGGGAGAATTCCGGCAGCTGGAAATCTGGACCTGGAAAAGCTACGTCAGGCCACCTATTCTACACAACCCCAAATGAGTTGAAACTTCATGGAGAATTTTTATGGAATATATGAGGAATATTGGAGCCAATAAGTACCAGAGGGGGTCCATCAGGTGGGCACAACCCACCTAGGCGCGCTAGGGAGCCCAGGCGCGCCCTGGTGGGTTGTGCTCACCCAAGCCCACCTCCGATGCCCATCTTCTGGTATATAAGTCATTTTGACCTAGAAAAAAATGAGGAGAGGACTTTTGGGACGGAGTTCCGCCGCCTCGAGGCGGAACTTGGGCAGGAGCACTTTTGCCCTCCGACAGAGCGATTCCGCCGGGGGAACATCCCTCCCGGAGGGGGAAATCATCGTCATCATCATCACCAACAACTCTCTCATCTTGGGGAGGGCAATCTCCATCAACATATTCAACAACACCATCTCCTCTCAAACCGTAGTTCATCTCTTGTGTTCAATCTTGTTACCTAAACTATAGATCGGTGCTTGCGGGTGACTAGTAGTGTTGATTACATCTTGTAATTGATTACTATATGGTTTATTTGGTGGAATATTATATGTTCAGATCCAATATGATATTTAATACTCCTCTGATCATGAGCATGTTTATCATTTGTGAGTAGTTACTTTTGTTCTTGAGGTCACGGGAGAAATCATGTTGCAAGTAATCATGTGACTTGATATGTGTTCGATATTTTGATAGTATGTATGTTGTGATTCCCTTAGTGGTGTCATGTGAATGTGTACTGCATGACATTTCACCATATTTGGGCCTAAGGGAATGCATTGTGGAGTAGCAATTAGATGATGGGTTGCGAGAGTGACAGAAGCTTAAACCCCATACATTACCTTGCTGAAAACCACTTGTCATTTCCTTCTGCTCCTCATTGGGTTCGACACTCTTACTTATCGAAAAGAGCTACAATTGATCCCCTATACTTGTGGGTCATCAATCCCTAGGATGTACTCGCATAGTGTGATAAAGCAGGCTAGGTGCAGCACCCAATTGGGTGTAATATGGTGAGCTGATAGATGTATAACTGCAAAATACCTTGGACAAACTGATGGATAGGCAACAAGAGGCCACGATAGAGGAAGGAGGTATTTATGACTCGGTTCTACTGATCGGGCTTCAGGATATCATCCATCGGCTATGTAGGTTTCCATGGGAGGACACTTCAATGAGGAAGGAACCCCAACCTGACCAAGTCCTCTAGACGTGCGAAGGTGGTTGTGGAAACTAGCCGGCTCCCCACGCCGCCACTCTCGGTGGCCGCTCCTGTGGACGAAGATGCGTGGGAGTTCAAGGCGCTCTCCGTCATGTCCCCATCCTGCTCCTTGTGATGGGGGTTACTCTATCTCTCCTCGACATCGCAGTCGCTAGAAACTTCAAATCCAATCTTTCACTGCTAGCAAATGGTAAGAACTATGGAGGGAATAGGGAAGAAGAAAGAAGGGCTCGGGTAGCAGGTGGTATGCAGCAATGGCGTCGAGAACATAGGAAGGAGAAGCAGTTCACCCAGGAGGTGGAGAAGTGGCAAAACGTTCTCGCCCTCCATCTTCATATCCCCCTAAGAAATTGAAGTGATGGCCTCGGTGGATCGACGCGTGTCCCATTTTCTCTACGGTTTCCCAATTCTTGAGATATCATCATGAGAATCCAGGAATTATCGTTATGATGCACCAGTCAAGGCGAAACCAACGAGAAGCTCGCTAGTCTTCTCACCAGTAATGAAGGAGTGTGATGAAACATGGTTTGGCGACGCATCGGTACCTGCGACACAAAGTGTAAGCCACATGACCTCGGGTTGTGAACCTGAGCATTTGGACTTGGTTTCGTGGCATTTGGACTTCAAATTGTGAACCTTCAATTTAGACTTCATGACTTGGTTTCGTGGCATTTAGACTAACCTATTAAATTAGTGCTCAGTGCCACGGGCTCATGGCTTGAACTTCAGTTCAAGCCATGAGCCCGTGGCACTTTAGGCTATGAAGCTGCAAAATCCCAAGCCACATAACAACGGGTCGTTGAGTCACAGGCAAGAGGTCGTGCAATCGTCAAGCCTGAATAAGACTGAAGCCGGACTCATGAGGATAGGCCATCATACCTACCAAGGCAGGAAGAGGTCATCTGGGTTCTCATTCTGAACACATGCATAAAACTCCAACTCCAGGCATGCTCGGGGGTTACTGATGGTGTAATACACCAGGGGTGGCCCATCGGCCAGGAAGCCTGGTGTTGTGCTGGCTTTGGGGTCCGAAGGCCTGATGTTGGCCCGTCAAGAGTCGGCCCGGGGACGGCTTAGAACGAGAAGATAATCTTGGTGTGCAAGCAAGATGATCTCAGCATGAGGTCGATTAGGCACCCTGTAAACCCTATCTCTCGTCCCCTATATAATGTGAGGCTAGGGGTAGCCATTCCCATCTATTCACTAGATCATACTCTCAGTAGTCGCAATCCCCATCATCTTGTAACCCCCTCACATGAGGTGTTCCACCATCAATCCAAAATAAAGCAGAACGTAGGGAACTGCCTCACCATGAGTGCACAAACCTTGGTAACCCCCTTGTGCAAGCTCCCTTCTGGTACTTCTAGCCATGTCCGTCACTCTACCCCATACCGTCAAAATTGTAATTTGTTACTAACAGTTGTTTATGTTGTTTGGAGAGATGCCTCTATTCAAACTATGTATCCCGGTCCAATCAATACCCATTGCTTTCATTGTCGATCTCTTGATTTACTATTACCTACAGCCTGGACCGTTTGTTCATTATCATTATTTATCAATTTCTATCACACTGTATGTTTAATTCTTGTAACTAGTTAGTCAAGAAGCCTGGCAACCAATCTGACCCATTGGGGACAAGCAAAAATCGGTTAGTTGTGTGCAAGTACTTATCATTAACTTACGTATGGTAGTTCCTACCATCGATAGACCTTGGTTATCTACTGGAGAAATACTTGTTGCTGGACTATTTCAACCCTTCCACTTGGGGCTTTCCAACAACTTCTACCAAATTATCATGATCCAGCTTCCTTGGTCGCATTGCTAAATCAAACGAATAGTCAGGAGTCGTGCGACATGCCAGGAGTCATCTTTTGGCCCAACACATGGTGCATTGAGCCAGATCCCTCCGACTCATTTCCAACCATACAACTAGTTAGGCGTTGCGTGATGTGTCAGGAGTCGTCCATTGGACCAACATGTGGTGTATTGAGACAGCTTCGCATTTCTGGATCGGACAATCAATCGAGCGTTGTTTGACACATCTAGATGTTGGGGAACGTAGTAATTTCAAAAAAATTCCTACGCACACGCAAGATCATGGTGATGCATAGCAACGAGGGGGAGAGTCTGATCTACGTACCCTTGTAGATCGTAAGCGAAAGCGTTATATCAACGCGGTTGATGTAGTTGAACGTCTTCATGATCCGACCGATCCAAGTACCGAAAGCACGGCACCTCCGAGTTCTGCACACATACGGCTCGGTGACGTCCTCGCCTTCTCGATCCAGCAAGAGGGGCGAAGTAGTAGATGAGTTCCGGCAGCACGACGGCGTGGTGACGGTGTTGGTGAAGAACAATCTCCGCAGGGCTTCGCCTAAGCACTACGAAAACTATGACAGAGGATAAACTAGAGGGAACAGGGTTGCCGGCACACGGCTTGGTGTTTCTTGATGTGTCTTTGGTGCTAGCCCTGCCCCTCTATGTATATGTTGAGCCCTGGGGTCGAAACTTGGAGCAAAAGCCTCCTCAAAGTCAGTTTTGCCCGAAAGGCAAGAGTCCCACTCGGACTCCAGGACCAAACGCCACAAACTTTGGCGTCTGGCCCAGGGCCAGACGCCAGGGTCTCTGGCGTTTGGCCCCCTGGCCTCCTCAAAACTCCTTTTGCACCGACTTATAGCCCTGTGGGCTTGACCCCTTGGCCTAACCATATCATCCAATATATGAATCTTTACCTCCGAACCATTCCGGAGCTCCTCGTCATGTCCGTAATCTCATCCGGGACTCCGAACAACATTCGGTCACCAACATACATAACTCATAGTACTATATCGTCAACGAACGTTAAGCGTGCAGACCCTACGGGTTCGAGAACTATGTAGACATGACCGAGACACCTCTCTTGTCAATAACCAATAGCGGGACCTGGATGCCCATATTGGCTCCTACATATTCTATGAAGATCTTTATCGGTCAGACCGCATAACAACATACGTTGTTCCCTTTGTCATCGGTATGTTACTTGCCCGAGATTCGATCGTCGGTATCCAATACCTAGTTCAATCTCGTTACCGGCAAGTCTCTTTACTCGTTCCGTAATACATCATCTTGCAACTAACTCATTAGTTGTAATGCTTGCAAGGCTTATGTGATGTGCATTACCGAGAGGGCCCAGAGATACCTCTCCGACAATCGGAGTGACAAATCCTAATCTCGAAATACGCCAACCCAACATCTACCTTTGGAGACACCTGTAATGCTCCTTTATAATCACCCAGTTACGTTGTGACGTTTGGTAGCACCCAAAGTGTTCCTCCGGCAAACGGGAGTTGCATAATCTCATAGTCATAGGAACATGTATAAGTCATGAAGAAAGCAATAGCAACATACTAAACGATCGGGTGCTAAGCTAATGGAATGGGTCATGTCAATCAGATCATTCAACCAATGATGTGACCACGTTAATCAAATAACAACACCTTGTTCATGGTTAGGAAACATAACCATCTTTGATTAACGAGCTAGTCAAGTAGAGGCATACTAGTGACACTAAGTTTGTCTATGTATTCACACATGTATTATGTTTCCGGTTAATACAATTCTAGCATGAATAATAAACATTTATCATGATATAAGGAAATAAATAATAACTTTATTATTGCCTCTAGGGCATATTTCCTTCAGTCTCCCACTTGCACTAGAGTCAATAATCTAGTTCACATCGCCATGTGATTTAACAGCAATAGTTCACATCACCATGTGATTAACACCCATAGTTCACATCGTCATGTGACCAACACTCAAAGGGTTTACTAGAGTCAGTAATCTAGTTCACATATCTATGTGATTAACACCCAAAGAGTACTAAGGTGTGATCATGTTTTGCTTGTGAGATAATTTTAGTCAACGGGTCTGTCACATTCAGATCCGTAAGTATTTTGCAAGTTCTATGTCTACAATGCTCTACACAGAGCTACTCTAGCTAATTGTTCCCACTTTCAATATGTATCCAGATTGAGACTTTAGATTCATCTAGATCAGTGTCAAAAACTTGCATCGACATAACCCTTTACGACGAACCTTTTTGTCACGTCCATAATCGACAAACATATCCTTATTTCACTAAGGATAATTCTGACCGCTATCCAGTGATCTACTCCTAGATCACTATTGTACTCCCTTGCCAAATCAATGCAGGGTATACAATAGATCTGGTATACAGCATGACATACTTTATAGAACCTATGGCCAAGGCATAGGGAATGACTTTCATTCTCTTTCTATCTTTTGCCGTGGTCGGGCTTTGAGTCTTACTCAACTTCATACCTTGTAATACAGGCAAGAACTCTTTCTTTGACTGCTCCATTTTGAACTACTTCAAAATCTTGTCAAGGTATGTACTCATTGAAAAAACTTATCAAGCGTCTTGATCTATCTCTATAGATCTTGGAGCTCAATATGTAAGCAGCTTCACCAAGGTCTTTCTTTGAAAAAACTCCTTTCAAACACTCCTTTATGCTTTACAGAATAATTCTACATTATTTCTGATCAACAATATGTCATTCACATATACTTATCAGAAATGTTGTAGTGCTCCCACTCACTTTCTTGTAAATACAGGCTTCACTGCAAGTCTGTATAAAACAATATCCTTTGATCAACTTATCAAAGCGTATATTCTGACTCCGAGATGCTTGCACCAGTCCATAGATGGATCGCTGGAGCTTGCATATTTTGTTAGCACCTTTAGGATTGACAAAACCTTCTGGTTGCATCATATACAACTCTTCTTTAATAAATCCATTAAGGAATGCAGTTTTGTTTATCCATTTGCCAGATTTCATAAAATGCGACAATTGCTAACATGATTCGGATAGACTTAAGCATAGATACGAGTGAGAAACTCTCATCGTAGTCAGCACCTTGAACTTGTCGAAAACCTTTTGCGACAATTCTAGCTTTGTAGATAGTAACACTACTATCAGCGTCCGTCTTCCTCTTGAAGATCCATTTATTTTCTATGTCTTGCCGATCATCGGGCAAGTCAATCAAAGTCCACACTTTGTTCTCATACATGGATCCCATCTCAGATTTCATGGCCTCCAGCCATTTCTCGGAATTTGGGCTCATCATTGCTTCCTCATAGTTCGTAGGTTCGTCATGGTCAAGTAACATGACCTCCAGAACAGGATTACTGTACCACTCTGGTGCGGATCTCACTCTGGTTGATCTACGAGGTTCAGTAGCATCTTGTTCTGAAGTTTCATGATCATGATCATTAACTTCCTCACTTATTGGTGTAGGTGTCGCAGAAACAGTTTTCTGTGATGTACTACTTTCCAACAAGGGAGCAGGTACAGTTACCTCGTCAAGTTCTACTTTCCTCCCACTCACTTCTTCCGAGAGAAACTCCTTCTCTAGAAAGGATCCACTCTTAGCAACGAATCTCTTGCCTTCGGATCTGTGATAGAAGGTGTACCCAACTGTCTCCTTTGGGTATCCTATGAAGACATATTTCTCCGATTTGAGGTTGAGCTTATCGAGATGAAACTTTTTCACATAAGCATCGCAACTCCAAACTTTAAGAAACGACAACTTTGGTTTCTTGCCAAACCATAGTTCATATTGTGTCGTCTCAACGGACTTAGATGGTGCCCCCTTTTTAATGTGAATGCAGCTGTCTCTAATGCATGATCCCAAAACGATATTGGTAAATCAGTAAGAAACATCATAGATTGTACTATATCTACTAAAGTACGGTTATGACGTTCGGACACACCATTATGCTGTGGTGTTCCGAGTGGCACGAATTTGTGAAACTATTCCACATTGTTTTAATTGAAGACCAAACTCGTAACTCAAATATTTGTCTCCGCGATCAGATCGTAGAAGCCTTATTTTCTTGTTACGATGATTCTCCACTTTACTCTGAAATTCTTTGAACTTTTCAAATGTTTCAGACTTATGTTTCATCAAGTAGATATCCCCATATCTGCTCAAATCATCTTGTGAAGGTCAGAAAATAATGATACCTGCTGTAAGCCTTAATATTCATCAGACCACATACATCAGTATGTATGATTTCCAACAAGTCTGTTGCTTGCTTCATTGTTCCGGAGAACGGCGTTTTAGTCATCTTGCCCATAAGGCATGGTTCGCAAGCATCAAGTGATTCATAATCAAGTGATTCCAAAATCCCATCAGCATGGAGTTTCTTCATGCGCTTTACACCAATATGACTTAAACGGCAGTGCCACAAATAAGTTGCACTATCATTATTAACTTTGCATCTTTTGGTTTCAATATTATGAATATGTGTATCACTATGATCGAGATCCAACGAACTTGTTTCATTGGGTGTATGACCATCGAAGGTTTTATTCATGTAAACAGAACAACAATTATTCTCTGACTTTAATGAATAACCGTATTGCAATAAACATGATCAAATCATATTCATGCTCAACGCAAAAACCAAATAACACTTATTTAGGTTCAACACTAATCCCGAAAGTATAGGGAGTGTGCGATGATGATCATATCAATCTTGGAACCACTTCCAACACACATCGTCACTTCACCCTTAACTAGTCTATGTTCATTCTGCAACTCCCGTTTCGAGTTACTACTCTTAGCAACTGAACTAGCATCAAATACTGATGGGTTGCTATAAACACTAGTAAAGTACACATCAATAACATGTATATCAAATATACTTATATTCACTTTGCCATCCTTCTTATCCGCCAATCACTTGGGGTAGTTCCGCTTCCAGTGACCAGTCCCTTTGCAGTAGAAGCACTTAGTCTCAGGCTTAGGATCAGACTTGGGCTTCTTCACTTGAGCAGCAACTTGCTTGCCATTCTTCTTGAAGTTCCCCTTCTTCCCTTTTCCCTTTTCTTGAAACTAGTGGTCTTGTCAACCATCAACACTTGATGTTTTTCTTGATTTCTACCTTCGTTGATTTCAGCATCACGAAGAGCTTGGGAGTTGTTTCCGTTATCCCTTGCATATTATAGTTCATCACGAAGTTCTACTAATTTGGTGATGGTGACTAGAGAATTCTGTCAATCACTATCTTATCTGGAAGATTAACTCCCACTTGATTCAAGCGATTGTAGTACCCAGACAATCTGAGCACATGCTCACTAGTTGAGCGATTCTCCTCCATCTTTTAGCTATAGAACTTGTTGGAGACTTCATATCTCTCAACTCGGGTATTTGCTTGAAATATTAACTTCAACTCCTGGAACATCTCATATGATCCATGACGTTCAAGACGTCTTTGAAGTCCCGACTCTAAGCCGTTAAGCATGGTACACTAAACTATCAAGTAGTCATCATATTGAGCTAGCCAAACGTTCATAACGTCAGCATTTGCTCCTGCAATAGGTCTGTCACCTAGCGGTGCATCAAGGACATAATTCTTCTGTGCAGCAATGAGGATAAACCTCAGATCACGGATCCAATCCGCATCATTGCTACTAACATCTTTCAATACAATTTTCTCTAAGAACATATCAAAATAAACATATGAAAGCAACAACGCGAGCTATTGATCCACAACATAGATATGCTAATACTACCAGGACTAAGTTCATGATAAATTAAAGTTCAATTAATCATATTACTTAAGAACTCCCACTTAGATAGACATCCCTCTAATCCTCTAAGTGATTACGTGGTCCAAATCAACTAAACCATGTCCGATCATCACGTGAGATGGAGTAGTTTCATCGGTGAATATCATTATGTTGATCATATCTACTATATGATTCACGCTCGACCTTTCGGTCTCCGTGTTCCGAGGCCATATCTGTATATGCTTGGCTCGTCAAGTATAACCTGAGTATTCCGCGTGTGCAACTGTTTTGCACCTGTTGTATTTGAACGTAGAGCCTATCACACCCGATCATCACATGGTGTCTCAGCACGAAGAACTTTCGCAACGGTGCATACTTAGGGAGAACACTTCTTGATAATTTAGTGAGAGATCATCTTATAATGCTACCGTCAATCAAAGCAAGATAAGATGCATAAAAAGATAAACATCACATGCAATCAATATAAGTGATATGATATGGCCATCATCATCTTGTGCCTGTGATCTCCATCTCCGAAGCACCGTCATGATCACCATCGTCACCGGCGCGACACCTTGATCTCCATCGTAGCATCATTGTCGTCTCGCCAATCTTATGCTTCCACGACTATCGCTACCGTTTAGTGATAAAGTAAAGCATTACATCGCGATTGCATTGCATACAATAAAGCGACAACCATATGGCTCCTGCCAGTTGCCGATAACTCGGTTACAAAACATGATCATCTCATACAATAAAATTTAGCATCATGTCTTGACCATATCACATCACAACATGCCCTGCAAAAACAAGTTAGACGTCCTCTACTTTGTTGTTGCAAGTTTTACGTGGCTGCTACGGGCTTAAGCAAGAACCAATCTCACCTACGCATCAAAACCACAACGATAGTTTGTCAAATAGACTCCGTTTTAACCTTCTCAAGGACCGGGCGTAGCCACACTCGGTTCAACTAAAGTTGGAGAGACAGTCGCCCGCAAGCCATCTATGTGCAAAGCACGTCGAGGGAACCGGTCTCGCGTAAGCGTACGCGTAAGGTTGGTCCGGGTCGTCTCGTCCAACAATACCGCTGAACCAAAGTATGACATGCTGGTAGGTAGTATGACTTGTATCGCCCACAACTCACTTGTGTTCTACTCGTGCATATAACATCAAACCATAAAACCTAGGCTCTGATACCACTGTTGGGGAACGTAGTAATTTCAAAAAATTTCCTACGCACACGCAAGATCATGGTGATGCATAGCAACGAGGGAGAGAGTATGATCTACGTACCCTTGTAGATCGCAAGCGGAAGCGTTATATCAACGCGGTTGATGTAGTCGAACGTCTTCACGATCCGACCGATCCAAGTACCGAAAGCACGGCACCTCCGAGTTCTGCACACATACGGCTCGGTGACGTCCTCGCCTTCTCGATCCAGCAAGAGGGGCGAAATAGTAGATGAGTTCCGGCAGCACGACGGCGTGGTGACGGTGTTGGTGAAGAACAATCTCCGCAGGGCTTCGCCTAAGCACTACGAAAACTATGACAGAGGATAAACTAGAGGGAACAGGGTTGCCGGCACACGGCTTGGTGTTTCTTGATGTGTCTTTGGTGCTAGCCCTGCCCCTCTATTTATATGTTGAGCCCTGGGGTCGAAACTTGGAGCAAAAGCCTCCTCAATGTCGGTTTTGCCCGAAAGGCAAGAGTCCCACTCGGACTCCAGGACCAAACGCCACAAACTTTGGCGTCTGGCCCAGACGCCATGGGCCTCGGCATCTGGCCCAGGGCCAGACGCCAGGGTCTCCGGCGTTTGGCCCCCTGGCCTCCGCAAAACTCCTTTTGCACCGACTTATAGCCCTGTGGGCTTGACCCCTTGGCCTAACCATATCATCCAATATATGAATCTTTACCCCCGGACCATTCCGGAGCTCCTCGTCATGTCTGTAATCTCATCCGGGACTCCGAACAACATTCGTCACCAACATACATAACTCATAGTACTATATCGTCAACGAACGTTAAGCGTGCGGACCCTACGGGTTCGAGAACTATGTAGACATGACCGAGACACCTCTCTTGTCAATAACCAATAGCGGGACCTGGATGCCCATATTGGCTCCTACATATTCTACGAAGATCTTTATCGGTCAGACCGCATAACAACATACGTTGTTCCCTTTGTCATCGGTATGTTACTTGCCCGAGACTCGATCGTCGGTATCCAATACCTAGTTCAATCTCGTTACTGGCAAGTCTCTTTACTCGTTCCGTAATACATCATCTTGCAACTAACTCATTAGTTGTAATGCTTGCAAGGCTTATGTGATGTGCATTACCGAGAGGGCCCAGAGATACCTCTCCGACAATCGGAGTGACAAATCCTAATCTCGAAATACGCCAACCCAACATCTACCTTTGGAGACACCTGTAATGCTCCTTTATAATCACCCAGTTACGTTGTGACATTTGGTAGCACCCAAAGTGTTCCTCCGACAAACGGGAGTTGCATAATCTCATAGTCATAGGAACATGTATAAGTCATGAAGAAAGCAATAGCAACATACTAAACGATCGGGTGCTAAGCTAATGGAATGGGTCATGTCAATCAGATCATTCAACCAATGATGTGACCTCGTTAATCAAATAACAACACCTTGTTCATGGTTAGGAAACATAACCATCTTTGATTAACGAGCTAGTCAAGTAGAGGCATACTAGTGACACTAAGTTTGTCTATGTATTCACACATGTATTATGTTTCCGGTTAATACAATTCTAGCATGAATAATAAACATTTATCATGATATAAGAAAATAAATAATAACTTTATTATTGCCTCTAGGGCATATTTCCTTCACTAGATTCGTCTATTGGCCCAATGTGTGGTGCACTGAGCCAGCTCTCTTCAAGACATCACCGGATCAGGCGGCTAGTTGAGCGTTATGTGACATGCGAGAAGCCGTCCATTGGCCCAACACACGGTGCATTGGGCCAACTCCCCTCCAGCACATCACCAGATTAGGTGATCGCTTGGGCTTTGCGACACGTGCCAGGAGTTGTCTATTTGCCCAACGTGTGGCACACTGAGCCAGCTCTCTCCAGCACATCACCAGATCAGGCGATCGGCTAGGCATGGCATGACATGTGTGGAGTCATCCGTTGGCCCAACGTGCGTGCCTCCAGTACATTGTTAGATCAGTGCGGCTAGCTGGCATTGCATGACGTGCCACGAGCCAGCCGTTAACCCAACGCGCGACCCTCCAGCACATTGCCCGATCAAGCAGCCAGCTAGCATTGCGTGACGTGTTAGGAGCTAGTCGTTGGCCAAACACGCCACCCACATCGCTGGATCAGGCAGCTAGCTGATGTTGCGTGACGTGTCAGGGACGAGTCGTTGGCCCAACGTGCGGCTCTCCAGCACATCGCCTGGTCAGGCAGCCAGCTGGCATGGCGTGACGTGCCAGCAGCCAGCTGTTGGCCCAACGCGTGACCGTCAAACACATCGCCTTGCAGCCATATGGCGTGGCATGCCAGCAGCCAGCCGTTGGCCCAACACGCGGCCCTCCAGCACATCGCCTGGCAGCCAACTGGCTTGGTGTGGCGTGCCAGCAACCAGCTGTTGGCCCAACACGCGGCCCTCCAACACACCGCCGGACAGGTGGGCGTTGTGGGGTGATGCCACACTTGTTGTGTTAGATATTCTAATATCTATTTCCATTTTCCATTCATTTATTCATTCCTTAAATATCTTCCAAAGATACGTACACGGATGTATTCCAAATTATTTATTTTCAATAAATAAAACAATAAATATGGAAACACCAAGTAAATCTGGAACTCATGCCACGCACACGCCGTCAGATCTGTGATGCAACGGCCCTCCACGGTTCGATCACGAGGGGGGAGAGCTCATGCCCCACACACACACGCCCGGACCCCTGCGGGCGGCACACGCCGGTGTCGAGCCCAAACCCACAAGAAAAGAAAACCACAGCGAGCGTTCCCTCCTAAGAATTTTGCTATATATAGACGGCGCATGCAAGCAATTGCCAGACTAGAACCTCCGCAACACATTTGCTGCCCCCTTTAATCCCCTTCCTCCCTCCCTCCCTCCTCCTTGTCGTCTCGCGCCGATGGAGTCCTCGCCGACGCCCGCCTCAGCAATGCCGGCGCCATCCCCCGCTTCGTCGTCGCGACCGAGGGACAATCGCCTCCTCGTCGGCTTCGACCTCCCGGCCTCCTGGGGCTACCGCCGGCCCATGGCCTTCTGCAAGGACCCCGACTCCAGCCCCCCTGCAGCGGCGGCGGCGGGCGATGAGGCGCTACGCAACAGCTCCCGATCTCCGCCGAAAGCCGCCCCCGTGGCGGCGCCGGGGGAGTCCAAGCACGCCCCTCCGGCCGACGAGGGCGCCGCGGCGGAGGAATCTGCCCGGAAGCAGTACTACCAGCTGAGGGACCGGAGGGGCGGCCGGGACGGCGCAGAGGACGCGCAGGAGCACAGGAAGCTCTGGAACATGGACGGCGGCGGCTCCTCCTCCGGCGGCAGGATCAGCGCCGGGTTCTCGGTGGAGCTCACCAAGCAGGAGATCGAGGCGGACTTCCTCGCGATGACCGGCAAGAAGCCGCCGCGCCGGTACAAGAGGCGGCCCAAGGCCGTCCAGCGCCAAATCAACGTGCGTAAGCAAGACACGCCCCCAAAAAAATTCCTCGATCGCGCTCAAGAAATCCTCCCTTTCCCTCCTCCGATTACTCACCTCTCATCTTGTCTTCTTCTCCCGCAGTCCATCTCCCCCGGCGAGTTTCTCTCGGAGGTGAACCGCGATCGCTACAAGGTGAACGAGGTAAGCATTCTCCAAATAAAAAAATTCAATCTTTGGTCTATCTGGCACTTGTTCCTGGATGTTCCGGACGCTGATTCGGGGCTGGATTGGTGCAGAAAGGGGGATTCTGAGGAGTCGCGATTCGGAGCAAGAGATGGATTTCCTGCCGGGAATTGTGGGTCAAGCAAGAGATGGTTCATCATCAGAGTTGAGGTTGAAGTCGAAGTGCGTCATGTCATGAGAGTCGATAGATAGATTCAGGGTTGAATAGTTTCAATTCGTCAATGCTTTGGCAATTGATCGTGTATCATGTAATGTGAGTCAGTCAAACCCTAATACAGTGTATGTTGGGGGTGTTTTATTGGTTTATCATCGGGATATAGTTCAAGGATTTCTCCTGTGCTGCTCCTGTATCTGTTGTTGAGTGTCGAAGCCAGTTGTGCTGCAGAAGAACCTCAGATCTTGGTTGCAGGCCGGCAGAAATGGGGACTATTGTAGAATCTTCATCAACTTTTCATGTCAGTCATAGTCGTTACTTTATATCCTTTTTTGTTGATGCATCCTTAGTTTTCCTGAAGCATTTCTCCATCTTGATCTGAACTCTCTGCATTGCGTTCTTTTCTTTTTTTGGAGCCATGCATACTCTGCTCTGTTTATATGTTCAGTGATTAGTTCTTGCCACAACCACCACATTCCAGATATGTCCAGCAGCACTTGCTCGTCTCCATCTGACAGAAAGCAAGAAACTGCCCCTCCCTAGGTCAGCTTGGTAGCACCAGTACAGAAAGCAAAAAACTGTTCAGTTTGGTAGCATCAGTACACTAATCTCCCTTGTTTTTATCTAAACAGCTTTTGGATAAGCATTTGGAAGTGCTGTTGCTCACACTCAAACTCAGCATGAAGACAGAGATGGAGAAATGGGCTGGCCAAAATCAGTTTGGTAGCATGAGTACACTAATCTCCCTTGTTTTTTATCTAAACAACATTTGGATAAGCATTTGGTCGTGCTGCTGCTGCTCACACTCAAACTCAGCATGGAGACAGAGATGCAGAAATAGGCCGGCCAAAATCAGTTAGGAGGAACACTTTGCCAATATTTCCAGATTCAGTTGAGCAAAGGTAAGGTTATCAGCAAACTAAACCCAGGTTAAGGTAAGGTTAGCAGCAAACCCAAGTCAGGGCCATTTGACTGCCATGTAAGTGCTTCAGACATCCATGCTAAAACTTGAGAGAATGGTGTGCTGGTGTCCTGCTCCTGGCTAGCACATGACGCAGGCTGGTTAAATAGAAAGAAAAGACTTGCAAAGAAAGAGGCTGTGTTGGGTAATGCGTCCAAACCGCATGATCTCCCAATCATTATCCTGGTCTGCCTACTCGCTACTCATCGCTGAAAGCGACTGCTTAAACCTGACAACTGATCTCTCTCTCTCTCTCTCTCTCTCTCTCTCAGCTAAATATTTTAAAATGCAATTTTTTGAGAATCTGTATTTGGGTTCAGCTTTGCACTTACAGTATAATTTAAGTTCCACAGTATGACGCTCATGTGTTGCTTATTTGGGTTTAGCAAGGACACTAGCCTTCAGGCACCAAACTGTCACTGTTGCACTGCGTCTCCATGATCGCCATGGCAAAGCTAGGCAGTGGCTGACTTTTATGGTGTCCCTAACTTCGTGACAGGGTCAGACTGCTCTTGGCTGACAATTGTACTTGGCGATCTTGTGCGCCCAATGAGCTCAGGCGTCACTGGCCCTCTGAATGCCGCTTATGACATGCTTCTTGCCAGCATTTACTCACGCAGGCTTCCATCAGAAAAAATTTGCCACTGTAACTGCGCAGATGTTGTACGGTTCACTTTTACACCTGCTTCTTATGGGCAAGACTTTTCTCTTCTTGACCTCTTCATCCTAAAAAAATGTTCTTTCTTCTTACAGTCTCCTCGGTTTTGTTTTCTAGGTTCTTTTTTCTTCTTTATCTCACTTGACTTGTGGGATTCGATTGACTGGCACGTTTTTTTTGGCAAATAGATTGATTGGCACCTTGAGCATTCTTTCAACTAAGTTGGTCGTCTTAATATCTTAGGCCTCTTAGATTCAAAGCATTTTTTTATGAATTATGGAGGATTGGGTTCCTTGGAAATGTTTTCTACATGGCTTGTTAGGATTGAGTACTATAAGAAATGTCCTAAATTTTGTACTATATTTCATAAGAAAATTTTCTATCTACTGAAACCTTTCGGAAAGTGTTTTTTGTTGCGTGTATTGCAATCAGACTTTGGTGCAAACAAAATCCTATAGGATATGAGCGAGCATGGTTTGCAATCTCCTTTTGTTTTCTCTCGCCATTGGAATCGCGCGAATCAAAATGGCCTGTCGGTCATGTAATGCAAATTCTCAAACCCTACATTTTCTTTGGATAAAGGATGATTGAACCCAGGCCTCCGCATCTTCAAATCCACTTAACAAAAGAATCAAGGATGGATGGATCCTGCCCAACGTCCTCTAATTTTGTGCCATGGAGTCTGGCCTAACTAGATTCAATGTATTGTAAGTCGTGCGGTAGGATGGCGTTTATTTCCTCTTATTATTGTTTTGCTAGGTATAAAATTCATGTACCGAGGGTCTGCATCTTTACTATGTTCCTCAAACAAAAAAGAACGTGTTTCTTTCCTCATTTTTCGCCATGTTTTCTAGGATGAGAAAATCATATGGTTGAGTGAAAAAACATGCTTGGCTTTCCGCATTTTTTATTTTTTGGAGGCCCACCTTGCATCTCTTAAGGGGCCCTCAAATTGCAAGATACGCCCCTTCTATTTTAGATTACCTTTCCAAAATAAAGTGGGAAATTAATTTTTCCAACCTCAATACATTGGTGGAGGCAAATTTCTTCTGATATTGAAAATAAATACTAAGATCTTAGGTTCTTCAAAGCACAATTAGTTGTCTATTACCCTACTTACCAATTAACAATCAACCAATAGGAGTCAATCTTCTCGAGATTTCAGGATATCAAATAATATCACATATCTTAATGGCGACACATGCAAAAATTCTGGAGTGAACTAATTCAATCTCGATCTTTTTGTTGTCTAGGGGGTTGACTGCATATTCGCCGTTGCAAAATGTGAAGCATGGTTTAGTTGCCACTCTGATGATAATCGATGGGTTTGTTCAAAAAAATTAAGAACATTCTGAAGAACTTGAATGTGTTTAAAACGTATGTCAACGTTGTCTTTAAAGATATCAACAATTTTTAAAGGCCACACAAATTTTTTGAAATTTTGAGAACATTTTTTAAAGTATATTGGGAAGAAATTTGGGGAAACAGGAAATATTCAGAAAAAGGTGGAAATGAATAAAAAAACAAAGCCATGGAAAACCGGTAGAAAAAATAACAGTCATGTAGTAGTACATGACGTGACTAAATGGGGCGGCTGATTCTGTGGCTCGGTGCGGTGGTCTTGTGCGATTGCCTGACACTTCATTGCAAATAGGGACAGATAGGGAACAACTATATAATTGAGTGAAAATAATTGCTTGGTTGTCCACATTTTATTATTATTATTATTGAAGGCCCGTTTCTTAAAGGCCCCCCAAATTGCAAGATATGGCCCTCGTATTTTAGATTAGCTTTCCAAAACAAAGTGGAAAATTAATATTTCCTATTTAGATACATTGATGGAGGAAAGTCTCCTCTAATTTCTAAAATAAATACTAAGATCTTATGTGCTTGGAAACATATTTAGTTATATTTCCCTACTCTGCAATTAACTATTGAACAAAAGGAGTCGGTCTTCTCGAGATTTCGGGATTTCAGATACTATCACAGATCTTAATGGTGAGACATGAAAGAGTTCTGAAGTGGATTGTTTCGATCTTGATCTCTATCTTCTCTACGGGTGGTGATTTCATATTCGCCATTGCTAGATGTGAAGCATGATTTAGTCACTACTCAAGCGATGATCGGCGGGTTAGTTTTAAAAATCTAAGAACATTTTTGGAAACATGAATACTTTTAAATGTCTGTGAACATTGTTTTTCAACAAGTGAACATTTTGTAGAAGTCCCAAAAAATAAAATTTTAAGAAAATTGCTTCGTGAAAAAATGGGCACAATTTTTGACAAAACAAGAAAAGTTTCAGAAAAATGGGAAAGAAGAACAACAAAATTAAAGCCATTATACCTAGCTAAATGGGTTGGGCCACTCTGTCGCTTCAACGCAGAGAGTCAGAAATAGAAAATCACCATATAATTGAGTGAAAATAGTTGCTTGGTTACCCGTATTTTTTTGAAGGCTATTTTCTTAAAAGCCCCTCAAATTGCAAGATACCGCCCTCGTAGACTAGCTTTCGAAAACAAAGTGGAAGTTATTTTTCCTGTTTGGTACATTGATGCAGGAAAATCTACTTTGACTTTTTGAAAATAAATACCAAGATCTTAGGTGATTTGAACCATATTTAGTTGTGTATGTCCCGGTCTAGCATTTAACAATCGGCAAAAGGAGTCGATCTTCTCAAGATTTCGGGAGTCAAATGCCACTACCACATATCTTAACGTCGAGGCATGCAAGAATATCGAATACATGAAGTGGACTGACTCAAACTCGATCTATTGTGTTATCTAGTGTGGTGATTGCACAAATCCAAAATAAATACTACTAAAATCTTAGTGATTCAAAGCATATGTAGTTGCATATTTCCCTACTTAGCAATTAATAACAATCGGACAAAAGGAGTCGATCTTCTCAAGTTTCCGTAATGTCAAACAGTACTACCACAGCCCACAGGTATTAGCGTAGATAACTGCAAAAATACTGAACAACTGCAGAAATATTGAATATGTTTTTGTTTAGACAAAGAAATACTGAATGTGTGAAGTGGACTGATTAGTGAAGAGGCGAGGAGGTGATTGTACGCATATTCGCCATTGCAAGCTTCTTCTTTTTCTTTTTCTTTTTGAAAAACATTCGCTGTTGCAAGCTGATCCAACGGGTTTGACGGTAACTGTTGGGCCTGGGCCAAGATCGCATCGGGCCGTCGGCCTCTGGACGAGTGGCACGCACCCGGTCGCACGGTGGGCAAACCGGCGAACGCTGCCGGAGCTTCGCGCGCTCGTTTCTTTCTGGCCGTCGCACCGCCGGCGCTCAAGGGCTGCGTGGTTCCACGCGTGGTGTCGTGTCGGAGTGGTAGCACGGCGCCAAGTGTCCCGTCGACCTACGGCAGCTTTCCTTTTTGACATTGGACGCGGCAAACCTGGGCACGTCGTGGGTGGTCGTCGCGGAATCGAACCACCGGCCCGGCACGTGTTTACGACCGTACGTGCGTAGCCGGTCGTCGTCGAAGAACCCAGGTTACCACCAGCCCGACGCTCTCCGCCGGCGTGGCATGGGCAGCAGGGAGACCCGATCAGCACGCCGGCGCGACAGCGCCACGCCGCGCACCCACCCGCTCCTGCTCTGCTGGCTTCTTTGGTCAGTCAATCATGAGTATCCTCCTCCGTCTTGGCACTATGGCAGCATTCTTTTCTGGGGTCAACTGCACTGCACGGTGGCCACCTCGTTATTCCACGCACGCACGCACGCACGCTACAAGCCGGACGGAAGGCCCGGAGCCGACACTCCATTTTTCCTTGCCGATCTTCCAGCCATCGCCGGTACGTTCATTGATCGTGGACACGCTCGTGCAAAGGAAAGGCGGCAAAGATTTCGAACAGTTCCAGGACCGACCGGAGCCGGCCGGTGCCCGACCCGACCCGGCGGGAAGACCAGGTCCAGCACGAGCAGGGCGGCGCGCAAGTTACTGCCCCGCGGGCCCGGTGCCAGAAACACAAGTCGGCGCTGCGTGGACGCTCTCGATGCCTTCCATCTGGGTCCCTGTCTCCAGCTCTCGCCGTCACGGACGTCGCCTCACCCGCACGCCAGCTTCTTCCCTCCGTTAGTCCGTTTGGTGGTGGATGATAACGGACATGCCTTTTCCGTCGGCGCTCTCGTCTCGCCGCCGCGTGCGCACTCCACGATTTCCCGATGACAAGTGACAAGCCGGCCGCGGGCCGACCCGCAGATCAGTGGGCAGGACTACAACCGATGAACCAAGGCGCGGGGCCTGGCAGGAGAATGGCCAGAGTGCCCCTCGCGTCACACAAACGCTTTGCGCTGCGGTGCGTTGCGTCGCGGCCGTAAACAAAGCACGAGGGTGAACCTGTGGCCTCAAACCTTCCACGGGCAACGGAAAACTAGAGGGATAAACTAACGTTGCATAAAAAAAACATGACACTTCCTTGAAAAAAAAAATGACACCTGGATGAATTTTTTTCTTTTCCAAAAAAACCCCTGAATTATTATTATTTTGAAAAGTGCAAAAGACTTGATGCATTCATTAATTAAGAGAGAGTTAAGAATATTTCTTTAGTGCCCGAGGGCAATTAAATGATATTACACAAATGAGTTGCACCCGCAAGCCGCCAATTCTTCGCCTCACAGCTGATTTTACACATGATGATGGTCGGGGATGCAAACTTGTTGAAGATCCTTGCAGTGAGCTCGTTCCAAAGCCCGTCGTGAACAATGATTGACCATAATGGCGGACCTAGCAAAAGATCTCAAGGGGGGGGGGGGCAAATGGCTAAACTCTCCTTAATTTAACCCTCAAAAAACAATTCCCTTTAGTAATTAGGCCAGGGCTAGGGGGGCAGTGGCCACCCTAAGACTGTACATAGCTCCGCCGCTGGTTGACTACCATGATTTGATGTCCTGGAAGCCTTGCCACACATCCGGATGAAACACATGTAGTTGTAGCCAATATTTAACCACACACACCATGACCTAATGGAGAATCTGCACTGAAATAGGATGTGCGCAACCAACTCTGGCACCTTGTTGCAAAGGGGGCAATTCCCACAATTTGGCCATCCACAACCCGCCAGACGGTTAGCCGTCCAAATGCGTTTTTGCATGGTTAACCAAGCAAAAAACTTGCACTTCGGCGGTGCCCAATTCTTCTAGATAGTGCCCTTGAAACTTGTTGCCGTGATACCGAGAAATTGCGCCTTATAGGCCAACGTCATGGAGTGGCGACCCGAAGTGGTGAGCTTCCAGGTAATGGAGTCTGGACGGCCATCGTGGAGGACCACCTGGGACGCATGTGCCCATAGTGCGATGAATTCTTGTATGTGCGACACCGTGAGCCCATTAGTCATGTTGATTTGGTCAGACCCAAGTGTCATTTAGAGCAAAAATCGTCCGACCCTTTCTTTCTCTTAGATATATCAAAAATGAGGGGCGCGATGTGTTTTGACCTTTGCCATCCACCCATGCCGACTCCCAGAAGCTCACCTTACTCTCATCACTAATGGTGATCTTCGTAAGCGCGTGAAACAAATCCACATCCTCAACATCGCACGAGCTCCCAATGCCCACCCAAGTTCTTTCCGGCACTTCCCATTCAAGCCATGCCCAGTTAATCTTGCCGTTGCCACTAAAGACCTTGTAGGAGCCCGCCTAAAGAACATCTCTACATATCTTATCAATGGCCATTAGGACCTCCGCTAGAATGACAAGTGTCATGATGTGGTAAATCACAATAACGGTGACGATTTGACCAAGGCGGTGTGGCGTGTCGCCGTGCAATGTTTCCCCTGCCAAGGGCGGAGTGTGCTGGCGCCATGGTCCTCAAAATATTGGAAGTGTACCCGCTTGACATAGAATGAAATTATGAGGCCTGAATTGATTTCGTAGAGCCCCTAAATTGCACCACTAACATAGTCCACAAACAAACACCGTCATTCTTCCAACTGCTAGCAAGCCTACATAATTCAAAGCGTTTTTTCTGAACTAAAAAAAGCGAGATGCGACATGGATAAGCCCATTGACAATATATAAAGATAGAGCCCATTTATTTTGTGTGAACTAAAAATACTGCAATTGCCAAATACGCCTCCATTTTTGACACAAACACTGTAGCGCATGGAAGTCGTGGTGCTCATTTCGTGCCTATACAAGTTATAAATCCGTTTGGAAACCGGAGCCAACAGGCAGACGAAAGGTGTCTGGCAAGGGCCACGGCCTGACCGCCTGAGCAGAGCAGCCGCGACGCGGCAACGAGGCACGCACGTGCGGCGCCGTGGTCGTTGAGGATCCACCACAGCGTGCAGCAGGCAGAGGCAGGCGGCCGGAGATCGAACGAACCAGGTTTGGGACGACGGCGTCCACTGGCCCCGGCCGATGCTCTCCACCGGCCGGGCGCGGCACGCAGCGGGGAGAGAATCTTCTGTGCGGTGCGGCCGGACGCGACAGCGCCACGCCGCGCGCACATCACACCACACCTCCCCGCGTACGTACGCTGCACGCATGCACCTTTCCCCGCTGCTCTTTCTTTAATCAAATTATTATTAACCCCCCTCCGTTTTGGGCAGCAGTTTCTAATCTCCGGTCAAATGCACGGCGCCCGGCTCGCTCGTTGCTCCTCGCGCACTCCGACCAAATCCGATCTCTGTGCGGCAGCCAGCACTTGATTTTCCGATCCTCCGGCCATCGCCGTCACCCGATCGGCCGATGATCGGAGCTCGGTGCCCGGCGGGGAGACTGGCCAGGCGGTCTAGGGGGGGAGACACAAGGCGGTACGGTCGCGTGCCTAAGCTACTGCCCCGCGGGCCCGGGGCCAGAAACCCAAGGCGGCGCTGCATGGCCGCGCCCTGTACCCCTGCCGTGCGGGGCCCGCCGCCCCCGTCCTCTCGCCGTCACGGACGTCGCCACATCGGCACGCCAGCTTCACATCCTTGGTTTGGTGGATATACTCCTACTGCTAATAACAGATCGGCCCCGCCGCCCAGTCGCCTTTCCCGTCGGCGACAGCATTTTCTAAGCGGGACGACGACAAGTATAGGCCGTGGCGTACTCTACGGCGGCCCCACGGGTCAGCGAGCTTGTGCAGAAGCTGTCTATGCCCTTGCCGCGGCCCCACCGATCAGTGATTGTATACGTACGGCTGCGCGCGTCCAGGGTTGGAGAATGACCGGGCTGCCCCCGCGCACCGCACCACAGCCACGACGTCCTTGCTTTTGCGCTGCGTTGCGTTCCGGCCGGTAACAAAAACAAACGCGAGCGAGACCCCTGCTGCCTCAAGACCTCCTCCTCCGCCCCGCCTCCCTCCTCCTGCCCGGCCCGTCGTCCACGCCGAGGGAGCCGTCGGGCATGGCGGCGACGGCAGATCCGCGGGCGAAGCCGCCGGCCGCGCCCTCCACGCACCACCTCGAGCCGTGGGCGCGCCCGCAGCAGCAGCCGCCTCGACCCCACCGCGTCGAGTCGGCCTCGGGGGGTGCGTCGGGCGCCCGCGATCGCCGCCGCTCGTCGTCTCACTCCCACCGCGGGGCCGACGCCGCCGGCGACGACGGCGGGATCGAGGGGCTCCGTGTGAAGCTCATGGGCCACCTGCGCGACGCGGCCGACCGGCTTCGCGTGCCCCAGAAAAGTCCTCCCATGCCCCCGCCGCCCCCACCGCCCAAGCCGAAGGAGCCCCAGCCGGAGCGCATGGCGCCGCCTCCACCTCCCATGGAAGAGCCGCAGCCTCCTCAGGCGGACGTGGCGGACAAGCCGTGGAAGCTGCGGGAGCGCACGCGGCGGCGGCCGGCCGCGCTGTCGTCGTCATGGCCGGCGGCGCCGGCTCCGCCGTCGAGGCGGCGCAAGCGGGCCCCTTTCTCGGTCTCCCTGTCGCAGGAGGAGATCGAGGAGGACATCTACGCGCTGACGGGCGGCCGGCCGCGGCGGCGGCCGAGGAAGCGGCCGCGCGCCGTACAGCGGCAGCTCGATGTAAGCGCGAATTCCCCACACTACCCCCGCCTTTCCCAACCATTTAGTACTAGCAACGCTCGAATTTACCCAATTGCCCCTTGGCTCCATCCCATCGATACGCTTTATGCGCTCACTTAACGTAGCAGCGTAGCACCAGTATAGTAATCCCAGCATGATTGTTGTGTTGTGTGCAAGAATGGCACACTCATCCTCCGATCCCTAACTAACAACAGCTAGCACCAACGCGTGTCGTTCGTTTCTGTGCAGTCGCTCTTCCCCGGGCTCTGGCTGGCCGAGGTCACCGCCGACGACTACAAGGTGCCCGACGACGAGTAGCCGAGCTCGCTCCCTCCCGCCGGCGACGGCGACGTGCCGGCACCGCTTCCGACGGACCCGCGTCGCAGGTAGCCCGAATTCATAGCAAGTTGGAGTAGCTAGGCGTAGACGCGTGGTCGCGTGGAGCGAGCCGGTCATGTACTCGTGTTCACCAGTTATTATCAAGTTTACAACAAGAAAAAACTCCAGCTACCGAGTTTGCTTGTCACATGCTGTTTCTGCTTCGCCGTCTGTACAGTCGCGTGGTCGTACAATCTACTGCTGGTAGTACTCTACCTGCCAATTTATACTTGTTTTTTCGAACCTCTTCCATCCTGGTTGTACGTACGTGCTACTCGGTCAGTCTCGGGCTCGGGCGGTGCTGGTGCATGTGGCTGTGCGCGCGCCCCCGCTTTCCGTGCTCGCGCGCGGCAGGGATGGCATGGCTTTCGGGACAGGTCCCGATCCGGTCTTCGTTTCCTCCCCTTTGCTTTGCGTTGCGTTTTCTCGGGGGCTGGCTGGCTCGCCACCCGGCCGCGTCGGGCGTTTTGGATTCGCTCGTTCGTTCTCTGGGTAGGGTGGGGTAGGGTTAGGGTTGGGCCCTCGTGGTATCCGGCGGGGGGCCCGGGCCGACGCGGGACGGGATATGATTGCAGCAGGAGATGCCAGTTTGCTTGCTCGCTCCAATGGGGGAGGCGCGCGAGCTTTTCGCGTCGTCTTGGTCCCAATCACCAGCCTAGTAGCGCTACTGGCTAATGCTAGCACACGGCATGATTAATCAAGATGGTGCAGATGCAGCACGGGTTTGCATGGAAGGAAGTGTCACATGATAAATTCTGTGGCCGGGACGACCCATGCAACCTCCTGCCCGGCCGTGCATACGTACGTGTTCTTCGTTTTCCTTAGCCATGTCGAAGAAAAACGCGTGTACGGACGTAAGTTTGCACGAGCATCTCAGGGCGCGATACGGGCGGCCTCGTGCACGTACGTGTACACTGGAGGCGAACCACGTCGGCTCCAAGGGCCCGTACGCGTGCACCGGTGCACGGTCGGTCGGGTTGGCCTGGCCATGTGTCGCGCATTAAAAAAAGGCGATCTTCTTTTCAGCGGGGAGTTTAAGGGCAAATCAGCCACTTGCGCACGACAGTGCCGGGCCCCGCCTGTCAGGTTCCCACCGGGAGCGCAGGGGGAGAGGGAGGGGGATACGTACGGGCCAGGCGGATCGACCTGGTCTTCCCTTCATGGCCAGCCTGCCGCATTGAAACTCCGGCCCCACCCGTCAGCCCCGCTAGGCGCTAATCCGCTTCACGAGAGCGTACGTAACGGGCGCGGCAGGCCCACCCGATCCCGAGGAGGGCGTCCATGCAGTTCAAACCGCGGCGGAGCTCCCCGTGCCGTGCTTCGGTTTGTGGCTCTGCCTCGCGCGGGACGCCTCCAGGGCTGGCTGGTCCGTTGATGGGGAATCGAACGGTCAGGACGTGGACACGACATGATTTCACGTGCTCTTGGGCCGATGGATGGCCAGCATGGACGTGTTCTGCGGGCTGGCCCGCTTGGCTGGGGAAGAAGGCCGAGTAGAGCCAAATCGCTGGTGAGTGGTGCCACCCACGCAAGCAATAATCGGGCGTAGTACGTACTTGAGATACTGTTTGGATCGTAGCCCGCGTCTGCCCAGCCAAAATATTGGCGTTGACCAGGGCTTCACATCTCGTTTGGATGATCATCTAAATTTTGGCACGCCAAACCCGCCGTATCTTTTCCGCTTTGTTTCTGCGCCAAATCGTTGGCGAGACGCGGGTGGCCGATTTGCTCGCCGATATTTTAGCGCGCCCACAGCGCCCGCGATTTGGCTGGGCGGACTTGGGCAGTAACCAAACAGCCTCTACATGCAACCTTTTCTGTTCTTGCGGGCAGATGCTAGACTTTGGAACTCTACTGTGGGAGACTATTCTACGAACCAATGAAAGATGGCATGCATATCATGATTGGTCGGTTCCGCATAATATGCATATCACTGGCGGGCGGTACAAGTAGTGTGTGTGATTATTGGGAGGGTCGATTATCCGTCCAAATGCGCATGTGGGGTGTTTTACACGGGATTAAGCTCAACCGGTGGCCGGGGTGGAGTTGGAGGCTTATCACCGCCACTGGAGTGACGGAACGTATATACGCACGCAACCCTCAAAACAAATCGCGCCTGACCATATAGTCCATGGGCCGAGCCTATGGCCCACCGTTCTCACAAGGAAGGAATCTTGAAGCCTCGTACTTCGGCAATGTATCTGGTGCACCCATATTTATGGTGCTATCGGTGCACCGGATGCCATAGAATATATTTTTAAATCTGAAAAAAAATCTAGCATATTAACGCAACATCAGTATATGATGTCATCAATTTTCGTGTAAAAATATGAAATAGTTTTTGAGATACAAAAATGATAAATTTGACATCACTGTGATAATGGGCCGAATCTACAGCCCAAGTTATGTTATGTACTATTCAGTGTAGAATTGCCATTTTTTTTTCAGGATATGTTTTGAATTTTGACTTGAAATTTTGTGACAACCTACATTGACTAGCTAAATACCCGTGCGTTGCTACGGGATGAAACAATATCTAAAGAGAGGTAACGTGAGGCTGATTGTCATCGGCCATGGTGGCGTAAACTATGTTTTGACGTCATTGGTATATTGGTATATATCAGCTACTGCCTGGAGAAGGGTGGCGAGATTATCAATGGCTATGACTTTAGCGATCCTCGAAGATTGTCGTCAATACAACAACCTAGGTCTTTGCGGCCTCTATCACATGTCGACATCCGGACGGGATGCCAGTGTGTCATGTTGCATGCTCATGGATGGATAATAAGCCAGATCGCGCGACGTAGCCCGGCGTCCGGTGTAGGCAATCGAGACTTCATACATAGTCATGGTGGGGGAGCCACCTTTGTGTCTGTGGTCGATGAGCAATCAAGGCAATGTCGTTCGAGTCGACCACATCCGAACGAAAGATGGGCTGGCGACATAGAATCCCTAGCGTAAAAACCCTTGTTTTTCGCTTGATATGTTGATGGAAAGCTTGATTTGGTTACACGTAGACAAATTTACTCCTTCTGTCCGGGATCGTAGGCTTGATATGTTGATGGGAAGCTTGATGGGTTTCCTCTTTTCTTTATGGGCGCTGATCTGCACTGGTGCACCGGCCTAGATTTGGGCCGGTCGCCTAGCAGCCGCCCGATTGGAGCAATCAGATCCATTCGATCTGCATCTCTCCTTCCTCCCGCACAGGATCCAGCTCGTGCCACCTCCGCTCCGCACCCGTGCCGCCACCTCGCGCTCATCCGCGGCTAACGGCCACCCCGGTGTCGCCACCGCTCGCCCCCCTGTTCGTCGTGCTTGTCGTTTTTCACCAAGGAATCAAATTAGCCTTGCTTTCACTCTATTTGATTTCTTTCACCAATACTACTAAGAAACCTCGGATCAAATTACGATGGAAAAGGGTTGGCCAAGTAAAGCAACAAATCCTTACGTTCCTTCTTTTCGCTGTTATTTTTTTCTCAAGGTTTATCTCTCTTGACCAAATCAAATTTGCCTTTTTCCTCTTTCTTTCCTAACTTTCTCCATAGATTCATGATATATAAACTTTTTTTTGCAAATAGATATATAAACATATTATATAGTGCATGAATAGAAATATATACTGTTATATTATTTATATTAACATTATTATATTATTTATATTTTTCAGGTCATAAAAGCGGGATGTCTGAGTGAGTATTCAACCTGAAACTTTATGCATACGAAAAATGGAAAAAGAAGTTCATCAAGGTACAATGAGAATACACCACAAAAGCATATGCGCCCTTCAAATAAACAACAACCTTGAGAAAAGCCTACTCATAGGGAGAATACACCTTGTTTGGTCGACCATTATGTATTTTTTGTATGGTCCTAAATAGTTATATGAATGCAAAGCAACAAACAATCAAGGTAAAAACAATAACAATAATAATGAAAGGTGCCGATTACGACAATAGATATCAGACCCATGTAGCTTGCCTGAATTTGTTTTCTTGAGCACACCCATTTATGTGGTTAGTCCACGGCAAATGAAATACATTGAGTGCTCCAACACATTCCTGGTAATATAGAAGGCAAAATGTACAAACATCATTCATGCGTCTATACTAAAGTTAGTATAAAATTGAGTCACTTATTTTAAGATGGAGGGAGTACATAAATAGCAGAAGTGGTCAAATATGGTTTGAATAGCTGAAGCTACAAATGATGTGCATTTACAATAATCACAAAACTTGGATGACACCTACACCTGGCCTGCGTACTGAATTCATGTGATCTATTCTTCTCCTTCTATAAAATCAGAATTGCATCAAAGTATGTGCCTATGTAGTATATGTAATATGCAATATAATTGTTCGTATAGGGCTGATCTAGCCGTCGACTTATCGAGTGGTTTAGTACATGAACGAGGTAGTGCAAAGCTGGCTCCAGGAGCAGATCGATTGGATGCTGGCAAGGCGTGCACGTATACAACATGCATCTGCCTCGATTGATTCCTACGGTGGCTGGATGCTTACGTACATGAAGAATCGATTGATTCCTACGGTGCCTGGATACTTACGTACATGAAGACTCGATGTATTCTCGCCGGCTAGAAGCACACATGAGTAACACACACGCGCGCGAAAGTGGCACAACATGGGTTGGCCGAAGGCGGCGTGACGGGGTGACATGGGAAAACCGGAGGACCTTGTCATGGTTCTGAAGGAGACGGGAAGGCGGTGATCAGTTTGTTTCATCTCTTTCTATCTCAGCGAAAGTCTCCTTCGTCCAAATTGAATCGGATGAAAATGAGCAGGTCCTAGATAACTATGAGAAAGGCATATAAGAGAGATTAGTGGGAAGGAGATAATTGCATGAAAGGAGAAATGTGTGTTAATGGGAAGGAAGGGATTGTGTCCCGATTTTCTACAGGATAGATATGCATGAAAGGAAAGATGGATTGCGTTCTGATTTTTTGGAGAGTAAGAAAAAAGAAATGAAATCTGGAAACGTGGAGGAGATCGCGCAAGGGGTGGGGCTGGCGACTTCCTTCGATCGATGGGAGGGGAGGAAACGAACGAACGAACGACGTACGGACTCCTTCATTAGGAGTAGAGATATTGTGTGAGTGTACTAATTTTTTTCAGAATATTTTAAAATATTCTAAAAGCACAATGTAAGTTCGATGCACCGGTACCACCACAAGCTCCGGTGCACCAAATATTTCCACCTCGCACTTCAGCGTGTTCAGGATGGGCTTTGCCTAAGACTTGACGTACGTGTATTCCAACGACAACATTGGCTGTCGGCATGTGTATCCCTAGACGGTCAACCGACAACGTGTAACCCTAGGTACCCCCAACATCTATATAAGATGAGGGGTTTAGTCCATAGAGGCCACAGTCAACCGCCTAGTCTTAGGGTTATAACACAACTTACGATCTCGAGGTAGATCAAGCTTGTACACGATACATCATCATCAATACAATCAAAGCAAGACATAGGGTATTACCTCTTCCAGAGGGCCCGAACATGGGTAAACATTATCTCCTTCGTCTCATGTTGCCCGTAGATCTAAGATCCATAGCTCGGGACCCCCCACCCGAGATCTGCCGATTTTAGTATCGACACCCTGTCTCCCTCTTACTACTGCGTTGCAGCATCGACGACGCTCGATAGCCGTCGTCGCTCCTTCGGATTGCAGCATCGGTGGTCGGTGTCGCCATGGGAGTCCTCTCCTCTCCTAGTGCAACAACGAAGGAGACTGGGGTGGGGCGGTAGTAGAAAAACGACTTTTAGTACCGGTTCCTAAGGACCTTTAGTACCGGTTCTGGAACTGGCACTAAAGGGTGGGGACTAAAGGTCCCCCCTTTAGTCCCGGTTCAACACGAACCGGGACCAAAGGCCCACCACGTGGCACGCGGCGCGCCGAGGTCTGGGGGAACTTTAGTCCCGGGTTTTTTGATTTTTTTGAAATAAAGGAAAAATAGCCCGCCTACTGGGCCGGCATGGCCTGCATACGAATAGAAACCCAACCTCTAGTTGGGCCAAGATGCAGGCCCGTACGGCCCAATAGACCCCACGGGGCAGTAGATTTGTAATAGGCCCACAAAGGCCTGTTTAGAGAGGAGCTCGACACGGTAGCCGCGGCGGGGCTTATAAACCGGTGTGAGCTCCTCTCAACTAGCGAGGTGGGACTAAACATTGTGCACTATGGGTGGCAGCGCACCACCTTTAGTATCGGTTGGTGACTCCAACCGGTACTAAAGGGGGGGGGGGTCTTTAGTACCGGTTGGAGCCACCAACCCATACTAAAGGCCACCACCTCTTTAGTACCGGTTCGTGGCACGAACCGGTACTAAAGGTTCACCACGAACCGGTACTAATGAGCGCCGCCCGCCTAGCCGTTGAAACCGGCACTATTGGTCACATTAGTGTCGGCTCAAATACAAACAGGGACTAATGAGCTGATGATGTCTACTACACAACCTTCTTCTTGTAGACGTTGTTGGGCCTCCAAGTGCAGAGGTTTGTAGGACAGTAGCAAATTTCTCTCAAGTGGATGACCTAAGGTTTATCAATCCGTAGGAGGCGTAGGATGAAGATGGTCTCTCTCAAGCAACCGTGCAACCAAATAACAAAGAGTCTCTTGTGTCCCCAACACACCCAATACAATGGTAAATTGTATAGGTGCACTATTTCTGCGAAGAGATGGTGATACAAGTGGTATATGGATCGTAGGTAATAGTTTTTGTAATATGAAAATATAAAAACAGAAAGGTAACGAATGATAAAAGTGAGCGTAAACGGTATTGCAATGAGTTGAAACAAGGCCTAGGGTTTATACTTTCGCTAGTGCAAGTTCTCTCAACAATAATAACATAATTGGATCACATAACTATCCCTCAACATGCAACAAAGAGTCACTCCAAAGTCACTAATAGCGGAGAACGAACGAAGAGATTATAGTAGGGTACGAAACCACCTCAAAGTTATTCTTTCCAATCAAATTGTTGGGCTATTCCTATAAGTGGCACAAACAGCCCTAGAGTTCGTACTAGAATAACACCTTAAGATACAAATAAATCAAAACCCTAATGTCACCTAGATACTCCAATGTCACCTCAAGTATCCGTGGGTATGATTATATGATATGCATCACACAATCTCAGATTCATCTATTCAACCAACACATAGAACCTCAAAGAGTGCCCCAAAGTTTCTACCGGAGAATCACGACGAAAACGTGTGCCAACTCCTATGCATAGGTTTATGGGCGGAACCCGCAAGTTGATCACCAAAACATACATCAAGTGAATCACGTGGTATCCCATTGTCACCACAGATACGCACGGCAAGACATACATCAAGTGTTCTCAAATCTTTAAAGACTCAATCCGATAAGATAACTTCAAAGGGAAAACTCAATCCATTACAAGAGAGTAGAGGGGGAAGAAACATCGTAGGATCCAAATATAATAGCAAAGCTCGCGACACATCAAGATCGTATCACCTCAAGAACACGAGAGAGAGAGAGAGATCAAACACATAGCTACTGGTACATACCCTCAGCCCCGAGGGAGAACTACTCCCTCCTCGTCATGGATGTAAGTGCATCTAGTGCCCCTTAGTGATTTTGGTGTATTGAAGACTTATAGGTTAAGGGACTAATGCGTTTGTGAGTGTACACAGGTCTATAAGTCTATGAGGAGTTTGATATTTACAGAGAGAGTCGACCCCTAAAAATGAAGTTCTTCGACTGAAGACTTTGAATCTCTGAAGACTTCCTGAAGACTTTGAAAGTGAAGAAATTGGTGTGACCTTGAAGACTTGGTATTCATTCGAGGAACATGAAGCGTGAAGACTTTTGTTTTCGTAGTTTTATTTTCTCTTTCTTGAGTCATAGGAAACACCGTACTGTTAAAGGGGGTCGAGGAAATACTAAGGAAAAATTTCCATGTGATGCTCAACTCAAAATCCTACACCTACCAATCCCTTCGAGTGAAGCCATTGGAAATCGCATACAGTTCAGTCAATTTCTTCAGTGACAGGGACGAAGTTCTTCTGGTCTCTGAGGAATTTGTTCTGACTGAGGAGTTAGGAATTCGCCAGTGCGGATTGCCTACACAGTGAGGAACATGATAGCCCTGAGGATTTTGCTACTCAAAATTCCGACCGTTGCTGTGCTATGCGCCAGCTGTCCCAAAATATCTATCCACCTAACGGTCATATCAATGAAGGGCATTTATGTCTTATCATGTCGGGCTGTTCCCTAGGCTATAAATAGCCGCCCCCTACAACCACTAGCTGGTTGGCTGCTCCGAGAGAAACTGACACTTGTCATTTGAGAGCAACCCATCCTCCGAGGACTTCGAGCGAAAATCATCAAGTGAGGAAAAACCAAAAACCCAAACCCAAACACCTACAAACCCCAAGTGATTGAGCATCACTAAAGAGATTGATCCTGCGTGGATCCGACACTTGTTACCTTTGAAGATTGTGCTTCTTCCAGACGGTTAGGTGTCATGGTCTAGAGCATCCAAGAGGAATTGTGGATCGCCGAGTGACCAAGTTTGTGAAGGTTTGGAAGTCGCCTGAAGACTTACCACGAGTGATTGGGCGAGGTCTGTGTGACCTTAGCTCAAGGAGAATACGGTGAGGACTGGGTGTCCTGAGCTACGTGTTCAGGACTGGGTGTCCGGGACTGTGTGTCCTCGAGTTTAAATACTCAGCCGCTCCAACCAGGCGTACAACTGAGACAGCAGTTGGAACTGGTCTACCAAATCATTGTCTTCACCAAGCTTACTGGTTCTATTCCCTCAACTCTTTCACTTCATTAGAACTGTGTTGTGTGCTTGTTCATATCTGTGCTTGAAGACTTTGACTGAAGATTTTCTCAATTTCCTCAGCTCAATTTCTTCAGTCTGTTTGTCTTCATCCTGTGCTATCCTGTGCTCACGCTACGTGTACTCTGTGCCTGTCTTCATTTCATCATGATGACCATGCTTGTATTCTGTTATGTTTACCTTTGAGTACTTATTCCACTGCTAGTAGTTCTTCACTAAGGAATTTTCTCACCGGCAAATACTTAGTGAAGAATTTCATAAAAATCGCCTATTCACCCCCCTCTAGTCGATATAACACACTTTCAATTGGTATCAGAGAAAGGTACTCCCTTGTTCTGTGTGATTTTGGTTTAAACGCATGGAGTTTTAGTTATGTTGACTGCATGTATGATCAAGGTCTCTGCTGGGTGTCCTACCTTCGATAGGACGGACTACCCCTACTGGAAGAATAAGATGCGAACGCATCTTGAGGCAATTGATAACGATCTCTGATATGTTGTGGAAAATGGTGTTCCCTCAGTCACACCTTCTCTGAATGCTTCTGATGTGAAGAGATTCAAGCAACTCGACTCTCAGACGAAGAATATCATATGTGGCCATCTGAGCAAAGGACAGTATGGCAGAGTGAGTGCTTTGGAAACAACAAAGCTTATCTAGGACAGGTTGTCCAAAGTGAATGAAGGAGTCTCAACACAGCATGACTCTCGAGTTGATGTTCTTCGCAATCTCTTCAACCGCTTCAAAAGACTCGACAATGAGGTGGTGAGCTGATATCTCAAATGAGCTTCAAGCACTTGGTGCCACTGACATCACCGACCATGAGGCGGTGAAGAAATTGTTGAGATCGCTTGATTCCTCATTTGACACTCTGGCATTGATGATACAAGAACGTGCTGATTACAAGTCACTTGATCCCGCTGACATTCTCGAGAGGCTAAATACTCATGAGTTCCAACTTGTTGAAAAAAGAGATCTCTATGGTTCAAGCTATGGCAGATCACGTGCACTGAAGGCTAAGGCATTATCTGAGTCCGAAGATGAAGACTCTGGTAGCAGCCTTGGTGATCCTGAAGAACTGAGCCATGATCTGGCTCTGCTCGTGAAGAAGTTCCAAAAGTTCTCAAGACATGGTCGCCTTGGAAGACCCTCAAGGAGCAGTGATTCCTCATCCAGTGACTACAAGAGGATGCTCTGTCACAAGTGCAAGAAACCTGGACATTTCATTCAAGATTGTCCTCAGTGGGAAAAGGAATCAAAGAAGAAGAAATACAAGGATTACAGTTCTGATGATGCGAAGAAAAAGAAGAAATCCACAAAATCTTCATCATCAAAATCCTCAAAGTCTTCATATCACAAGAAGAGCAGCTCCAAGAAGGCTAGGGCATTCATTGGCAACGAAATGAACTCTGAGGCTGAATCTGAAGAAAATGAGGAAGAGGAGACATCTGAGGAGTCCGAATCCGGAGTGGCGAGCCTAGCTCTCGCTACTGCATTCGTCAACAAGTCTATCTTCAACACTGAAGAAAATGACCTCACCAACAAGGCTGATGAAGGCGATGATGACTATGCTCCCACCTATTGCTTCATGGCAAAGGGTGCCAAGGTACTCAAATATACCTCCTCTGAATCAAGTGAGAATGAATCTGATGAAAACCTTAAGCCCAGCTATTCTAAACTTGCTAAGATTGTTGTAAACAACAAAGGGCTTTAGAAAAGGTTCAAAACATGCTAGACAAAACTGATGATATGTTGGTTGAAGAAATGGATCGCACTGAAACTTTGACTGAAAATCTTCAAAGACTTCAGTCCAAGCTTGACAAACTTCAAAGTCATCATAACACTCTCTTATCGGATCATGAGAAGCTTTCTTATGAATTTCTTCAAAGAAAGCAAGACCTTGAGAAGCTAAGAGTGAGTTATGAAGATCTTCAGAAGGAGCGCAATTCATTACTTGCTCAATAAATCAGCGGTTCTCAGGAAGAATTTGTTCCTCCATGCTTGAAGTGCATTGAACGTGAATCTGCTAATTCTTCATCTGAATGTTCAAATGCTGCTAATATTTCAAATTCTTCACATGCCTCTGCTATCACTAATTCCTCATCTGAGGACATTGCTAGTATCACTGACGATGCAGGGCTGAAGGAATTGTACATGACAGGCATGTACAAAAGCCTCAAAGGGCATCCGACTCTTTTTGATGTGCTTAAAAAGCAGATCCTCAACAGGAACCCTAGGAAAGAGGGTATTGCCTTTGAGAGGAAACTCAATGATGATGGTACATATTGGAATCCTGAGGAGTACCCCAAAACTACATGGGTTGCTGCAAAGGGACCTCCAGTTGATCCATCTAATTTATCTGGATTTGCATGTGAATCTCCTCATTCTGATGATGAGTCAATTGACTCCAACTATAAACTGTTCAAAAATCAGAATGGTGAAGTATTTGCTAGATATGTTGGCACTAACTGCAGGAACGGTTCCCCTATGAAGAAAATCTGGATTCCCAAAAGATGCCTTGAAAATCTTCAGGTGAAAGTCATCAGGACGCCACCTGTGAAGAATAGGAACCCCAGATCAAATTCTTCATATGCACCAAATTCTTCATATGGATCCAAGTCCTCATACGGACCAAACTCCTCACATGGATCATATTCCTCAAAAGGATCAAAGTCCTCATATGAGCATCATCATGCTAACCCGTCTGTTTTGCAGGGAAGATCTAAGGATTATGGATGTGTGCATTATTCTTTAAATCATTATGTCCATAAGTCCTCGAAGAATTTCTCTTCTTACTCTTATGCTTACTCTAACCCCTCTTATGTGAAACGAAATGGACTGGCTTCTATGCCATCCTTCTCGTATGGAGCTCGCAGAATGATGAACTCTTTACCACCCCTTCAGATGTGGGTGGTGAAGAAAAGGAACTAATCTCTTCTGCAGGGTCAGGTCTCCAGACGTACGTAATCGTCTGAAGAATTTGCTGGAGACCTGAGTATGCCTGATAGGACGCGGGCTAATCATGAAGAAATGAACTTTCATTTCTCACGTCCTCATATTGCTTTATCTGTTCTTTTGCTTGATGAAATTGATCTGATGAATTGATGTCATATTCTTCACTGATGAAGTATATGAGTTTGTAAGCTGCACTAATTCATCTGCAGGATGATCAACCCAAAGCCACTGAGTGGGTCCTCGATAGTGGATGTAAAAATCACATGACTGGTGCCAAGAATCTATTGATGGATGCTCCAGTATCTCCATCGCATCTGAAGCATATCATCTTTGCTGACAAAGGCAAAAGTCAGGTATTGGGTCTAGGTAAGGTTGCGATCACAAAGGATCGACACATGGACAAAGTCATGCTTGTTGAGTCCTTAGGATACAACCTTATGTCTGTCTCAATGCTTTGTGATCTTGATATGGTTGTTGTCTTTGGCAAGTACCGTTGTGTTGTGGTTATGGAAGCTGACAATTCCAAAGTCTTCGAAGGCTTTAGGAGAGGAGACTTGTATATTGTTGATTTCTCTACAGGACCACAACCAGTCGTGTGCTTACTTGCAAAAGCTTCAGAAGGCTGGCTCTGGCATCGACGACTTGGTCATGCAGGCATGAGGAATTTGCACACGCTTGCGAAGAATAAGCATGTCATTGGCATTAAGAATGTCACATTCCTCAAGGATCACTTATGCGGAGCCTGTGAAGCTGGAAAGATGACCAAGGCCAAGCATCCAGCGAAGACTATCATGACCACTACTCGTCCATTTGAATTGCTTCACATGGATCTCTTCGGTCCTAATCATTATTCCGCTATTTCAAATGAAGCATCTCGATATGGCTTTGTTATTGTTGATGATTACTCTCGTTACACATGAGTACACATTGTTACTTACAAACATGAAGTGCAGGAAGTCTTCAAATGATTTTCCTCGAGGGCTTCAACCAACTTTGGAGTGAAGATCAAGCACATCAGAAGTGACAATGGCACTGAGTTCAAGAATTCTGGTTTCGATGACTATGTTGATGAACTTGGTATTACTCATGAGTTATCTGCTCCTTACACTCCTCAGCAGAATGGCGTCGTGGAGCGCAAGAATAGGACTCTTGCTGAGATGGATCGCACTATGCTTGATGAATACAAAACGCCTCGTCGATTCTAGATTGAGGCAATTGACACTGCGTGCCACATCATCAACAGAGTATATCTTCACAAATTCTTCAAGAAGACTGCCTATGAACTCCTCACTGATAAGAAACCCAATGTAAGTTATTTCAAAGTCTTCGGTGCTAAATGTTGGATTAGAGATCCTCATCACAACTCAAAATTTGCACCGAAAGCACATAAAGGTTTTATGCTTGGTTACGGAAAGGACTCGCACACCTACAGAGTCTTCAACAACGTTCTTCACAAGGTTGTTGAAACTGTAGATGTGCGGTTCGATGAAACTAATGGCTCGCAAAGAGAGCACCTACCTACTATGATAGATGAACCAGCACCTGAGGAAACTATCAACTTCAAGGCTACTGAGGATGTCATTCCTACTGAAGAATCAGCTGAAGAATTCATTCCAGAACATGAAGAACGTCGAGCTAATGCACCTGAAGAAAATACTGAAGAAAATGGTGCTGAAGAGAATGCTAATCAAACTCTTCAACGACAACCAGCTCATCCTCGCATTGCAAAAGAAGTGCAAGTTGAAAAGATCATCAATGACATCAAAGCGTCAGGTCCTCTTACACGCTCAAAAGCTTCACATTTATCTAACTTTTGTGGGCACTATGCTTTTGTCTCTATTACAGAGCCCACTAAGGTAGATGAAGCATTTCTGGAGCCTGAGTGGATTCAGGCCATGCAAGAAGAATTACATCAGTTCGAGCTCAACAACGTCTGGGAACTGGTCAAACATCCAGATCCTCGCAAGCACAATATCATCGGCACAAAGTGCATCTACCGCAACAAGCAAGATGAAAATGGCCTTGTGGTGAGGAATAAGGCACGGCTCGTAGCTCAAGGCTACACACAGGTCGAAGGAATTGACTTCGATGAAACTTTTGCACCTGTTGCTAGACTTGAGGCTATCCGCATATTACTTGCTTATGCTAACCATCATGATATCACTTTATATCAAATGGATGTGAAAAGTGCATTCCTCAATGGTAAGCTTGAGGAAGAAGTATATGTTGCTCAACCCCCAGGTTTTGAAGATCCAAAGAATCCTGACAAAGTCTTCAGACTCAACAAGGCCCTCTATGGCCTCAAGCAAGCCCCACGGGCGTGGTATGATACCTTGAAGGAATTCCTCATGAAGAAAGGCTTCAAACCCGGTTCACTCGACCCTACTCTTTTCACTAAATCTTAGGATGATGAATTGTTTGTGTGCCAAATATATGTTGATGATATTATCTTTGGCTGTACTGACCAACATTATAGTGATGAACTTGCCTATATGATGAGTGAAGAATATCAAATGTCTATGATGGGAGAGTTGAAATTCTTCTTAGGTCTTCAAATTCGTCAACAACGCAATGGCATATTCATATCTCAGGAGAAATACCTCAAGGATGTACTGAGAAAATTCGGCATGCAAGATTGCAAAGGCGTCAAAATTCCTATGCCGGCAAATGGCCATTTGTGCACTGATGAAAATGGTATCGACTTCGATCATAAGGTATACCGCTCCATGATTGGCTCTTTATTGTACCTATGTGCATCTAGGCCAGATATAATGCTTAGTGTTTGCATGTATGCCCGATTTCAAGCTACACCAAAGTAATCACACCATAAGGCTGTGAAGCATATTCTTCGATATCTTGCTCATGTTGGGGAACGTAGTAATTTCAAAAAATTTCCTATGCACACGCAAGATCATGGTGATGCATAGCAACGAGAGGGGAGAGTGTTGTCTATGTACCAACGCAGACCGACTGCGGAAGCGATCACACAACGTAGAGGAAGTAGTCGTACGTCTTCTTCCCGATCCGACCGATCCAAGCATCGTTACTCCGGCACCTCCGAGTTCTTAGCACACGTACAGCTCGATGACGATCCCCGGGCTCCGATCCAGCAAAGCTTCGGGGAGGAGTTCCGTCAGCACGACGGCGTGGTGACGATCTTGATGTACTACCGACGCAGGGCTTCGCCTAAGCACTACAACGGTATGATCGAGGTGGAATTTGGTGGCAGGGGGCACCGCACACGGCTAAGGAACGATCTCAAGGATCAACTTGTGTGTCTTGGGGTGTCCCCTGCCCCCGTATATAAAGGATGAAAGGGGGGAGGCTGGCCGGCCAAAGGAGGGAGGCGCAGGAGGAGTCCTACTCCTACCGGGAGTAGGCCTTCCCCCCCAATCCTATTCCAACTAGGAATCCTTGGGAAAAAGAGAGAGGGAAAGAGAGAGAGGTGTCCGGCCACCTCTCCTAGTCCTAATAGGACTAGGGGAGGGGGGGAGGCGCGCAGCCCTCCTTGGCAGCCCCTTTCACCTTTCCACAATGGCCCATGTAGGCCCATTTGGCTCCCGGGGGGTTCCGGTAACCCTCCCGGTAATCCGGTAAAATCCCGATTTCACCCGGAACACTTCCGATGTCCAAACATAGGCTTCCAATATATCAATCTTTACGTCTCGACCATTTCGAGACTCCTCGTCATGTCCGTGATCACATCCGGGACTCCGAACAACCTTCGGTACATCAAAATGCATAAACTCATAATAACTGTCATCGTAACGTTAAGCGTGCGGACCCTACGGTTCGAGAACAATGTAGACATGACCGAGACACGTCTCCGGTCAATAACCAATAGCGGGACCTGGATGCCCATATTGGCTCCTACATATTCTACGAAGATCTTTTATCGGTCAGACCGCATAACAACATACGTTGTTCCCTTTGTCATCGGTATGTTACTTGCCCGAGATTCGAAGGTCGGTATCCAATACCTAGTTCAATCTCGTTACTGGCAAGTCTCTTTACTCGCTCCGTAATACATCATCTCATAACTAACATCTTAGTTATTATGCTTGCAAGGCTTATGTGATGTGTATTACCGAGAGGGCCCAGAGATACCTCTCCGACAATCGGAGTGACAAACCCTAATCTCAAAATACGCCAACCCAACATCCACCATTGGAGACACCTGTAGTACTCCTTTATAATCACCCAGTTACATTGTGACGTTTGGTAGTACCCAAAGTGTTCCTCCGGTAAACGGGAGTTGCATAATCTCATAGTTATAGGAACATGTATAAGTCATGAAGAAAGCAATAGCAACATACTAAACGATCGGGTGCTAAGCTAATGGAATGGGTCATGTCAATCAGATCATTCAACTAATGATGTGACCTCGTTAATCAAATAACAACTCTTTGTTCATGGTTAGGAAACATAACCATCTTTGATTAACGAGCTAGTCTAGTAGAGGCATACTAGTGACACTCTGTTTTGTCTATGTATTCACACATGTATTATGTTTCCGGTTAATACAATTCTAGCATGAATAATAAACACTTATCATGGTTTTAAGGAAATAAATAATAACTTTATTATTGCCTCTAGGGCATATTTCCTTCAGTCTCCCACTTGCACTAGAGTCAATAATCTAGATTACACAGTAATGATTCTAACACCCATGGAGCTTTGGTGTTGATCATGTTTTGCTCGTGGAAGAGGCTTAGTCAACGGGTCTGCAACATTCAGATCCGTATGTATCTTGCAAATCTCTATGTCTCCCACCTGGACTAAATCCCGGATGGAGTTGAAGCGTCTCTTGATGTGTTTGGTCCTTTTGTGAAATCTGGATTCCTTTGCCAAAGCAATTGCACCAGTATTGTCACAAAAGATTTTCATTGGACCCGATGCACTAGGTATGACACCTAGATCGGATATGAACTCCTTCATCCAGACTCCTTCGTTCGCTGCTTCCGAAGCAGCTATGTACTCCGCTTCACATGTAGATCCCGCCACGACGCTTTGTTTAGAACTGCACCAACTGACAGCTCCACCGTTTAAAGTAAACACGTATCCGGTTTGCGATTTAGAATCGTCCGGATCAGTGTCAAAGCTTGCATCAACGTAACCTCTTACGGTGAGCTCTTTGTCACCTCCATATACGAGAAACATATCCTTAGTCCTTTTCAGGTATTTCAGGATGTTCTTGACCGCTGTCCAGTGATCCACTCCTGGATTACTTTGGTACCTCCCTGCTAAACTTATAGCAAGGCACACATCAGGTCTGGTACACATCATTGCATACATGATAGAGCCTATGGCTGAAGCATAGGGAACATCTTTCATTTTCTCTCTATCTTCTGCAGTGGTCGGGCATTGAGTCTGACTCAACTTCACACCTTGTAACACAGGCAAGAACCCTTTCTTTGCTTGATCCATTTTGAACTTCTTCAAAATCTTGTCAAGGTATGTGCTTTGTGAAAGTCCAATTAAGCGTCTTGATCTATCTCTATAGATCTTTATGCCTAATATGTAAGCAGCTTCCCCGAGGTCTTTCATCGAAAAACTTTTATTCAAGTATCCCTTTATGCTATCCAGAAATTCTATATCATTTCCAATCAGCAATATGTCATCCACATATAATATCAGAAATGCTACAGAGCTCCCACTCACTTTCTTGTAAATACAGGCTTCTCCAAAAGTCTGTATAAAGCCAAATGCTTTGATCACACTATCAAAGCGTTTATTCCAACTCCGAGATGCTTGCACCAGTCCATAAATGGATCGCTGGAGTTTGCATACTTTGTTAGCTCCCTTTGGATCGACAAAACCTTCTGATTGCATCATATACAACTCTTCTTCCAGAAATCCATTCAGGAATGCAGTTTTGACATCCATCTGCCATATTTCATAATCATAAAATGCGGCAATTGCTAACATGATTCTGACGGATTTAAGCATCGCTACGGGTGAGAAGGTCTCATCGTAGTCAACCCCTTGAACTTGTCGAAAACCTTTTGCGACAAGTCGAGCTTTATAGACAGTAACATTACCGTCAGCGTCAGTCTTTTTCTTGAAGATCCATTTATTCTCAATTGCTTGCCGATCATCGGGAAAGTCAGCCAAAGCCCATACTTTGTTCTCATACATGGATCCCATCTCAGATTTCATGGCTTCAAGCCACTTTGCGGAATCTGGGCTCACCATCGCTTCTTCATAGTTCGTAGGTTCATCATGATCTAGTAGCATGACTTCCAGAACTGGATTACCGTACCACTCTGGTGCGGATCTCACTCTGGTTGATCTACGTGGTTCAGTAGTATCTTGTCCTGAAGTTTCATGATCATCATCATTAGCTTCCTCACAAATTGGTATAGGTGTCGCAGAAACAGTTTTCTGTGATGTACTATTTTCCAATAAGGGAGCAGGTACAGTTACCTCGTCAAGTTCTACTTTCCTCCCACTCACTTCTTTCGAGAGAAACTCCTTCTCTAGAAATGATCCATTCTTAGCAACGAATGTCTTCCTTCGGATCTGTGATAGAAGGTATACCCAACAGTTTCCTTTGGGTATCCTATGAAGACACATTTCTCCGCTTTGGGTTCGAGCTTATCAGGTTGAAGCTTTTTCACATAAGCATCGCAGCCCCAAACTTTAAGAAACGATAATTTTGGTTTCTTGCCAAACCATAGTTCATAAGGCATCGTCTCAACGGATTTTGATGGTGCACTATTTAACGTGAATGCGGCCGTCTCTAAAGCATAACCCCAAAACGATAGCGGTAAATCAGTAAGAGACATCATAGATCGCACCATATCTAGTAAAGTACGATTACGACGTTCGGACACACCATTACGCTGTGGTGTTCCGGGTGGCGTGAGTTGCGAAACTATTTCACAATTTTTCAAATGTAAACCAAACTCGTAACTCAAATATTCTCCTCCACGATCAGATCGTAGAAACTTTATTTTCTTGTTACGATGATTTTCAACTTCACTCTGAAATTCCTTGAACTTTTCAAATGTTTCAGACTTATGTTTCATTAAGTAGATATACCCATATCTGCTTAAATCATCTGTGAAGGTGAGAAAATAACGATATCCGCCACGAGCCTCAATATTCATCGGACCACATACATCGGTATGTATGATTTCCAATAAATCTGTTGCTCTCTCCATAGTACCGGAGAACGGTGTTTTAGTCATCTTGCCTATGAGGCACGGTTCGCAAGTACCAAGTGATTCATAATCTAGTGGTTCCAAAAGCCCATCAGTATGGAGTTTCTTCATGCGCTTTACACCGATATGACCTAAACGGCAGTGCCACAAATAAGTTGCACTATCATTATCAACTCTGCATCTTTTGGCTTCTACATTATGAATATGTGTATCACTACTATCGAGATTCAACAAGAATAGACCACTCTTCAAAGGTGCATGACCATAAAAGATATTACTCATATAAATAGAACAACCATTATTCTCTGATTTAAATGAATAACCGTCTCGCATTAAACAAGATCCAGATATAATGTTCATGCTCAACGCTGGCACCAAATAACAATTATTTAGGTCTAATATTAATCCCGAAGGTAGATGTAGAGGTAGCGTGCCGACCGCGATCACATCGACTTTGGAACCGTTTCCCACGCGCATCGTCACCTCGTCCTTTGCTAGCGTCCGCTTATTCCGTAGTCCCTGTTTCGAGTTGCAAATATTAGCAACAGAACCAGTATCAAATACCTGTTGGGGAACGTAGTAATTTCAAAAAAATTCCTACGCACACGCAAGATCATGGTGATGCATAGCAACGAGAGGGGAGAGTGTTGTCTACGTACCAACACAGACCGACTGCGGAAGCGATCACACAATGTAGAGGAAGTAGTCGTACGTCTTCTTCCCGATCCGACCGATCCAAGCACCGTTACTCCGGCACCTCCGAGTTCTTAGCACAGGTACAGCTCGATGACGATCCCCGGGCTCCGATCCAGCAAAGCTTCGGGGAGGAGTTCCGTCAGCACGACGGCATGGTGACGATCTTGATGTACTACCGACGCAGGGCTTCGCCTAAGCACTACAACGGTATGATCGAGGTGGAATTTGGTGGCAGGGGGCACCGCACACGGCTAAGGAACGATCTCAAGGATCAACTTGTGTGTCTATGGGGTGCCCCCTGCCCCTGTATATAAAGGATGGAGGAGGAGGAGGCCGGCCAAGGCAAAGGTGCGGCCAGGATAGGGAGTCCTACTAGGACTCCAAGTCCTAGTAGGAGTCCACCAAAAGGGGAGGAAGGGAGAAGGAATAGGAGGAGAAGGAGAGGTGGCCGGCCCCCTTTTCCCTAGTCCAATTCGGACCAAAGGGGAGGGGGGGGGGGCGCAGCAGCCTTTTCCTCTTTCCACTAAAGCCCATCAAGGCCCATTACTTCTCCCGTAACTACCCGGTACTCCGAAAAATACCCGAATCACTCGGAACCTTTCCGATGTCCGAATATAGTCGTCCAATATATTGATCTTTACATCTCGACCATTTCGTGACTCCTCGTCATGTCCCCGATCTCATCCGGGACTCCGAACTCCTTCGGTACATCAATACTCATAAACTCATAATATAACTGTCATCGAAACCTTAAGCGTGCGGACCCTACGGCTCGAGAACAATGTAGACATGACCGAGACACGTCTCCGGTCAATAACCAATAGCGGGACCTGGATGCCCATATTGGCTCCTACATATTCTACGAAGATCTTTATCGGTCAGACCGCATAACAACATACGTTGTTCCCTTTGTCATCGGTATGTTACTTGCCCGAGATTCGATCGTCGGTATCCAATACCTAGTTCAATCTCGTTACCGGCAAGTCTCTTTACTCGTTCCGTAATACATCATCTCACAACTAACATATTAGTTGCAGTGCTTGCAAGGCTTATGTGATGTGCATTACCGAGAGGGCCCAGAGATACCTCTCCGACATTCGGAGTGACAAATCCTAATCTCGAAATACGCCAACCCAACATCTACCTTTGGAGACACCTGTAGTACTCCTTTATAATCACCCAGTTACGTTGTGACATTTGGTAGTACCCAAAGTGTTCCTCCGGTAAACGGGAGTTGCATAATCTCATAGTCATAGGAACATGTATAAGTCATGAAGAAAGCAATAGCAACATACTAAACGATCGGGTGCTAAGCTAATGGAATGGGTCATGTCAATCAGATCATTCATCTAATGATGTGACCTCGTTAATCAAATAACAACTCCTTTGTCCATGGTTAGGAAACATAACCATCTTTGATTAATGAGCTAGTCAAGTAGAGGCATACTAGTGACACTCTGTTTGTCTATGTATTCACACATGTATTATGTTTCCGGTTAATACAATTCTAGCATGAATAATAAACATTTATCATGATATAAGGAAATAAATAATAACTTTATTATTGCCTCTAGGGCATATTTCCTTCAGTCTCCCACTTGCACTAGAGTCAATAATCTAGTTCACATCGCCATGTGATTTAACATCGATAGTTCACATCATCATGTGATTAACACCCATAGTTCACATCGCCATGTGAATACCCAAAGGGTTTACTAGATTCAGTAATCTAGTTCACATCGCTATGTGATTAACACCCAAAGAGTACTACGGTGTGATTATGTTTTGCTTGTGAGATAATTTTAGTCAACGGGTCTGTCACATTCAGATCCGTAAGTATTTTGCAAGTTCTATGTCTACAATGCTCTACACGGAACTACTCTAGCTAATTGCTCCCACTTTCAATATGTATCCAGATTGAGACTTTAGATTCATCTGGATCAGTGTCAAAACTTGCATCGGCGTAACCCTTTACGACGAACCTTTTGTCACGTCCATAATCGAGAAACATATCCTTATTTCACTAAGGATAATTCTGACCGCTGTCCAGTGATCTACTCCTAGATCACTATTGTACTCCCTTGCCAAATCAGTGCAGGGTATACAATAGATCTGGTACATAGCATGACATACTTTATAGAGCCTATGGCCAAGGAATAGGGAATGACTTTCATTCTCTTTCTATCTTCTGCCGTGGTCGGGCTTTGAGTCTTACTCAACTTCACACCTTGTAATACAGGCAAGAACTCTTTCTTTGACTGCTCCATTTTGAACTACTTCAAAATCTTGTCAAGGTATGTACTCATTGAAAAACTTATCAAGCGTCTTGATCTATCTTTATAGATCTTGAAGCTCAATATGTAAGCAGCTTCACCGAAGTCTTTCTTTGAAAAACTCCTTTCAAACACTCCTTTATGCTTTACAGAATAATTCTACATTATTTCTGATCAACAATATGTCATTCACATATACTTATTAGAAATGCTATAGTGCTCCCACTCACTTTCTCGTAAATACAGGCTTCACCGCAAGTCTGTATAAAACTATATGCTTTGATCAACTCATCAAAGCGTATATTCCAACTCCGAGATGCTTGCACTAGTCCACAGATAGATCGCTGGAGCTTGCATATTTAGTTAACACCTTTAGGATCGACAAAACCTTCTAGTTGCATCGTATACAACTCTTCTTTAGCAAATCCATTAAGGAATGCAGTTTTGTTTATCCATTTGCCAGGTTTCATAAAATGCGGCAATTGCTAACATGATTCGGACAGACTTAAGCACAGATACGAGTGAGAAAATCTCATCGTAGTCAACACCTTGAACTTGTCGAAAACCTTTTGCGACAATTCTAGCTTTGTAGATAGTAACACTACTATCAGCGTCCGTCTTCCTCTTGAAGATCCATTTATTCTCAATTGCCCGCCGATCATCGGACAAGTCAACCAAAGTCCAAACTTTGTTCTCATACATGGATCATATCTCAGATTTCATGGCCTTAAACCATTTCGCGGAATCTGGGCTCATCATCGCTTTCTCATAGTTCGTAGGTTCGTCATGGTCAAGTAACATGACCTCCAGAACAGGATTACCGTACCACTCTGGTGCGGATCTCACTCTGGTTTACCTACGAGATTCGGTAGTAACTTGATCTGAAGTTACATGATCATCATCATTAGCTTCCTCACTAATTGGTGTAGTAGTCACAAGAACAGATTTTTGTGATGAACTACTTTCCAATAAGGTAGAAGGTACATTTACCTTATCAAGTTTTCTACTTTCCTCCCACTCACTTCTTTCAAGAGAAACTCCTTCTCTAGAAAGGATCCATTATAAGCAACGAATGTCTTGCCTTAGGATCTGTGATAGAAGGTTTACCCAACAGTCTCCTTTGGATATCCTATGAAGACATATTTCTCCGATTTGGGTTTGAGCTTATCAGGATGAAACTTTTTCACATAAGCATCACAACCCCAAACTTTAAGAAACGACTACTTTGGTTTCTTGCTAAACCACAGTTCAGATTGTGTCGTCTCAACGGACTTAGATGGTGCCCCTTTTTAACGTGAATGCAGCTGTCTCTAATGCATAACCCCAAAACGATAGTGGTAGATCGGTAAGAGACATCATAGATCGCACTATATCTACTAAAGTACGGTTATGACGTTCGGACACACCATTACACTATGGTGTTCCATGTGGCGTGAGTAGTGAAACTATTTCACATTGTTTTTAACTGAAGGCCAAACTCATAACTCAAATACTTTTCTCTACGATCAGATCATAGAAACTTTATTTTCTTGTTACAATGATTTTTCACTTCACTCCGAAATTCTTTGAACTTTTCAAATGTTTCAGACTTATGTTTCATCAAGTAGATATACTCATATCTTCTCAAATCATCTGTGAAGATCAGAAAATAATGATACCTGTCGCGAGCCTCAATATTCATCGGACCACATACATCAGTATGTATGATTTCCAACAAATCTGTTGCTCGCTCCATTGTTTCGAAGAACAGAGTCTTAGTCATCTTGCCCATGAGGCATGGTTCGCAAGCATCAACTGATTCATAATCAAGTGATTCCAAAAGCCCATCAGCATGGAGTTTCTTCATGCGCTTTACACCAATATGACCTAAACGGCAGTGCCACAAATAAGTTGCACTATCATTATTAACTTTGCATCTTTTGGTTTCAATATTATGAATATGTGTATCACTACGATCGAGATCCAACGAACTTGTTTCATTGGGTGTATGACCATCGAAGGTTTTATTCATGTAAACAGAACAACAATTATTCTCTGATTTTAATGAATAACCGTATTGCAATAAACATGATCAAATCATATTCATGCTCAACGCAAACACCAAATAACACTTATTTAGGTTCAACACTAATCCCGAAAGTATAGGGGAGTATGCGATGATGATCATATCAATCTTGGAACTACTTCCAACACACATCGTCACTTCACCCTTAACTAGTCTGTGTTTATTCTGCAACTCCCGTTTCGAGTTACTACTCTTAGCAACTGAACTAGCATCAAATACTAAGGGGTTGCTATAAACACTAGTAAAGTACACATCAATAACATGTATATCAAATATACTTATGTTCACTTTGCCATCCTTCTTATCCGCCAATCACTTGGGGTAGTTCTGCTTCCAGTGACCAGTCCCTTTGCAGTAGAAGCACTTAGTCTCAGGCTTAGGATCAGACTTGGGCTTCTTCACTTGAGCAGCAACTTGCTTGCCGTTCTTCTTGAAGTTCCCCTTCTTCCCTCTGCCCTTTTCTTGAAACTAGTGGTCTTGTCAATCATCAACACTTGATGTTTTTCTTGATTTCTACCTTCGTTGATTTCAGCATCACGAAGAGCTTGGGAGTTGTTTCCGTTATCCCTTGCATATTATAGTTCATCACGAAGTTCTACTAACTTGTGATGGTGACTAGAGAATTCTGTCAATCACTATCTTATCTGAAAGATTAACTCCCACTTGATTCAAGCGATTGTAGTACCCAGACAATCTGAGCACATGCTCACTAGTTGAGCGATTCTCCTCCATCTTTTAGCTATAGAACTTGTTGGAGACTTCATATCTCTCAACTCGGGTATTTGCTTGAAATATTAACTTCAACTCCTGGAACATCTCATATGGTCCATGACGTTCAAAACGTCTTTGAAGTCCCGAAGCCGTTAAGCATGGTGCACTTAAACTATCAAGTAGTCATCATATTGAGCTAGCCAAACGTTCATAACGTCTGCATCTGCTGCTGCAATAGGTCTGTCACCTAGTGGTGCATCTAGGACATAATTTTTCTATGCAGCAATGAGGATAAACCTCAGATCACGGATCCAATCCGCATCATTGCTACTAACATATTTCAACACAATTTTCTCTAGGAACATATCAAAATAAACACAGGGAAGCAACAACGCGAGCTATTGATCTACAACATGATTTGCAAAATACTACCAGGACTAAGTTCATGATAAATTTAAGTTCAATTAATCATATTACTTAAGAACTCCCACTTAGATAGACATCCCTCTAATCCTCTAAGTGATCACGTGATCCAAATCAACTAAACCATAACCGATCATCACGTGAGATGGAGTAGTTTTCAATGGTGAACATCGTTATGTTGATCATATCTACTATATGATTCACGCTCGACCTTTCGGTCTCCGTGTTCCGAGGCCATATCTGCATATGCTAGGCTCGTCAAGTTTAACCTGAGTATTCCGCATGTGCAACTGTTTTGCACCCGTTGTATTTGGACGTAGAGCTTATCACACCCGATCATCACGTGGTGTCTGGGCACGACGAACTTTGGCAACGGTGCATACTCAGGGAGAACACTTCTTGATAATTTAGTGAGAGATCATCTTATAATGCTACCGTCAATCAAAGCAAGATAAGATGCATAAAAAGATAAACATCACATGCAATCAATACAAGTGATATGATATGGCCATCATCATCTTGTGCTTGTGATCTCCATCTCCGAAGCACCGTCATGATCACCATCGTCACCGGCGTGACACCTTGATCTCCATCGTAGCATCGTTGTCGTCTCGCCAATCTTATGCTTCCACGACTATCACTACCGCTTAGTAATAAAGTAAAGCATTACATCGCGATTGCATTGCATACAATAAAGCGACAACCATATGGCTCCTGCCAGTTGCCCATAACTCGGTTACAAAACATGATCATCTCATACAATAAAATTTAGCATCATGCCTTGACCATATCACATCACAACATGCCCTGCAAAAACAAGTTAGACGTCCTCTACTTTGTTGTTGCAGGTTTTACGTGGCTGCTACGGGCTTTAAGCAAGAACTCATCTTACCTATGCATCAAAACCACAACGATAGTTTGTCAAATAGACTCCGTTTTAACCTTCTCAAGGACCGGGCATAGCCACACTCGGTTCAACTAAAGTTGGAGAGACAGTCGCCCGCAAGCCATCTATGTGCAAAGCACGTCGAGGGAACCGGTCTCGCGTAAGCGTACGCGTAAGGTTGGTCCGGGTCGTCTCGTCCAACAATACCGCCGAACCAAAGTATGACATGCTGGTAGGCAGTATGACTTGTATCGCCCACAACTCACTTGTGTTCTACTCGTGCAAATAACATCAAACCATAAAAACCTAGGCTCGGATGCCACTGTTGGGGAACGTAGTAATTTCAAAAAAATTCCTACGCACACGCAAGATCATGGTGATGCATAGCAACGAGAGGGGAGAGTGTTGTCTACGTACCAACACAGACCGACTGCGGAAGCGATCACACAACGTAGAGGAAGTAGTCGTACGTCTTCTTCCCGATCCGACCGATCCAAGCACCGTTACTCCGGCACCTCCGAGTTCTTAGCACACGTACAGCTCGATGACGATCCCCGGGCTCCGATCCAGCAAAGCTTCGGGGAGGAGTTCCGTCAGCACGATGGCATGGTGACGATCTTGATGTACTACCGACGCAGGGCTTCGCCTAAGCACTACAACGGTATGATCGAGGTGGAATTTGGTGGCAGGGGGCACCGCACACGGCTAAGGAACGATCTCAAGGATCAACTTGTGTGTCTATGGGGTGCCCCCTGCCCCTGTATATAAAGGATGGAGGAGGAGGAGGCCGGCCAAGGCAAAGGTGCGGCCAGGATAGGGAGTCCTACTAGGACTCCAAGTCCTAGTAGGAGTCCACCAAAAGGGGAGGAAGGGAGAAGGAATAGGAGTAGAAGGAGAGGTGGCCGGCCCCCTTTTCCCTAGTCCAATTCGGACCAAAGGGGAGGGGGGCGCAGCAGCCTTTTCCTCTTCCCACTAAAGCCCATCAAGGCCCATTACTTCTCCCGTAACTACCCGGTACTCCGAAAAATACCCGAATCACTCGGAACCTTTCTGATGTCCGAATATAGTCGTCCAATATATTGATCTTTACATCTCGACCATTTCGTGACTCCTCGTCATGTCCCCGATCTCATCCGGGACTCCGAACTCCTTCGGTACATCAATACTCATAAACTCATAATATAACTGTCATCGAAACCTTAAGCGTGCAGACCCTATGGCTCGAGAACAATGTAGACATGACCGAGACACGTCTCCGGTCAATAACCAATAGCGGGACCTGGATGCCCATATTGGCTCCTACATATTCTACGAAGATCTTTATCGGTCAGACCGCATAACAACATACGTTGTTCCCTTTGTCATCGGTATGTTACTTGCCCGAGATTCGATCGTCGGTATCCAATACCTAGTTCAATCTCGTTACCGGCAAGTCTCTTTACTCGTTCCGTAATACATCATCTCACAACTAACATATTAGTTGCAGTGCTTGCAAGGCTTATGTGATGTGCATTACCGAGAGGGCCCAGAGATACCTCTCCGACATTCGGAGTGACAAATCCTAATCTCGAAATACGCCAACCCAACATCTACCTTTGGAGACACCTGTAGTACTCCTTTATAATCACCCAGTTACGTTGTGACATTTGGTAGTACCCAAAGTGTTCCTCCGGTAAACGGGAGTTGCATAATCTCATAGTCATAGGAACATGTATAAGTCATGAAGAAAGCAATAGCAACATACTAAACGATCGGGTGCTAAGCTAATGGAATGGGTCATGTCAATCAGATCATTCATCTAATGATGTGACCTCGTTAATCAAATAACAACTCCTTTGTCCATGGTTAGGAAACATAACCATCTTTGATTAATGAGCTAGTCAAGTAGAGGCATACTAGTGACACTCTGTTTGTCTATGTATTCACACATGTATTATGTTTCCGGTTAATACAATTCTAGCATGAATAATAAACATTTATCATGATATAAGGAAATAAATAATAACTTTATTATTGCCTCTAGGGCATATTTCCTTCAATACCCAGGTGCTACTGCGAGCTCTAGTAAGGTACACATCAATAACATGTATATCACATATACCTTTGTTCACCTTGCCATCCTTCTTATCCGCCAAATACTTGGGGCAGTTCCGCTTCCAGTGACTAGTCTGCTTGCAGTAGAAGCACTCAGTTTCAGGCTTAGGTCCAGACTTAGGTTTCTTCTCCTGAGCAGCAACTTGCTTGCTGTTCTTCTTGAAGTTCCCCTTCTTCTTCCCTTTGCCCTTTTTCTTGAAACTAGTGGTCTTGTTGACCATCAACACTTGATGCTCCTTCTTGATTTCTACCTCCGCAGCTTTCAGCATTGCGAAGAGCTCGGGAATAGTCTTGTTCATCCCTTGCATATTATAGTTCATCACGAAGCTCTTGTAGCTTGGTGGCAGTGATTGGAGAATTCTGTCAATGACGCAATCATCTGGAAGATTAACTCCCATCTGAATCAAGTGATTATTATACCCAGACATTTTGAGTATATGCTCACTGACAGAACTGTTCTCCTCCATCTTGCAGCTATAGAACTTATTGGAGACTTCATATCTCTCAATTCGGGCATTTGCTTGAAATATTAACTTCAACTCCTCGAACATCTCATATGCTCCATGACGTTCAAAACGTCGTTGAAGTCCCGATTCTAAGCCGTAAAGCATGGCACACTGAACTATCGAGTAGTCATCAGCTTTGCTCTGCCAGACGTTCATAACATCTGGTGTTGCTCCAGCAGCAGGCCTGGCACCTAGCGGTGCTTCCAGCACGTAATTCTTCTATGCAGCAATGAGGATAATCCTCAGGTTATGGACCCAGTCCGTGTAATTGCTACCATCATCTTTCAACTTTGCTTTCTCAAGGAACGCATTAAAATTCAACGGAACAACAACACGAGCCATCTATCTACAATCAACATAAACAAGCAAGATACTATCAGGTACTAAGTTCATGATAAGTTTAAGTTCAGTTAATCAAATTACTTAGGAACTCCCACTTAGATAGACATCCCTCTAATCCTCTAAGTGATCACGTGATCCAAATCAACTAAACCATAACCGATCATCACGTGGGATGGAGTAGTTTTCAATGGTGAACATCGTCATGTTGATCATATCTACTATATGATTCACGCTAGACCTTTCGGTCTCTGTGTTCCGAGGCCATATCTGCATATGCTAGGCTCGTCAAGTTTAACCTGAGTATTCTGCGTGTGCAAAAACTGGCTTGCACCCGTTGTAGATGGACGTAGAGCTTATCACACCCGATCATCACGTGGTGTCTGGGCACGACGAACTTTGGCAACGGTGCATACTCAGGGAGAACACTTCTTGATAATTTAGTGAGAGATCATCTTATAATGCTACCGTCAATCAAAGCAAGATAAGATGCATAAAAGGATAAACATCACATGCAATCAATATAAGTGATATGATATGGCCATCATCAACTTGTGCTTGTGATCTCCATCTCCGAAGCACCGTCATGATCACCATCGTCACCGGCGCGACACCTTGATCTCCATCGTAGCATCGTTCTCGTCTCGCCAATCTTATGCTTCCACGACTATCACTACCGCTTAGTAATAAAGTAAAGCATTACATCGCGACTGCATTGCATACAATAAAGCGACAACCATATGGCTCCTGCCAGTTGCCGATAACTTGGTTACAAAACATGATCATCTCATACAATAAAATCAGCATCATGCCTTGACCATATCACATCACAACATGCCCTGCAAAAACAAGTTAGACGTCCTCTACTTTGTTGTTGCAAGTTTTACGTGGCTGCTACGGGCTTAAGTAAGAACTCATCTCACCTACGCATCAAAACCACAACGATAGTTTGTCAAATAGACTCCGTTTTAACCTTCTCAAGGACCGGGCGTAGCCACACTTGGTTCAACTAAAGTTGGAGAGACAGTCTTCCGCAAGCCATCTATGTGCAAAGCACGTCGAGGGAACCGGTCTCGCCTAAGAGTACGCATAAGGTTGGTCCTGATCGTCTCGTCCAACAATACCGCCGAACCAAAGTATGACATGCTGGTAGGCAGTATGACTTGTATCGCCCACAACTCACTTGTGTTCTACTCGTGCAAATAACATCAAACCATAAAAAACCAGGCTCGGATGCCACTGTTGGGGAACGTAGTAATTTCAAAAAAAATTCTACGCACACGCAAGATCATGGTGATGCATAGCAACGAGAGGGGAGAGTGTTGTCTACGTACCAACGCAGACCGACTGCGGAAGCGATCACACAACATAGAGGAAGTAGTCGTACGTCTTCTTCCCGATCCGACCGATCCAAGCACCGTTACTCCGGCACCTCCGAGTTCTTAGCACACGTACAGCTCGATGACGATCCCCGGGCTCCGATTCAGCAAAGCTTCGGGGAGGAGTTCCGTCAGCACGACGGCGTGGTGACGATCTTGATGTACTACCGACGCAGGGCTTCGCCTAAGCACTACAACGGTATGATCGAGGTGGAATTTGGTGGCAGGGGGCACCGCACACGGCTAAGGAACGATCTCAAGGATCAACTTGTGTGTCTTGGGGTGTCCCCTGCCCCCGTATATAAAGGATGAAAGGGGGGAGGCTGGCCGGCCAAAGGAGGGAGGCGCAGGAGGAGTCCTACTCCTACCAGGAGTAGGACTCCCCCCCCCCCAATCCTATTCCAACTAGGAATCCTTGGGAAAAAGAGAGAGGGAAAGAGAGAGAGGTGGCTGGCCACCTCTCCTAGTCCTAATAGGACTAGGGGAGGGGGGGGGAGGCGCGCAGCCCTCCTTGGCAGCCCCTTTCACCTTTCCACAATGGCCCATGTAGGCCCATTTGGCTCCCGGGGGGTTCCGGTAACCCTCCCGCTAATCCGGTAAAATCCCGATTTCACCCGGAACACTTCCGATGTCCAAACATAGGCTTCCAATATATCAATCTTTACGTCTCGACCATTTCGAGACTCCTCGTCATGTCCGTGATTACATCCGGGACTCCGAACAACCTTCGGTACATCAAAATGCATAAACTCATAATAACTGTCATCATAACGTTAAGCGTGCGGACCCTACGGTTCGAGAACAATGTAGACATGACCGAGACACGTCTCCGGTCAATAACCAATAGCGGGACCTGGATGCCCATATTGGCTCCTACATATTCTACGAAGATCTTTATCGGTCAGACCGCATAACAACATACGTTGTTCCCTTTGTCATCGGTATGTTACTTGCCCGAGATTCGATCGTCGGTATCCGATACCTAGTTCAATCTCGTTACCGGCAAGTCTCTTTACTCGTTCCGTAATACATCATCTCATAACTAACATCTTAGTTATTATGCTTGCAAGGCTTATGTGATGTGTATTACCGAGAGGGCCCAGAGATACCTCTCCGACAATCGGAGTGACAAACCCTAATCTCGAAATACGCCAACCCAACATCCACCATTGGAGACACCTGTAGTACTCCTTTATAATCACCCAGTTACGTTGTGACGTTTGGTAGTACCCAAAGTGTTCCTCCGGTAAACGGGAGTTGCATAATCTCATAGTTATAGGAACATGTATAAGTCATGAAGAAAGCAATAGCAACATACTAAACGATCGGGTGCTAAGCTAATGGAATGGGTCATGTCAATCAGATCATTCAACTAATGATGTGACCTCGTTAATCAAATAACAACTCTTTGTTCATGGTTAGGAAACATAACCATCTTTGATTAACGAGCTAGTCTAGTAGAGGCATACTAGTGACACTCTGTTTTGTCTATGTATTCACACATGTATTATGTTTCCGGTTAATACAATTCTAGCATGAATAATAAACACTTATCATGGTTTTAAGGAAATAAATAATAACTTTATTATTGCCTCTAGGGCATATTTCCTTGAGCTCACACACCAACACTTGGATTATGGTACCCCAAGGGCTCGGCTTTTGATCTCATTGGATATTCTGACTCTGACTATGCTGGTGATCGTGTGGACCGCAAGTCAACATCTGGTACATGTCATTTCCTCGGACGATCTTTGGTCTGTTGGTCCTCGAAGAAATAGAACTGCGTATCACTATCTACTGCTGAAGCTGAGTATATTGCCGCTGGTTCTTGCTGTGCTCAATTGCTATGGATGAAGCAAACTCTCAAGGACTACGGCGTCAACATGAAAAATGTGCCTCTCTACTATGACAATGAGAGTGCCATCAAGATTGCTCGTAACCCAGTTCAGCACTCGAAGACAAAGCACATTCAGATTCGTCATCATTTTCTTCGTGATCATGGGTTGAAGGGCGATATTTCTATTGAGCATGCGAAGACTGAAGAACAGCTAGCCGATATCTTCACAAAGCCCTTGGATGAGAAGAGATTTAGCAAATTGCGGTGTGAGCTAAATATTCTAGAATCTTTGAATGTTCTTTGAAAAGGACACTCATCCTAACACTTATGCAAAATTGATGACTTAGATGTGCAACACATGAAGAAACGTTTTTCTTCAATCAATGAAGAATAACAGTCTTAGTGTCAAGAAATTAACGAAGAATTTGATTCTCAGAACCCTACGATAATTGTACGTGGTGTCTGAAATCATCATTCTTATACGGTGGGTCACGCCACCACCAAAAGTTGAAATTCCTCAATTGTTTATATTCTTCAACTTTGCATTGTCTTCACTGTTTTCGTCGTTTTTATTCATTGGCTATATATATATATATGAGTTCATGTCCTCTACAGCATTCACTTATTGCTAATTCTTCAAGTTGGTTCCCTGCTAAGTGAATGTGATCGGACCCTTCCCCTCTATGGTATACTCAATCCAATCTGTTCACAAATTCTTCATGTGCGTTCTATTTAAAACTCGTTCAAAATCTTCACTGTGTCCTTGTCAGCTGAAGAAATTGCGAACGGAATTTTAAAACCTATCTTATCTAAATTTTCGGCTTTGCCGCTCAAACCGTTCCGCATCCCACGATATACTTATCCACTCACTCACGATCTAACACGATCTCCACTTCTCACTACGTTCGTCCAATTTCTTCGGGCGAGCAGTTTTTCACCGTGGCTATAAATACCCCTCCTTCCCTTTCTCACTTCTTTTACTCCGCTCGACCTCTCTCCAGCTCAAGCTTCTCAAACCCTAGCGCCGCCGCTACTTCATCGCCGCCTGTGAGGAAGAGCTTCACTGCCCCGACCTCGTCGCCGACGTACTCACGCCGATCGCGGAAATCTTTACTCCGCCGCTGCTGTAGCCGTCTTCCTCCGCCGAGTTAGGGCGTGGAAGATCTACACAGACGAACTTCATCTCTACACCTCACTGTTCGTCGTGTTCTTCGTCCAGGGTAATTAAAAATTACTTTTACTACCCTCGTTGATTCGAATGATTTTCTACAAAATCTTCAAAGGTGTTTTTCTTCACATCTTCACATACTAAACACCTCACAAGTCATCTGTTCTTGATTTGTTTCTCTAAGCATCATTTTTCTTCAAGATTCCTCAATTGTGTGGATCTTCGATCTATACAACTCTGGAACCTAAGAAAAAGAACGCTTAGTGAAATTCTTCAAGACTCATCTAGTCAAATTCCTCAAACTTGTTCTTTTTGAAAAATCCTCTGAGAGCGCATATGACCTCTCCAAATTCCTCGCAACTATACTTTGTTCATAGGTACACTTGTCAGCTGCTGAATCACTAGGTTCTCATCAACTTAACTCATTTGCAGCGTTCCTCGAAGAAAAGTTGCATACTTGTTCAGAGAATTCAATTGTCCAAATTCCTCAACTTAAGAAAATGGCTGACGGTAAGAAGCCACAGAAGGGAGGAAAGAGGCCTGAGGTCAATACAGCATTTGAGATCCCTGATGAAATATATGCTGGGTACTGCACACCTACTCAGGAAACCAAGAATGAGCGCAAGGTGTGCATTCAGAAGATAGAGAGGAGATGGGCTAGAGAGTGGAGGGAGTACAGATATGTCACTCCCAAGTACATGAAGAAATTCGCACTCAATCCTCCATGCCCAAGACCTCCATTGGCACCTGGCCATATAGCTGATCCCACCAGCCTCAAGCGCGGTGAGGACTATCCTGATGAGTGGGCCAAGCGTCAAGCCAAGTTGGCTAAGCAAGCCAGAGAAGCAGTGAGGAAATTCAATAAAGACTCTGCTGCTGCTGCTGCCTCTGCTGTCAAGCCGAAGAAGGCTATGTCAAAGAAGCCTGCGCGCAAGCCAAGTGCTTCACCAACAGTGCCCTCAAGGCTAAGTTCCTCAGCAATGCCTTCACGGCTAGAATCCTCAAAGCCCTCACGACCAGTTCCTCATGCTGCTCCCGCTCCTCCCTGAAGGAAATATGCCCTAGAGGCAATAATAAAGTTATTATTTATTTCCTTATATCATGATAAATGTTTATTATTCATGCTAGAATTGTATTAACCGGAAACATAATACATGTGTGAATAAATAGACCAAAAGAGTGTCACTAGTATGCCTCTACTTGACTAGCTCGTTAATCAAAGATGGTTATGTTTCCTAACCATGAACAAAGAGTTGTTGTTTGATTAACAAGGTCACATCATTAGTTGAATGATCTGATTGACATGACCCATTCCATTAGCTTAGCACCCGATCGTTTAGTATGTTGCTATTGCTTTCTTCATGACTTATACATGTTCCTATAACTATGAGATTATGCAACTCCCGTTTACCGGAGGAACGCTTTGGGTACTACCAAACGTCACAACGTAACTGGGTGATTATAAAGGAGTACTAGGTGTCTCCAATGGTAGATGTTGGGTTGGCGTATTTCGAGATTAGGGTTTGTCACTCCGATTGTCGGAGAGGTATCTCTGGGCCCTCTCGGTAATGCACATCACATAAGCCTTGCAAGCACTGCAACTAATATGTTAGTTGTGAGATGATGTATTACGGAACGAGTAAAGAGACTTGCCGGTAACGAGATTGAACTAGGTATTGGATACCGACGATCGAATCTCGGGCAAGTAACATACCGATGACAAAGGGAACAACGTATGTTGTTATGCGGTCTGACTGATAAAGATCTTCGTAGAATATGTAGGAGCCAATATGGGCATCCAGGTCCCGCTATTGGTTATTGACCGGAGACGTGTCTCGGTCATGTCTACATTGTTCTCGAACCGTAGGGTCCGCACGCTTAACGTTACGATGACAGTTATTATGAGTTTATGCATTTTGATGTACCGAAGGTTGTTCGGAGTCCCGGATGAGATCACGGACATGACGAGGAGTCTCGAAATGGTCGAGACGTAAAGATTGATATATTGGAAGCCTATGTTTGGACATAGGAAGTGTTCCGGGTGAAATCGGGATTTTACCGGAATACCGGGAGGGTTACCGGAACCCCCCGAGAGACTAATGGGCCTATTGGGCCTTAGTGGAAAAGAGAAAAGGGGCAGCCCACAGCCTAGCCGCGCGCCCCCCCTTCCCCAAGTCCTAGTAGGACTAGGAGAAGGGGCCGGCCCCCCTCTCTCTCCTTTCCCCCTTGAGAGTCCTAGTTGGAATAGGATTGGAGGGGGGAGTCCTACTCCCGGTAGGAGTAGGACTCCCCCTGCGCCTTCCTCTCTCTGGCCGGCCAGCCCCCCTTCCTCCAACCTTTATATACGGGGGCAGGGGACACCCCAAGACACACAAGTTGATCCTTGAGATCGTTCCTTAGCCGTGTGCGGTGCCCCCTGCCACCAAATTCCACCTCGATCATACCATTGTAGTGCTTAGGCGAAGCCCTGCGTCGGTAGTACATCAAGATCGTCACCACGCCGTCGTGCTGACGGAACTCTTCCTCGACGCTTTGCTGGATCGGAGCCCGAGGATCGTCATCGAGCTGAACGTGTGCTAAGAACTCGGAGGTGCCGGAGTAACGGTGCTTGGATCGGTCGGATCGGGAAGAAGACGTACGACTACTTCCTCTATGTTGTGTGATCGCTTCCGCAGTCGGTCTGCGTTGGTACGTAGACAACACTCTCCCCTCTCGTTGCTGTGCATCACCATGATCTTGCGTGTGCGTAGGAAAATTTTCGAAATTACTGCGTTCCCCAACAGTGGCATCCGAGCCTAGGTTTTATGGTTTGATGTTATTTGCACGAGTAGAACACAAGTGACTTGTGGGCGATACAAGTCATACTGCCTACCAGCATGTCATACTTTGGTTCGGCGGTATTGTTGGGTGAGACGATCCGGACCAACCTTACACGTACTCTTACACGAGACCGGTTCCCTCGACGTGCTTTGCACATAGATGGCTTGCGGAAGACTGTCTCTCCAACTTTAGTTGAACCAAGTGTGACTACGCCCGGTCCTTGAGAAGGTTAAAACGGAGTCTATTTGACGAACTATCGTTGTGATTTTGATGCGTAGGTGAGATGAGTTCTTACTTAAGCCCGTAGCAGCCACGTAAAACTTGCAACAACAAAGTAGAGGACGTCTAACTTGTTTTTGCAGGGTATGTTGTGATGTGATATGGTCAAGGCATGATGCTGATTTTATTGTATGAGATGATCATGTTTTGTAACCGAGTTATCGGCAACATGCAGGAGCCATATGGTTGTCGCTTTATTGTATGCAATGCAATCGCGATGTAATGCTTTACTTTATTACTAAACGGTAGTGATAGTCGTGGAAGCATAAGATTGGCGAGACGACAACGATGCTACGATGGAGATCAAGGTGTCGCGCCGGTGACGATGGTGATCATGACGGTGCTTCGGAGATGGAGATCACAAGCACAAGATGATGATGGCCATATCATATCACTTATATTGATTGCATGCGATGTTTATCCTTTTATGCATCTTATCTTGCTTTGATTGACGGTAGCTTTATAAGATGATCTCTCACTAAATTATCAAGAAGTGTTCTCCCTGAGTATGCACCGTTGCCAAAGTTCGTCGTGCCCAGACACCACGTGATGATCGGGTGTGATAAGCTCTACGTCCAAATACAACGGGTGCAAAACAGTTGCACACGCAGAATACTCAGGTTATACTTGACGAGCCAAGCATATACAGATATGGCCTCGGAACACGGAGACCGAAAGGTCGAGCGTGAATCATATAGTAGATATGATCAACATAACGATGTTCACCATTGAAAACTACTCCATCGCACGTGATGATCGGTTATGGTTTAGTTGATTTGGATCACATGATCACTTAGAGGATTAGAGGGATGTCTATCTAAGTGGGAGTTCTTAAGTAATTTGATTAACTGAACTTAAACTTATCATGAACTTAGTACCTGATAGTATCTTGCTTGTTTATGTTGATTGTAGATAGATGGCTCGTGCTGTTGTTCCGTTAAATTTTAATGCGTTCCTTGAGAAAGCAAAGTTGAAAGATGATGGTAGCAATTACACGGACTGGGTCCGTAACCTGAGGATTATCCTCATTGCTGCACAGAAGAATTACGTCCTGGAAGCACAGCTGGGTGACAGGCCTGCTGCTGGAGCAACGCCAGATGTTATGAACGTCTGGCAGAGCAAAGCTGATGACTACTCGATAGTTCAGTGTGCCATGCTTTACGGCTTAGAATCGGGACTTCAACGACGTTTTGAACGTCATGGTGCATATGAGATGTTCCAGGAGTTGAAGTTAATATTTCAAGCAAATGCCCGAATTGAGAGATATGAAGTCTCCAATAAGTTCTATAGCTGCAAGATGGAGGAGAACAGTTCTGTCAGTGAGCATATACTCAAAATGTCTGGGTATAATAATCACTTGATTCAGATGGGAGTTAATCTTCCAGATGACTGCGTCATTGACAGAATTCTCCAATCACTGCCACCAAGCTACAAGAGCTTCGTGATGAACTATAATATGCAAGGGATGAACAAGACTATTCCCGAGCTCTTCGCAATGCTAAAAGCTGCGGAGGTAGAAATCAAGAAGGAGCATCAAGTGTTGATGGTTAGCAAAACCACTAGTTTCAAGAAAAAGGGCAAAGGGAAGAAGAAGGGAAACTTCAAGAAGAACAGCAAGCAAGTTGCTGCTCAGGAGAAGAAACCCAAGTCTGGACCTAAGCCTGAAACTGAGTGGTTCTACTGCAAGCAGACTGGTCACTGGAAGCGGAACTGCCCAAAGTATTTGGCGGATAAGAAGGATGGCAAAGTGAACAAAGGTATATGTGATATACATGTTATTGATGTGTACCTACTAGAGCTCGCAGTAGCACCTGGGTATTTGATACTGGTTCTGTTGCTAATATTTGCAACTCGAAACAGGGACTACGGAATAAGCGGACGCTAGCAAAGGACGAGGTGACGATGCGCGTGGGAAACGGTTCCAAAGTCGATGTGATCGCGGTCGGCACGCTACCTCTACATCTACCTTCGGGATTAATATTAGACCTAAATAATTGTTATTTGGTGCCAGCGTTAAGCATGAACATTATATCTGGATCTTGTTTGATGCGAGACGGTTATTCATTTAAATCAGAGAATAATGGTTGTTCTATTTATATGAGTAATATCTTTTATGGTCATGCACGTTTGAAGAGTGGTCTATTCTTGTTGAATCTCGATGATAGTGATACACATATTCATAATGTAGAAACCAAAAGATGCAAAGTTAATAATGATAGTGCAACTTATTTGTGGCACTGCCGTTTAGGTCATATCGGTGTAAAGCGCATGAACAAACTCCATACTGATGGGCTTTTGGAACCACTTGATTATGAATCACTTGGTACTTGCGAACCGTGCCTCATAGGCAAGATGACTAAAACACCGTTCTCTGGTACTATGGAGAGAGCAACAGATTTATTGGAAATCATACATACCGATGTATGTGGTCCGATGAATATTGAGGCTCGTGGCGGATATCGTTATTTTCTCACCTTCACAGATGATTTAAGCAGATATGGGTATATCTACTTAATGAAACATAAGTCTGAAACATTTGAAAAGTTCAAGGAATTTCAGAGTGAAGTTGAAAATCATCGTAACAAGAAAATAAAGTTTCTACGATCTGATCGTGGAGGAGAATATTTGAGTTACGAGTTTGGTTTACATTTGAAAAATTGTCGAATAGTTTCGCAACTCACGCCACCCGGAACACCACAGCGTAATGGTGTGTCCGAACGTCGTAATCGTACTTTACTAGATATGGTGCGATCTATGATGTCTCTTACTGATTTAGCGCTATCGTTTTGGGGTTATGCTTTAGAGACGGCCGCATTCACGTTAAATAGGGCACCATCAAAATCCGTTGAGACGACACCTTATGAACTATGGTTTGGCAAGAAACCAAAGTTGTCGTTTCTTAAAGTTTGGGGCTGCGATGCTTATGTGAAAAAGCTTCAACCTGATAAGCTCGAACCCAAATCAGAGAAATGTGTCTTCATAGGATATCCAAAGGAAACTATTGGATACACCTTCTATCACAGATCCGAAGGCAAGACTTTTGTTGCTAAATTCGGAAACTTTCTAGAGAAGGAGTTTCTCTCGAAAGAAGTGAGTGGGAGGAAAGTAGAACTTGACGAGGTAACTGTACCTGCTCCCTTATTGGAAAATAATACATCACAGAAAACTGTTTCTGCGACACCTATACCAATCAGTGAGGAAACTAATGATGATGATCATGAAGCTTCAGGACAAGATACTACTGAACCACGTAGATCAACCAGAGTGAGATCCGCACCAGAGTGGTACGGTAATCCAGTTCTGGAAGTCATGCTACTAGATCATGATGAACCTACAAACTATGAAGAAGCGATGGTGAGCCCAGATTCCGCAAAGTGGCTTGAGGCCATGAAATCTGAGATGGGATCCATGTATGAAAACAAAGTATGGACTTTGGTTGACTTGCCCGATGATCGGCAAGCAATTGAGAATAAATGGATCTTCAAGAAAAAGACTGACAATGACGGTAATATTACTGTCTATAAAGCTCGACTTGTCGCGAAAGGTTTTCGACAAGTTTAAGGGATTGACTACGATGAGACCTTCTCACCCGTAGCGATGCTTAAGTCCGTCAGAATTATGTTAGCAATTGCCGCATTTTATGATTATGAAATATGGCAGATGGATGTCAAAACTGCATTCCTGAATGGATTTCTGGAAGAAGAGTTGTATATGATACAACCAGAAGGTTTTGTCGATCCAAAGGGAGCTAACAAAGTATGCAAACTCCAGCGATCCATTTATGGACTGGTGCAAGCATCTCGGAGTTGGAATAAACGCTTTGATAGTGTGATCAAAGCATTTGGCTTTATACAGACTTTTGGAGAAGCCTGTATTTACAAGAAAGTGAGTGGGAGCTCTGTAGCATTTCTAATATTATATGTGGATGACATATTGCTGATTGGAAATGATATAGAATTTCTGGATAGCATAAAGGGATACTTGAATAAAAGTTTTTCGATGAAAGACCTCGGGGAAGCTGCTTACATATTAGGCATAAAGATCTATAGAGATAGATCAAAACGCTTAATTGGACTTTCACAGAGCACATACCTTGACAAGATTTTGAAAAAGTTCAAAATGGATCAAGCAAAGAAAGGGTTCTTGCCTGTGTTACAAGGTGTGAAGTTGAGTCAGACTCAATGCCCGACCACTGTAGAAGATAGAGAGAAAATGAAAGATGTTCCCTATGCTTCAGCCATAGGCTCTATCATGTATGCAATGCTGTGTACCAGACCTGATGTGTGCCTTGCTATAAGTTTAGCAGGGAGGTACCAAAGTAATCCAGGAATGGATCCCTGGACAGCGGTCAAGAACATCCTGAAATACCTGAAAAGGACTAAGGATATGTTTCTCGTATATGGAGGTGACAAAGAGCTCACCGTAAAAGGTTACGTTGATGCAAGCTTTGACACTGATCCGGACGATTCTAAATCGCAGACCGGATACGTGTTTACTTTAAACGGTGGAGCTGTCAGTTGGTGCAGTTCTAAACAAAGTGTCGTAGCGGGATCTACATGTGAAGCGGAGTACATAGCTACTTCGGAAGCTGCAAACGAAGGAGTCTGGATGAAGGATTTCATATCCGATCTAGGTGTCATACCTAGTGCATCGGGTCCAATGAAAATCTTCTGTGACAATACTGGTGCAATTGCCTTGGCAAAGGAATCCAGATTTCACAAAAGGACCAAACACATCAAGAGACGCTTCAACTCCATCCGGGATTTAGTCCAGGTGGGAGACATAGAGATTTGCAAGATACATACGGATCTGAATGTTGCAGACCCGTTGACTAAGCCTCTTCCACGAGCAAAACATGATCAGCACCAAGGCTCCATGGGTGTTAGAATCATTACTGTGTAATCTAGATTATTGACTCTAGTGCAAGTGGGAGACTGAAGGAAATATGCCCTAGAGGCAATAATAAAGTTATTATTTATTTCCTTATATCATGATAAATGTTTATTATTCATGCTAGAATTGTATTAACCGGAAACATAATACATGTGTGAATACATAGACCAACAGAGTGTCACTAGTATGCCTCTACTTGACTAGCTCATTAATCAAAGATGGTTATGTTTCCTAACCATGAACAAAGAGTTGTTGTTTGATTAACGAGGTCACATCATTAGTTGAATGATCTGATTGACATGACCCATTCCATTAGCTTAGCACCCGATCGTTTAGTATGTTGCTATTGCTTTCTTCATGACTTATACATGTTCCTATAACTATGAGATTATGCAACTCCCGTTTACCAGAGGAACGCTTTGGGTACTACCAAACGTCACAATGTAACTGGGTGATTATAAAGGAGTACTACAGGTGTCTCCAATGGTAGATGTTGGGTTGGCGTATTTCGAGATTAGGGTTTGTCACTCCGATTGTCGGAGAGGTATCTCTGGGCCCTCTCGGTGATGCACATCACATAAGCCTTGCAAGCACTACAACTAATATGTTAGTTGTGAGATGATGTATTACGGAACGAGTAAAGAGACTTGCCGGTAACGAGATTGAACTAGGTATTGGATACCGACGATCGAATCTCGGGCAAGTAACATACCGATGACAAAGGGAACAACGTATGTTGTTATGCGGTCTGACCGATAAAGATCTTCGTAGAATATGTAGGAGCCAATATGGGCATCCAGGTCCCGCTATTGGTTATTGACCGGAGACGTGTCTCGGTCATGTCTACATTGTTCTCGAACCGTAGGGTCCGCACGCTTAACGTTACGATGACAGTTATTATGAGTTTATGCATTTTGATGTACCGAAGGTTGTTCAGAATCCCGGATGAGATCACGGACATGACGAGGAGTCTCGAAATGGTCGAGACGTAAAGATTGATATATTGGAAGCCTATGTTTGGACATAGGAAGTGTTCCGGGTGAAATCGGGATTTTACCGGAATACCGGGAGGGTTACCGGAACCCCCCGGGAGACTAATGGGCCTATTGGGCCTTAGTGGAAAAGAGAAAAGGGGCAGCCCACAGCCTAGCCGCGCCCCCCCCCCCTTCCCCAAGTCCTAGTAGGACTAGGAGAAGGGGCCGGCCCCCCTCTCTCTCCTTTCCCCCTTGAGAGTCCTAGTTGGAATAGGATTGGAGGGGGGAGTCCTACTCCCGGTAGGAGTAGGACTCCCCCTGCGCCTTCCTCTCTCTGGCCGGCCAGCCCCCCTTCCTCCAACCTTTATATACGGGGGCAGGGGACACCCCAAGACACACAAGTTGATCCTTGAGATCGTTCCTTAGCCGTGTGCGGTGCCCCCTGCCACCAAATTCCACCTCGATCATACCATTGTAGTGCTTAGGCGAAGCCCTGCGTCGGTAGTACATCAAGATCGTCACCACGCCGTCGTGCTGACGGAACTCTTCCTCGACGCTTTGCTGGATCGGAGCCCGAGGATCGTCATCGAGCTGAACGTGTGCTAAGAACTCGGAGGTGCCGGAGTAACGGTGCTTGGATCGGTCGGATCGGGAAGAAGACGTACGACTACTTCCTCTACGTTGTGTGATCGCTTCCGCAGTCGGTCTGCGTTGGTACGTAGACAACACTCTCCCCTCTCGTTGCTGTGCATCACCATGATCTTGCGTGTGCGTAGGAAAATTTTCGAAATTACTGCGTTCCCCAACACTCCCAAGTCCCCAGCTCCTCCGCCAAAGCCCTCAGCTGTTCCGACTAAATCCTCAGCACCTGTGCATCTTGCCTCATGCCAAAGGACAGCAGGCATATCTATTGCCTCAGGTGTCTCGGCTAGTTCCTCGGCTGCACCAAGTTCCTCAGCTGGCCCCTCACTGCTGAAGACAAAGTCAACTGCTGGATGTGGTCCTCGACCAAGTCCTCAGAAGAAGCAGGTCGCTTTCCAAGTGCCGTCTGAAGAAGACAAAGCTGATGATGAAGAACTTGCCAAAATCATCAAAGACAGGCAAGTCAGGACCGCTAGTGCCAAAGGAAGCAATGTGCCACTACTTTCGGATCCAAAGTTTATCCTTGACTTCATTGATCTATGGCACAAGGACCCCAATATGCCCTTGCCGGAGATGAACCTCACTCCTGGTCAAAGTCATGTCTTGACTGCTTTCATTGAAGAAGAAAAATGGAATTATGAGAAGGCCAGACAAATCAAGAAAACGCAGTACAGAAAAGAGAAACTTCTGAAGAAAAACATTGTCACAATGACAACTGAAGAACTAGTGAAGGTCCAGGCTGAAATCAAAAGCCTCAGTGATGAATTTGATTTGTATTATGCTGATTGGAAAGGAGCCAAAGTCAGGTTTGTTAAACTGACTGAAAAGTTCACTTCACATGTTGCAGCCCCATCGCAACAAGAAATTCCTCAGGCTGCAGCATCTGCTCAGCCGACTGAAGAACATGCTAGCACCGCTGATGAAAATCAGGCTGCTGAAAAAATGTGAGTTCCAGGGATGATGACTGCATTCCAGCCACTGAAGAAATTGACAGGGCACCCACTAGTGGTGCGCCTGAAGAAAATCAACCAGATTCCTCAGCTGCTCCTGCGCCCACTTCAACTCCAATTCTTCCATCTGCATCAGATGTGAAGAAGACCGAGATTGGAGAGCGTGCTGCAGTGAAGAAAAGGAAAGCATCAGCTGCTTCAGATTCTTCAGCTCTGAAGAAGATGAAGCCTATGACAAGTTCATTTGCAAATCTCATTGATGATGTTCCAATCTCAACCAGGCCATCAAAGGACCTTATTCCTTTTGATGAAGAATATGTGATCCCTAGCGGGTTTGATGAAGAAACTCCTTCTGCTACTTCGTGTGAGCAGTTGGATGAAGAAATTGAAGTGGATGAGATCCCCTCAACACCTGTCATCTCCTCGCCCATGCCTCAGTTCACAGCTGAAGAGGCTGGCGTTGAAGAAATGGAAGATGAAGATGTGGACGTTGGCTGCTCCACACCATTGATGACTGATGACTTTTGGGAAAGTCAGCACCCCAATTATCCACTCTTCACCCCTCTACAGCAAATTCCTCAGTCCCCCGCAACAACTGTTCGAATGGGCTCTGAAGAAACTCACCCCACTACATCTATACATGAGGAAATTCCAGCCACCAGCGCTGAAGAAACTGCTGCTGCTGAACATCTGAAGACGCAGACTGCCACTGAAGAGGAATCAGAAATTCCTCAGCCTGAAGAACCTGCGATTGAGATTCCTGAGGTCGTGATGCAACTCACTGACACTCCTCTGCCCAAGCCAAAGGATCCGTTCTCATGCAAGCAAAAGTTCAAGGCTGATGATTTCTTCGGCGAGCATGTATTCTTCGAAGACTACAACCCCTATAACTCTGCTCGCATTAGGAAGAGGCGTTTCCGGACTGCTACTCAAGCCAATTTCTATTCCTCAATGATGTTCAACAAAGAGAAAATCTTCTACCATGAGCACATTCCTCACGTGGATATGGAATCTATGTCGTGCTTCGCACCAGTCCTTAGTGTTCTTCACGACGCTGGACTGCTCAACTTTTGCTCTGACATCTGCGATTGGAATGAAGAACAGATTCTTCAATTCTATGCAACGCTGCACATCACAGGAGACTCTGAAAATGTGAATTCATGGGAGTTGGACTGGATGTCTGAAAACACTCACTACACGACACCAGCCTCTGAATTGCTTCGTGCCTTACCACTCAGTCCTCTCCTTGAAGAAGCTCGTTGCATCTACAGTGAACCTGAGCTTACAAATCACTACATGCAGGTGCTGATGAAACCTTTGAAGCCGGGTCAAGCACCAAGAACCAAATTCCTCATGAAGGAATTATTGTATGTGCCAAGAACTGTCTTTCGTATTCTTACGAGGACAATGAGTCCTATCAAAGGCTACGACTCATCTGATGAGGAAATTGTTGGCATCATAAAGAATCTGGTATTCAACATTGTTCATGGCATTCCTGTCAATTATCATGATTTCTTCATGAGGACTCTGGCAAATGTTGCACTGTCTCCGTTTGAGCTGAAGCCTTATGCACCTTGGATTATGAGATTCCTCAAGACAAGGTCTTCACTCAACTACAAAGCTGATTTTCAGAATCATCTCAGCTACTTGCCCCCAATTGAAGTCCTCAAGAAGACCAATTCCTCGGTTGATGGAAAGGGCAAGGCACCAGCTGTAATAGATGAAGGCATTCGTCCATTGGATGGTCAATTTCGCAAAGCTGCTTCTTATTCCACCAATGATCACTCTGCCACACATGACTCTGCCAATGCACCCAAGTCTACTCCTCAAGCCATTGCTCCTCGTGTGATGACTGATCGTGAGCATCTGCTTAGTCTTCACCAGAAGGTGGATCGAAATCATAAATGGGTTAAGCGTCAGTTTGGTTCATTGCTTCACAACATGACTGCTACACACAATGCAGTGAAGAAAAACCATTACTACCTCCATGAAGTCTTCGGTCGCACCTGGGCAATCCTGTCACATCTGTATGGTGAAGACGATCTGAAGAAAATGGGTCTGAAAGAAGATTTTGACTAGTCTGCACCTCCATCGAAGAAATTCAAGAAGGTCAAGGTTCCTTCTCTGGTGGCCAGCTCATTTTCTTCATCGCGCGACACCGATGAAAATGAAGACTTGGACGACACTGCGGCAGGCCCTACTACAACAAACGACCCCAACAACGCTGGCGCTCCTTCATCGACTTGATATTCTTTAGGGGCGTTAGTCCTCATATTCGATCATTTTGGTCATTTGACGACAAAGGGGGAGAATTTTGAGTTAGTCTTCAAGCGGGTCTTTCTATATGGGCGTTTTTTGTTAAGTTACAACTCTCGTTTTTCTGAGACTTTATTGAATCGAGTTGTAAACTTAAACCCGATGGTGCTCTGATACTTTTGATATGATTTTCTGCACGCTTATTCCTCATATATGCTAATGCACGCATGCTGAATTACATCAGTCACCATATTTCATCATGCATTTCAAATTCTTCATTGAGATATGTCAAATGCGTCTATGAATTACAAGATATAGGGGTGTCTCCATGATTCAACTCTTCAAGTGTGCATTGCTTCAAAAGAAAATTCCTCACTATGCACATCTTCAGGGGGAGTTCTTCTATATCTTGCAATCAAATTCCTCAATATCAGCATTTACACTTCATATAGTTATTCCCGTTGAAAACCTAACATATATTGTCATCAATCACCAAAAAGGGGGAGATTGTAAGTGCATCTAGTGCCCCTTAGTGATTTTGGTGTATTGAAGACTTATAGGTTAAGGGGCTAATGCATTTATGAGTGTACACAGGTCTATAAGTCTATGAGGAGTTTGATATTTACAGAGAGAGTCGACCCCTAAAAATGAAGCTCTTCGACTGAAGACTTTGAATCTTTGAAGACTTTCTGAAGACTTTGAAAGTGAAGAAATTGGTGTGACCTTGAAGACTTGGTATTCATTCGAGGAACATGAAGCGTGAAGACTTTTGTTTTCGTAGTTTCATTTTCTCTTTCTCGAGTCATAGGAAACACCGTACTGTTAAAGGGGGTCGAGGAAATACTAAAGAAAAATTTCCATGTGATGCTCAACTCAAAATCCTACACCTACAAATCCCTTCGAGTGAAGCCATTGGAAATCTCATACAGTTCAGTCAATTTCTTCAGTGACAGAGACGGAGTTCTTCCGGTCTCTGAGAAATTTGTTCTGACTGAGGAGTTAGGAATTCGCCAGTGCGGATTGCCTACACAATGAGAAACATGATAGCCCCGAGGATTTTGCTACTCAAAATTCCGACCGTTGCTGTGCTATGCGCCAGCTGTCCCAAAATATCTATCCACCTAACGGTCATATCATTGAAGGGCATTTATGTCTTATCATGTCGGGCTGCTCCCTAGGCTATAAATAGCCGCCCCCTACAACCACTAGCTGGTTGGCTGCTCCGAGAGAAACTGACACTTGTCATTTGAGAGCAACCCATCCTCCAAGGACTTCGAGCGAAAATCATCAAGTGAGGAAAAACCAAAAACGCAAATCCAAACACCTACAAACCCCAAGTGATTGAGCATCACTGAAGAGATTGATCCTGCGTGGATCCGACGCTTGTTACCTTTGAAGACTGTGCTTCTTCCAGACGGTTAGGCGTCATGGTCTAGAGCATCCAAGAGGAATTGTGGATCGCCGAGTGACCAAGTTTGTGAAGGTTTGGAAGTCGCCTGAAGACTTACCACGAGTGATTGGGCGAGGTCTCTATGACCTTAGCTCAAGGAGAATACGGTGAGGGCTGGGTGTCCTGAGCTGCGTGTTCAGGACTGGGTGTCCGGAACTGTGTGTCCTCGAGTTTAAATACTCAGCCGCTCCAACCAGACGTACAACTGAGACAACAGTTGGAACTGGTCTACCAAATCATTGTCTTCACCAAGCTTACTGGTTCTATTCCCTCAACTCTTTCATTTCCTCATAACTGTGTTGTGTGCTTGTTCATATCTGTGCTTGAAGACTTTGACGGAAGACTTTCTCAATTTCCTCAGCTCAATTTCTTCAGTCTGTTTGTCTTCATCCTGTGCTATCCTGTGCTCACGCTACCTGTACTCTGTGCCTGTCTTCATTTCATTATGATGACCATGCTTATATTCTGTTATGTTTACCTTTCAGTACTTATTCCGCTGCTAGTAGTTCTTCGCTAAGGAATTTCCTCACTGACAAATTCCTCAGTGAAGAATTTCATAAAAATCGCCTATTCACCCCCCCTCTAGTCGATACAACGCACTTTCAATGGAGAGCACCGGGATGATGAAGATGGCCACCGGAGAGGGATTCCCCCTCCGGCAGGGTGCCGGAACGGGTCTAGATTGGCTTTCGGTGGCTACAGAGGCTTCTGGCGGCGGAACTCCCAATCTATTGTGCTCCCCGGTCGTTTTAGGGTATATGGAGATATATAAACGGAAGAAGTACGTCAGGGGGGCCATGAGGGGCCCACGAGGGTGAAGGGCGCGCCCAGGGGGTGGGCGCGCCCCCCTGCCTCATGGCTACCTCGTTGACCCCCTGACGTGCACTCCAAGTCTTCTGGGCTTCTTCTGATCCAAAAATAAGTTCCGTGAAGTTTCAGGTCAATAGGACTCCGTTTGATTTTCCTTTTCTGCGATACTCTAAAACAAGGAAAAAACAGAAACTGGCACTGGCACTGGGCTCTAGGTTAATAGGTTAGTCCTAAAAATCATATAAAATAGCATATAAATGCATATAAAACATCCAAGGTTGATAATATAATAGTATGGAACAATCAAAAATTATAGATATGCCAGACACGTATCAGCTAAACATTTGACCCTTTTTCTACTCGTCGGGGAAAGGAGAGGAAGGAGAAAGAAGTATGGAGGCGAAAGGGATAAGGCTGGGCTGCTAGATGCGGGAAGCGGTGGGCGAACCCGAAGGGGTACGTGTCACGCACACGACGTGGATTACAACGAGAAGAGATGAGTCGGTTGGAAATAATCGATTCACCGGAAGAAGTCCACTGGTCCTAATGTGTGGTGATATGTGGGTTGTTAGGCGGGCCATTTTAGCTATGTTGTTTGTTGGGAAGGTGCAAGTCTTTATGGGCAACATGTCTCGGTTTACGCGAGAGAGCAAGGGCGTTGCTATGTTGTCAGAGCTATATCTCACATTAAGTGAGAAGGTAGCTTCTCTTGCGTAGATGTCTGCAGTAATGGGCCGGCTCATTAGCGTTGTTAGAATAAATAAACTAGAGAGAAGAAGGGTGGGTGCAAGGTACGAATGTTAGATCTGCTTGTTCTTCGAGGCGCTGGTAGCCACAAAGACACGGTGGAGTTCGTGTTAGATATGATATGAATGGCGCGAAGTATTTGAAGAAAAAATAATGGGTTTCCAATGGCTTTCATGTTTTTTCTTGTTTTCCAACGATTTTTCTTCATTGATTTCTTTTTATACATGTTTTTTCTTTGATTTTATTTGTTTTTCTTTGATTTTCTTTTTTCTGTTCTAGTTTTTCTTTATTCCTCTCGTGTTTACGATGTCTTCCAAAACTCATTTTTAATATATCTAATATATATTTTCTAATACACATTCAACATTTTCAAATACAAGTTTAACAAATTTTTAATACATGGGCAACCTTTTTTCTATACATATTTTCTGAATATCAAATACAGTTTATTTTTTAATAAATGGTCAAAAAATATATACACATCTAACATTCTTCAGATACAAGTTTCACATTTTTTAATACATGATCAACATTTTTTTCCAAAACACATTTCGCATTTCTAAAATAGAAGTTAAACATTTTCTAATACAAATATACCATTTTTCAAATACAAGTTCAACATTTTCTAATACATGGTCAAAAAAATCTATACATATTATAATATTTTATAAATACATGGTTAAAAAATTTCAAATACCTGTTTAACATTTTCTTTCAAAAGATTGATTTACATTTTTTAATGATCAACTTTGTCACACATTCTATACATTTTTTGTATACATGCTCAAGATTTATTCTTGCACATTTTAATATCTTTTCAACGCATGATTAACTTTTTAATAACATTTTGTAGAGTATATTTTTGTAAAACACATGTCTATAATTTTGGCAAGTGTACACTAAACTAAACAAAATAAAAAAAACAGAAGCAAAAAACAGATAATACGAGGATTTGCCCTCAAGCGCACCTGCGCCGGCTCATATGGGGCTGCCCTGAGGCGAGGATTCCCTCTGTCTCGCTTCAGCAAGTTGTACGGGCGCCCGGCAATTCCTGTTTGACACCCGTGATCGTCAAAGGGCGTCGCTTCGTTGAAGGGCGACCTCTGGGAGCAACTAGTTAACGAGCGCTCCTTCGGGAGCCTCGTAACGATCAACGCCACTTGGCACGCTTTCAGTCATTCGCCACGTGTCGCGCTCTGGACGTTTTTTTCGGATTTTTTATTTTTTATTTTTTCGCATGCGTTTTCGGCTTTTTAAACGGGTTTTTTTGGATTTTTTCAACGTTTTGGCTTTCCTCCGGTTTTTCTTAGCTTTTTGATTAAAAAAATCGAAATTGTTTTTTCGCAAAAAAACGCGTTTTTTTCCGTGAAAGTCACGGTTTTTCTTTCGCGAGAGACACGGTTGTGCTTTTAGCGAGAGTCACGGCCGTGCCTCTCGGGAACGAAAAAAACGCGTTTTCTGTTTTTTTTTCTTTCGCGAGAGTCACGGTTTTCCTTTCGTGAGAGGCACGGTTGTACTTTCGCGAGAGTCACGGCTGTGCCTCTCGGAAAGGGAAAAAAATACACGTTTACTGTTTTTTTTTCTTTCGCGAGAGTCACGGTTTTGCTTTCGTGAGAGGCACGGTTGTGCTTTCGCGAGAGTCACGGCCGTGCCTCTCGGAAACGGAAAAAAATGCGTTTTCTGTTTTTTTTCCTTACACGAGAGTCATGATTTTGCTTCCACAAGAGGCACGGTTGTGATTTTACGAGAGGCACGGACGTACCTCTTTCGGAAAGGGAAAAAACCGTGCTCCCGGTTCGGTTTTTTCGCCTAGTTTTTTTCGTCCGGTTTTTTCGTAAAAAAGAGTTCGTCAAAACCTATCAACATGGGATTTAGTTTTGAAGATCTCGACGCAAGGAATCCAATGGTGAAAACAGTTCGAGATTTGGACGCACGGTTTAAGAGATAAAAAGTTTTGAATAAACGGATCAACGAAAAAAGGGAAAACTCACCGATTGCGACAAGTGGCGCGCTGCATGTGCGCCACTTGTCGCGACCTGAGAAAGTGGAGTGTTCTTTGCAACGAGTACTCCTTAATTAGTGATTTCGGCGACCTCCCACACCCCACTTTTCTGTCGGCGAACAGTCGCTTCATATTTCCTCTTTTGTTTTGTGTCTGTTTTTGTTTCTCTTTTTTTCCATTTTATTTTTACATTTATTTATTTTGTTTATTTTTTCCCTTTTATTGATAAAAAGTTCATTGCATGTTACAAAAAATATTTAGCATATATGAGTATTAAGGAAATGTTCAAGGTATATTTACAAAATTTCACTCATTTATAGAAATGTTCATCGTATATTAGAAATTGTTCAATGAATATAAATATTCACTATGTTTAAAAAAAGTAGTGTACATCACACAAATGTTCTTTGTGTATTTGAAAATTGTTCAACATATATTAAAAAAGTTTTCAATGTGCATTTCGAAAATTGGTTGACACATATATTCATATTTATTTTCAAAACAATTTATCATATAATACAAAAGGTTCATCATGTATTATTTAAAATGTTCATCATATAATAAGAAAATGTTCAACATATATTTATGAAATGCTCAATGGATATCACGACATGATAAATGTGTATTTTTTTGTTTTTTTCGCAAAGGTTACAACGTGTGTAAAAAGTAAACATTAAAACATATGTTAAAGAAAAAATGCTAAACATCAAATGTTCATCATGTACTAAACAATGTCCCTGATGTATACAAGAGATGTATATGATGCTTGAGAAAAGTAGCCTCATGTTGAAAGAAAGAAAACAGAAAAATAGGAATTTTAAAAAAAACATTAAAACTAACGAAAAATTAAACCCCATAAAACCCGACAAAAGAGCCAAGAAAACAATGAAACCAAATAAAAGAAGAATGAAAAACGATAAAACCATTAAAAAATTGGGCTACAAAAGAGTGGAAACCCATTACAAAAACGACAACAGAAAACCTACGCAACTTTTCTGGGCCGGCCACCATTTCACGCCCCTAAGCGATTCCTATAAGAATTAGTTTGCGCGACAAATATCGTTTCTCAGGGTAAACTTAAGTTTTATTGATCGGAAACCAGAAATTGTGAAATAGAAACTTGATTATGGGGTTGGCCCAACCACAAATGCATGACAAATAGTTGTTGCGATAGAGTAGCGTCGATTCTTATTTGGCGCTGCAGGCGCCCGTTACTCTAACGCCTGGCCCGTACGTATCTCCCTCTCCCCCCGCGCTCCCGGCGGGAACCTGACAGGCGGGGCACCTCTCGCGAGCGCCAGGAGCACTAAGCGGTGTTGAATGCGCCGAACAGGAGCTCCCGCGTGTCGCCTGAAGCAGCCGTCAGAATGGGCCTGTCCAGCACGGACTACAGGACTTCATCGCTCCTTTTTTATCTGCTTTGTCATTTTTTACCTTGTATTTCGAAATATTCTAAATATGTCAAATATGAAATTTACTTTACATACTAATTTTTAAAATTTTAAACGTATATCATTAATGTAAGATGTTTATCATCTATTTTAATGTTTTTGATGTATACAGATAATCTACAACATGTATGTAAAAATGTAGACATAAAAAACATATATAAAAATAATATTAGTAATCTGTGTAAGGATATTAAACATGTGTAGAACCATGTTCATGATGTATACAAATTAATACAATGTGTATGAAAATATTAGAAATCAAAAAACATATATTTGGAAAAATATTAATCATGTATGTGAAAAACGTTCATCATGTCTAAAAATAATGTTTGATATGTGTACAAGAATGTACAATGCATGTGAAAAATAGGCATAAAAACATATATAAATGATAAAATATTAATCATGTGTTTAAAAGCTAATCACGTGTAAGAAATTGTTCCTTTTTGTATACGAAAAATGTGAAATCTGTACACAAAATGGTAGGTATCAAAAGGATACATTTGAAAAAAAATATGAATCAAATAACATACTTGTTTAGTATGTATAGAAAAACGTTTCAGATGTATATAAAAAATGTTTCATATATTAAAAAATATGTATAAAAATTATATATATAAATTATATTTGTTCTATATGAAAAGAGAAAGCATTAACAGATGAAAACCGAGAAAAAACGATCGAAAAATGAAAATAAAATATACAGACTGAAGAAAAGCAATGCAAAGGGAGGATATAGTGAAAACCGACAAAGAGAAAAACAATGACGAAGAAAACCAGTGAAAATAGAAAAGAAACACGAAACTGGAAGAACCCCCCCCCCCCCCCCCCCCCCAAACAATGCAGATGAATGAAAACAGTGAAAATCAACAAACAGGAAAACAAAGAAAACCGATAAATACCGAGAAACAAGCAAACAAAAGAAATAAAAAGGGAGAAAGAAGGAAGGAAAACCTAGTGAAAACATAAGAAAACTGTAAAGAAAATCACAAAAAAGAAAAAAATGATAAAAAAAATGAAGCAATCCAACAAATAATAAGAGAAAAGAATAATACCCAGCGAGACTTACACGAAGCAAGCTAGCGAGCAACATCTCCCGAGCGTTATTGTTGAAATTATTAGGATTTGGCCCATTATTATGTTCAAGAACTATTAGGGAAATCCCATGGACCCATATGGTCCATTCATGCATATGACAAAGAGGTGTGGAATTTAGTACCATCATGATAGTGGAGGTTGCTGAAGACCAACATAAAGAAGTGGTGTCTATTCTGTTAAATCCGCGTACCGTGCTCTCGTGACTCGGAAAGAGCATGCTGCTCTAGAGAAAGGGACGGTGACCAATACCTCACAGACCGATGACCAGATGTGGAAACTACTATGGAAGCTCAAGGTTTTGCCGAAGATGCGTGTATTCTGGTGGCGGGTTGTCCGTGGTATTTTACCAGATGAGTGTACCCTCCGGCGTCGTCATATCAAAGTCATCAGTAGATGCAATGTATGTCTTGCGATGGATGAGGATTTGATGCATGCCCTAGTGCATTGCTCTCATGCCAAGTTGTTTTGGGAACAAGCGCATGCGCTATTTGGCATCCGAAGACCTCGCTTGCACCCAAATACATGGTCACGTGATATTCTATGTGATGCGCAATTTTCTAACAAGGAGAGGGCTGTAATGATCTCGGTTATGTGGTCTATCTGGCACTCAAGAACAGGGTTACTCATGATGATGAAAAGCTCGATCCATTCAGTTCTGTCAAGCGCATTAGGGAGGATTTGGCCTTGCTCGACATACACGAGTCTCATGCCTCCATTCTTTCTGGATATGGTTGGGTACCACCTGACGAAGGAGTTGTTAAGATCAACACGGATGCGGCTGTGGGAATGGACTCCAACAAGGTTGGTGCGGGTGGGGTTGTGCGCTCCAGTAGTGGTTTACTGGGTGCGTGGAGCAAACCTCAGTTCGGGATCTCCGATTCGTTCATTGGTGAGACTTTGGCGCTGAGAGATGGGGTAATCTTTGCAAATCTACGCGGCTTCTCACATGTGATAATGGAAACAGATTGTCTGGAGATCGTTAATCTCTCGAAAACTCGCTACTATAGTTTCTCTGTGGTGGCACCAGTATTAGTAGAAATTAGAGAGCTAGCTTCCTCTTTTTCTTCTTTTGATATTCAACATGTATCCAGAGCAGCCAATGTATCGGCCCATCTTTGTGCAAAACATGCATGCACTCTGACGGTTACCTAAAGTTGGACTGGCTCGAGACCTTCTTTCCTGCTCACCAGTTTGTAAGCTAATGATGCCAGGAGTTTTTTCGTTGAATAAAGCTCTCTGATTGGAACAAAAAAAAAGACCAAACATAAAAGATGGGTTGTCTCACACGTCACTAAAAGTTTGAGAAGAGGCGTGTACATGTATGCTCCTCGGACGCTCGCCTCTCATGCGTGTCATGTTTTGTGATCGAGCGATCTTACCTGCGTTAGGAAGCATATGAGATGCCTTCTTTTTTTCACGCAAGAAAAAAGTTGAAATGTTTTTTACTAGTTGAATATAAATCTGGACAATTATGGTGTTTTCTCTTTCTCTCCCTAGCGGGCAACTGTTTCCCTTACTCTTTTAAGCGGGTCACTTGAAACTCTCCTATAAGAATTTGCTCCTCTCACTTGAAACCGTTTCCCTTAATCTTTTAAGCGGGTCACTTGAAACTCTCCTATAAGAGTTTGCTCCTCTCACTTAAACCGTTTCCCTTTCTAGACGAGGGTGAGATACTTCGCCCTTTATGTGTCTATTGCGTCATTCCAAAACATAGTGCCGTCTATGTCTTTCACATCTCTCGTCTCGACGTGTATCGGCAAGTGAGACAGCAGGCCTCTGAAACCTCGCCTCCTATGACCCTGTACGAGAGGGGACGATCAATTTTTTGGGGATCGCTCTAGTACTGCGATTGTTGGATTCGTCTATTTCCCCGACAACTTCTTCCCTGACACGGGCAACCTCTTCACGAACATGTCGCTCGTTAATGATGGTAGCGCGACGGTGAACGCCTCTTCATCCAACGCGTCGTTTGTGTTCTTGTCCCTTATATTAGGAATTGCTTCAGGATTATTAGTACCATCGTTTGATCCGGACATCTATCTGATTACATGCGTTCGTTTGATCATCATGTTCATTCCGTTCTCTATGATTTGCCAATTGAATTTCTTGATTAAATTATATGGGAAATTGCTCAAAACCTTGAGCGGTCTCCCTGTAGCTCCGCCCGTGGTCTCCTGTCGCGTCAGCTTGAGGTTGAGTGGCTAGCGCTGCGCCGGGCCGGCCGATCCTGGGCGGGGCGGAAAGCGGCACCGACACCTGAGAAAACGGCGGGAATCGGCACGCAGGTTCCCTCCCCGCCCGCGACGCTTTCCAGCCGTCGGTGTGTGTGGGGCGGCGCAAGTGGCCTGCGGGCGCCGTGCGGAGCAGTGCACACGGGCCCGGCGGGTGCAGCCGCAGCTGCAACTTCTGTGCTGCGCCGTGCCTTTCCCGTGCATTTGCCACTTGGGCAGAACGTGTATGCATGCTCGCTCGTTCGCCCGTTCGCCCCGTCCATGGGTTGCTCGGTGCAAGTGTGCAATGGCCGAACCACTGAGGTCAACGATGGAGGAACGTTGGTTGAGAGGGAGGGCCCGATCGAGCCAAGGGAGGGTGGGAGGGGGAGCACAATCGCTCCATCAATGTGCTGCAGTTCGCCTGCCTGCCTGCCCGCGCTGGATTGGTAGTAAGTAGTCTCTATTCCAAATGGACGAGTTGGTGAATCGTCTCCGCGGTTTATTTTCGTTGGTTTTTTTCGTCTCTCCTCCCACCACCTCCTCCCACCCTGGTCCGCGGTTTATTTTTGCTGTGTTTTTTTCGTCTCTCCTCCCACCACCCCCTCCCACCCTGATCCGCGGTTTATTTTTCTCTCCACTCTTTATTATAACCAGAACTTTCCTAACGTATAACAAATCACGGATCTAACTTCCTTAAAATATGCAAATCAATCGATTCCTTTTATTGGTTCAATTTGTCTTAGGAAACAAATAATACATTTTAATCTAACTTTCTTAAATTATGCAAATCAATCGATTCCTTTTATTGGTTCAATTTGTCTTAGGAAACAAATAACAGATTTTCAGGAAACAAATAATACATTTTAATCTAACTTTCTTAAATTATGCAAATCAATCGATTTCTTTTATTGATTCAATTTGTCTTAGGAAACAAATAACAGATTTTCAGGAAACAAATAATACATTTTAATCTAACTTCCTTAAATTATGCAAATCAATCGATTCCTTTTATTGGTTCAATTTGTCTTAGGAAACAAATAACAGATTTTTAGGAAACAAATAATACATTTTAATCTAACTTCCTTAAATTATGCAAATCAATCGATTCCTTTTATTGGTTCAATTTGTCTTAGGAAACAAATAACAGATTTTCAGGAAACAAATAATACATTTTAATCTAACTTCCTTAAATTATGCAAATCAATCGATTATTTTTATTGATTCAATTTGTCTTAGGAAACAAATAACAAATTTTGAGGAAACAAATAATACATTTTAATCTAACTTTCTTAAATTATGCAAATCAATCGATTCCTTTTATTGGTTCAATTTGTCTTAGGAAACAAATAACAGATTTTTAGGAAACAAATAATACATTTTAATCTAACTTCCTTAAATTATGCAAATCAATCGATTCCTTTTATTGGTTCAATTTGTCTTAGGAAACAAATAACAGATTTTCAGGAAACAAATAATACATTTTAATCTAACTTTCTTAAATTATGCAAACCAATCGATTCCTTTTATTGGTTCAATTTGTCTTAGAAAACAAATAACAGATTTTCAGAAAACAAATAATACATTTTAATCTAACTTCCTTAAATTGTGCAAATCAATCAATTCCTTTTATTGGTTCAATTTGTCTTAGGAAACAAATAACAGACTTTCAGGAAACAAATAATACATTTTAATCTAACTTTCCTAACTTATCTAAATCAATCGATTTCTCTTATTAGTGAGATTTGTTTTAGGATACAAATAACAGTCACGTCACAACTTTCCTTCCAATAAATAGTTTCTTAACATTTGCAAACTTTCCTAATCAGACACATCAAAAATGGGCAGGTACTGATATCACATTACCAAACAATAAAACTCCATTTGCACAGAAATCAGTTCAAAAATTCTAATTTTCCTAATTTTTTACCTTTCCTTGATAACAACCAATATTTCCTATGTTTTCCACCTATTGAAGGAAATCACCCCTCCATCGATATTAGCATTTTTTGAACTGAGATCTCCGGGTTATGATTTTTTTTTTTGCGATCTTTCTAATTGTGACATCTCCTTCCACTCCGGCTCCTTCTCGCATAAACACCTCCACCATAGCCAGGTGACACCGCCCCAGACCTCCTGCCTCTCCACACCTTCTCCGCCACCTCCTTCTCGTACTCCATTAACAATCCCTCCGCCACATTTGTCCACGGCGGTGTCGAGGGCATGGCGCAGCAGCGTACCGGCGGTAGAGCAGTGCATAGCAGCAGGAAGCAACACGCAGCAGGCGAGGCGAGCGGCCGATGGTGGAGGGCAGAGATGCGGCCGGCATGGCTGAGGGGGCGGCCGGCAGAAGATGGCCATGACTGGAGGTGGCGCGAGGCAGGGGCGCGACAGCGGGGCAAGCGAAGGGATAGGCGGCAGCAGACGGGGCGAGCGCAGCCAGCGAGAGTGTGGCGCGCGACCAGGGTGTGTGTCACGCGGGGCACAGTGGTGCGGTGGCTGCGGCGAGCGCGACCGACGCGGTGTAGCACGGGCGTGGGCATGGAGAGGGAGTGGCCCCGTGGGCGCGGAAGAAGAGCGGCAGGCTCGGGCATGGGCGTGCATAGGAGCTGGCATGTGCCACGGGGTCAATCCGAGGAGCTCGGTGACTACCCCTGCAATGGCCATGGCGGACGGAGTTTCAAGGCCACGGCGAAATACCTAACGAGAGCAAACGAGAGGGGAAACAGGGGAAAGGCAAGAGGAAATCATGGCGGTGTCAATGGCGCCCTAGGGGAAGACATGGGAGCTCGGGGCGGCGCGGATCGAATGGCAATGCCGCGGTGTCCCAAGGTTGAGGAAGACGGCAGCGACGTCAATGCGGGGGTGTTGGACTTGATCTCGTTGGCGCAGACGAAGTAGCGAAGGCGTTCGGAGCTCCTCGACAAGCTCCTAGCCTGCAGGGAGGGCAGTGGCCATGTGGACGGGGTCGGTCATGGTGGCCGTGGCGTCTGACTTCGTCCAGATCGACGGGATCGAGCGAGCGAGGAGGAGAAGTGGATTTGGGAGGGGGCGTCGAGGAGGAGTAAGGCCATGGGGGCAGGGAAGGAAGGGCGTCACCCTTATCCATTCCCCTTCGATGCCAGCGAGGTGGTCGGGCGGGAGCCCGGCTTTGCCGCGACGCGGCTCGGGGAACAAGAGAAGACGACCGCGCGGGGACTGGACCGCTAAGCCGGTTCGGTGGCAAGGCCCGGGGGGCAGGGCGAATCCCCTTTTACATTGTCCTTTTGGTTTTTCAATGTATTCTAATCTCTTTCTCTTTTTTAACACTGTTTTCTATTTATTCTTATTAACTAAATGATCTCTACTCCTAATGTCTCAGTTGGTAGTCTCCGTTCCGGATTTATTTTCATCCCACCTCCCGAGTGAGGGAGGGGGAGAGAGAGAGTGAGGGAAAGGGAGGGAGAGGGTGTGTGTGAGAATTTGATGTAAAAAAGGTCGTCAATGTCACTTAATATATATGAGAATATTAAATGTAATATTAACATAATTGATATTGAACTTTTAAAGTTAATGTGGCTCCATTGCAACGCATGGGCGTTCTTCTAGTAGTAGTAGTAAAAAAGAGAGAGCCTGACACGAAACTCGCAACAGGTCAGGTCAAAATTCAATGCGGGCAGCACATCCAAATATCACGAGTAAATTGCACAGAAGTACCACAATTGAGACATTGGAAGCAGATTGGTATCAAGTTTGGTAATTTTTACATGTCAGTACCAAGTCTGGGGCTATACGTTATAAAAAGGTCTAAATCGCGTATAAACGCGTATTGACAGTGTATCTGACCGGCGGGGCCCACCTGTCAGCTGCCAACATGGCATTTTTTTGCAGAAACCCCCCGCATGGCGGCGCCCGGTCTGGATCGAGGGGAGGATCCCCACGAGCCCGAGCTCCTCTCGCATCACCGCCGCCCCCGCTCGCGCCGCCGCGGCCTCTGCTCGCGCCGTGGCCTCTCCCCCCTCCGCTGCAACAGCTCCAGCGGGCAGAGCGCGTCCCGCCGTGCTCTCCCTGACGAACTCGGCCACCCCTGCGCTCCCGAGCACGACGCCCGCCCTGTCGGCCGCCTCCACGGCGCGGTACGCCTCCGTGTTTCCCGCCCGGACCACGGCCCCCGCGCCGGCCAGCGCGATGCGGGCGAAGCGCGCGCCGGCGAAGAGCAGCTCCGCGTCGAGCGGCGCCGTGTGCTCGGCGCGCCTGAGCCTGTGGTTGTGTAGGGCGACGGCGAGCGAGACGTCGTAGGCGAGCGCGGTGGCCGTGGCGTTTCTGTCGGCAAGGGCGAGGTTGGCGAGGGTCGGGTCCTCGACGGTGACGCCGAGGGGCGGGCGGTAGATGTGATGACGGGCGAGCAGCGTGACCCCGGCGGCGAGGACGACGAAGGCGACGAGCGCGCAGGCGACGCGAGTGAGCGCCTTGCCGCCGATGGCGTCCAGGAAGAAGGCGCAGCAGCAGGCGTGAGGGGCTCGAGGGGCTCCTCCCCTCGATCCAGATCGAGCGCCGCCGCGCGTGAGGACAAAGGAGGTGCGGGGGGGGGGGGGGGGTTCTGCAAAAAAATGCCACGTTGGCAGCTGACAGGCGGGCCCCGCCGGTCAGATACACTGTCAATACGCGTTTATACACGATTTAGATCTTTTTGTAACGTATAGTCACAGACTTGATATTGACACGTAAAAATTACCAAACTTGATACAAATCTACTTCTAATGCCTTAATTATGGTACTTCCGTGCAATTTACTCAAATATCACCTCGCGCTCGAACCACCGTATCGGTACGATCGAATCGTGTACCCGCCGTGCCAATGATAGCCGTGGTCTCCATCAATGCAAGTACACGGTACAGGAGCCACAATTTGCTACAGTACCATCATGGAATTATTATTTCCTCATAAATCGGTCGGCAGTGCCTCGCGGCTAATTTTGATCCGCGAAGCAGACAAGGACACCAACACGCGAGCAACGACACAAGAGAGAGGCATCATCAGTAATCTTTGGGGAAGTTTCAGGTGACAGCGAGGCCTGGGTGATACAGGCTCTTTGGTCGTTGGATCTCAGAGCTCTTGAATATTTTGCAAAAAAGCATTTATAAAAGAAGGAGCCAAAATGACCGATACAACGCCCGTATCACGGTATCATCTTTTTTTCTTCTAGGATATGCACAACCATGCTATCATATATTCATAAAAGAAGGAGTCAAGATGACCGATACAACGTCTTTCGGCACAATGCTACACCAAAAGGTTGGCAACCACACCCACCATGAGAACATTGGCACGCTACTCGCCTTGCCAAACCTCAAGTCATGAATGACGAAGAGGTAGAACACGGAGCACACAAGCTGCGCCACACATGTATCTAAACACCTCAGAGCACGACAAAACTCCAAACCAAACTAGCTCAATGCACCCTCCACTCATAGCGCTTAGGAGATCGGTAAGTAAACATCATGAGGTAGCCTGACTCAAGGAAGACATCGCAAATGAGGCGTCGATGATGGAGTACCAACCCATGCCCGCAAATAGTGCCCCGAGTGCCCATGCCCGCAATGACAACCAATACATGACAACACGGCGCTCCAAACCTCGCCGCCGAGGCAAAGGAGGCTACCCACACCATCCACTCCTCTGGAATACACCCCAAGGCACCTAGGCAACGTCTCAAATGAGAGTACAACGTCGTGTTGCCGTCGCTGCTTGGCCCGGTGAATCGAGCCTAGGGTTTTCCTCGGTGCATGATCAGGGGATGGATAAGGCCATGACAACGCCTCCAAGGAGGAGACAGGACCTCCGACACACGCGCACCGCAGCCACGGCAAGGCAGCAGCGGCCGCACGAGCATGTGCCCACTGAAGCCTCGAGCTGGCCCAAGCGTCCGGGCGCCCCCAAAACCCGTGAATCGTGCCACGCAGCCACCAGCCTGCGCACACCGCCTCACCGCGCCACCATCGGCCAGCGTGCTCTGCAACGCCACCAATGGCATGCACGCACCGCCATGCCTTGCCGCAGCGACCACCCAACCGCGCCATCTCGACCGAAGCAGCAGCCCCCCGCGGCCCCACTCCAGGATCACCGAGGGGTTGTGGGAAGCGTGGCCCCTGGTTGCTAGGGTTTTGAAGGAAATATGCCCTAGAGGCAATAATAAAGTTATTATTTATTTTCTTATATCATGATAAATGTTTATTATTCATGCTAGAATTGTATTAACCGGAAACATAATACATGTGTGAATACATAGACAAACTTAGTGTCACTAGTATGCCTCTACTTGACTAGCTCGTTAATCAAAGATGGTTATGTTTCCTAACCATGAACAAGGTGTTGTTATTTGATTAACGAGGTCACATCATTAGTTGAATGATCTGATTGACATGACCCATTTCATTAGCTTAGCACCCGATCATTTAGTATGTTGCTATTGCTTTCTTCATGACGTATACATGTTCCTATGACTATGAGATTATGCAACTCCCGTTTATCGGAGGAACACTTTGTGTGCTATCAAACGTCACAACGTAACTGGGTGATTATAAAGGAGCTCTACAGGTGTCTCCAAAGGTAGATGTTGGGTTGGCGTATTTCGAGATTAGGATTTGTCATTCCGATTGTCGGAGAGGTATCTCTGGGCCCTCTCGGTAATGCACATCACATAAGCCTTGCAAGCATTGCGACTAATGAGTTAGTTACGAGATGATGTATTACGGAACGAGTAAAGAGACTTGTCGGTAACGAGATTGAACTAGGTATTGGATACCGACGATCGAATCTCGGACAAGTAACATACCGATGACAAAGGGAACAACGTATGTTGTTATGCGGTCTGACCGATAAAGATCTTCGTAGAATATGTAGGAGCCAATATGGGCATCCAGGTCCCGCTATTGGTTATCGACCTGAGATGTGTCTCAGTCATGTCTACATTGTTCTAGAACCGTAGGGTCCGCACGCTTAACGTTACGATGACATTTATTATGAGTTTATGCATTTTGATGTACCGAAGTTAGTTCGGAGTCCCGGATGTGATCACGGACATGACGAGGAGTCTCGAAATGGTCGAGACATAAAGATTGATATATTGGAAGCCTATATTTGGATATCGGAAGTGTTCCGGGTGAAATCGGGATTTTACCGGAGTACCGGGAGGTTACCGGAACCCCTCGGAAGCCATATGGGCCTTAATGGGCTTTAGTGGAAAGGAGAAAGGGGCAGCCCAAGGTGGCCGCGTGCCTCCCCCCTCCCCTAGTCCTATTAGGACTAGGAGAGGTGGCCGGCCCCCCTCTCTCTCTTTCCCCCTCGGGGAATCCTAGTCCAACTAGGATTGGGGGGGGGGGGGAGTCCTACTCCCGGTAGGAGTAGGACTCCTCCTGCGCCCTCCTCCTGGCCGGCGCTCCCCTCCCCCTTGGCTCCTTTATATACGGAGGCAGGGGCACCTCTAGACACACAAGTTGATCATTGAGATCGTTCCTTAGCCGTGTGCGGTGCCCCCTGCCACCATATTCCACCTCGATCATATCGTTGTAGTGCTTAGGCGAAGCCCTGCGTCGGTAGAACATCAAGATCGTCACCACGCCGTCGTGCTGACGGAACTCCTCCCCGACGCTTTGCTGGATCGGAGCCCGGGGATCGTCATCGAGCTGTACGTGTGCTAAGAACTCGGAGGTGCCGGAGCAACGGTGCTTGGATCGGTCGGATCGGGAAGACGTACGACTACTTCCTCTACGTTGTGTCAACGCTTCCGCAGTCCGTCTGCGTGGGTACGTAGACAACACTCTCCCCTCTCGTTGCTGTGCGTCACCATGATCTTGCGTGTGCGTAGGAAATTTTTTGAAATTACTACGTTCCCCAACAGTGGCATCCGAGCCTAGGTTTTATGGTTTGATGTTATTTGCACGAGTAGAACACAAGTGAGTTGTGGGTGATATAAGTCATACTGCCTACCAGCATGTCATACTTTGGTTCGGCGGTATTGTTGGACGAGACGACCCGGACCAACATTACGCGTACGCTTACGCGAGACCGGTTCCCCCGACGTGCTTTGCACACAGGTGGCTTGCGGGCGACTGTCTCTCCAACTTTAGTTGAACTGAGTGTGGCTACGCCCGATCCTTGCGAAGGTTAAAACGGAGTCTATTTGACAAACTATCGTTGTGGTTTTGATGCGTAGGTGAGATTGGTTCTTGCTTAAGCCCGTAGCAGGCACGTAAAACTTGCAACAACAAAGTAGAGGACGTCTAACTTGTTTTTGCAGGGCATGTTGTGATGTGATATGGTCAAGACATGATGCTAAATTTTATTGTATGAGATGATCATGTTTTGTAACCGAGTTATCGGCAACTGGCAGGAGCCATATGGTTGTCGCTTTATTGTATGCAATGCAATCGCGATGTAATGCTTTACTTTATCACTAAGCGGTAGCGATAGTCGTGGAAGCATAAGATTGGCGAGATGACAACGATGCTACGATGGAGATCAAGGTGTCGCGCCGGTGACGATGGTGATCATGACGGTGCTTCGGAGATGGAGATCACAGGCACAAGATGATGATGGCCATATCATATCACTTATATTGATTGCATGTGATGTTTATCTTTTATGCATTTTATCTTGCTTTGATTGACGGTAGCATTATAAGATGATCTCTCACTAAATTATCAAGAAGTGTTCTCCCTGAGTATGCACCGTTGCGAAAGTTCTTCGTGCTGAGACACCACGTGATGATCGGGTGTGATAGGCTCTACGTTCAAATACAACGGGTACAAAATAGTTGCACACGCGGAATACTCAGGTTATACTTGACGAGCCAAGCATATACAGATATGGCCTCGGAACACGGAGACCGAAAGGTTGAGCGTGAATCATATAGTAGATATGATCAACATAGTGATGTTCACCAATGAAACTACTCCATCTCACGTGATGATCGGACTTGGTTTAGTTGATTTGGATCATGTGATCACTTAGAGGATTAGAGGGATGTCTATCTAAGTGGGAGTTCTTAAGTAATTTGATCAATTGAACTTAAACTTATCATGAACTTAGTACCTGATAGTATCTTGCTTGTTTATGTTTGATTGTAGATAGATGGCTCGTGCTGTTGTAGCATTGAATTTTAATGCGTTCCTTGAGAAAGCAAAGTTGAAAGATGATGGTAGCAATTACACGAACTGGGTCCGTAACTTGAGGATTATCCTCATTGCTGCTCAGAAGAATTACGTCCTGGAAGCACCGCTGGGTGCCAGGCCTGCTGCTGGAGCAACACCAGATGTTATGAACATCTGGCAGAGCAAAGCTGATGACTACTCGATAGTTCAGTGTGCCATGCTTTACGGCTTAGAATCGGGACTTCAACAACGTTTTGAACGTCATGGAGCATATGAGATGTTTCAGGACTTGAAGTTAATATTTCAAGCAAATGCCCGGATTGAGAGATATGAAGTCTCCAATAAGTTCTATAGCTGCAAGATGGAGGAGAACAGTTCTGTCAGTGAGCATATACTCAAAATGTCTGGGTATAATAATCACTTGATTCAGATGGGAGTTAATCTTCCAGATGATTGCGTCATTGACAGAATTCTCCAATCACTGCCACCAAGCTACAAGAGCTTCGTGATGAACTATAATATGCAAGGGATGAACAAGACTATTCCCGAGCTCTTCGCAATGCTGAAAGCTGCGGAGGTAGAAATCAAGAAGGAGCATCAAGTGTTGATGGTTAACAAAACCACTAGTTTCAAGAAAAAGGGCAAAGGGAAGAAGAAGGGGAACTTCAAGAAGAACGGCAAGCAAGTTGTTGCTCAGGAGAAGAAACACAAGTCTGGACCTAAGCCTGAAACTGAGTGCTTCTACTGCAAGCAGACTGGTCACTGGAAGCGGAACTGCCCCAAGTATTTGGCGGATAAGAAGGATGGCAAGGTGAACAAAGGTATATGTGATATACATGTTATTGATGTGTACCTTACTAATGCTCGCAGTAGCACCTGGGTATTTGATACTGGTTCTATTGCTAATATTTGCAACTCAAAATAGGGACTACGGATTAAGCGAAGATTGGCTAAGGACGAGGTGACGATGCGCGTGGGAAACGGTTCCAAAGTCGATGTGATCGCAGTCGGCACGCTACCTCTACATCTACCTTCTGGATTAGTATTAGACCTAAATAATTGTTATTTGGTGCCAGCGTTGAGCATGAACATTATATCTGGATCTTGTTTAATGCGAGACGGTTATTCATTTAAATCATAGAATAATGGTTGTTCTATTTATATGAGTAATATCTTTTATGGTCTTACACCCTTGAAGAGTGGTCTATTCTTGTTGAATCTCGATAGTAGTGATACACATATTCATAATGTAGAAGCCAAAAGATGCAGAGTTGATAATGATAGTGCAACTTATTTGTGGCACTGCCATTTAGGTCATATCGGTGTAAAGCGCATGAAGAAACTCCATACTGATGGACTTTTGGAACCACTTGATTATGAATCACTTGGTACTTGCGAACCGTGCCTCATGGGCAAGATGACTAAAACACCGTTCTCCGGTACTATGGAGAGAGCAACAGATTTGTTGGAAATCATACATACAGATGTATGTGGTCCGATGAATGTTGAGGCTCGTGGCGGATATCGTTATTTTCTCACCTTCACAGATGACTTAAGCAGATATGGGTATATCTACTTAATGAAACATAAGTCTGAAACTTTTGAAAAGTTCAACGAATTTCAGAGTGAAGTTGAAAATCATCGTAACAAGAAAATAAAGTTTCTACGATCCGATCGTGGAGGAGAATATTTGAGTTACGAGTTTGGTGTACATTTGAAAAATTGTGGAATAGTTTCGCAACTCACGCCACCCGGAACACCACAGCGTAATGGTGTGTCCGAACATCGTAATCGTACTTTACTAGATATGGTGCGATCTATGATGTCTCTTACTGATTTACCGCTATCGTTTTGGGGATACGCTCTAGAGACGGCCGCATTCACGTTAAATAGGGCACCATCAAAATCCATTGAGACGACACCTTATGAACTATGGTTTGGCAAGAAACCAAAGTTGTCGTTTCTGAAAGTTTGGGGCTGCGATGCTTATGTGAAAAAGCTTCAACCTGATAAGCTCGAACCCAAATCGGAGAAATGTGTCTTCATAGGATATCCAAAGGAAACTATTGGATACACCTTCTATCACAGATCCGAAGGCAAGACTTTTGTTGCTAAATTCGGAAACTTTCTTGAGAAGGAGTTTTTCTCGAAAGAAGTGAGTGGGAGGAAAGTAGAACTTGACGAGGTAACTGTACCTGCTCCCTTGTTGGAAAGTAGTACATCATAGAAAACTGTTTCTGCGACACCTACACCAATAAGTGAGGAAGTTAATGATAATGATCATGAAACTTCAGAACAAGATACTACTGAACCTCGTAGATCAACCAGAGTAAGATCCGCGCCAGAGTGGTACGGTAATCCAGTTCTGGAAGTCATGCTACTAGATCATGATGAACCTACGAACTATGAAGAAGCGATGGTGAGCCCAGATTCCGCAAAGTGGCTTGAAGCCATGAAATCTGAGATGGGATCCATGTATGAGAACAAAGTATGGACTTTGGTTGACTTGCCCGATGATCGGCAAGCAATTGAGAATAAATGGATCTTCAAGAAAAAGACTGACGCTGACGGTAATGTTACTGTCTATAAAGCTCGACTTGTCGCAAAAGGTTTTCGACAAGTTCAAAGGGTTGACTACGATGAGACCTTCTCACCCATAGCGATGCTTAAGTCTGTCCAAATCATGTTAGCAATTGCCGCGTTTTATGATTATGAAATTTGGCAGATGGATGTCAAAACTGCATTCCTGAATGGATTTCTGGAAAAAGAGTTGTATATGATGCAACCGGAAGGTTTTGTCGATCCAAAGGGAGCTAACAAAGTGTGCAAGCTCCAGCGATCCATTTATGGACTGGTGCAAGCCTCTCGGAGTTGGAATAAACGCTTTGATAGTGTAATCAAAGCATTTGGTTTTATACAGACTTTCGGAGAAGCCTGTATTTACAAGAAAGTGAGTGGGAGCTCTGTAGCATTTCTGATATTATATGTGGATGACATATTGCTGATTGGAAATGATATAGAATTTCTGGATAGCATAAAGGGATACTTGAATAAGAGTTTTTCAATGAAAGACCTCGGTGAAGCTGCTTACATATTAGGCATAAAGATCTATAGAGATAGATCAAGACGCTTAATTGGACTTTCACAAAGCACATACCTTGACAAGATTTTGAAGAAGTTCAAAATGGATCAAGCAAAGAAAGGGTTCTTGCCTGTGTTACAAGGTGTGAAGTTGAGTCAGACTCAATGCCCGACCACTGCAGAAGATAGAGAGAAAATGAAATACGTTCCCTATGCTTCAGCCATAGACTCTATCATGTATGCAATGCTGTGTACCAGACCTGATGTGTGCCTTGCTATAAGTTTAGCAGGGAGGTACCAAAGTAATCCAGGAGTGGATCACTGGACAGCGGTCAAGAACATCCTGAAATACCTGAAAAGGACTAAGGATATGTTTCTCGTATATGGAGGTGAAAAAGAGCTCACCGTAAAAGGTTACGTTGATGCAAGCTTTGACACTGATCCGGACGATTCTAAATCGCAAACCGGATACGTGTTTACATTAAACGGTGGAGCTGTCAGTTGGTGCAGTTCTAAACAAAGCGTCGTAGCGGGATCTACATGTGAAGCGGAGTACATAGCTGCTTCGGAAGCAGCGAACGAAGGAGTCTGGATGAACGAGTTCATATCCGATCTAGGTGTCATACCTAGTGCATCGGGTCCAATGAAAATCTTTTGTGACAATACTGGTGCAATTGCCTTGGCAAAGGAATCCAGATTTCACAAGAGGACCAAGCACATCAAGAGACGCTTCAATTCCATCCGGGATCTAGTCCAGGTGGGAGACATAGAGATTTGCAAGATATATACGGATCTGAATGTTGCAGAACCGTTGACTAAGCCTCTTCCACGAGCAAAACATGATCAGCACCAAGGCTCCATGGGTGTTAGAATCATTACTATGTAATCTAGATTATTGACTCTAGTGCAAGTGGGAGACTGAAGGAAATATGCCCTAGAGGCAATAATAAAGTTATTATTTATTTCCTTATATCATGATAAATGTTTATTATTCATGCTAGAATTGTATTAACCGGAAACATAATACATGTGTGAATACATAGACAAACTTAGTGTCACTAGTATGCCTCTACTTGACTAGCTCGTTAATCAAAGATGGTTATGATTCCTAACCATGAACAAGGTGTTGTTATTTGATTAACGAGGTCACATCATTAGTTGAATGATCTGATTGACATGACCCATTTCATTAGCTTAGCACCCGGTCATTTAGTATGTTGCTATTGCTTTCTTCATGACTTATACATGTTCCTAGGACTATGAGATTATGCAACTCCCGTTTACCGGAGGAACACTTTGTGTGCTACCAAATGTCATAACGTAACTGGGTGATTATAAAGGTGCTCTACAGGTGTCTCCAAAGGTAGATGTTGGGTTGGCGTATTTCGAGATTAGGATTTGTCACTCCGATTGTCGGATAGGTATCTCTGGGCCCTCTCGGTAATGCACATCACATAAGCCTTGCAAGCATTGCGACTAATGAGTTAGTTGCGAGATGATGTATTACGGAATGAGTAAAGAGACTTGCCGGTAACGAGATTGAACTAGGTATTGGATACCGACGATGGAATCTCGGGCAAGTAACATACCAATGACAAAGGAAACAACGTATGTTGTTATGCGGTCTGACTGATAAAGATCTTCGTAGAATATGTAGGAGCCAATATGGGCATCCAGGTCCCGCTATTGGTTATTGACCGGAGATGTGTCTCAGTCATGTCTACATTGTTCTCGAACCGTAGGGTCCGCACGCTTAACGTTACGATGACAGTTATTACGAGTTTATGCATTTTGATGTACCGAAATTAGTTCGGAGTCCCGGATGTGATCATGGACATGACGAGGAGTCTCGAAATGGTCGAGACATAAATATTGATATATTGGAAGCCTATATTTGGATATCGGAAGTGTTCCGGGTGAAATCGGGATTTTACCGGAGTACCGGGAGGTTACTGGAGCCATATGGGCCTTAATGGGCGTTAGTGGAAAGGAGAAAGGGGCAGCCCAAGGTGGCCGCACGCCTCCCCCCTCCCCTAGTCCTATTAGGACTAGGAGAGGTGGCCGGCCCCCCTCTCTCTCTTTCCCCCTCGGGGAATCCTAGTCCAACTAGGATTGGGGGCGGGGAGTCCTACTCCCGGTAGGAGTAGGACTCCTCCTGCGCCCTCCTCCTGGCCGGCGGCCCCCTCCCCCTTGGCTCCTTTATATACGGAGGCAGGGGGCACCTCTAGACACACAAGTTCATGTAACGCCCCAGATATGACTTTCCCAATTTGTACTCCAACTCTTGCCGTTTCCGGCATTAAGTTATATTTATTTCTCGGGTTCGGGTCTTTGTCTCCGTGTGTTGTTTTTGTTTTCGTGCATCTCATATCATGTCATCACGTGCATTGCATTTGCATACATGTTCATCTCATGCATTCGAGCATTTTTCCCGTTGTCCGTTTTGCATTCCGGCGCTTCGTTCTCCTCCGGTGGCCATTTCTAGCTTTCTTTCGTGTGTGGGGATTAAACATTTCCGGATTGGACCGAGACTTGTCATGCGGCCTTGGTTTACTACCGGTAGACAGTGTGTCAAGTTTCGGGTCATTTGGACTTCGTTTCATACTCCAACGGTTAACCGAGGGACCGAAAAGGCCTCGTGTGTGTTGCAGCCCAACACCCCTCCAGTTTGGCCCAAAACCCACCGAACTCTGCTCCATCGTCTCGGTCGTTCAATCACGATCGCGTGGGCAAAAACCGCACCTCATTTGGACTCTCCTAGCTCCACTTATGCCTATAAATACCCTCTCCATTCGGATCTCTTCTTCTCCCCCCGTCCAAACCCTAAAAAAAACATCTCCCTCCTCCGCCGCCGACGGACGTGTCCGGCCCGCGTCGGACAACGTCCGAACTCGCCGCCGCCAGTGGCGCGCGTCGTCCGTCGCCGCCGCTGAAGCCCGCCGGCCCGCGGGAGGCCCGCCCTTCGCCCCCCACGGGCCAGATCCGCGCCGCCCCTCCGATCCTTCTTCCTCGACGCCGATCCGCCGCGCCGCTGCTGCCCTCGCCGGCTGGCACCGCCGCCGCCGCGCCGGACTGCCTCCGCCGCTGCGGTCCGCCCCGACCTCGCCGCCCGAGGGAGCCGGAGCTCGCCGGCGCCCCCATCGCCGTCCGCGCCGCCCCGGCGAGCTTCCCCACCGGCCGGCCGCTCCTTCCTCATCGAATCTGGCGAGCTCTCTCCGCCGGCCAACCTCGGCATCCATGCCCGTGAACAGTGCCGCGAGATCCGGATCTGGATCTGAGGATCCCCCGGTTGACTTCTCTCCCCCTAACCCTAATTTTTCGTGCTATGTTTGACTGCTCATAACTTTGCATCCGTAGCTCCGTTTTGGACATATGATATATCAAAATCTTCGTCTCGACGAGTACATCATTTCATTCCATTGCATCATTTGCATTTGAGTTCATCTTGATGCCCAAAATGCTGTTAGAAGGAGGCATCGTGAGTTAAATTGCAGATCCGTTAGCTCATCATTGACTTTTGTCATTTTTGCCATGATTATTGTGTGCATTATATGCCTGTGCCACTTTGGGGTGTTTTGTTAAGCTTTTTGTCTTCCTTCCAGAGGTGCCACCCATGCATTTTTAGGATGTGTGTGGTGTCTTGTGCAAGCTTGCAAAGAGGGGTACCTGAGATTGCTGATTTCAGGGACTTTGTGATTTTCACTAAGTCTGGGATGTTTTAGTTCATGATGCTATATGTCCAGCTTGTTTCCTAGTGATCCGTGCCCCTTTTGAGTATGATCAGTAGAGTGATTTGTTAATCTTGTTGTGCTCTATCCATCCATGTCTTTACTTGTTATGTTGGAGCACCTTAGGTTGAGCCAATCGAGCTCAACTTTTGCATAGTTGTGTATTTGGGTAGATCGTGAACTCTTTTGCGATTTTGCCGGTGCTATTGCTAGTGATCCATGCATGCTATGCCATTGTTCTTGCCATGTCTAGCTACAATTTTGTGCCTTCTTTAAGGATATATGCTTGCCTTGCCATGACTTGCACCGTAGTGAGTGCATCGAGCTCGTTTACATGCCTCCGTGATTTATAATTTCAGCATGTCTCAGTTTTCACTAAGTCTGAAAACTGATTGTGTTTCATCTATGTTCGTGTGCTCGTTAGAGTATTTTGTGGACCCTTTTGACCCCAGGTCACTTTGGGTGTTTTGTTAAGCTTGTTAAGTAGCTCCATGCCATGCTCTTACTTGTCATGTTCAGGTTATGTTTCATGTTGTTTTTCTGCTCCGAAGAGAGCATCGTGGTCTGAAATTTCAGACTAGTGTTAATTTCACTAAGTCTGAAATCTGTGTTGCTTATTCAGTTTTGCCATGCTTGTTTGAACCCCTTAATGGATGAATTTGACTATGGCTCAGTCCTGGTGATTTGTTAAGCATCTTGTGTACATCCCTGCCATGCATTTTTTTTTCATAATTGGTGGCTGTAGCATGTTCATTTCGTTCCATTTAGGAGCCTACTTGCTGTAAATCGCAGATCGGTTCGTTTCGTAAAACGCTTGCCATTTCCAAACCGTAGCTCCGATTCCTATGATCTTTATATCGTTTTCAGGGGATTTCTTCCCCTCTATCCAGTGGCACACTTGGTTTTCCAAGTTGAGGCCAGGTTAATGCATTTCCTGTCACTTCTTGCATTTTGCATCCCGCATCGCATACCATCTTTGCATGTTATTGGTTGCCCTTGCACGTGGTTGATTGTATCCTTGTTGCTTGTTTGTGTTGTTGGGTAGAGCTGGGAGACGAGTTCGCTAACAAGGAGCCCATTGAGTTTGCTTTTGAGGATCCAGTCAACTCTGACAACTGTGCAGGCAAGATGATCATACCCTCGAAATCACTACTATCTTTGCTATGCTAGTTTGCTCGCTCTTTTGCTATGCCATTGCTACGATGCCTACCACTTGCTTGTCAGCCTCCCAATTTCCATGATTGAGCCTCTAACCCACCTTTGTCCTAGCAAACCGTTGATTGGCTATGTTACCGCTTTGCTCAGCCCCCTTCTTATAGCGTTGCTAGTTGCAGGTGAAGGTTGGAGCCGTTCCTTGTTGGAACATTTATTTACTTGTTGGGATATCATTATATTGCTATGTTATCTTAATGCATCTATATACTTGGTAAAGGGTGGAAGGCTCGGCCTCTCGCCTAGTGTTTTGTTCCACTCTTGCCACCCTAGTTTCCGTCATATCGGTGTTATGTTCCCGGATTGTTGCGTCCCTTACACGGTTGGGCTATATGGGAACCCCTTGATAGTTCGCCTTGATTAAAGCTTTTCCAGCAATGCCCAACATTGGTTTTACCATTTGCCACCTAGCCTCTTTTTCCCTTGGGTTTCCGGAGCCCGAGGGTCATCTTATTTTAACCCCCCCGGGCCAGTGCTCCTCTGAGTGTTGGTCCAACTGTCAGCTGCCGGTGGCTACCAGGGGCAACTCTGGGCTGGCCTACCCGTACCTAAGACAATCTGAGTGTGCCCTGAGAAAGAGATATGTGCAACTCCTATCGGGATTTGTCGGCACATTCGGGCGGTGTTGCTGGACTTGTTTTGACCTGTCGAATCATCTTGTTGTACCGAGATACCGAGTCTGATCGGTGTGTCTTGGGTGGAGGTCTATTCCTTCGTTGACCGTGAGAGCTTGTTATGGGCTAAGTTGGGACCCCCCTGCAGGGATTGATCTTTCGAAAGCCGTGCCCGCGGTTATGGGCAGATGGGAATTTGTTAATGTTCGGTTTTAGACAACTTGAACCTTAATTAATTAAAATGAATCAACTGCGTGTGTTGCCGTGATGGCCTCTTTTCGGCGGAGTCCGGGAAGTGGACACGGTGTTGGAGTTATGATTGCGCAGGTTGCTCTCTAGTTCCTCGCTCGTGCTTTGCCTCCTCTTCTCGCTCTCTTTTGCGAATAAGTTAGCCACCATATATGCTAGTCGCTTGCTGCAGCTCCACTTACATTACCCCTTTCCTACCTATTAAGCTTAAATAGTCTTGATCGCGAGGGTGCGAGATTGCTGAGTCCCTGTGGCTCACAGATTACTATTACACCAGATGCAGGGACAGATGATACAGCTCCAGATGGCACGCTCGAGCTCAAGTGGGAGTACGACAAGGACTCTCAGCGTTACTATGTGTCTTTTCCTGATGATCAGTAGTGGTGCCTATTCGGGGTTAGATTCAGGGCCTTGTCGCATGTTGGGGGTCTTTTCTATTTTGGCGCCGTAGTCGGGCCATGAGTGATTTGTATGATGGATGTTATTTATGTACTTTGATGTGACGTGGCGAGTGTAAGCCAACTATGTTCTTCCCCTTTATATTATTTATGTACATGGGATGTGTAATGATATCCCGACTTGCGACATTGCTTTCAATGCGGCTATGCCTCTAAGTCGTGCCTCGACACGTGGGAGATATAGCCGCATCGAGGGCGTTACAAGTTGGTAATCAGAGCCTTCCCCGACCCTAGGAGCCCCCATTGCTTGATCGTTTTTAGCAGCCGAGTTGTGTCTAGAAAAATGTTTTGAGTCCTTAGGAATTATATATCGGAGAGCTTAGGAATTCTTTTACTTCCCAGTCTCCTCATCGCTCTGGTAAGGCATCCTGACATAGAGTTTTGTCTCTTCTCTTCTCAAATTTCACAAAAAAAATTAGGATCACGCGATTATCTTGGTTTTGTTCCGATGGCTTATGATGAGAACACTGTCTTGGTGCCTCCTGTCAGGGGTTTAGTGGAAGTGTCCCGGGGAGTTGAGCTCCGAGGTGTTGTCATCATAATTCTATCGTTGCAATTCTGGTATACTTGAGATATGTGCGCGACATCGAAAATCTCCTTTATGCAGTTCATTGGTGAGATAACCTCGACGCCACCCAGTACTGGGCGGGAGTTCGGGAGTATCGCCATAACTTGTATAACGGATACTTTTCGAAGGTTAAGGTAGATGGTTTCCGAAGGTTTCTTGGTTATGTGTTGAAGGATGGATACAGCTGTATGTAGGATTTGCTAGCTTGGGTGAGATATTATGCTTCCCCTGTATCCCCAACACCTGATTGCATAACCGGAAAGTTTCGGGTGTTTCATAGGTGGGAATTCAAGTAGCTCTTAGGATATCCTTCCAACAGATGTATGATGTGAAATTGGGGTTCGGCGTCTAGTGGTTCACCTATTCACGGTCGATTTTACAGTGGTCTCGTTGTGTCTTAAAGAGTCCTTGGCTATGCTGACTCGGGGACGCTTCGTATGTCATGTGCACTGCCTTGTACATGATGGTGCTGTACGATCGAGCCCGTGTAGGTCCCACCACAAAAACTTCGGACGAAATTTCTATCATATGTTTGTTCCGGCTCATTCCGCAAGCCAATCCTTGGTTTTATTTTGAGTTGTGGTATTCGAGTTGCTTCGACGTCATATGTTGATTCCATCCCTCGTTGATGTACCTATTCTACCCGATTCTTCGTGGCTTCGCAATTTAGGAATATGTGACCACTTCAAGAGAAGTGCATTCGTTCATTTTGTTTGGATGTGAAGACTTTATGTTGCAATTTTCATTCCGTTGGTTTCAGCTTCATTTATCTGCCTATGTGCTAACGGTGGTCAACCTCTTCAGGATGGCTCCTGCTAAGAGCACCAGTCAGAACCAGAATCAAGATCCGCCACCACCTCCGCCTCCTCCGGAAGCATGGCAAGCTGTGATGGCCGCTACTAATGCAAATACACAGTTGATCATGCAAATCCTCCAAGAGCGGAATCAAGGCAGTCAAGGGAATCAAGGCAACAATCAGAACCATTTTGCTACGCTGAACCAGTTCCTCGCTAATGGTCCAAAGACGTTCAGCAATTGTGTTGAAGCTACCGATGCTGACGATTGGCTAGTGGATCTGGGCAAGCATTTTGAATGCAGCAACGTCAGGCCTGAAGATTTCGTCAAGTTCGCTTCTTTCCAGCTCAAAGATCAGGCCGCAGAGTGGTTCCAGCAGTACAAGGATTCCATAGGTGGACGTTTGATCACTTGGGATGATTTCCGTCGTGATTTCCGAGCTCATCACATTCCTCAAAGTGTGACTGAAAGCAAACGTGAGGAATTCCGAAATCTGAAGCAAGGCTCTTTGTCTGTCTATGACTACAACAAGTTGTTCTAGAAGCACGCCCGTTTTGCCAAGCAGGATGTTCCTGATGAGAAGAGCATGATCTATCAGTTCAAGGGTGGTCTTCGTGAAGAAATTCAGCTCGCTCTTGTCCTCTTTGAGCCGCTGAGATACGATGAGTTCTACAACATGGCACTGAAGCAAGAGGCTGCTCAGTTGAGGTGTGATGCTTCCAGGAAGCGAGTCAGAGACACTACGCCTTCTTCCTCTACTCAAGTGGCCAATCAGCAGAAGTATTGGCTTCCTCCTCCTCCGTCCCGTCAGCCGTATCAGCAGAAGAGCAAAGGTGGCAGTGGTTCTTCCCACCCACCCAACCCAGGCTTTCAGAACAAGACTTCGTCTCAAGCTCCAAGATCAAGTGCTCCGTACCACCGTCCGCTTTCTGAGGTCACGTGCAACAAGTGCCAACAGAAGGGTCACTACGCCAACAAGTGTTTCAACCAGAGGCGTCTTCCTCCTCCTCCTGTCAGATCGGCAAGTACAGCTGTGGTCAAGCATAAACCCAAGTCCGCCAAGGTCAACTTGATGAACGCAGCTCAGGCAGAGGATTCGTCAGATGTGATCATGGGTAACCTTCCTGTTAATGATATTCCTGCAAACGTTCTTTTTGATACGGGTGCTTCGCATTGTTTCATCTCAAGGCCATTTACATCTAAGCATGGTTTGGCTCAGCAAATTTTGCCTAGTCCATTAGCAGTCGTCTCTCCTAGTAAACGCATGCAGGCTAACTCCATTGCTCCGGATATTTCTATCATGTTGGGTGATTTCAAGTTTCTGGCTTCTCCAACGGTTCTTGGTGATTCTGATATCGATCTTATTCTTTGGATGGACTGGCTCTCTAAACATAAAGCCCAGCTTGATTGTGCGGCCAAGAAGATTCAACTGACTCATTCGTCTGAGGATGTAATTGTCTTTGCTGCTCGGGATAATACCATCCGGTTGTTTTCTCTCAATGAGAAGGGTGAATTGGATGCTATTTCGTAGATTCCGGTTGTTTGTGAGTATCAAGACGTCTTCCCAGAAGAACTCCCAGGCATGCCTCCGCACCGGCCGGTTGAATTTGTTATTGAACTTGAGACCGGTACGGAACCTGTGTGTAAACGTCCTTACAAGCTCGGCCCCGAAGAGTTGAAGGAGTTGAAGAAACAACTCGATGTTCAAGAAAGAATGGGTCTCATTCGGCCTAGTACTTCTCCGTGGGGTTGTGGTGTTCTTTTTGTGAAGAAGAAGGATGGAACGGACCGACTTTGTGTTGATTATCGTCCATTGAACAAGAAGACCATCAAAAACAAATACCCACTTCCCAACATTAATGAGCTGTTTGAACAACTCAAGGGTGCCCAAGTATTTTCCAAGCTTGACCTTCGTATGGGTTATCATCAAATTCGCATTCGTGAGCAAGATATTCCCAAGACGGCGTTCAGAACAAGCTATGGGTCATATGAATACACTGTCATGTCTTTTGGCCTCGCCAACGCTCCTCCGATGTTCTCTCGCATGATGAACTTCATCTTCAACCCCTACACCAATGACTTTGTTTTGGTCTATCTCGACGACATTCTGGTTTTCTCAAAGAACAAGGAAGATCATGCCAAGCACTTGCGTTTGGTTGTTGACAAGCTCAGGGAACATCAGTTCTACGCCAAGTTCTCCAAGTGTGAATTTTGGCTCGATGAAGTGCTTTATCTTGGCCATATCATCTCTGCCAATGGCATTTCCGTGGATCCTGAGAAGGTGTCTGCAATTGTTAATTGGGAACCTCCTCAGAATGTGAAGCAACTCCGTAGCTTCCTCAGTCTCGCAAGCTACTGCCGAAGATTCGTTGAAAACTTTTCCAAGATCGCGAAGCCTCTCTCAAATCTTCTTCAGAAGCACGTCAAGTACGTTTGGTCTCCGGAGTGTGATATTGCTTTCAACGCTTTGAAAGAGAAGTTAATCACTGCTCCAGTTCTGACTTCGCCTGATGAAACCAAGCCGTACGAGGTCTTTTGTGATGCCTCTCTCCAAGGTCTCGGTGTTGTACTGATGCAAGAGAAGAAAGTTGTTGCTTATACCTCTCGCCAGTTGAAGCCTAATGAGAAGAACTACCCCACTCATGATCTCGAGTTGGCGGCAGTTGTGCATGCTTTGTTGACTTAGAGACATCTTCTATTGGGAAGAAAAGTGGACATTTTCACTGATCACAAGAGTCTCAAGTACGTCTTCACTCAGCCTAATCTCAACCTCAGGCAAACTCGATGGGTCGAAATGATTCAAGAGTACAATCCGAGTATCGAGTATACTCCAGGCAAGGCCAATGTGATTGCTGACGCTTTGAGCAGAAAAGCATATTGCAACAGTCTGATTCTCAAGCCTTATCAACCCGAGCTTTGTGAAGCTTTCCGCAAACTTAATCTGCAAGTTGTTCCTCAAGGTTTCCTCGCCAACCTTCAAGTCTCTCCTACCTTGGAAGACCAGATTCGCCAAGCCCAGCTTCTTGATACTATGGTGAAAAAGGTGAAGATTGGTATTGCAAAGAGTCAGTCCAAGTACAAGTGCTACCGACTTGATGACAAGGACACTCTCTTCTTCGAGGATCGAATTGTTGTGCCCAAAGATGAACTTCGTAAAGTGATCATGAATGAGGCTCACAACTCTCTCCTCTCCATCCACCCTGGGAGCACGAAGATGTATCAGGATCTGAAGCAAACTTATTGGTGGACTCGAATGAAGCGCGAGATCGCTCAATTCGTGAATGAATGTGATGTCTGCAGAAGAGTGAAGGCAGAACACCAAAGTCCAGCATGTCTCCTCCAACCTCTTGCCATTCCAGAATGGAAGTTTGACCACATTAAAATGGACTTCGTGACTGGGTTTGCAAAGTCCAAGCATGGCAATGATGCTATATTCGTTGTCATCGACAAGCTCACCAAAGTGGCTCACTTTCTGCCTATCAAAGAGTCGATCACTGCAGCTCAATTGGCGGAACTCTATACCTCTCGAATTGTCTCTCTGCACGGTATTCCTCAAGTGATATCTTTAGACCGTGGCAGCATCTTTACCTCCAAGTTTTGGGATTCTTTTCAGAAGGCCATGGGCACCAACATTCACTTCAGCACTACTTTCCATCCTCAAACAAGCGGTCAAGTCGAGCGTGTCAACCAGATTCTTGAAGATATGCTCAGGGCTTGTGTTATCTCCTTCGGCATGAAGTGGGAGGATTGTCTTCCTTATGCTGAATTCTCATACAATAACAGTTTTCAAGCAAGTTCGGGCAAGGCCCCATTTGAAATTCTGTATGGTAGGAAGTGCCGTACACCTCTCAACTGGTCTGAAACCGGTGAACGTCAGCTGCTGGGTAATGACCTAATCACAGAGGCAGAAGAAATGTGCAAGGTCATTCGTGATAACATCAAAGCAGCCCAATCCCGCCAGAAGAGCTACTATGACAGTAAGCACCGTGATGTGGCTTTCGAGATCGGAGATCATGTGTACCTCCGCGTCTCTCCTATGAAAGGGACTCGTCGCTTCGGTATCAAAGGGAAGCTTGCCCCCAGATACGTCGGACCTTTCAAGATTGTCAGCAAGAGAGGCGACCTCGCCTATCAACTCGAGCTTCCTTCGAACTATGCTAATGTTCATGATGTGTTCCATGTCTCCCAACTCCGAAAGTGCTTCAAGACGCCTGAACGCACCGTCAACTTCGAGGACATTGAGCTCCAAGAAGATCTCTCCTATCGTGAGCACCCAGTTGCAATCCTTGAAGAGACAGAACGCAGGACTCGCAACAAGTCAATCAAATTTCTCAAAGTCAAGTGGTCACACCATTCCGACCATGAAGCTACATGGGAACGTGAGGATCACCTCCGTTCTGAGTACCCGGAGTTCTTTCAGTCCTAGATCTCGGGACGAGATCTTTTCGTAGTGGTGGAGTGTTGTAACGCCCCAGATATGACTTTCCCAATTTGTACTCTAACTCTTGCCATTTCCGGCATTAAGTTATATATATTTCTCGGGTTCGGGTCTTTGTCTCCATGTGTTGTTTTTGTTTTCGTGCATCTCATATCATGTCATCACGTGCATTGCATTTGCATACATGTTCATCTCATGCATTCGAGCATTTTTCCCATTGTCCGTTTTGCATTCCGGCGCTTCGTTCTCCTCCGGTGGCCATTTCTAGCTTTCTTTCGTGTGTGGGGATTAAACATTTCCGGATTGGACCGAGACTTGTCATGCGGCCTTGGTTTACTACCGGTAGACCGCCTGTCAAGTTTCGGGTCATTTGGACTTCGTTTGATACTCCAACGGTTAACCGAGGGACCGAAAAGGCCTCGTGTGTGTTGCAACCCAACACCCCTCCAATTTGGTCCAAAACCCACCGAACTCTGCTCCATCGTATCGGTCGTTCGATCACGATCGCGTGGGCGAAAACCGCACCTCATTTGGACTCTCCTAGCTCCACTTATGCCTATAAATACCCCCTCCATTCGGATCTCTTCTTCTCCCCCTGTCCAAACCCTAAAAAAACATCTCCCTCCTCCGCCGCCGACGGACGTGTCCGGCCCGCGCCAGACAACGTCCAAACTCGCCGCCGCCGAAGCCCGCCGGCCCGCGGGAGGCCCGCCCTTCGCCCCCCACGGGCCAGATCCGCGCCGCCCCTCCGATCCTTCTTCCTCGACGCCGATCCGCCGCGCCGCTGCTGCCCTCGCCGGCCGGCACCACCGCCGCCGCGCCGGACTGCCTCCGCCGCTGCGGTCCGCCCCGACCTCGCCGCCCGAGGGAGCCGGAGCTCGCCGGCGCCCCCATCGCCGTCCGCGCCGCCCCGGCGAGCTTCCCCACCGGCCGGCCCCTCCTTCCCCGTCTAATCCGGCGAGCTCTCTACGCCGGCCAACCTCGGCATCCGTGCCCGTGAACAGTGCCGCGAGATCCGGATCTGGATCTGAGGATCCCCCGGTTGACTTCTCTCCCCCTAACCCTAATTTTTCGTGCTATGTTTGACTGCTCATAACTTTGCATCCGTAGCTCTGTTTTGGACATATGATATATCAAAATCTTCGTCTCGACGAGTACATCATTTCATTCCATTGCATCATTTGCATCTGAGTTCATCTTGATGCCCAAAATGCTGTTAGAAGGAGGCATCATGAGTTAAATTGCAGATCCGTTAGCTCATCATTGACTTTTGTCATTTTTGCCATGATTATTGTGTGCATGATATGCCTGTGCCACTTTGGGGTGTTTTGTTAAGCTTTTTGTCTTCTTTCCAGAGGTGCCACCCATGCATTTTTAGGATGTGTGTGGTGTCTTGTGCAAGCTTGCAAAGAGGGGTACCTGAGATTGCTGATTTCAGGGACTTTGTGATTTTCACTAAGTCTGGGATGTTTTAGTTCATGATGCTATATGTCCAGCTTGTTTCCTAGTGCTCCGTGCCCCTTTTGAGTATGATCAGTAGAGTGATTTGTTAATCTTGTTGTGCTCTATCCATCCATGTCTTTACTTGTTATGTTGGAGCACCCTAGGTTGAGCCAATCGAGCTCAACTTTTGCATAGTTGTGTATTTGGGCAGATCGTGAACTCTTCTGCGATTTTGCCGGTGCTATTGCTAATGATCCATTCATGCTATGCCATTGTTCTTGCCATGTCTAGCTACAATTTTGTGCCTTCTTTAAGGATATATGCTTGCCTTGCCATGACTTGCACCATAGTGAGTGCATCGAGCTCGTTTACATGCCTCCGTGAGTTATAATTTCAGCATGTCTCAGTTTTCACTAAGTCTGAAAACTGATTGTGTTTCATCTATGTTCGTGTGCTCATTAGAGTATTTTGTGAACCCTTTTGACCCGAGGTCACTTTGGGTGTTTTGTTAAGCTTGTTGAGTAGCTCCATGTCATGCTCTTACTTGTCATGTTCAGGTTATGTTTTATGTTGTTTTGCTGCTCCGAAGAGAGCATCGTGGTCTGAGATTTCAGACTAGTGTTAATTTCACTAAGTCTGAAATCTGTGTTGCTTATTCAGTTTTGCCATGATTGTTTGAACCCCTTAATGGATGAATTTGACTATGGCTCAGTCCTGGTGATTTGTTAAGCATCTTGTGTACATCCCTGCCATGCATTTTGTTTTCATGTTTGGTGGCTGTAGCATGTTCATTTCGTAGCATTATAGAGCCTACTTGCTGTAAATCGCAGATCGGTTCGTTTCGTAAAACGCTTGCCATTTCCAAACCGTAGCTCCGATTCCTATGATCTTTATATCGTTTTCAGGGGATTTCTTCCCCTCTATCCAGTGGCACACTTGGTTTTCCAAGTTGAGGCCAGCTTAATGCATTTCCTGTTACTTCTTGCATTTTGCATCCCGCATCGCATACCATCTTTGCATGTTATTGGTTGCCCTTGCACGTGGTTGATTGTATCCTTGTTGCTTGTTTGTGTTGTTGGGTAGAGTCGGGAGACGAGTTCGCTAACAAGGAGCCCGTTGAGTTTTCTTTTGAGGATCCAGTCAACTCTGACAACTGTGCAGGCAAGATGATCATACCCTCGAAATCACTACTATCTTTGCTATGCTAGTTTGCTCGCTCTTTTGCTATGCCATTGCTACGATGCCTACCACTTGCTTGTCAGCCTCCCAATTTCCATGATTGAGCCTCTAACCCACCTTTGTCCTAGCAAACCGTTGATTGGCTATGTTACCGCTTTGCTCAGGCCCCTTCGTATAGCGTTGCTAGTTGCAGGTGAAGGTTGGAGCCGTTCCTTGTTGGAACATTTATTTACTTGTTGGGATATCATTATATTGCTATGTTATCTTAATGCATCTATATACTTGGTAAAGGGTGGAAGGCTCGGCCTCTCGCTTAGTGTTTTGTTCCACTCTTGCCGCCCTAGTTTCCGTCATATCGGTGTTATGTTCCCGGATTGTTGCGTCCCTTACGCGGTTGGGCTATATGAGAACCCCTTGATAGTTTGCCTTGATTAAAGCTTTTACAGCAATGCCCAACATTGGTTTTACCATTTTCCACCTAGCCTCTTTTTCCCTTGGGTTTCCGGAGCCCGAGGGTCATCTTATTTTAACCCCCCCGGGGCCAGTGCTCCTCTGAGTGTTGGTCCAACTGTCAGCTGCCGGTGGCTACCAGGGGCAACTCTGGGCTGGCCTACCCGTACCTAAGACAATCTGAGTGTGCCCTGAGAAAGAGATATGTGCAGCTCCTATCGGGATTTGTCGGCACATTCGGGCGGTGTTGCTGGACTTGTTTTGACCTGTCGAATCATCTTGTTGTACCGAGATACCGAGTCTGATCGGTGTGTCTTGGGTGGAGGTCTATTCCTTCGTTGACCGTGAGAGCTTGTTATGGGCTAAGTTGGGACCCCCCTGCAGGGATTGATCTTTCGAAAGCCGTGCCCGCGGTTATGGGCAGATGGGAATTTGTTAATGTCCGGTTGTAGACAACTTGAACCTTAGTTAATTAAAATGAATCAATTGTGTGTGTTGCCGTGATGGCCTCTTTTCGGCGGAGTCCGGGAAGTGGACACGGTGTTGGAGTTATGATTGCGCAGGTTGCTCTCTAGTTCCTCGCTCGTGCTTTGCCTCCTCTTCTCGCTCTCTTTTGTGAATAAGTTAGCCACCATATATGCTAGTCGCTTGCTGCAGCTCCACTTACATTACCCCTTTCCTACCTATTAAGCTTAAATAGTCTTGATCGCGAGGGTGCGAGATTGCTGAGTCCCTGTGGCTCACAGATTACTATTACACCAGATGCAGGGACAGATGATACAGCTCCAGATGGCGCGCTCGAGCTCAAGTGGGAGTACGACGAGGACTCTCAGCGTTACTATGTGTCTTTTCCTAATGATCAGTAGTGGTGCCTATTCGGGGTTAGATTCAGGGCCTTGTCGCATGTTGGGGGTCTTTTCTATTTTGGCGCCGTAGTCGGGCCATGAGTGATTTGTATGATGGATGTTATTTATGTACTTTGATGTGACGTGGCGAGTGTAAGCCAACTATGTTCTTCCCCTTTATATTATTTATGTACATGGGATGTGTAATGATTTCCCGACTTGCGACATTGCTTTCAATGCGGCTATGCCTCTAAGTCGTGCCTGGACACGTGGGAGATATAGCCGCATCGAGGGCGTTACAGTTGATCATTGAGATCGTTCCTTAGCCGTGTGCGGTGCCCCCTGCCACCATATTCCACCTCGATCATATCGTTGTAGTGCTTAGACGAAGCCCTGCGTCGGTAGAACATCAAGATCGTCACCACGCTGTCGTGCTGACGGAACTCCTCCCCGACGCTTTGCTGGATCAGAGCCCGGGGATCGTCATCGAGCTGTACGTGTGCTAAGAACTCGGAGGTGCCGGAGTAACGGTGCTTGGATCGATCGGATCGGGAAGACGTACGACTACTTCCTCTACGTTGTGTCAACGCTTCCGCAGTCGGTCTGCGTGGGTACATAGACAACACTCTCCCCTCTCGTTGCTGTGCGTCACCATGATCTTGCGTGTGCGTAGGAATTTTTTTGAAATTACTACGTTCCCCAACAGGTTTGTGCGCCCGGGTCGGCGGGGAGGGGAAGAGGGGCACATGGCGAGAGGAGAGTGTGGGGGTTCGTTACCGCTAACATCTATCACAATATCTTTTTTTTTAAATGTCCAGCAATTCCTGGTTATTTCATTGATTCATAGCAGGGAGAACATGGTGATAACAAAAGGTGCGTGACGGTCAGGGACCAAGGGAAAATTGAAGAGAAAAAATAAAAATGAGGCCTCTGAAAAACCTACAGTCTCACGGTGGTTCCCCAAAGGGGCTCTCAATTCTCTCACAATGTCAGAGGTGGAGGCTATCTTGTTTTGAAAAGAGCTTCTATTCCTCTCTTGCCAGATCTCCCAGCATGTTGCAAGGAGCATGGTTTTTGCTCCTTTTCGCTCCCTTGGCGCTGTCGTGTTGATGATTTCTCTAACAATCGTCAATGGTTTCTGCGCCACTCGTCTGTCGGTGTGAAGGTGGAGCAACCGTGCCATGATGCCACCTGTTGCCACACTATCCAAGCCTTGGGACATTCCCAGATAATGTGCTTGCTTGTTTCAAGGTTTCTGTGGCAGAGCTGGCAGAAATAGCCATTTGGCCAGCCCCGGCCCTGGGGTCTGTCGTTGGACCAGACTCGGTTTTGCAGCAGCAGCCAGCAAAACATCTTGATCTTCCCTGGAGCCCAAGCTTTCCATGTGATGCTTTCAAAATCTGAGGTATGCTGGCCCTGAAAATGCATCTGGTAAGCAGAGCTTGCTGTGTATCCTCCTTTTGCCTCCATGTTCCACCGAATTTGGTCCCTTTCTTCTTCATTTAGCAGAATATTTGCCTCTCGAATTCTTTGGTGCAGCCGCAGGAAGTCCGGTAGTATCTGGTTGATATCACCATGTTCAAGGTCGCCGATCCAAGTTTGGTTTTGGAGTGCTTCGAAGACTGTCCTGTTTTTGCGCCGAGAGTGTTTGAACAAGGCTGTGTAGCTCTGAGCAAGGGTTCCTGGTCCCAGCCATGCTGATTGCCAGAAAAGCGCCATTTTGCCATCTCCAACTGTCACCGTTGTTGCGGCAGCAAACAATGCTCTGCCCACGTCGTTGCATGGCGGTGGTGTGCCAACCCATGGTCTGTCCGGGTTTTTCCAAGCAATCCATAGCCAGCGTAGCCGGAGTGCTCGGTTGAAACTTTCAGGTCCAGGATTCCGAGCCCTCCCTTCTCAGTTGGAGCGCAGACCATTGGCCAGTTTACCTTGCAGCTGGCCCTAGTTACCGCCTCCTCCTATTTCCAAAGGGAACGCCTCCTAGACTTATCAATTTCTTTGAGAAATTTTGGTGGAACCCCCAGTACTGAGAGGGCGAAAGTGGGCATGTCGCTGAGGACACTGCGGACCAGCACTCTTCTGCTGGCCAGAGGGAGAAGGCGGCCTTTCCAACCTGCTAACCGAACTTTGATCCTATCAATGAGGAACTGTAGGTGCACTAATCTAAGCCGTGTCGTCGTCACTGGGAGCTCTAGATATCTTATGGGGAAGTAGGTGATGGAACCACGAAAACTATCGAGGATCTCAGAGAGATCAATGTGTTCACATCTAATCAGTGTCGTTGTTGATTTTGCCGGGTTGATATGCAGACCAGTGGCGTTTCCAAACTCATTTAAGATCTCCATAATGGTTTGCACTTCATGCTGGTCCGGGTTTGCCGAGATTACCGCATCGTCCGCATAAAGAGTAACTCCGAGTTTGATCTCACGGCCTGACAGAGGGGCGGTCAGGTCGTGCTCCACCGCCGCTTTGAGTACTTTATGTAGTGGATCAATGGCTAGGATGAAAACGAGCGGCTAGAGGGGTTCGCCCTGCCGCAGCCCCTTTCGATGCGCTATCTTCGGCCCGGCGACGCCATTGAGCAGGAAGGTCGACGAGGAAGTGGAGAGAAGGAGGGCAATCCAGTCGCGCCACCGTGCGCTAAAACCTAACTGCTGGAGAAGCTCAAGCAGATAATCCCAAGAGATATTATCAAAAGCCTTGAAGATGTCTAATTTGAGTAGCAGGGCCGGAGTCTTCTTAGCGTGGAGGGACTTGACACAATTTTGCACGTAGAGGTAGCTGTCATGTATGCATTTTGTTCGGAGGAAAGCTGTCTGTGCCGGGGAAATCAAGCTTTGGATCACCGTCGCAAGGCGGAGCGAGAGCACTTTAAAGATCAGCTTTGCAACAGAGTGTATTAAGCTAATAAGCCTGTAGTCGGTGATTACAGCCACGCCATCTTTCTTAGGAAGAAAAACTACAGCAGCTCTGTTGAGCATTTGGAAGTTTCCCCCGGTGAGGTGGTAGAACTGATGAAAAGCCTATCATCTAAGCCTCGGAAGCACATGATATTTCCCCAATAATCGTTACAGCTTCACAATTACTATTTGTATTGATCGGCTGGAGCGTCGTTTTATGCTCGTCAGTTCAAATGCTGATCTCCATATTTTTTAAGATCGCTTCTAGGTCTACTAGTCAACATTGTAGTACCCTGGAATGTCTGTAAAATGACATGCTTAAAATAAAATGATCCCACCAGTGCTGCGTTTGACCAAGTGACCTGCTATATTTTGTACGGTAGCTAGCAATATCTGACTTAGTTTTATCTAGGTGGCCAGGTGGGCTCAGAATTCAAAACTACTAGACGTCTCTTAACTAAAAATATTGTAAGAATATCAGCCCTCTCTTCTCTCTTGTCCTGTGCACACTGTAGCTCTAAAGTCTCAACACATCATAGCCCTTAAATCAGTTACTATATCTGCCGTCGCAATCTCAAAAATAAATAAATAAAAATAGTACCGGAAGGATTTCACTGCATTTTTCAATCTGATTTTATAGTAAAAGGCTTTTTTTCTGCGGGGAATAGTAAAGGCTTCTTTGATTGGTAGGATTTTAAAAACATAAGAATAAAGAAAAAAATATAGGGTTCAAGTGGCATGCACACTTGAATTCTATAGAATTAACAAGAAATGTTTGATGTCACATGAAAAAATTATAAAGAAAGATTGAAGTGGATGATAGATTTTCTATGAAACGTAGTAAAAGAAATTCTATCGAAAAAATTCTCACGGAGTCCAATCCTATGAATCAAAGATTCTTCAAAGGAAAATAGCCCTAGGAATAGGTGGGAGGGAGAGCACAATCAGCCCCATCAATGCGCTGCAGTTGGACTGCCTGTGCCGGATCGGTAAAAAAGAAGCTGAACAGGAACGCGCTTCACCCGCTGCCTGACACGAAACTCGCAACAGGCCAGGTCAAAATTCAATGCGGCTCCGTGCGGACGGCCATCCAAATAGAGTACCCCCTCGCGCTCGTACTGCCACCGTATCGGTTGGATCGAATCGTGCGTGTAGTACCAGCCCAGCCCGTGCCAATCACAGCCGTGGTCTCCATCAATGCAAGTACACGGTACAGGCGCCACGATTTATCATCCAACCAGTACGTCCGTTTTGTCCGGATTTTGTTCGTTTGGATAAGGCAATGGATCGTGTCCGGACGTGTCCTGTGATGCGGTGGCCGTGCACTCAGTGCGCGGACGCATCCCGACCGCATCCTGTCCGCGTGCAGTTTTCTTTGCAAGTCCTTAACTTTTTTTTTATCATTCGTTTTGATACATGACAATACATCATCATATTTTGACTAGTAAAACAAGGTCAAAGAAAATAACAACCACAAAAATACATTTTAAAAGATACCCAACTTTCATAACTGCTTCCTTGAGTTGGGTTAGGGCCTTCTCGATGCACTCATTGTTTATCTGTGGAGGAGGCTCGATGTTGCACCCTTCTTTCTTCTTCAAGCTAGAAGTCGATGTTGCTTCCTTACACCTAGTCTCGTGTCTAGCCTCTAATCTAGCAACAAGTGCACTTGTCTCATCTACAGCCTCTATGCTAGCTAAAAGTGCACGAACATGTACTAAATTTCGCTCTATCAATATATCGATATACTCTTCTTCTCAATACCAAAACTTGCATCCATTCTACACAATAAAATTTGAATTTAGCACAATTAGTCTAATCCGAGAGCACAAACCGAAGCTAAAAGAGCACATACCTCATCGTTTAAGCACTTGATGAACACCCATCCGGAATGTTCTGGCGTTGTAGACACGCGGCGCACGACCATCCTTGGGCAGTGGTCCCACTTAATAAGTGGCAACGGTGCGCCAACGAGCTTTTGGGCAAGCATCGAGCCCGGTCGGGCGCCATTCGTGTATCTGCTGGCGGACCGCCGATGGTGCAGATCCGAGCGGCTAGAGGAGGAGCCACTGCCTGCATGTGGCCTTGCGGCTCTGCCAGGGCCTTCCGGCGAGGTGCCCGGCCAGTCCATGGCGCGACCCAGTCTCCCACAGCCGGGCGAGCTCAAAATTGACCGGATCTGCCCAAATTCGGCCGACGGATGCGCAAATCAGCTGGCCGCGGTTGGGTAGCTCGGCGGCGCCGAGGGGACGGGGCTGGGCGAGCGCGCGTCCGAGCTGCACGGCCTCTATGGCAGCGGCGGCGAGGGAAAGAGTGTTGAAGAGTGGGGAAGAGTCGAGTGGGGTGCGGCCGGAGGGAGGGAGGGGGCGGATAGAAAAAGGCCCGCCCTGTGCCACCGACGGGCGGGCCAGGGGAGGACACACGCAGACGGCCGGCGCGTCCGCGTGGTGTCCGTTTCACCCCCAAAACAGCGTAAACTTGGACCGGGAATGGATCGAAAGCGAACACAAAACGGACAAAAATTCGTTTGCTCCCGCGCGTTGAGCCATCCGATTTGTTCTTTTTACCCTAAACGGACGGAGCCAGACAGAATGAGGTCGCGTGGTGGAGTTGACCTCATAAACCCATCGGAAATCGGCCGCGGCTGGTTTTGATCCGCGAAGCAGCCAAGGACACAAGAGAGAGCCATCATCAGTGGTCTTTACAGTTCCACAATTACTATTTGTACTGATCATACGGACATACCTATCCTTCCCACGCTAAACTCTCCCTCCCTGATTTTCGGTTGGGGCCCCAACATGATCCAATAAGATAAGGTCGCCATCAGCCCGTAACTATAATCAGTAAGTATCACCCCGTAACTCTAGCAAAGCTCATCGTCTGGGGGTGTGGTTTATGCTCTGCTCCGTTCGGGTGTCGGTTCAAAACTTCAAATGCTGATCTCTGTGCTATTTAAATCGCTTCTAGGTCTACTTACTAGTCAACATTGCAGTACCCTGGAATGTCTGTAAAAAAGACATGCTTAAATTAAAATGATCCCACCCGCGCAGCGTTTGACCAAGTGACGTGCTTATATTTTGTACGCTAGTAGCTAGCAATATCTGATTTTGTTTAGGTGGGCTCAGAACTCAAAACTAGACGTCTCTCACTACTCTCATTTAGGTTAAGTATAAAATAAAAATCTCAGCTCCGTCTGCCCTCTTGTCCTGCACACTGACGCTCCAAAGTAGCACATCATAGTCCATCCATTAATTATCTGCCGTCGCCATCTCAAAAACTAAAAATAGTGCCAGCAGCAATTTTCAAACTGATTCTAGATAGGTGAATTTTACCCCCCAAGCGATAGGCCTCTCGTTGAGCTAGATAGGTGAGCAGTAAAATGGAAGGTAGTACTTTCCACTTGGGTCACTCGTTGAGCTGTCCGTCCATATACGAGCAGAGCAGAGAGGAGAGCAACCACCTTCTCTTCTCTTCACTTTGACCCTACTCATTCATCATCACCACCATCATCACAGCAGATTCACATGGCAACCAGAGGTAGATGCGTACACCGGCTAGCCGGCCATATATGTGTCATCCTGAAGCATTTGTGCATCATGTGTCTGAAGCAAGTGTGTATTACATACAGACACTCTAAGCTGGTGTCAATGGTGTGTTAAGTAGAGTGTTACCATCTGTGATCTGTCGGTGCCTACGCTAGCTATATACAAGCAAAGTAATTTTCTCCCTTTTTCCATGCTTAGATTCCACTCATCTTCAGCCAGTAACATGAAACACAAGCTGAAGCAGACGAAGATTAGAGCATCTCCAGCCATGCCCCTCGGGTCCCTTTTTTGTTGTTCGCGCCAAAAATTTGGCCCAGCCGCGCCCCCAGAAACCCATTTTTTCGCCGGCTCGGGTCGATTTTGGCATCAGCGAACTCAGACCGAGCCTGGCACGCTGGAGGGTGCCCGGGGGCGCCGGGGGAAATGATTTTGGCACGAAATGGAGTGGGTCCGCCGAGTCAGCGACTCACCGCCTTCGTCGTCCTCACCGCCACGGTTCCCGAGGAAATCAATGCCAAGGCTGTCGCGCCCGTCAGCCTTCCATTGATGCCTCACGAGCGGCGCAGTGAAGGCGCCGTGACGCCACATCGGTGAACGGCTTCGGCCGACGCCATCTGCGCGAGGACGAGGTGCGCCTCCTCTACGAGGCCGACTACCCGGCACCCCCGGACATGCGGGTGCTGGGCTCGTGGAGGCTCGAAGAGATCAAAGCTCGGCATCGCGGACGCGACAGAGGGCGGCATCGTCGTCCTCGACAACGACGACGAGGACGTGCCCGGGCCGTCCAACCCCCCCGCGCGTTGGCGGCACTGGTCAGGGATGTAGTAGGGACGGCAGCGGCTCCGATGGGACGCAGAGCGGCGGCAATGATGACGGCGGCAGCAACTACACCCGGTTTTACAGACTCCTCGGCATGTAGAAGGCGGGCGGCGGCAACAGTGTAGTAGGTCTAGGCGTACTTGTCTTTAAATCACGTTTTTTTTACAAATTTGAATGAAATCACCAAGTTTGTATCGTGTTTGTGTCGTGTTGTTTCGATTTGAGGACGACCTGGAGGCGGCGAATGGGAGCATGTTCGCCCCCACGTCGAAATTAACGCCGGCTCGGCCCCAGACAGCGTTTTTTTGGCGTCCTGGGGACCAAACGGCTGGAGATGCTCTTACTATGGGATAGTAGCATGGAAAATTTTCGCCTCTCTTGCATCTTAAGCATCGGTTTTCAGCTCCTACTAGAGGCCAAAGGTGCTCATTATAGCAGAGGATACTAATAATAAATTAATTAAATCTGGACTGGACCAGTCCAAAGTAGCATAGTGGGAGCATAGGATAGTGGCGGTGCTAATTAATCAAGATTAGACCAGTCCCAAGCCAAGCCAGACTGGCCAGGGAAGGAAGGGAGCAAGCAAACAAAAGCATTAGCTCAGCAATGGAAAGCTTCTCCTCTGACACGGCTACACATGCACATCACAACACATCCATCACAGCGCTAAACAAAAGCAGCCCTCGACATGTCGCTTCCTCTGAATCCCCTCTGCAGAAAGAGCCAGGCCCCCTTTCTTTCTCCTTCCTCCCTCCCTCCTCCCACAAAAGCCCTCTCTTTTCACCTCTCCCCTCCCCAATCCCCCAACTCCAGCGCTTGGCTCATCCGCTCTAGATCTCCGCACCGTCTCTTCTCCCCTTTGTTTGCTCTAGCATTTTTATTTCAAGGGTGACAAGAGGAGCCGGGCAGAGAGTCTTCGTGCCTTGGCCGGTTCATGAGTAGGGAGGGGAATTCGCATGGAGCAGTCATGTCCTGAGCAGTGTACTAGTTTTCTCTTTGTTCTCTAGCATTTGTCGCTCATGGCTCCTCAACCCCGCAAGATTCGGCGGCTCACGAAGAACTAGATGTAGCCATTAATACAGGAGCGGCCGGTCTCAAGTTTTGGTGTTGCATTTTTTTCTGAGCGATTTCTGCAGCATTTATTTTGAGTTCTTTCTGTGAGAGAGTGGCATTCATTCAAGATTCAGGGGGAGCGGGCGCGTGTGTTGTACTCGCGAGGAATCAGAGTTTGAATTTCTTCCTCCTGGCCGCGGAGGCATGAGGAGAGGCGGGTCCTCCTCGGCGGCGAACGGCGGCGGCGGCCTGGCGATCACCGAGCGGCAGAAGCCGGCGCCGTCGCGCGTGGCGGCGCTGTTCCAGATGCTCGCGAAGAGGAAGCTCTTCTCCTCCTCCTCCTCCAAGAAGACCAAGCTGCTTGCCCCAGGTGAGATTGCAGACAGAGTAGCTGCATTACTATGGAGATTCGGTGCTGTTCCTCAGCTTTATTTTGTGTCTTTCCCGTTTCAGTGCGCGAGCAGAGGTTCTTATCGCCTGGGAGGCCACCCGCCGGCGGCGAGAAGACGCCGGTGGCCAAGAAGAGGCCTCTCCTGGTACGCTACATCTTTCCTCCACCTTTTACCACTAGCATCTGTGCAGTAAGTTTGGTTCTGAATTCTAGTTGATTTTCCCCCAAAAAAATTTACCTCAAAATATCATTTTGCTTTTCCTCAAGCCACCTGTTCTCATGAACCCAAGCCAAGATTTTATTTTCTTTCTTGGTTTTGCATATTTCTTTTATTTTTCTTCATCTTCTTAATGTTTTCCCTTCCTTACAATCTGTTTATACAAAGGGAAGTATGTTGGCTATTGTCTGTTATAATGAATTGAGCCCCCAAATTTTCACCTAAATTGTTTACTTTACATCCATGATTTCTTTCTCGAGAGATTCCCAAAACAAAGTGCTTCTCCCTTTTTATCTGTACCTGGTTGCCCAAGACTCCCAATGATTTACCCCCCAGCTGTGCAGGTTCAGCATCTAGCATTTTGCACACCTTTCCCTTGCCTCCTTTACAACTTTTCATCATCTCCTTTTCCTATCTGTTTATCTGTATGCTAAATTGCTAGCTCATCCATGCTGCTTTCCTCCAGCTTGATTCTGCAGACTATGCAAGGAGTAAAAGTGAAAGCCATGGCACCAGCCGCTTGCCACCGCCAAGCCAAGACAGCAATTCCAGTGAGATGCGCACCCCGGGTGTCGTTGCACGGTTAATGGGCCTCAGCTCAATGCCGGCTACCAGCCATGAAAGGTCAGCCAGAGCCACGGACTCCTCCGAATCCGAGGTCGCCGGTCACCGGAATGACCGTTCTCAAGGTTTGCCTGGTAGCTCAGGGAGCATGGCCACCTCGCATCAGAAGCCAGGGCAGGTCATGGATGGATGGAATGACAATGCCGGCAAGTTCAATGCAGATTCACAGGCATTGTGGTCAGGAAGGCACCACAATCACAAGGTTGCTTCACCTCTTAAGAGCCCAAGGTCAATTTCAAGCAGAAACAAGGCCAGGCTGATTGAAGCGGCTGCCAGGGTTCTCGAACCCGGTCTGCAGTCCAGAAATCGCCACCGAGCTCAGCGACATGCACACTTGGAGTATCCATGTAACGGCGATGGTGTGGCGACTAGTGCTGGTCCTGCTGCTGCAATACATAATTCGCCGGATCAATTCTCAAGAGAAATGGGCGATGTTGATGCATCAATGTCTGGTGCTGGCAACGTCGGAGCTGCCACTCTGCACAATTCTGCTCCCAGACAGTGGTCTGAAGAGAACTGCAAGAAGGTTGCTGCTGATAGGAAGCCAAACCAGCATGTACCATGGCAAGGGCAACCTGGAGGAAACATTAAGGTTTTGCCTGTAAGCAACTCGAGTGAGAAGGCTAGGTTTAAGGAAAGCGATGCGATGATCCTCAATGCTGCCGCTGATACATATCAAGATGTCCGAAAAGTTCAGCCGAGGAGCGCATCCCGTGGGAATGTTGCTTCTGGCCCTCTCAAGCAGAACAACCTGAAGCAGAACGCATTGCCTACAGCTTCTAGAACAGAAGATCCACATCATATGATTCAGAGGCAGAAGCATAGAAATGGGGAGCAATATGTGGCGAGCACAGGGAAGGATTTTGTTTCTTTGAACAAAAGTGTGAACAGCAGTACATCTTTGAGGTCCAAAGGAAAAGTAATGGATGAAATTCGCCTGCCACGTAGCAATGCGCAGAACAAGAACCTGAGCACAAAAGGCCATCGAACCGGTGGCCTAAGGAGCGATAGCTCTAACAAACCGAAGCCAAGGACTGCATCACCAAAAACTATGGAGAAAGATATGATAATTGCAAAAGGCGCAGGGTTGGTTAGCGAGAAGCCGAAGACTGCCAGCCCAAACTATGTTAGGAATGACTTGCTGAGACCGGTAGAGCCGCGGAATGCTTCCAGGTGTAACGACTCGGACATTGTTTCTTTCACTTTCAGCTCACCGATGAAGGCTACCCCTGCTTCTATGCTCGGCAAAAACACTAGTGCTGTTCTGGGATCTGCAAATGGTCCTAAAAGAAACTCTCATAGGGACTGTCAAAATATTTCTTCAGAAAGGGAATTGGTTTTCAGGGAAAAATTACGAGGCACATCAAGCATGGACGATGCAGAATCAGTCTGGTTTAATCGAGACGAGTTGAAGAACAGAGATATTCCTGGAAGCAGAGTAAGAGTAACCTCTTCACGGTCTGAGGAGGCTAGTGATGTGCCCGTCCTACGAAGATCGTCAAGCGAGGAACTTCTGCGGGAGCTAGACAGTCTGATGCATGTCTTCGGGGAGCTTCCTAATTCCGCCGAGTTGTGTGAAACTCATAAAAAGCTTGAGGTTGGTAAATTTTGCTCTTCCCTGTCCTCCACCATGTATGTTAATATTGCTGAGATTACTATTCCTATATAGATCACCATAACATCAAGCACTCTGTTTATCTGATGACAGCTCCTTGGCCGCTGCCATCTGCAGGCCAACGGGAAAGCTAATGATACATCTCGATCTGTGCCTGGAGGCAACCGACAACGAGGAAGACTCCGGCCTACATATGCAGATGAGAACTGCACTTCTGGGAACTCAAACTACACTAAAGGTAATCAACACAAGTTATCATTTTGAGCATGTTCTAGTTTCTTTCTGCACTTCGTTTGTACAGTTTGGGCCAACTGACAAATTTTTTGGCCAACAAACTGTAAACCTACTATCTTACTCCCTCTGTCAGCATATTTTCGGAAAATGCATAGTTCAAATAGTAGACTGAGTAGCACTATCTTGGCTTGCATGCTGACTCTTTTCATTCATGTTCCCACCCATTTGAACAGAGGCTCAACTCGAAGACAGACGCCTGTCGGAGACTTGTGCGCCGCCATCTAGCGTGCGAGATGCGACTACCGAGAGGAATGCCAGGCGTGCTGAGACTAACTCCGGCCATCATGGCGTGCACCGTCTTGCACCGGCGGTCCAGGGCAACAAGCCGGCGCGCCCTGAGCCTGGAGAAGTCACATCGACCGTCGACCTGCTGCTGACAAGCGCCTGCTCCTCCGGCCTACGCCATTCCAAGGAGGCCTTCCTCCTGAGAACATCCGAGTCTGTGCTCGCCACCCTGACCCCGAGAAGCTCCACCACCACCAACAGCAGACCCAAGGCCTCGGGAGCGAACCCGCTGCGAGGCCTCGCGTCCAACCTGGTCACGGAGTGCCTGGACTCGCTGTGCGTCCAGCTCTGCGACTCCGGCTACACGCCGTTCACGAGGCTCGCCACGACGATCCACAGCGAGGTGCGGCTGGCCGCGGAGGTGCGGAGGGAGGCGGCTAGGCACGGTGACATGGCGGGGCAGGACCTGGGCGACCTCGCGGCCGACGACGTGGAGCGCGCGGTGGCGGCCGGCGTGGCGCGCGAGGCGTTCCGGATCGGCGCGCTGATCGAGCGGGACCTGGTGCAGGAGCTGGCGCACGAGCTCGGGCTCGACATGCTCAGAGCGGCCGCCGTGAACTTGTAACAGCAAAGGAATGTTCTTTCGTGGTAGTGGTATTGGTATAGGAATGAAGAGGCCTCGTTTCGATGTTTGTGGTGACATTTGCGGAGCTGGCCGGCGTTCCCACCGGCGCCGAATCTGCCGGCGGCGACGCAAGCGGGTTTAGAAATCCGGACCCTATTACGCTTTCAGAAAAGGAAAGGAATCCGGACTCCCCCGAATCCTACTTTTTTTTTCTGAAATATAAATTGAACCCAACCCCGTCCAGTGCGTGCATAGCATAGATCCGTGCGCCTCTCCTCGACTCGATTACCGATCGATCGCCGTCTTTTGCGATGCCGCGGCGTATGATGATGCCGTCGATACTTTCGGTGCTGAGGACCGCCGGCTTCATCGGTGTCGTCACGACCGTGTACGTGGCCACCAAATATCAGCTGCGCGAGATGGCGGAGGAAGGCCAGAGGCGCCACCTGCAGATGCTGGAGGATAGGAAGAAGGACCGCCAGATGCAGCAGTTGCAAGCCGCCGGCGCCGCCGCCGACGACCACAAGACCTAGACATTGTTAATTTCTTTTTTTGTTCTTTCTCAAACGTGTATTCTTAGTTTTCTAGATTGCCCGATCAGCTATGTTTTGTGAATTGTGATACTTATATTTTGTTTTCAGTTTGCTTAATTCACATCTAGTTGTTTTTTAAGGATGTCACATCTAAACTCTCACAAATACACAACAAGGAATTAAAGAAAAACTGAGACAAGAAAAAAATATACCACAAACATAGTGGATATCAGATTAGATGTGACATAGACTATGTCACATCTAGATGTGTTCTAGACAGACCCTTTTGTTTTTTTAAAGGATACTTATATTTTGTTGGACAGAGAAACTTTCACAACAATAAACTAGCGTGATCAGGAGACTGCAATTATCAGGAAACTGTGTGTGTCCAGGGCACATCTAGATATGCTCTAGTTATTGCACATATAAGTGAGTGAATCAAGCATAAAGAGAAAAAGAAAATATCCACACGAATCTCAACGTAAGATCAATGACATAGGACTTAAATATGCAATACTTATGATACATCTAGATATGCTTTAGCAAAACTGTTACTCTAAATTATTGAACAGTATGCATGCAACTTTCATATTTGTAAGAGACATAAATTTAGATGCTTTTTGTTTGGTTTGATCAGAAAAAAGATTGTGTTTCTTGACCTTGTAGCTTGAGTGCAACACTTGATACTCTTAATTAATGACATATTACTTAGATGGGCGCAGATGTGCTTTAACAAAATCGTTTTTTTATATAATAACACAGAAGACTTGATAGACACCCTGACACACCAAAAACCCTCTCCTCGGCTCCCCCTTCTCTGCCTCAGCATCTTCTTTGGCCACCGCCTAAACATTGCCGAATATCCACAACCCCCACCCACGCGCCAACCTGCCTTGGAATACGCCGCCGCTGTACCACTCCGCCGTCGCCCAAGCATTGCCATGCATCCGCAGCCCCCACTCACATGCATGCCTGCCTTGGCATACGCTGTCGTCCACCCCGGATCCGTCCGCATCTACGTACCCTCCGCCCCTTGCTGATGTCGTCCATGGCAAACAGCACACCCGGCAGGTGTTCGATCAAATGACATTGAGCTTTTTTTTCATCTTCTCGTTGTTTCCTAGAGTTAGCATGATGACAGGGTACTCGGTGATGAACGATAAGTTGTTGTGCGATGCATGCATGAAAGGTCGTATCTGCAGACTTTGTACGCATAAACCAAGGGGCATGACCTTTTGCAAATTGTGCATGCTTCATTTCATGAGCAAAAACACTCACGCCCTACGACTTGCACGTGATCCATGAGTGCAATGTGAACTCGCTAGCCCATCGGTGGTACACCATCTCCAACTCCATCATGAAGTATTGCGGTGTGATTGCACAAGTTGAGAGAATGTGGCCGCCGGTCTCGTAAACCACGGAGATCGCAAGTTTTGCTTCTTGTTACTCTTCCAGGTTGGTTATTTCATTTGGTTCACTCCAGGGGCGGAGCCAGAAAATTTAGCCATTGGGTTCACTCATTTTGTGATAGCAATGAGATTACCTAGGTGGGCATTGCTTCCCGAAAATTTTCCCAGCAAAACCTTGTCCATGGACAAAAAAATTCCCATCCCCATCGAAATTTTTCCTCCCCGAGGAACTCGGTTTTTTGTGTACCCGCAAAAAAAAATAAACTTGCTGGGTTAGAGTTTTTTGGGCCTTGGGCCCAATCAGGCCTATTTTAGGCAGGACAGTGGCTCAAAAAAATTGGGTTAGATGGGCAGGATTAGCTTGAGGCTAATAACTTTTTTTTGGAGACAACATGTGAGGTGTTCATAGATAAGGCGGGTGCCCGTATAGGTAACACACTGCTCATTGGGTATATTTGACCTAGTAGTTTCCTTATCTGTAGGGATGCAGGGCGGCGTCTCGCATACGCCCGTAAAAGTAGGGACTAGTTTAAACTCAAACCAAGTCGGTAAAAAACATACAACTAAGGTGATCTGCTTTAACTACGAAACGGTGTGGATTGGGCGCCGCCTTGCATCCCTATCGTCTGGATTAAAATTGCTTCATCCCCGTTCCATAACACGGTAATTACCTGCAGTGAAGAGGTAAAGGGTGCCATTTGCATCTGGTGATCGATTTCTCTTTGAGAAATGTCGCCATAGTCTAGATCGATCAAAGTTTAGGGGAAAATCAATTAGAAAACTAGGGCAAAGATGTTGTATTAGGCTACTAGGTTAAATAGGAGATGCATAAGAGGAAAGAGACGTGGATGTGATTTGATTGCCTTCAAAATTATACTGCAATTGCCGCTGCTGACCTCTCCTTTTCAGCGATGCTAGCGGCCGGATGATGGGAGAACAACACAGGAGAGATCTCGTTTTTTTTTTGATGAGGGGCAGAGGAGAGATCTCGTGATGAGGGTGGGAACAGGGGGACAGGGGAGACGACAGGCTTTTATGGCCTGCAGATTACACATTATCGCATTTAGTTGTGGGCTTTTCTGTTTGTTTTTTACAACTATTTTGTGGGCTTTTGGTTGGGCATTCATCTGATAAATTTTTAAGGGACGGAGAATCAGGCTGGTGTGTTCCAAGTTCGATGGGTTCACGCGTGAATTCCTATTGGGTTCATAACAAACTCGTACCCATATACGTACGTGCAGCAAAAAGATCGTTGGGTTCAACTGAACCCAACGGCTGTACGCTAGCTCCGCCACTGGTTCACTCAACGTTCAAACTTGATAATCATCACGCTGTGTAGCCCAGGCACGCTACCGTGCTGAGGGCAGGCCATTTACGTTCGAACATTGTTGGATAAAGCTCAAAGGGACACAAGTGCGTGGGACGACAACATTTACGTTCATACTAAAACGTGCCGGCGTTTTGCAGGCTGCCGAGCGGTAGACATACACCATTGGGTTGATACTTTGTTTGGTTGATGAAGAGTGCCTCTGCAGTGTGGAGCTAGGCGAGAAGAAAAGTTGCTGTTGGTGGTGCGTTGGGGAACTGGCCGCGTGCCGACCCGTGAATTGCTCCCCGGGGATGGAAGCGGAGGAGCCAGCGGCCATAGCGCGCCCAGCGAGGATGTGACACGGTGCCGTGCCCGATGATGGCGTGTGGATCACCGGCGACCAGAGCGCCCGACCCGATGCACACATTGCATACTGGTCTGGCACTGGCAGTGCGGAAGGAGTGTGACCTATCGAGATTCCTCCTAGCCGAGGACATTTCGGGTTCATGTCATCAACCATTGGAACAGAGGCTCAATTCGACAGAAGCAGCTCTTGTACGCCAGCATCCACCGCTTCAGAAAGCATCTTCAACATGCGCCGGTCGCGCCGCGCGTAAAAAATATATATGCCGCGCGCGCATCGGCTGATTTGGCGCTGCGCGCAGCGCTGGCTCCAGCGGCCGCGCTAAAATGCAGCGCGCGCGTCGCTCCAGCAGCGCGTCAAAATGCAGCACGCGCGACTCGCCGATACATTGCATATGGCATTTTTCAACATAAAATGATGAACATTTTTAATACAATAAAAATTTCACACAAACAAGTTGATGAAGTTCATGCCCACAAGTTTAAAATTATGTCCACAAGTTCATCCAACCAAGTTCAAAATGCAAATTAAGTTCAATACACAAAGGAAAGACATATCATTCCTCGTCCTCGTCCTCGTCTTCGTCCTAGTCCTCATTTTCGGAAGACGATTCTTCCACCTCCGAAGATGAATCTTCCTCCCTCTCCTCATCACGCACCGCAACCGCATCACGTGAAGCTCCAACGGTGTTGGCAAGATCTTCAACGGCATCTTCATGAGAATGTGTGCGAGGAGGCTCATCGAAAGACATTCCGCCCATGGTGGCCGGAGGTGCACCCATGCCTCCCATGAGAGAAGCAAAACCCATGCCTCCCATCGTGGCCATAGCGTCGGAGGGTGCTCCAAAGCCAGCCATGTCTCCATTGCACCTAAACCGCCCACGGTACCTCCGAAGCCACCCATGGCACCCATGACGCCGAGGTCACCGCCACCCATGGCGCCGATGTCACCGCCACCCATTGCACGAACCATGCTCTTTTTTGGATCAAGACTTCTTGTTGGGCAAGATTGACATACTCCTTTTGCGCCGCATTGAGGTTAGTTGTGTCCAAGAAGAACAAGTGCTTCTCCCATTCCAACAATCTAGTTCGCTCCTCATTGCTCACCTTCCTCTCCTCCAAAGCCACCTTCCTCCCCTCGACCGCCACCCTCCTCTCCTCGGCCGCCAACCTTCTCTCCTCGGTCGCGGCATCTTGGGTCCTTGCCATTTTCCTCACCTCGTTGGCTTCTTTTCTTACCTTCACAATAGCTTCCATAGCATTTTTTAGCTCATCATCTCGTTTCCTCTTCTTCTTTTCGGTTTTGTCTTTCTTGCACCCATCTGGCCGCTTTGGCTTCGAGTATGAAATCGAGTTGGGTGTGGGGCTTCTCTTGCCGTCATCACTTGATGCATCATCCTCATCATCATCATCATCCAACTTAATTGTTCGCTTCCGTTTGTCGCTCAAATGCAAATCATCCGAATCTTCACGCTTCTTCCATTTCTCATCATCCTTCAACACATCATAGCAATGAGGCAAAGTAAATACCCTTCCTTTCTTGATCTTCCCCTTCTTGGTTTTCCTCTCCTCTTCTTTGAACAAGTTTTGCGCAATGTTGTACTACATGAAAACAAAGCAAGTTAGCACCAACAACAAGCAAAACAAAGCAAGTTTAGCACCAACATGTAAGATGAAATGGCACTTACTCTATCGTCCTCATTTGTGTCACTTGGGTTCAACTTGTCAACCGCCTTTTGACAAGCCGCCCACCTTTGATAATCCGAGTTGATTGTCGACCACCGGGACCTAAGTGATCGATTGGAGCGGTCAATTCCACTCACGTTGCAAGCATCAAAGTGTTCCTTCATCCGGTTTCAATAAGCATCTCTACTTTGATCACCTCCAACAGATGGATCCCTCGACACTTGCAACCAAGTATTGCATAGTAAGATGTCATCGGCATTGGTGTAATTGCCCGCTCTTCCTTTCAGTGCGTCGACAATGCCCTCACCCTCCTCGTCCACCTCGAACTCATGGTCTTTAAAATGCATGTCATTGGTTTGAGACCAATGCGAATTGTTGGAGCCAACACCCATCGTTGACATGTATGCATCATCATTGAGACTACAAATTTTTTTGCACAATGCAAATAAGCTATCTATATGTAACGAATGCATTCAAAAAATAACAAAAAAATGAAAAGTTAGAATTTTTTTTACCTTGAAGGCATTTCGTCGAACATGTTGTGCGCGCCGGCCGCCGGCTCAACGAGTGAGCTTGCCGGCGCTTCGGCAGCCGCCGCGCCCGTCGCACGCCCTGCAAGCTTCTTCCTCTTCGCCTTGGAGGTGCCGGAGCCGTCCGCCGCCTTGTTTTTCTTCGCCGATGTCTTGCCCGTCTTTGGCCGCGCCGCATTGGGGAGCTTTGAGGAGGAGGGGGCGGCGCCGGCGCGACGCCACCCGTCGCCGAGGTCATCCGCGGCGGCATGAAGAGGCCGCGCGCGAGGCCGCTCGTCGGAGGAGCTCCGGCGGAGGCGAGGCCAACGCCACCCGGGCTAGGGTTTGTGGCGGCGGCGGGGGCGGGGAGGGGGGGGGGGGGGTCGCGGCTATAGGACGGGGTGAGCGGGGTGCCGGCGCGTGCGTCCATGGGTGCGGGTCGCCGGCGCCGGCACGCGCGGGGCTTTGGAGGGAGAGAAGAAGAGCGCAGCGCGAGCGTCGTGTGTGCCGCACGCGGAAGCGGGCGCCACAAATACACCGCGCGAGGTGCCGCTTCCTAACGTGCGTCCAACTGGTTATATCGCGCGCGCGGTTATTGCGCACCCGCTGAAACCATCCGTCGAGTTGCGCGCGCGCTAAAACGGAGGATTTTACGGCGCGGCGCCTGTTTAGCGCGCCTGTTGGAGATGCTCGATGCGACCATAGAGAGAAATGCCAGGCGTGCCGTGCCTAACTCTGGCGTCTAGCCAGCGTGGCGTGCACCGAGCAGCAAGCCGGCGCACCCTGGGCGCGAACCCGTTGCGACGCCTCGCGCTCGACCTGGCCACGGAGTGCATGGACTCGATGTGCGCACAGCTCTGTGACTCCGACTACAGGCCGTTCACGAGGCTGGCCGCAGAGGTACGGAAGGACGCGGCGAGGCGCGGCGCCGTGGCGGGGCAGGCCCTGGACGACCTCGCCGCCGGCGATGTGGAGCGCGCGGTGGCGTTCTGGATCGGATCGGCGCGCTGATCGAACGTGACCTGGTCCAGGAGCTGGTGCACGAGGTCGGGCTAGACATGCTCTCCGTAAACTTGTGACATCAAAGGTTCCTTCGTGGTAGTGGTATACGGTACCAGGAGTTGTGATGAACAGGTATGTTTCAACCGTGTCGGAATGCAGAACCTAATAGCTTTCACAAAAGGAAACCCAAGCCAGTTTAAAAAAAGAGAAAAATAAAAGAAAAGGAATCCAAGCCCCTCTCCCCGTCCGAGTCGAGTCGGAATCCCCCAAACCCTTCTGCTTGAAGTAATAAATCGAAGCCACCGTGCATAGAGCCATAGATCTGGCTCTCGCTCTCGCTCTCGCCTCTCGACTATCGATCCATCGACCGATCTCTGGCTTGTTGCGATGGGGAGGCGTGCGATGATGACGTCGATACCTTCGCTGCTGAGGTTGGCATGCTTCTACACTGCCGCGATGACCTTGTATGTGGCAAACAAGATGCGAGAGGAAGAGGAGAGGACCTGGAGGGAGCGCCAGATGCAGTGGCAAGCCGCCGCCGCCGCCGCCAGGGACCACAAGACCTAGATATTGCTATTATTCTCAAATCGGCATTTTTATTTTTTCTAGATTCTGCAACCAGCTATGTTTTGTGATGATAGTATTATTTTGCTTGGCAACAAAGAAACCCATCTACTACACTTGGGAACTAATTTGTGCTTGGATGGTTAGACGGACAGTGGTATCCAAACCCACCTGTGCTTGTATTTTCCTGCATTTATTTCAGACCTTCCGGCGATGCCCGTTTAGTGGGAGCGGATATTCTTGTCGACTACGAAAACGTATGTAATGACTTCATTAATCTCAAGATGATATGCCGGCTCAGTCTCTCGGAGATGCTCATAAGGCTAGGGTGTCCGTACGTGCGTTCATAAGGATGAGTGTATGTACATACTCCCTACGTCTGGTGAAAAGTGTACATCTAGCTTCAAAATTTGTCCACAAAAGAGTATATGTCTATCTTTCCAATGCACTTTAAAGTAGAAAAAAATACTTCTCTCATCACACGGTAATAAAGATCAATAGCAATCTACACATGGTCTTCTAAATTGCTACATGCACTTTGCTCATTGAGGGTTGGGTAATTAAAGACGGGAGAGATGGTGGCTTGCACCTTTCCAATGCAATTTTTACTTAACTCTATAATTTGTCCTAAAAATTTTAAATGTACATTCTTTCCCGAACGGAGGGAGTATATATGAGCGTCCGCGTTTAAACTATGTTAAAGAAAAAACTACTCACTTATCTCAATAAGGGTGAAAGCCAGTGTGATCAGTTTCAATTGTCGCTCCTTCTTTTATGTCCTCTACTCTCAGCTTTATTTTATTCGAAATTGTTAAACATTATGCCAATGGCTAATCAAGGGGGATGACCCCTCTAAAAGTGCGATCTTCTTTCTTTTACAAAAAGGCTAAAAATCTGACATCAGGTTTTTGGACCTCCGACATGAACGCCTCAACATCCGATGGCAAGCACAAATCTTGAAGCAGGGATGGTGCACTCAAATGGTTCTCCCTTTTTCTTTTGTCTCCAACAACCCACTAGCCCACCCTCTATGCACTCTATCATCCCACCCCACTTCCCCTTTCGTTTTCTCTCCCGCCGCATCCTGCCATCCCCTAGTGATTCCCGCCGTCGGTGAAACCCAGCATGGGTGATGCATGACACAACACTACCTCGTTAGGCGCATGGTGTGAACCGCATCGTGCAAGGAAGACATATGCGAGTGGGCGGCCGCCCAAGATCTGTGTGGGCTAGGCAAGCCAAGAAGGTCAAGGACATCAAGAACCTTTATTTATTAAGATTCCTTATTTTCTTTTCATATGTAAGGTGTCATTTCTGATTATGGTTGCTCATGGAAATTTGAATATAAACCACATCATCTGTATTTTCTTTGAACTCACTTCACCTATTCTTGTTTCTTAATTTAACATGCAATGATATTGCCCAATGGAATGACTTGAGGGTGGAAGAGGTAGCGAGAAGATATCACTCTCCCCGGTTTTTTTTTTCCGCGAAATATCACTTTCCCTCGTTGCAATGTTAACTTTTGGGATTGTAACATTGGTCAACTATTCCGGGCTATTGATCTGTTATTATTCCAGATTTAGTTGTAATTTTGGAGTTAATTTATCTAGACGGTCATGGACTATCAATCGGGACTGTTTATCTTTTATTGTTTTCATTCTTGGGTTAATAATTCTGGAGTAGTAATCTTATGTTGAATTCCTCTATATTTTGTTTGCATGATGCATTCCTTCTGCTATTAATTGTCACCAATCTTACATTAAGAACAGTAAAACTGAACCTAAACCGAGCTCTCTCAGCGATTAGCGCTTTCGGCCGTCTGTTTTCCCAATCAAACTGTTTTCGGTCGTCCGATCTGACCAGTGCACCTCGTTTCACGCACGTCTCAGCGCACTTGGGCTACTCGTGGGCCTACTGTTCTGTGGGCTGCTATTCCCGAAACTATTTTGGAGCCCGCTCGTTCGCCTACACAGCCTAATGTATGATCCTGAGCGAACGGTTGTGATACGCACTGTGCATCTGCCTCGCCTCTAGACATGGGCCAACCTTACTCCACCCCTCCTGGCCTGCCTCTTCTTGCCCATCCGTTTCCCACGCAGATGACAATGGCGACGGCGGCGGCGGCGCCATCGGGGCGGTGAAGATGGCGGCGAGCTGAATAAGGGCGAGTCCGACTTCTTACTATCCGTCTGGCGCTGGCTGCGGCGTTGGCGACAATCCAGGGGCTTTTGTGCGTTGCGGATCCGGGAGACCGGAGGCCGTGGCGGTGGATCTCGCGTTCGAAACCTTCGCCGGATGTGGTGATGGCGACCGGAGCGGAGTCGGAGTTGGGGCTACATGCCCTGTTTTCGGGTTATGGTTTGTGGTGGTTCATCTACCTTCGCGTCTTTGGTGTGCTGGAGCCATGATGAAGGTATGGAGCTGACTTTTCCGTGAGGATTGTCCCCGGCAGATATGCTGGAATCTGACCTTGGTTCCCGTCCGATGGGTGGGACCTATTATGCCGCCTCAAAAGCCATAGATGGCGATGCGGGAAAATGGCTTCTATCGGCTCGAGCAGACGAGGAGCGGCCGGCCGGCAGGTCGTTAAAGCGAGCCTGGAGTTTAATGTCGTTGTCGGGACCCCGATCCCAAGTCACACCGATCTAGCATGTAACACTTCATATCACTTTGCGGCCTCACGCACGGTATCCCCACGGGTGCCACCTTACCTGGCCCGGGACCGTTTGCGCATTTTGGCTCACGTATATGATAGTGTCGCTAGCCTCCATATGACAAAGAACCCGGGCCGACATGGCTAGTCGTGAACCCAAAGCGGCACGGACCTATGGAGTCAGGCATACATGAATCGCATCGAACATGTCGGTCATCAACGAGTGATTCCGGGCTGTAGCACTGGGCTAACAGGACTCCGGGGATCCCGGGCTGTAGCAGGCTAGGCAGGACTCCGGAGATCACCATGTGACATTTCCCCGAAGGGACAGACATAGGGACGAAGTGAAACACATGCCGGCCAGTCAAGTGTCCTGAACAGTAGTACTGGGCTAGCAGGACTCCGGTGAACCGGGCTGTAGCGGACTACTATGGCTCGAGGAACACTAGACTACATTTCCCCATAAGAAAGGCTGCGAAGGATAAACAACTAGATTGTCGGATCCCACACATAGCAATACACGTTACACGTACGCATAACATGCATGTATGTGCGGTACATCATGGCATCACAACATAACTCAAACTCATATAAATAAGGGCCCAGAAGAGCCACATAGCATAAATACAAACAGGGGTCACATGACCCATCATTCAGAGCATACAAGCAACAAGCGGAAGCATTACATGTCTGAGTACAGACAACTATAAAATAAAAAGACTAAGAGGCCTGACTAACACGACCCTCCCAAGGGTACAAGATCGTAGCTGGGATACAAGCTACTCGTCGAAGCCACTAGTGTAACCAACTGCAAAACATAAATAAGCAAACGTGAGTACAAAGGTACTCAGCAAGTCTTACTTCAGAGCTATCTACATATGCATCATTATCAACAAAGGGGGTGATGGAGTTTAACAGCAGCAAGCCAGCTTTGACTCAATGGCTAATCTATACTACGAGTATCAGAAACTTCTTTGAGGTGAGAAGACGCACTCGAGTCCACAACTTCACCATATCAATACTCCACTATGGATCCGTTCCCGTCTCCCTACGAGAAGGCCATCCATAGCACTCACGCTTATCTTGCGTATTTTAGAGTATCCACTTCAAATTGTCTATGTACTATATAAGTTCTCCAAGTTTCCATATCCGAGGAAAACGGCTATTCGAATAGATATTATTGACCCTGCAGGGGTGTACTTCTTCACACACGCTCTCGCCACTTATAGCCCTGTACACGTCATGTACCTCGGCAACCTTCAAGCGGAAGCCGGGCGAGGGTGTCGGCCACGACCTGACTAACCACACAAGTCTCTCGTCCAGGTTTATCGCCTATTCGGGTTCCATCCGCAAGGAGATCCGGCCGGGGTGTCGCTCACGGCCCCAAACGATGTGTGCAGGGTTCCCAAGCCCACCACCCGGGTGCCACTTGGTACACCGTGCCACAGTGCCTAGTCTGTCCCAAGCCCGTCCCGTCGGACACCACCTGGTAGACAAGTAGCACTACCTACAAACGCCAGAAACTAGTTGCAACTCCTGGACAGAGATCAAGTGGGTTAATAAGTCGAGAGGGGCCGGATAACCGGAACCCAATGTGTGGTAGTAACTGGACTTGGATAACATACACAGAACTCAGTGCTTAAGGACGGTTCCAATGAGACAACCCACCATGTACTCCTACATGGCCTCTCATCGCTACCTTTACCAAAACGTGTTCACACACTTAGCCTTTACCGGTAGGACATGTTCACCACTCCGATTCATTCCCGATGAATCAGACCTGACACAACTCTAAGCATAGCTGGCATAAAGAAAACAAGCATGGATGAGCAGGCACATCAAGGCTCAAGCAACTCCTACTCATGCTAGTGGGTTTCAACTATTTACTGTGGCAATGACAGGTCATGCAGAGGAATGGGTTCAGCTACCGCAGCAGAAAGTAGCAGTTTGAATCGTTGTTGTCCTAATGCAGTAAAAGGAGCAGGAGCGAGAGAGTGGGACTTTATCGGGATGCTCAAGGGGGTTTGCTTGCCTGATAGATCCACGAAGAAGCACTGCTCCTCAGACAGGTACTCGGGACACCTTCCGGAGTAGAACCTATCGAGAGGGAACGGTGCCGGCAATCAATAAACAACCATATGCAACAATATGATGCATGAAGATGACATTCAAAAATGCTATGGTTTGCCCTAATGCATCTAGCATCAATTTGGTTGAAGTCCATATGAACCAAGGGTTCATATGCAAACCCTAATTTAGATATATAACATGCCATTATTACGTTTTCACTTATACAGTAGGTATAAGTTGGTTTTTCATGCATGAAACTGGCATAAATGGATTCCTTGCATTTTTCTGATAATTTTTCATATATAATTTATTTGATTTGGAGTTACGGTTGAATTACTATGAATTTTTGAAGTTTTAACTATTTTCTGGAATTTCTCTGAATTATTTAAAATCCAGAAAAACAGATATTTCATCAGCATGATGTCAGCATTGCGTCAGCGGTCAACGGAGTTGTCCGAGTCAAACCTGACGTGTGGGGTCCACACGTCAGTGACTTAGTTAGTTGACAGGGGTTATTAAACTAATCTAATTAAAGGATTAGGATGCCAGGGCCCACTGTCAGCGTCAGGGATTAGTTAAACAGGGATTAATTAGTCGTTAAACTAATCCTAATTAAAACTTAACAGGGCCGGGCCCACATGTCACTGAGAGAGAGGGAGAGGTCAACGGGGCCGTGGGGGGTCAAAACCACCGGCGGCTTGACGCCGGCGAGCCAGACGCGGCGGAGGGCCTCGGAATTCGCCCTCCGGCGACCATTTAGGCAGCGGAGGCCACCTACGCGACGCCCAGGCTCGCGCGCATCCAGTGGGACACGCGGGAGGCCGTGGGGTGGCCGGAGACGACCGCAGCGAGGTCATCCACGGCGACCGGAGCTACGGGAACAGCGGGTTCAGCGCTACAGGGCACTAGGGGGGCTGCGATTGGGTGCAAACGACGCGCAGGAGGGCACTGAGCACGGCGGTGAGCTCGGTTGCGAGCTATGGCAGCTGTGGCCACGGCGGCGACATGGACGGCGGAGCGGAGCTCTCGGCCAAGGTGGAACTGAGGCCTAGGCAGTGCAAACGCGAAGAGGGGAAGAGGGGTTCGGCGCGGAAGCTCACAGCGGAGGCGACGGGATGGTCAGCGGGCTCGGGGAGGACCAGTCGGCGGCGAATTTAGCGGCGGCGATCCGCGGCTCCGACGAAGGGGATGATGGCGGTGGCGATGCTGCAGTGCTCCTGGCGTCGTCCAGCTCGACGAGGAGGCGTAGTCGAGGGCGGCGGTGCTCCTGGACAGTAGCAAGGGACGAGGGAGAGGCAGTGGCCGCGGCAATGGCAAATGGCGGCGACAGCAGCGCTCGGCCGCGTGAGGGGGAGGGCGAGTGAGAGAGACAGAGGAAAGGGGAGGGCACGGGGAGAGAGTGAAGGAGTCGGGGTGGTGCGTGGCGCTCGCAGCGGCCTCCAGCGACGATCGAGGAAGCAGGAGGTGGCCGGTGCGTGCTCGCGCGCGGCGAGCACACGCGCGCCGTCCTCCTGGCAGGAGGTTGGCGATGACCTGGCCTGGGCCAACAGTGTTGGGCCGGCACAGGAGCTGGGCCGCCAGGTAAGGCAGGTAAGCCCTTTTTTTTGTTCCTGTTTTTCTTTTCTATTTCTGACATTGGTTTTATAATTTAAAGAAATGTTAAAACATTTACATAAATGCTGAAAAAAATGTGGCATCTAGATATAATATTCTAGAGGCCCTCACCAATTCCCAACATTTTTGGAGCTATTAAAAATATTTATATAATTTAAACAGCTCCAATTCAAATATTTAAGCATTGATTCAAAAATCCAAAATGGGAAGGAAAAATGTGCATCACCTCTGGTTGTTGTTCCCAACATTTTCCAAAGACCATGAACGTTTTTGAAAAGCATTTTGGGTTCATTGAAATTCCACTTTTAATTTGAACCTATTTGAATTGCTTTGGTGCTAGGGTTTGCAACTTCCCCATTTCAATTTCATTTGAAATATAAACATGATGCACAAAGCAAGCCTAGGACCATACCATAAGTAGGGATGTGACAACTCGCCCCCACTCGAAGAAATCTCGTCCCGAGATTCAGGAGTTGGCGGAAAGAAAGCGGGATACTCAAGTCGAAGACGATCTTCACGCTCCCAAGTGGCTTCTCTCTCAGAATGATGAGACCACTGAACCTTGAGAAACTTGATGTTATGACGTCGAGTGACATGCTCTGCTTGATCCAGAATGTGAATGGGGTACTCTCGATAAGTGAGGTTATCTTGGAGATCAAGCGTTTCGTGGTCCACTCCGCGGATGGGATCCGAGAAGCAACGCCTGAGTTGAGAGACGTGGAAAACATCATGAACTCGAGAAAGATGTGGGGGTAGTTCCAACTGGTAGGCAACCTCTCCTCGTTTAGCGAGAATGCGAAAAGGACCGATGTAACGAGGAGCCAACTTGCCCTTGATACCAAAACGATGGGTACCCTTCAAAGGAGTAACCCGAAGGTAAGCCTTATCGCCAACTTCATAAGCCACTTCCTTATGACGACGGTCATACTGGCTCTTTTGACGAGATTGGGCTGTTTTCAAATTCTCACGAATGATGCGAACTTGCTCTTCGGCCTCCTGGATCATATCCGGTCCAAAGAATTGTCTTTCGCCGGTTTCTGACCAGTTCAAAGGTGTTCGACATCTTCGTCCATACAGGATCTCGAAGGGTGCTTTCTTAAGACTGGATTGGTAGCTATTGTTATAAGCTAACTCGGCAAAGGGAAGACATTTCTCCCAATCCATACCGAATGAGATAACGCAAGCTCTAAGCATGTCTTCGAGAATTTGGTTGACCCTTTCCACCTGACCACTTGATTGAGGGTGGAAAGCGGTACTGAAAGAAAGATGGGTGCCCATGGCAGTTTGGAAACTTTCCCAGAAATGAGAGGTGAAAAGACTGCCACGGTCTGAATTGATCTCTAGTGGAACACCATGGAGTGACACTATTCGGGAGATATATAAGTCAGCGAGCTGACTAGCAGTGATACTCTCTCGAAAAGGTAGGAAGTGAGCCACTTTGGAAAGACGATCGATGACTACGAAGATAGCATTATTTCCTTTCTTGGTCCTGGGAAAGCCGGTGATGAAGTCCATACCAACTTTGTCCCATTTCCACTCAGGAATAGCTAAAGGTTGAAGGGTGCCAGCAGGTCTTTGATGCTCTGCCTTAACGCGACGACAAACGTCACAGTTGGCAATATACTGAGCGATTTCTCTCTTCATCCTAGTCCACCAGAACCTATGGCGTAGGTCCTGATACATCTTTGTACTACCGGGATGAATCGTGAGAGGGGATTCGTGGGCCTCCTTAAGGATCAGCTGCTGCATCTATTGACATTTGGGAACCACCAAACGGTTACCAAAGTAAACAACACCTCGTTCATCCATGGAGAAACAACCGGCAACTCCCTTGGAAATATTCTTCTTGATCCGGGAGATTCCCGTATCATGCTTCTGAGCCTCTACGATCTGATCCGTAAGGGTAGGTTTCGCCACCAAGGTAGAAAGGAAACCATGAGGAGCTATGTGAAGGTTAAGCTTACAGAATTCCTCATGGAGGGGCGGTTGACAATGTTGCAACATGAGGTTGTTGCAATAGGATTTACGACTTAAAGCATCAGCAATGACATTGGCTTTGCCTGGGGTGTAGGTGATTCCTAAGTCGTAATCCGAGATCAACTCCAACCAACGTCTCTGTCTGAGATTCAGATCCGGTTAGGTGAAGATATACTTGAGACTCTGATGGTCGGTGTAGATTTCGCAACGGTCACCAAGAAGGTAATGCCGCCAGGTCTTAAGTGCATAGACTACGGCTGCAAGCTCCAGATCATGTGTAGGATAATTTTCCTCATGTGGATGCAACTGTCGAGATGCATAGGCAATCACATGACGATCCTGCATAAGAATGCAACCTAGTCCTTGACGCGAAGCATCGCAATAGATAACAAAGTCTTTAGTAAAATCCGGTGGCACGAGTATGGGCGCAGAAGTCAGGCGTCTTTTCAGTTCCTGAAAACTGTGCTCACACTGTGGGGACCACTCAAACTTTTTATCTTTCTTGAGAAGTTCCGTGAGAGGTTTGGCCACTTTGGAGAAGTTTTCAACGAAGCGGCGACAATAACTGGCTAGACCGAGGAAACTCCTAACTTGTTTGCCTGTTTCGGGTGGAGTCCAATCGAGAACGGCTTTGACTCTCTCGGGATTTACAGCAATGCCCTTACCGGAGATCACGTGGCCTAAATAGGTTACTTCTGGCAACCAAAATTCACACTTGGAGAACTTGGCATAAAGGCGATGCTCTCTGAGTTTTTCTAACACAAGCCTAAGATGTTCGACATGCTCTTCCTCGTTCTTCGAGTAAATAAGAATATCATCGAGATAAACCACGACGAACTTATCTAAGTACTCCATAAAGACCGAGTTCATCAAGCGGGAGAAAGTAGCTGGAGCATTGGTTAGGCCGAAAGACATCACGGTGTACTCGTATTGACCATAACGGGTGACAAAGGCCGTTTTGGGGATGTCCCCGTTTCTGATCTTGATTTGGTGGTAGCCTAACCTCAAATCCATCTTGGAAAAGACTGAGGATCCAGCGAGCTGATCATACAGGTCGTTGATCCTGGGGAGCGGATACTTGTTCTTTATCGTGACCAAATTAACGGGACGATAATCTACAACCATCCGGTCCGTACCATCCTTCTTCTTGACAAAGAGAACGGGGCAAGCCCAGGGAGAAGAACTGGGACGGATGAAACCCTTTTGCAAGGACTCATCAAGTTGTTCCTTAAGCTCGGCTAACTCCAAAGGTGCCATCTTGTATGGTCTTCTAGAGATTGGAACAGTTCCTGGGATAAGTTCTATGACAAACTCTACATCTCTGTCAGGTGGGACACCTGGCAGTTCTTCTGGAAAGACATCCGGGAAGTCACGGACTACCGGAATATCTTCAAGGTCTGGAAGAGGGCTGGCATTAAGAGAATAGAGTTGACGCCTTGCAACTCTAGTGGAGACAGTGACTAATTTGCCAGATGGATGTGTAAGTTGAACAGATCTGGTGTAACAATCGATCTTGGCATGATGAGCTGTCATCCAGTCCATACCCAAGATGATGTTAATATCTGAGGACTTGAGAGATATCAAAGAAGCAAGGAAAACCAGTCTATCAACAAGGATTTCATTACCATGGCTTACCTTGGAGGTTTGCCATTTGGAACCAGGAGTCTGGATTATTAATGGAGTTGGCATATCACAAAATGACATGTCGTGCATCCGAGCATAACCTTCAGATATGAAGGAGTGGGATGCTCCGGTATCAAACAGAACTGAAGCTGGGTGACAATTGACAAGAAGTGTACCCAGTACGACATCGGGATCATCTTGAACTTCTGAAACGGAGACATGGTGCACACATGCTCGTTCAATGGAGGCTGGCTTGGTACTGATCATCTTGACTGATGGCTTTTCACGGCCAACAGACCTCTCAGACGGGGGTGGAGCATAACTAGACTGAGGGCAGTCACGTGCATAGTGTCCTGGTTCTCCGCAGGTAAAGCAAGTTCCTGAGGTAAGACGTGGACCTACGTTGGCAAGTGGTCCACTAGTAGGCCTGAGTGGAGCATGTTGCTGAGTTGGGTGAGGCGCCACATAGGATGGCCTCGGTGCATATCGAGGTGGAAGAGCCGAGTTCGGAATCCAAATCCATCGCTTCTGAGAGCCAGAGCGGGAGGAAGAACCCAGATCACGGTTGTGCTTACGAGACTCCTCGTAAGTGAGTTGAGCTGTCTCTGCATTAATGGCCTTGTTCACAAGAGCCTGGAAAGTATCACAATGATGCAGGTGGAGATCACGACGCAACTTAGGGTGGAGACCCTTCCGGAACCTAGCCTGCTCCTTAGCGTCCGTGGACACTTCTTCTGTAGCATAGCGGGCGAGGTTTCCAAACTCCCTACTGTAAGCATCAACAGGCAGCTTACCCTGGGTAAAATTACAGAACTCTTCCCTCTTGCGGTCAAAGAGAGCCTGAGGAATGTGGTGCTCACGAAAAGCCTCGGTGAAATCTCTCCAGGTAGGAATCTGACCAGCTGGAAGCATAGCTTCAAAGCTCTGCCACCAAATACTAGCAGGTCCTTCCAAGTGATAAGTAGCATAGGTGACCTTGTCACTTTCAACGACGTTCGCAGAATGCAACTTGCGAGTGATGCTTCGGAGCCAGTCATCCGCATCGAGTGGCTCAATGGAATGATGGAAGGTGGGTGGTTTCAGACCAATGAAGTCGGTGATGGAAACTAACTTCTTACGCTGATGTGCGGTGTTCTGCTCAATCTGTGCCAGCAAGCGGTTAGTCTCACGCTTGTTCCTCTCGGATGCTAACAAGAACTCTGCCACCAAAGGCTGGTCAGGAGGATCCTCGTCCCTACCATCTCCATGGTTCTTGCTATGAGCAACTGGAGCTCGGTTAGCAAACGACATCCTGACACAGAAACCAAGGAAACAAGGGTGGAATTAGCATCGACCTAGGGATGCGGAAAGTAATGCAAAAGCATTGGAAAGTCTTGAAATCTTGGGACAATTTCAGCAGCATAACGGCTGTAAATGCTCAACAGGATGTTTGAGACATTCATCAAGGAATAGCATAATCAATCAGCATCATAATATCAAGGTTCTGGGTCAAACTGAGGACACACAGAAGTAGTAGAACTGTATTGAGACACAACCCAACAATCCTAAGACCTTACGGTTTAGTAACACGTCATCCTGAGAGATAGAGAAGAAGCCTAGACCTTAACCCTCGTAGAAAAGAAGAGGCTGACTCAGAAAGAATGACATGAGGTAAAGGAGTAAAAAGAGCCTTACGTTCCCTTCCACAATCAATTCCCTTATGTAACTAAAGCATTTCTAGACTCAACTTCGACCAGTTTGGCTTAGTAATCCTACAGTCAGTCAGGCTCTGATACCAAGTCTGTCGGGACCCCGATCCCAAGTCACACCGATCTAGCATGTAACACTTCATATCACTTTGCGGCCTCACGCACGGTATCCCCACGGGTGCCACCTTACCTGGCCCGGGACCGTTTGCGCATTTTGGCTCACGTATATGATAGTGTCGCTAGCCTCCATATGACAAAGAACCCGCGCCGACATGGCTAGTCGTGAACCCAAAGCGGCACGGACCTATGGAGACATGCATACATGAATCGCATCGAACATGTCGGTCATCAACGAGTGATTCCGGGCTGTAGCACTGGGCTAACAGGACTCCGGGGATCCCGGGCTGTAGCAGGCTAGGCAGGACTCCGGAGATCACCATGTGACATTTCCCCGAAGGGACAGACATAGGGACGAAGTGAAACACATGCCGGCCAGTCAAGTGTCCTGAACAGTAGTACTGGGCTAGCAGGACTCCGGTGAACCGGGCTGTAGCGGACTACTATGGCTCGAGGAACACTAGACTACATTTCCCCATAAGAAAGGCTGCAAAGGATAAACAACTAGATTGTCGGATCCCACACATAGCAATACACGTTACACGTACGCATAACATGCATGTATGTGCGGTACATCATGGCATCACAACATAACTCAAACTCATATAAATAAGGGCCCAGAAGAGCCACATAGCATAAATACAAACAGGGGTCACATGACCCATCATTCAGAGCATACAAGCAACAAGCGGAAGCATTACATGTCTGAGTACAGACAACTATAAAAGAAAAAGACTAAGAAGCCTGACTAACACGACCCTCCCAAGGGTACAAGATCGTAGCTGGGATACAAGCTACTCGTCGAAGCCACTAGTGTAACCAACTGCAAAACATAAATAAGCAAACGTGAGTACAAAGGTACTCAGCAAGTCTTACTTCAGAGCTATCTACATATGCATCATTATCAACAAAGGGGGTGGTGGAGTTTAACAGCAGCAAGCCAGCTTTGACTCAATGGCTAATCTATACTACGAGTATCAGAAACTTCTTTGAGGTGAGAAGACGCACTCGAGTCCACAACTTCACCATATCAATACTCCACTATGGATCCGTTCCCGTCTCCCTACGAGAAGGCCATCCATAGCACTCACGCTTATCTTGCGTATTTTAGAGTATCCACTTCAAATTGTCTATGTACTATATAAGTTCTCCAAGTTTCCATATCCGAGGAAAACGGCTATTCGAATAGATATTATTGACCCTGCAGGGGTGTACTTCTTCACACACGCTCTCGCCACTTATAGCCCCGTACACGTCATGTACCTCGGCAACCTTCAAGCGGAAGTCGGGCGAGGGTGTCGGCCACGACCTGACTAACCACACAAGTCTCTCGTCCAGGTTTATCGCCTATTCGGGTTCCATCCGCAAGGAGATCCGGCCGGGGTGTCGCTCACGGCCCCAAACGATGTGTGCAGGGTTCCCAAGCCCACCACCCGGGTGCCACTTGGTACACCGTGCCACAGTGCCTAGTCTGTCCCAAGCCCGTCCCGTCGGACACCACCTGGTAGACAAGTAGCACTACCTACAAACGCCTGAAACTAGTTGCAACTCCTAGACAGAGATCAAGTGGGTTAATAAGTCGAGAGGGGCCGGATAACCGGAACCCAATGTGTGGTAGTAACTGGACTTGGATAACATACATAGAACTCAGTGCTTAAGGACGGTTCCAATGAGACAACCCACCATGTACTCCTACATGGCCTCTCATCGCTACCTTTACCAAAACGTGTTCACACACTTAGCCTTTACCGGTAGGACATGTTCACCACTCCGATTCATTCCCGATGAATCAGACCTGACACAACTCTAAGCATAGCTGGCATAAAGAAAACAAGCATGGATGAGCAGGCACATCAAGGCTCAAGCAACTCCTACTCATGCTAGTGGGTTTCAACTATTTACTGTGGCAATGACAGGTCATGCAGAGGAATGGGTTCAGCTACCGCAGCAGAAAGTAGCAGTTTGAATCGTTGTTGTCCTAATGCAGTAAAAGGAGCAGGAGCGAGAGAGTGGGACTTTATCGGGATGCTCAAGGGGGTTTGCTTGCCTGATAGATCCATGAAGAAGCACTGCTCCTCAGACAGGTACTCGGGACACCTTCCGGAGTAGAACCTATCGAGAGGGAACGGTGCCGGCAATCAATAAACAACCATATGCAACAATATGATGCATGAAGATGACATTCAAAAATGCTATGGTTTGCCCTAATGCATCTAGCATCAATTTGGTTGAAGTCCATATGAACCAAGGGTTCATATGCAAACCCTAATTTAGATATATAACATGCCATTATTACGTTTTCACTTATACAGTAGGTATAAGTTGGTTTTTCATGCATGAAACTGGCATAAATGGATTCCTTGCATTTTTCTGATAATTTTTCATATATAATTTATTTGATTTGGAGTTACGGTTGAATTACTATGAATTTTTGAAGTTTTAACTATTTTCTGGAATTTCTCTGAATTATTTAAAATCCAGAAAAACAGATATTGCATCAGCATGACATCAGCGTTGCGTCAGCGGTCAACGGAGTTGTCCGAGTCAAACCTGACGTGTGGGGTCCACACGTCAGTGACTTAGTTAGTTGACAGGGGTTATTAAACTAATCTAATTAAAGGATTAGGATGCCAGGGCCCACTGTCAGCGTCAGGGATTAGTTAAACAGGGATTAATTAGTCGTTAAACTAATCCTAATTAAAACTTAACAGGGCCGGGCCCACATGTCACTGAGAGAGAGGGAGAGGTCAACGGGGCCGTGGGGGGTCAAAACCACCGGCGGCTTGACGCCGGCGAGCCAGACGCGCCGGAGGGCCTCGGAATTCGCCCTCCGGCGACCATTTAGGCGGCGGAGGCCACCTACGCGACGCCCAGGCTCGCGCGCATCCAGTGGGACACGCGGGAGGCCGTGGGGTGGCCGGAGACGACCGCGGCGAGGTCATCCACGGCGACCGGAGCTACGGGAACAACGGGTTCAGCGCTACAGGGCACTAGAGGGGCTGCGATTGGGTGCAAACGACGCGCAGGAGGGCACTGAGCACGGCGGTGAGCTCGGTTGCGAGCTATGGCAGCTGTGGCCACGGCGGCGACATGGACGGCGGAGCGGAGCTCTCGGCCAAGGTGGAACTGAGGCCTAGGCAGTGCAAACGCGAAGAGGGGGAGAGGGGTTCGGCGCGGAAGCTCACAGCGGAGGCGACGGGATGGTCAGCGGGCTCGGGGAGGACCAGTCGGCGGCGAATTTAGCGGCGGCGATCCGCGGCTCCGACGAAGGGGATGATGGCGGTGGCGATGCTGCAGTGCTCCTGGCGTCGTCCAGCTCGACGAGGAGGCGTAGTCGAGGGCGGCGGTGCTCCTGGACAGTAGCAAGGGACGAGGGAGAGGCAGTGGCCGCGGCAATGGCAAACGGCGGCGACAGCAGCGCTCGGCCGCGTGAGGGGGAGGGCGAGTGAGAGAGACAGAGGAAAGGGGAGGGCACGGGGAGAGAGTGAAGGAGTCGGGGTGGTGCGTGGCGCTCGCAGCGGCCTCCAGCGACGATCGAGGAAGCAGGAGGTGGCCGGTGCGTGCTCGCGCGCGGCGAGCACACGCGCGCCGTCCTCCTGGCAGGAGGTTGGCGATGACCTGGCCTGGGCCAACAGTGTTGGGCCGGCACAGGAGCTGGGCCGCCAGGTAAGGCAGGTAAGCCCTTTTTTTTGTTCCTGTTTTTCTTTTCTATTTCTGACATTGGTTTTATAATTTAAAGAAATGTTAAAACATTTACATAAATGCTGAAAAAAATGTGGCATCTAGATATAATATTCTAGAGGCCCTCACCAATTCCCAACATTTTTGGAGCTATTAAAAATATTTATATAATTTAAACAGCTCCAATTCAAATATTTAAGCATTGATTCAAAAATCCAAAATGAGAAGGAAAAATGTGCATCACCTCTGGTTGTTGTTCCCAACATTTTCCAAAGACCATGAACATTTTTGAAAAGCATTTTGGGTTCATTGAAATTTCACTTTTAATTTGAACCTATTTGAATTGCTTTGGTGCTAGGGTTTGCAACTTCCCCATTTCAATTTCATTTGAAATATAAACATGATGCACAAAGCAAGCCTAGGACCATACCATAACTAGGGATGTGACAGTCGTAAGGATCGCTGTGCTTAGGTTGCAGGGCTTGTGGTATGTTTCCGTCTTTGTTTGTGTACCGAGTGCTTTTATGTGCTGGTGTCATGTACTGCGTATAAGAATATCATATCAATACAAGGATCCTTTTATAAAATAAAAGACAATGGCGACCTGGGCGCATCAGCTTCCCAAAGCTTGTGGCAGACTCCCCGCGTGGGGACACAATTGGGCATGCCGCTGCCTTCCAGTGGAGTGCCAGATTCGCGTGTAGCCGCAGCGAGCAGCATGGTCCTCCCGGAGTTATCCGCAAGTGTGTGCAGCAGCAGCTGTGGCAAATCCAATCCATATGTGCTTGTTTCAGGAGTGAGCACTAAGTCGGTGGCAAATCAAACCGATCTGCTTATTCTACTTCGTGAAGACTGCAATGGTACTGCCTTCTATACAGTCTGTAGGAACAATGTTGATAAATTAATTTGAACTTTGGAAGGATTTTATGTGGTTTTGGTTCTAGCATGTTCCTGCAGGAGTTCTGAAACTGGAGACGTCTTGGGCGATGGACGCCATGCATACAGTGGCGCTTGAGATCAGGTTGTTTGCTGAGGAGGTGAACTGGATGGTTGGCATCGGTTCGTAGTATGATAATTAATTAATGCTAACTTTCTAACAAACAGCAGCAACATAGATTTAGTGATCTTCTTTAATCACAGAATATTGTATCACCTCTGTTTCAAAATATAAGATGTTTCAGTAGGCTAAACTAAGCATGCCAAAACTTCTTATATTTTGGAACGGAGGTAGTGTATTTATACGGGAGTATTTGATCACTCAACTATATATCTTGAATGCAGTTTACCAGACTGAAGCTAGCAAATTATGGGCATGTACATATTCGTTTTTTAAACCTTTCAATTATGCACAGACAACTAGCAAATTATGAGCAATCTATGTATTTATTTACCAAACCTTGCAACTATGAATGGACTAAACAATTGGAAGACAGTTTTGTTGGACCAACCATATTGATTGCTCACTAGCAGCATTTCAGCAAGTAGATAATAGTAATTCAGGTAAAGGTTCTTTTTTCTTTGCAAAATATAAAATGGACAAGTCACCTTCTCAAGTAGTTTGGGGATGTCCCTTGGGAAATAGTACTTGCTTACTCGATTTTGTTCGTAGTTCGAACATGGACCTTAGAAGGGTAATTTTGCTAGATTGGACGTTAAATATATTTCTTTTTTGCGAATAAGTTATATATTCCTTTATAAAAAATCTACCTAATTTTATGTTGGATACCTTCATATATTTGGGTAGATACAAATAACTATCATCATGAAAATTTAACTTCCTCAATTTTTTTTGCTAGATTGTTTTTTCATGCCAGATTCAGATTCAACCAAGTGAGGATTCTTCTCTCTAAAAAAAACAAGTGAGGATTCCAAATTGGTCACAGAATAAGAGAACGCTTTGCAGTCCTCTTCGGCTCTTCGCTGCTTCCCCGGTATGACAACACTCTTCGAACCATTTCTTTGGAGACAATACATTTTAATTTGTCTTACAATACCTACAGTTTTCTTCATACAGCAATTCCTCCACCTGCCATTGAACTCCACCAATGATGGATCTACAATAAATAGACAAGGAACCCAGAGGTTGACTCCCAATGTCTCCTTTTATGGAATTATGCCACATACTATGTAGTTTGTATCATGATTGCAATATACAGGAATCAAGGTGATACCGAGGAGATTTTCACTTCATATGATGTTTTGGTGATGTAAACCAGCAAGAAGATTTTCTTACAGGTATATACAACTTTGTTTTCAGCTTCATTGAAGTCGGCTTTATTTAGACATCAAACACACTTGAAGGTAAACCTTTTCAAAATCCTCAATCGACCTGTTTTATATTGTACAGTTTGAAATCTCTTGCACATGAATGACTATTTATTGATAGTGCCACAAAGATGTGACCGAAGTTGCTTCTTTGTCTGCACTATAGATTGGCTCTCACGCATACCTTCATATATCTAAGGAAATAAATTCATATTACATTGAAGAAAGGGACGGGCGCGGCAACGCGCGCCATCAATGATCTAGTTCTTAAAAAGTTGATCCCAAGTCTCTCAACATGCAAAGTGTCCACCTCAACCTCCCACTAAGCAATGTATTAGAGTCCTCTCTCCCATTAAGCCATGCAAAATCTGCCATATAAGCACCTCAACGTCCCACTAAGCAATGTATTTAAATCTTCTCTTCCACTAAGTCATGCAAAATGTGCCACGTAAGCGAGTCATGCATTTAACTTATAAATTATAATTATTTTTTGTCTATGCATGTAATGCTCCCACATCATATATTCATGTTAGTCATCCTTCACATTTTTGTTCAAAATGACATTTTTAACTGCAATTCAAAAGTTTTTATTCTATTTTTAGACACTTCCTTTTATTGATTTTCAAGCTTATACTTTCTTTTCATTAGATTTAGTGGTTTTTTATTTTCTGCTACTGCAAAACGTTCCTTATTTTTATTTTCTACTGCAAACCATTTCTTATTTTTATTTTCTTACTCTTTTCCTCCTTACCGTATGCCCCTCTCTCTTTCAATTTGTTTATTATACTACCATCCCGCTGCAACGCGCGGGGTATTGTCTAGTTGAATATGATTCCGTGACATAGTTTCGTTCTGCTTAACAATTTAGTAGAAATTTGAGCAAATTTCGGCCACTTTTCGTTCCAAATTTCAATATCCTTTTGTTTGTGGCTTTTCGTCTGGAACTTTCTAAGAAAAAAAAATCTGAAATGCTGAATTTTGCCCAGGTCCGGTAAAAACAGATAACGAAATGGGTGCGCTCCACGACGAGATCGCCGGGGCTGCTGGATGTTTTGTTGGTAGTGTTGGTGCCGCTGGCCGTGCTTCAGGGGATGTTTCGTTCAGGGACTTTTTAGACCCAGAGACTAGAAAAAGTCCCTAAGAATCAAACGGAAGGAACTTTTTCTACAAAGACTAGAAAAAGACTCTACCGAAGAGTTTTTTTTATTAGTCCCTGGGACTAGAAAAAGTCCTAAAACTTCTGAACCAAACACCCCCTAAATCTTGAGAAAACCATGGTCATCTGAATGACACGGTGACGTCATCGCTCAGTCGTGCATGCCGTGCTCCCTCCCGTGCACGCGTTAATGTCTGGAGGTCCATGTCTGTCCTCTAGTTGCAGCTGAGACCCAATCTGATCCAACCGTTGCTTCTCGTACACTAACGGTTGGATCAGTTCCTCCTTTCGAGTTCGGACCCTGAAATCTCAACAAAACTGGGATCTGCCTAACCTTTCTTTTAGGCTAAAATAAAAAACACACTCGCTTTATTGATTAATGACAAGGTTCAAAGGGATATATGACTAACATCAAGGGGCTGAAGAAGCCACAAATGGCGGCCTTTTGAGAGACCTAGAGGGTATTTATCGAGACCTCATTCACATGGACGAGACGAGAGCCAGATGAGAGGATGTTGCCGTGCCGTGCCCGTGCCCGTACCGCGCCGTGACAGGAGTGTGCGGCCCGGTGCACCCGTAGCACCCTGGCAGTGGCAGTGCCCCACGAGACGCAAAGCCGAAGTGGCCAGTTGGAGCGGAGAGGGGAACGTGGCAGTGGCAGGCGGCCACGGCTCTATTCACGCCGCCAGTTCACTGTCCCAACGCATTATCCTAGAGACGGGGCCGGGCGTATGTAACATAGAACTATTTAGCGTTTTGCTATAGTGAACTGACATCTTAGCCGCGTTGCTAACCAAAAGTGACCTCCATCCATGCTTCGAACTGACTTTATTAAGCATCACAGCTACACATATGCAATGTTCCTCTGTATCGAGATATATTACAGAGGCGAATTCCCAAAAGAATCGAGCAGAAGAAGAAAACAGAAAACGAACTCGCCTGTTAATTCGACGTGGAACAGTCGGGTGCCTCGGTCTTGATAACTCTGGTGTTGTACGAGCCGCAGGCGGCGCATTTATGATACAGCCAGTGGAACCGAGAAAGCCCTTTTCTGCCGCAGTCGTTACAGAGTATATCCTGGAGCAACCAGGCAGAGCGGCAGCGTAAATCCTTCAGTCAATGGAAAGAACAAACAATCGGAATGAGAGAAATGGTGTACCTGGCACCGGTTCCGGTATTCCTCAGGAAGCTCTTCTGCAGCCAGCAAGCCGTCGAGCATTCCAAAGTACACCTGCAGAGAAACAGAGGATATATATGGACTTCATGTTAATTCCTTCGCTTTGCTTTTAAAAGAAATGTGGCGTTAATACAGAGGAAATCGTTAACTCGAAAACATTAGTTTCTGAAATTTCTAAATTTCATGAGATAGAACACAGTCATCAGAGGGAAATGCAGAAACAGTTTCCGTATCAAGTGGTGCAACTTACCGTCATATCTCCCAAGGATTTGCTGCAGATTGGACAGGTATAGTGACTGCAAGTATATGCCTGGAGTTGACGACATTGTCAGAGTAGACTCACAGAGTACATAAAAAATGCATCAGGTTGCAAGTAGGCTATCATACCTGAAAGCATGCTGAATGCATGAAATGCCCACATGGAAGACCTCTAACTGCTGCACTTGACGTGAATAGGAAGTCGCAACAGATTGGACAATTCATCTCAAGCATCTTTTCCCGACATTTGTGTTCTTTCAGTTTCAAGCCGAGGCAACAGTTGCATTTCATGCAGTGGAAGAAGTCAGTGCCCAATCCTTCCCCAAGACGACACAAATTGCAAAAAGGGCAATGATACACACTCCTGTAAAGTTCACATAGTTAGACATCTGCAATATATTATGGAGATGGAAAACACATTACACAAAACGGAACCTACTACCAACTGGCCTGTACTTTTGCACATAATTGAAATTTAAAAAGAGGTATGCACAGGCGGACTGCAGTCATGAGCCACATGATGCATTAATCATAGCATAAATGCACCTACATTACAGAGATGGTGTATTATTCGAAGCAACTTAACGGACTGGTAAGTATTCTTGGATGCAGATGAGCACGCATTTGAGGACTGGCAATTAAAGTTCAGCCACCGTCCACCAGTAAGGTATCCTACATTTTGGCTTTAGTAAGTGGTAGGAAACAAGGAAATAGAAGAGAGGTGGTAGAAGTGTTCTTTTGTAATTAGAGAACCCTCTGGGGGTTAGCTAGTTCCCACAGTGACAATAGATGCCTCATCCTGTTAACTAATATCGTGTTGATATATTTATGTCCAATCTTATGTTCATGGTTGAGTGCAAAGTTTGGTTTCATATGTGAGGATAGAGATAACACACACATACACACACACAAGGGAAAAACTATTACTGCAAGAGAAACTGAAACCTAGCAAACACGTTCAGGGTTTACCTTTCATCGTCAAAAAACTTGCATATACTGCAATAATATTTTGCCATTGATAGCCCATTGCAAGAAGGACTTTGGCAATTTGGGCCAACTGGCTGAACTTTCATACATAACATGCACATCATCTCCAAAGTTGCTTTCCTAAAAATTGTAGTACCACAATGTGAGCAATATCAGTTTAGCTTATTATCTCACAACATATCTCTAACAACCAATGGTACTACAGAAAAGATAATGTATTTTTATATACTACTACCACATGGCTAAGGCAAAGCAATTAAAAGCTACAAATGGGGAAGATAAGAAGTTCACAAGGCCTATGTTAGCCCATTTAAAGCTTTTAAACCAATTATTTCCAAGTGAATTTAACTTCCGGAACACATGGATGAAGGAGAAAGAAGAAAAAACAATCCAAGAGCCATGATGAGTACGCGCCTAAAATAATCATGTCGCCTTGCTGCTTTACATGAGAGCAAATTAACCACTAGGTTATCCAAATCTCATTAATTTTTTAGTAATATTTGGATGTGTTCAAAAGGGAACGTTGAACATTCTGCTACTGTGAAATTATAGAGTGCTAAGCAGTCAGCACAGAAGACAGATGACATTGGTAGTACTAAGTTTACCTCTCCATTGTATGATCACTAACTTTATCATGACAGAACCTGCATGTGAACAGCTTATTGCAGCAGGCAGCAACAAGCTTGCAGTTTCTTTTGTAATGCTCACAACCCAATATTTGTTTCTCTGGATCTCGATAAGAAGGAAAACATCCAGGTATTACAGTAGATCCATTGTGATCTTCTGATCTTGGTTGCGGTGATTTCTGCTGAGCAGCTATCCAGCGGCTGAAATTCATGTAATTAACAATATGAAATATACAACCAGTCATTCCAATTAAATATACAAAATCTTTGGGGTGAAACAGCAGCAATAGCCCCTACAATTTATTTGTTGTAACTTTAAAATGACAAACCTCGTCATGAGATTTTGGATTAGATATGCTTTCCTCCTTGGATCAAGAGTAGAATCTTGAGAAACCTTTCGTATCTCAGCCTCGAGCTCACTTTGATTCATTCGGAAAATGTCCTTCCAACCAGGCTTAAACATCTGATCACTCTGGTCAAGGTTTTCTTGGCTTTCTACAGGGCAAAAGGAAAGTAAGACTCGGTGAAATAATAATCTGAACCTCCAAACTGTAACATGCTATACTTAAACAGTAGAGGTGTAGAAGATTATTAACTCGTTCATCATAAATGTACACCCCAATGGCCCAATCCCACTATTTTAGTATCTGGCATGTTTTTCTAGCCAGTTGCTCTTACGTATGATATGTCCAACTTCATTCTCCTTGACTGTTCCCCTTTATCACAAATTTACATGACCAAGGATTGTATCATGTCAACATTTGATCATTGAAATAACCAAGAGAAACCAGGTAGTCCATATTGTCAGTTTTAGTTGTTGCAAAGAAATACATTGATATAGTTTTGCTGTCTTCTTTGCCCTAAACGGGAACCTTTTCTAATATTTCCCTTTGTCCAAGCAAACTATCAAACATCATGCTTGCAACTTTATATTCAACCGGGTCACCACTATTTATGCCAAAATAGTTGTCATGTCTTACTTAAGTAACACAGCATTTAACTTTGAGTAAGAATTTCATATGATGCTCATTGCAAGTTATATCCTCCTCTTTACAAATAACCCAGTGTAAGTGGTGATTCTCGTATTCGTATCTGCTTTATCAAACAGTGTGGGTCTCAATTAAGGTTTTCCTATGGATAAAACATTTGACTTGTAAAATATACTACCAAGTGGAGAAAGTATATACATATGTAAAATAGTGAACAAAAACATGGTGGAAGAGTTTGAAGAGGAGAGTCTAGAAAAAAACAGGCCTTCTGAAAGGGAGGAGGAGGCCTCATTTGAGGGGCCAGATGAAGTTAGTGAACTCTTCCACCATTCGTTTAGCCATTCATCAAACATTGTATTCTTCGTTGCCTGCTTCCATGTATCCATCATCTTGTTCTGTTCATCTAGAGTAAGTGCTGATGTAACCCAAGGTATCATTGACTGCAGAACCTCAGCTCCTGTAGATCCAATTATACGACCTACAATCTTATCTTGGTCATCCACAGAGAAATGTTTATCAAACAGTGGCCACAACTCAAGTTCTTCTCTATGCACGTGATTTGACAGGGTAAACCGGATAGACTTGCACATTCCTTGAAGCTTTGTCAAAAGTTCATTATGCTTTCTGGACCAATCAATCTCACTGTATGAACAAATAAGGCCTTTTCCAGCTTCATCAATTTCATCAATGGGGTGAGCTGAATCATCACGTAGGTGTGAAAGCTCAAGCAATATGGTGGATATATCTTTAAATAATTCTTCTTCCTGTTTGTGATCAAGGGTGTATGAGTGACTGACATTATGTAGTGCATCTTTCGATTCAAGAGCGGGGAAGACAATGTCATCTTCAGCATTGCTATGTGCTCTGTAAAGACCCCACAGTAGGCGAAATCTTCCGACGAACTGGCGAAGGCAAGATTCATCTCCATCAATGAGATTTCCAGATTCAACATCTAAGTACTCTAAATCTTTGCGAATTGCCTTATGAAATTTGAATATTGCATCAATTGGCCTAGAGATGCTATCTGGGCTGGAAAATGTCGTGTCTGTCTCCCATGAAAAAAGACTTGAGTGTAAAGAAGGTGCAGAATAACTGGAAGACAGTGAGCGAAAAGAGTTTACAGAAGTAAATAAATCAGCACCAAAGTTGCTACTTTCCACTCTTAACCCAGGAATGTGGCAAGGTTTCTTGCTACATCGAGACTCTTCAATGTCAGTAGTTTGTGAGCAGTGATTTCTGTTGGTAATAGATTCTGCATGATTCCCTCGCTTGACTGGCCTTGAACCGTTTTCTGTCTGCAAAGGTACTGAAAAAGTTCCGTTGCTGGCCAATGAACATGGGCAGAATGACTGACAATTTTTTAACTCATCTCCATCCAACAGGCAGCCCTGTGCTCCTGATGGCAAGCATATGAATTTTCCCGAGTTGGATGTATCCTTCAAACGACCTTTGCATGCCCAGCCGGAGAGAAGAGTAACCAGTGCAGTTTCAGAGGAAGGTGCTGTTTCATGCAAATTTGGAGATGTTTTATATAGCTAGTGCAGTATAGAGGCATAGAACAAACTATTAATTAAATTGAAAAAGGTACCTGCCAGGAACATATTCTGAAGAAAAGACTGTCCATTTGCATCATCCAGCTTTAATACAAACCATGGTAAAACCTGCTCCAATAACTTCAGCGGCATGACACAAAGACTCCTATATAGAAGTTCTCTTTGTTTCTCTGGTGAGAAATTTATCCTAGCTTGAGGAAGTACCTAGATAAGAAGGTGAACTATAGATGAGACCCCGTTGATCACATTGAGAGAGAAATGGTTCCAGCTTCTTAACTACTAGGCTAGCTTTTTCTTTCTTGAAAAGATCACCTTTGTTTCCTCATTGTTGAAGTGCTTCTCCATTTCCTCCATTATCTGATCAGCCTGTGAACATAACTCAGAGTAAAAATTCACCGCAGTTGATCTGGCTCCAGCTGTTTGGATTTCTTCAATTAAACATCTAAATTTGTTAAACCGCTGTTCTTGTTCAGCATGTTCCTGCTCAAAGGACACTTCACCATCAACTGCAGGAAATATAACTTGATCCTCGGCAATACTGAAGATGAACAAAGGAGAAAAAACAACTGATCAAACAAAGGATATGAGATTAGGCCAAAACCATGTAAGCTCCCAAGCAAAAAAAATAACATATTCACAATACTGGTAATACTGCCCATTCACTGTGCTTGATGGTATCTTGGGTTTTCACAACTCCATGGTTATTCACATGAGTTGTGTGCGCCAAAAGCACCACTGGACGTCAAGGCATTTATTAGATGCATCTATATCCATATGTAATGATGAATATACACTAAACTTGTTCATACAATTATGTGCAAGCAATGATGTATAACTGATAAAGTACGAACATGTATGACATAATAGAGATAATTTATTAACTGTCATGATCCATGTTGTACAAGAGGCTATTCATCAAGATTGAAACAAAGGTGCATATGAGTCGAGATTCAAAGCCACATGCCTGTGGAAGATGCACACATCTGCAATGAACTGAAGCCTCACATTGAAGGCTGATACATTGGAGAAGTCTCCAGACTGCTGGATCCTTCTTGTTTCCTCTGCTATATCACTCAATTCTTTTCGGATAGCATCATGCCAATACAATATCTCATCTATAGGATATGTTACAAGCTGACTATGATTAGATTCTGCATATTTTCTCTTTCCAATTTTACAATTCTCGTGTGAGCATATTTTCTTGTCTGTTTGATGAGAGGTATCCTCACAGCCATAACTGCCTTTTGAACAAGAATTGTCAAAATTGTGTGCCACAGTTACTGCTTTCCCTCCTATCCATGCAAATACAACCTACAGGAATTTTGACACTAAAATCAAATAACATGAAGAATTCTTATTAGGAGAAGATGCATGATAATTAATCCGGACCTGTTGGAGAAGTTTCTCTTGAGGAACTATTTTATGTAAGCAGTTAAGAATATCTTGGTGCTCATCAGGTGAAACAGAAGATGAAAGCCATGGAAGAAAATCTGCCATCATATTTACAGGGATGTTGCATATGAACTGCCAGACTAAATCAGCTTGCTCTTCGTATGAAAACTTTGTAATAAGCAATGGAAAGACCTGAAACATCCTCCGATGATTAGACACCAAAACTGTATACACTATGCTGAGATGAATGAATAAGGGAGCCCAATGAATAATGACAGGGGAGGACACCGATATGCTGATTTAAGGCAGAAATAACACAAAGTGACAAATTGTCATCAAATACATAAGAAAAAACTATCAGCAGCATTTGTAAAAGTCCAAGAGAAACTTCTCGTGGTGAACTTTCATATTTATAGTTAGGTTCACCATCGAGTTTTCTAAGCTGTAAAAAACACTTTAATCAAAGCTTCTATGCTTTACCAGCTCATGTCTTTACACTGTTGTGCAGTAAGGTGTTGGACAATAAGAATGCACATAGAGCACAGCATGCAAAAATTATTTCTCGTATACGGGGCAGCAAATACATTCTAGAGATGCTATTTCTCTAACAGGTGGCTTCCTGACTATGAAGTCTTATAAGCAGGCCACAAGTTGCATACATACTTGGAATCAGCGTTTAGGTTCCGTTATACCAGCATAGTGCGTACTTAGTGAGTAGTGACCGTGACCACAAGCTAACAGCAGATACAGAATTGTCAATCGGCGGGAAAATAGTGCTTAGATAGAAACATCTTCCTGCATGTGACTAATATTCAACAGTTTTGTACAAAATGATGTGCTTCATATTTGTTCTGTAGTTCACTATACTGTGTAAATCAGAGTAGACAAAAGAATTACTAATTTACTAAAGATGCAGTAGAAGTAGAAGCAACTAAAGGGTAACAAAGCATAACTGCATAAAACTTCCTAAGAGGAAAAGGTTATATCTAGATATGCATGTTAATGCTTCTATTCTTACATGACATTTTATCTCTTTCCCTAAAGACCTTGAGCCAAAAGTATATCCTATGTTCCCACTTCACAGGATATGATTTCAATTATTTGATTAAAACTTGTTAGTTGATTCGACAACTCCAAACTTCCTAATATGGAAATTAGTCAACTACAACATGGCAACAAATCTCATACTGCTGCCTGATAAAAAAATGAAATCACCTTCAGTGTCATTTGAACAGTATAGCAGAACATAGTAATCAGGGAACTGAAAAAACCTGTTCTTCTTCCTTGAACATATGTTGGGTTATAAATGTTCGAATTGCTCCAGCACAGGATGCAACCTCCCTACGGACACCATCATCGTTATGTACATCAAGCTGTAATAGAGAGAACAGGTGGGCAAAGAGATCATTTTCCCTTTTGTGCTCAAGGGAATACGTCCCTGCTACATTCTTGACTCGAATATCGAGTGCTGGAAAGATAACCTGCAATCATCAAAGGCAAATATTAAATTCAATTTTTCACTACAGTGTGAATCATGGTATACTTAATTAAAGTTGGCTTAGAAAATTTCACAAATATATCAATATAATATAGGGAGTCAGTCTAGAGTAAATGATAATAGGCCATAAAGTCCATGCTCTGAACAATCAACATATCAGAGGCACATCCCTTCCCTGTAAAATATGTGTTGAACAATCAACGTATCACAGGCACATCTCATACCAAGTCAAGCAAATGCCAGGAAATTTCATTTTTGGTTATATCTCCCATAAATGCCACGTGAACAATTAATTAAACACAGAACCTTTTTCTTTTGCAGATGTTAAATGTAAAGAGAAAATGATGCACTCTGAGATGGAATCCTGTGGTCAAGGACCAAGGTTTACCGGTTCAGTTTAAGGCGTGCCTAGGCCTTTGCATCAGAATGCTAGTGAAATCTGGGAAATGCATTAAAAGGATAATGTCGAATGCAGGGAATAGTTCGCTATCACATGGTGAAGTATATGCAACATCGTAAGCGTGCCCCATATTATTTGCGCATATCACCATACCTACAAACTCTGTCCATTTTCAGATCACGGCAGTGTTACGCCTCACTCTGAACCCCGAACCCAACCCAAATCCTCGGAACTTATCCCACAATTCAGCGGACCTAAACGCCAGCGCAGCCACAATTCCGCATTCCAACACATTGCAGCCTAATTATCCGTCACAAATTCGCTGATAAAGCTAATCGGAACGCGAGAGCGAACTCAGGGGCTCCGGGCGCGCCATGAATAAACAACCGTACCGCGTCCTCGGCGTCGCAGTGGTGCCTGTAGACGGAGAAGAGGAAGCGGCAGCGCGCGTCGAGCGCCGCGACGTCCCCGTCCCCGCCGCGCTCCGTGGCGAGCCGCACCGCCGCGGCGTGCAGCCTGTCCAGCTCCGCGCGGATCGCCTTGTGGAAGTAGACGAATATCAGCACGGGCGCCTCGGCCGCCGACCCCGCCGCGGAGCCGGAGGCCGCCGCCTCGGCCGAGGCGGACGGCGGGGGAGGGGTGCGCGGGGCCACCGCGGCGATCGGGCCGTCCCCGGCCATCGGCGTCGGCGCCATTCTCTGCTCGGTGCACGCGGCGTCTGGCTCTGGCTCTGGCTTGGGTGGGTTTCTCTCTTTCTCTCTCCTGCAGCTTCGTGTTGTTTTCTGGGCTTTTTCTGTGTGGTGGTGGCCAATCACAGGTGGAACGGCGCCAGTGTCCGTTGTGGGCTCGTGGGCTTGTGTGGTCCCACTAGACAGTGAGATTGCATTTTTAAGATTAAAAAATGTGCACTGGTTGTCTTTGACGCTTCTACCCCCATTTCCATGTTTTCTTTTACCATCTCCATGTTAACTCATGCACGCAATAGACTTTATATTTCGACTGTATACAAGAGTTAAACACAAAAGGCAGTTCCGTACAAAAACAAGATGTTTAACTGCGCATCTTCATGTCTTCTATATAAGGATGCCTGTGATTCATTAAAAAACCCTAGTGCTCCCTCTTATCCATATTAATTTTTGATCATAGGGAGAGCACTGGTCTTTTTTTGCAAGGAACCAAATCTTGGCGTACGTAAATGCCACATTTTCTAACTTTTCACCAACATTAATCAAACCTAAAAATCCAGTGCAAACTGTAGGTTCCCTCAGGTTACACATCACTCAGTCGCGCGATATTGTATCACGCGATAGTCATGCCTTGATCGAGAACATGAGCAAACAAAACCTTTGTGAGGCAAAGTACAAGTTGATCGTTCTGGATCAGCCATATTGGAACACCTATTATGCACTACGAATGGAACCTTACCTGTTGCAACAAAGATGGGTGTGAAGGAAGCAATCCCCATGGCCTATTGGTACATTTGTTTGCAGTAAAAAAAACAGTTCAAAGAGGATGGTGTTATGAAAATATCAACGTCACATGGGTCAACAGCGACTCTATACTGTCGAATGGCCCGATAGTGTTAAGAAAGCATGTATTAAGCCTCTTTTGGGTGGTTACACCAGAAAATGACTCAGCTTGGGGACAAATTCATGCACACCGCCATGGCTCCTTGGATCGTCGTAGTAGTAGAAAAAGGAAGGCGTGTGTGGTGCCGCCGAGCAGATCTAGCTAGCGCACGATCTATGTCAGCCCAGGATATATATATAATCCCATGGATGACATGAACCGGATCTAGCTACACCGCGACGATATACTCCCTCCGTTCCGAATTACTTGTCTTGGATTTGTCTAAATACGGATGTATCTAGACTCATTTTAGTGCTAGATACCTCCGTATCTAGACAAATCTAAGACAAATAATTCGGAACGGAGAGAGTAGTAATCAAGCGTTTCTCTCTTCAATCATGCAAGAAAATTAAGATAAAACTAACTATACGTCCTTCTTCGTCGGATCCCATGAATGGAAAGGCAACGCGCCCTGTTTGCCTCCTCCGCAAGCCCAAAGGGTGCTTAATTAGCTTAATTAGCTTATTGAGATGATCATCGAGATGGCAGGTAGGTACAACTGTTAATTAGTCGGGCCAGATAGTGGGAGAGACAGATATAGGTTAACCGATAACTATTCTTAGCATTGGGTACGGCGTGTGCGCTCCCAACCGAGGCCCCCACTGCAGGCAGAAAGGACATCATCTCAGCTGGTTAATTAACAGCTATACTAGCTAGTCCGGCAAGGGCTCCACGTGCTAGTGCATGCTCTACGTTGTAGCTGCATGTGCCATGGACTTGATAATTAACCTGGGTGGTGGTTAGGTCACGGAATGGACGTATGTGCATGTATTCATGCTGCCCTCAACGTGCCAGCCCTCTAAAGTGCGGCCCAGGATAAGCTTTTTAGGTTGGGTGCGTCTTATACTAAGTGGAAATGGCTTCAAGATATAATAGACTATTCTTAATGTCTAGTCGATCTAGCCACTAAAGCTGGCCAGCAATGTCGTCCATCTTACTGGAAGAGGGTCACCGAGCAAGATATTAGCCAGCGTGCTCTTTCATGCATGTGTGGGGTAAGGTCGCGCGTGTCATGCGAGCTGATAATCAGTCCAGTAACACATTGATGCAATGGTCAATGATGCGTGTATTTTTTTCATTTTATTGTCGACAACAGGGAGGGCCAATGGGGCCAACCATTTTATATCATCAAGTACAATTTACAGCCAGGTTACATTCAGATTACCTAGCCAATGATGCGTGTAGGAACAGTATGCATGGCCAGGCCCGATGGCCGTATGGCCACGGTTGCTGCGATATAGTGCTAGTTAACCCAACCAGTCATTTTCAGATGCAAGAAATCCGGATCAAGGCGAACATTCAACGGTGACGGTGACAACAGTGCTAGCTACTCGCAGTAATTTAAGCAGCTTGTCATTTTTTTTTTGAATCTAAGCAGCTTGTCATTACTTTGTATAAAACCCTGTTGCTTTTCACCGTGCATGCATGACGGCGATAGCTAGCAGGATCTTGGATTAATTAAATTAATTTATATTGGGCTACCAGTCAAATTAGCAATGCACATGGGGCCAAAAAGAAATACTAATATGGTAGGTATCCCTTACGTTAGAGCATATGCGCTTCACTGAATAGACCCGACGGTCGACGTGGAAGGTCCCTGTCGACCACTGATGGTGTGGCTCAATCCGGGGCCAGCAAGCGAACAAAAATCCGTGTGGACGTGGCTGCTCGGTTACATATCTTTTATATCTAAATAGCTAGCACCCACTAAGATATTTCTCTTAATATGCGCATGCCATCTCAATCATTCAACATGCATAAGGAAATGCCCACCTCAACATGCAATTATGCATATTAAAAATCCACTACAATATGCTTGTATGTAAAATTCTATTTTATTATGCTATTTATATTTAATTCTTATATACTTTCAGAAACTATTGTTTCAAGAATTCATGTTCCATATAATCAAAATCTCACTGAAATATTGCAAACATTCCCGCAACAACGTGGGGCATATAAAAGATAACGGTAGGTACCAGCATTGAGAACACGAACCTGATGACCTGTTTAGGTGCTCAATTTTTTTCGAAATGTTAAAATTCAGACGTACAGGCAGTTTTTTAACTCTGGCCTAGTTTGGCAGCAAACTTTTTAAAATACTGTAGTATTCGGAAACCTTGGTATTGCAATGCGTGGACAACAAATACTACAGTTTTTAGAAACTGCATTTTTCTCAGTTTTCAGAAAACTATAAAAGTCTGACGACCAAAATTGTCATGCAAAAATTGATAAAAAGAATTTTTGAGAGCACAAATTGCGTACCATATTTTATCAAAGATAGAATGTATCAATTACAAGAGAACCTATTGGCACTGCAAACAATGCCGTGGATGCACACCACACCGAATACAAGAAGACTACTCTCTCACAACAGTGATGAAATTGGCATACTTATGTATAAGGATTTGTTATGTTCTACAGTGAAAAATGTCATATAGCATAAAAACCTAAAAATCAACAAAAAAATTGGCATGCATTCGATCAGGATCGAACACATTTGAAGGAGTCAGATTTTCAACCCAAAATATCTGACGTCGGATTCATATTGAAATCCTTTTTTTTAATATATGTTCTACGTGGAGCCCTGAATCATGCAACCAATTGATGCGCGCACTGCCGGAGAAAACTTAAGAACCAGCTTCTAACAATACAAGCAGAATATATAATGTCTGGGTGATGGGTTTACAAAGGTTTGTGGATTAATTGGTGAGCGTCCACTATATCAACCTTTTCATACCAATTTTGTGGAGTACTACAGAAACCTGTAGCCGTTGCGAGCTGATGATCGATCAACCAATCTACTTGATGGAGCTAAATTCAGCAGATCTTGGATATGGGGTGCCGAGCTGGTGATCCTGGCACGATGGTAACATGATGAACAATGGACATAGTGTTTACCCAGGTTCAGGCCCTCTCGAATAGGTAAAACCCTACGTCCTGCTTGTATTGTATTGATTGTGGATGGGGTAAGGAATACATGTTGATCTACCTCGAGAACGGATGTGTGAATGATGCTACCTCTACGGTCTGAACCCCTCGGCTTATATAGACACCGAGGGGCACCTAGGGTATCATCTAGGTCGGTTGCATCCAAAGATAAACATGCCGAGGATTACATTGTGCCTTGGAGTGTGCGCAAGTCTTCGAAAGATACCATCTTGAGTACGTCATGGACCTGGCTAGTGTGGCCCACTGGTTGGTTCTTCGGGGTCCTCGGCTCAGCCCATCCAGGGGAGCCGACGTGGTTAGCACCCCCTATGTAAGACACCATCACTACTGGTGATTAGTCATGGTTGCTAGGTTATTAGTTAAAGGACTGACTAGTCGCAAGTCATCTGAAAACTTAAATTTGGTCAGTCGATTTGCCAAAATCAATTTGAGTTGTTAGATAAAAAACGAACGGTTCAGCTCACGTCTTCTTCTTCCTGTTGTTCTTCTTCCTAAGAAAATAGATCCATGTTCATTCTTCTTCATCCCGCCGCCTGCTACCTCCACCCCGCCCTCCTCTCAGCCTCCCGACCGCCGTCCCTAGTCATCCCTCTAAGCCCTGTCGACCTTCAGTTCAAGCGTCGGCAGCCACCGCACCTCCCCCCGCACCCCAAAGATAGATATCGAGGTCTTCAATTCAGATTTCAGGCGACTTACATCCAGCTAAACTGATTAATTAAACCGAACAAGTCAGCCCTTTGTGAGAAATCCGGGCTACAACGGACATGGCAACGGCGACGGTGACGGTGACGTAGACAGCTAAGCTAGATTTGACCGTGCTAGGTGAAGTTTGGACACACGCTACGACTACTAGTAATGTAAGGATCAGTTGTTTGATTACTTTGGACTAACACACTTTGCTTTTTCACCATGCATGACTGCGACGTCAGGATCTTTGGACGTTAAACCCATAGTCACCGTATACGTACTAACCAACCCGTTTTTCTTTTTCTTTTTCTTTTGAGAAACCCAGATTTTCTTCGATTCGTTTGACCGGTCGTATTTGTACGCAGGAGTACGTACGTAGTATGCTCTAGCACCTTCATCGCAAAAGAAACAATATTCCTCTTCTTTTTTTGCGGGGTAAAAAAATAATATTCCTCTCACGTAGAAAACCCTTGCCGGAATCGACCTGATATAGAAAGTCCTTTTTCAGTTGTCACGGTTCAGCTAGAGAGAGTGTGGGTCCCCCGTGAAAAAAGAGAGGGTGTGGGCCCATGTGGCCGCTGGCACCCGACGGTGGGTACTCCGGTAGATTCCACGCCGCAAAGACGAAGTGAAATGATCCGCCTTGATGGAAACGCGACCCGGCGCCGGCGTGTGGTGCGGGGGAGCTGGGCACGCGCAGGGATGGGGGCGGCACGAGACGCTCCCGCGCTTTGCCATGCCAGCCGCGCGCACGGCGCACCGTATGCTAAAGGGAGAAAGGGTGTCGGCCCTTTTTCGCCATGGGGCAAAGTTTTGGCTTATAAGGGCATGTACAATGGTATTATTTTAGGAGTGTCACATAGAATAAATGATGAGGTGAAGGAGAAAGAACTGGTAAGAAAAGGCTTGTCTTTCTTATTTAAGATAAGACAAGAGATGATCTCTTAAGGGCATGTACAATGATTGATAAGATAGTCTTATCTTAGGTCTTGCATGTAATTAAGAGATGACAAAAAAAAGATGTGTACAATGAATCATTTCTTAGCCTTATCTTCATAACTAGTTATTCCTAAAAGCATGGTGATACATATTGTGCTAAGATATCATCTCTTGTCTTATCTTAAATAAGAGAAGACAAGCCTTTTCTTGTGAGTTCTCTCTCCTCCACCTCATCATTTATCCTACATGACACTCCTAAGATAGCATCATTGTACATGCCCTAACACAATTTGTCTCACCATGTTTTAAGAAATTGCTAGTTATTGAAGATAAAACTAAGATATAACCCATTGTAGACATTTTTTTTGTCATCTCTAAATTACATGCAAGATTTAAGATAAGACTGTCTTATCAACCATTATGCATGCCCTCGATAAGATAGTCTTATCTTAAGTTTTGCATGTAATTTAGAGATGATAAAGAAAAATATCTATAATGGGTCATCTCTTAACCTTATCTTCAATAACCAGCAATTCTTAAAAAATGTGATGAGACATATTGTGCTAAGGGATCATCTTTTGTCTTATCTTAAATAAGAAAAGACAAGCCTTCTTTTATGAGTTCTCTCTTCTCCATCTTATCATTTATCCTACGTAGCACTTTTAAGATAGCACCATTGTACATGCCTACATGCCCTAAATGCCGCATTGTTCAATTTTGTACTAACATTAATCAAACGGAAAATATGCAGCGCAAGCGGTAGATTCCTTCAGGCGTTCCCGCTCTAGCCATACACGTACGCTAGCACCAGTGATGCGGGGCTACGATAATGTGGAAGTGGCATCACTCGTCACGCGATAGTGTTCACTCGAATGACCTGGTAGTCACCCGACAAAAAAAAGAATAACCGGGTAGTGCTGGTAAAGCATGTATTAAGCGTGCCCAGCTCCCCCGCGCCACACGCAGGCAGAAAGGACGTCATTTCGGCTGTTAAACAGCTACTGGCTAGCCCGGCCACGCTCCACGCGCCACTGCATGCTCGCTCTAGGGGTAGTGAATTGCAAAAACCTACCACATTAAAGCATAAGTTTACAAAAAACACTAGTTTACAAATTTATGCCACAAAGCACTGATTTCTGGCCTGAGCTTTTGCAAAAGACACTAATCGGTTTCTTTAGGCATCTTAATCGCGATTATGACATGTGGGTCCTGCAAAAACTAACGTGGCATAACTGTTGGCCCTTGGTATTTTGCATAGGCACTCTGGGAAAAAAAATCCAAAACGCAATCAGCTCCTGCCAAGCCGTGCATAGGACTGAAAAACGATGCGTCAGCGCTCATGGATCTCATCGCCGGCCAGGGCCACCGCGCCCGAAGGGAAAAGGGGGCGGCACGTGGCCGTCTGCCGGTTGTGTCGCGTCCGCATTGGGCGGGCGTCAGCTGGGTCATGCACACGCCTCCTGCTGCTTTTGCGTCGCCGCACGGCTGCCGCCGCCGCGCCGCCGTTGTTGCTTGCTCCGTTGCTGATAGTGCTGCTTCCATGCCGCCGCGCCATTACTGCTTGCGCGCCGCCGTGCCACTGCTTGCTCCGCGTCGCCGTGCTGCTTGCTCCTGTGCAGGCCCTGGATCCTGACGACCACAAGAGCGAGGACTTGCGGTGGTGGCTGGACCTCGCCGGCGTCGAGGGCGCACCTCCTCTTCCCTCTGGATCGGGGCAGGGAGGGAGAGTTGTTTTTGGGAAAATACCAGTCATCAAATGTGGGACCCACATATCATAATTGTCATGAAAATGGTCTAAGTCATCAATCCATGTTTTCTGCAAAAGATTAGACCAATAATCAGTGTTTTTTGACACAAATTCGTTAACCAGTGTTTTCTGCAAACCTATGCTTCAATGTGGTGTTTTTTTTTGGGTTGCAATTCACTCCTCTAAGGGTGATCTGTATTTCTCTACGTTGTAGTTGCATGTGCCGTGGATTTGATAAGAGAGAATTCCTTATTTAACATTGTGCTTAAATTTTATGCCTTATTTGACATCGACAAATAATTTCTTCCCTATATAACAACAAGTCTAAATTTTATGCTTTTTATGACACTTCTGTCCATTTTAAGCCTAAATGACACTTGAAAATACCATTTTGCCCCTCATGTGGTATGTTTATGCCCGCGTGCTATTGATGATTTTTTAATCATCTTTATTAATAATTATTATATTATTATTTATTGGATTTTCATATGAAGCTCAGATAATCTATTTTGAATGTCTAAGTTTTTTAGTGCACGGTCTCCACGGAAGAATATATGTATGTGTAGATACATGATATAGTAGATGCATACATTAGATGGTCTATCATTAGTTTTGTACGTGGTGCATGGCAAAATTGCCCACGTACAATTGCACGCATGCATCGAAGGCCATGCACACGGCAGTGGCATGTACATGGTTTATGACTCTAGCCGGTACGCATACACTTTTGAACACCCACGCGTCTGTGCTACACGTACACAATACACATAGCCATGTATATATATTTGTTCGGGTATTTGTGTACCGGCTGCTGCATGGACATATACATATTTAAATACCCACAGTACCCAGGCAAGCTAGCACTATGTGCTCTTACAATGGGATCAATGAAATACTTGTTTGGGTATTGTGTACCGGCTGTCGCGCGTACGTGCGTGTTTGTGTGATGCTGCTGCGTGGGTGTGTGCTGCCGCTCCGTGTGTGCTGTTGTGCACGTGTGATGCTGCATTGCTGCGTGCCTGCGTGCTACAGTGTGTGTGCGTGTGCGTATATGTTGCTGCGTGTTTGCTATTGCCGATGCGTGTGTGCGTGCTATTTGCCTCATTGATGTTGTGCGTATGCTACTGCCTCACACACACATATATCATATGATGGGCAAAAGAGTCTTTTCAAGTATCATTTAGGCTTAAAATGGACGAAAGTGTTATAAAAGGCATAAAATTTTAGACTCGTTGTCAGATAGGGGAAAAAAGTTTTCCAGTGTTAAAAAAGAAAACGGAATTTAAGATAGTGTTAAATAAGGAATTGTTTCATTTGATAATTAACCTGAGTGGTGGTTAGGTCATGAAATGGACGTATGCGCTTGTATTGATGCTGCCATCAACGTGCTAGCTAGCCCTTTAAAGTGCAGCGCAAGATATTCTTTTTTGGTCGGGTGCGTCTTATACTAAGTGGAAAGGGCTTCAAGATTAGGCTATTGTTAGTAGTAGTAGTAATATTTGACCACTCAAGCTAACCAAGCAAGTCAGCAGTATGGCCTATATTCTTGGAGAGGTTAAGTGAACTGATATTATTGTACAACACACCCTCTCTGTCAATTGACGCTAGTAGTTACTAGGTGTACTACATTATAGTTTCCTATAATTTGGAAGAAATATTTGGCTGTACCGAAAGCTTTTTCGTGCATATCCGTAAGCAAATTACTATGTGTAAGCAAATGTCGCATAAGGTCTAGGCGTATGGCCACACGGGTGCTACAGTGGTAGAAAAAGGGCCTATAGTTCCGGTTCGTAAGGGACTTTAGTCCCGGTTCCTGAACCGGGACTAAAGCGTCGGTACTAATGCCTCGATCCTTTAGTCCCGGTTCAATCCTGGAGCTCTACCTTTAGTCCCGGTTGGTAACACCAACCGGGACTAAAGGAAATTTTATGATTTTTTTTTAAAAAAAACTTGATTTTTTTTCATTTTTTAAAATTTTAAATTATTTTAACCTCTAGTCTGTAATCACCACCCCCCATCAGTTCTCAATTTATCCTCTAATCACCCCTTATCATTCCAAATCATCTAACTTTCCGAACGGTCACCCATCCTCCCACTCCCCCAGCCTGAGCACGCTTAACTTCCGAGTTCTATTCTCCCTCGTTCCAAGTCTGCACTTGTTGTTTTCCTGACAATACTAAGATGTCAATCCTATTAACCTTCACGAATTTTGCTTGAGCATGAAGTGACATATTTTATAGTTTTATTTTGAAACTATTGTTTTAAAAAACAATAATTATTTAGTAACACTAATATTTCTTGAATAATTAGTTTGACCACAGTTTACCACAGTTTGACCAGATTTGACCAAAATTGAAATAACTGAAATAATTACTTAGTAACACTAATATTCTAGAATAATTAGTTTGACCATTGTTTGACCACAGTTTGCCCACTGTTTGAATTTTTTCGATTTTTTTCACTCTAGATCTTAAAAGCCCCGTAACTTTTTTTCTAATCGGTTTTTGAGGATTTTGAAAATGTTTAACAGGGTTTCCCCGTTAAATTTGGATGTAACTTTTCGAGTAGATGATTTTTCATATAAATTTTTTTTTCATCCGAGTTAGTATGCAAAAGTTATGCCCATTTTTACAAATTTCAGAGAGATTTTGCAAATAAAGTCAAAATTCATATTTGCAAATTTTCCCAACAACTAGACCACATATCACATGAGAAACTTATTTTTTTGATATTTCCATCATTTTCTTTTATTTTTTAAGACTAAAAAGGCGATCCAGGGGGGGTAGAGTTTGAAAATGGGACCTTTAGTACCGGTTCGTGGCACGAACCGGGACTAAAGGTCTCAACCCCATTAGTCCCGGTTCGTGCCTCAAACCGGGACTAAAGGTCTAATATTTAGTCCCGGTTTGAGGCACGATCCGGGACTAAAGGTCATCGCACCCTTTAGTCCCAGTTCATGTCTTAAACTGGGACTAAAGGGCCCGAGTGAACCAGGACTAATGCCTTAGCCGCATAAACCGGGACCAATGCTCACATTAGTCCCGGTTCTAGACTGAACCGGGACTAACGGGCTGACCCGGCCTGGACCAAAGGCCTGTTTTCTACTAGTGCTATGGGATTAGTTAAACCGAATCAGTGATTTTCAGATGTAACAAATTGGGATTAAGACCAACATGTCAACGGTGACGGTGACAGTGACCTTGCTAGATCTTTGTTATATAGTACTACGTAGTAAAAGAACTTCACAATACTCTGGACTAAACACGGTTCCTTTTCACCATATGCATGCATGACGGCAATAGCAAGATCTTGGATAGCTTATACGTTTGAAAATCTATTGTCAGTCAACGTTCCAAAAAGAAAAACTATGGTCAGTCACGGATACTACTCCAACATGGAGTACCTAATTTATATCGGACTGGCGAGTCAAATTTTCATGCAAATAAATAAAGGGATAAAATATCAATTTTCATGCGAATCAAAACTTGTGTACATTTGATCAATATTATTATAGAATAAAACAACAACATCTCTACAATACAAAATAAATAAAATATTAAAATACTTTTCATGATAGAGCTAAGGGCATCTCCAACACCCATCATCAAACCGCCCGCATACGTATGGACCTCGCGGTCGAAACGTGTTGTGTGCTTCAACGCGGGTCTGTATCGGTCCAGGCGCACTTTTACCACAAAGTTGTGTGTGTGTGTGTGGGGGGGGGGGGGGGGGGGGGGGGATCAAACCTCCTCCACCACCACAGGCGGAGCTCCCGGTAGGGCGTTATTTGGGCCGTGAGTTCCTAAGCGCTCAAGCGCATCCCAGTCGATCGCACGCACCATTACACCACGCTTTCTCTCTTTCTCAAATTGTCTCAAAACAAAACTCACTTTCTCCTTTTTTTTGCCGGAGTACAAAACTCTCTTTCTCAAAAAAGAAAAACTCTCTCTCTCTCTCTCTCTCTCTCTCTCTCTCTCTCTTCCTAAAAATAACCATGATATATCTATAAAAAAATTACACCACGCCATCACATGGAGAGCTATAATTTTCTACATTTTCATGTTGTGAATTTATTTATGATGTCAATTTTCAGAGAATAGTTTTGCAATTTTTGATAGCATTAAAGCTTCATTATCCATATGTTTTCAGATTTATTTAAATATGCTTGCATTTCCATTGTGTTTGAATTAGTTTAAAATCACATAAAAATATGAGTGTATTATTATTGCATAAAAGCTACGATATTGCATCAAATCATTTATTAGGCTTTAGAGTTCGCCCCACCTTAAAAATATTTCGTCCTCCGCCACTGTCCACCACCACCGCCCATGAACCTCTCCAACTAGCACATATGCACTGTCGGACCTCCACAACCAGCACCGACCCGACCGCTCGCATTTACGACGGTGTCGTTCACCCAGGACCCGTCCGTAGGCAGGTACACTCCGCCCTCCCTGTCGAGATCATCCATGGCGGACAGCATGCCTGGTAGGTGTTCGGTCAAATGCCATTAAGCTTATTTTCGAACGACATGTCGTTTTTTTAGAGTTGGAAGGATGGCAGGGTACTCGACCATGAAGGATGAATTGTTGTGCGATGTGTGGTTGGCCGTATCCAGCACCGTACGGCATGCACATCATTCATGAATCATGATCGCAATGTGAAGTCGTTATCGTATTGATGGTACGCCATTCAGACCATCGTCACCAAGTTTTGTGACGCGGTTGATATGCTAGAGGCAAGGTGGCCATTTCGCGCGGCAACCAAGAGATCGTAAGGTTTGCTTCTTCTTGCTCAATTTGTTGATTCATTCATTCAATGTTACTCTACACATTGCGTAGCCCGTAAACGTTGTCGTGATGTACCACAAAATAGAGGGATGGCCATTTTAGGTACATACACTATTGGATGAAGCTGAAGGGGCAGTATGTGTGGGATGACATGACCCGTTCATGGAAAACTTGTTGAACATCCGGTTAATCTCATTGAATTTGAACTATTGTTGTACAAGACTTATTTGCATGCTATTTTCTATCCAAACTTTGATGAAATTCGTCGTGTTTGCATGAATTTCGTGAAACCTGGCTTGAAATGTATGCGGCCAGTGTTGGATGGCCGCCTCCCGCATTCGCAGACTGATCCCCTTATCCACGACGGATGCCGAAGCAAATTTGTGGGTCGGCGTTGGAAATGCCTTAATGATACAAATTTTATACTTCATATATTGCTAAAAAAAATTCTAAAAACTTGGGCGCCTGATATTTTAAGATCTGTTCTAGGCAGAGCCCGGAATCATGCAGCCCATCGATGCGCGCGCTCCAGGAGGAAACTCTCGGAACAGCTGGTGTTAATACTCTTTTCGTTTCTTTTTAATCTACATATAAGATTTGATTAAAGTCAAATTTTGTAATGTTTGACCAATTTTATAGAAAAAAAATATTAACATCTATAATATTAAAGCTATATGGTATGAAAGTTTATTTCATGATGCATCTAACAATATTAATTTTATATTGTGAATTTTAATATATTTTTTTATAAACTTAGTCAAAGTTAAGAAAGTTTGACTCTGACCAAATCTTATATATAGACTAAAAAGAAACGGAGGGAAGTGGAACAATCTCTGCACAAGCTGGCTTGTGGATGATGGGTAAGGTTTGTGGATTCATCTGCATGCATGTGAGGTAATGTAATGTCGCGTGCCGTTGCGAGCTGGTGATCGGTCAACCATTTTACTACTGGTTAATCAGTCATTTTCAGATGTAGGAAATCCGGGCAAAGACGAACATGGCAACGGTGACGGTGACAGTGACAGCTAAGCTAGATTCGATCGTGCCAGCTGAAGTTTGGACACACGCTACGACTACTAGTGATGTAAGCAGCAGACGACTGATGTACATTAACAACTCTTTGTTTTTCCACCATGCACGACTGCGACGGCAGGATCCTTGGACGTTCTCTGAAAACTCCGCAAAGAGGAAATGAAATGATCCGCCTTGATGGAAACGCGACCCGGCGTGTGGTGCGGGTGAGCTGGGCACGCGCGGGGACGAGGCCGGCACGAGGCGCTCGTGTGCGCGCGCTTTGCCATGCCAGCCGCGCGCACGGCGCACCATCCGTATGCTAAAGGGAGAAAGCCAGAAAGGGCTTCAGGATTAGGCCACGATCATAGCAAGTGTCTAACTAATTACCCACTGTCACTGATCACCGAAGTTGGCACGGCAAGGCAGACGGCTGGTACCGGCGCCGGCGCTGATTCAGGCGGAATCTTGGAGCCACCCAGCACGCACGCTCAACGGGGAAGATTTTTTTTTCTTTCCTTTCCTCGAAACAGATTACGACTTCTTGCGGGTGACGTGAAATAATGCAAGTGGATTCCGGCTGATTCCACGTCACAGAAAGTGAGGGAATCCCGCGCGTGCGGCGCGGCCTGGCACGAGGCGCCCGCGCGCCTGCCAGCCGCGTCCACGCACCACGCTCGCGCGCGCACGGCGGCGCCACACGGGGCCCGAGACGATTCCCGCGGTAGAAAGGCCGCACGCCTCCTCCAACAACGACGGAACGAGCTTCCGGTTGGGCAGGGGGGAGCAACTAGTTAACCAGCGCTCCTCGCAACGATCAGTACTACTTGGCGCGCTCTCAGCTATTCGTCACGTGTCGCACTCTGGACGTTCACTTCGGATTTTGTTTTGTTTTTATTTTTTCACACGCGTTTTCGGCTTTTTAAGCGGTTTTTTCCGGGTTTTTTCGACGTTTTGGTTTTCCCCCGGTTTTCTTAGCTTCTTGATAAAAAAAATTGAATTTTTTTTGCACGAAAAACGTGTTTTCTTTTTTTTTCCTTTCGCAAAAGTCATGGTTTTTCTTCCGCGAGAGGCACGGTTCTGCTTTATCGAGAGTCACGGCCGTGCCTTTCGGAAACAAAAAAAAAACGTTTTCTGTTTTTTTTTCTTTTGCGAGAGTCACGGTTTTTCTTCCGCGAGAGGCACGGTTGTGCTTTTGTGAGAGTCACGGCCATGCCTCTCGGAAAGGGAAAAACAAAACGCGTTTTCTGTTTTTTCTTTCGTGAGATCACAGTTTTGCTTTCGCGAGAGGCATGGTTGTGCTTACGCGAAAGTCACGGCCGTGCCTCTCGAAAAGGGAAAAAATACGCGTTTTCTGTTTTTATTTTCTTTCACGAGAGTCACGGTTTTGCTTCCGCGAGAGGCACGGTTGTGCTTTCGCGAGAGTCACGGTCGTGCCTCTCGAAAACGAAAAAAAAACGTGTTTTCTGTTTTTTTTCCTTTCACGAGATTCACGGTTTTGCTTTCACGAGAGGCACGGTTGTGATTTCGCGAGAGGCACGGGCGTGTCTCTTTCGGAAAGGGAAAAAACCGTGCTCCTGGTTTGGTTTTTTCGTCCGGTTTTTTTGTAAAAAAAAAGTTCGTTAAAACCTATCAACATGGGATCTAGTTTTGAAGATCTCGACGCGAGGAATCCAATGGTGAAAACTGTTCGAGATTTGGACGCACGGTTTAAGAGATAAAATATTTTGAATAAACGGATCTACGAAAAAGGGGAAAACTCCCAGGTTGCGACAAGTGGCACGCTGCATGTGCGCCATTTGTCGCGACCTGGAAAAGTGAAGTGTTCTTTGCAACGAGTATTTCTTGGACGAGACTTGCCTGCTCCCCCGGCGTGCGCCCATCCGTGCTCCCGCATACATGGCATGATTTGATTGGAACAAAATAAGGCCCGGTCCCACCCCCTTAAAATCAGGGGGGGAGATGATTAGATTAGAAAGAAAAAAGAGAAAAAGACAGCCGTAGGATAATGCGGGAGCATGGATGGGAGCATGAGGAGGGAGCAGGCAAGCCGGATCCGTATTTCTTAAGGCTGGTCGTAATGATAGTATTATAGCTAGTATCATGCATGCCAACTAAATTATTTTGCTGAGGTGGCATAGAATTAAATGAATATAGAGACCCTGACATTTTGAGTCAAATAAAGACCCTGACGCACAGCCAGCTCCCGACTGGGCCGGTCCATGTAGCGGTCCTGTCATGAGCCAGCTTATATATCGTATCAACTCGGCGCTGTAGCGGTTAGTTTTTTTTCCCATTGTTTCAGAAAAAAGGGGGGAAATGTTCAAACAAACAGAGAAAAATTATTTTTAAAAAACACGACAATTTTTTTACTTGTACCAGAATGTTTTTGAAAACACGAATATATTTTGGAATTTTTAAGATTATTTTCAAAGCGAACATTTTTTGAAATTCTGAAAAAAACTTTTAACTTTTGAACATTCATGAAACAAAACCAAAGAATTAAAATTTTGTGATTTTTTGAAAATTCTAAACAATGTTGAAATCTTTTAGAAAGAAAAATACTGAAAAACTATGTATAAAGAAAAAAAATAGGCTAGGAACCTTCTATAAGGCTAACAAAACCTGCCAGAAAATGTTCAAAAAACCGGGTGGCCAGTACATTTGCTCCTGAATGGGCCGCAGCAATATATTTTGCTATGTGAGTCAGTGTGTGTTCCAGCGACAATTCGACGCAGAGAGCGTCAAATAGGAAATCACCCTTAGCTCTTAACGTGTCGCTTGGGGAACCAAAGCTCACACGTATAGCTAGGCGAGCCGTGGATCATTAACTGTTCCCGCTAACCACTTGACTGGTGCTAACTCACTCCCCACCCTAGCAAGTACTGGTTCATACGAATACACCGAAAATCAGCTTGGTCTTTGTTTGGATGCATGTGTAAATTTTGGGCATAGCTTCTTACCAACTCTAGACTTTAATCTAAATCAAAGTTAGAGAACCCATTGGGCACATGCAGCTTTTGACTAGCTAAAGTTTTGGTAGGGTAATCTTGGGTTCCAACCAAATAGACTGTTCTTGCAATTACATCCATTGACTCTTTCTACTCTTCAAATCACCCCTTGAGTAGGGCCAAGAAGGTCATTTAATGCATGTTGAGTTGAATGAGGCTAGTTTAAGATCAAATATAAACTATATGTGGGATGTCACTAGATTATTCAACCATATGTGCGGGATGCCAGAAGATTATTCAACCCAATAACATGAAAGATATATTTTGCCCATAAAAAAAAGAACAACCAACACAATAGTTCTAAGACAACCCCCTCTTGTTTACTTCCATGCAATATTGACAATTATTCATTCTAGAAACCTTGATCAACTTTATAGCTCTATATCATAGTATTTAAGAAAACTGAAATCGACACAAATGCCTAGATATATTTACAATTTATATGTGGCATAAATACTTGTAATTTTGTTCTTTTTTCATTTTGCTCTAATCTAGAAAATTTATGTTAAACTAAAAAAGGTTATGTCTCGAAAAGCAAGCAACTATACCACTCCTTGTATTATATGTATGAATAAGAAAATTAAAATTTACATTTCCACAACAAATGTTTGAATTAATTATATAATAATTATTTCTTGTCATACCATTACAAAGTTGCCAAATTTAATTAAAAAAACTAGTTAAGATCATATCTCAAGAACATAAGTTATAACTAAAACAAGTAAAAAAGATTAATATAAATAAAAGATTTGCAAATAAAAAAAAGACAAAAACCTCAGTAACTTCACACATGCACATGCATGAGATGCATGGAGACACTACAACGAAATAGCAACATAGAGACGACAGAAAATAGACAGAAGTGACCGACGCGGAGTTTTGGTGCCCATGCTCAGCTACACCTGAAATCCCTACAAGTATGTGACGATGTGGTGGAAAATCGTTATACTATGCGTGTATGTATCGAGCAGTGCAAGTTAGCGGGCCCGATTCGTATATGTGGACGTCCGCCCTCGCGCGCATGTGGCTATTCCGTGGCCCAGATCGTTAACTTTATGGGCTGAGATCGTTAATTTTATAGGCTGAGCCGTGTAGGTGCGATCGAACGATGTGGGGCCCAACTTATGGAGACGTGGTGGTCGGTTCTGAATCCACAAACCCTTGTCTCGGTTGTTCTCGAAACCGGCCATTGCCGCCCACAGCAAAACGCCATCCCCACACTGCTATCTCTTGAGCACGGAAGAGGGAGGGATGATGAACCAAGGTATTACTCCAGTAGGAGGCTACGCGCGAGTCTCTCGTACCTGCACAAAACAAATAAATCCTCGCAACCAACGCGATAAGGGGTTGTCAATCCCTACACGGCCACTTACGAGAGTGAGATCTCATAGATATGATAAGATACTATTTTTGGTATTTTTATGATAAAGATGCAAAGTAAAATAAAAGCAAAGGAAATAACTAAGTAATGTAAGATTACTATGATGAAGATAGACCCAGGGGCCATAGGTTTTACTGGTGGCTTCTCTCAAGAGCATAAGTATTCTACAGTGGGTGAACGAATTACTATTGAGCAATTGACAGAATTGAGCATAGTTATGAGAATATTTAGGTATGATCATGTATATAGGCATCACGTCCGAGACAAGTCGACCGACTCCTGCCTGCATCTACTACTATTACTTCACTCACCGACCGCTATCCAGCATGCATCTAGAGTATTAAGTTAATGAAAACAGAGTAACGCCTTAAGCAAGATGACATGATGTAGAGGGATAAACTCATGCAATATGATGAAAACCCCATCTTGTTATCCTCGATGACAACAATACAATACGTGCCTTACTGCCCCTACTGTCACTGGGAAAGGACACCGCAAGATTGAACCCAAAGCTAAGCACTTCTCCCATTGCAAGAAAGATCAATCTAGTAGGCCAAACCAAACTGATAATTCAAAGAGACTTGCAAAGATAACGAATCATACATAAAATAATTCAGAGAAGATTCAAATATTATTCATAGATAGACTTGATCATAAACCCATAATTCATTGGTCTCAACAAACACACTGCAAAAAGAAGATTACGTCGAATAGATCTCCACGAGAGAGGGGGAGAACATTGTATTGAGATCCAAAAAGAGAGAAGAAGCCATCTAGCTAATAACTATGGACCCGTAGGTCTGAGGTGAACTGCTCACACTTCATCGGAGGGGCTATGGTGATGATGTAGAAGCCCTCCGTGATCGATGCCCCCTCCGGCGGAGCTCCGGGACAGGCCCCAAGATGGGATCTCGTGGATACAGAAAGTTGCGGCGGTGGAATTAGGGGTTTGGCTCCATATCTGATCGTTTGGGGGTACGTAGGTATATATAGGAGGAAGGAGTACGTCGGTGGAGCAACAGGGGACACACGAGGGTGGAGGGCACGCCTCGGGGGTAAGCGCGCCCCCTACCTCGTGGCCTTCTCTCTTGTTTCTTGACGTAGCGTCCAAGTCTCCCGGGTCTTGTTCGTTGAGAAAATCACATTCCCGAAGGTTTCATTCCGTTTGGACTCCGTTTGATATTCTTTTTCTTCGAAACCCTAAAACAGGCAAAAAACAACAATTCTGGGCTGGGCCTCCGGTTAATAGGTTATTCCCAAAAATAATATAAAAATGGATAATAAAGCCCAATAATGTCCAAAACAGTATATAATATAGCATAGAGCAATCAAAAATTATAGATACATTGGAGACGTATCAAGCATCCCCAAACTTAATTCCTGCTCGTCCTCGAGTAGGTAAATGATAAAAACAGAATTTTTGATGCGGAGTGCTACTTGGCATAATTTTAATGTAAATCTTCTTAATTGTTGTATGAATATTCAGATCCGAAAGATTCAAGACAAAAGTTCATATTGACATAAAAATAATAATACTTCAAGCATACTAACAAAGCAATCATGTCTTCTCAAAATAGCATGGCCAAAGAAAATTATCCCTACAAAATCATATAGTCTGGTTATGCTCTATCTTCACCACACAAAATATTTAAATCATGCACAGCCCCGATGACAAGCCAATCAATTGTTTCATACTTTTGGTGTTCTCAAACTTTTTCAATCTTCATGCAATACATGAGCGTGAGCCATGGATATAGCACTATAAGTGGAATAGAATGGTGGTTGTGGGGAAGACAAAAAAAAAGGGAGAAGATAGTCTCACATCAACTAGGCGTATCAACGGGCTATGGAGATGCCCATCAATAGATATCAATGTGAGTGAGTGAAGGAAATATGCCCTAGAGGCAATAATAAAGTTATTATTTATTTCCTTATATCATGATAAATGTTTATTATTCATGCTAGAATTGTATTAACCGGAAACAGAATACATGTGTGAATACATAGACAAACGGAGTGTCACTAGTATGCCTCTACTTGACTAGCTCGTTAATCAAAGATGGTTATGTTTCCTAACCATGTACAAAGAGTTGTTATTTGATTAACGGGATCACATCATTAGTTGAATGATCTGATTGACATGACCCATTCCATTAGCTTAGCACCCGATCGTTTAGTATGTTGCTATTGCTTTCTTCATGACTTATACATGTCCTATGACTATGAGATTATGCAACTTCCCTTTGCCGGAGGAACACTTTAGGTGCTACCAAACGTCACAACGTAACTGGGTGATTATAAAGGAGCATTACAGGTGTCTCCAAAGGTAGATGTTGGGTTGGCGTATTTCGAGATTAGAATTTGTCACTCCGATTGTCGGAGAGGTATCTCTGGGCCCTCTCGGTAATGCACATCACTTAAGCCTTGCAAGCATTACAACTAATGAGTTAGTTGCGAGATGATGTATTACGGAACGAGTAAAGAGACTTGCCGGTAACGAGATTGAACTAGGTATTGGATATCGACGATCGAATCTCGGGCAAGTAACATACCGATGACAAAGGGAACAACGTATGTTGTTATGCGGTCTGACCGATAAAGATCTTCGTAGAATATGTAGGAGCCAATATGGGCATCCAGGTCCCGCTATTGGTTATTGACCGGAGACGTGTCTCGGTCATGTCTACATTGTTCTCGAACCGTAGGGTCCGCACGCTTAAGGTTTCGATGACAGTTATATTATGAGTTTATGAGTTTTGATGTACCGAAGGAGTTTGGAGTCCAGGATGAGATCGGGGACATGACGAGGAGTCTCGAAATGGTCGAGACGTAAAGATCGATATATTGGATGACTATATTCGGACATCGGAAAGGTTACGAGTGATTCGGGTATTTTCGGAGGTACCGGGGAGTTACGGGAATACGGGGAAGAGTATTGGGCCTTAATGGGCTTTAGTGGGAAGGAGCCAGGAGGTGGCGCGCGCCCCTCCCAAGTCTAGTCCGAATTGGACAAGGGATTTGGGGCGCGGCCCACCTCTCCCTTCCTTCTCCACTTCCCTCCTTTCCCCCCTTCTCCTAGTTGGACTAGGAAAGAAGGAGTCCTACTCCCGGTGGGAGTAGGACTCCCCTTGGCGCGCCAACTCCTAGGCCGGCCGCCTCTCCTCCCCTCCTCCTTTATATACGGGGGCAGGGGGCACCCCATAGACACACAAGTTGATCCTCGTGATCGTTCCTTAGCCGTGTGCGGTGCCCCCTGCCACCATATTCCACCTCGATCATATCGTTGCAGTGCCTAGGCGAAGCCCTGCGTCGGTAGAACATCAAGATCGTCACCACGCCGTCGTGCTGACGGAACTCCTCCCCGAAGCTTTGCTGGATCGGAGCCCGGGGATCGTCATCGAGCTGAACATGTGCTAAGAACTCGGAGGTGCCGGAGTAACGGTGCTTGGATCGGTCGGATCGGGAAGACGTACGACTACTTCCTCTACGTCGTGTGATCGCTTCCGCAGTCGGTCTGCGTTGGTACGTAGACAATACTCTCCCCTCTTGTTGCTATGCATCACCATGATCTTGCGTGTGCGTAGGAATTTTTTTGAAATTACTACGTTACCCAACAGTGGCATCCGAGCCTAGGTTTTATGGTTTGATGTTATATGCACGAGTAGAACACAAGTGAGTTGTGGGCGATATAAGTCATACTGCCTACCAGCATGTCATACTTTGGTTCGGCGGTATTGTTGGATGAAGTGGCCCGGACTGACATTACGCGTACGCTTACGCGAGAATGGTTTCCCCGACGTGCTTTGCACATAGGTGACTTGCGGGTGACTGTTTCTCCAACTTTAGTTGAACCGAGTGTGGCTACGCCCGGTCCTTGCGAAGGTTAAAACGGAGTCTATTTGACAAACTATCGTTGTGGTTTTGATGCGTAGGTGAGATTGGTTCTTGCTTAAGCCCGTAGCAGCCACGTAAAATTTGCAACAACAAAGTAGAGGACGTCTAACTTGTTTTTGCAGGGCATGTTGTGATGTGATATGGTCAAAACGTGATGAGTTATAAGTTGTTATATAAGATGAACATGTTTTGTTGAACTTATCGGCAACTGGCAAAAGCCTTATGGTTGTCTGTCTATTGCATAAGATGCAAGCACCCAATAATTGCTTTACTTTATCGCTATGCGATAGCAATAGTTGCAAGAGCAAGTGTTGGCGAGACGACCACGTGACGACACATTGATATAGATCAAGATGATGGAGATCATGGTGTCATGCCAGTAACGATATAGATCATGACAGTACTTTGGAGATGGAGATCAAAGAAGCAAGATGATGATGGCCATATCATGTCACATATTTTGATTGCATATGATGTTTATCTTTTATACATCTTATTTTCCTTAGTTTGACGGTAGCATTTTAAGATGATCTCTCACTAATTATCAAGAAGTGTTCTCCCTGAGTATGCACCGTTGCGAAAGTTCTTCGCGCTGAGACACCACGTGATGATCGGGTGTGATAGGCTCTACGTTCAAATTCAACGGGTGCAAAACAGTTGCACACGCGGAATACTCAGGTTATACTTGACGAGCCAAGCATATACAGATATGGCCTCGGAACACGGAGACCGAAAGGTCGAGCGTGAATCATATAGTAGATATGATCAACATAGTGATGTTCACCAATGAAACTACTCCATCTCACGTGATGATCGGACATGGTTTAGTTGATTTGGATCACGTGATCACTTAGAGGATTAGAGGGATGTCTATCTAAGTGGGAGTTCTTAAGTAATATGATTAAATTGAACTTAAATTTATCATGAACTTAGTCCTGGAAGTATTTTGCAAATTATGTTGTAGATCAATAGCTCGCATTGTTGCTTCCCTATGTTTATTTTGATATGTTCCTAGAGAAAATTGTGTTGAAAGATGTTAGTAGCAAAGATGCGGATTGGATCCGTGATCAGAGGTTTATCCTCATTGCTGCACAGAAGAATTATGTCCTTGATGCACCGCTAGGTGAAAGACCTATTGCAGGAGCAGATGCAGACATTATGAACGTTTGGCTAGCTCAATATGATGACTACTTGATAGTTTAGTGCATCATGCTTAATGGCTTAGAATCGGGACTTCAAAGACGTTTTGAACGTCATGGAGCATATGAGATGTTCTAGGAGTTGAAGTTAATATTTCAAGCAAATACCCGAGTTGAGAGATATGAAGTCTCCAACAAGTTCTATAGCTAAAAGATGGAGGAGAATCGCTCAACTAGTGAGCATGTGCCCAGATTGTCTGAGTACTACGATCACTTGAATCAAGTGGGAGTTAATCTTCCAGATAAGATAGTGATTGACAGAATTCTTTAGTCACCATCACCAAGTTAGTAGAACTTCGTGATGAACTATAATAAGCAAAGGATAACGGAAACAACTCCCAAGCTCTTCGTGATGCTGAAATCAACGAAGGTAGAAATCAAGAAAAACATCAAGTGTTGATGATTGACAAGATCACTAGTTTCAAGAAAAGGGCAAAGGGAAGAAGGGGAACTTCAAGAAGAACGGCAAGCGAGTTGCTGCTCAAGTGAAAAAGCCCAAGTCTGGTCCTAAGCCTGAGACTAAGTGCTTCTACTGCAAAGGGACTGGTCACTGGAAGCGGAACTACCCTAAGTGATTGGCGGATAAGAAGGATGGCAAAGTGAACATAAGTATATTTGATATACATGTTATTGATGTGTACTTTACTAGTGTTTATAGCAAACCCTCAGTATTTGATACTAGTTCAGTTGCTAAGATTAGTAACTCGAAACGGGAGTTGCAGAATAAACAGAGACTAGTTAAGGGTGAAGTGACGATGTGTGTTGGAAGTGGTTCCAAGATTGATATGATCATCATCGCACACTCCCTATAATTTCGGGATTAGTGTTGAACCTAAATAAGTGTTATTTGGTGTTTGCGTTGAACATGAATATGATTTGATCATGTTTATTGTAATACGGTTATTCATTTAAGTAAGCGAATAAATTGTTGTTCTGTTTACATGAATAAAACCTTATATGGTTACACACCCAATGAAAATAGTTCGTTGGATCTCGATCGTAGTGATACACATAATCATAATATTGAAACCAAAAGATGCAAAGTTTATAATGATAGTGCAACTTATTTGTAGCACTGTCGTTTAGGTCATATTGGTGTAAAGCGCATGAAGAAACTCCATGCTGATGGGCTTTTGGAATCACTTGATTATGAATCAGTTGATGCTTGCGAACCATGCCTCATGGGCAAGATGACTAAGACTCTGTTCTTCGGAACAATGGAGCGAGCAAAAGATTTGTTGGAAATCATACATACTGATGTATGTGGTCCGATGAATATTGAGACTCGCGACAGGTATCATTATTTTCTGATCTTCACAGATGATTTGAGCAGATATGAGTATATCTACTTGATGAAACATAAGTCTGAAACATTTGAAAAGTTCAAAGAATTTCAGAGTGAAGTGAAAAATCATCGTGACAAGAAAATAAAGTTTCTACGATCTGATCGCGGAGACAAATATTTGAGTTACGAGTTTGGTCTTCAGTTAAAACAATGTGAAATAGTTTCACTACGCACGCCACCTGGAACACCACAGCATAATGGTGTGTCCGAACGTCATAACCATACTTTATTGGATATAGTACAATCTATGATGTATCTTACCGATCTACCACTATCGTTTTGGGGTTATGCATTAGAGACAGCTGTATTCACGTTAAATAGGGCACCATCTAAATCCGTTGAGACGACACCGTGTGAACTATGGTTTGGCAAGAAACCTAAGCTGTCGTTTCTTAAAGTTTGGAGTTGTGATGCTTATGTGAAAAAGTTTCATCTCGATAAGCTCAAACTCAAAAAGGAGAAATATGTCTTCATAGGATACCCAAAAGTTACTGTTGGGTACACCTCCTATCACAGATCCGAAGGCAAGACTTTTGTTGCTAAATTCGGAAACTTTCTAGAGAAGGAGTTTCTCTTGAAAGAAGTGAGTGGGAGGAAAGTAGAACTTGATGAGGTAACTGTACCTCCTCCCTTATTGGAAAGTAGTATATCACAGAAACCGGTTTCTGTGACACCTACACCAATTAGTGAGGATGCTAATGATGATGATCATGAAACTTCAGATCAAGTTACTATCGAATCTCGTAGGTAAACCAGAGTGAGATCCGCATCAGAGTGGTACGGTAATCCTGTTCTGGAAGTCATGTTACTAGACCATGACGAACTTGCGAACTATGAGGAAGCGATGATGAGCCCAGATTCCGCGAAATGGTTTGAGGCCATGAAATCTGAGATATGATCCATGTATGAGAACAAAGTTTGGACTTTGGTTGGCTTGCCCGATGATCGGCAAGCAATTGAGAATAAATGGATCTTCAAGAGGAAGACGGACGCTGATAGTAGTTTTACTATCTACAAAGCTAGAATTGTCGCAAAAGGTTTTCGACAAGTTCAAGGTGTTGACTACGATGAGAGCTTCTCACTCGTATCTATGCTTGAGTCTGTCCGAATCATGTTAGTAATTGCCGCATTTTATGAAATCTGGCAAACGGATAAACAAAACTGCATTCCTTAATGGATTTATTAAAGAAGAGTTGCATATGATGCAACCAGAAGGTTTTGTCAATCCGAAAGGTGCTAACAAAATGTGCAAGCTCCAGCGATCCATCTATGGACTGGTGCAAGCATCTCGGAGTCGGAATATACGCTTTGATAAGTTGATCAAAGGATATAGTTTTATACAGACTTGTGGTGAAGTCTGTATTTACAAGAAAGTGAGTGGGAGCACTACAGCATTTCTGATAAGTATATGTGAATGACATATTGTTGATCGGAAATAATGTAGAATTATTCTGTAAAGCATAAAGGAGTGTTTGAAAGGAGTTTTTTCAAAGAAAGACTTCGGTGAAGCTGCTTACATATTGAGCTTTAAGATCTATAGAGATAGATCAAGACGCTTGATAAGTTTTTTTCAATGTGTACATACCTTGACAAGATTTTGAAGTAGTTCAAAATGGAGCAGTCAAAGAAAGAGTTCTTGCCTGTATTACAAGGTGTGAAGTTGAGTAAGACTCAAAGCCCGACCACGGCAGAAGATAGAAAGAGAATGAAAGTCATTCCCAATGCCTTGGTCATAGGTTCTATAAAGTATGTCATGCTGTATACCAGATCTATTGTATACCCTGCACTGATTTAGCAAGGGAGTACAATAGTGATCTAGGCGTAGATCACTGGACAGCGGTCAGAATTATCCTTAGTGAAATAAGGATATGTTTCTCGATTATGGACGTGACAAAAGGTTCGTCGTAAAGGGTTACGCCGATGCAAGTTTTGACACTAATCTAGATGACTCTAAATCTCGGTCTAGATACATATTGAAAGTGGGAGCAATTAGCTAGAGTAGCTCCATGCAGAGCATTGTTGACATAAAAATTTGCAAAATACATGTGGATCTGAATGTGGCAGACCCGTTGACTAAGGTTCTCTCACAAGCAAAACATGATCACACCTTAGTACTCTTTGGGTGTTAATCACATAGCGATGTGAACTAGATTACTGAATCTAGTAAACCCTTTCGGTATTGGTCGCATGGTGCGATGTGAACTATGGGTGTTAATCACATGATGATGTGAACTATCGATGTCAATCACATGGTGATGTGATCTAGATTATTGACTCTAGTGCAAGTGGGAGACTGAAGGAAATATGCCCTAGAGGCAATAATAAAGTTATTATTTATTTCCTTATATCATGATAAATGTTTATTATTCATGCTAGAATTGTATTAACCGGAAACATAATACATGTGTGAATACATAGACAAACAGAGTGTCACTAGTATGCCTCTACTTGACTAGCTCGTTAATCAAAGATGGTTATGTTTCCTAACCATGTACAAAGAGTTGTTATTTGATTAACGGGATCACATCATTAGTTGAATGATCTGATTGACATGACCCATTCCATTAGCTTAGCACCCGATCGTTTAGTATGTTGCTTTTGCTGTCTTCATGACTTATACATGTCCTATGACTATGAGATTATGCAACTCCCGTTTGCCGGAGGAACACTTTGGGTGCTACCAAACGTCACAACGTAACTGGGTGATTATAAAGGAGCATTACAGGTGTCTTCAAAGGTAGATGTTGGGTTGGCGTATTTCGAGATTAGGATTTGTCACTCCGATTGTCGGAGAGGTATCTCTGGGCCCTCTCGGTAATGCACATCACTTAAGCCTTGCAAGCATTACAACTAATGAGTTAGTTGCGAGATGATGTATTACGGAACGAGTAAAGAGACTTGCCGGTAACGAGATTGAACTAGGTATTGGATACCGACGATCGAATCTCGGGCAAGTAACATACCGATGACAAAGGGAACAACGTATGTTGTTATGCGGTCTGACCGATAAAGATCTTCGTAGAATATGTAGGAGCCAATATGGGCATCCAGGTCCCGCTATTGGTTATTGACCGGAGACGTGTCTCGGTCATGTCTACATTGTTCTCGAACCGTAGGGTCCGCACGCTTAAGGTTTCGATGACAGTTATATTATGAGTTTATGAGTTTTGATGTACCGAAGGAGTTTGGAGTCCCGGATGAGATCGGGGACATGACGAGGAGTCTCGAAATGGTCGAGACGTAAAGATCGATATATTGGACGACTATATTCGGACATCGGTAAGGTTCCGAGTGATTCGGGTATTTTCGGAGGTACCGGGGAGTTACGGGAATACGGGGAAGAGTATTGGGCCTTAATGGGCTTTAGTGGGAAGGAGCCAGGAGGTGGCGCGCGCCCCTCCCAAGTCTAGTCCGAATTGGACAAGGGATTTGGGGCGCGGCCCACCTCTCCCTTCCTTCTCCACTTCCCTCCTTTCCCCCCTTCTCCTAGTTGGACTAGGAAAGAAGGAGTCCTACTCCCGGTGGGAGTAGGACTCCCCTTGGCGCGCCAACTCCTAGGCCGGCCGCCTCTCCTCCCCTGCTCCTTTATATACGGGGGCAGGGGCACCCCATAGACACACAAGTTGATCCTCGTGATCGTTCCTTAGCCGTGTGCGGTGCCCCCTGCCACCATATTCCACCTCGATCATATCGTTGCAGTGCTTAGGCGAAGCCCTGCGTCGGTAGAACATCGAGATCGTCACCACGCCGTCGTGCTGACGGAACTCCTTCCCGAAGCTTTGCTGGATCGGAGCCCGGGGATCGTCATCGAGCAGAACGTGTGCTAAGAACTCGGAGGTGCCGGAGTAACGGTGCTTGGATCGGTCGGATCGGGAAGACGTACGACTACTTCCTCTACGTTGTGTGATCGCTTCCGCAGTCGGTCTGCGTTGGTACGTAGACAATACTCTCCCCTCTCGTTGCTATGCATCACCATGATCTTGCATGTGCGTAGGAAATTTTTTGAAATTACTACGTTACCCAACAGTGAGTAGGGATTGCCATGCAACGGATGCACTACAGCTATAAGTATATGAAAGCTCAACAAAAGAAACTAAGTGGGTGTGCATCCAACTTGCTTGCTCATGAAGACCTAGGGCATTTTGAGGAAGCCCATCATTGAAATATATAAGCCAAGTTCTATAATGAAAAATTTCCACTAGTATATGAAAGTGATAACATAGGAGACTTTCTATCATGAATATCATGGTGCTACTTTGAAGTACAAGTGTGGTAAAAGGATAGTAACATTGTCCCTTCTCTCTATTTCTCTCATTTTTTATTTGGGCCTTTTCTCTTTTTTATGGCCTATTTCCCCCCTTTTTTATTTTTCGTCCAGAGTCTCATCCCGACTTGTGGGGGAGTCATAGTCTCCATCACCCTTTCCTCACTGCAATGCTCTAATAATGATGATCATCACACTTTTATTTTTCTTACAACTCAACAATTACAACTTGATATTTAGAATAAAATATGACTCTATATGAATGCCTCCGGCAGTGTATCGGGATATGCAATGAATCAAGAGTGACACGTATGAAAGAATTATGAATGGTGGCTTTGCCACAAATACGATGTCAACTACATGATCATGCTAAGCAATATGACAATGATGGAGTGTGTCATAATAAACAGAACGGTGGAAAGTTGCATGGCAATATATCTCGGAATGGCTATGGAAATGCCATAATAGGTAGGTATGGTGGCTGTTTTGAGGAAGGTATATGGTGGGTGTATGGTAACGGCGAAAGGTGCGCGGTATTAGAGAGGCTAGCAAAGGTGGAAGGGTGAGAAAAGTGCGTATAATCCATGGACTCAACATTAGTCATAAAGAACTCATATACTTATTGCAAAAATGTACAAGTTATCAAAGCAAAGTATTACACGCATGCTCCTAGGGGGATAGATTGGTAGGAAAAGACCATCGCTCGTCCCCGACTGCCACTCATAAGGAAGACAATCAAAAAATAAATCATGCTCCGACTTCATCACATAACGGTTCACCATACGTGCATGCTACGGGAATCACAAACCTTAACACAAGTATTTCTCAAATTCACAACTACTCAACTAGCATAACTTTAATATCACCATCTTCATATCTCAAAACAATTATCAAGCATCAAACTTCTCATAGCATTCAACACACTCATAAGAAAGTTTTTACTATTCTTGAATACCAAGCATATTAGGATTATTTAAGAAAATTACCATGCTATTTAAGACTCTCAAAATAATCTAAATGAAGCATAAGAGATCAATAGTTTCAATAAAACAAATCCACCACCGTGCTCTAAAAGATATAAGTGAAGTACTAGAGCAAAATTATATAACTCAAATGATATAAGCGAAGCACATAGAGTATTCTAACAAATTCCAAATCATGTATGGCTCTCTCAAAAGGTGTGTACAGCAAGGATGATTGTGGTAAACTAAAAAATAAAGACTCAAATCATACAAGACGCTCCAAGCAAAACACATATCATGTGGTAAATAAAAATATAGCTCCAAATAAAGTTACCGATAGAAGTAGACGAAAAGAGGGGATGCCTTCCGGGGCATCCCAAGCTTTGGCTTTTGGGTGTACTTAGATTATCTTGGGGGTGCCATGGGCATCCCCATGCTTAGGCTCTTGCCACTCCTTGTTCCATAACCCATCAAATCTTTACCCAAAACTTAAAAACTTCACAACACAAAACTTAAAGTAGAAAATCTCGTGAGCTCCGTTAGCGAAAGAAAACAAAAGACCACTTCAAGGTACTGTAATGAACTCATTCTTTATTTATATTGGTGTTAAACCTACTGTATTCCAACTTCTATATGGTTTATAAACTATTTTACTAATCATAGATTCATCAAAATAAGCAAACAACACACGAAAAACAGAATCTGTCAAAAACAGAATAGTCTGTAGTAATCTGTAGCTAGCGCAAGATCTGGCACCCCAAAAATTAGAAAATAAATTGCTGGACATGAGTAATTTATATATTAATTATCTGCAAAAAGAATTAACTAAATAGCACTATCCAAATAAAAATGGCAGCAGTTCTCGTGAGCGCTAAAGTTTCTGTTTTTTACAGCAAGATTAACAAGACTTTCCCCAAGTCTTCCCAACGGTTCTACTTGGCACAAACACTAATTAAACACAAAAAACACAACCAAAATTGAGGATAGATAAATTATTTATTACTAAACAGGAGCAAAAGGCAAGGAATAAAAATAAAATTGGGTTGCCTCCCAACAAGCGCTATTGTTTAACGCCCCTAGCTAGGCATAACAAGCAAGGATAGATCTAGGTATTGCCATCTTTGGTAGGAAATTCTTCAATGAGGCATCTATTTAGGAATTTATTTCTTTTTATTGATTATCAAACTTTTAGGCAGAAGATTGAAAAAATCATTTGTAACAAATGGTTCCTTAATGATAGCAAAAAGATTGGGATGAATACTTATAGATTTGAGATCCGCAATTTCCTTACTAGAGGATTCATCCTTATTTTTAGGAACACACATAAGCTTGGCAATTTTAGTGGGAGGACTTGGAGTATTCTTTACAGAAGAAAAAGCGGTTCCCAAGTTGGTAATAATATCCTCAAATTTATCGATCCTAGTGGAATCGTAATTTAATTTCTCATTAACTATGGGCTCCTTCTCTTTAATATTTTTCAAAATGACTCATACTTTAGATCCATATTGAGAGATTTGGTTGTGGATCTTTTTATCCAAATTTTTAATTAACTCTACAGTAGTAACCTTATTTTCAATAATTTTGAGCCTTTGCATTACATGCTCCAAAGTTAATACAGTTCCATTAACCAAAAGAGGGGGTGAGCCAAACAAATCTAAGAATCAAAAGTATGGCTACCCAAGAAGTTCCCTCCGGTAATAGTATCATGGATATATCTGTGCCAAGGAGTTACACCTACATAAAAATTGCGAAGAAGAACGGAAGTAGATTGCTTCCTGGTAGATCTATTTTGAGCATTGCAAATTCTACATCAATCATCTTTTAGATTTTCTCCCTCCCTTTGCTTAAAATTTAGAATTTCATTCTCGGGGGACAACGGAGAAGATAAGGGACTAGCCATAACGACAAGCAAACAAAAAGCAAGCGGGCAAAAAGAAGCAAATAGAGAAAGAGAGGGAGGATAGAGAGAGAGGGCGAATAAAACGGCAAGGGTGAAGTGGGGAAGAGGAAAACGAGAGGCAAGTGGCAAATAATGTAATGCGGGAGATAGGGATTGTGATGGGTACTTGATATATTGGCTTTTGCGTAGACTCCCCGGCAACGGCGCCGGAAATCCTTCTTGCTACCTCTTGAGCACTGCGTTGGTTTTCCCCGAAGAGGAAGGGATGATGCAGCACAGTAGCGTAAGTATTTTCCTCAGTTTTTGAGAACCAAGGTATCAATCCAGTAGGAGGCTACGCGCGAGTCCCTCGTACCTGCACAAAACAAACAAATCCTCGCAACCAACGCGATAAGGGGTTGTCAATCCCTACACGTCCACTTACGGGAGTGAGATCTGATAGATATGATAAGATAATATTTTTGGTATTTTTATGATAAAGATGCAAAGTAAAATAAAAGCAAAGGAAATAACTAAGTAATGTAAGATTAATATGATGAAGATAGACCCGGGGGCCATAGGTTTCACTAGTGGCTTCTCTCAAGAGCATAAGTATTCTACGGTGGGTGAACAAATTACTGTTGAGCAATTGACAGAATTGAGCATAGTTATGAGAATATATAGGTATGATCATGTATATAGGCATCACGCCTGAGACAAGTAGACCGACTCCTGCCTGCATCTACTACTATTACTCCATTCATCGACCGCTATCCAGCATGCATCTAGAGTATTAAGTTAATGAAAACAGAGTAACGCCTTAAGCAAGATGACATGATGTAGAGGGATAAACTCATGCAATATGATGAAAACCCCATCTTGTTATCCTCGATGACAACAATACAATACGTGCCTTACTACCCCTACTGTCACTGGGAAAGGACACCGCAAGATTGAACCCAAAGCTAAGCACTTCTCCCATTGCAAGAAAGATCAATCTAGTAGGCCAAACCAAACTGATAATTCGAAGAGACTTGCAAAGATAACCAATCATACATAAAAGAATTCAGAGAAGATTCAAATATTATTCATAGATAGACTTGATCATAAACCCACAATTCAACGATCTCAACTAACACACCGCAAAAAGAAGATTACATCGAATAGATCTCCACGAGAGAGGGGGAGAACATTGTATTGAGATCCAAAAAGAGAGAAGAAGCCATATAGCTAATAACTATGGACCCGTAGGTCTGAGGTGAACTACTCACACTTCATCGGAGGGGCTATGGTGATGATGTAGAAGCCCTCCGTGATCGATGCCCCCTCCGGCGGAGCTCCGGAACAGGCCCCAAGATGGGATCTCGTGGATACAGAAAGTTTTGGCGGTGGAATTAGGGTTTTGGCTTCGTATCTGATCGTTTGGGGGTACGTAGGTATATATAGGAGGAAGGAGTGTGTCGGTGGAGCAACAGGGGGCGCACGAGGGTGGAGGGCGTGCCTGGGGGGTGGGCGCGCCCCCCTACATCGTGGCCTCCTCTCTTGTTTCTTGACGTAGGGTCCATGTCTCCCGGGTCTTGTTCGTTGAGAAAATCACGTTCCCGAAGGTTTCATTCCGTTTGGACTCCATTTGATATTCCTTTTTTTCGAAACCATAAAATAGGCCAAAAAAACAGAAATTTTGGGTTGGGCCTCCGGTTAATAGGTTAGTTCCAAAAATAATATAAAAGTGGATAATAAAGCCCAATAATGTCCAAAACAATGGATAATATAGCATGGAGCAATCAAAAATTATAGATACGTTGGAGACGTATCACACACTACCATGCAAAAGCCACGGCGGCTACAGCCAGCCGGCGATGGATAACGTTGGCCCGGAGTTCTTGTTGGACGTGATCGACACATAAGGATATCTTACCCTTGGTGGGAGATCTATCAATTTTTTGGTAGTGCCGGGGGACATTCGTCAGCGGCTGGCCATTTTGAACACCAGAGCTGGCAGATTTCCCCTATGAGAAAAATTCGCGGACAACTCGGACCACCCAGATCCGGTAACGCTGGTGGTCTTCCCACGGATTGATGGCACATGCGTTGAGACGACGGATTCGAACGCTAGGTCAAGATGCAGACAGCGCGTTGCCGGGGCTAGCCAGGGGCGGCCGGAAAGCAATGGGCGACGTCGACGGGAGGCTTTGCCGACGAGGTCCGCATCCTGTGGTTCCAGGATGGACAAAAATGATCGCCCTGAAACAATTGAGTGTCTTCGTTTCTGAATTTTTTTTGTTCAGTGCTGCTCTATTTTTCATACTACACATCTGGCCGACCTGCTAATTGTATTCTTGCACGTGGGTTATTTCTCCTTCCTGCTTGCTTTCTATATTTTCTTGCTAAGTTGTGGGATTTGTTGTCATTTTATGGAATCTGCTCATATGTAATTAGAATACAATATGGGAAGTAAATGTGATGTTCCATTTGATATAGCCATTTAGTGATCCGCTAGGCTCGTATTTTGTTGGTTCTTCATTCAAGGAAATGGGAACTTCTTCTTGAAGCCTCATATATTTTTTATTTTCACTTGTGCTTCTCAATCAACCCTGAATATACAAAAAAAAAATTAAATGGTGGTGTCTCACAAGCACATGACAGCGAGGTAATTACTAAATGGCAGTATCTTAACTCTGTGTGACAGGCAGGCAATTTCATTACCAGTGATGTTTACTTTGCACATTAATCTTATTATTTCAGGTTCGCCTGCTATAGTCACGTGAAAGGATGTACTCTGTTAGCTATATATTATAGACCAGGTTTTCTACTTGATTTTTTCATGGCTCTTTTCGTTTTGTTTAATGAGCTTCTTCAGTTAGTATGGTTGAATGTTACAAATCTATAAAAATAGCTCTGTTCATATACGTCTGACATATATGCTTAGTGTGGTTTATTGTGCAGTTTTGACTTCCTAAGAAATCATCAACCAGGGTGTCCACTTATTTGGAGATGTTGGTAGCCTGTTATGGATGTACTACAAATAGTTACGCAAAAAGAATCACAATGATATTTTTTCTGTGCTATAAGCAATTATTGTGAGTACTCCGGCTGTGCAAGTTGGTGGATTAGCCGATTAGGTGTCTTGCTACCATGAGCTAATCTGGAAGTTGATTGATTTACATCCATGCTAGCCTATCCTATCCTATCCTACAAGATCTCTCTAATTTGAACATTTGAAGGACATGCTAAGCTACAATTTGAAGTAACATCTGTATCTCAAATCCAGTTTGAGTCGCTACCTGAGTTGTGGTCTTCTCCTGTGGTATCAGATGTTTTGTTTTGTTAAAATAACATGTAGACATATCTAGGAATAATTAGGAATCTATTATAATTTGTCAAACCTTGGTAATGTCTGGACTACAAATATGCCTTACTGATCCCCCCTCTACCCATATGTTTATTGATGGGTGCTGCCATCATCAAGTTTATCGGTTTCATGGAGTCCAAAGGGAGTAGTTCAATATCTACCTATGCGTGAATTAAAGCACTCAACATATTATTTTGCATCAATGCAATATCATATGCAGGTCGTGCATCTTTAAGGCAATCCATCTATGTTCGTTGAAGTTCTGTCTGATTTGAAGCAGTTGATGTCTCAAGATGAATCAAAGTGTTGTGATTTATAGACTTGTTTTTCTTACATTTTGTTTTTTAACATAACATCATGTCATGTTTCAGGATGTCGTAAAGCTCATGGTTGTCATGAACCTAGAGGCGTACAGATTGTTCACCTCTTACAACAGGCCCTTTTTCTACCAGTGTGGTCAAGGCAATTTTACATAGTGAACCATCAAAGCTACATGTGCACCGAGGTATTGACCTCTGGGCCTACACTTTTCATAATATAATGCTCCTGGGGATTTTTTTCATATTAATTAATTCAGCTCATTCAAGAACAGTTAGTCATCAGTTGCAGATTTGACTTCAAGTTGTAGTTCTTCCTCTCAAAGATTAGAATTTGAACTTCTTATCATGTTACACTTATGAAGTTATTACAACTTTGCTATACCAAAGTGCCTTTACCATTGACCTATGCCAAAATCATTTGGATGCATTTTTTCTGTTTCTCTCCTACTTCAGTTGTGAGATAATGTTGTAAGTACTACTACACACTAGCATTTTTTCCATTTTGCCTTTATATAGTTAGATTAATTATGATGCGGTACCTAGCAACTTTTCATAGATTTAGAATTTTTGGGAGAAATTTGAGGAAACTAGTTTTATTTAGTTTTTTTGTTAACATACATTCATGCAATACTTAGTTTGGATCAAGAAACCACATTTACAAAACTCTGTTTGGGTTAAATCCTTTGAAGAACCACTTTAATTATTAGATGCCTGACCCTCACTCAAGCGTATGGGCAGCGTCATGGTTCTATCTGCCGTGGTCAAGCTCAGTGTCGGGCGCTGCGCATCGCCTCAATGTCATGCAACATCGTGTCGCTACAGTTGGTGTTCTAGCTAGTGTCGCGAGCTGTGGCGTTGTGCCTCTCAAAGGCATTCAATCAGCTGAGCCAGAAGGTGTTCTGGTACAAATTGTTCCCGTGGAACATGCCCAATGTTGCCGGCTCACTACTGTTCTGCGGCCAGGCGCTGTCAAAACTACGAAAGCGGGCCCCTGTGCACTGGCTTGGTTTACTTGTATTTTGGTTTATCTTCTTTTGCTTTGTAGTTCGAACAAAAAACTCTGAATATATAGTTTAATTATGAGAGAGACGCTCAAAAAGATCCATCGACAAGGGTCCCAAGATGATATCGTTGGAAGGGTGTATTTAATAAAAAACTACCACATTTCGCGGAATCGTGCCTACAAATTATCACTTTACAAATTTATGCCGAAAACTACCACTTTTTGTCTAATCTTTGACTAAAAACTACCATATCGGAAAAATGCCCAATTCGCCTCTTCTAAACGCCTTTCTGATAAGATAGGCCCACATGTCAGCATTAATCTTCTTTCTCCTCTCTCTTTGGCATTTTCTCAAACACTTCATGTGCACCCCGCCGCTCTGCCCCGCCACCTGCGCCGCCCTCCCTCCTAGCCGAGCCGCCTGCTCGCCTTGGCCATGGCGGCCGCTGTAGTGCCAAGGCCTCGCCACCCCCGCTTGTGCCAAGGCCTCGCCGCAGGTGCAGGGAGGCCCCAAGCCGCCGCCCGGTCGCCATGGACCCACTTGTGTTCGTCGGCGTCCGCGGCGCCATCAGGGCGCTCCATGCGGGGAGCGGCGAGGAGCAGCGGCTGCGGATTCCACCCCCACCGAGCAGGTGACTGCACGAGGCCGCCTAGAAGCCGCGAGCCTCGCGCCCCTCCTCTCGCGCCTCGCGCACGCTGTCCTGGCGCTACCCTTCTACCGCGGCTCGCCCGCGCTGTCCTGGCGCCGCACGCGAGCTCCGACGAGGGCCGCGTCCCTTCTAACGCGTCTCGCGCGAGCTGTCCCGGCACCGCACACGAACTCCGGCGTGCTGGGCGCCACTGTGGCGAGCAGCTTTTGCGAGTTGCGAGTGGGACTCCTCGAGGTGGGGCAGCTCCGGCGGCGAAGGGCGCGGGGCGGGCGGCTCTAACGGCGACCCGCGGCCCGGCGGCTCCAGCGGCTGCCGCGGCGAGCGGCTCCACTGGCGACGGGCAGCGGCTCCATCGGCGAGCAGTGCGGCGAAGTGCGGCTCCGGCTGCACCTGTTGGCCACGCTGGCGCCTAAACTATGGGCCCGGCCTGGCAGAAACGTGATTAACCGCGGCGAAGCGGGCGGTTCTACGACTTGGTAGTTTTTTGCCACTGATTAAGTAAAAAGTGATAATTTTCCGCACAAAATCGTAAAATGGTAGTTTCTAGACACGTTTTCATGAAATGTTGTAGTTTTTGGTTAAATACTCCGTTGGAAGGCGATGCAACCAGAAAACAAGTTCGAAAGCCCATGGCAACGCACGGGCATTCTACTAGTTAGTGTTGGACCTGAGTGCTTAGCGAACTCAACGTCGTTGGTGTTTAACATTGAAAGGTTTTGAACCTTTAGATTTTGTAATCAGACGGTTTAGGTGATGATTTTGATCTGCCTTGTGCTTTTATAAGGGACAAATGCCTTGTTCATTTTTGCTAGGACGAGCTACAAGTTTTCGCTCCTATAACACAACCGACATTTCTATTTACATTCATCTTTGCTGAGGAGGGGAGGTGACATTTTGAAGATCCGTCCATGCGCGCTACAGGCTAATGCTCGGGGTGGTGCTCATGCTGTCCCAAGGAGCGTGCACGGTGTTCGGGGAGCAGGGCACGACGACGACGTCGTATTTCTTCTCCTTGGCGCCGCCCTGTTGTATGCCTCTGAGATCGTCGAGCACCTCCCTGATGGGCGGCCGCATCTCGCTGTTCTGCTGCAGGCACCGGAACGCCAACTCCGCCACCATCGTGATCGCCCTCGTCGTGGCCTCGTCGGAGCCATACCCAAGCTCGGCGTCCACCAGCTGGTCCAGCTCCGACCGCTGGATCATGCCCACGGCCATGGAGGCCAGGTTGATCTCGTCGCGGTCCCGGGTGACATCGACGGCGGGCTTGGACGAGACGAGCTCGGCGAGCACGACGCCGAAGCTGTACACGTCGCTGCGGTCGGTGAGCTGGTAGCACTGGTGGTACTCCGGGTCCACGTACCCCGGGGTGCCCTGCGGCGCCGTGGACACGTGCGTGGCGCCGTCGAGCGGGAAGAGCCGGGAGAGGCCGAAGTCGGCGACCTTGACGTGGAAGTCGGCGTCGAGGAGGATGTTGGTGGTCTTGACGTCGCGGTGCACCACGGGCGGGTCGATGGCGTGGAGGTAGGCGAGCGCGGCGGCGGCCTCGACGGCGACGTTGAGGCGGAGCGGCCACGGCAGCGCCCGCTCCGCGGCGCGGTGGCCCTGCAGGTGGTCGGCCACGGTGCCGTTGGGCACGTACTCGTACACGAGCAGCAGCTCCCGGCTGCGGCTGGACGTGCAGCCGTAGAAGGTGACGAGGTTCGGGTGGCGCAGCCGCGACAGGATGGCCGCCTCGTTCAGGAACTGCTCCACGTGCCGGGAGCCGTTGTTGTACAGCCGCTTCACCGCCACCACGCGCCCGTCCCGGAGTTGGCCTTTGTACACGGTGCCGAAGCCGCCGTCGCCGAGCTCGCGGGTGTCGCTGAAGCCGCCGGTGGCCTCCTCCAGCTCCTCGTAGGCGAAGTGGTGCGTCTGCAGGTTGTGGACGCTGCTGGACTCCAGGTGGCCGCCGTCTCTGGAGCGGGGCGTCCCGCCGGAGTTGCTGTACTTGAGGAGCCTGGACGACGAGGTCATCTTGTACTGCCTCCTCTTGCGGATGTACAGGAACAACACCACTACCAGAAGCACGAACAGAACGAGAGCTGCTGCGGAGGATCCTGAGGTTGTAATTGCAAATGGCGATTAGAACATGTAGATTGATGCTTGAATTTGTAATAACAGACGGAGGAAAAATATTTGAATTGGTCCGTGTGGATGATGGATTTTGGTACTTACCTACTGCTATTATTGTCTTTTTGCTCGCTTTCTTTGGCCCTGCAAGATCAAGAATCAATGTCAAAATTCATTCTATGACGGAAGGAAAGCAAGGAAGAAGGAACAGACTAGTTATAAGTTCTAACTCTAGTCAGGCACGGCTTAGATTTACCTAAATGAAAAGTGTCACACGTGTGTGGCACGAAGTAATCTGGTCCTGACGTTTTTATAATTAAAATTATCATTAAAAAAATTGAAAGTTGCCATCCTTTTTTGTTGTCATTCTTAACAACTAAAGTTGTCATTATCGCGTCACTAAATTTATCATAAAAAATGCTCGGAGTTGCCATGTGTTCGAACCACACATGTGACACTTATGAGGGTCCTAAATTTAAACAACGTGTGGATATTATGAAACCAAATTTTGACGAAACATATGAAGTAGAGAATATGCTAAATGTGGAGCATTTCAGGAAATGGTCTAGTTCATAGTACCACTACCTGGTTTGTGCCTATGTCATCATCCAACCTAATTCGTCCTGATTTCCTATGGTGAAAGAGTCATACATACTTGTAGATGAAGTGTCAAATTGTCAACGTCCAAGAAGAGAAGTATTCCATGACCAGTAAATATACTAGTCACGAATTAGGAGATCTCAAGGTTGCTTAGACTTGCGCAAGTAATCGTACCAAAACCATGTCCCCGAATTTGGATGGCCAGAAATTTTTGGATGAATCAAACATCGTTGCCCAACTAGTTACTCCTCGGATCAAATACTGGATACCTGAACCTGAAGGACACGACCCGACAACCTGACCGCCGGGGCAGATACACGTGTCATGCCCGCAGCGCCCTCCGGAGGCCTGGCAGTCGCCGCACCACCCGGCGCCGGCCTTCCACCGCACCGAGAACCCGCCCCGGACGGCGTCCCCCAGGGTGGCGTTCCCAGCGGCTAGTGCATCCGCCACGCCCGAGTCGTACGGGACGACCAAAGTCGAGCCGCACACCACCCCCAGGCCCAGCACGTCGTCCGGCGCCGACGTGCCGTTGTCCAGCCTGTAGTACGACCGCCCCCTGGCGACGCAGACGAAGGCGTCGTACACCAGCGGCGGCGACGATCTGGCGTTGCTGCAGTTCACGTAGGCCGTCAGGAACCGGTCCCGGTCCGTGCACTCGAACATGGCGGCGTCGATGGTCGTGTCGCGGTACACATGCGAGCACTCGGACTCGTGGGCTACGCTCTGGTCGATCACGGTGAGCACCTGGTTGCCGTAGTCGACGCCCGTGACCTGGAAGGACCCGCCGGTGCTCGGGTAGATCGTCAGCGTGCTGTTCACGCAGAAGAGGCGGTGCCCCGGGGAGGAGCAGTAGTCCGGCCGGGCTACACCGTACACTGCAAACGGGTAGTCCACGTCGAACTTGAGTGTCCGGCACTGGTAGGGCGTCGGGGTGCAGTTGGTGTACCGGAAGTAGGCACCGGGGTCGGGCGGTGGCTGCGGCACGGCTCGTGGCGCCGACGAGAGGACCAGCAGGCCGACGAGGAGCCGCACGGAATGCAGGCAACGCATTTGGTCGACTGCTTCCCGCGCTAGACGCAACATCGCAATGTGTGTGCACAAACGAGATGCCAGCAGAGTTTGTAGGTCATGCTCATGCATTCCTCTGCAACGGTCATGGTCCATGGTGACAGGTCAATGGAGGACGGCCCAGCATAGTGACTGGTGTTCTGGAAACAAGGACGTGGTGGTCAGGTGGTGTCGGGAGTCAGCAGGACGGGGTATTTTACGGGCCCGGTTCGTCTTCCTCCCGCCTTGACGGCTCGACCAGAGGAAATTCATGGCGGAGCCGATGTTAAGTCAAACGTTTCGGGCGCATCTCCTGGAGGCAACGGACTGGTTCGCCCGGCGTCACCCGTCGGAATCGAGTTTTGGTCCCGTGGCACGCGACAAGAGTACAAGACTGGGTCTAGAAGGGAAAGAAACTGGTGACGGCCACCGCCCGCCAACGATGACCGGCGGGCAGCTCCGCCGCCGCAGGGGTTGTGCTCCACTAGCGAAATGTAAATTGCTCTGCTGAAAGTAACCACGACTCGTGCAGGACAAGAACACAGAGGGTTCTGAATCTTACCGCAGTCCATGTTGCGCACGCGGCCGTCGGAGCAGAGGCAACCGAGGAACCCGCCGGGCTGGTCGTAGCTGCACCGGCCCCCGGACAGCTCGCACTTGAAGCACGGCCCGGCGCTCGGGTCCCAGCTGAGCCGGAACCCGCGACGCAGCACCTCGCCGTACCCGCCGCTCCCGAGCCGCCCGCGGTACTCCGGGCTCGTCAGCCACTCGCCGGTCAGCACGGGCGCCACGTACACCTCCTTGCACGCCCGTGTCCAGTTCCCGTCCGGCGCGCCGAGCTGCGTGGCGAGGAACGACGTCCCGCGCCCTCGCCCGAAGCCGGTGCAGCTGATCGGGACGAGCTCCGGCGGCGGCAGAGGGGCGACGGTGACGTTTGTGGTGAAGCTGCAGTCGAGGAAGAAGGAGATGGTGCTGTTGCCGGTGGGCGTGAAGTTGAGCCAGGCCTCGCGAGGGATGTTGACGTTGTGGCGGACCATGGGGCAGACGCCGTTGGAGACGTCGGCGTCGGCGAGCGTGATGGTGTGGTTGTCGTAGTCGATGCCGAGGACGGTGTAGTTGGTGCCCCCGGCGAGCCGGAGCGTGGCGGTGGCGTTGGCGCGGCTGTCGTCGCAGCGCACGGCCATGCCGGGGTAGCCGCAGTAGGACTGGGACACGCCGTCGACGACCATGGACTCGTTGGAGAGGTAAAACGGGTAGTGGATGTAAAGCCCCCCGCACGCGAAGGACCTCTGGCACATGCTCGAGTTGTAGGCGCGGGCGTCGCCGGCGCCGGCCGTCGGGTAGCCGCGGGCGAGCTCGAGCCCGGCGGCCAGTAGCAGGACACAGAGGAGGATGAGGAGCGGCATGGCGATACCGATTGGTCGAGGAAGCTAGCAGCCTAGCAGCACGCTGGCACGGCACGCAGGTAGCGGTGGGTACACGCTCGATCGGCTGGATACATTTGTTCTGCTCTGTATTTTGGATTGGTGGCGGCCGCTCGCGCGCGCGAGAGAGAGACTTTGACCTGCCCTGCGGGGACGATGGGCTAGTTCGCCGAAGGTTGGTGGAGGCCGGGAAATGGTGGGCGGGCGCGTACGTGGCGAGGCTTGATTGGTTACATGGGGCGGCTGGGTCTCCGGTTGCTGGTCGCAAAGCCACCGGCCGGCGACCTCGTCTGTGTTTCCCTGCGGCAGCGTTTGTCCGCTTGTCCGGCGTGGAGTCCCTGTCGACGGCTGCATGCACATTGCCTTTTCTCGTCTAAAGTTGTTACGTATCACATTTCTAACATTTTCGAACACCTTTAATAAGCACGTTTTCCCTGTCTAATAATCAAAGAACAGAATGTTCTTTCTTTGCTCAGGGAGAGAAACAAAAATGAACACGTTGGATCGTCAGTGAAAACAAGCAAAAGTTAACGCCATTTCCTTGCACACGTTTACATCCGGCATACGCCATCGCCCGGCGACTAGCAACGCCCACGGATAGACGACGTGAACTTTGGAGTAGCTATTTAGTTATAATTATTAAGCTGTCGATTCCACGACCACGAGAGTCCATTGTTAGCGTCTCAGGTTGTGCTCCTAGCTAAGGAAAACACAGGGGTTCGCGAGTTTCCGCCGGTCAAGTCCTAGAGTCCACGTCCTGGAGAAGCGCCAAATGAAACATCAACAAAGTAGGAAATAACCTGCATACTCCACCCTCATTTCTGAAAACTTGCAGGTCGAGTTCACCTCTCTGATCAACACGAGGTGGAAGAAACGATCAACCAACCGACCCATGACGTGAGTATTGTGACTTCACATGCACGCTCGTTGGAGAAAGAATATGAGAAAAATGACGAAATATATGGTGAAAATCATGTTACCATGGTGACCAATGAAAATCAAGTGAAAGAACTGAGCGTAGTTGAGGTGGTTAGATTCCTTGTGGTGGAACGAGCCCACCAGAGTTCAATTCTTGGGCATTGCACTGACGTTCTTAAACGTGTTTTCCATGAACTTTTCAGTGTTAAGTCCTACAACGTTTCTGAAGCTGGCGAGGTTTCAGAACCCCGCCTAGGTTGTCTCTGGAGTCTCTTTTCATCCTAACTTTAAGTAGGACTGACTCTAAGTGTATAGCTAGCTATGGTGAGACGATGACGCCATCAATAACAAGGGTCATGTCCTCGTCCTGGACCTTTTTTGATTTTGGCACAAGGTGTGTGGAGGTTCAATTAGGATAGAATCTTGGGCCTCATTTTTGCCTAAGGTGATTGCTAGCGCCCTATGGGGGGAATGATGTTGCGGCCTGTTTTTGTTCTTTGGTCCCTTCTTCATCAGGAAACTTGCGAGGTTTGTGCCCCCCCCCCCCCCCTCTCTGTTTGGCGATAGTTAGGGTTATCTTCTTCTTCTTTTTATGAGGATATAGTTAGGGTTATCTTTGACCATCCTCGTTACCAGCTCTTTAGGATAGCGATCTTTCTAGGTCGCCGCCATCTTGTGGTCTACATTAACGACTTCGGGGCCATTGTTTTTCCAAGCTTATGGGCTGCAACAAAATTGCTACATTGAGACGGAAGCCCATAGACAAAACAAGCTTTGCTAACGGCGCACCACTAACGAAAGAATCCCTGTCAGGTAGGCCCACGATGTCATATGATCCAATTAAAGGCCAAAGTCTGAAGACGCCACGGTCTAGATAGAGTGGCATCAGAAGATGTGGCCACTCAAAGCAAAGCTATCGGTCGATCGGGATCCTTCAGTCGGCCGCAAGTTCATCAATCAAACCCAATGCAGGTCAACAGACAGATAATTAAGACGAGCGTTAGAGCATCTCCAGCCGTGCCCCCAACAAGGCCCCCCAGACGACTTTTCGGCTGTCGGCGCCAAAAAATCGGCCCAGTCGCGCCCCCAAGGGCCTAATTTTCGCCGGCTCGGGCCGAAATTGGCGTCGGCGGACCCAACCCGAACCCGGCGCGCTGGGGTGCGCTCGGGGGCGCCGGGCGAATCGTTTTTGGCGCAAAAGAGCCGCGGGCCCTCCTTACCAGCGACTCGTCTCGCTTCTCGCCGCTTCGTCGTCCTCATCGCCTCGTTTCCCGCGACGAATCAATGCCAAAGCGTCCGCGCGCTGCCGCGCCGGTCAGCCTCCATCATTGATGCCTCACGGGCGGCGCAGTGAAGGCGTGACGGCGCGCGTCCCCGCGCATGCCACGCATAGACGAGGCGGCCACGCGTGCTCGCGCCGCCTCCGCCTATATAAGCCGACCCCAACGCGCCGGTGCCACGCACAGAGTCTCCACCGCCGACGCGCCCTATCTCCCCTTCCTCCCTCTCCCCTCACCGTCCCAGTTCGTAGAAATGGCCGAACGATTCCCAAGCGACGGCGTGGCGGCGAACGGCTTCGGCCGCCGCCACCTTCACGAAAACGAAGCTCGACTCCTCTACGAGGCCGAGTACCCGGTCCCGTCAGACATGCGGGTGCCCGGGGCGTGGAGAATCAGCGCCGGCGGGGTCCCGGTGCCACCACCGCCCACCGAGGCGGCGCGTCGTGCGGAGATCGCGCGTATTCGCGCCTCTTTGCCACGGGCGGCGAGGGAGGGGCCGCGCTACGTCCCCGACAGCCCGCTCTGGGAGCCCTACTTCCGCCGCCGTCACGCCGAGCAGCTCGAGGCCACCAACGGCGTCATGCCCTCCGGCAGGCTCAACTCCGAGGGGCGGCGCCGATAGCGGGGCGTGCCCGGCCGCACGCTGGAGGCTGTCCTCGAGTACATCGAGGGCGGCAACACGCCGAGGCTGTAGTACCCCTCCCCACCGTCCTTCTCTCGCCGCCGTGGGAGCTCGTGGACGCCGAGGTGCATGGACCCCGGGGCGTCCTCCTCCTCGCCCGGTCGGTCGACCGGCTCTCCCTGCCTCCGCCCCGTCAAGCCGGAGCCCCCGGAGCCCCAGGACACGCCTGTCAGCCTGCGCACCCGTAACTCCGGTATCCGCATCGCCGACTCCAACCCCGCTTCCGGGCGCCTCGTCCTCGTCGCGCCCAAGCCGGAGCCCAGTCTCCCCCCGGAGTACGAGGAGATAGCTCGGCGCGGCTTCTCCGACGCGGACGCCCTGCGGTGGGCGCGCGATGACTACCTCCGGACGGAGATGACCCGGCAGACCCGGGCCCTGGAGGAGATCGCCGCCCGCAAGCGTGGGCGCAAGGACGAGCACGGCGTCGTGATCCTCGATAGCGACGACGACGAGGACGCCGCCGGACCGTCCAACCCGCCGCGCCAACCGGGGGAGGGTTGCAGCAGGGACGACGGCCACGACGGAGACGGCGACGACGACGGCGGCGACTACACGCGGTTCTACAGCCTCCTCGGCATGTAGAACTGCAAGGGCGGCGGCCGGCGAGGAGCGGCGAGGCGAGCGAGACGGCGGGCGAGTCTAGTAGTGTTTTTTTTAAAATACTTCCATGACTGGGTGGCATCACGCCCCAGCGCGCGTTTTGTGCCGATGCGCCCCATGAGGCGATTTTTAACGCCTACTGAAGGGCCAACGGCTGGAGGTGCTCTTACTCATCAGCTCCACTACACACTAATCGCAGCTGTCATTCCTTGAGCGCGTCGGCGTCGGCGAGGCTCATGGTGCGCATGCGGAGGACCTGTGGCATATCCTCACACGCTCGAGTTGTACGCGCGGGCGTTGCCGCCGCCGGCCGTCGGGCAGCCGTGGGAGATCGCGAGCCCGGCGGCCACGAGGAGAACGTACGGGGAGCAGCGGCATGGCGGGCGATTGAGCAAGCTACCGGCACAGTGGCACGGCACGCAGGTAAAGGTGGCAGCAGCTTGTGCTAGATCGGTTCCATGCATTTGCTCTGCTCGCGCTCCGTCGTTTGGATTGGTGGCGGCCGCTTGCGCGCGCGCACGAGACTTTGACCTGCCGGGATGGGCTTCGGGGAAGGTTGGGAAATGGTGGGCGGGTGCGTACGTGGCGAGGCTTGATTGGCTATTCTGCGCAGGTCGGTCTCCGGTTGCTGGTCGCAAAGCCACCGGCCGGCGACCTCATCTGTTCCCGTGTCCGGTGGGCACTCCCTCTCAACAGCTGCATGCCCATTTCCCTTTCGACAATTGTTGTCAATTTTCTGAACATCATCGAACGCCTTTCATGGAAACAGTAAGCACGTTTGTTCGTCTAATCTAAGAAGGGAAGATGATTCTTTTCTTTGCCAAGTGGAGCGAGACATTCAGATCCCCGGATCCTATGTGCAGATGATGCATATGGATCACCAGACTGACTTTAACGCCTATCCAGTAGCTACGCCCGCGGATATACGTTGTTGAATCTTGAGTAATTAAATTCACGAGTCCACGGTAGACCATAATTCTAGTGTTTCAGGTTGTGCTCCTAGCTAAGGAAACACCGTAGATTCGCGAGTTTCGTCAGTGTTAAGCCTGAGAGTCCAAGTCTTGGAGAAGCGCCAAAACTAAAGTTCAACAAAGTAGGAGTAGGAAATAGCCTGCATGGTTCACCTATACTAGCAGAAACAAGTAAACGCATCTGATTTAATTTTTTGCGACAATTTAACACTCAGTATCAAATGCATGCTCTCAGGAGTCACAAGTAAATGGCACTGCAGTTGAGAAACAAGGAGACTTCATACTAGTACTAGTTAAGGTTATCATATGAATAACTGCATATATACAGCATTGCTCCTGGGCCATGGCAGGCATCACATGGTCCCAACATTACTGAGACTTAAGTAATCAGGAAGGGAGCATCAGGAGCATGAATCCCATCAGATAACATCTAAACCTGCAGGCGCATTCATACTGCTGGAGCGACAGAGCAAGCACTAGTTGTTTCCAATCTCCATGAGCAGCCAATCCTTTCTCATGTCCATCGGGAGTGCCATGAGAGACTCAAATCGGCGTAATCACGGATAAGAGCACTGTAGGCTCTCAGAATATCGCTACGGGCTAAGTCAGGTATGTTTTTGAGTGCCTTGAAGATTATTTCAGGGGAACTTGAATTTGGCACTTGCACATGCACAGCTGGATTGCTTTCGCCTACTGGTGAGATAGGTGCATCATTTGTTCTCGGCCTCTTAATAACCTTGTTAACTTCCACTTCCAGGCCCAATTGACCGATTTGCATGTTAGGACTACCTTCACCATCAGTTTCACCAACAACCTCTGCTGATACCTCTTGACAACTCTCACCATCAGTCTTTGCGCCTTGTTTTGTCGCGTTGTCACCGGAGCATGTGATGCTAATTGCATCCGAGTTCTGAACAACTTTAGTCTTGTAGCATGTGGCAACTTTGTTTTGTGGAACCCTGTTTTGGACAGCCCCCTTCATGTCCCTTAGAAGGAATGGGCGCAAAATGGCATGAAGCTTTGAAAGAAGGGCCCTTCTTTCCTCTTCAATTTGTTGTTCCTCGCCTTCTTTCCCAGATTTATCAAACCTTTAAAGAAGGTGGTTGTCAGCCGAGGCCAGAAAAAATAATACACAGAATATTTAACAAGTAGCTTAATTGTTAGAAATATATGAATCTTACTTGATTTATAAGTAAGTTTCTCAGCAAACATAACATAATAAAAAAATATAATAGAGTTAAGTAAAATACAAAGTATTAAATATATGATAATATTTGATAGACAATTTAGCAGCAGCACTGTAGTTTTTACATACAACCGCAGAAGAATATGTTCCAAGAGTAGTATTTAAATAGTAAAATCACTGCAATTATGAGTTTATGGCAGATAACTGATAGTAAGAAAATTTATTTTCCCCTAGTTTAACAGATACTTTTACAATGTTCTGATCACATTATGTGCTTCTTAGGACCATTCTACCTTTACAAACCCTGATAGATGTTTGGGCTGGAACAACAATCGGCATGTCAATTCTATTAAATTCATGTACCAATATAACAGTTATCAGGCCAATGCCATGCAGAGTAAACCATTCTGGACGATAGGTAACATTCCATCAGAAAATTCAGGTAACTATAAGCATAATCAAGAAATGCAGTTTAGCATCACAACAGCAATTTGGGCACAGGGAGTGCTTCTAGCTCATGAAGAACATGAATGAGATATAGGATAGCATATATAGACTGTTCATAAGGTAAGGGGTGTTCAGAACTTTGAGTGTTCAGTAGCAAATCATACCACGAATCAAATTCCTCACGAGATGAGAATGCATTAGGCAGAGCAAAGTTCAATAGCGACCACAGCTCTGCTAGGTTATTTTGAAAAGGCTCCCTTATCAAAAGGAGCTTATGATCCATTGGCTGGCGCTTTACCGCCTCCAATACTTCGTGTTCTCTTTTCTTGAGTTGATAGCCCTGGAAAAAGAAGCATGGAAATGACATGTAAATACAAAAGGGATAAGGGATAAAATGATTATTATTGATATAAGTGCTTTTCCATCACCTCGTCGACAACAACATATTTCCAGTCATACTGGGCAAGCCATTGCTTTTCTACCATGACCATATTATATGTGGTCAGTATGATCGGGAAATCAGGGCCAACAGCTTTGCGCGCAAACTGTTTCCTCATTGTTGCGCGACCCTGTTGGTTTCCAAAGTAAAGCAGTTCCTTCATAGATGGAAAAAGCCTGAAACCATGTAATCCCCATGTAAGATATGAGCTAACAGTGAAATGCAGTGTAAACTTAGAAACTTTACCTTATCTGTCTCAACCAGTCTCCAATGCCGTTGTCCTTGTCCAGAGAAGAAACTATCAGGTATGGACCATGCTGGCCATTCTCTTTGAGACGGTCAAGAAACACAAGTGTTGGGATTACACCCCCAGCTCCCATTTGATCCCCTAGTATAACATTTAGCCGATGCGGCCACATCGATGTTAGCCACTCGAGACACTCGTCCCATATCTCTTCTTCTGTCAGGGTAGCGTAGTCAGCGGTAGATCTTGTAGGGATTTGCTCTGTCAGTGCCAGGATCCCATCCAACTTTCTGATTAGCCTCTTAGGATCAGAAGCAAGTGCTGCAGATTCTGCCATCTTCACAGACAAAAAGGGGATAAAAATTGTCAGAGGAATTCAAGAAGCTACAAAAATACAACAAATCGCACCAAGAAAAGGCGAAATAACCTCGTCCGTCTAGAGATCTAACCACGGGCCTTCCTCCCCCCCCCCCCCCCCCCCCCCCCCCCAATAAATCAGCTCATGAATCAGCGACCATCCCCATACCATACCACAGAAGAACTGAAGAAGGGCTAAAAATTGTATACCCGACGAGCACACTAGCAGATCTGAACACGTTGGGTACAGGAAATGAAATCTAGCACAAATTGAACTGGATGGGCAAGGATCTACACATGGTTTCTTCAACAAAGATCCCGACGAAATTTCTGGTATCTATTCCGATAAATCCAGGCTGCGAAGACCATACCTTGAATTTTGATGTCCGTTTGCGGTGAGCGAAATAATCGCTGGAGAAACTACGAGACGGAAAAAAGAGGGGCGGCCGATGGGGAATCGGTGGGTGGTCGAAAAAAGAGAGGGAGTTTCAGGCGGGAGAACGAGAGAATTTGCGCGCCTTCCCCCCTCGCTCGCTCTCCAGCCAATGCTTTGGGCCTTTCCCATTAACTGGAGCATAGGCCCGTGCGTACTATAACTGACCCTTAAATTTGAGCCCATGACAGTCCATGAAAAAAACAAGTATTTTTTTTACAAGTCGTCCAGATGTGGTGCTTCAGTTGGACAATTCTATGTTTCCCCCTTAAGGGAGACCGAATTCTGTTTTCCCTTAGACTCTCCAAGTTCGAAGACACCGATCAAGGGAATTCCTCGATAAGAGCAACTCTAGCAGATCCTGTATAATGCCGACCCACATAACGCATTTACAGTTCGAGGGAGATCTATTTTGCGGGGCAAAATCGTGCGCTGCAGAATAGACTCCGTATATGAAATTGTATAATTTTAAAAAAGCTTTCGCGGGAGAAATTGTAACCACATTGATTATTCATAGTTCATCACAACATACTACATAGATCATACATACTACATATATATTACTCCCTCCGTCCCATAATATAAGAGCGTTTTGTTTTACACTGGCGTAGTGTAAAAAACGTTGTTATATTGTGGGACGGAGGGAGTACATTCTACTACTAGAAAGGGGGGGGGGGGGGGGGGGGGGGCGGGCTCGCGGCGGCTACCAAAATGGATGCTACTCGTGGACGCGCCGCCACTCATCGTCCTTGTCCTTTGCAAGCGAGCTCAGCTTATAAAATGCAATTTGAAGCGGCCGTGCCAGCTGGTATGAAATCTTTGATCTGGAAGGCTCTTGGGCGCCAGGTAAAATCAAAATTTCCACCTGGCTTTTGCACCATGAGCGGCTATGGTGCAATGACCGGCTTCAGAGGAGAGGTTCGCCCAATGGTTATTTCTGGTCAGCGTGCCTTGGAAACTTCGAGTGCTCGATGCACTTGCTATGGAGCCATCCCTTCTCCTTGAGGATTTGGCAGGAGGTTGCGACCTGTATTGGCTGCTCTTCTCTGCTCCCATCTGGGAGGGATCACTCTAGCCCCACAAAAGCTTCGATATCCGTTGTCAGAAGGGCCTCTCACTCGGACAATAAGGGCATTAGGACCATGATCCTGATGATCGCCTGGGAAACACGGAAGGAAAGAAATGAGTGTGTTTTCAGGGAAAAGATTAACATGTTGGTTGTCATTTCAGCAATTAGAAGAAACATTGAGCAGTGGAAGCTCGCGGGTGCAAAGAACTTAGAGCCCCTTTTTGGGGATCTGCCTACGAGATAGAGGCTTAGTAGTTGCTTTTTTCTTTTCCTCTTTCATTTTTTCCATGTACTATCCATGATCACTTGATCATCACTTGTTTTCGGCATGCTTTCTGCTAAATCAGTGAAACCGTCAAAAGCTAGATCTTTCAAAAAACGACAAATAAAATCAGGTGAAATCCAAGTTACGATGGAGACCAACTAAAATCAAGTGAAAAGTATGTTACCAAGAATATTAAAATTTTGGAAAAAAAATACGGTATGTTGAAGAGATGGTGTTGATGGGGAACGTTGCAGAAAACAAAAATTTTCCTACTCGTTTCACCAAGATCATCTAGGAGTTCATCTAGCAACGAGTCACGAGATGCATCTACATACCTTTGTAGATCGCGAGCGGAAGCGTTCGTTAGAACGAGGTTGATGTTGTCGAACACGTCGTGATCCAAATCACCGATGACCAGCGCCGAACGGACGGCACCTCCGCGTTCAACACACGTACGGGACGGGAGACGTCTCCTCCTTCTTGATCCAGCAAGGGGAAAGGAGAGGTTGATGAAGATCCAGCAGCACGACGGCGTGGTGGTGGATGCAGGGCGTCACGACAGCAGTCCTTCGCCGTGTACTACGAGAGAGAGAGATGTAACAGGGAGAGAGGGAAGCACCAAAGGCGTAGGCATCAAGTCCCTCCTCTCCCCCACTATATATAGGGGTGCCAGGGGGGGTGCCGGCCCTGGTAGATGGGATCTACCAGGGGGGGCGGCGGCCAAGGGGTGGGGGGCTTGCCCCCCAAGCAAGGGGGCGCCCCCCTTAGGGTTCCCCCCCAACCCTAGGCGCATGGGCCTTGGGGGGGCTGGCGCCCCAGCCCACTATGGGCTGGGTTCCCACCTATTTCAGCCCAAGGGGCCCTCCGGGATAGGTGGCCCCACCCGGTGGACCCCCGGGACCCTTCCGGTGGTCCCGGTACAATACCGGGTACCCCAAAACTTGTCCCGATGGCCGAAACTGCACATCCTATATATAATTCTTTACCTCCGGACCATTCCGGAACTCCTCGTGACGTCCGGGATCTCATCCGGGACCCCGAACAACATTCGGGTTACTGCATATACATATCTTCATAACCCTAGCATCACCGAACCTTAAGTGTGTAGACCCTACGGGTTCGGGAGACATGTAGACATGACCGAGACGACTCTCCGGTCAATAACCAACAGCGGGATCTGGATACCCATGTTGGCTCCCACATGCTCCACGATGATTTCATCGGATGAACCACGATGTCGAGGATTCAATCAACCCCGTATGCAATTCCCTTTGCCAATCGATATATTACTTGCCCGAGATTCGATCGTCGGTATCCCAATACCTCGTTCAATCTCGTTACCGGCAAGTCACTTTACTCGTACCGTAATGCATGATCCCGTGACCAGACACTTGGTCACTTTGAGCTCATTATGATGATGCATTACCGAGAGGGCCCAGTGATACCTCTCCGTCATACGGAGTGACAAATCCCAGTCTTGATCCATGTCAACCCAACAGACACTTTCGGAGATACCCGTAGTCTACCTTTATAGTCACCCAGTTACGTTGTGACGTTTGGTACACCCAAAGCACTCCTACGGTATCCGGGAGTTACACGATCTCATGGTCTAAGGAAAAGATACTTGACATTGCAAAACTCCAGCAAACGAACTATACGATCTTTATGCTATGTTTAGGATTGGGTCTTGTCCATCACATCACTCTCCTAATGATGTGATCTCGTTATCAATGACATCTTATGTCCATAGCCAGGAAACCATGACTATCTGTTGATCAACGAGCTAGTCGACTAGAGGCTTACTAGGGACATGTTGGTGTCTGTTATTCACACATGTATTACGATTTCCGGATAACACAATTATAGCATGAATAAAGACAATTACCATGAACAAGGAAATATAATAATAATGCTTTTATTATTGCCTCTAGGGCATATTTCCAACAGTCTCTCACTTGCACTAGAGTCAATAATCTAGTTACATTGTGATGAATCGAACACCCATGGAATTCTGGTGTTGATCATGTTTTGCCCTAGGGAGAGGTTTAGTCAACGGATCTGCTACATTCAGGTCCGTATGTACTTTACAAATTTCTATGTCTCCATCTTGAACATTTTCACGAATGGAGTTGAAGCGACGCTTGATGTGCCTTGTCTTCTTGTGAAACCTGGGCTCCTTGGCAAGTGCAATAGCTCCAGTGTTGTCACATAAGAGCTTGATTGGCCCCGACGCATTGGGTATGACTCCGAGGTCGGTGATGAACTCCTTCACCCAGATTGCTTCATGTGCTGCCTCCGAGGCTGCCATGTACTCCGCTTCACATGTAGATCCCGCCACGACGCTCTGCTTGCAACTGCACCAGCTTACTGCCCCACCATTCAAAATATACACGTATCCGGTTTGTGACTTTGAGTCATCCAGATCTGTGTCGAAGCTAGCGTCGACGTAACCCTTTACGACGAGCTCTTCGTCACCTCCATAAACGAGAAACATCTCCTTAGTCCTTTTCAGGTACTTCAGGATATTCTTGACCGCTGTCCAGTGTTCCTTGCCGGGATTACTTTGGTACCTTCCTACCAAACTTACGGCAAGATTTACATCGGGTCTGGTACACAGCATGGCATACATAATAGAACCTATGGCTGAGGCATAGGGGATGACACTCATCTCTTCTATTTCTTCTGCCGTGGTCGGACTTTGAGCCGAGCTCAATTTCATACCTTGTAACACAGGCAAGAATCCCTTCTTAGACTGATCCATATTGAACTTCTTCAATATCTTATCAAGGTATGTGCTTTGTGAAAGACCTATGAGGCGTCTCGATCTATCTCTATAGATTTTGATGCCTAATATATAAGCAGCTTCTCCAAGGTCCTTCATTGAAAAACTCTTATTCAAGTAGGCCTTAATGCTGTCCAAGAGTTCTATATCATTTCCCATCAAAAGTATGTCATCTACATATAATATGAGAAATGCTACAGAGCTCCCACTCACTTTCTTGTAAACACAGGCTTCTCCATAAGTCTGTGTAAACCCAAACGCTTTGATCATCTCATCAAAGCGAATGTTCCAACTCCGAGATGCTTGCACCAGCCCATAAATCGAGCGTTGGAGCTTGCACACCTTGTCAGCATTCTTAGGATCGACAAAACCCTCCGGCTGCATCATATACAATTCTTCCTTAAGGAAACCATTAAGGAATGCCGTTTTGACGTCCATTTGCCATATTTCATAATCGTAGAATGCGGCAATTGCTAACATGATTCGGACGGACTTCAGCTTCGCTACCGGTGAGAAAGTCTCATCGTAGTCAACCCCTTGAACTTGTCGATAACCCTTAGCGACAAGCCGAGCTTTATAGATGGTCACATTACCATCTGCGTCTGTCTTCTTCTTAAAGATCCATTTATTTTCTATGGCTCGCCGTTCAACGGGCAAGTCAGTCAAAGTCCATACTTCGTTTTCATACATGGATCCTATCTCGGATTTCATGGCTTCTAGCCATTTGTCGGAATCCGGGCCCGCCATCGCTTCTTCATAGTTCGAAGGTTCACCATTGTCTAACAACATGATTTCCAAGATAGGGTTGCCATACCACTCTGGTGCGGAACGTGTCCTTGTGGACCTTCGAATTTCAGTAGGAGCTAGATCAGAAGTATCTTGATCATTATCATTTACATCCTCTTTAGTCGGTGCTGGCACCTCAGGAACATTTTCTTGAGTTGTGCCATTTTCCGGTTCAAGAGGCAATACTTCATCTAGTTCTACTTTCCTCCCACTTACTTCTTTCGAGAGAAACTCCTTCTCTAGAAAGGATCCATTCTTGGCAACAAAGACCTTGCCTTCGGATCTGAGGTAGAAGGTATACCCAATAGTTTCTTTAGGGTATCCTATGAAGACGCATTTTTCCGACTTGGGTTCGAGCTTTTCAGGTTGAAGTTTCTTGACATAAGCATCGCATCCCCAAACTTTCAGAAACGACAACTTAGGTTTCTTTCCAAACCATAATTCAAACGGTGTCGTCTCAACGGATTTTGACGGAGCCCTATTTAAAGTGAATGCAGCAGTCTCTAAAGCATAGCCCCAAAAGGATAGTGGTAAATCGGCAAGAGACATCATAGACCGCACCATATCTAATAGAGTGCGATTACGACGTTCGGACACACCGTTACGCTGAGGTGTTCCAGGCGGCGTGAGCTGTGAAACTATTCCACATTTTCTTAAGTGTGTGCCAAATTCGTGACTCAAGTATTCTCCTCCACGATCTGATCGTAGAAACTTGATTTTCCTGTCACGTTGATTCTCAACCTCACTCTGAAATTCCTTGAACTTTTCAAAGGTTTCAGACTTGTGTTTCATTAAGTAAATATATCCATATCTACTCAAATCATCAGTGAGAGTGAGAACATAACGATAGCCACCGCGAGTCTCAACACTCATTGGACCGCACACATCAGTATGTATGATTTCCAATAAGTTGGTTGCTCGCTCCATTGTTCCTGAGAACGGAGTCTTGGTCATTTTACCCATAAGGCATGGTTTGCACGTGTCAAATGATTCATAATCAAGAGACTCTAAAAGTCCATCTGCATGGAGCTTCTTCATGCATTTGACACCTATGTGACCAAGGCGGCAGTGCCACAAGTATGTGGGACTATCATTATCAACCTTACATCTTTTGGTACTCACACTATGAACATGTGTAGTATTACGTTCGAGATTCATAAAGAATAAACCATTCACCATAGGAGCATGACCATAAAACATTTCTCTCATATAAATAGAACAACCATTATTCTCGGATTTAAATGAGTAGCCATCTCGAATTAAACGAGATCCCGATACAATGTTCATGCTCAAAGCTGGTACTAAATAACAATTATTGAGGTTTAAAACTAATCCCGTAGGTAAATGAAGAGGTAGCGTGCCGACGGCGATCACATCGACTTTGGAACCATTCCCGACGCGCATCGTCACCTCGTCCTTCGCCAGTCTCCGCCTATTCCGTAGTTCCTGTTGTGAGTTACAAATGTGAGCAACTGCACCGGTATCAAATACCCAAGAGCTACTACGATTACTGGTAAGGTACACATCAATTACATGTATATCACATATACCTTTTGTTTTGCCGGCCTTCTTGTCTGCTAAGTACTTGGGGCAATTCCGCTTCCAGTGTCCGCTCCCCTTGCAATAAAAGCACTCAGTCTCGGGCTTGGGTCCATTCTTTGGCTTCTTCCCGGAAGCTTGCTTGCCAGGCGCGGCAACTTCCTTGCCGTCCTTCTTGAAAGCTTTCTTACCCTTGCCTTTCTTGAACTTAGTGGTTTTATTGACCATCAACACTTGATGTTCCTTCTTAACTTCTACCTCTGCTGATTTCAGCATTGCAAACACCTCAGGAATGGTCTTTTGCATCCCCTGCATGTTGAAGTTCATCACAAAGCTCTTGTAGCTTGGTGGAAGCGACTGGAGGATTCTGTCAATGACCGCATCATCCGGGAGATTAACTCCCAGCTGAGTCAAGCGGTTATGTAATCCAGACATCGTGAGTATGTGCTCACTGACAGAACTGTTTTCCTCCATCTTACAGCTGAAGAACTTGTCGGAGACCTCATATCTCTCGACCCGGGCATGAGCTTGGAAAACCATTTTCAGCTCTTCGAACATCTCATATGCTCCATGTCTCTCAAAACGCTTTTGGAGCCCCGGTTCTAAACTGTAAAGCATGCCGCACTGAACGAGGGAGTAGTCATCGGTACGTGCCTGCCAAGCGTTCATAACGTCTTGTTCAGCAGGGAGGACAGGTGCGACACCTAGCGGTGCTTGTAGGACATAATCTTTCTTGGCAGCTATGAGGATGATCCTCAGGTTCCGGACCCAGTCCGTATAGTTGCTGCCATCGTCTTTCAGCTTGGTTTTCTCTAGGAACGCGTTGAAGTTGAGGACTACGTGGGCCATTTGATCTACAAGACATATTGTAAAATATTTTTAGACTAATGTTCATGATAATAAAGTTCATCTAATCAAATTATATAATGAACTCCCACTTAGATTAGACATCCCTCTTAGTCATCTAAGTATTACATGATCCGAGTTAACTAGGCCGTGTCCGATCATCACGTGAGACGGACTAGTCAACGTCGGTGAACATCTTCATGTTGATCGCATCTTCTATACGACTCATGCTCGACCTTTCGGTCTTCTGTGTTCCGAGGCCATGTCTATGCACATGCTAGGCTCGTCAAGTTAACCCTAAGTGTTTTGCATGTGTAAAACTGTCTTACACCCGTTGTATGTGAACGTAAGAATCTATCACACCCGATCATCACGTGGTGCTTCGAAACGACGAACTTTAGCAACGGTGCACAGTTAGGGGGGAACACTTCTTGAAATTGTTATGAGGGATCATCTTATTTACTACCGCCGTTCTAAGTAAACAAGATGCAAAACATGATAAACATCACATGCAATCAAATAATAAACGTGACATGATATGGCCATTATCACATAGCTCCTTTGATCTCCATCTTGGGGCTCCATGATCATCTTGTCACCGGCTTGACACCATGATCTCCATCATCATGATCTCCATCATCGTGTCTCCATGAAGTTGCTCGCCAATTATTACTTCTACTACTATGGCTAACGCGTTTAGCAATAAAGTAAAGTAATTTACATGACGTTTCTTAATGACACGCAGGTCATATAAAAGAATAAAGACAACTCCTATGGCTCCTGCCGGTTGTCATACTCATCGACATGCAAGTCGTGATTCCTATTACAATAGCATGAACATCTCATACATCACATATAGATCATTCATCATTCATCACAACTTTGGCCATATCATATCACAAACCACTTGCTGCAAAAACAAGTTAGACGTCCTCTAATTGTTGTTGCAAGTTTTACGTGGCTGAATTAGGGTTCTAGCAAGAACGTTTTCTTACCTACGTTAAAGCCACAACGTGATTTGTCAACTTCTATTTACCCTTCATAAGGACCCTGTTCATCGAATCTGCTCCAACTAAAGTGGGAGAGACAGACACCCGCCAGCCACCTTATGCAACTAGTGCATGTTAGTCGGTGGAACCGGTCTCACGTAAGCGTACGTGTAAGGTTGGTCCGGGCCGCTTCATCCCACAATACCGCTGAAGCAAGAAACGACTAGTAGCGGCAAGAGAGTTGACAAATCCACGCCCACAACGAATTGTGTTCTACTCGCGCAAGAAGAACTACGCATAGACCTAGCTCATGATGCCACTGATGGGGAACGTTGCAGAAAACAAAAATTTTCCTACTCGTTTCACCAAGATCATCTAGGAGTTCATCTAGCAACGAGTCACGAGATGCATCTACATACCTTTGTAGATCGCGAGCGGAAGCGTTCGTTAGAACGAGGTTGATGTTGTCGAACACGTCGTGATCCAAATCACCGATGACCAGCGCCGAACGGACGGCACCTCCGCGTTCAACACACGTACGGGACGGGAGACGTCTCCTCCTTCTTGATCCAGCAAGGGGAAAGGAGAGGTTGATGAAGATCCAGCAGCACGACGGCGTGGTGGTGGATGCAGGGCGTCACGACAGCAGTCCTTCGCCGTGTACTACGAGAGAGAGAGATGTAACAGGGAGAGAGGGAAGCACCAAAGGCGTAGGCATCAAGTCCCTCCTCTCCCCCACTATATATAGGGGTGCCAGGGGGGGTGCCGGCCCTGGTAGATGGGATCTACCAGGGGGGGCGGCGGCCAAGGGGTGGGGGGCTTGCCCCCCAAGCAAGGGGGCGCCCCCCTTAGGGTTCCCCCCAACCCTAGGCGCATGGGCCTTGGGGGGGCTGGCGCCCCAGCCCACTATGGGCTGGGTTCCCACCTATTTCAGCCCAAGGGGCCCTCCGGGATAGGTGGCCCCACCCGGTGGACCCCCGGGACCCTTCCGGTGGTCCCGGTACAATACCGGGTACCCCAAAACTTGTCCCGATGGCCGAAACTGCACATCCTATATATAATTCTTTACCTCCGGACCATTCCGGAACTCCTCGTGACGTCCGGGATCTCATCCGGGACCCCGAACAACATTCGGGTTACTGCATATACATATCTTCATAACCCTAGCATCACCGAACCTTAAGTGTGTAGACCCTACGGGTTCGGGAGACATGTAGACATGACCGAGACGACTCTCCGGTCAATAACCAACAGCGGGATCTGGATACCCATGTTGGCTCCCACATGCTCCACGATGATTTCATCGGATGAACCACGATGTCGAGGATTCAATCAACCCCGTATGCAATTCCCTTTGCCAATCGATATATTACTTGCCCGAGATTCGATCGTCGGTATCCCAATACCTCGTTCAATCTCGTTACCGGCAAGTCACTTTACTCGTACCGTAATGCATGATCCCGTGACCAGACACTTGGTCACTTTGAGCTCATTATGATGATGCATTACCGAGAGGGCCCAGTGATACCTCTCCGTCATACGGAGTGACAAATCCCAGTCTTGATCCATGTCAACCCAACAGACACTTTCGGAGATACCCGTAGTCTACCTTTATAGTCACCCAGTTACGTTGTGACGTTTGGTACACCCAAAGCACTCCTACGGTATCCGGGAGTTACACGATCTCATGGTCTAAGGAAAAGATACTTGACATTGCAAAACTCCAGCAAACGAACTATACGATCTTTATGCTATGTTTAGGATTGGGTCTTGTCCATCACATCACTCTCCTAATGATGTGATCTTGTTATCAATGACATCTTATGTCCATAGCCAGGAAACCATGACTATCTGTTGATCAACGAGCTAGTCGACTAGAGGCTTACTAGGGACATGTTGGTGTCTGTTATTCACACATGTATTACGATTTCCGGATAACACAATTATAGCATGAATAAAGACAATTACCATGAACAAGGAAATATAATAATAATGCTTTTATTATTGCCTCTAGGGCATATTTCCAACAGGTGTTTTACAAACTTGTAAAGTTTCATGTTCAAAATCAAATTCGTTGGGAGGCATAAAAATGCAAATAAATATGGGTCTCAATATCAAATTTCACATATTTTATATAACCTCACGTTTCCAACATAACATATTTTTGTTAGAATTTTGAAAAACCTTCAAATGAGGTTTTCATCCTGTTTCATTAGTGCAGCAACATGCTACAAATTTCGCAAAAAAAGCCCCAAGCTACAATATGTCAAAATAGCTCTTGCAAGGAGGGGCGTGTCAGGCGTGCGCGAGGCGCCACCGGCCTGATCTCCTCCCTCCGGCCTGGACTACCTCCATACAGCCTGGATCCGGAAGCCCCGCGGTGTCTTCTCTCCATCCCTCCCAACTGGACTCTCGATCGTTCCGAGTTTCTGCGAGGTTACCTCCGCTCATTCAGCCTCCCACGGCCGATGAGGTCCCCGGCGGTTCCTTGAGCAACCAATAGCAAGAGGATGTCCTCGCGCAGGTAAGCATGAGGCTCTCCTGACCTCGCAAGTGATGCGTGGGCGCTCACCGCCATCGCTCAGCTTCCCCCCCCCACATACATTGCTGCTGCCATCCCGGCTGGAATGATCCTGTTGGGGAACGTAGCATGCAATTTCAAAAAAATTCCTAACCTCACACAAGATCTATCTAGGAGATGCATAGCAACGAGAGGGGAGAGTGTGTCCACGTACCCTCGTAGACCGAAAGCGGAAGCGTTAGGTTAACGCGGTTGATGTAGTCGAACGTCTTCACGATCCAACCGATCCAAGTACCGATCGTACGGCACCTCCATGTTCAGCACACGTTCAGCTTGATGACGTCCCTCGAACTCTTGATCCAGCAGAGGGTCGAGGAAGAGTTCCGTCAGCACGACGACGTGGTGACGGAGTTGGTGATGTGATCCGCGCAGGGCTTCGCCTAAACACTATGACCGGAGGAGTAAACTATGGAGGGGGCACCACACATGGCTAAGAGAACAATTGATGTGCCTTTGGGGTGCCCCCCGCCCCCGTATATAAAGGAGAGGGGGAGGAGGTGGCCGGCCAGGAGGAGGCGCACCAAGGGGGGGGGGGAGTCCTACCAGGACTCCATTCCTAGTAGGATTCGGCCCCCTTCCTTCCAACGGAGAGGGGAAAGGGGAAAGAGGGGAGAGGGAGAAGGAAAGGGGGGCCGTGCCCCCACCCCTTTTCCAATTCGGATTGGGCAGGGGGGAGGCACGCGCCACCTATTGTGGCCTTCCTCCCTCTCTTCACCATGGCCCATGAGGCCCATTAACTTTCCCGGGGGGTTTCGGTAACCTCCTGGTACTCCGAAAAATCCTCGAACCTCTTCGGAACCATTCCGGTGTCAGTATATAACCTTCCAATATATCAATCTTTACCTCTCGACCATTTCTAGACTCCTTGTCATGTCTGTGATCTCATCCGGGACTCCGAACAAACTTCGGTCACTAAAACACAACTCATAATACAAATTGTCATCGAACGTTAAGTGTGCGGTCCCTACGGGTTTGAGAACTATGTAGACATGACCGAGACACATCTCCGTTCAATAACCAATAGCGGAACCTGGACGCTCATATTGGTTCCTACATATTCTACGAAGATCTTCATCGATCAAACCGCATAACAACATACGTCATTCCCTTTGTCATCGGTATGTTACTTGCCCGAGATTCGATCGTCGGTATCATCATACCTAGTTCAATCTTGTTACCGGCAAGTCTCTTTACTCGTTCCGTAATGCATCATTCCGCAACTAACTCATTAGTCACATTGCTTGCAAGGCTTATAGTGATGTGCATTACCGAGAGGGCCCAGAGATACCTCTCCGTTACACGGAGTGACAAATCCTAATCTTGATCTATGCCAACTCAACAAACACCTTCGGAGACACCTGTAGAGCATCTTTATAATCACCCAGTTATGTTGTGACGTTTGATAGCACACAAGGTGTTCTTCCGGTATTCGGGAGTTACATAATCTCATAGTCAGGGGAATATGTATAAGTCATGAAGAAAGCAATAGCAATAAAACTAAACGATCATAATGCTAAGCTAACCAATGGGTCTTGTCCATCACATTATTCTCTAATGACGTGACCCCGTTCATCAAATGACAACACATGTCTATGGTCAGGAAACTTAACCATCTTTGATTAACGAGCTAGTCAAGTAGAGGCATACTAGGGACACTCAGTTTTGTTTATGTATTCACACATGTACTAAGTTTCCGGTTAATACAATTGTAGCATGAATAATAAACATTTATCATGATATAAGGAAATATAAATAACAACTTTATTATTGCCTCTAGGGCATATTTCCTTCAGATCTTCCCCGCCCCGACATCTCCTGGTCTCCCTAGCTATTGTCATGGACTCCTCTCCGACTTTGTCATCCCTTAATGTCATAGTTGTTCTTGTCGAAGCCTCCTCAGGCTGGGTCCTCAAGCCGCGAGCATCGTCCGCCCGCGATTTGGCCCCCGTGGTCGTCACCCCGCCTCCCCATGCCCAGATCAGGATGGCGCCACTTCCCCTTCGTCGATGGCTACCCTTTGGCTTGCGCTCACGGTGGGTCTGGGCTAGGGGCAGGATGAGTCATTGGCTTATGGGCCTCGCTCGCTGCTGACGGCATCAACGATGATGATGAAGTGGTGTTGGCCCCTATGATGCCGATTTTTGCCAAGGACTCGGCCCGGGCCTTCACTCAACCGGGCATGGGGTGTTTGGCGGCGGCGAGTGGGGGTGGCAAGAGGTGTTGCCCCAGTGGGGTCCATGCCTCTCGACGTGGCTAGCCCCGACGATGGCTCCCTGGTCCCATCCCCTGCTTGGCTACACGGTACATGATGCAGATGCCTCACTCCTGGGCACCATGAGACTTACTAAGAGATTTGCTTCGATGCTCCCGTTGCTTGGAGAATGGTCACCGTGCGTGCGGTTGCCGCAATCCATGGCATCCTCCAAGCGCATTGGCATGCCTTGCCATGCCCGCAATGTCTCGCCTCGGTACCATGCATTATCCTGCTCTAGCTTCATGTGAGGGCCCGATGAAATATGGCGCTTATTGGTGCCTGCAATCCAAACGGGGTTATGTAGCACTTTCGTGGAAGTATCTCAATTAGTTATCGTCCCAACGAAGAGCAGATGAGAGTATTTATAGTGGCGCTTCTGTCACACACAAGGTGTCATAGTTCTTGTGTGAAGTAACTGCTTGAGCTTCTGTAAATATTGTTACTGTCCTAGTTTTTCAATAAAGTGTTACTGTCCTAGTAGACGAATAAACCAGAGTAACAAGGGTAAGAGGTTTACAGTAGCGAAGGTAAAAACTCTTATAAGTAAATGACGTAAACGAAATTGAGAGCGGTGTTTTCTGCAATGAAGAGATTAGGCGCAGAGAGAATTCAGTTCATGGTAAGAATATATCAAGTGTGCCAGTGCGATGGTATACCAGTTACCTTGCATTATACTCATAGTATTTGATACGTGTGTTCCGTAGGCGGATCACCCTAAGGTTATGAAACTCCTCTACGCGGGATTATATTTCATTCTATGGTCCTGCTTCACCGTTGCCACAGAGTGGTCGTTTCCATAATTAAAGTCCTTGGACCGGAACCAAGCATTAGGTGTAACGGATCACCGTCATCTCATATTGTCTTCGATCCTGATAGATATCTTCACTTGTCACGTCAGAGGTCACAGATTTCCCAAACAATATGTGTTACCTGTGTAGGTTTTGAGATCGTGTTGCCTGGGCCCTTAAATTGAACAACACATATAGGGTTCACCACAGTATAACAACATACTAGACAGATCATACTACTACAAATACAAATGACGACATATAGAATAGGCATAGATGAATCTTACCATTCACCTACATCTACCACGCCTATGGGGGATTACTCACGCATCATAAGAGAGAAATCAATCACTCCAGAGATAGAACCCTTGAAATCCATATAGACAATTCCACAAGAAGATGAATTGGACAATTCAAATAGTTTTGATATCCAGATGAGATTGAATAGAGTACAATTGTTCTCGCAACTTGAAATTCCTCTTACAAAGGTGAAGGGGGCGATGATGATGAAGATGAAATGATCAAAACCAAGAAGATCTCCGATGGTTCTTTGGATCCCTTCTTCTGTTCTGAACGTGGTGGTGGCTGCTAGGGTTCTCTTCCCCCTGGGTTTCTTCTGTTCTGGCCCGTGTTGCCCAAACGAGCGACACGGGAGCATTATATTATCTGACAGCTCGATTTGTTCGTCACTCATTTTCCTCAGATTCATTTTCCATTTTGACGAAAACGACGACGAATGGATCGGCTGCCACCCAGCTTGGCTAAAGTATGCAAGACATTAGAACAGGATATTTATAGCTGGTACAACCATATGGTGCCACACAGAGTACATGATCGTCACACTCACACTGACATAACACAAGTCGAGGCAACTCGGTCCATACCACAGAGAGTACATGACCGATCGATCGATCAGCGTGATTTATTTCCACTCTCTCTTTATACGTAATATAACACTCTCGTACGATTTATTATTACCTCACGCCCTCAAGTGACATCACAAAGCCATGCCATGCCACACTCCCACACCGCACGTAGCGTACGTGCAAAACGAGATGGAGATGGATGCATGGAGGTCACGGGTCGATCGCTCAGCAGCTTGGCAGGCGCAGCTTGCACGCGGCGAAGACCTTCTTGCCGTTGGGGGAGTTGACGTAGCGCTGCAGGTTGGGGTCCTTCTTGTACTTGCACAGGCAGCTCGCCGGGTGCGCCTTGAGCTTCCCGCAGCACGCCGCGCTCGGCGCCGCGTTCCCGATGATGGCCGGCGCGCACGGGGTCAGCTGCGTCGGGCTGCACGTCGCCGCCTCCACCGCGCCCGGCGCCGCCAGCAGCGCTGCCGCGAGGGCCATGACCATGAAGCAGACGAGGGTCGCCTTGGCAGCCATACCTGCTTGGGTTCTTCAGAAGCAAAGAGGATGCAGCTAGTAGATGACAGACTGAGCTCCTAGGATATGCAAAGTGTTCGTGCGAGTGTGCTGCGGAAAATGGAGAGCGATCGAAGGTGTATATATAGGCCCCGTGCAGCACGTAGTAGGTGAAGCGCGCGACACGGTGTGCGATGCGGGAGCGTCAAGCATGCGTGCTCTACGCCATGCGCGGCGCCGCGGACACACGGTTCCTTCCGGTAGCGATCGGCGATCGAGACGGCGGGTGCCGGCCGGCCGCATCCAACTGTACGAAAGGGCGACGTGTTGCGATTCGGGCATGTGAACGGGGGACAAGCCTTTTCTTTTTTCAAGATCTCAGTGGGTGATAGTAAGAGAAAGTCTCGGCTATGTGCAGGGATGAGTTACACGTAGTCGGCGCATGCGCGTCGGTGCTCCCGGTGATCATTTGGGGCGGCGATTAACCAGGAAAACTTTGGTGAGTCATGAAGGGTCATAGAGGCAGCATGGCTGGCGTGATCATGGGTCATCATTTTTACAATTCCTCGGCATTGTCCGTGGATCAGCGTTCACAATAACAAGCCGTACTCGCTCAAAAAATGAAAATAACAAATCGTATAAACCATGCACAAGCACAGAGCCTTATTCGCTTAAAAAATGAAAATAACAAGTCGTTCACAATAACAAGCCGTATTCGCTTAAAAAGAAAAAGTTTAACACGCCATAAAAAAAATGAACAAGCACAACCAACGAATGAATGACCATATAGATTTCCGAAAAAGAATAGCTTCGAGACAGTGTGACCGGTTTGTTGTGTTTGTACCTTCTTGATGCGATATTTTAAGTAAATAAAAACACCAATTATACCATCCAAAAAAGCATCGGTTATTATAAATAAAAAATCAAGACTTGCCATGGGTGGTCTGAAAATAGTTTTTTTAGCACAGTACAGACGCAAGTGCTCATATATACAAGTATACGCTCATCCCTATGAACGCGCACACACATACCCTACCTTTATGAGCACCTCCGAAAGATTGAGTCGGCATATCATCTTGAGATTTACGAAGCCACCGTAGGCGCCTCGTCGTCGACGGGAACGTCTCCTCCCACTGAAAGCGCATTGCCGGATATCCTGGAATAAATCCAGGAATAAATGCGAGCACCAGAACTTGAACCCTGGTCGGCTGGGGATACCACTGGGTAAGAAGTTGCGAGACATTTGGCAACTGACTACGTCCACCTTCCTAAACAGATGACATATAAATCTGGTTAAAAAGTCAATCATGTATATGTTTGATCAAATACATAGAATAAGCTATTGACACCTACTACAATATCTCCTCGTAAAAAAAAACACCTAGTACAATATCAAATAAATACATTATGAAAATATATCTAATGGCAAGTATATTGATATTGATTGGATATTGCTAATTATCTTCATATCTTTGGTTTTTATGCTTGGTCAAACTTGAAAAACACTGTTTTTTACTTAGATTATAGGTCATCTATTTGGGGATGGAATGACCATCTGAATTGTGGCTCTCAGGGCAATATACGAATGTTGGAAATACCACTGAAAATGTAAAGAGATTGTTAATATACTGTCCAATTGTAAGGCCAGAGTGGAATTCATGGTTAATTAATTTGGTTGAGCCAAGATCAAGATTTTATTGAACATACTTGTAACGAAAAGTCTACACAAGTTTCATAAAGGGGGTTAATTGACTGAGTGAAATCCGGCATGTAATTTTCCTCTTCACGATCCATCTCTCCAATCCAGCGCATCGAAATCAATCTTGTAGTTACCACTGTTTGTGTTGTTGCTTAGCATATGTGGGAGGTACATGGAAAAAGTTGAATTTTCCGCCGGTAGCTACCTCGTGCCCCTTGTAGCCACTACCCCTAGAGGGTCCAGATGGCATTAACAAAGAAAACATCACCACCATCGAAGCCCGCCATGGAACCTCATCATGCAAGATGACGTCCTCGTCACCGGACTTGTCAGTAACCATGGATGAGAACGAAGCTCAAGTAGCACGCGCTCTTCCTTGCCTTCTACTCTATCCCTCTCAGTTCATGATCAAAATATTGTAGAGAAGGGAGCGTTGGCGCCAACAGTGGGGCGGTGGAGGAAAGCATGACAGTCCCTTTTTAAGCCATACCGTCTAATCTGCTGGAGGACGGAGGGCGGTGCTAGAGTAGATCGTTAAGGTGGTCGCATGGGTGGAGCCACCATGCCAACTCTCTATCAGCTAACTGGCGAGGGAGTGATGCGAAAGGGGGAGGAGGAGGCAGGCTGACGACACTAGATCAATGGGGGAGAAAGCTATGGAGGCAACAACGCGAGATGAGCTGCTAGGGCACCTATTTGTTAGTTGTTGCGAGAGGAGGAGCTCGGAAAGGTGGAGAAGGTGGTGGATCTGCGGTACAAGATGAGGGAGGAGGGAACCATGAGACATTATCAGGGTCTGGGAACTAAGGGACTAATCAGGATCGAAGAAATGCTTGAATAAGAAGGCCAAAACATGTGTCACAACCGTAAAAACCATATGTATAGCCCAAAATTCAGAGAAAAAACCAAATCTATGGTGTGTTAGTTAGTATCATCATATATGTATATAATCTTATTTATTACATGATCGAATTCAAACCCAAAATTGATGCCTTGTTATGCAAAGGACTTCTCAAACAAAGCATGTAAATGAACTTTCAATTAGAGTCTAGAAAATGAGCTCGTAAACCACAAATGCTCGAGCAATTACGCCACTCAAACTAAGATAGACCTTAACCATATTGCACTAAATAATATTTATACCAATTTTTTCTACTTTTTGCATGGTATTACTAGTCTGTATTTTATAATGTGTATCTATTCTGTTATATCAAAAAATTCAAGTCAACAGGTGAATTCGTAAGTCTTAGTCAGTTGTGCTAGTTTTGAGCAGGTTAAGGGGTGCAAGTTACCATCACTTTCAATATTGAATTGCGGTTTTATGCTAACTATGGACCAAACAAAGAAAAACCTAATGCAATAATGTTTCTTTGTGTTTGTTAGAGGCCATGTTATTTAGATTTCACACCTACAGAGCATGCACATGTAGTCAGCTAGTTACTGAACCCACAGAATATGTAGGACACATCAGACCATGAAAAATGATTAAACTAACAATGCCAACTATTCAATAGCAAGCTCCTTATATGCCCTATGTACTGCTCTATTCTTTATTTGTGTACACATTGTCATACACTAGAAACCTCTAGCAACATATTGACCCTAAACTTGAAGATATGTACCAAATATTAAAGGGCACCCATTCAAAAATAGTTATTTAATGATATTACAATATATGCAAACACACATACAAATATACGTGCACTATAATTCATGCAAAGTGTCACAAATCACCGGATGCCACCATCTGTGTGTGCTTTAGTTGCAGCGATACAACAATAAATATTATAATTTGTCCTTGCAGCGATACAACAACAAATATTATAATTTGTCCCCTTGCTTTTTGCTATGAGCTAATGTCTCCTGATTGGGCTACTTATTTAAGTATTGGGCCTGCTTCAAGTACACGACAAAAGGGTTTACAGTTCAATTTCCACTACAAAAATGTCTTATAGTATGGGACGGGGGATTACTTTTTAGGGCTGCTGCGGGGGGGGGGGGGGGGGGTAAAAAAACAAAACATTGCCAAGGGGTACCCTGGCTTGCCCCCCTTGAACCATCCTTGGTTCTAGGAGAAAGCTCACTCACTAGTTGCCCACAAGCGTCATTGCTGCCTCTTTAGCATCTTTGGCATTATCGTGGGTTACTGCGTTCATCGGTCGCGGTGTTGATGAGGGGTTTGTCAGCGACAACGCATAGCATCGTAGTGCTACCATCTCTCCCCGTCAGGCTGGTCATGTACCGCCACCCATGCTTGACTTCGTCCAATGGTGATGGTCAATGGTAATACAATGAGCTTCATGTTTCTGGTGGGGTCTTGGTTGATATGATATGTGCCTTTCAACAGTGTAGGTGGGCATCATCATTCTTTTACAAAGCATAGTATTGTCCCCATGGCGGAGCTAGTGGTCAAGGTTCATGTTGTCTGATAGAATGTTGATTTTGCACCGCCCTTTGATGGTGTTTGCAGATCACCTCGAAGTGATGGTATGATAAGCCAGCAAGATTCGGTTTTGCGATGTTATGTCGGTTGTAATAAGGACATTCGACAAATGTCGACAACGCTTGTTAATTTGCATCATCTTTCCAATGGCCAACTAGTGGATGAACACTAACAAAAAGGGTAATGTTGTTCTATTTTGTGAGACCCATTGACGACGCTAGGGCCACTCCTCAGGGCACTACTTCATAACGGTTTTCAAATCTCAGGCTTACATAGCCCCTTCAGGTGCACATACAAGCACTCCACACTAAATTTCTCAACAGATGCAAATCCTTCACATCATCAAGCACATGTAAGCCTTCCACATCATTAATTTTTTAAAAATAGCCACAAATCATTTTTATCAAACCTAAAAGGTGAGACGTTATAACATGTAGCCACAGGTGCTACCGTTCATATATTCTGATTCTAGTTACTAGTATTTTCTTCCCTATTTTTTTAAAAGAATATTTCTTTCCGGAGCGGAGCAGGGAGCAGAACAAAATATTTATGTTTATTACTGTGACATAGATATGCTGCCATACACAGGACATGAGTATACGTGACACATGAACATAAATGCCCCGTACCACAGTAGTACAGCACTGTGAAATTTTATTTCTGTTTCATAAAGTATATATAGCACTCCCCTCGTTTTATTATTATACCTCACACACTCTCGGTACTCCAACGTGCGTAGTGTACGTGCAACGCGCGAGGGACATGGACGAAGCTCGTGGCACCAATAGCTAGTTCAGCACCTTGGCAGGCGCACGTTGCACGCGGCGAAGACCTTCTTGCCGTTGGGGGAGTTGACGTAGCGCTGCAGGTTGGGGTCCTTCTTGTACTTGCACAGGCAGCTCGCCGGGTGCGCCTTCAGCTTCCCGCAGCACGCCGCGCTCGGCGCCGCGTTCCCGATGATGGCCGGCGCGCATGGGGTCAGCTGCGTCGGGCTGCACGTCGCCGCCTCCACGACTCCCGGCGCCGCCAGCAGCGCCGTCGCGAGAGCCACGACCATGAAGCACACGAGGGTGGCCTTCGCCGCCGCCATGGTTGCTTCTTGGGCTCGTGTGGGAGGGAAGTGGTGGAGCTGCTCTCGTGCGGTGTCTCTGCGACCGTGCGTTCGTGAGGAGCTGGCTGATGCCTCTGGGTTGTGGAGAATGGGCGCGGTCGACGGTGCGTTTTATAGGCCGCATGCAGCACGTAGTAGTAGGCGTGGCGCGCGACAGAGTGTACAACGCGGAAGCATCAAGCATGGGTGCACTAGCTACCGACATGCGCGCGGGCACAGAGCTCCACTAGCGGCCGATCCAGACGGCGCGTGGCACGTCGGACGGTACGGGCCGGGGTGACGTGTTGCGCTTTTTTACTATGTAAACATGGCAGCCTGATGATCTCAGTGGGTCGGTGGAAGTGTGGAATCCATCATGAGCGTGCCGAAACGTTCAAGGAAAGTCTCGGTTTTGGGTGCGCAGCTGAGTTACACGTAGATGGGTGCTCAGGGCATCTTCAGCCGTTGGCCCCTCAAGGGGCGCCTAAAATCGTCGTCTGAGGGTGAGCCGGCGTAAAAATTAGGTCTGGGGCGAGCTGGTCCCCAGCCGCCGGCCCGAGGACCGTCCCAGGCACGTTTTAAAATAAAAAATGTTTGGCGAAGTTCGGCTTAAATACAATAAAATTCGGCCAAACACGATAAATTTCGGCATATTTCGGCAAAGTTCGCGGATTTTCATTACATAGCACATATACCACCGGTAGAAAAAGGGCCTTTAGTCCCGGCTCCTGAACCGGGACTAAAGTGTCGGTACTAATGCCCCGACCCTTTAGTCCCGGTTCAATCCAGAACCGGGACTAAAGGGCGCGGCCACGTAAAGGCGCGGCCACGTGGAGCTCCACCTTTAGTCCCGGTTGGTAATTTTTTTTTAAAAAAAATTTGAATTTTTTGAATTTTTTTTATTTTCAAATTTCTGAATTATTTTAACCTCTAGTCTGTAATCACCACCCCTCATCACTTCTCAATTTACCACCGGTAGAAAAAGGGCCTTTAGTCCCGGCTCCTGAACCGGGACTAAAGTGTCGGTACTAATGCCCCGACCCTTTAGTCCCGGTTCAATCCAGAACCGGGACTAAAGGGCGCGGCCACGTAAAGGCGCAGCCACGTGGAGCTCCACCTTTAGTCCCGGTTGGTAATTTTTTTTTAAAAAAAATTTGAAATTTTTTTGAATTTTTTTATTTTCAAATTTCTGAATTATTTTAACCTCTAGTCTGTAATCACCACCCCTCATCACTTCTCAATTTATCCTCTAATCACCCCTCATCATTCCAAATCATCTAACTTCCCGAACGGTCACCCATCCTCCCACTCCCCCAGCCTGAGCACGCTTAACTTCCGGGTTCTATTCTCCCTCGTTCCAAGTCTGCACTTGTTGTTTTCCTAACAATACTAAGATGTCAATCCTATTAACCTTCAGGAATTTTGCTTGAGCATGAAGTGACATATTTCATAGTTTTATTTTGAAAGTATTGTTTTAAAAAACAATAATTATTTAGTAACACTAATATTTCTTGAATAATTAGTTTGACCATTGTTTGACCACAGTTTGACCAGATTTGACCAAAATAGAAATAACTGAAATAATTATTTAGTAACACTAATATTCTAGAATAATTAGTTTGACCATTGTTTGACCACAGTTTGCCCACTGTTTGAATTTTTTTCGATTTTTTTCACTCTAGATCTTAAAAGCCCCATAACTTTTTTTCTAATCGGTTTTTGAGGATTTTGAAAATGTTTAACGGGGTTATTTTGCAAATAAAGTCAAAATTCACATTTGCAAATTTTCCCAACAACTAGACCACATATCACATGAGAAACTTATTTTCTTTTATTTTTTTGACATTTCCATTATTTTCTTTTATTTTTTTCAAAACTGAAAAGGCGATCAGGGGGGTAGAGTTTGAAAATGGGACCTTTAGTACCGGTTCGTGGCACGAACCGGGACTAAAGGTCTCAACCCCATTAGTCCCGGTTCGTGCCTCAAACCGGTACTAAAGGTCTAATCTTTAGTCCCGGTTTGAGGCACGAACCGGGACTAAAGGTCATCGCACCCTTTAGTCCCGGTTCGTGGCTTAAACCGGGACTAAAGGGCCCGAGTGAACCGAGACTAATGCCTTAGCCGCACGAACCGGAACCAATGCTCACATTAGTCCCGGTTCTAGACTGAACCGGGACTAATGGGCTGAGCCGGCCTGGACCATAGCCCTGTTTTCTACTAGTGTACATAAACTAATCTAAAGAAAAAAACTGGCTGAAGTCGCCGCCGTCGCCGCCATCGTCGTCGTCGGCCTTCTCCTCCTTGACGCGGGCGCCCCTGCTGGACCCCTACCCGGCGTCGCCATGGCGGACTGATGGCGGTGCATCGTCGTCGTCGTCGTCGCTGTCACAGATGACGACGACTCCGCCTTCGTCGCGGCCGCGTCGACGCTCCGCGAAGCGAAGCAGGGCGGCACGCTGGCGCTCCTTCGCCTTCTCCAGGCGCTCCTTCTCCATCGCTATGGAGTCCCTGCGCGCCCATTCCAGGGCCGCGTCGTCGTCGTCGAGCTCCGTCGTCACCGGCGCGGCCGGCTCCTTCTTCACCGGCGCGAGCCCCGCCTCCGTCTTTGGCTTGACGAAGCGCGGAGGAGGAGCCGACGAGTAGGCGCGCCGGCCGCCCTCGTTGATGATGATGCCGGCGCTGCGAGTGCGCCGGCCGAGCGGCGTCTCCGCCGCGGGCTCGGCCTTGACGCCGAGCAGGGCCGGAGTGCCGGAGGAGTGCGATGAAGATCGGGAGGAGGAAGAAGAGGAGGAGGACCCGAACCTCCTTGGCGCCCATGGTCCGGCGCGTCGGTGCTGCGCCGGGGCGGCCGCCCTCGCCGGGTATGCCAACGACGGGTCGTTGCCGCCCTCGAGGTACATCAGCACGCCCTCGAGTGTGCGGCCGGGGACACCCCACCACAGGTGGCGTCCCTCGCTGTTCTGCCGGCCGCCGACCACCGACGCGCCGTTGGTGGACGCCAAGCACTGCTGCTGGCGGCGCTCAAAATACGCCGCCCAAGCCGCGTGGTTGTCGGTGGCGTACTGGGGGAGGGAGAGTTGGGCGTCGGTGAGGGAGGCGCGCACGACCTCGACTTCCTCGGCGAAGTACTTCGTCTTCGACACGGCGTCGGGCAATGGGGGAATGGGCACTCCCCCGGCGCTGAGCCTCCACCCCGTCGGCCCGACGCGCATGTACGGCGGCACCAGGATGTTCGCCTGGAACAGGAGTCAGGACTCCTGTTCGCTCCGAGCGAACGACGGCCGAAGCCTTTGGCCGCCGCCTCGTCTCCGGGGTAGCGTTCCGCCATGGCGACGGGCTCGGGAAAGGTAGAGAGATAGAGGAAGGGGCTGGGCAGCAGCGCTCGGGAGAGGTAGGGAGAGGGAGGAGCTGGGCGGCGGCGAGTGGGCGGGGCTGGTGTGGGCACAGGCGAGTGCAGGCCACCGGCTATATAGCCGCGCCGCACCTGTGTGTATGCGTGCGAGGGAGGGGAGGCGTCGGCGCGTCATCCCGTGACGTGCCGCCCGTGAGGAATCAATGGCAAGGCTGACCGGCGGCAGCCTTGCCATTGATTCCCCGCGGGAACCGAGGCCGTTGGGGGAAGACGAGGCATCATGTCGATGACGCGGCGGGCCCGCAGCTGTTTCGCGCCAAAACAGTTCGCCCCGGCGCCCCCAGCGCGCCGGGTTCGGCCTGGGTCCGCCGGCCCTGTTTTCGGCCCAGGCCGGCGAAAATCGGGCTCCTGGGGCACGACTGGGTCGTTTTTTTGGCGTTGGCGTGAAAAAATCGCCCGGGGAGGCCTTCCTGAAGGCGCGGCTGGAAATGCCCTCAGGTAGCTGCTCGCGCATGCGCGCGCGTCGGTGCACAGGTCTGGGTCATGGACTGGCTTTTTTCTTTTGAGTGGATTCATGGACTGTCAAGGGCTTTACGCAGTATGGCTAGTGAGAGCATGGGTCATCATTTCCACAATTAAACCATCACATTTTGAGTGATTTTAGGTCAAGGAATTGCACATAATTGAAAATTTTAGAAATTTTCTTATAAACATTGTTCCCTTCATACCATTCGATCAAAAAAACTTATGGTGTGCTTGCTAGGAAATTTGACGAAAAAAAATCATCGAGTCCAACCTACTCAAACATGACAATAAGAGAGAAGTGTCTTTGTTTTTGGGTGTGTGCATAATATGATTGCACTTAAGATCAAGTATAGAATCAAAATTGGATTAATCCCCAAATCAGTACATACCATTACAAGATCTGCAAATGACAAATGCCCAGCAGTAAATTTGTATGTGTAGTTACCAACAGAACCTACTACAGAGTACTAAGAGCATCAAATATAACTCAACACATGTTGGGTTTAGTCCCACATCGGTTGTGGGGGGAGACATAACACGACTTATAAAGGTGGGGGTGTCCCCTCCTAACATGCTAGTCTTTTGGGGGGAGAGGGCTCAAGGCCTATCATAAGCCGGTGTTGCTTTCCTGTTGGGCCTGGTTGACGCATGTGGGTCGGAAACACTGGTGATAGCGGACCCGAGATTGCATAACAATTGGTATCAGAGCCTAGGTGCATGGAATAAATCTCGGTGAACTCACGGGTGGTCGGTCATGGTTGGTGGGCTGGAAACCCTGGTGTTAGCGGGCCCATGGGTGACCGATGTGTGAGCGGGAGATTGTTGGTTTTAGTCCCACATCGATTGTGGGGGAGACATAACACGACTTATAAGGGTGGGGGTGTCCCCTCCTAACAGGCTAGTCTTTTGGCGAAAGAGGGCCCAAGGCCTGTCATAAGTCGGTGTTGCTTTTCGGTTGGGCCTGGTTGACGCATGTGGGTCGGAAACGCTGGTGATAGCGGACCCGAGATTGCGTAACAACACATTCAATAGGGAATAGTAGTAATCAAATAACCAATTACCAACTATCATATCCACATGAGAATTAACAAATACGCCCCATAGCAAACACAAGCACTAGATCATTGGCTTGATGGCTGGAGCAGAGCATAGTAGGACCATAGCTCAAAGGCCATGCCCCAGAGCAAACATAAGAGAAAGGAGAGGCCAGAACATAAATTTACCTCACTATCTAAATTCTGACGGCGCTTACTTCTAGATGGTCAATCATTAGTCCATCCTCCTGGCTTTCTTTCCTGGCTGAAATGTGCAAAACAGATGATTGTGAAAACACGTGAATGTTTAGAAGTGGTTGTTTGATTTACAGGAATAGGAAAAATGTAGGTATCCTAAAATACATGGTCAAATTGAGGTTAAACTATATGCAAACATAAGATGGAGCTGACATTACATTACTTATGGCCTTTGTCTCGTTCTTTGTGCATGAGAATGTAAAGCAGAGGTTGCGGTTGATTGTTAAATTTCTTAGATTTTATTATGAAACTCAATCCAAAGGAATCATTCATGTAATTTTTTTTATGGTCCATTCATTTGAATCAAACAAATGAATTTTCACCATAGTAAAATTTCCTATTCCTGTGATTTTCCTTTTCTTTTCCTATGAATCATACATGCCCTATATGGTACAAACTAGCACAAATGATTAAAAAAAATTACCTTAGCCTTCTTAGTGTCACCAAGGGTCTTATTGTGATCCATGTAGAAGAATGAGAATCACAGAGATTTGATGGAGACATTTGCTTCAAATAAAAAAGCAAATAAGGAAATGAACAGAATTTACAGGGAGAAATTGATACACGATCTGAGTAGAAAGGAATGCACAATTATAGAATCAATGAAATATCCTAGCATTCTACGTAAAAAAGCGCTCTCGCAACGGAAGAAAGAGAAGAAATGTAGGGCCCTCAAGTACCAGAAAACAAGAGGAGTTGAGCGGAGAATATGCAAGGAGAGAAGAAAGGGAAACGAGGGGCCAGTTGTAGGAGGAGTGGAGTTAGGGTTTAGCATTTAGGGTTTGGGTATTAAAGACCACAAAATTAAGAACAAATGCCTCCTCAGCTAATGGTTGCATAGGCTTGCTTCGGATGAGGGTGTGAGGATTTAGTTATTGCGTAACAAGTATCTTCACTCCAAAGCTTTGTCTCAAGTTACGATTCAGCCAAATTACTCGTGCTTCTGAAAGGGGTTAATGAGGACAAAGAGTGGGTTCTTCAATATAGCATTTTTCAAGTTGGAGACGGTCGTAGCACACGTTTTTAGAAGGATACTTGACTAAAATATACACCTTTGACTTTATAGTACACATCATTTTATAATAGCGTGCAATGGAAGGAGATTTTTGTGGGTACAATATTGGGGACTATTCCCTTGAATATCCAGTTCACACGAGTTGCTTGGCTCGATTTAGTGCGTAGGTTTTTTTTTTGCATGGTAAATTTAGTGCGTAGGTTGATGATGGGTAGTTTAACTAGCGAACACGATTCTTTCCATTGGCGGCTGACCTTTTCTAGGGTTTTTTTAGTTAAATCGATGTATATGGACCTCATAAATATGAGATTTGTAATTTTTTTTTGAGATATACTTGAAAAAACAAAGTGTCATTTAAGATAACATTTTAGTGTGGTTCATGCATATGGAGGATTATCCTAATGAAGGGTAATTTGGCAAAAACGGAGGTGATAAGGTAGTGTGGTTCGATTATAGAATATGCGTGTAGATATATTTTCTAATTTTTCGTCATTTGTGGTAGTATCTACTTTTGTTGTGTACTGAATGATGATACTTATGTTTTAATAAATATAGTTATATGCATAGTAATGATGCAGAGGCTGCGCTTATCCTTTTATATTTATCTTTAAAAAAATGAGCTCATCACATGCCCGTTCGAGAAAAACATATGCCACATATGATGACCGGCCGTTTGAACGAACAGTTCTTTCTCCCATCAACGCCCATCTCTTACCTAGTGGAGCTCACGCAAGCACTGCATTTATTCAGAATTTCAGATACAGATACATCGGGGTTGCTACTCACGACAACCAAACACTCACACATCAACACATGCAGCACATGCAGCGGTGCAGAGAGATGCCACTGGCTGGGCTCTCCCGTCCCGATCATAGACGTCGATTTAGCAGGATGGCACGGGCACCTTGCAGGTGGCCAGGACCTTCTTGCCGTTGGGGGAGTTGACGTACTGCTTCAGGTTGGGGTCACGCGCATACTGGCACATGCACGGCCTCTGCGCCTTCATCCTGCTGCAGCACACTGCCGTCGGCGCCGCGTTCCCAACGATCGCGCCCGCACACGGGCTCAGCTGCAGCGCGTTACACGTCGCCGCGTCCACGCCAGCCGGCGCCATCACCAGCACCACCGCCGAGAAGGCCAGGAGCCCCACCACCAGCTGCCCCATGTACTTCATGGCGTCTCTGAAACTCTGACGAAGAAATGTAGATCGACTGGTAGTGAGTAGTGAGCTAGTGGCTTGTGCAAAGATGGCTTTGGATGGTGTGAGTGTCTGGGGCTGAGATCAGTGGTATTTATAGGCTTTCGAATTTCGATCAAGAGAGTTCAGGCACGGGCCAAATGGCCACGGCTACTGCAGTACAAGTGTGCAACGATGTGCCTTTTCCTCAGCGGCACATCACATTGCGTTCATGGAAGACATGATGACGATGAAGCAGAAATTAATGGTCCACGCACTACGAAAAAAGGAGATCTGAAAGTGCAGAGGATTGGCAAGTTTAGTCGGCGCACGCACTGAAAAGCAACTCAATTACTAGCACAACAAAGCCACGCGCACTGCCTCTGAAACTACAAGTGTCACAACCCAGAGAAAAAAGCAGGGTTGGTGGACTGCATGCCCGGCCATGATAAGGTTTGTTAAGCTGTGCTGCATGTCACATTTGTTAACTGGTTAAAGAACAGCAAAAAAGTTGAGCATAGCTAGTTTTTCCATTTTATTGACGAAGCCAAAGAAACATAAAACATTTCGTAAAGAGTTGAATGTAGATTTAAAAGGTATTCAGGTTTTGACTGGAGTGGTACACCTGTATGTCTAGTTCAGTATCTATCTTCAGAGCATTTGATCAGACCTGAAAGCAGACCTTCGACCCTTTTCCTTGACCTATGAGTTAACTCACTGTACACTACACACCCCATCCATTTACGGTATTATGCCACCTTTAAGACGAAGTATAGAGAAACTCTACTCACCCTCACCGACGGGCTACTGCCCACTGTGTTCATATGTGATAATAGAGAGAAAGTGTAAAGGGCGACGTAGATCAATTGCTCCATTCCATTTAGCCAAAGACCTTTCGGTTAGTGGCAATGGCACTTCCTCGGTTCGTATTATTTAGCTACCCACGCATCACATTTGGGGCCACCTTAAGCCAGGCAATGTGTTGACAGGTGCTCATGTTCTCAAACCATCCAGTCTTGGTGGAAAATTTTCAAGTTGGAGGCAAAACCTTTGCCTCATTCTAGAGTGTTACAATGACAATGACTGAAACAAGCCATGGCACAAAAACAAGAGCCCACTCTCTCGCCCAAATCAGGCCTCACTTGTACAGAATGGGTCATCATTGGCGGCACGTCTTTAGCGGGCCGGTAGAAATACACTCCCATCTCAGAAGGGCCATCTAGAATCGCCTCCATCATCAGGGAGATCAAATCCAAAGCTTTGGAGTTTGATGAATGCAACTATGTCCATAGAAGCCGGAACAACGATGACAAAGCCCATAATTTGGCAAAACATGCTTTGCCCCTTGGTGTAGGCTAGTGACGCCTCATGATATTGTAACCATTCCTATGAAAATTACCATTTCTTAATAAAATGGGATTGATATTTGCTAAAAAAAAATCTAAAATCACCCGCCATAGATCATAGATGTACCGTTGTGGAACAACCATCACTTAGGTCATGTTATTTCTGGCGTTTCAATTATCCTGACCGCGAAAGATGTGCCTAAATTTTTACCCATGGTCTTTCCCATTAACCCCATTAAGGTGCGGTAGAATGGTGGCCAACCAGCTACGCCACATGGCGCATGCTGGTTGGTCACCGTGAGAAAGGTTTTATTTTTTATTTTTTAGAGTTTTTTTAAATGGTAGTGAGATTTTTTTCTTTTCAAGAAAAGTTTTTTTAGGATTTTTCTTTTTCTTTTTGAGATGATATGATGTCCACGTGATGCGAGAATGTTTTTTTTATTTTGAGACAAAGATAAGGTGCGCACAGCTTCCTCTTAAGCGGCCCGCAATGGCGGGCCCCAACCACTAGTCTTTATCATTTGTACACACAATGCATCCCAGGGAATGTGTCATATACTTGTTGTTCCCACACTATCTAATAATGTGTAACACTTGCATTCCAAAAGCAAAATTTAATAGCGCACACAAATAGGGGAGCTCAAAACTTATAATAAGTACATGAACTTTCACATGCTTAATCATTTCATTCTATATCTAATTGTGTTGTCCTCGATCAACAAATAGGGGGAGATTCAAAGTGCATCTTATACCCTTCTTGGGTTGTGGCAATTAATGGCAATTCGATCCTTCAACTCATAGTTTGCATCTTTATAGGTGTTAGGTGAATCCAACATTCTCCATGAGTTTAAGGACAATCATAATGTCAATGGGGGACCAAGGAAAATATCTTGGGTGAACTCCAAATCAAGATCCTCAACCAAAATTCCCAAGTTTTCAACTCCTTCCACTCAAATTCCTCTCTTTTCACCACCCTTGGTAATTTTGAGTATTTCTACCAGGTACTACTAATCATGTGAGGAATGGGTGTTTTGTCTAAGCGCACCCTGTTCTTTGTTCGCTTCGGAACGCCGAGTTTTTTCTCTTGTGCCACCAAATTGTCATCCTATGAAACCATCTTTGTTAGATCCGCACCTCCAAGCATTTTCTCCAGCACTTCTGATCACCTCTTGGTTTGCTTCAGTTTAGCGTCTCATTCTAGGTCCAATACTCTGAAACCAAATCCATCTGATAATTTTTTTTACGAGAAACAGCATGATTCTGTTGCATATATTTTTATTAATTTCAATAATGTAGTACAAGGTATAAACAAGAAAGCAAAAAAATAACTATACGTGGAAACTATCTATGAAAACAAAAAGACTACATATAAATGAAACTACAAAGGCAAAAAAAGGAAAGGGGGGGGGGGGGGATGTACAAAGAGACTAATGAGTATCTTTCCATAGAGCTAATGAAAATCATTAACACATTTTTTTCAATTGCGCATACTTCTTTCTAGAAGCTCTATTAACTATCCAACCGAATCCATCTGGTACTTCCGAGCAAAGACTTAGCCATTTCCGCACCAATTTCTCATAAGAACTACTATGTCGACCCCAACATACTTCAGATGGTTATTTTCTCCAATTCTTCCTAGCATGTTCTACCCTTCACGAAAATGTTGTCCTAAAGTGGCGTCAATTAATTTGGATCGGACGGAGTACCTTTTCGGTCTAGTACCTCAGAGGTTTAATGGACATCCTGGTACCCTCCGAGCATTTGGCTTCTGATCATTGCGGGAATGCGTGTTTCCGTTCTGGTGGTTTAATTTTTGAACATGTCCGGTACTACCGAGACTAGTTACTTTTTTTCACAATGGCAACCAAATTTATGCTTTCTCTATAAATAGATCCGACACCTCTTTGGATGGGGATGCGTGAGGTTGTTTCGAGACGCTGTTTGAGTTTTTCACGGAAACCAAAGATCGGATAATTGAGTGTTTAAAGGCCAGATCATCCTTCTTCAACCCCGCATTTGCTCTTCATCTCTCTTTATGAAGCATATCTTTGTGATCATATGGGTTCTTGAGAGAGATTGACCGAAGGTCTTTTGGGAAGTTCATCCAAGTGACTCTGTGTTGCTTGTTACTCTTGTAGGGTCTGCACCTCCTAGATGGTTAGGACTTACGAGTCGATTGAGAGCTTCAGAGTGTGTATGAAGCCCGATGATCATTTTCTTCATGCAACATCAACCGTGAGTGAGTCTTTAAACTTTGTGCTAGCAAGTCATGGTGGAATAGGTTGGCATGCACTTTGTGGGCTCTTTGTGGGCGACCCTACTGTGGTCTTTGTGCACCATAGGACTTTGTGCCTGAACCTCCAGCAATGAGTGGTAGGATATCACCAACTAATGAATCTCATGAAACCGTCACCATCTTTGCAATCTCTATCCCTAACTCTACATTTCTCAAGTTTGGCTTTCACGTTCTTCTTTGTTATATACCTGCAGGTATAGGTCTTGTGAAGGATATAACTGGGACTATTAAGCACCCACCGACCCCGGTCCATGGGACACGATCCTACAATATTGCTTTCTATCCGTTTTCAGCCAGTTTTCGTGGTTAACTTGTTAATTCTTTTTTCTACTTAATAGAAAGATAGAGTGCATGCCCATTTCTCAAGAAAGACAAAAGAAAAATGACAGTTCTTCCGTAAGATTCCCAAAAACATGTTGTCGTTTCATGAGATTGTTTCTACTAATTTATACTCTCTTCATCCCACAATATAAGACGTTAGCTTGCAAAAATGTCTTATATTATGGAATGGAGCGAATATTGTCTTTGGAGGTTGAGCTCCATGGATCTCGGTTTTGAAAATTTTGAATTTCATCAAATTTCATATTTTCTACATTTCAAAACGTTCTGAAAAAACACACAGATATACATGAAGGCATAACACACATGTGTGTAAATTTTCAGAGCAAAATACATTAAAAAGAGGGTTGTGCAAAAAAGACAAATCTGAAGCTTTTTATCACATGATACTATTCATCCTTCTAGGTCATGAATTTGTCTTTTTTTTACAGGCCGCATTTCAACGTTTTGATCCTGAAATTTTACACACATACACATAACATCCTTGTTTACTTCCACAAAATTTTCAGATTGTTTTAAAACCGAAAATTCTGAATCTTTATTTTTATTTAAAAAAAAGGCCTCCATGCATGAAGGCCGAGAGCGAAACGTCCATTCTCGGAATGGAGGGAGTAGCTTATTGATGACTACCACGAAGGCCACATGAAAATATGCACGCGAGGAAGAACATGCAAATTGCATATAGCTGGAAACTTCGTCATTATTGCGTAAATTCAGATACACATCGGTCCACGTACATCGTCAGGGTAGCTAGACAGTGTTGAGAAACAAGCAAACACTGACACATCAACACACATGAAACATGCAGCTAGAGGCCAGAGAGGCGCGCGTGCGCGCTGGGCTCTCTCGTGTGGATCGATCATATATGCGTCGATCTAGCATGATGGCACGGGCACCTTGCAGGCGGCCATGACCTTCTTGCCGTTGGGGGAGTCGACGTACTGCTTCAGGTTGGGGTCGCGCGCGTACTGGCACATGCACGGCTGCTGCTCCTTCATCTTGCTGCAGCACGACGCCGTGGGCGCCGCGCTCCCGATGATGGCCCCCGCGCACGGGGTCAGTTGCAGCGCGTTGCAGGTCGCCGCCTCCGCGCCCGCCGGCGCCACCATCAGCACCACCGCCGAGAAGGCCAGGAGCGCCACCACCACCTGCCCCAAGTACTTCATGGCGTCTCTCTGAAACAACAGATTGATCGACTAGTAGTGAGCTAGTGGCTTATGCAAGTATGGCTTCAGATGGGTGTGAGCGTTTGTGGTGAGATGGGTGGTATTTGTAGGCTCTCGATCGAGAGAGCTTGGCAGTGTTGGTTGCAAGGTGACGATGATGAGCCGAGCACAAGTGTAAACGTGGCTAGCTAGTGCAGGACAGGCGTGCAACGCATATTGGCTGAATCCATATATGTGTCATCTTGTCAGGAGCACATTGCGTTCATGGAAGACAGGATGATGAGGAGAAAATGGTCCACGCACTGCGCCACTACGCCACTAGATGCAGAACAGAAAGGGTATAATATATAGTGGGCAGTTTTAGTCGCGCTGAAAGCATCTCAACTAGCATAACAGTGCCGCGCGCACTAGATACCTCTCTGCAGCACCGCCAGTGTCGAAAAATGTAGGTTAGGTGGAGGTTTGTTAATTAAGCTGCTTAAAATCACCACGAAAAGGTTTGGTTGCTTTGATGCTAGTTAGTCCGGTTACTTCGCTAAGCCAAGGGAACATATTACATCTGTGGTAACAAAGAGCTAAATGTAGCAGTTAGAAATGTAAGTGATTGGTTCAGGCCTGCATCTCTGGCTCCGTTTATCTTCAGGACTCTGGACACCGGATCAAATCTACACACATTTGTCTCTTCACACTGATAGCTTCCATTTGCAGTATTATGCCACATTCTCAGAAAAATATATATAGACGTGCCAGAAAGGCAGAAACGCCACAGAATGGTGGCAACCCCCGTCAAAAAAAGAATGGTGGCAACCCGTCGATCTTATTCAGCTAACCGCGTCACACTCGCACAAGGTTGGTGCTAATTACAGTATGTTCCATGGGCCCTGATGAACGATCTGTCATTCGGCCATCTTCCTTGTGTGGTTGCAGGATGGATCCTGGCATCCTGCTGCAGCCTTCTTCCATATTGTGATCTTAGTCTCTCTTGTAGGAGTAAGTTATGAGTTGGGCCTTGTTTCATGTGGCAGGGAAAGCTGGTCTGAGGATGCACTGCGTAGTTGGGATGTAAACTGCTCTAAGCAATGCTGAATTGCTTAAATCCAAGCTGTTGAGCATGACTTTCTTTTTGGAAAGTATGTATGTCAATGTCGATTTCACAAGTGGCATGATTTGTTAAAACTTTAAACTGAAGTGAGTCAGTAGAACAAGTTTATTTCATTGCACCATAGACAACCCGGCGGCAGCATGCGACTTCCCCTCTCCATGGTGATGGCCCACGACGAAAAATTTGCTCCCCCTTCCCGGTTTGCTTTGCTTCGGAGACGTGACGGCATGACCGAGAAGAAATCCATACCCTGTTGTGGCTGCAGGCAATGACGACGCCGGCCGGTGTTGTCTCCTTCCTGGAGTCGTTGCCATGGCCTCATCCATCCCCTATTCTGGCACCAGGGGAAACCCTAGGCTTGGTCACCGGGCCAGGCAAAGCCAGTGCCATGACGTCGTCCCCTTCTTGGAGGCGTTGTCTGGGTGCTCGGGGTGTCTTCCGAAGGAGTAGCTGGCGTGATTTGCCTCGTTTGCCTTGGCGGCGAGGCTTGGGATGCCGTGTTGTCATGTATTGGGTCTTGTCGTGGGCATGAGCATCTGGGGCACTATGTACCCCATCAACGACGTTTCATTTGCGATATCTTCCTCAGACAGGCTAACTCCTGATGTCCACTTGCCGATCTCCTAGGCGCCATGAGTGAAGGGTACGTGTGTTGATCTAGTTTTGTTTGATGTTTTTGTCGTGCGCCGAGGTGTTCACTTACAGTTGTGACGTGACCTATGTGTTCTGTGTTCAACCTCTTTGCCATTCATGGTTTGGGCTTGGTCAAGGCGAGTGTGTACTGGTGTTGTCGTGGTGGATGTGGGTGCCGAAAGACCTTGTATCGGCCATCCTAGCTACTCCTTCCATGAATATGATATGCATGCTTGTGTGTATTTTAGAGAAAAAAGATTAGATAGGAAAACTTTTTTTAAAGAGTTTTGAGCGGGTACTAAATTTCCTAAGAATGTGGTAAAAATAAATTTATAGATTTTTTTATAGGAGCCAATCTTAGAGCATCTACAACTAGACCCTCATATCCGCCGCAAACGCCCGGGCGGGCTGCCCATCACTGACCGGGTGAAAAAGTAGCACCCAACTAGACTCCCCCCAACCGGCCCAAACGCTCGGACTGACTTACATTTGCATATTCAGCCCAAATCTGGAGTGGATATGAGACGCCCTGACGCATATGTCATGTCGGACTGACCGCTTGGGCCGTGACAATTCGCCCATATCCGTCCCAGATATGCTTGCTTTGTCTACAATACGAGAAGAAAGGGTAAGTGAAAAAATGATTTATCTTTAAGAAAAAATAAGGTCATCAATGCTCGCTTTATGAAGGGTATGAACTGTCACTATAAATCTTCCTTATTCATAGGTGGGGTTTGGTTCTCTAGTCTTAGGACTTTTTCTAGTCTCAACTAAAAAGTCCCTAGTCCCTAAAAGTCCATCCCTGTTTGTTTCCAGAGACTAAAAAGTCCCTAGTCCCTTTCTAGAGTTTATTAAATGACCATGTTGCCCCTAGTATATAGAAAAATAACAATCAAACAACACCATGGGGTGGCGGGCCAATGGGTGCATGGAAGGGCATTGTTGAAAAAGTCCCAAAAAGTCTCAAAAAGACTCTCCTTACGAGTCTTCTTCATTTAATCCCAAATGCCTAATTTAGTCCCTAAAAAGTCTCTTCCGTTTGGTAAAAAAGTCTCTAAGAGGAACTTTTTCTAGTCCCTACACAAAAAAATCCCTAAAAACAAACACCTCCATATTATCCTTCCAAAGGGTGCATTGACGACACACACCCACTTTTGGGCGGCTATTCAAGCCAGCCGCATCGCTTCTCGTGTGGCATTGTGGGACTAAACCACAACCCGCCGGCCCAACATGGGTGTTAGAGCATCTTCGGCTGTTGGCACCCTCAAGAACATCAGTGAATCAAAAAAGTTGGTGTCTTGGGGGTCATCTGGCGAAATAAAGAGGGTATCTTTCTAGTCACATCCCACCCCAAGCAAAAGTTTGTGAGGAGAATGATTAAGTGGGCCAAGAAAAAGGACATGTGGTGAGACATGATTCACCGAAACTTGTGTCGGCGCCCCCAAGAGACCCCCAGCGCGCGGGGTTTCTCCTGGGTTTGCCGGCGCTATTTTGACGTCCCGGGGAGCGTTGGGGACGTGGCTGGGCCGTTTTTCGGCGAAAAGTGTCGTCCGAGCCTAAAAAGGTGTCGGGGGGGGGGGGGGGGGGGGGGGAGGGGGAGGGGGCGTCCTCGGGAGGCTAGTGGAGATGCTCTTACATTCACATTGAAAATTTTAAGTAGTACCAACAACTTGTATTTTTATGCACTGAACAATGTTTGACTAAAATGATCGACGTGTATGTATTTACTTGTATTTGGTGTTTTGAAATAATGTCTGTGATTATAATCGGCAAAACTTGGAATCCGTCCGGCCATCGTCCGTGTCCACGGTCGTATAAGGACCCGGATTAGTCAATGCTTACGAATCAAATGGCCAATATAATAAGAGAAATTATTGAATTCAAAGAGGCATGCTGAATCAGTATTTCTTTTCTATACTTTTATTAAGTATTATGATCAAAATTAAAAACTATTCCCTTCATTTTATAATATAAAAACATTTTTGATACTATATTATAGGACGGAGGGATAGATATCAAAAATAAAAGGACTAAAAAGTGAAGGATCCACAGAGTGACTGACCTGTCTTCTCCCCCAAATGTCTCGCGGCCTCGCCTCTCGAGTCTCCACGAGTCCACCGCCCTCTTGCTGCAATGGCATGAACTGCTCAGCGTTTAACTAGCATCTTCTCCGAGAGCATTGCAGCACACGAGATCCAGAGAACCAACCCACGCGGTCCGAATCGATGAGCAGCGGTGGCGGCGGCGGCGACGACGCGGGGGACGGCGGGCGGGCCGAGTGGCAGCGCATCTACGACCGGGTCGAGGCGCTCGCCGCCGGCCGCGCGCGGCTGGAGGCGCGCAACAGGACCCAGCACGAGTTCTGGGACGCCCGCGACAAGATCACCAGTCCCGACTCCACCAGGTGTGATTCATCGGACCGCTCCTGTCCTCTTACGCTTAGGGTTTTCTCTTGGGCTTTCCTGCGCCCTGATTGATGGCTTGTGTTCTCATCCCGGAAGGCGGAGCTGAGCAGAAGCAGGTGGGAGGCGGCCTGCAGGGAGCTGCTCCCTTCCGATGATCCCAAACTCGCCGGTCAGGAAACATTGTGCCCCTAAATTTGGAATAACTCTTTTTTTTGTTGATTTATAAGAGTTGTCATGATGTGCCTGCTAAATGTCAGTTTTGTTGGTCATTCGGCTTCGCTGCGGCCAGATGGACAAGAACTTAGGGTTATTAAGATTAACTGAATAGCATTTCCATTTTATATCTTTTCGATGAAGATAACCTGTACAATGAGGCACTTAAGATTAACTTTTTTTTGTTGATTTATAAGAGCTGCCATGCCGTGCCTGCTAAATGTCAGTTCTCTTGGTCATTTACTACTGACTATTAATATTAAATGTGCCGTTTTATATCTTTGGGGGTGATGATAACCTGTAGAAGAAGGCACCTAATGTTGCCACTGATGTCACTGTTGCTGCCTTCTCTGTCCAATGCAGAACTGCTAGACAGTGATTTGGAGAATTCAAGAACTCATGAAGCTCTTTTGGACACTGAAAACTCAGAACTGCTGGTACTTATTAATTATCCCAAAAGCATTTGGTTCAGCTTGTGAATGCCACTGATTTTCTTGATCATGGATTTGCATCCGTGCTTGTCTTTTTGTAATGTTTAGGTACAACTGAAGGAAGTTGGAACTTCTGTACAGCTTAATGAAAACACTGCAGATCATGAGCACAATTCCGGAGATTTAATATCAGAGCTAAGAAGGTTAAAGCAGGTCTATGAGTCCATATGCTCGAATAAGAATAAGGGAGCTACTGAAGCAGTGCAGAAGTTTCAACAGAAGTTAGAGGAGCTGCACGTGGCAGCCTGTAAGAAGGATGATGAGATTGGAAGATTGCAGGCAGAAGCTCCTGCATCCACAAATAAGACACTGGCTCTTGAGGGCAAGCTAAATGAGATGCACTCCTTGGATAAGGCAAATGACATCCAGAGCCTCAAAGTTGGGCAACCTGTGACTCATAAACACAAGCTTGCCTTCTTATCAACTGTAAGCATTTCATTTTGGAGTATATGTCTGGCTCATACTATACCTTGTTTCCTTTCAGTGGTATTTCTTATTGACCTGCCTCCAAAGTTACCATACATAGTCAGTAGTGAATGTTGACCAGGTTGATATTATGATTAATGCGCTGCTAAATAATTCTCCATGACATCTTTTCTAGAACCGAGTAGATCTAGAGTTTCACAAGAATTGTTGTCAAGATCAACCTTCTATGATTTGAACACATGAAACCTCCGTGCGCTTGTTCAGCACTTAACATTGCCTCATAGTTGTTCCTGGCCAGTGAGCCATCTAATTTACAGATTGTCAGCAGTTTGCTGGCCAAAGATGAACTTAAGGGATGATATTCTAAATTACAATACACTTGTTGGTCTCAATCTCTAGTTCACCCTATTTAGAGCAGATGATCTTGGATTCATTGTTCTGTAGCATTCTTGTATTTTTATTTACAATGCGTGGATTAATTTGGTTGGGTTGTCAACTCAACCTTATTCGCCCACCTCCCCTTCCGTGTCTTGTATATACTTGTAGTTGTACCTCTTGTCTCCAACATCAGTTCCATAGCTGAAAAGCTTTCGGTCCAGTTTGTGCATGTCTCTAATTTTCTTAATCATCGTGCTGTATCCATACTCCTGTATCTTAATAATGCTAGATACAATCCAAGGAAGCTGGAAATCGTGTAGAGATTATTCAAGAGAATGCAGATCATGGGGCCATCGCAGGAGATTTAAGAGCAGAGCTAAGAAAACTGAAGCAAGCTTATGAGACCCTTAGCTCAAACAAGGATAAGGAAATTTCTGCAGCACTTGCAGTGGAGGATTTTCTTTTGAACAAACTGCTGAGAATGGACAAGGATAACGCGGGGCTCCTTAAGATAAAGGAAGTGGAGGCAGCACAAGCTAACGAAGCAGCACAAAAGCTTCAACAGATTGTAGAGGAGCTGCAAGTGGCAGTCCGATATAAGGCTGACGAGATTGGCAGATTGCGAGCAGAAGCGGGGCCCCTTAAGATAAAGGAAGTGGAGGCAGCAGAAGCTAACAAAGCTGTGCAAATGCTTCAGCAAAATGTAGATGTGCTGCAAGTAGAAGTACGAAATAAGGATGATGAGAATTGTAGATTGCGAGCAGAAGCTGCTAATGCAGAAAAAATGGTACTAACTCTTGAGGGTAAGCTACTGGAAATGCAGTCCTTGGTTAAGGAGAAAGACGATGAAATACAAAAACTGAAAAATTGGCAACCTGAGAGTCTGAAATGCAAATGTGCTTCTTCTATACCAGTTGTAAGTATATCATTCCAAGTATTTGGCCTGCTCATACTAAACTCTGGTTTCTTTTCCATATGTATGTTTAGTGACCTTGTCTTGCCATGCATACATATAGTCAATGTACAATGTCTTGTTTATATGTAAACATCCTTGATCAAGTGTAACTATAATTAAATGCAATTTTAATCCAAAGTCACTAACAATTTAATTGACCACCTGTTGATATGTGATCATAGATTTTTTTACTGATAGGCATAGGAAAATAGTGTAATTTTCCCTTATTGGTCAAGAATCATATTTCCCCGTGCGCCGCTGTATAACTTGTTTACTCAGAAGGTATAAGCATCATTATTCTTGATAGGCTCACACATGAGTCTTGTATTACTGAAAGCACAAACTAGTGGTAAATTGGTTAGTTTGCTGCTAATCGATTTTGCAGTGCCATCTTTTGTAGAAACTGAGTAGATCTAACTATAAATGTTCCTTACAATAAGATGCCCCTTTCTTTCTCCTTTTGTCATCCAAGTGAATCCAACTTTGCGTACATACTCACTGATGAATAACCCTGTACACGAGAATTGTGGTCTGAATCAGCCGATTATTACACCTGAAAATCTTCCTGCTCGTGTTCAACACATAACATTGTAACTCATGTAATTTACAAATTGCAACACTTTGCTGGCCAAAGATGAATTTATGGGATGGTATTTTCGTTCACAATACACCTGTTGGTCTTAATCTCTAGTTATTCGGCCCCCTTCCCTCGCCCTTCCTTCCCCACCCCTCCTTCTGCCCTCGCGCCTTCTGCCCTCGCGCCGCCTCCCCGGGAGGCGGCCCCCGCGCCTCTGCTCTCGGCTTCGCCCCCTCATCCTCTCCCCCGCCGTCGCCGATGGGCGCCCCCGGCTCAGACCCGGGGGGTGCCGGCGGCAGCAGGATCTTCTCTCCCCGCGCGCACGTCCTCCTGGCCCGGGGCAGGGGGGCGGCGGCGGTGTCGCTCGGCATGGCAGCGATCTGGTGACCCGGTGGGGTGGCCGGCGGCGGACGTGGTGGCGGTGCTGCTCCTTGGCGGCGGGGCGGCTTGGTGGCGCGGGGTGGCCGGCGGCGTGTCCCCGGCTCAGATCTGGGTCTTGCGGGCCCCATCTGGGTCTTAGCGCGTCGGTCCCCGGCATGGCTTCGTTGTCTTTTGCATGGTGAGGCAGAGGTGCGGCTTGGACAGGGGCGCCAGCGCCGACGGCGTGCCGGCTGCAGCGCGAAGGCGGGAACTTTACGGGTCTCGGAGATCCCGGCCGGGCCTATGCGGCCACGGGCCTGGTATGTTCCTGCTATTGCGTCCGGTCAGCTACCGTCTTCGATGGTGGAGGTGGGGCCCTCCCGCGTGCCGACGGTGCTGCTGCCCTAGTCCCGGCTCCTCTTCTTCATTGTGCAGGCCTTGCTTCACGGTGTCGTGGTGAGACAGCGTGGGAAGCTTCGTGACCGGGTTGGCGCAGGGTGGGGGTCGGTTTGGTGGCGAGCTCCGGAGTGCCTGAGGTGAAGGTTGGGATCGGGAGAAATTCCTGTTAGCTTGGCCGACACCGACGGGGTGGCGCATGAGGGTGCCGCCGGACCTTCCTGGAGGGCGTCGGGGCTACCCTTTCTCTCTCCTCACCGCGTACCGGGGGAAACCCTTGGCAGTAGCGTCGTCATCGTCGCGTCCCCTCTTGGAGGTGTTGAGTGGTACCGGTACTTCGGAGGCTCGGAGCTTGGTGGGCGATCTCCGGTGGATACAGCGGCCACGAGGCTTCTTCATTTTTTTGTCGATCCGCCGTTGTCGGCATTTGTTTCTCTTGTATTTTCTCTTTCTTTTCTTTTGGGCGTGACTGTGCTGCTTCCGCCCCAGCACCTATCGTTGGTTGTCTCGGTTGGTTGCTTTGTATACAAAGCGAGGGGAAACCCTTTTTCGGTAATCTAAAAGGAAAAAGGACTAATCTATAGGATTCTCATACAATGTGTCTTTATCACAATCTCTTAAAAGAAAATTGTTATACATCTATGATGGACTGACAACATATGCCAACTATAGTCATGATGTTTATATTTATCACCAGTTTCCTAGTCGTTCTGGTCTGAACAAGATGTCTTACTGACATGTGCAACACTAAATGGTATCACTGTGAAACCTATTGATTTGAGAGCCTTTTGTCTACGAAATTATAATGTTTTGTGCTTTAAAATTTGGTATCTTAGAGAAATTTGTACAAAGGCTCGCCACATTTTTTCCCATCCCCGCATCGCTCCCTAGAGCAGCTCGGGCGGAGACCTAGCTCCCGCCGCCGCCACCCCCATTCCATCCCCCTCCCCCTTGCCATCTTCGGCTCACGCCACCGAGCAAAGCTCGGCAGTGGCCGGCGGCAACGGGATCTGGTCGGCTACAGCCTCCCTTAAGTCATGGAGGCGTGAGGGCGCATGACTGCGGAGGCACGGAGGGCCAAGCTCCGGGCGGCGCGGAGGCAAAGGCTCCAGAGAGGCACGAGGGTGCCTTGGCACGACACCGTACCGGATGCACGCGCTGCGCGGAACTGCCCTATCTAGGCGCCGGTGTGTCGCCGTCGTGGATACATGCACCGGCATGGAGGCACACTCCAGTGAGGGCCGCGTGTGGTGGGGCTAGCGTGGCTCCAGGCAAGGGCGCCGAGGAGCTGCCGCCTAGGCTGGGTAGCGGACTGGTGCGGCGCAAGGGCGTCTGGTGGCCATGGACGCCGACATTCTCGATGATGCGATGCGGGTCCGCAAGGCACTGGGCGGCGCAGATCTGTCGCCTTGAGGTCGTCTGGTGGGCGCGTGTGGTGCGTGTGCATGTATGGAGCTTGCCTGCGGCTAGGAACCGAGGTGGTTCCTAGCCTCGGGCTGCACTTCTCTTGTCTCTTGCCGGCGTGGTGCTTGGCAAGGCTTGGTGGTTCATGCTGCGTCTCGTGGCTTAGCTTACGGTCGGCGGTAGACGGATTAGTCGGCTGGTGCTCGTAGGTGGCCATTGGCGGCCTCCACAAGTTGCGGTTGGCTGCTTCAGCGGTGGGCTTCTTCGACTGCGAGCTGTTCAATGGTGGTGCTTGGTGGACTTGCCGACGACGGTGTAGGTTGGGCGCTTGGGTGAAGACCCTGTCTCGGTGGCGGCTGCCGTCGTCGTAGACCTTGTTGGAGGCATCGCTGCATTGCTGCCACACCCCTAGCGGATGGATTCATCTCCGGGGGAAACCCTAGATCATTTGCAATTGGATGATGACGGCGCATTGGCGTCCTTTCCCCTCTCGAGGGCTTCGTTCTTGGAGCTGGGCATTGGCAAGAGGGACAAGTGGATGGCGTTGGTGTTGGCATCGATACTTTTGTGGCAACAATGATGGGTGAGCGATGTCGGAGACGTGACATTGGTTGAGGTAGTCGACTCTTCTCGGCATGTCCGCGGGATTGCCTCGGCTGGTTTGTCGCTGTGAAGTCGAAGCTGTGGCGGCGGGTCCCGGTGGCGTACGATGACGGGCAGCAGGTGGTTCGTTCGGTGATTTTCTGTGGCGCAAGACGTGCCTAGTTCTCCTACATAGTTTTCCGTCAGAGTTGGAGCTGCTTTGTCGGATCGCAGGTGGCTGAGTTCTGGCGCGGACTTTCATACAACTCCACACGACCTCTACAACGTGGGTTGAGTCAATGATCGCCTACGGCGAGTGGGAGTCGTTTGCTCAGGGTTTAGGGATGGCGATGACGCCTTCTAGGGGAGTGATGACGATGACGCCTGCATGCTGTCTCGGCGAGGCCATCTTTGGAGTAGTGTGTGTGGGTATCTTGTGTGTGCCGCTCAACAGTTGTGATGGTTTTTTCCCGGTTTTCCATAATTAACTGGGCAATCTGGTCTTTGCTCGGTTTTCCCTAATTAACCGAGCAACTCGTTTCTTCTTAATGAATGCTGGAATCCTGCCCATTTCAATAATAATAATAATTTAGTATCTGTTGGAATTGTTGCTGGTGTATGATATTCTTTTGTCTACGATGTTAATGTTTTGTGCTTTCGTTCAACAGATGAAGATCAGTGTCAGGTTACACAACGGAAGGGGCAGGTGCCACACTCTTGAGGTTGCGGAATCAGATCTTATTTACAATGTGAAGGCTAAGTTGAGGGCGGACGTCTTGTTTATAGACGATGCCATAATAGAGTATGACAGTAAGACGCTGGAGGACAGCTGTGCCCTGAAGGATCTGCACATCCAGGATGGGGGCCAATTTGAAGTCCGATATCCGAACCTGATCTTTGTGAAGACACTGACTGGCAAAACAATTCGGTTTTCGATTGATGATCACTTTTCAGACACTACCATATACAGTCTAAAGGAGAAGATAGCCAATGAAATCGGAGTTGCCCCAGATGAGCAGCGCCTCATTCATGCTGGGAGGCAGGTGGAGGACGACCGCACCTTTGCTGACTACTACATACAGCATGGGTCTATCCTTCATGTATTGGTGAGACCCCGTGAAGCCAAAGCCCAGATCTTTGTGCGGACGTTAACTGGCAGCAAGACGATGAATTTTTGGATTGATCATCACTTTTCAGGCACCACCATACGTAGTCTAAAGGAGATGATAGCCGATGAAATCGGAGTTGCTCCAGATGAGCAGCGCCTCCTCCTTGCTGGGAAGCAGGTGGAGGACCACCACACCTTTGCTGAGTACCGCATACGACCAGAGTCTATCCTTCATGTTGTGTTGAGCTTGAAACCAAATGTTGACAATCCCCGAATAAAAAAGAAAAGGAAACTCTAGGTTGACAAGGCCATGAAGAATGCGAGCAAGTGATCCGAAGCCGAAGCCACGGTTCAGCTTGTTGATGTCCGCTTCCCTGCTTCTACAGTTCAGAGTTTCAGAGTTCCGATGCCCACAAGTATTGTGTATGTCACCTGGGAGGCTGGGACGTGTTGTCTGCACGTAACAGGGGACTAAACTTTTGTTGATTTCGCCGTACTTATTAATAGGGGACATATGAGTATGTGGCTCGGACCAACTAGTAGATTGTTGATTGTGCGCATCACGTGAATGAGATGGCCTTTATTTGCATCAACTAAACCCAATTGCGAATATATATGGTAAGCTCAGTATGCATGCAAATGCAACCATAGTTAAACTGTACTAGCAAGTTTGGTTGATTATCTTATTGCTGAATCCTTGACGATAAAGGGTTTTTCCCTGCTTTATAGATAAAGCATCATATTGCTGAATCCTTGATGTGGTAAAATATTTGTGTTTTGTTCTATCACGTGGGGCTGGCTCTCAATACATGTAAAGGTTTGCTGTTTGAATTTTTTACAGGAAAATTTGAGGCATTGAAGACCAGGTTTGTGCGAAGCAGCGATGCTGTTCTCCTGGGCCTGCTGCTGCAAGGGATGCACAGACAATAAATATAAAAAGAAAAAAAACATAAATTATACCACTACAGCAGTTCACATAGGCCGATATTCATACACATATTAGTCGGATTATATATTATGCATACACGAAAGGAGCAGTCCAAAAGAAAGTACAGGCAAACAAACAGGAAGACACTGACAGTATTATTACATAGACACGAGCACTTATTTTTGAGGAAAAAGCCAAATTTTCAATTAACTTAATCCAGGAAATAACGACATATTGATTGCTAACTAAATAAGCACGTACTACACATATAGTAGAAACATCTATACACATAGCTAATACTGCTAAGATAGAAAGAAACTGGAGTGGGATGACCCTGTTATATCCTCCAGTTGGCCGTAGTAGCAGCAGTGGCGGCAGCCTCCTTGGCCGCCTTCTGGTCAGCAGCAACCTTCTCAGCGGTGGCTCTCTCGGCGCCGGAGGACATGTTGACGATGCAGCGGAGGTGGACGAAGTAGAGGAAGCAGGTGAATGTCGGCGAGCAGTCGCGTAGAGATGCTCCTCAAAAACCTAATGCTCCTCTCCCGTACAGTATCCAGAGAGACGGGGTTTCGAAGGCCTGCTCTTTCGTTGACCGTGTATGCGGTGGACAGAATGGAATCACAGGCAGCAGATGCAAACTATTTCGCGCAGCGGCTAGGGTTGGCAGACGCCTCATATGTGTAGGCGCGGTCGCGTGAAGAGACGTGGGCTGGACCCATGTTCGAGTTGGTGACAACCCATGATCCGACGTCTCAGATCGTGGCTCGGCTGTCAAAAACTCTTTATTCCTGACCGGCAAAAATAAGGCATAGGTGTGAGCTCGGCTCGGCTCATTCCCGCAACTTCTCTTCTCAAGCTTGGGTTGGCAGAGGCCTCATATGTGTAGCTCATTTTTTCCTTTGTTCCCAACATTGTTTTGATATACCAGTATTTCAGTGGAGACTTGTTAAGATTGAACTCCACCTAGAGCAAGTAGCTATGCTTCTTCACAACTAAACAATGGACTATGTCTTGAATTGTCAGTTTGGTGTAAAGAAGTTTCACCGCATGTCTTAATAGTACTAGACTGCCAAAGGCCGACCTTTCGGGTAGAGCATATTAGCCATACTCCTGGACTATTCATCTGTTTGCTAGAGATCACCCCAATCTCATAAACTATGACCAGCAGTCGGGCTCATATAGGTGTGTTCCTTCAAAGATCACTCTGTAGGATAGCATCTTGCTTGTATAAGCTTTGGAACACATTAAGATAGTAGTCAACCTACCGAAAATCCAATTTGGTGTCTAGGCTCATCTGCACCCGGTCAGAAAAAAATCAAAACAAATACTAAAAAAATTCAAAAATATCCAATTTTTTGTGATAGATAATTGTATGTGTGAGGTTCACTCCAAATTTCAACTTATTTGGACATCTGAGCAGCTCTCAACAAAAAAAATTCGGGTCAGAACAGTGTGTGAAAACTAAACTTTTTTACAAACCCTGAATTTGTCTTTTTGCTATGAGTTGCTCAGATGTTCAAATGAGTTGAAATTTGCAGCTCACCTCACGCATAAAATTTTCTACCACACAAAAAAAATTGGATTTTTTTTAAATTTTTGTAGTATTTGTTTAGATTTTTTTTCGTCGGGGGGTGCAGATGAGCTCAGGAGCAGAAGCGCCGCACTCACCAATCAAAAATATAGTTTCCTAGATTATTGCATCTCCAACACAGTGAGTTAGTAAAGTTACTCTTCTTAGTTCATCACTGGCTTGTTTTTCCAAGTCCTACTTCATGGGATCTCCGATCACATAGGTTGGGTTACCGCCATGGCAACTCATGTGGGTCTCATACCCATCTCCCTCGATGCATTATGTATCACAGCACGCCATAACCCTTTAGTAAAAGGATTTGTCGGATTCTTAGCTGTTTGGATATAATCCAATGCTATCACTCAAAAGTTTCTCAAACGTCTAACAACTTCTAATCTGATTCTTATATGTTTGTTGGACTTCATGTTGTCCTTTGAACTCTTTACCTTGGAAATGACTGTCTGATTGTCACAGTTCATAAGGATAGCCAAAACCGACTTCTCGACCACTAACAAGTCCACCAACAGATCTCGAAGCCATTATGCTTCGACACCAGATGTGTCCAATGCTGTTAATTCTACTTTCATTATCGATCTCGTTAAGATCGTTTGCTTGCAAGACTTCCACGAAACAACACCACCTCCAAGCGTAAACATATACCAACTTGTGGCCTTCATCTCATCAGCATTAGAGACCCAATTTGCATCACTATACCCTTCAAGTACCGACATGTATCTGGTATAGTGAAGTCCATAGCTCATAGTACCTTTTAGATAACACATAACTTTTTCAATAGCGTGCCAATGTACATCACCCGGTTGGGAAACAACCGGCTCAGTTTGCTCATAGCAAACGCGGTGTTAGGCCTTGTTCCACTTGCTAGATACATGAGTGAACCTATAATTTGAGAGTATCTCAATTGATCATTAGTTGTGCCTTCGAACTTTCAAATCCACACACTAGGATCATATGGTGTTTGAGATGGTTTGTAGTTCGAATATTCAAAACGATTCAACACCTTCTCAACATAATGGGATTGCAGAAGTGTAATCCCACCCTCATCATCTCTCAGTAGCTTGATGTTTAAGATAACATCAGCCACACCAAGGTCCTTCATCTCAAATTTCTGAGATGAAAACGACTTAACCTCCTCAATCACTTTGAGGTTGATTCCAAGTATCAGTATGTCATCAACATACAAGCACAATATAACTCCTTCGCCCCCATCATAGCGATAGTATACACATTTGTCAGCTTCATTAGCAACGAAACCAACAAATGTGAGAGTTGTATTAAACTTCTCATGCCATTGGTTACGTGCTTGTCTCGGGCCATATAAAGATTTTAGCGACTTACACACCTTTGTTTCCTGACCATCTATCATAAAGCCATCTGGTTGTTGCATATAGATTTCCTCGTCTAGCTCTCCATTCAGAAAAGCCGTCTTAACATTCATCTGGTGGATGAGAAGGCCATGCAAGACCACCAACGAGAGTAACACTCGAATGGTGGTGAGTCTGGCCACAGGTGAATAAGTATCGAAGAAATCTTCTTTTTCTTTCTGGACATAACCCTTAGCCACAAGCCTAGCCTTGTATTTTTCAATCATACCGTCGGGCCTAAACTTCTTTTTGAACACCTACTTACATTCTAACAGTTTGCAACCATAGGGACGTTCAGTGATCTCCCATGTCCCGTTAGCCATAATGGAATCCATCTCGCTATGGACCGCATCTCTCTAGTGGTCAGCTTTTGGAGAGGCATACGCCTCTGAGATAGCAGTGGAAGTATCATTCACGGGGTACACGAGAAAATCATCACCAAATGTCTTTGCGGCCCTTTGTCTCTTGCCCTTATCAAGGGTTTCCTCGCCATCCTTCTTAGGATTTTCATCACGTGTTCAGTGATCTCCCATCCTTTGTCTCTTTTTCGTAAATTTTTTAACTCTCTCTCTCCCTCCCCCTCCCCTCCCTCTCTCTCGGTGTGTGTGTGTGTGTGTGTGTGTGAGAGAGAGAGAGAGAGAGAGAGAGAGAGAGAGAGTGTGGAATGGTGTGTGTCACTACTGCAGATTGGTTCTAAGAGAATGCATCTATCCCACATCATTCGACCAAACTGTGTGTGATGCAGACATCACAAACGGTAGAAAAATAATCTCATGTGCTAGAAAATGAAACATGTGCGATGGCCTATCCATCGGGAACGGTTATTGGATGAAGATCGTGTGTCATACGGGGCACACGACAAAGTCTAAAGCTGTGTGTGCGATTTGTTGTTGTAACATGCACGATTGAAATGTTGGTAACACATGTGTTTCATTGGCAAACGCTTTACAAAACTACTCTCTCCGTTCGGAATTATTTGTCTCGGAAATGGATGTATCTAGAACTATTCTAGATACATATTTCATGTTGGTAAATTGTTTGTGATGGATTGAAATGTTGGTAACATATGCGTTCATTGGCAAACGGTGGACATATTTCATGTTTTGGTCCCCTTCTCTCAGCCAATGGCGCACGACCGTTGTAGCCACGTCATCTCCCGAATCAGAAGTTCATCCAACTCACCGGACACCCTTTTAATTTGCTCATCGCTTAGCACTGGACCTCTGCGACTGCATAAGTTTTCTAAGCTTCTGTCTCTTCTTTTTTATGTTCCATGACACTGAACTGAAATCTTTTTTAGGCCAAGCTGCCAACGACTTCGGAACTTTTTCAACTTTAGTGCAACCTTGGACAGGTTTTGTGCCGTACCCTCGCCGTCTCATATCGCCTGAACTGCAGGTCCCAGTGACCCCACTCTTTCCCACATCAATTCGTACCTGAACGAGGTATCCGTGTTCTTTCGAGAGCGTTCCCTCCCATTTGACAGTAGGAGAGGAAAGTGGTCTGATCTTGAGATAACAACATGCTGAACATGACCATATGAAACATGTGGTAAGCAATCCAAACAATTCAAAAAAAAAAAAAAACATGCTGAACATGAGTGTGCAGAAACACGTCATTCCATTCCGGAGTAGCCACACATCTGTCAAGCCTTGCATGCACCTTGTCCCGCCCTGCTTGTTTATTTTCATACGTCCAACCCGGCCCTTGGTAGCCGAGAACGTACAGGTTACACCAAGATAGACACTTTCTGAAATTCCCTGTTATATGTTTCAGACCGTTTTGCAGCAGAGAAATGCAACCCTTGCCACATAGTCTCGTTGAAATCCCCGATCATCATCCACAGTTCAGCAGAGTTTCGTTTAATTCTCTTGAGCAGAACCCACATGTGATGTCTCTCATGTGACTTGGGTTCGCCAGACACGAAGGTGCCCCGCCATCCAGGGCCATGGGGATCGTCACGGATATGAACATCAATATACCTCGAACCATATGAGAGCAACTTTATGTCAATGCTATTGTCACAAAATAGGGGGATGCCAGCACCCTTTCCTACCCCCATCATGGGTGATACATTGCTTGAGGCCTAGCCTCCATCTGCCATGTTTCAGAGGGGCCATGAGTGCACACTAGGCACACCAGTTCACGAACTGTCCCGGGCTGGCCCAATCCCCGGCAGTTCCAGCTAAGTATCGTCATTCCTCCTGACTGGCGTCATCCTTTGCGCCCATCAGTTCCCCAGTAGCCCCTATACCGGTAGCTTCCTTACCGCCTAACACACCTATGTTGCTCTCAGCCTCTCCACTAACAGACCCTCTCATTTTCTTATACATGTCTCTGTTCATCTCCTCATTTTCACCTAGACCTACATTAGACTCTGGCCTGTTGCGCTCCATCCTCTTCCCTAGGATCGAGTCCAGCTCTGTACCTTCCTTATCAGCCTTGCTCTGCTCCTTTGGTCTTGGCTTGCCCTTCAGCATGCTGCTCTTGGTCTTGGTTGTTGTTGCTGCAGGAGGCATGGGGGCAGTGTCAATGTCGAGCCCACCCACAGCATTAGTACTAGCGATGCTCTGGTCAGGGTTGCCGTCCTCCTTCGCAACCACCACCGCAAAGGTTGCTGTCGGAGCGGTGGTAATTGTGTCCTTGAATCGGGCCACCGGCCCGAATCCCGGAGGGAAGGGTGGGCTGGCCTCCCTGTCGTCGACAAGCCAGGGAGGGGTCAGATCAATGTCGATCCCCGCCCCTGGCTTGGAGCTTGCGCCGGGTGGAGATGCTGAAGCAGCCACCACAACAGCCAGGGCTTTTGTTGATGCAGAGGCCTCGGCCGTTTTTGGTTCAGTGCTATGTGATGCTACTGGCCACAAACAAGTACGAGACAATGTTATGTGCCAAAGAGGAGCAGGAATATTTTCAGGTGTAATAATCGGATGATTGGTACCACAATTCTTGGGCTATTCATCAGTTGGATTCACTTGGATGACAAAAGGAGAAAGAAACGGGCATCTTATTTTAAGGAACATGAATACTTAGGTCTACTCAGTTTCTATAAAAGATGGCACTGCAAAATCGATTAGCAGCAAACTAACCAAGTTTACCATTAGTTTGTGCTCTCAGTAACACAAGACTCATGTGTGAACCTAGCAAGAATCATGATGCTTATACCTTCTGAGTAAAAAAGTTATACAGCGGAGCACGGGGAAATATGATTCTTGACCAATAAAGGAAAATTAGACAATTTGCCTATGCCTATCATAAAAAACTATGATCACACATCAACATATGGTCAATGAAATTGTTAGTGAATTTGGATCAAAATTTCATTTAATTATGGTTACACTTGATCAAGGATGCATGGCAATTGGCAAGACAAGGTCACTAAACATACAATAAAAAAAATACTTGGAATCTAAACATACAATATGGAAAAGAAATCAGACTTTAGCAAGAGCATGCCAAATACTTGGAATGATATACTTACAACTGCTATAGAAGAAACACATTTGCATTTCAGACTCTCAGGTTGCCAATTTTTCAGTTTTTGTATTTCATCGTTTTTCTCCATAACCAAGGAATGCATTTCCAGTAGCTTACCCTCAAGAGCCGGTACCTTTTTTTCTGCATTAGCAGCTTCTGCTGGCAATCTACAATTCTCGTCATCCTTATTTCGTACTTCTATTTGCAGCACATCTACACTCTGCTGAAGCTTTTGTGCTGGCTCCACTTGTTTTATGTTAAGGATCCTCACTTCTGCTTGCAATCTGCCAATCTTATTATCCTTATTTCGAGCTGCCACTTGCAATTCCTCTACATTCTGCTGAAGGTACCCCACTTCTGCTCGCAATTTCCCAATCTCGTCATCTTTATTTCGGACTGCCGCTTGCAGCTCCTCTACATTCTGCTGAAGCGCTTGCACTGCTTTGTTAGCTTGTCCTGACTCCACTTCCTTTATCTTCAGGGCCCCCGCTTCTGCTCGCAATCTGCCAATCTCATCATCCTTATATCGGACTGACACTTGCAGCTCCTCTACATTCTGCTGAAGCTTTTGTGCTGCTTCGTTAGCTTGTGCTGCCTCCACTTCCTTTTTCTGAAGGAGCTCTGCATTGTCCTTGTCCATTCTCATCAGTTGGTTCAAAAGAAAATCCTTCATTTCAAGTAATTTAGAAATTTCCTTATCCTTGTTTGAGCTCAGGCTCTCATAAGCTTGCTTCAGTTTTCTGAGCTCCGCCGTGATGGCCCCATGATCCGCATTCTTTTGAATAACATCTACAATATTTCCGGCTTCCTTGGATTGTATCTAGAATTATAAAAACACATGAGTACGGATACAACACAATGATCAACAAAATCAGTGGCATGCACAAGCTGGACAGAAAGCTTTTCAGCTATGGGACTTATGTTGAAAACAGCAAGTATATACAAGACACGGAAGGGGGGGAGGGTGTGAATAAGGTTGCTTTGGAAACTCCAAATTAATCCACGGTTTGTGAATTCAAAAACTAAAATGGCTACCTAACAAATAAATCCAAGATCACTTACTATACACAAGGTGAACTCTACTAGAGACTGAGACCAACAGGCTTATCATGATTTAGAATAGCATCCCTTAAATTAATCTTTGTCCAGCAAAGTGTCTACAATCTGTATATTAGATAACTCACTGGCCGGAAACAAGTATGGGGCAATGTTAAGTGTTAAGCAGGCACATGATGATTTTGGGGTGCTAGCTTCAGTAGTAGTATATTCTCATGAAACTGTAGATCAACTCGGTTCTAGAAAATATATTACTGGAAAATTGTTTACCGATATAATAACCAAAAATATCAACTTGGTCAACATTCTCTACTGATTGTGTATGGTAAGGCAGGTCACTAAACAAATACTGCAGAAAGAAAACACGGTCTAGTATGAGCCGGCCATATACTTCAAAAGGAAATGCTTACATTTGGCAAGGAGGCAAACTTGCTTTCAAGAGTCTCATGTTGCCCAACTTTGAGCTTTTGGATGTCAATGTCCTTATCCGAAGATCGCATTTCATCTAGTTTACCCTTTAGAACCATTAGCTTATTTATACAAGCAGAAGCTTCTGCTTGCAATATTCCAATCTCTTCATCCTTCTTACAGGCTGCCACTTGCAGCTCCTCTATCTTCTGTTGAAGCTTCTGCACTGCTACAGTGGCTTCCTTATCCTTGTTCCAGCATATGGTCTCATAGGTTCGCTTTAACTTTCTTAGCTCTGATATTAATTCTCCAGAAGTGAGCTCATGATCTGCAGTGTTTTCATTATGCTCTACACAAGTTCCATCTTCCTTCAGTTGTACCTAAACATTACAAAAAAAAAAAGAAAAAGCAAGGACACAAAACAATGATTAAGAAAAACAGTTACATTCACAAGCTGGACCGAATGCTTTTGGGATAATTAAGTACCAGCAGCTCTGAGTTTTCAGTGTCCAAAAGAGCTTCACAAGATCTTGAATCCTCCAAATCACTCTGAAGCAGTTCTGCATTGGACAGAGAAGGCAGCAACAATGACATCAGTAGCAACATTAGGTGCCTTCTTCTGCAGGTTATCGTCACCCCAAAGATATAAAACGGCACATTTAATCTTAACAGTCTCTTGTCCATAATGACCAACAAAACTGACATTTAGCAGGCACAGCATGGAAGCTCTTATAAATCAACACAAATACTGTAGTTCCGCTAAATTTAGGCCGAAATATGTGTCGACGGACAGGAACGAAAGAGGGGCACAATGTTTCCTGACCGGCGAGCTTGGGATCATCGGAAGGGAGCAGCTCCCTGCAGGCCGCCTCCCACCTGCTTCTGCTCAGCTCCGCCTTCCGGGATGAGAACACAAGCCGTCAATCAGGCGCAGGAGAAAACCCTAAGCGTAAGAGGACAGGAGCGGTCTGATGAACCAGACCTGGTGGAGTCGGGACTGGTTGATCTTGTCGCGGGCGCCCCAGAACTCGTGCTGGGTCCTGTTGCGCGCCTCCAGCCGCGCGCGGCCGGCGGCGAGCGCCTCGACCCGGTCGTAGATGCGCTGCCACTCGGCCCGCCCCCCGTCCCCCGCCGCCGCGCTACCGCGGCCGCAACTCATCGATCCGGACGGCGTTGGCGTTGGCGCTCTCAATCGCGTGCGCTACGATGCTCTCTGAGAAGATGCTAGTTAAACGCTGAGCAACTCATCGCCATTGGAGGAAGAGGGCGGTGGACTCCCACTCGTGGAGACTGGAGAGGCGAGAGTGAGACCGTGAGGCATTTGGGGGAGAAGACAGGTCGTCCCTCTTTGCAGCTCGTTCAATTAGTCCTTTTTTTACATCTCGTTTTTTACTTTTGATCCTGGTACCTAAAACTATAGAAAAGAAATACTGATTGAGTGTGCCTCTTTGAAATTTAGTACAGTCGTAACTTCTCTTACTCTATTGAGTCTTAGTACAGTATGCTTCATTGAATTTAGTCAACAATATCGGGTTTCGGGTTCCGGTAAACCCTTGAGGTTCGAACACTGAGGTGCGTGCGGAAATCTCTCCCCTACCGATCTACGTCCGATCCTCACGTGCAAACTAAGATGAAAAATGATAAACAACACAAGGGACACGATGTTTAGGCCTAGTTCTTTTGAGGTGTGGCTTCTGCATAAGCTGCGGTGGAAATAAGTCATTGATAAGCTGCAATGGAAATAAACCCCCTAGCATAAGCCATCCAGTTCTTTTGTCCAAGCTTATGTTCTGAGTCTTTGATGAAAAGTCTACAATACCCCTAAAATGTAATTGTATGATTTACCTGCAGTTTCTGTGAATTGTAGCAGCAACTTGGACAACTTCATTCATACTCTCTTGCACTTGCAAAAGGTATAGCATGACCAAACCAAACAACAATCAAAATGTTAGTGTTTGCATACAAATTTCTGAACATTCACTAGCAACATTTATCCTTTTTTTTACAACAGATAGAAACTTGGACATGGCCAAAAACTAAGGTGCACATGAGCACTGCACTTCCTGAAGATATGTCAGCAAAATTCATATGCATCTCTGAAATAGAATTTGAAATAGGCAAAAAGAATACTACTCCTAATCGCCATGAGATTGTCAAGCATTTGCTACTCGATGGACAATCAGAGAACTAGCAGTGGATGGCCATGGCGTCCAAAGAAGTGCAGGTGCTGGGCGTCCAAAGAAGTGCAGGTGCCGGGCGTCAGGGCAGTGCGTTGACGACGACGACGACGAACCAGGGGCGTCTCAGCCATGGAAGGAGAGTGGGGCGGAGTGGGGCATCGGGGAGGAGCAGCCACCATCGATATCAGCGGAGAAGGGGGTCGGCGTCCATCCAGTCGAGCTCAGAAGCCGATGTCCACGGGCGCCGGAGACGGGCAGCCGTCCTGCTTGACAAAGGGGTCTGTGGCGGCGGCTTGAGGCGGGTTTGGCAGCGGCGGCTTGAGGCACGGCCAGCGGGCGGCGGCTTGAGGCGCGGCTAGCGGGCGGTGGCTTGAGGCGGGGCCGCCGGCGGCGGCTGGAGGCGGCGGCAGCGGGGAAACCCTAATCGCGGGAGGAGAGGGACGATAGGGGCGCGGGGCATTGCGAGCAATTTTTCTTCGGGGCTGGTACACTGGAGGGGCGCGGTGGCATTTCCTGCGTAATTGTGTTCAAGTGCGAGGGCAAAGGAATATACCGTTTCGTTTTTTAAGTGATTGCCGCGAGAAGCTGCCATACCCCCAGCTTTTTTCCATTGTGAAGGGAAGGGCTGTGGAAATAAGTTAAGCTCCATCCCTAAAATGAGTTCTTTTGGGCTTTTGGCTTATTTTCAGAATAAGCTGAAATAAGCTGCAAAAGAACTGGCCCTTATAATGGTTCGGGCCACCGTTGTGGTGTAATACCCTACTCCAGTGTGTGGTGTGGTGGATTGCCTCTGGGGCTGATGATGGACATTACAAGGGAAGAACAGCCTCGCGAGAGGTGTTCTTGAGCTGGTGCGATGAACTGCTAGGGTGAGTTCAGTCGTCTCTCTCTCTCTCTGCTATGGTTCTACCAGATTTCCAGCCGTCGTGCCCGTGTCGTCCCTTCTCGATGTCTCAAGGTTTTTCCAGATGTCTCTACTCTGTGGTGGCTAGCTCTATTTATAGAGGCCCTGGGCTTCTCCCCGAATAATTGAGCGGGAAGGGCGCCAACAATTGGCCATTTCGAAGGGGAACATCTAGTACAAGTTATCCTGACCAAAGGTGGTCTTCGGCTGCCAAAAGCACTCGCGATGCCGCCGTCTTGGGCTCCACGGTGACCTCCGTCCTGCCGTCCGACTGGTCTTGGTCTTGTTGCACCGAAATGGTAACATGTGCCTGATGCCTTGGCCTGTGCTTACCCCCTTTGCACCAAAGGGGAAACAAGGACACTGCGCAGGCCGGCGCCCGCCTGGCGCCCGCATGGTCTCGATCGTCATGGCTTGCGTCACAGATTCCTCGCGAGGCACCCTTGCATTGATCTCTCCGCCTCCTCGCGAGCCTGCCTGATGAGGCGGCCTCTGAGGAAGCTTCCTGTCGTCCGCCCCGCGAGGCTTGGCCCTCGCGAGGGTCTTGAGCTTGAGCTGATGAAGATGGGCCACGCTGGGCCCCCGCTTGAGCCACGCCGCAGGCAGGCAAGTCTGGGGACCCCCGTTCCGAGAACGCCGATAGTAGCCCCCGGGTCCAAGGCGCGCCCGGGCTTGGCTTAGCAGAGAAGCGAAGGGTCAAGCGCGAAGCGCCGTGGGCCCTAACAGCCTGCGGCCTTGGGCGCCGCGTGGCGGTCGATTGGACGTGGGCGACTGCGCTTCCCCACGCTGCCTTGGCAACTGCACGACTTAACAAGTCCCTGCATGCAAAGATATGGGTCACGATTACCTGAGGTCATGATGCCCGACGGTTGGCCTTCCCCGGCTATAAGTACGGGGCCGCGTGAGCTTCGCCAGTTCACTCCTTTTCGTCACTCCTCCTCTTCTTCTTCCTCATCCTTGCTTCCTTTTGCGCCAATGGCACCGATCCACCGGTTTTCAGCTGAGGAGAAGGGAAAGGCCCCAGAGAGGGTCCTGACCCCCTCCTGTCGAAGAAGCGGCCAATCCTTTGTCACCGGGACGAAGGCGCCTGGCAGGTGGTGTCGAGGCCGTGGTACGAGCGCCTGGGTTTCCGCTGCCCTTGCACGCCCGCGTCGTAGGCCCCAGGGGGAGGGCGCCCAGCAACACCGACAGCGTTGCCGCTGTCGCCGGCAAGTCACAGTTGTGCGCGTCGCCCCCCTAGAGTCCACGCGGAGCGCTCCTCTCGCGAGCTTGTGCTTCACGCCGCCATGCTCCAACTTCGTGGATCCGCCTTCCTCCCTCCTTCGCCTTCGAGATGCCACCGAGCGGGGCCCTGGAGCTCTGGCTGCAGCACGCCGACTGTGGCACCCCTGCAACCGGAGCAGAGGTCGCGGTCGTCGCTCTGGGCAAGGTCTTCATGACCCAGGGCTGGGGTGAGATTGCCCGGGTCTGTCGCGCGGACGGCGCCTCCTTGATGTTCTTCAAGGTCTTTGATGTAGAAGGACGCCGGCTGGAATGCTGCCCCAAGGGAAGCGGCAGTGGTGACGAACTGGCGAGGACCAGCCCCGCCCGTTGGTCCTCCTGCAGCCCCTCAGGCAGCAGCGGAGGGACTGCGGGCTTCAGCGGCTCCCCGAACTCCTCGCGACCCCAGAGACGAGCGACGACAGCTACGAGCCTCCGAGCTCGCACCGCGCTCGGAGTGAGGCAGCTGCCTCGGGCTGCCGACGCCACTGATCTGGATGTGGTTGGCGTCGGCACTGGGCAGCCCACTGTTGATGATGGCGTCGCCTGGGGAGGTGCTAGCAAGTAGCGTTCCTTAGGGTTAGCACCTTTCGTTCCCTGCAAGGAATTAAAGCAACACCCCGCAGGGGTATGTAAGGCGTCTGCCGTGCTTTTGTAATCACTATATCCTTAATATGAATTAGCGTGAGGTGTTCATTCTGTTCCGGCTAAGCTCCCCCTTTCTATCCTCACGAGGACTTGGCGCTCTACGCTGACAGGTCCCAGTCCCCAGGCAAGCTTCAGCCGTCGCTGGTATGCCAGTTCGCGATGCCGTGGTTAAGGCCAGGAGGTGAGTGGCCCGAGGTCCGGTAAGAGCCCCCGAGTCGCGATGCTCGGGAGGTCCCCTTTAGCGCTCAAGCAATCCTTGCTGGGCGAGAAAGGAAGGCAGCGTCGCCGTGACAGAGTTGCACTGGGCGAGGATTTAGCGCTGCGTTGGTCTAGCTTTTGCGACGACGCGACTTATCTTGTGTGTCTGACGTAGTTCCTCGGAGAGGCGCCTGGCCCGAGAGGCGGTGGTCGAGGTACTGCTGGGTTAGGACCTCGCGAGCTTCTTCCCACTCTCTTGCAATTTCCTTAACGCTCTACGTCCTCAGGTCCCGGCCCTCGAGCGAGCTTAGCCGCCGCTGATATGACAGGTCGCGAAGCCGTGGGTCAAGGCGAGGGGGTGTGGGCTGGAGAGCCAGTAGGAGCCCATGAGTCGCGATGCTCAGGTACCCCCTTTTAACATGCAAGCGGTCCGTGCCGAAGAGAGGGAGAGAGAGCTCACGATGCCCCCAACGTTGCTCCTGGAGTAGGTCCTGCACACCAATCATGAGGAGAAACAAGGCCTGTCGTTACGGTCGCTGGCCAACCTATGGTCACTCCGAGGGAGCGGTCAGGGCACTGAGGGCCTGGTGAGGTGGTGCCGTGCGGGGCTGCCGTGGCTAGAGCTCGACCACTTAGGTTTATCAACGCTGCAGGGACGGACCCATGCGCACGCGCCGTGCCAGAGCGAGCGGCTCTTCAAATAGGCATCGATCGAGCAGGTGATTAGGTCAGGTATGTTAAGCACATAGGAGGAAATCCAATTTCAAGCAAGCGCAGGTAAAAGCAACCGCCGCTGGGTCAGGCCCGAGTGGCGTGGGGATGATGCAGCCCGAGGGGCGCCCCCAACAGGGTAAGTAAAGAGCATAACCAAAATGGATACATGCCGCGGGGATGGACCCACGCGGCTTGGGAATGGTGCAGCCCTGTGGGCGCTCCCAACTGAAAGTAGAACTCTGAAAGATGTCACCTGGTGCTGTTGAAGACGAACAGATGCTGAGGAAGTGAGTGATGCGCGGTGAAGACGTCGGCCTTCATGAGCCCCCAGGCCCAGGGGCCTCGGGAGGCTCCGGTAGCACATGCAGGTCTTCGGGGATCATCGCCACTTCCACCAGGACCGCGCGATGCCTGACCTCTTGAGCCTCCAGAATGCTCCTCAACAGGTGCTGATGTGCGGTGACCGCGTTTGGCAGGCCGAAGGGCATGCGAGCGTAGCTGTGGGGCGGTCCCACGCAGCGCCCTATGGCCGAAGGCCATAGGCGCTCCTGGGACGCAGCTCGGTTGAGCCCTGGTACGTCGACGCAGACGCGCAGTCCTCCATTCTCACCTGGATGTGGGGCCACGGCAGGTAAGCGGCGGCTGCCGCACATGACTCTGGACTCTTGTAGCTCTCGGGTATTCCTTGCGATGAACTCCTGAGGGTTTTGTCTCCTTTGACTTGTACCTTTCTGAGGGAAGCGTGCCTGAAAGCACCCCTCCAAGTGGTGCCCAAGCGCCTTCCCCGCGACCTTGGCAAGGTCGGTGGCTCTCCAAGAGAGAGTCCCCGAGCCCTGCCTGAGGAGGGCGTCGGGCGCGCCTTCCTATGCGTGAGAGGGCGGTGCTCCCAGATCGGGTGCGAATCCTGACGCAGTACCTCCGGAGGTGCCTGCTTCCTTGTGGCTCTGGCCAGGTGAGGTCTTCTTCTTCTTGAGGGTCGCCTCGGGAGGCCCCCCGCTCCTACGATCTGGGTCTTCGATCGCTGCAGCTTGGAACGCACGCTCGAGCGAGCACACTGCGTCCCTTTCTTCACAGGGTACGGTGATGACTCCACCGCTTCCTGGCATCTTGAGGACATTGTAACCATGGTGAGTCACTGCCATAAACTTGGCTAGGGCTGGGTACCTAAGGATGGCGTTGTACAGCAGGCGGATGTGAGTGACATCGAAGTCGATGAGCTCGGTGCGGTAGTTGTTGCGTTGCCCGAAGGTGACCGGAAGGCGAACCCGCCCAATTGGAACAGTGGAACCATCGGTGACTCCTGAGAAAGGCTTGGTTGGCTGAAGCTAGTCGTATGGCACTTGGAGATTGTCGACGTCTCGACGGACAGGACGTTGAGTTCTGCCCCGCCATTGATGAGGGTCCTGGTGACCTGCATGTTGCTGATGACTGGGGAGCAAAGCATCGGGAGGACTCCTGCCGTTGCCGCACACTTGAGCTGGTCTGCGGAACTGAATGTGATCGCGCACGAAGACCACCTGAGAGGGCGCGTGGCCTCAAGCTTGGGAAGGACTGCATTCACCTCGCGAGCAAACTGCTTGAAGATGCGTTGTGAGGCTGGGGCCTGGGCGCCGCCCAAGATGCAAGCAATTGCACGTGGCTCTTGGAAGCCCCCAGCCCCATCGTCTTGGTGTTGGTATTCGTTCCTCCTTGGTGGAGGCGGCAGAGGAGGGAGGCCTGCGTTGCCGTGGGGACGGTCCTCACGAGGCTGGTCCCTCCAGCCTCCCTCGCGAGGATGGTCCTGCCAGTGGTCCTCACGAGGGCGGTCACGCCATCCCTGGCGAAGGCCACGGTCTTCCCATCGTCCACCGCCTCTTCCTCCTCCTCGTCCATAGCCCCTGTCGTTGCGCTCTGGGCGTCGGCCGATTCGCCCATCTCGCACGGCTCTGAGCTCTTGACATTCGTTGGTGTTGTGGGTGTGGAGGTCGTGGTACACGCAGTACCGTCCGCCCTTGGATGACTTAGGCTGATCCCTGCCTCGCTTGGTGTCCGGTTCTGCTGCTAGCACGACAGCCCCCTTGTGCTTCACGTCCTTGGCCTTGAGCTTCTTTTCTTCCGGGTCGGTTGCCGAGAGCTCGAGGAGGGAGAGACACCCTTCCTCAGCCCTGGCGCACTGTTGGAAATATGCCCTAGAGGCAATAATAAAAGCATTATTATTATATTTCCTTGTTCATGATAATTGTCTTTATTCATGCTATAATTGTGTTATCCGGAAATCGTAATACATGTGTGAATAACAGACACCAACATGTCCCTAGTAAGCCTCTAGTTGACTAGCTCGTTGATCAACAGATAGTCATGGTTTCCTGACTATGGACATTGGATGTCATTGATAACGAGATCACATCATTAGGAGAATGATGTGATGGACAAGACCCAATCCTAAACATAGCATAAAGATCGTATAGTTCGTTTGCTAGAGTTTTTCCAATGTCAAGTATCTTTTCCTTAGACCATGAGATCGTGTAACTCCCGGATACCGTAGGAGTGCTTTGGGTGTACCAAACGTCACAACGTAACTGGGTGACTATAAAGGTAGACTACGGGTATCTCCGAAAGTGTCTGTTGGGTTGACACGGATCAAGACTGGGATTTGTCACTCCGTATGACGGAGATGTATCACTGGGCCCACTCGGTAATGCATCATCATAATGAGCTCAAAGTGACCAAGTGTCTGGTCACGGGATCATGCATTACGGTACGAGTAAAGTGACTTGCCGGTAACGAGATTGAACGAGGTATTGGGATACCGACGATCGAATCTCGGGCAAGTAACATATCGATTGACAAAGGGAATTGCATACGGGGTTGATTGAATCCTCGACATCGTGGTTCATCCGATGAGAACATCGTGGAGCATGTGGGATCCAACATGGGTATCCAGATCCCGCTGTTGGTTATTGACCGGAGAGTCGTCTCGGTCATGTCTACATGTCTCCCGAACCCGTAGGGTCTACACACTTAAGGTTCGGTGACGCTAGGGTTGTGAAGATATGTATATGCAGTAACCCGAATGTTGTTCGGAGTCCCGGATGAGATCCCGGACATCACGAGGAGTTCCAGAATGGTCCGGAGGTAAAGAATTATATATAGGAAGTGCTATTTCGGCCATAGGGACAAGTTTCGGGGTCACCGGTATTGTACCGGGACCACCGGAAGGGTCCCGGGGGTCCACCGGGTGGGGCCACCTATCCCGGAGGGCCCCATGGGCTGAAGTGGGAAGGGACCCAGCCCAAAGTGGGCTGGGGCGCCACTCCCCTAGGGCCCATGCGGCTAGGGTTGAGGGGAAACCCTAAAGGGGGCGCCCCCTTGCTTGGGGGGCAAGCCCCCCACCCCTAGGCCGCCGCCCCCCCTAGGAGATCCCATCTCCTAGGGCCGGCGCCCCCCTAGGCACCCCTATATATAGTGGGGGAGAGGAGGGACTTCATAACACAGCCTTTGGTGCATTCCTCTCTCCCCGTTACGTCTCTCTCTCGTAGTATAGGCGAAGCCCTGCTACTGTGACGCCCTGCATCCACCACCACGCCGTCGTGCTGCTGGATCATCATCAACCTCTCCTTCCCCTTGCTGGATCAAGAAGGAGGATACGTCTCCCGTCCCGTACGTGTGTTGAACGCGGAGGTGCCGTCCGTTCGGCGCTTGGTCATTGGTGATTTGGATCACGACGTGTTCGACTACATCATCCCCCTTCTTTGAACGCTTCCGCTCGCGATCTACAAAGGTATGTAGATGCATCCGATGACTCGTTGCTAGATGAACTCATAGATGGATCTTGGTGAAAAGAGTAGGAAATTTTTTTGTTTTCTGCAACGTTCCCCAACACGCACTTGGTCGCCAAGTTGAACAGCTCCAGGGATGTGCACAGGTCTTCATTGATTGCTAGCTCTTCCTTCATCTTGACGTCGTGCACGCCGTCGGAGAAGGCTGAGATGATGGCTTCTTCAGTCACCTTTGGGATCTTGAGGCGAGCGTAGTTGAAGCACTGGATGTACTTATGCAGGGGTTCTCCTGGCTGTTGCTTGATGCGGCGCAGGTCGCGAGTGCACTGGAAGTTGGCAATGAAGCGGGCGCGCATCTCGCTCCAGGGAGAGATCGTGCCGGGAGCCAGGTTCAGGAGCCAGGTGCGGGCGCCATCCTTGAGCGCCATGGGGAACCAATTCGCCATGACCATCTCGTCTCCGTTGGCGGCTATGATGCCCAGCTCGTAGAGCTACAGGAACTCCGCGGGGTCCGCTGTGCCATCGTAGCGGGGAGGGAGGTCAGGCTTGAACTTGCCTGACCATGTGATGCCGCGCAGCTCGGGGGTGAAGGCGAGGCAGCCCGCCGTGGCCACCGGCGCCCTTTGCTGGTGCTGTACTCGTTCTTGCGGGTCACCACGCGCCGCCACTGGGAGCAGCGCGGGGTTTTGTCGTGGAGGCGCTAGGGCACGATCTTGGCGCGCCGGCGCTGGGAGCGCGCGAGCACCTTCTCGGGGACGTGGGATCTCTTGGCAGCTCCCTTCTTGCTGCGCAGGCGCCGGACATGGAGGGTCTCGCCCTGGGGCTGCACGCCTTGGAGCCAAAGCACCTTCTTGGGGAGGAGGCGGCGGAGGCGCCTCCTGATCCTCGCCCCTTGCATGGGACGAAGGGCGAGGCAGCGAGAGGGACCGCAAGGGGGAGCCCCCTGCGGCACTGATGAGCTCGGTGATGCGGGCGAGCCAGTCCTCGTATAGGTCGTCGATGGGGCAATAGTGCAGCAGCTCCCGCGCCAAGAGCAGTGAGGCGTGTGCATCCATGGGTGCGTGACGGGCGTGGGACGACGAGACGGCTGGAGTCAGCGACGTGGTGGCGGTGCGGCCATCCCGCCGCACCGAGGGGTGTTGGGACGAGGCCTGCTTCTCGTTCCCCGCCGGGGCCGGTGGCGGCATTGGCGGCGGGCGACGGGGAATGACGAGGGGGGCCGCCGACGGGCGCTGTCTAGGCGACGCGAGCGGCGTGAGCAGCCCGGCGCTCGGCGCGAGCCCGACGAGCGTCAGCCATGGACACGACGGAAGATCACACGCGAACAACGGAAGGAAGATTCCGGCGCACCCCTACCTGGCGCGCCAAATGTCGGGTTTCGGGTTCCGGCAGACCCTTGAGGTTCGAACACTGGGGTGCGCGACGGGCATGGGATGACGAGCCAGCTGGAGTCAGCGACGTGGTGGCGGTGCAGCCATCCCGCCGCACCAAGGGGTGCTGGGACGAGGCCTGCTGCTCGTTCCCCGCCGGGCTGGTGACGGCGTTGGCGGCAGGCGACGAGGAACGACGAGGGGGGCCGCCGACGGGCGCCGTCTGGGCGACGCGAGCGGCTTGAGCAGCCCGGCGCTCGGCGCGAGCCCGACGAGCGTCAGCCATGGACACGACGGAAGATCACACACGAATAGTGGAAGGAAGATTCCGGCGTACCCCTACCTAGCGCGCCAAATGTCGGGTTTCGGGTTTCGGCAGACCCTTGAGGTTCGAACACTGGGGTGCGCTCGGAGATCTCTCCCCTACCGATCTACGTCCGATCCTCTCGTGCGAACTAAGATGGAAAATGATGAACAACACAAGGAACACGATGTTTATACTGGTTCGGGCCACCGTTGTGGTGTAATACCCTACTCCAGTGTGTGGTGTGGTGGATTGCCTCTGGGGCTGATGATGGACAGCACAAGGGAAGAACAGCCTCGCGAGAGGTGTTCTTGAGCTGGTGTGATGAACTGCTAGGGTGAGTTTAGTCACCTCTCTCTCTGCTATGGTTCTACCAGATTTCCAGCCGTCGTGCCCGTGTCATCCCTTCTCGATGTCTCGGGGTTTTTCCAGATGTCTCTACTCTGTGGTGGCTAGCTCTATTTATAGAGGCACTATGCCTCTCCCCGAATAATTGAGCGGGAAGGGCGCCAACAATTGGCCATTTCGAAGGGGAACATCTAGTACAAGTTATCCTGACCAAAGGTGGTCTTCGGCTGCCAAAAGCACTGGCTATGACACCGTCTTGGGCTCCACGGTGACCTCCGTCCTCCCGTCCGGCTAGTCTTGGTCTCGTTGCACTATGGAATAAGGAGTGGCAAGAGCCTAAGCTTGGGGATTCCCAAGGCACCCCAAGGTAATATTCAAGGACAACCAAAATCCTAAGCTTGGGGATGCCCCGGAAGGCATCCCCTCTTTCGTCTTCGTTCATCGGTAACTTTACTTGGAGCTATATTTTTATTTACCACATGATATGTGTTTTGCTTGGAGCTTCATTTTATTTCATTTTGTTTTGCTTGCTGTTTGAATAAAATATCAAGATCTGAAATTATTAAATGTTAGAGAGTCTTCATATAGTTGCATAATTGTTCTACTACTCATTGATCTTCACTTATATCTTTCGGAGTAGTTCGTCATTTGCTCTAGTGCTTCACTTATATCTTCTTAGAGCACGGTTGTGGTTTTATTTTGAAGAAATAATTGATCTCTCATGCTTCATTTATATTATTTTGAGAGTTTTAGAACAACATGGTAATTTGCTTTGGTTATGAATTTAGTCCTAATATGATGGGCATCCAAGAGGGATATAATAAAAACTTTCATATAAAGTGCATTGAATACTATCACAACTTTGATACTTGATGATTGTTTTGAGATATGAAGATGGTGGTATTAGAGTCATGCTAGTTGAGTAGTTGTGAATTTGAGAAATACTTGTGTTAAAGCTTGTGATTCCCGTAGCATGCACGTATGGTGAACCGTTATGTGATGAAGTCGAAGCATGATTTATTTATTGATTGTCTTCCTTATGAGTGGCGGTCGGGGACGAGTGATGGTCTTTTCCTACCAATCTATCCCCCTAGGAGCATGCACATAATACTTTACTTTGATAACTTGTAGATTTTCGCAATAAGTATATGAGTTCTCTATGACTAATGTTGAGTCCATGGATCATACGCGCTCTCACCCTTCCACCATTGCTAGCCCCTCTAATACCGTGCACCTTTCGCCGGTATCATACACCCACCATATACCTTCCTCAAAACATCCACCATACCTACCTATCATGGCATTTCCATAGCCATTCCGAGATATATTGCCATGCAACTTTCCACCGTTCCGTTATTATGATACGCTTCATCATTGTCATATTGTTTTGGATGATCATGTAGTTGACATCGTATTTGTGGCAAAGCCACCGTTCATAATTCTTTCATACATGTCACTCATGAGTCATTGCACATCCCGGTACACCGCTGGAGGCATTCATATAGAGTCAGATCTTGTTCTAAGTATCAAGTTGTAATTCTTGAGTTGTAAGTAAATAAAAGTGTGATGATCATCATTATTAGAGCATTGTCCCAGTGAGGAAAGGATGATGGAGGCTATGATTCCCCCACAAGTCGGGATGAGACTCCGGACGAAAAATAAAAAAATGGAGAAAAAAAGAGGCCATAAAAAAAGCGAAAGGCCCAAATAAAAAAAATAAAAAAATGAGAAGAGGCAATGCTACTATCCTTTTACCACACTTGTGCTTCAAAGTAGCACCATGATCTTCATGATAGAGAGTCTCTTATTTTGTCACTTTCATATACAAGTGGGAAATTTTCATTATAGAACTTGGCTTGTATATTCCAATGATGGGCTTCCTCAAAATGCCCTAGGTCTTCGTGAGCAAGCGAGTTGGATGCACACCCACTAGTTTCTTTTGTTGAGCTTTCATACATTTATAGCTCTAGTGCATCCGTTGCATGGAAATCCCTACTCACTCACATTGATATCTATTAATGGTCATCTCCATAGCCCGTTGATACGCCTAGTTGATGTGAGACTATCTTCTCCTTTTTGTCTTCTCCACAACCACCATTCTATTCCACCTATAGTGCTATGTTCATGGCTCATGCTCATGTATTGCGTGAAGATTGAAAAGGTTTGAGAACATCAAAAGTATGAAACAATTGCTTGGCTTGTCATCGGGGTTGTGCATGATTTAAATATGTTATGTGGTGAATATGGAGCATAGCCACACTATATGATTTTATATGGATAGCTTTCTTTGGCCATGTTATTTTGAGAAGACATGATTGCTTTATTAGTATGATTGAAGTATTATTATTGTTATGTCAATATTAAACTTTTGTCTTGAATCTTATGGATCTGAATATTCTTGCCACAATAAAGAGAACTGCATGGATAAATATGTTAGGTAGCATTCCACATCAAAAATTCTGTTTTTATCATTTACCTACTCGAGGACGAGCAGGAATTAAGCTTGGGGATGTTGATACGTCTCCAACGTATCTATAATTTTTTATTGTTCTATGCTATTATATTATCAACCTTGGATGTTTTATATGCATTTATATGCTATTTTATATGATTTTTGGGACTAACCTATTAACTTAGAGCCCAGTGCCAGTTTCTGGTTTTTCCTTGTTTTAGAGTATCGCAGAAAAGGAAAATCAAACGGAGTCCAATTGACCTGAAACTTCACGAAACTTATTTTTGGAAGGAAAGCAACCCGGGAGACTTGGAGTCCACGTAAGGGAAGCAACGAGGCAGGGGGGCGCGCCCACCCCCCTGGGCGCGCCCTCCACCCTCGTGGGCCCCTCGTGGCTCCCCTGACGTACTTCTTCCTCCTATATATCTCCATATACCCTAAAAACTTTGGGGAGCACAATAGATCGGGATTTCCGCCACCAGAAGCCTCCGTAGCCACCTAAAGCCAATCTAGACCCGTTCCGGCACCCTGCCGGAGGGGGAATCCCTCTCCGGTGGCCATCTTCATCATCCCGGTGCTCTCCATGATGAGGAGGGAGTAGTTCTCCCTCGGGGCTGAGGGTATGTACCAGTAGCTATGTGTTTGATCTCTCTCTCTCTCTCTCTCTCTCTCTCTCTCTCTCTCGTGTTCTTGATTTGGCACGATCTTGATGTATCGCGAGCTTTGCTATTATAGTTGGATCTTATGTTTCTCCTCCCCCTCTACTCTGTTGTAATGGATTGAGTTTCCCCTTTGAAGTTATCTTATCAGATTGAGTCTTTAAAGATTTGAGAACACTTGATGTATGTCTTGCCATGTGTATCTGTGGTGACAATGGGATATCACGTGATTCACTTGATGTATGTTTTGGTGATCAACTTGCAGGTTCCGCCCATGAACCTATGCATAGGGGTTGGCCCACGTTTTCATCGTGATTCTCCGGTAGAAACTTTGGGGCACTCTTTGAGGTCGTTTGTGTTGGTTGAATAGATGAATCTGAGATTGTGTGACGCATATCGTATAATCATACCAACGGATACTTGAGGTGACATTGGAGTATCTAGGTGACATTAGGGTTTTGGTTGGTTTTTGTCTTAAGGTGTTATTCTAGTACGAACTCTAGGGCTGTTTGTGACACTTATAGGAATAGCCCAACGGATTGATTGGAAAGAATAATGATACGTCTCCAACGTATCTACTTTTCCAAACACTTTTGCCCTTGTTTTGCACTCTAACTTGCATGATTTGAATGGAACTAACCCGGACTGACGCTGTTTTCAGCAGAATTACCATGGTGTTATTTATGTGCAGGAGCAAACGTTCTCAGAATGACCTGAAACTTCATGGAGACACTTTTCCGAAAATAAGAAAAATACCTGCCAAAGATGAAGGCCAGGGGGCCCACCATCTTGCCACGAGGGTGGGGGCACGCCTGCCCCCCTACCTCGTGGGCCCCTTGTTGCCTCTCCGACTCCAACTCCACCTCCATATATTGAGTTTCGATGAGAAAAAAATTAGAGAGAAGAAATCATCACGTTTTACGATACAGAGCCGCCGCCAAGCCCTAAAACCTCTCGGGAGGGCTGATCTGGAGTCCGTTCGGGGCTCCGGAGAGGGGAATCCGTCGCCATCGTCATGATCAACCATCCTCCATCACCAATTTCATGATGCTCACCGCCGTGCGTGAGTAATTCCATCGTAGGCTTGCTGGACGGTGATGGGTTGGATGGGATCTATCATGTAATTGAGTTAGTTTTGTTAGGGTTTGATCCCTAGTGTCCACTATGTTCTGAGATTGATGTTGCTATGACTTTGCTATGCTTAATGCTTGTCACTAGGGCCCGAGTGCCATGATTTCAGATCTGAACCTATTATGTTTTCATCAATATATGAGTGTTCTTGATCCTATCTTGCAAGTCTATAGTCACCTATTATGTGTTATGATCCGTTAACCCCGAAGTGACAATAATCGGGATACTTACCGGTGATGACCGTAGTTTGAGGAGTTCATGTATTCACTATGTGTTAATGCTTTGTTCCGGTTCTCTATTAAAAGGAGACCTTAATATCCCTTAGTTTTCGTAAGGACCCCGCTGCCACAGGAGGGTAGGACAAAAGATGTCATGCAAGTTCTTTTCCATAAACACGTATGACTATGTTCGGAATACATGCCTACATTATATCAATGAACTGGAGCTAGTTCCGTGTCACCCTAGGTTATGACTGTTACATGATGAACCGCATCCGGCATAATTCTCCATCACCGATCCATTGCCTACGAGCTTTCCACATATTGTTCTTTGCTTACTTACTTTCCCGTTGCTATTGCTATCATCACTACAAAATACCAAAAACATTGTGCTACATCTTGAGCTTGCGTTGGTTTTCCCCGAAGAGGAAGGGATGATGCAGCAGAGTAGCGTAAGTATTTCCCTCAGTTTTTGAGAACCAAGGTATCAATCCAGTAGGAGCCCACGCTCAAGTCCCTCGTACCTGCACAAAGCGATAGCTACTCGCAACCAACACGATTAGGGGTTGTCAAGCCCTTCACGGTCACTTACGAGAGTGAGATCTGATAGATATAATATTTTTGGTATTTTTGGTATAAAGATGCAAAGTAAAAAGTAAAGGCAAAGTAAAAAAGAAAAGCAAGATTAAAGTAATGGAGATTGATATGATGAGAATAGACCCCGGGGCCATAGGTTTCACTAGTGGCTTCTCTCAAGAGCATAAGTATTCTACGGTGGGTGAACAAATTACTGTTGAGCAATTGACAGAATTGAGCATAGTTATGAGAATATCTAGGCATGATCATGTATATAGGCATCACGTCCATGACAAGTAGATCGAAATGATTCTGCATCTACTACTATTACTCCACTCATCGACCGCTATCCAGCATGCATCTAGAGTATTATGTTAAAAACAGAGTAACGCCTTAAGCAAGATGACATGATGTAGAGAGATAAATTCATGCAATATGAAATAAACCCCATCTTGTTATCCTCGATGGCAACGATACAATACGTGCCTTGCTGCCCCTTCTGTCACTGGGTAAGGACACCGCAAGATCGAACCTAAAGCTAAGCACTTCTCCCATGGCAAGAACTACCAATCTAGTTGGCCAAACCAAACGGATAATTCGAAGAGACTTGCAAAGATAACCAATCATACATAAAAGAATTCATAGAAGATTCAAGTATTATTCATAGATAGACTTGATCATAAACCCACAATTCATCGGTCTCAACAAACACACCACAAAAAGAAGATTACATCGAATAGATCTCCACAAGAGAGGTGGAGAACTTTGTATTGAGATTCAAAGAGAGAGAAGAATCCATCTAGCTACTAACTATGGACCCGAAGGTCTGAGGTAAACTACTCACACTTCATCGGAGAGGCTATGATGATGTAGAAGCCCTCCATGATGACGGCCCTCTTCCGGCGGAGCTCCGGAATAGGCCCCAAGATGGGATCTCATGGATACAGAAAGTTGCGGCGGTGAAATTAGGTTTTTGGCTCCTGTTCTGATAGTTTGGGGGTACCTGTGTATATATAGGAGGAAGAAGTACGCTGGAGGAGCAACGAGGGGCCCACGAGGCAGGGGGCGCGCCCCCCACCCTCGTGACCGCCTCTTTTGTTCCTTGGATCAGGGTCCAAGTCTCCTGGATCACGTTCGGTGGGAAATCACGTTCCCAAAGATTTTATTACGTTTGGACTCCGTTTGATATTCCGTTTCTTATAAACACTGAAATAGGCAAAAACAACAATTCTGGGTTGGGCCTCCGGCTAATAGGTTAGTCCCAAAAATAATATAAAAGTGGAAAATAAAGCCCAATATAGTCTAAAATAATATAGCATGGAGCAATCAAAAATTATAGATACATTGGAGATGTATCAGGCATCCCCATGCTTAATTCCTGCTCGTCCTCGAGTAGGTAGATGATAAAAAGAGAATTTTTGATGCGGAGTGCTACTTGGCATAATTTCAATGCAAATCCTCTTAATTATGGTATGAATATTCAGATTAGAAAGATTCAAGACAAAAGTTTATATTGACATAAAAAATAATAATACTTCAAGCATACTAACAAAGCAATTATGTCTTCTCAAAATAACATGGCCAAAGAAAGTTATCCCTACAAAATCATATAGTCTGGCTATACTCCATCTTCACCACACAAAGTATTTAAATCATGCACAACCCCGATGACAAGCCAAGCAATTGTTTCATACTCTAACTTTTTCAAAAAAAATTCAATCTTCACGCAATACATGAGCGTGAGCCATGGATATAACACTATAGGTGGAATAGAATGGTGGTTGTGGAGAAGACAAAAAGGAGAAGATGGTCTCACATCAACTAGGCGTATCAACGGGCTATGGAGATGCCCATCAATAGATATCAATGTGAGTGAGTAGGGATTTCCATGCAACGGATGCACTAGAGCTATAAGTATATGAAAGCTCAAAAAGAAACTAAGTGGGTGTGCATCCAACTTGCTTGCTCATGAAGACCTAGGGCTATTTTTTGAGGAAGCCCATCATTGGAATATACAAGCCAAGTTCTATAATGTAAAATTCCCACTAGTATATGAAAGTGATAACATGAGAGACCCTCTACTATGAAGATCATGGTGCTACTTTGAAGCACAAGTGTGGTAAAAGGATAGTAACATTGTCCCTTCTCTCTTTTTCTCTCATTTTTTTATTTGGGCCTTTTCTCTTTTTTATGGCCTCTTTTTATTTGGGCTTCTTTGGCCCCTTTATTTTATTTATTTTAATTTTCGTCCGGAGTCTCATCCCGACTTATGGGGGAATCATAGTCTCCATCATTCTTTCCTCACTGGGACAATGTTCTAATAATGATGATCATCACACTTTTATTTTTCTTATAACTCAACAATTGCAACTCGATACTTAGAACAAAATATGACTCTATGTGAATACATCCGGTGGTGTACCGGGATATGCAATATGACAATGATGGAGTGTGTCATGATAAACGGAACGGTGGAAAGTTCCATGGCAATATATCTCGGAATGGCTATGGAAATGCCATAATAGGTAGGTATGGTGGATGTTTTGAGGAAGGTATATGGTAGGTGTATGATACCGACGAAAGGTGCGCGGTATTAGAGAGGATAGCAAAGGTGGAAGGGTGAGAGTGCGTATAATCCATGGACTCAACATTAGTCATAAAGAACTCATATACTTATTGCAAAAATTTAGAAGTTATCAAAGCAAAGTATTACGCGCATGCTCCTAGGGGGATAGATTGGTAGGAAAATACCATTGCTCGTCCCCGACCGCCACTCATAAGGAAGACAATCAATAAATAAACCATGCTCCGACTTCATCACATAACGGTTCACCATACGTGCATGCTACGGGAATCACAAACCTTACCACAAGTATTCTTTAAATTCACAACTACTCAACTAGCATGACTTTAATATTATCACCTCCATATCTCAAAACAATTATCATGCTTCAATCTTTTCTTAGTATTCAACACACTCAAAAGAAAGTTTCACAAATCTTCAATACCAAGCATATTATTATTAAGCAAATTACCATGCTATTAAGAGACTCTCAAAATAATTTAAGTGAAGCATGAGAGATCAATAGTTTCTTTAAAACAAATCCACCACCGTGCTCTAAAATATATAAGTGAAGCACATAGAGAAAAATTATAACGCTCAAAAGATATAAGTGAAGCACATAGAGCAAAACTACTTAGCTCGAAAGATATAAGTGAAGCACATAGAGTATTCTATCAAATTTTAATTCATGTATGGCTCTCCCAAAAGGTGTGTACAGCAAGGATGATTGTGGAATACTAAGACACAAAGACACAAATAATACAAGACGCTCCAAGCAAAACACATATCATGTTGGTGAATAAAAATATTGTTCCAAGTAAATTACCGATGGAAGTGGACGAAAGAGGGGATGCCTCCCGGGGCATCCCCAAGCTTTGACTTTTTGGTGTCCTTGGATTATCTTGGGGGTGCCATGGGCATCCCCAAGCTTAGGATCTTTCCACTCCTTGTTCCATGATCCATCAAAAGAATTCACCCAAAACTTGAAAACTTCACAACACAAAACTCAAAATAGAAAACTCGTGAGCTCCGTTAGCGAAAGAAAACAAAAGACCATTTCAAGGTACTTTAATGAACTCATTATTTATTTATATTGGTGTTAAACCTATTGTATTCCAACTTCTCTATTGATTATAAACTATTTTACTAGCCATAGATTCATCAAAATAAGCAAACAACACACGAAAAACAGAATCTGTCAAAAACAGAACAGTCTGTAGTAATCTGTAGCTAGCGCAAGATATGGAACCCCAAAAATTCTAAAATAAATTTCTGGACGTGAGGAATTTATCTATTAATCATCTGCAAAAATAATTAACTAAATATCACTCTCCAAATAAAAATGACAGCAGTTCTCGTGAGCACTAAAGTTTCTGTTTTTTACAGCAAGTTCAACAAGACTTTCCCCAAGTCTTCCCAATGGTTCTACTTGGTACAAACACTAATTAAACACAAAAAACACAACCAAAACAGAGGCTAAATAATTTATTTATTAATAAACAGGAGCAAAAGGCAAGGAATAAAAATAAAATTGGGTTGCCTCCCAACAAGCGCTATCGTTTAACGCCCCTAGCTAGGCATAAAAGCGAGGATAGATCTAGGTATTGCCATCTTTGGTAGGCAATCCATAAGTGGCTCTCATGATAGTTTCATATGGTAATTTTATTTTATTTCTTGGAAAGTGTTCCATGCCCTTTTTTAGTGGAAATTTAAATCTAATATTCCCTTCCTTCATATCAATAATCGCACCAACCGTTCTAAGGAAAGGTCTACCAAGAATAATAGGGCAAGAAGGATTGCAATCTATATCAAGAACAATGAAATATACGGGCACATAATTCCTATTTGCAACAATAGGAACATCATTAATCCTTCCCATAGGTTTCTTAATAGTGGAATCTGCAAGATGCAAGTTTAGAGAGCAATCATCAAAATTACGGAAATCTAGTAAATCACACAAAGTCTTGGGAATAGTAGAGACACTAGCACCCAAATCACACAAAGCATAAAAATCATGATATTTAATTTTAATTTTAATAGTTGGTTCCCACTCATCATAGAGTTTTCTAGGGATAGAAACTTTCAACTCAAGTTTTTCTTCATAAGATTGCATCAAGGCATCAACAATATGTTCCATGAAGGCTTTATTTTGACTATAAGCATGTGGAGAATTTAGCACGGATTGCAACAAGGAAATACAATCAATTAAAGAGCAACTTTCATAATTAAATTCCTTGAAATCCAATATAGTGGGTTTAGCAACATCTAAATTTTTATTTCTTTCAATCCCACTTTCATCAATTTCATCATTAAGATCTAAATACTCCGAATTTTTAGAACGCCTTCTAGGTAAAGGAAGATCATATTCAGTTTCATCAAGATTAATATTGCAAAATAAATATTTAATAGGAGACACATCAATAACTTTTAGATCTTCATCTTGATTTTCATAGGAATCCGGTTTAGCAGCCATCTTATTAACTAAGGTGGCTTGCATATCCGAAATTTCAGCAGTTGTCTTTTCTAGACGAGCAATTTGGGATCTTATACCCTCAAATTCTTTAGACATATCATCAAGATCTTTATTCATATAACTCATAAATTTTTTTGTTCCTTAAGCTCGTTTCTAAAGAAATTATTATGCTCAAATTATAAAATCATAAACTTCCTAACATTGGTTTCGATCTCCTCTAACCTTTTAAGGTGAAGATCACCAAATCTCGGTTGAGCCATCGCGACAAACAAGCAAACTAACACACGAGCAAACAAAAGCAAATGGGCAAATAAAGAGGGAGGATAGAGAGAGAGAGATGGCGAATAAAACGGCAAGGGTGAATTGGGGGAGAGGAAAACGAGAGGCAAATGGAAAATAATGTAATGCGAGAGATAGGGATTGTGATGGGTACTTGGTATGTTGACTTTTTGCGTAGACTCCCTGGCAACGGCGCCAGAAATCCTTCTTGCTACATCTTGAGCTTGCGTTGGTTTTCCCCGAAGAGGAAGGGATGATGCAGCAGAGTAGCATAAGTATTTCCCTCAGTTTTTGAGAACCAAGGTATCAATCCAGTAGGAGCCCACGCTCAAGTCCCTCGTACCCGCACAAAGCGATAGCTACTCGCAACCAACGCGATTAGGGGTTGTCAAGCCCTTCACGGTCACTTACGAGAGTGAGATCTGATAGATATAATATTTTTGGTATTTTTGGTATAAAGATGCAAAGTAAAAACTAAAGGCAAAGTAAAAAGCAAAGCAAGATTAAAGTAATGGAGATTGATATGATGAGAATAGACCCGGGGCCCATAGGTTTCACTAGTGGCTTCTCTCAAGAGCATAAGTATTCTACGGTGGGTGAACAAATTACTGTTGAGAAATTGACAGAATTGAGCATAGTTATGAGAATATCTAGGCATGATCATGTATATAGGCATCACATCCATGACAAGTAGATCGAAACGATTCTGCATCTACTACTATTACTCCACTCCTCGACCGCTATCCAGCATGCATCTAGAGTATTAAGTTAAAAACAGAGTAACGCCTTAAACAAGATGACATGATGTAGAGAGATAAATTCATGCAATATGAAATAAACCCCATCTTGTTATCCTCGATGGCAACGATACAATACGTTCCTTGCTGCCCCTTCTGTCACTGGGTAAGGACACCGCAAGATCGAACCCAAAGCTAAGCACTTCTCCCATGGCAATAACTACCAATATAGTTGGCCAAACCAAACGGATAATTCGAAGAGACTTGCAAAGATGACCAATCATACATAAAATAATTCAGAGAAGACTCAAATATTATTCACAGATAGACTTGATCATAAACCCACAATTCATCGGTCTCAACAAACACACCGCAAAAAGAAGATTACATCGAATAGATCTCCACAAGAGAGGGGGAGAACTTTGTATTGAGATTCAAAGAGAGAGAAGAAGCCATCTAGCTACTAACTATGGACCCGAAGGTCTGAGGTAAACTACTCACACTTCATCGGAGAGGCTATGATAATGTAGAAGCCCTCCGTGATGACGACCCTCTTCCGGCGGAGCTCCAGAACAGGCCCCAAGATGGGATCTCCTGGATACAGAAAGTTGCGGCGGTGGAATTAGGTTTTTGGCTCCTGTTCTGATAGTTTGGGGTTACGTGTGTATATATAGGAGGAAGAAGTACGCCAGAGGAGCAACGAGGGGCCCACGAGGTAGGGGTCGCGCCCTAGGGGGCGCCCCCACCCTTGTGACTGCCTCTTTTGTTCCTTGGAGCAGGGTCCAAGTCTCCTGGATCACGTTCGGTGAGAAAATCACATTCCCGAAGATTTTATTCCGTTTGGACTCCGTTTGATATTCCGTTTCTTCGAAAACACTGAAATAGGCAAAAAACAACAATTCTGGGCTGGGCCTCCGGTTAATAGGTTAGTCCCAAAAATAATGTAAAAGTGGAAAATAAAGCCCAATATAGTCCAAAACAGTAGATAATTAGCATGGAGCAATCAAAAATTATAGATACGTTGGATACGTATCACATTGCTTTTACTACCATTACCTTTTGTTACCGTTATCACTACTATCATATTACTTTGCTACTAAATACTTTGCTGCAGATATTAAGTTTCCAGGTGTGGTTGAATTGATAACTCAGCTGCTAATACTTGAGAGTATTTCTTTGGCCCCCCTTGTGTCGAATCAATAAATTTGGGTTGAATACTTTACCCTCGAAAACTGTTGCAATCCCCTATACTTGCGGGTTCTTAAATAACTTTGAGGTGGTTTCGTACCCTACCATAATCTCTTCATTCATTCTCCGCTATTAGTGACTTTGGAGTGACTCTTTGTTGCATGTTGAGGGATAGTTATGTGATCCAATTATGTTATTATTGTTGAGAGGACTTGCACTAGTGAAAGTATGAACCCTAGGCCTTGTTTCCTATCATTGCAATACCGTTTATGCTCATTTTTATCACTTGCTACCTTGCTGTTTTTATATTTTCAGATTACAAAAACCTTTATCTACTATCCATATACCACCTGTATCACCATCTCTTCGTCGAACTAGTGGACCTATACAATTTACCATTGTATTGGGTGTGTTGGGGACACAAGAGACTCTTTGTTATTTGGTTGCAGGGTTGCTTGAGAGAGACCATCTTCATCCTACGCCTCCTACGGATTGATAAACCTTAGGTCATCCATTTGAGGGAAATTTGCTACTGTCCTACAAACCTCTGCACTTGGAGGCCCAACAACGTCTACAAGAAGAAGGTTGTGTAGTAGACATCAATGTATTACGAAACGAGTAAAGAGACATGCCGGTAACAAGATTGAACTAGGTACGAAGATACCGACGATCGAATCTCATGCAAGTAACATACCAATGAAAAAGGGAATAACGTATGTTGTCATTGCGGTACAACCAATAAAGATCTTCATAGAATATGTGGGAACCAATATGAGCATCTAGGTTTCGCTGTTGGTTATTGACCGGAGAGGTGTCTCGGTCATGTCTACATAGTTCTCGAACCCGTAGGGTCTGCACGCTTAACGTTCGATGACGATTTTGTATTGTACGAGTTATGTGATTTGGTGACCGAATGTTGTTCGGAGTCCCAGATGAGATCACGGACATGACGAGGAGCCTCGAGATGGTCGAGAGGTAAAGATTCATATATAGGACGATAGTATTCGGACACCGGAAAGTGTTCTGGGGGTGCCGGGTACATGTCGGGTCACCGGAAGGGGTTCCAGGCACCCCCCGGGGGAAGATATGGGCCATATGGGCCATAGGAGGGAGGCACACCAGCGCACAAAGGGGTGGCGCGCCCCCCACAAGGGAGGAGTCTGAATTGCATGCTACGTTTCCCAACAGTGGTATCAGAGCCAGGTTTATGCATAGATGATATGCATGAGTAGAACACAAAGAGTTGTGGGCGGTGATAGTCATACTGCTTACCACCAACGTCTTATTTTGATTCAGCGGTATTGTTGGATGAAGCGTCCCGGACCAACCTTACATGACCACGTTCATGAGACCGGTTCCATCGACAGACATGCAACTAGTTTTGCATAAAGATGGCTGGCGGGTGTCTGTTTCTCCAACTTTAGTTGAATCGAATTTGACTATGGCTGATCCTTGTTGAAGGTTAAAACAACAAACTTGACAAAACACCGTTGTGGTTTTGATGCGTAGGTAAGAACGGTTCTTACTAGATGCCCGTAGCAGCCACGTAAAACTTGCAACAACAAAGTAGAGGGCGTCTAACTTGTTTTTGCAGGGCATGTTGTGATGTGATATGGCCAAGACATGATGTGATATACGTTATTGTATGAGATGATCATGTTTTGTAAAAGTTATCGACAACTGGCAGGAGCCTTATGTTGTCACTTTATTGTATGAAATGCAAACGCCATGTAATTGCTTTACTTTATCACTATGCGTTAGCGATAGTTGTAGAAGCAATAGTTGGCGAGATGACCACGACGCTACGATGGAGATCAAGGTGTCAAGCCGGTGACGATGGAGATCATGACGGTGGTTTGGAGATGGAGATCAAAGGCACAAGATGATGATGGCCATATCATGTCACATATTTTGATTGCATGTGATGTTTATCTTTTATGCACCTTATTTTTCTTAGTACAACAGTAGCATTATAAGATGACCCATTAACTAAATTTTAAGGTATAAGTGTTCTTCCTGAGTATGCACCATTGTGAAAATTCTTCGTGCCGAGACACCACTTGATGGTCGGGTGTGATAGGCTCTATGTTCACATACAACGAGTGCAAGACAGTTTTGTAAATGCGGAATACTTGGGTTAAACTAGACGAAGGCTAAGTTGAGGTCGTGGAATTAGATTTGATTTACAATGTGAAGGCTAAGTTGAAGGGGGGGGGTTGCGTCTGGTTTAAAGACACTATCATTATTGAGTATAATGGTAAAGCCGCTGGCGGACAGCTGCGCCCAGAAGGAGCTGCACATCCAGGAGGGGGCCCAGTTTGAAGTCCAATATCTGTACGGGAAGTTCAAGGTGCGGACTGGCATTTCTGATGGATCGGTTTTTACACACCACCATATACAGTTTTAAGGAGACATTATCATTATTGAGTATAAGAGATCATATGAAAACATATATATATATATATATGTTGTTGTTCTAAGAATGATCATGATGCCCTCATGTCCGTATTTTATTTTTATCGACACCTCTATCTCTAAACATGTGGACATATTTTTCGATTTCAGCTTTCGCTTGAGGACAAGCGAGGTCTAAGCTTGGGGGAGTTGATACGTCTATTTTTCATCATGCTTTTATATCAATATTTATTGCATTATGGGTTGTTATTACACATTATGTCACAATACTTATGCCTATTCTCTCTTATTTTACAAGGTTTACATGAAGAGGGAGAATGCCGACAGTTGGGATTCTTGGCTAGAAAAGGAGCAAATATTAGAGACCTATTCTGCACAGCTCCAAAAGTCCTAAAAATTTACGAAAGTTATTTCCAGAATATATAGAAAATACCAAGCGCAAGAAGTACCAGAGGGGCCACCCACCATCCACGAGGGTGGGGGCGCGCCCTACCCCCCTGGGTGCGACCCCCTACCTCGTGGGCCTCCTGGTGGCCCTCCGATGCCCATCTTCTGCTATATGGAGTCTTTCGTCGAGGAAAAAATCATAAGCAAGCTTTCGGGACGAGACTCCGCCGCCACGAGGCGGAACCTTGACGGAACCAATCTAGGGCTCCGGCGGAGCTGTTCTGCCGGGGAAACTTCCCTCCGGGAGGGGGAAATCATCACCATCGACATCACCAACGATCCTCTCATTGGGAGGGGGTCAATCTCCATCAACATCTTCACCAGCACCATCTCATCTCAAACCCTAGTTCATCTCTTGTATCCAATCTTTGTATCCAAACCTCAGATTGGTACCTATGGGTTGCTAGTAGTGTTGATTACTCCTTGTAGTTGATGCTAGTTGGTTTACTTGGTGGAAGATCATATGTTCAGATCCATTATGTGTATTAACACCCCTCTGATTATGAACATGAATATGCTTTGTGGGTAGTTACGTTTGTTCCTGAGGACATGGGAGAAGTCTTGCTATTAGTAGTCATGTGAATTTGGTATTCGTTCAATATTTTGATGAGATGTATGTTGTCATCCCTCTATTGGTGTCATGTGAACCTCGACTACATGACACTTCACCATTGTTTGGGCCTAGAGGGAGGCATTGAGAAGTAATAAGTAGATGATGGGTTGCTAGAGTGACAGAAGCTTAAACCCTAGTTTATGCGTTGCTTCGTAAGGGGCTGATTTGGATCCATATGTTTCATGCTATGATTAGGTTTACCTTAATACTTTTTTTGTAGTTGCGGATGCTCGCAATAGGAGTTAATCATAAGTGGGATGCTTGTCCAAGTAAGGACATCACCCAAGCACCGGTCCACCCACATATCAAATTATCAAAGTACCCAACGCGAATCATATGATCGTGATGAAAACTAGCTTGACGACAATTCCCATGTGTCCTCGGGAGTGCTTTCCTTCATATAAGAGTTTGTCCAGGCTTGTCCTTTGCTATAAAAGGATTGGGCCAGCTGCTACACTTTATTTACACTGGTTACTTGTTACTCGTTACCAATTACCTTATCACAAAACTATCTATTACCGATAATTTCAGTGCTTGCAGAGAATACCTTGCTGAAAACCGCTTATCATTTCCTTCCGCTCCTTGTTGGGTTCGACACTCTTACTTATCGAAAGGACTATGATAGATCCCCTATACTTGTGGGTCATCAGCGGCAGTTTCGGTGGTGCACTTCAGATCGTCCGGGGTGATGGTCGTTGTTTGGGTGGGAGAAATCCCTGGTGGCTAGTCCATCATCGACGTGGTGATGCCTACAGGCACCGCCGAACCTTCTTGAAGGATGTCGGATATACCCCTTCCCCACTGCCCTCTGCGTATCAGGGGAAACCCTTGGACTTGTCCGGGCAACAACGGCGTCGTCTTCGCATTCCTTCTTGAAGGTGTTGCTCGGTATGTGACGCCTCAGAGTAGCGGTTGCCAACCATCTTTGTTTTGTCAATCTGCCGTTGTGTGGCATTTATTTTTCTCTTTCTTTTTCATTTGGGCTTGTTTATGTTGTAGCTCCAGCAAGCTCGTTGTATCGGTTGGTTGCTTTATAATCTAAAGTGGGGGGAAACCCATTATCTATGACAGGGTCGTGAGGAATGCGGGCAGGTGATCCGATGGCAGGGTGGTTCAGCTTGTTGATGTCCGCTTCCCTGCCCACAAATCTTATGTATGTCTGTCACCTGGTACGTTCTGCCTGCAAGGAATTGGTAATTCTAAGTGGCTCGGGCCAACTATAGATTGTTGATCACGCGTATCACGTGAAGGAGATGGCCATTATTAATTTGCACCAAAACTAAATTGCGACTAAGATAAAATCAGGATGTATGCCGATGTAGATAGATGTAACACGGAGTGTTCTATTTGAAAAGGAGCGATTTTGGAGATGATGACTAATGCGATTGACTCATATTTACATGCATCTGCTCCCTTATATAATGCGCTGGCTTTGACCGTGGCACCTTGACCATATTAGTATAAATTTAGCCCCCCAATCATGGGCCTGATTGTTAATTGCCATTTAATTGGTATTAATCTGGAATTAATTAATGAGCCCATATTAACTTATGGTAATTAACATTTTGACCATTTGATCACATAAGAATTCCAACAACTTAAACACCACAGAGTCAAAGATCCTCAAGGCAACCTTGATATCATTTACCAGTATCGATGATGGAACGGTCAAGGGTGCTGGCATTAATCCTATTGACAAGTGACTGGCAATCTGTAGAAAAAATCACATTGAAGAAGTGTTCATCCCATGCTAGTTGCACAACCCTTCGAGATCCATAGCTTCTTCAAGTTGAGGTTCTAGTGCACCTTGAAGAGGCTCGGTGAATGCGGCAACACAAGTGACCTCATGGTTTAGGGCCGCCGCACCAGCTGTAGACATGTTGACATCTGAGAATACAGCAGCATCCGGATTGATGACAATAACACCTGACGGCGGCGGAGTCCACATTGTGTTGGAAGAAAAGGACTCACGACTTTTGACAGATTCAGAGTTAAAAAGGTGTTGAATAATAAAATCAGTGTATGCACGAATTTTCTCAAGCGTATGGCGAGGCTGAGGAATATCAGGCAAGTGACGCGGCTCATTATGAGATTCCCATATATGCTACAAAGACACAACCATAATCGTGGCATCTTTGTCTGAAGATCTTGAGAAGAAATCAAAGAGCTATTGTTTTGTGTTTCTAAAGGAGGACCAACAGAGTTGGATGCCAGACCATGATTTGATTGCGTCCTAGACTGCCCGAACACAAGGACAAAAATGCATGTTCCACGCTCTCCAAACAATAGTTTTTTGTCCCTTCAGAAATTTGAAGTAGGAAAATATCATCCCTTCAAGACACGAGCACAAAGAGACTCTGGATCCGTTAGTAGCCGCCATCCCTGCTTGGATGCTTCATACCTTCATTTTACATGCTTCTGACAATTTAAATAGGTGCTACCTTCAAGTTGTTGATATTAAAATACATCATATGTTCTTCTTATCGCATGCTTCTTACATGACACACATTTGCATCAATTTGCTTGTCAAAAATTCCCGGGAAACACTTTGTACCAGACGTCTGATGGAAACCATTTTCGTGGTCCATCACGTGGTTGAAATTGAATGAATCCCAGTCAATTGCGGTCGTAGTAATTATCGCAGGTCTTACTATGGGATCATATCAATGCTGTTAACCGCTCCCATGTTTAACGTTAATTTGTTGTAACCTACCATCCGTGTATATCGCACATAATTAACGATACTCATGATTGATTTCCTTTTTTTGAAAAGAAAGGGGTTGCCCCCCGCCCCAGCTTTTTATTAAAGCCAAGGCTACCACGACATACCCAGACTGTTTAACAGCTCTCGGCGACAGCCAAAAGTAGCTGCTACAGAACACACATCAGGGGTCTTAAAGCTACTGCCGTATTAAATCTCTCACAGAGATTTTCATTGAAAGGTAGATAGACTAATATATTGTTCATTTCTCAGCTAATCCATGCGATTCTAAGCAATTCCCCTCTTCGACGATCCAAAAGCCTTAAGCACCAGAGAAGTAGAGCACTCTGGACCTCTGAACCTAAGATCTTCCACTGCCTGATTGTTGCCCCCACCCGATCCAACACACAACGCATATCTCGCCATCTTCGCCCTTGAAAGACAAAACCATTGCGCAAGCGCCATAAGCACCACAAGGTAGCAGACGTGGCAACATAATAGCTTCACACTGTTTTTTCTTCTTCCAGAAGGAAGATAGAGATTCAAAAGACATAGGAGGGGTTATGTTAAAAGCTTCAGCAATCACAACCCAAATTTCAGTTGGAACAATGCAGTCAAACAGTAGATGTTGAATGGATTCAGGTTCAGCAGAAAACAAACAGGTCTTATCTTCAACATGTCTTCTTTTGGCAAGGTTATCCCTAGTCAAGCTTTTGTTATTATACATCAGCTACAAGAAAACATGGATCTGGTGGGGGGGGGGGGGACTTTAATCTTCCATATGAAATCGCTGATCTCAAAGGAAACCCCACCAAAGTGAACCAACCTGTATAAAGATTTAACAGAATATGGACCATTTGGTTCCAAGCCCCAGACAGGGTTATCTGTCTGGTCAGATAATGTAGTTTGTTTAACCAAGTCAATTAACATGTTCCATTTGTGTAACATGGACTCATCCACACAGCTTCTGAAGGTCAGGTGCAGTTGTACCCCATCCCAAACCTGGGATAAGGTGGCATCCTGCTATTGACAGATAGCATACAAATCCCAAAATGCAGTTTTAAGGGAACATTCCCCAACCCACGTATCATGCCAAAAGGCAATGTGTTTACCATTCCCAGGGTTCCATCTCTTAAAGTTTTTTGCAGCAGCAAAAGCCTAGGAGATGCTCTTCCAAAATGGAGATCCCAAGGTAGGTTTAGCACAGAAGATATTTGGATTGTAAGTAGCATATTTAAAGCAAAGCAGTTTTTTCCAATCTCCCTCCCTTCCATCATGGAATATTTTTTCCCATGCTGCCAGGAGAGCCATATTAAACTCCGTGAGATTAGGGACACCCAAACCATGAAACTCTTTCCTCCGGGCCACAAGGCCCCAGTTAGCTAAGTGATATTTATGAACATCGCCCACATTGCCCCAAAAAAGTGATACATTTGGTAGGTAATCATGTCAATGGCCCACTTGGGGAATTTCATCATGGCCATGAGATAAGAGGGGATACTGGCAATACAAGTGGTTAGTAAGATCAGCTTGCCCCTATAAGACAAGAGTTTGCCTAGCCAGCCAGCAATATTCCTAATAATTCTATTAATGATAGGTTGCAGGTCTTCCCTTCTAAGTTTTGTAAAATGCAGGGGCACGCCAAGGTACTTCGAGGGAAATTCACCAAATTGACAGCAAAAAATCTGGGCAAATTCTCTAGACATAGCATCACAGACATGAATGGTATGTAAATCACTCTTATGAAAATTCATTTTTAAGCCAGAAAGCTTTTCAAAATAGGTCATAATTCATTTCAAATTCTTGGAATATTCCATAGAATCTTGCATAAACAGAACGGTATCATCCGCGTATTGTAAACTAACCACCCCACCAGGGATGGCGTGTGGGAGGAGCCCACCAATCAACCCATTATTGACAGCTTTCACCAGCATCTTAGAAAAGACATCATCCACTAAGTTAAATAGGAGAGGGGAGTGAGGTTCACCCTGTTTCAGCCCTTTTTTCCCCACAAAATGCGGCCCATTAGTGTCATTAATTCTAACCTGGAAAGTCCCATTTCTCAAGGTACTAAGAACCCAAGCAACCCATTTAACCCCAAAGCCTCTAGAAAAAAGCATTTCCTCCAGAAAATCCCAACGGAATCTATCATACGCTTTCTCATAATCCAGTTTGAGAATCAAACCACTGGATTTAGTTTGATGGACCTCATGAATAACCTCATGGGCCATCATCACACTCTCCAAGATAAACCTCCCTCTGATAAAGGCAGTCTGGTTGTGTGAAATGATTTTATCACGTATGGGGGAAACCCTAGTATTCATAGCCTTGGAGAAGATTTTCATAGCACAATTAGTAAGACTAATAGGTCTGAAGTTTTTCATCTCCCTAGCCTATGGAGTTTTAGGAATAAGGGTGATGATGGCATAATTAAGCTTATAGATATCCAAAGCCCCATTCTCAAAATATCTGACCATCCACATAAAGTCACTTTTAATTAGATCCCAAAAGTTTTAATAAAAAAGGAAGGATAGCCCATCAGGACCAGGAGCTCCACTGGCATACGAGCTCATAGTTGCTTCTTTGATCTCTTCCTCAGAAAAGGATATCTCCAAGTCTCTCCGCTCATTTTCACTAATCATTTCTGCCTCAGACCAAAAACCAGGTCCTATGTGTAAATCTGGTTTAGGTTCAAAGTCAAATAGATTTTTGTAAAAATCAGTAGCTACTTCCAGCATGCTTTCAGTAGAAGTCACAGGTCCAGAAGGGCCCACTAATTCAGAGAGATGGTTTTTCATGTGCCTGTGATTAGCCAGGGCTTGGAAATAGGCATTATTACGGTCCCCTTCAAGAATATTCATGTCTCTAGATTTCTGCCACAAGGCCGTTTCCTCTTTTTTCCAAATCTCTTCCAGTTCTGCTTTCACATTTTTCATTCTATCATGATCAGCAGCAGACAACTGCTGGGATTCGGATAAAATGTCAAGCAGATCAAACTTCATAAGGAGGGCTTTTTTCTTTTTTCTTAAAGCAGCATCAATATTAATTGCCTAGCCTTTTGTCTTCTTCCTAAGCAGTCTAGTTTTGGATAACCAGTTATCTACACAGGAGGTAGATGAAGAAGCAGCCGCCCAGGTCTCATGAACCATCTGGTGGAAGCCAGGTTGTGACAACCACCATTTCTCAAAACGAAACATCTTGGGAATGGATGATTTCCTCCCCCCCAGTGTCAAGCACTAGGGGAGTATGGTCACTCCCTATCCTAGGAAGAGCAGTCAGGGACGACATCAGGAATTGAGAGTCCCAGTCTACAGAGACAAAAACTCTGTCCAACACGGCAAAGATAGGGTTATCTTGATTATTGGACCAAGTATACCCCCTATTAGAGATAGAAATCTCCAGCAATCCCCATCTGTTTATCCAATCATTAAAAAAGAAGGTGGTATGATGGTTAACTAACCCGCTGCTCTTTTCACTCTCGTTCCTCCTCAGATTGAAACCACCACAAATTAAAGTAGGATATGATGCAGAGTCTAAGATATTGTGAAGTTCAGCAATAAAATCCATTTTAAACTCTGGGTACGCAGAGCCATAAACTATCACCAAATGCCACACAAAACCATCCTCTATGTTTTTAACAGTGGCTTTAATGGAAAACTCATGATTAACCACTAGTAGAAAAAGGGTCAAACGTGAAGCACATTAGTGCCGGTTTGTATTTGAGCCGACACTAATGTATACATTAGTGCCGGTTCCAACGGCTAGCCGGGCCGCTTTCATTAGTACCGGTTCGTGGCGAACCTTTAGCACCGGTTCGTGCCACGAACCGGTACTAATGAGAGTGGTGGCAGGATGTTGTCAGAATGGGGCCCCTCCAGCCCCTTTAGTACCGGTTCTTGACACGAACCGGTACTAAAGGTCCTCCTACATAGACCCTTCGTCCACCAGCACTCTGTTCTTCCCACTTTCCCCTCTCCCTCTCCTCTGTTCTTCCCTTCTTCCTCTCGAGTTCATCACAAAATTTGCCCAAAATTTGTCAAGATTTGAAGGCCCTCATCCATTCAAATGATCACAAAGGTTAGCAACTTTGTCCTTTCATCTCTCATTGCTAGATTAGCTCTTGCATTGGTTTATATAGTGATTAATTTGTGAGTTTAGTAATTTGGGAGGATATATATATGTGCTAGTATTTGATTTATATGCAATTTGAGGTCAAAAATAACACTTAGTTTGCATATGTAGGTGTGGTTTACTTAGTGCCTTCTAAATCTCCATCGTAGCCACCGTCGATCGCCCGCACCGTCCCGTTGCCGGCACCACCTTGTGGTGAGCCTCTTGTTCATGAAATTTTATATAAAAATTGATGTTTGTGTGATTTGGATATATAGTTACTCGTATAATTATCTTACCCGTACGTTGTTTGTTATACATATAGTGCCATGGTTTTGATATCCGTCCCCGTCGGCCCTAGTCCTTGTTATGATTCGGATGTGGTATGTATATTCTCTTTTAAAACTAGTTGCATTTCGTGTTTATGACAAATTATGCCCATCAAGTTGACATAGAAATTTTTTCTAGGAGGTATGTGAACCGGAAATTCCAACCGACCCTATTGCCGAGAGGTTAAATTTAGTTGAAAGAGAAAACGAGTACTTGAAAGAAAAATTGAAAAGAATTGAGGGGGAGAAGATGGAATTGGAGTTGCATGTTGCCGATGTCGTCGATGATCACAAGATCAAGATGGAGAAAATGCGCTTGAAGATTAGAAAGATTAGAAAATACGCCATCGATAGTGAGGCTTGGTATCATTATGCTGTTGGATCCATTGTTACCTTAGTTGCGATCTTGATCATATTTGTTGTTGCATTTAAATGCTTTAGCTAGAGAGTTATTTGTTTGTTGGATTTAAGTGTTGTATGAACTTTATGTATGAACTTGTATTAATTTGGTCTATTCGGTGTTGTGTAATGAAGATGAGCCGGCAATGGATGTACGATGACCGATGCTCTCCCCAGTTCGTTGAGGGCGTGCATACTTTTCTACTTGCGGCTGAGGCAAACAAGCGGGCGGATGGTTTTATGCCTTGTCCATGTGCTCGCTGTAAGAATGGTCACAATTACTCTACATCAAGAACCATTCACGTCCACCTGTTTAAGTCCGGTTTCATGCCCCATTATAATGTTTGGACCAAGCACGGAGAAAGAGGGGTTATGATGGAAGACAATGAAGAAGAAGAGGACGACGACAGCTATCCTGGCCATGGGTTCCCTGAATACGATGATACAACAATGGGGAAGAAGCTGAGCCGGCAATGCGGGAAGAAGCTGAAGAAGAGGCATCAGATGAGCCCGTTGATGATCTAGGTCGGGCCATTGCCGATGCAAAGAGAAACTGCACAAGTGATTTGGAGAAGAAGAAGTTGCAGCGCATGTTAGAGGATCACAAAAAAATGTTGTACCCGAATTGCGTAGGTGACAATAAAAAGCTGGGCACCACACTGGATTTGCTGCAATGGAAGGCAGAGAATGGTGTATCTGACAAGGGATTTGGAAAGTTGCTGGTAATGATAAAGGATATGCTTCCAAAGGACAACGAATTGCCCGAGAGTACATATGAAGCAAAGAAGGCTGTCTGCCCTCTAGGGTTAGAGGTGCAGAAGATACATGCATGCCCTAATGATTGCATCCTCTATCGCGGTGAGTACGAGGATTTGAACGCTTGCCCGGTATGTGGTGCATTGCGCTATAAGATCTGCCGCGATGACCTTGGTGATGTCGAGGGCCGGCGCCCCAGGAAGAAGATTCCTGCCAAGGTGATGTGGTATGCTCCTATAATACCACGGTTGAAATGTTTGTTCCAAAACAAAGAGCATGCCAAGGCGATGCGATGGCACGGAGAAGACCGTAAGAAAGACGGAAAGTTGAGAGTACTCGCTGACGGGTCGCAGTGGAGAAAAATCGAAAGAAAGTACGGGAAGGAGTTTGCAGATGACGCAAGGAGCGTATGGTTTGGTCTAAGCGCAGATGGCATTAATCCTTTTGGGGAGCAGAGCAGCAACCATAGCACCTGGTCTGTGACTCTATGTTTATATAACCTTCCTCCTTGGTTGTGCATGAAGCGGAAGTTCATTATGATGCCAGTGCTCATCCAAGGCCCTAAGCAACCCGGCAACGACATTGATGTGTACCTAAGGCCATTAGTTGAAGAACTCTTACAACTGTGGAATGGAACAGGTGTACGTGCGTGGGATGAGCACATGGGGGAAGAATTTGACCTAAAGGCATTGCTGTTCGTGACCATCAATGATTGGCCTGCTCTCAGTAACCTTTCAGGACAGACAAACAAGGGATACCACGCATGCACGCACTGTTTGGACGATACCGACAGTATATATTTGGCTAATTGTAAGAAGAATGTGTACCTGGGACATCGTCGATTTCTTCCGAGCAGGCATCCCGTAAGAAAGAAAGGCAAGCATTTCAAAGGTGAGGCGGATCACCCGACGAAGCCTCGCCACCGTACTGGTGCTGATGTACATGATATGGTCAAGGATTTTAAGGTGGTCTTTGGAAAGGGTCCTGGTGGACAACCTGTTCCGAATGACGCTGACGGGCGCTCACCCATGTGGAAGAAGAAATCTATATTTTGGAACGCTGACGTCAGGTTCTCCAATACCTGGCAGGTTCTTTGGGGAGATCACCCGAGCTATGATCCAGTGATGGTTCCTTCTCTTTGGGTGTCCACCGCCCGCACCTCAGGAACCGCGAGTGGCGTAGATTACTCTGTAGTATTCGATCTTTATTAGCTAGCTAGCTAGTGATATATTATTCGAGACGATGTATTCGAGACTATATATATCTATTATTTGAGACGATGTATTGAGATTATATCTATTATTCGAGACGACGTATTCGAGATTAAATCTATTATTCGAGATGATGTATTCGAGATTATATCTATTATTCGAGACGATGTATTCGAGATTATATCTATTAATCGAGATTATACTAAATTGTTTTATATTTCTTTTGGCATAGTTAAATAAAAGCTATGGGGGACAATACCGACAGAGAGAGAGAGAACAAACCATGTTCGATATCATTTGCGGGTCAGATGATGATCAGAATGAAGAAGATTTTGACGGCTCCGAATTTCTAAACAACACCGGAGAGGGTGATATGATATTCGATCGCGACGACCGAGAAGATGAAGTCATGAACTACGACGAGGTATATATATTTATATAAGCAGGAATCTGGTGATCATCGCATGTTTTAAATGAGTTGAAGATATATTAACGAATCGATCTTTCTTCTTTCAGCCATCCGGATCGAGCAAATCTTCAGGGAAAAGGACGAAACGAGGCCCGAATAAAAAGTTGAAGGAGGGCGTAAAGTACAATATCGAGGCATTCAAACCTAATGGCGAACCATTAGCGCCTAAGAAGATTGCGGACAAGTTCGTTTGTCAGTGCGGAGTTCTTGTGAAGGACCTACTCCCGATCTCCCTTCAAGAATGGAGAAAGCCAGCAAAGCCACGTCCAGATGTTACTTTTGTCGACGAGAATCAAAAAAACTGCTTTGGGATACTCTCATGGAACATTTCACCCTACCAGATAATATGACAGAAGCAGATGTGCGGAAAGTCAAGGACGCTGCTTTTAGGAAGATGGCGGTTGCATTCAAGAACCACAAGAGAATGACGTGGGAGAAGTACGTCAAGGGAGGAAGGAAGACTCCAGTATTCGAGGGGATACTAGAGAATCAAAGTGCTTATTGGGACGATTTCGTGAAATTCAAGGATTCAGAATTAGCTAAGGAACGGTCGAGAATAAATAAGGCCAATGCCGGAAAAAAGGATAAGTTCCATAAGCTGGGGCCAGGTGGCTACGCGGTGGCAATGCCTAAGTGGGATAAGTCTGAGAAAGAGATGGAGGATGCAAGTGTCACTCCGGTTACTAAGAACTGGCCCCCCAGGTGCAGGACTTGGTTCTATGCGCATGGGGGGGAGTTGGACCCGAAGACAGGCAATGCTTCGAGGAAGGCATGTCTGAACGGAGCCGACGATGCGCTACTTGTTGCAATAGAAGAGGCTCGATCGGGGGTGTTCCAGCCCAACAGAGAGAACGACGAGCTTACGCGTGCCCTGGGAAATCCTGAACACCCGGGAAGAACACGAGGCAAGGGCGCTATTCCGTGGTATGAGGGGTTTTCGGACTGGAACGCGGACTACAGAACCCGTGCGAGAAAGAAGATTGCGGAGGACAATAAGAGGAAGATGGAGGAGGAGCAGAGGAAGCGGGACTATGAACGCCTTCAAGGCCTAGAAGCAAGTCAAGCAGAATTGGCAGCTAAATTCCAGCGGCAGCAGGAGCAGATCGACTCACTTAGCCAGCAAAGGGGGTCTCAGCAGCTGCAACAGCTAGCGGATGATCCAGCCTTGGATACCACCGCCCCATCCATGCCGAGAAGCAGCGTGGGTTCCGCCCCGGGCGACGCAGTAGTGCTGGATACATACCCCGTGGATGACATCACGGAGAACACTAACTGCGAGCTACACTTCAAAATGAAGAACATATCCATGAAGGTGGCGGACGCCGTTGCTTTTTCAAATTCCCCCGAGGCAACCTTCCATTGCAACCCGATTCCAGCGGGCTATGCTCGTGTCTTGGTTGATGAGGTGGCGGACCAATATTCGGGGCTAGAGCTTGACATTCCTGGAGGTGACGAGGAGCACACACTCGGAGATGCCAAACATCGTATCATCCTATGGAGAAAGGATTGCATCATTTTTCGAAGGCCACCGACACCGCGTCACCCGACTCCTCGTCGAAGTCCGCCACCGAGTCAGCAGACTCCCGCTCCTCCAAGTCCACCAACGCGTGAGGCCACTCCTCCTCCTCCAAGTCCGGCAAAGTGTCAGGCCACTCCTCCTCCAAGTCCGACACAACGTCAGACGTCCACTCCTCCTCCAAGTCCGGCACAGCTTCAGGCCACTCCTCCTCGCCCAACTCAGCCCCGTCAGCCGTCTCCGCCGCCTCAGCAATCGCAGAAGAGACACCCCGCAGCTATGGTGCGTAGCGGTACGAGTCGAGGTCATAGTACAGGAAGTACAGGCGGAGGCAAGCGATATAAATAAGGTCCAAACCTCAGTACTCCTCTTCCTGTGAGGGCTTACGATAGGACCGAGGAGCAAACCAATGCCATAGTGCGGGCAGAAGTCGACACCCATTTTGGACCGAAACCGCCACCGCCGCCAAGGGAGAAAGTGCCTGTGGAAGTAGTTGACCACTTCATTCGTATGGCTCAACCACCAGCTCCTAAGCCTGTTGACTCAGACTATGAGCGCCACATCAGGAAGTTACATCGACAACGTCTACAGAAGGAGGCGAGCTCGAGCTCGAGCAAACAACAAGCAGTTGTCAAAAAATGTGGGAAAACCGTTGCCCAGCTGGGAAAACAGGCGGCGCAATCGATCCCCCCGCTTGTTGTGCCGCCAACAACACGTGACAGTACGCGCGCCCAATATTATTGTGGCCAAACAGTTTACGTTCCCGAGGTGGGCGATGTGGTAATAACCCAGGAGCATATAATGCAGGCTGAAGAACTCAAGATCACTGTTGGACAACTCCTCGAGATCGAGGACATGCCTCCGATTAGAGAGGAGGAAATAAAACGGAAATTTGTCCGGGGCCAACCTTTGGTCGAGCCAGAAGATGTCAAGAAGCTCCCAACGAGAATGTATAAATTGCATCAATGGTACATGGACATTAGCAAGAGATCCGATCGAGAGTCCCTCATGGTGTATGTCAAGAAGGATGATTACTACCATGAGAAAGCTGTGGCCGTTGAGTATTCTGAACTGTTTCAGTTATACAATCAAGACGCACTCGACAAATCTATCGTCAGTTGCTATTGTCTGTAAGTGATTTCTTTCTGTAATTTAAGTCTCAAGCTAGCTGTAGTGATCCTTTTGATCAATCATTACGTGTAATTATCCTCACTATATTCTTTTCTGTGGTATTATGCAGGATGAAGATGTATGAAATGAGAAAAGGTGGACGCTATGTCATTGGGTTCATTGACCCAAACACCGTTAATGAATACACATAGAAATTAGATCCATATTATGAAAAAGAGGTAGAGGACAGCATGCTAGAGTTCTTCAAGCGCCTCAAATACAATGAAGATATACTACTTCCTTACAACTTCGAGTGAGTCACACTTTCTTGTACTACAAATTCTCTGTTTTTGCCTACTAGCTAGCTACATGTTTTTGCTTACATATGCCCGCTTAATTAAGACATGCAAACGTGTGTGCATGCAGATTTCACTGGATCTTGTGTATCATTAAAGTTGACGCCGGAACAGTTAAAATACTGGACTCGCTACTCACAGCAAAAGCTGACTACAACATCTTGTATGGGATAGTCAACAGGTAATTTCAATCATTATTTATAACTACATATCTCGGCCTATTTAGTTCGTCATTTCATGATATGAACTATTTAATAACCCCTTTATTCATTTTCTTTGTCGGCGGGCAGGGCTTGGGCAAGGTTCATCAGCGTCACGGAAGGCGAATGGAAACCACAGCTGAAATGGTTTCGATCCAAGGTAAGTAATTAAGTAGTACTAGCTAGCTAGCTAGCTGCCATCTCTTTAATTATCATGCTTGATTAATTATTATCTGATCAAATTAAATTCCATTCTCGTAATAAAGGCCCTGAAGCAGGCGCAGGGGACTGATCTGTGTGCATACTGTGTTTGCGAGAACATTCGCATGATGGCGTCCGAAAGGAGCAGATCTCAAAGACAGGAATGGGTACGCTTGTTAGAACACTATTCACAATTTTTACACCATTATCGATATCTAGTCACACAACTAATACACATGCATATTGATCTCCTTCTTAATAGTTCAATGAGGTGCGGGACAAGCTCCTACCAACGGAGCGCGTACAAGCACTTCAAGAGGAAATAGCGGGATTTTTGCTCGACCAGGTCATAAATCCGAAGGGAGAATACTATTACCTGCTACCGCCCCATCGACCAAGTCATGAACCACTTCCAATTGTCTCGTGCCCCGAAGGCACCAATCAGGCTAATGCCACTGGCTCCGAAGGCAACATATGCATATGTAGGAGAAATTGTATATAGCTATACATGTGTGTATGTGTGAATTAATATGGTGGTTTGTGAGACATGATTGATGATATATATATATGATTGGTTCTACTAGAAATTCTATATATATATATATATATATATATATATATATATATATGCATAACATGTACAATGTGTAGTACCATAAAATATCAGCAAACGAAAAAGAATTAAAATGGAAAACACAAAATTAAATGAAAAAAAATCATAAAACCAAAAACCCCCCAAACCATTACCAACCGGTACTAAAGGGCTCCCGGCCCCCGGAGCTGGCTCGTGCCACGTGGTGGCACTTTAGCGCCGGTTCGTGCTGAACCGGTACTAAAGGGGGGGGGGGGGGGGGCTTTAGTGCCGAAATAATAGTGCCGGTTCCATAACCGGCACTAAAAGCCCTTACGAACCGGTGCTATTGCCCGGTTTTCTACTAGTGAACAAAACCAATGGTTTCAAATAAACTTTTCCTCAGATCCAAAAGGATCCCACTAGCAGTATTAACAGCAGGTAAATAGTGCCAATCAAAATTATTAGTCCTATCAATAGCTTTGCGGAAACCCTCAGAAATAATTTCTCTCTTAGTCTCTTGAAACCCAATAAAATCAGGATTAGAACCAACAATAGTATCACAAAGGCACTGAACTTTTTCAGATTGACCAAGACCTCTAATATTCCAAATAAGCCCTATCATCCTAAGAAACTTTGAAAGGGTGGGACATCCCAGATTGATTTCCAGCGAAGAGCACATGATGGACACCAAATAATACTTCACCATTTGTGCAAAGCTTTCGTGTTTCACCCTTCGATCGGGGTCTTGTTTGTGTGCTTGTGGCGCTGCTAATGTCACGTCCACCGTCTCCTTCTTCGTCCTCCACCCTCGACGATGACACCGCCACTCCACCAGTGCCGGCGACGCCACTAGCCACCCTGACGCCGCCATGGCAGACCGCCTCGGACATTGTGGCGTGGCGCAGGACACCCCAGTTCGGATCGAAGGTCGTCGAGATCGACGGGTACTCTGGGCGCGCCAAGTGTGTCGGCACTGGCGGACACATGACCTCCGACGCGTTCGGCGCCGGGGTCTATGACTGGTGCGTGAAGATCTACCCCGACGGCAAGAGTTCGTCCGACGCCGGCTGGGTCTCCGTCTACCTGCAGATCCAGGCTAGCCGCGCCAACGACGACGGCTTGACTGTCATGGCGCGATTCAGCATCTCCTTGCTCGGCCAGGACAGACAAGAGGTGCCGTCGTACAGCAGACGGTGGGCCAAGAATAGATGCTCCCCTTCGCTCCTGAGGAAGAACATGGGTATCGCCGGTTCATAGAGGTTGACGCCTTGAAGGCCTACTTGGAAGACGACGATTGTTTTAGAGTCAGCTGCGAAGTCGTCGTCTACGACATGTACTCCGAACCCGCCATCACCCCGCGGCCCGTCGTCGTCCCGCCGTCCGACCTGCATCGGCAGCTCCTTGCCCTCCTGAGGAGCGAACGGGGAGGGGACGTGACTTTCTCGGTCGGCGGTGAGCTGTTCCCGGCGCACAAGTACATGGTCGCCGCTCGGTCCCCGGTCTTCATGGCGGAGCTCTTTGGCCCGATGATGCATGCGGAAAACCCTTGTGTGGTGCGGGTCGACGACATGGAGCCGAGAGTCTTCGAGGCCATGCTCGAGTTCATCTACACGGACTCGCTGCCCGAGATCGACGCGGGCGAGACGGTGGAGATGGCCCAGCACCTCCTCGTGGCAGCCGACAGGTATGATCTCCGGAGGCTGAAGTTGAACTGCGAGGACATGTTGTGTGACAACATTGACACAAGCACGGCGGCGACCACTCTAACGCTGGCCGAGCAGCATGGTTGTCGCGGGCTCAAGGAGGCGTGCATGTACTACCTCGCATCGCCTGGCAACCTGGATGCGGTCATGGCGAGCGACGGCTTTGTACACCTGACGAAGAGCTGCCCCGCCCTCCACAGGGCCATCGTCGACCAGGCGGGCGCCGTGTCTGGGTCACACATTGTCACGATAGTCGGCTACTCCCATACCAAAACGCTCGGCTACGGCAATTGCCTCACGTCCACGGTGTTCGTCATCGGAGGCCGTCGCTGGTGCATGGAGTACTACCCCGACGGCCATAGCCCAGAACACGCCGACTGGATATCCGTCCTTATCGGGCTTGATCGCTCCGATCCCATTCAGGGCACCACCGCCGAAGCACGGTACGAGATCAGTTTGCTTGCCTTTGACGGGAGCCCGTTGGCGCCGTGTAGAATCGCTAGCAAGGGACGATGCAAGTTCACCGGCAGAGGGAAGCGGGGCGGTGAACTTGTGGAGAGGAAGGTCCTGGAGGAATCGGGCTACCTGAATGATGATGCTTTTAGTATCAGGTGTGATATCACCATGGCAAAGTGAGGAGGTCTTGAGTGGCGACCTAGAAATAAAGTACCTGATCTGTTTGTTGAGCAAATGCTATCGCCAGTAACGACGGACAATGGATGGATGCAAGTTACATAGCATACATTGTAGAATGGCATTTCTCTACACATACTATGCGAACATGTCTATTGTGTTGGTGAGAAAAAAGGGAGCGTCTATGTGACAGGTGCCTGATTTTTGTTGTTGTTCTGGTTACTTTTTTTTTTGCCTTACGATTTGCTTCCAGCGGCAACACCTAGATCAAGAGAGAAAATGTGCAAAATAGTTTTTCTAACGCAACCGCTACATAGAGGTGAAGCATCAACTATTCAGGGTTTGCTTCGAGATTCTTCACACCTTCGCGTGTATTCACCGGTAAATCATTTGTCATGAAAGCGGAAAATTCAGCGGTTCTGCTAGGTACTGGTAGATCCTGGGCCATTCATCCAGTTCTCAAGATTCGTGCGTCATAATAATGTATAACTTGCGAATTGTTTTTCAAATGAAATACACGCCAGCACACAGATGGCGCGGTAGGTCCCATACTTTTCAGTCAAATGGTACAATATGTTTTTTTTTTCAGTCAGTCAGATGGTACAATACTTGCATGCATACGCTGCCCATTCTCTCTCTTCTCCCTCCCAAACAATTGCACCCACTATTTCACCTTTGCTAACTTAATTCGCTCATATCTTTTAAACCAAATTCTGATTTCATCTTTTTTATACATATTTTTGAACTCATGTTGCAAAGGCCTTTAAAACAAGAACTTGACGCTGACAACCAGCAGTGGAGGCGTTGAACGCTGAGGAACTCCATGGTCGGCAAGCAGCCGCCAAGGAATCTGCGGGGCGACGGCGGCAGCGACGGGTACACGCCGGTGTCTATGACGCCGATGACGACATCGGAGGCGTGGTTGGATGCCGGGAGCAGCCCCGATGTGCACGCCGGGGCCGAGCTCGCCGGCTGGGCAGCGGGAGGCCGAGGCTAGATCTTGTCCAACACCGGACCTTATCCTCTTAGACCATTTTACAATTTAGTCCATGCTATTGTGTCTATTCGTGATTTGTTATATTGTGCCGCGTCACCCAGTTTAGCGGGACCCACCTGTCATAGTCGGGCTTAAAACGACCGAACCGGGCGAGTAGTGTTTTTTGCAAAAAAAAAAGTTGCCTTGAAATTAGTGGTTTTTGACACAAAACTATAAAATTGTGGTTTCTGCAACCCTAGCCTTCAATATCGATATTTTCTGCAATTCAAGAGAGGACAATGACCCGATAGCGCTGATGAGAGCCCATTCAAAAAGCAACCGGGAAACAGAGTGTGCCATTCGACCGAACCAAAGAATCGTATCGATTTTGCATAGGATGGTGTTTTGTTTATCCTTCAACCATGTGTATGCACGACCATTAAGCAGAATATCGCTGAGAAGATCATCAACCATCCTTCTAAACTTACCCATCAAGCGTCCGTTGAGATTTTGATTGTCTTTTTCTTTGGCCACAAGAATGAGATTGAAATCTCACATGATTGCCCATGGACCTTGAGTGGTGGTACCTATTTTTTTAGCTCCTCCAGAAAACAATATCTGTCCCCCCTTGTGGTCCGTACACTGATGTGACCCATAAATTGGAGGAATCACCATAGTAATTAAACTAAACCAAGACAGAGAATTGCCCGACAAAATGTGAGTCAGCAACAACCTTAAAGAATCCCACGCGTTAAGTATACCACGACGAGTCCCATCAGAAGGCAGGTAACGAAAATCATCAAAAGCTGGGCCAAGACATTACCAAACCAAGTAAGGAGGAAGAATAGAATTCAGTTTTCGTTTCCTGGAGGCAAACGGTAGCTGCATATGCAGCAATGACCGTATTTCTTAAAGTAGAGCGACACGTAGCCGCATTCAGGCCGCACACATTCCAACATAGAATGTTCAAATTATTTCTGTCCATGAACAAAGATGACTGAAAACACCAAAGATCTACACTGTTATGTCCCCAAAGGAACGGTAGCCCCTCACCAGCTGAACCCACTTCTGGCACAATGATCTTGAAAAGTTTGGCCACCTCGTTGATTTCTTCTAGAGATAGTTCCTTTTGGAACATGGCCTTGAGTGAACATAGGCCAAACATAGTCCTGATGTTTATATTTATCACTATTTTCCTTGTCGTTCTGATATGCGTCTTACCCATGCAACACTAACTGTTATGACCATGGAACCTGTTGATTGGTTGAGGCTAACATGTTGATTCATAATCTGGTATCCGTGGGAATTGTTGCTGTGTTGTACGAGAGACTTTTGTCTAACATGTTAACGTTGTGTGCTTTCGTTCAACAGATGAAGATCGGTGTTAGTATGAGATTCCCGGGCATGTGCGTGCACTACTCTCCTGAGGTCATGGAATCAGATACGGTTTACAATGTGAAGGCTAGGATTAAAGGCAATGCTGGGCCTCCCTACAGACATGCAGATAAGAGTATAACGATAAGCAGCTTGTGGACGGCTGCACCCTGAAGGAGCAGAACATCCAGAGTGGAGCCCAACTTGTCGTCCGAGTATGGAGCCAGATCCTTGTCAAGAGACTGACTGGCTAGCTGATTGAGTTATCGATCGATGGTCACTTTTCAGACACCACCATATATACAGTCTAAAGGAGAAGATTCATGATAATATTGGACTTGCCCCATGTGTGCAGCGCCTCGTCTACAATGGGAAGTGGCTGGAGGACGCCCGCACCTTGGCCGACTACAACATCTGTCCTTATGAGTCCACTACCATTCGTCTTGCATTGAAACTCCTTGGGAGCTGATATTGACAAGGCCACCAGGAATGCGAGCGAGTAGTATGACGCCACAGTTCAGCTGTTGATGTCTATTTGTCTGCGGTTTTTGGTGCCCACATATCACCTGGGACATAAGGAACTAAATCGTTGATTTTGCCATGCTTTACAACGATATTGTGAGCGACTCGGACCAACTAGATTGTCGATTGCGCGTACCAAGTGAATGAGACAGCCATTATTTGCACCAACTAAATTGTGACTAAGGTAAGCTCAGTATGCTCCACCAGGAAAAGAAAGGACCGAGGGGGTCTGGGGGTGGAAGATATTGAAATTAGCTCCTGAATAGGGGAATTGTGTGACATGACTATACATTTGTTTTTTTGTTTGAGGGAAATGCCATCATGGCAGTTTATATTTCATGTGAAAAAAGAGCTACATCGTTTGACAAAGTGTCAAGCAAGAAAACAGGAGGCTCGAACTGCCACACAATAGTCCGTGAGTCCTCCGACATAGTAGCCAACAAATCTGCCGCCATATTGGCTTCCCTTGGACAATGATAGAAATTAGCAGAATTAAAGTTACAACAAATAAAAGAGCACTCCTCGTAGATAGCTGCTGCCAGCCCTAGTGAGTTGCCTCCATTGAGCATCACTTGGGTTACTTCCATGCAGTCAGCCTCGATCACCAGGTTGTTGCAACCTATATCATTCGCCCGAATTAGTCCGTCTCGTAGCCCTCTGGCCTCCGCCGTCGCTGCGTCCTCGACGTACTGTATATTACTACAAGATGCAGCGATGAACATCCCACAGGCGTCTCGGAAAATTGCGCCTGTCCCTCCCGATCCACTATCCTCGGAGAAGAATGCACGTTGAGTTTCACAAATCCCACGCTCGGCTTAGTCCATCCATGTCTTTTGATTTGCCCTGAACCCTTCTTTTTTGCTCGTGAAAAGTTCTTTCACAGTGTGGAGATTGCTTGAGCTGCTCTTGTTGACTCCTGTAGCGGTTCCCCATGTGTATATTTTCTCCGCTCCCATCAACAGTACCAAACTGCTGTTGCAATTAGTTCCTTGCAATTCACATCAGGAAGAAAAGATGCTGGCGTAGATGGTGCAAGTAATAAGTCAGCTAGCACTGACGAGCCTTCCCTCTCCAACACATAGGTCATTGATCTTGCTAGCCATACCCAGCAACGTCCAAATTTCTTGGACTCTTGAGCACTTGAAAAAAGTGTGTCTCAAGCTCTCGCAGTTCTGTCCGGATATAGGGTATTGTGAACTAGTAATTATGTGACGATTTGCCATAATACCACGACATGGAATTGCCCCAAAGAGTGCTCTCCAGTAGTGGATTTGCACCTTTGCTGGAACTCGAAGTTTCCATAGGATACCCCATATAGGACTAGTACTTGAGGAAATCATGGAATTGGTTCTCCTCAACTTCCGTCCATGGTGTTGCTCCCACTCCATATGCTATGCTGTTTTGACTGTGAAAATCCCAGTACGGTTGTAGTGCCATGAAACAAAGTCATCCATCATTCCAATAGCAAGAGGAATATTCAGAATTCTTTGGGCATCAATAGGCCAAAATATATCCCTGATTAGCTGCTCATCCCATTCCCTACTTTCTGTGTTAATATGCTCAGAAACTTTAGTAATAATTATATTGCCTCTCCATGTCATCACTCTCCTGTCCGGGCTACTAGGAACCCACGGATCGTCCCATATATTTATTTTTGTTCCATCTACTCTCCAGATGTGGCCTCTTTCAAAAGTTTGGATACCGCTCCAAAGATTCTGCCATGTATAGGAACTACCCTTTTTAAGGCTGCATTTTAGGATGTCCCCATCTGGGAAATACTTGGCTCTTAATACTCTAGCACACAAAGAATCTGGTTCTGATAGGACTCTCCAACATTGTTTTGCCAACAACGCCAAATTAAAACAGTGAAGATCTCTGAAACCCATACCTCCGTTCCTCTTTGGGACACACATTTTCCACCACGCAAACCAGTGGCGTAGCTAGGGGGTGGCCAGGGTGGTCCATGGACCACCCTGGAATTCCTCCATAGCTTATGTATAGTGTAGTAAAAAACATTTCGTTTAAAATAAAACAAAACTTGTGTAAATATTTTTATTACTGGACCGCCCTGACAAATCGGGCTGGCTACGCCACTCACGCAAACCAGTGCATATGCTTCTTCACATCCTCATCTCCCCACCAGTATTGGGACATAGCAGTAGTTATCCCATTGCATACTTGTTTAGGTAGCTTGAAGACTGACATTGCGTATGACGGTATAGCTTGCACGATGGCTTTCAATAAAATTTCCTTACCCCCAAAAGATAGTAATTTTTCCCTCCAACCTCTGATTCTACTCAAAACTCTATCCACAAGATGCTGAAAACAATCAATTCTATCCATGCCCACAATTGGAGGCAGGCCCAAATATTTATCAGTTATCGCCTCCACCATTATGTTCAGCGAAATACATACTTCGGCCCTAGTGTCCACTGGTGTACAAGGACTGAAGAAGATACTGGACTTTGCTCCACTCACCATCTGGCCAGAAGCGGTACAATAGTCATCAAGCGCACGACGGAGACTGGCTGCATTGGTGGCGTCCTCTCTCATGAGATTAAGTGAGTCATCTGCGAACAAAAGATGGGACACTGCTGGCGCATCCCTGCATACTTTAACCCCCACCATATTGCCGCACTCCTCCTCATGCATTAGTAAGCAAGATAGGGCCTCAGCACAAAGTAAAAACAGATATGGTGATAGCGGGTCTCCTTGACGGAGCCCCCTAGTAGGTGTAAAGTAATCTGTAAGAGAATTATTCACTCTAATCTGGTATTTGACTGACCGCACACACTCCAAGATAAGTGCCACCCATGCATTAGAGAAGCCCAGACGGAGGAGTACCCTTTCTAGGAACACCCATTCGACCCTATCGTATTTTTTGTGCATATCCAGTTTAACCGCACACACTCCATATTTTCCTTTTACCTTTCTCTTGATTGCGTGATATGATTCAAAAGCCACCAAGAAGTTTGACTATACATTTGTTATTGTGTAGTAACTGCAGTCCAAATATTTTGTCTTAACTTGAGATAAAACCCAATGACTAACCCTTTTGAAAAGACTTGGTGAGAACTAAGAGACTTTTCATTAGGCAACATTTTTTTGATAATGATTAGAAAATTCGGAGTCCCATGTTCATGTATTCCATATGCAATGGGCACAATACCATAAGTACACATATATTAAACATTAATAAAAGTGCTACATGTAAGTGCATCTAGTGCCCCTTAGTGATTTTGGTGTATTGAAGACTTATAGGTTAAGAGACTAATGAGTTTATGAGTGTATACAGGTCTATAAGTCTATGAGGAGTTTGATATTTATGGAGAAAGTCGACCCCTAAAAATGAAGTTCTTCGATTGAAGACTTTGGATTTCTGAAGACTTTCTGAAGACTTTGGAAGTGAAGAAATTGATGTGACCTTGAAGACTTGGCATTCATTCGAGGAACATGGAGCGTGAAGACTTTTGTTTCCATAGTTTCATTTTCTCTTTCTTGAGTCATAGGAAACACCGTAGTGTTAAAGGGGGTCGAGAAAATACTAAGGAAACATTCCCATGTGATGCTCAACTCAAAATCCTACACCTATCAATCCCTTCGAGTGAAGCCATTGGAAATCTCATATAGTTCAGTCATATTCTTCAGTGACAGAGACGAAGTTCTTCTGGTCTCTGAGGAATTTGTTCTGACTGAGGAGTTAGGAATTCACCAGTGCGGATTGCCTACACAGTGAGGAACATGATAGCCCTGAGGAATTTAAGCCTCAAATATCCGACCGTTGCTATGCCTTGTGCTAGCTGTCTGAAAATATCTACCCACCTAACGGTCATATCATTGAAGGGCATTTATGTCTTATCATGTCGGTCTGCTCCCTAGGCTATAAATAGCCTCCCCCTACAACCACTAGCTGGTTGACTGCTCCGAGAGAAACTGACACTTGTCATTTGAGAGCATCCCATCCTCCGAGGACTTTGAGCGAAAATCATCAAGTGAGGAAAACCCAAACCCAAACACCTACAAACCCAAAGTGATTGAGCATCACTGAAGAGATTGATCCTGCGTGGATCCGACGCTTGTTACCTTTGAAGACTGTGCTTCTTCCAGACGGTTAGGCGTCATGGTCTAGAGAATCCAAGAGGAATTGTGGATCGCCAAGTGACCGAGTCTGTGAAGGTTTGGAAGTCACCTGAAGACTTACCACGAGTGATTGGACGAGGTCTGTGTGATATTAGCTCAAGGAGAATACGGTGGGGACCGTGTGTCTGGGACTGTGTCTCCTCAGGTTTAAATACCTAGTCGCTCCAACCAGACGTATAACTGAGACAACAATTGGAACTGGTCTACCAAATCATTGTCTTCACCAAGCTTACTGGTTCTATTTCTTCAACTCTTTCATTTCCTCATAACTGTGTTGTGCACTTGTTCAATCTGTGTTTGAAGACTTTGACTGAAGACTTTCTCAATTTCCTCAGTTCAATTTCTTCAGTTTGTTTGTCTTCATCTTGTGTTATCCTGTGTTTACGCTTTTTGTATTCTGTGATCGTCTTCATTTCATCATGATGACCATGCTTGTGTTCTGTTATGTTTACTTTTGAGTACTTATTCTGCTGCAAGTAGTTTTTCGCTAAGGAATTTCCTCATCCGCAAATTCCTCAGTGAAGAATTCATAAAAATCGCCTATTCACCCCCCCTCTAATCGATATAACGCATTTTCAATTGGTATCAGAGCAAGGTACTCCCTTGTTCTGTATGATTTTGGTTTAACTGCCTGGAGTTTTAGTTATGTCGACTGCAGGTATGATCAAGGTCTCTGCTGGGTGTCCTACCTTCGATGGGACGGACTACCCATACTGAAAAAATGATGCATCTCAATATGGCTTTGTTATGATTACTCTCGTTACACATGGGTACATATTGTCACTTATAAACATAAAGTGTAGGAAGTCTTCAAACGATTTTCTTCGAGGGCTTCAACCAACTTCGGTATGAAGATCAAGCACATCAGAAGTGACAATGGAACTGAGTTCAAGAATTCTGGTCTTGATGACTATCTTGATGAACTCGGTATTACTCATGAGCGTCCTTGTGTTCTGTTATGTTTACTCTTCAGTACTTATTCTGTTGCAAGTAGTTCTTCGTCAAGGAATTTCCTCACCCGCAAATTCCTTAGTGAAGAATTCATAAAAATCGTCTATTCACCTCCCCTCTAGTCGATATAACGCACTTTCACTATCGGATGATAATTTCTCGTCCGATACATGTACGGCATCGACACTGAGCCGTGACCCTTTGATCCAACGTGAGAAGGAAATATGATTATACATGACAGTATTGGACGGAAATCCGGCATAGAAGGTCGCATATGAAGCAATTTCGAAAGACACACGAGACTAGTTGTACACCCTATAAATGTACCTGGTATTGGTTACTCCATTGATTAATTTCAACTGGATCACCACGCTCACATTACCACTGCTTAATTATTGAGCGATGGAACTCACTCTTATTCAGCAAACCAGGCATCACACAAGATTATACTATTTGCTGATACTTTCCTGGTCTCCACACTCTCCACTCAACACTCTCTCTAGCTACTTTGCCATGGCGATATCACACCTGATACTGAAAGCATCCTCATTAAGGTGGCTCGATTCCTCCAGGACCTTTCCTCTTCACGAGTTGCCGCCCTGTGTTTTGCGTCTGGAGAACTTGCATAGTTTCTTGCTAGTGATTCTGCACGATGCCACCGGGCCGTCGAGGGTGAGCAAACTGATCCCATACCATGCTTTGGTGGCGGTGGCTGGAGTGGCGTCGGAGTGATCAAGCCCGAAAAAGATGGATATCTAGCCCGCGTGTTCCGAATTGTGGTCGTTAGGGTAGTACTCCACGCACCAGCGCCGGCCTCCTACGACGAAATCTGTGGATGTGAGGTAATTGTGGAAGCCGCCGAGCGTTTTGGTTTTAGAGTAGCCGATAATCTTGAGAACGTGAGACACATAATTGGTCAGGTCGACGATGTCCATGTGGAGGGCGGGGCAGTTCCGAAAAAGTTTTTTTTTACCGGAGTCGGGATGTATCGGTGCTTGATCCACCGTCCACGCATGTCGTCAAGATTGATGCCATCTGACACAGTATAAACATGCAAACTCTTATACCCGCTGAATACAACTGACAAGTACTGACATAGACCCATGTGTGCAACTTTTTGCATGGTAGGCAGTGTGTGGAGATTACATCTATTCTAAAGTATTCTTTCTCTCTCTCTCTCTCTCTCTCTCCATGCGGAAGACTTCTATTTACTTTCATATTGAAATTTTGGATGATAAATATCTTTTGAACCATAACCCTGTTTTTAATTTTTTTTAATATATTATAATTCATAGCGAAAAGATCTTCAGAACAAGATCAATCAAGGATACATTTGAACTAGTTTTAATTTTTCTGTTTCACTCAGTTCGAAAGAATATAATTTCACTCATTTCAAAATAAGTATTGCACTAATTTGAAAAGGCACAGTTCACAAACTGGAATATGGAACTTACAAACTAACTTCACCCATTTGATTTCACTTGTTTTAAATAGCTCATTTTAGTTATTTAAAGAAACCAATTTCACTCAATTGAAAAAACAAATTCACTCGCTTCATAATACAGATTTTGCTCGTTTCAAAAATTATATTTCACTCATTTTAAGAAACCATTTCACTCATTCAAACAATGATTTCACTTGTTTCATAAAATTGCTTTCACTCAATTCAAAAAACCTGTCTCACTTAATTCATAAAAAAGTATTTCACTTCTTCGAAAAAAGTATTTCACTAATTTGAAAAGGCACATTTCACTCCTTTGAGAAAACACTTGCACTTATTTCAAATAAACCGATTTCACTTATTTCAGAACACATATTTCGCTAAGTTCACGTATTTCAAAAACACATGATTCGTATATTTGAAAAATAACAATCTCACATATTTCAAATAACCGATTTCACTCATTTTAGATAAAATAATTTCACACAATTAAGAAAACAAGTTTCGGTCGTTTGAAAATACATATTTCACTCAGTAAAAAAGCTTATTTTGCAAAAGTGAGTTTGTTCATTTTAAAACACATATTTCACTTGTATCAAATAACTAGTTTCAAACTTTGAAATAAAAACTTCTACGTATTTCACACCGGAACATCTGTCATGTGTATGCAAAAAAAGATTTCACTCACTTCAAAAAATGAATTTCACTTGTTTTAGAAAGGTTATTTCACTTATTTCAAAATAACTATCATTTGTAAAATAATTTCACTCGCTTCAAAACTATATTTCACTCAGTTCAAAAATAATTTCACTAATTTCAAAACACAGATTTTTAACATAGTTCATTCAACATAAATTTGATTGAAACGGTGAAATTGAAACTAGTTTAAATGCATTGAAGATTGGTGTTGTTCAAAAGGTCTCGTCGCTAGGAATTCAAATATAGAAACAGCAAAATTTCAGTCAGTTTCACATTTCACTAGATTCATAAAACACATTACACCCATTTACAAAAGTTAGATTTCACTCATTTTAGAAATCACATTTCACTATATTTAACGTATTTCACAACGAAATATGTGTCATGTGTATGGAAAACAAATTTCACTCATCTAAAGAAAATAATTTCACACGGTTGAGAAAACATACTTCACTCCGTTGAGAAAACATATTTCAAAATTGATTCACTCCATGAAAAAAATTAATTTCAATTATTTCAAAAAACCTATTTCGCTTGTTTCAGAAACCTAATTTCAGTCATTTGAAATGTTGAAATTAAAACATGTTTGAAATGCATCCAAATTTGGTCTTATACTAAAGCTCTTGGCTTCAGGAATTCAAATATATAAAATATTTCAAAAATAACAGTATGGTTTAAAAGAGAGAAATGATTGAAAATCCTCAAGAGAAAATAAAAGGAAATGATTTGTACCACGGCACCACATGCAACGTCAGGATAGACTCTCTCTCACACCTGACATGTGTCCCATCGATCTGACATTGATTTGACATAATGGTGAATACAGCGGCCCAGAAGATGGAATACACTGATATATAAACATGTGGGCCATCGAGCGGCACGAATTGCAAACAACGCCAACGGCAGATGCGGCTCTGGTACATCCCGCCTCCGGTTAAAAGGAGTTTGCGGGGGCAGTTCTCTGTCAGGTGTGGAAAGCCGTCGCTCAACATGACGACCTCCAGGTGCCCGCGCCGAGAGGTACAATATGCATGCGTCCTTCAACCCACCACAACCATGCTGCTCGGCCAGCGTTAGGGTGGTCGCTGTCGTGCGCGTGTCAATGTTGCCACACAACATGTCCTTGCAGATCGACTTCAAACTTTGGAGATCATACCTATCGGCCGCCACGAGGAGGTCTTGGGCCATCTCCAGCGTCTCACTGCCGTCAATCTCCGGCAGCGAGTCGCTGTAGATGAACTCGAGCATGGCCTCGAAGACACTCGGCTCCATGTCGTCTACCCGCACTACAGGACTGTTCTTCGCTTGCATTGGGCCGAAGAGCTCCGCCATGAACACGGGGGACCGAGCGGCGAGCATGTACTTGTGCGCTGTGAACAGCTCGCCGCCCACAGAGAATGCCACGTCCCCTCCCCGTCCGCTGCTCAAGAGGGCAAGGAGCTGCCGGTGCAGGTCGGACGGTGCCAGGATGACGGGCAGCGGGGCGAGAGCGGGTTCGGCGCAAATGCCGTAGAGGAGGATATTAATTGCACCTGACTCTGACTCTGAATCGATGCTGGTCTCCCAGGTAGCCATGCAAGGCGCCAGCCTCGATGAAGCGGCGGTATCCCCATTCGTCCCCGGGAGCAAAGGCGCGGATCTGGCCCCACTGTCTGCTGTAGGATGGCACCTCTCGCCTGTCTTGTCCGAGTAAGCAGATGCTGAATCGCGCCATGACGGTGTAGCCGTTGTCGTTAGCGCGGCTAGCCCGGATCTGCAGGTAGACGGAGATCCAGCCACTGCCGGCCGCGGACGAATCCTTGCCGTCGGGGCTAGATCTGCACAGGCCAGTACAGACGAGACCCTGATTGAACTGAAGCTAACCTAGAAGACAAAGACTTTGCATAAATGGCGGCGTATATATTGTTGGTTTCCATCCATGAATATATCAGGAGCATTCTCACGCGCGATATACAAAGTATAGTAGGGTAACTATTGCGCTAGGCGCTAGCTGCCGCGATCAGATGGCCATAGCCCACAGAATTATTAAGATCAACTACGGGAGTAAGGAAAGGAAGGAATAACAGTCGTATACGAAAACAGGCCCATCTTCGGGCCGGTAACTCGGACGATGGCTTCCTGATGTTCCATTGGTACATAACCGGCAACAACACGGTACTTAACCCGTTAACATGTAACGACATCCAATTTGCATATGACGGAAAATTAGCCCCCAGCTGCCCCTGCCCCTGCCCCACCAGTGGGACCCCCGACTTAACTCGGCTTTACGGAAGAGGAAAAAAAAATGAAACCATATCCCTTGATCCGCCGCACAAGCTCCCGAGCTCGCGGGCATGGCGATGGCAGAGGCGGAAAGCAATGGCTTCGAGTTCCTGTCGGATCCCGTGGACAGGTATGTTCCCTTCACTTTTCTTTCGCCTCGCCGTCCAAGTTGGCGGTCCAAGTTGCCGGCGGCACCGTACAGGAAGACATCCAACTATTGCGGTCGCTTTGATTTTTGGTAGATTTCCGCCGATGGATCTATCCCACGACAACTCCCTGGAGCATGACGAAGGCGCTGAAGTTCTTATCCCCGCCCGGTCAGATTCCAGCATGGGCGACGCTGGGGATGCAGCACTCACAGTGGATGCTGATCTGAACAGTACTTGCGAAACCGTCGCCCTGACGGTGGCACCTTCAGAGACGTCAACAGGGAGGGACGATCCTCAGGCGCCTGGATGGACAAGGAGGTATACCCTCTCAATCGCTCCGGTTTGCCCAGTTCGTACTTGTTCTGAATTTTTATTTCCATTGCAATATATGACTGACAACCTACATATGGAACTCCATATCACATAAAGCGGACCGCTGCAGCCATAGGTTATGAGCGAATTGTTGGTTTGCATGCTTGCTTCCGACCATCTGACAAGAGTTCTCGTCTATGCAGAGTCCGTGTTGGAAGAGCACCAACTACATCTCATGTTGCTAATTCTTCTTTGCGTCAATGCAGACATCCCCAGTAATGAAAATGAATGCACCACTTGAAATGCATGCCAGTGAGATATACACCCGGGTTATGTTCGATAAGTTTGGCGATGTTGTGTATGAATCAATGCAGTACAAAGTAGAAGAGGTCTGCAAGGGAGAAACTTATTTGGTACGGCGATACCATCCAGAAAAACATGAGAAATGGTGCAGAGTAGTGTACAGGGTAGAAGTTGACAAACTAGCAGACAAACTGAGGTGTGAGTGTGCTTACTTCGAGCACACAGGCTTGCTTTGCTGCCATTCAGTGAAGGTACCAAAAAAAAGACAAACTTTCCCATCAGTTAGAATACCATAACTTACTATGATTTCTGCTTTGCAGGTCCTCGACTTCCTTGGTATAGACCGTATACCAGCACAACATATTTTGAAACGATGGACAAAGGACGCACGAGATGTTCTACCAAATCATCTATCACACCTCCAGAAGGACAACATTTCCCTGAACTCAATTACATTCAGGCACTCAAACTTGTACACTCATGCTCTCGAAGTTGTGCGCTTGGGTGATTCCAACACAGAAGCATACAAGTGTGCCATGGATATCCTAAAGAAAGCAATGGACACATTGACTCCAATAGCAGCCTTGCAGGATGGTATGGGCTTGGAAGCAAGAATTGAGACACAAAAAATAAAACAAAAAGATTTGGTTCCCCTGTCTGTCCCCTACAACACAGCGTGCAGTGATGCTGAAGGAAGTGCAGTTGGTAATTTCAGTGGCCTTAGAGCTCCAGAACACAAACGGAAACCAGGGCGACCAACCACCAGCAGGGACAAACCTCCATACGACGACCGGAGTGCAAAGAATAAGTCACACACTCCTAATGTGCATGCTGCGAATGGTTGTGGCACAAGTAAGCGAACTCGCTTCTGTAGTATATGCCGGGAACCAGGGCACAAGAGCCCCACATGCCCGAAGAGAGGTGACATGCCTCACAAAGAGAGGAAAGAAGAAAAATGCTCAAATTGTGGGGTTGGTGGCCACAGGAAGAATACTTGCAACAAGACTAAGGTCATCCTGCATGTTGTTCCATCTAGTGGATTCGACCCAAGCACCATCTGTGAATGATTATACTCTACATTGCAAATCTATCTTGATGAGGGCTCTGCAGCCATTCGTTTGCAAAACGAGAAAAGAAATTGTTAAAAAACAGTTGGTAGTTTTCCGTCCTCTGAGGTGTATCAGTATGCTTCATGCAGAAATAATGTTTCAATTTGTTGTTTTCATAAATTAGTAGCTGTGGTTGTTTTCCAGCCTGCAGTCGCTTCCCTGTAAAGAACAGATGGTGGTTCTCTGTCTTTTGAGATGTATCATCAGTATGCTTCATGCAGACATAAATGTTTGAATTTGTTGTTTTCATGAATTAGTAGCTGTGGTTGTTTTGCAGCCTGATGTCTCTCCACCTCCGTCCGTGCTTCCGGTACACCTTTGCTTCCGCCCTTAATGTCGTCCCTCCGCTAGAAACAAACGTCGTCCCTCTCCCATCTCCCCTCCCATTAAAATATCCGTAGACTACTGTGGCAATATACATCACGCGCTAAAGGCATCTCTAGCCGCGCCTCCAGGAAGGCCTTCCCAGGCGTTTTTCATGCGCCGGCGCCGAAAAATCGGCCCAGTCGTGCCCCCAGGAGCCCGATTTTCGCCAGCCTGGGCCGAAAACAGCGCCGGCGGACCCAGGCCGAACCCGGCGCACTGGGGGGCGCCCGGGGGCGTCGGGCGAACTTTTTTGGCGCGAAAAAGCCGCGGGCCCGCCGCGTCAGCAACACGGCTCTCTTCTCGCCCCTTCATCGTCCTCATCGCCTCGTTTCCCGCGGAGAATCAATGCCAAAGCTGCCGCGCTGCCGCGCCGGTCAGGCTGCGCCATTGATGCCTCACGGGCGGCGCAGTGAAGGCCGGACGACGCGCGTCCCTCGCCCTCCCTCGCCCGCCACGCGTAACACGGCGGCCACGCGTACGGGCGGCGTCTCGGCCTATATAAGACGCGCACCAGCGTGCTCGGCGACCACACTCTCTCGCCGTCGTCGTTCCTCCCTCTCTTCTCTTTCGCCGTCGTTTCTCCCTCTCCTCTCTCTCGCCGTCTCCACCCATGGCCGAGCGCTTCCCTGGTGACGGCGCGGCGGCGAACGGTTTTGGCCGCCGCCATCTCCACGAAGACGAGGCTCGCCTCCTTTACGAGGCCGGGTACCCGGTCCCGCCGGACATGCGGGTGCCCGACGCGTGGAGGATCAGCGCCGGCGGCGTGCCGGTGCCACCACCACCCACCGGGGCGGCGCGGCGTGCGGAGATCACACGCATCCGCGCGTCCCTACCGCGGTCGGCGAGGGAGGGGCCACGGTACGTCCCCGACAGCCCGCTCTGGGAGTCCTACTTCCGCCGCTGTCACGCCGAGCAGCTCGAGGCCACCAACGGCGTCGAGCCCTCCGGCAGGCTCAACTCCAACGGCCGGCGCTGGTGGTGGGGCGTGCCCGGGCGCACGTTGGAGGCCGTCCTCGAGTACATCGAGGGCGGCAACACGTCGCCCCTCGAATACCCCGATCCCCCGTCCTTCTCACGCCGCCGGGGAAGTTCCTGGACCCCGAGGCACATGGAGGCCGGGGGGTCCTCCTCGTCGTCCGGCGGCTCGCCCTGCCTCCGCCCCGTCAAGCCGGAGCCCCAGGACACGCCGGTCAGTGCCCGCACGCGCAGCTCCGGCGTCCGCATCGGCGGCGCCAACGCCTCCCCACCCACCGGCCACTTCGTCCTCGTCAAGCCCAAGCCGGAGCGCGGCCTCCCGCGGAGTACGAGGAGATAGCCCGGCGCGGCATCTCCGACGAGGACGCCCTGCGCTGGGCGCGGGACGACTACCTCCGCGACGAGATGGTCCGGCAGCGCCGGGCCCTGGAGGAGATCGCCGCCCGCAAGCGTGGGCGCGAGGACGAGCACGGCGTCGTGGTCCTCGACAGCGACGACGACGACGACGCCCCCGGACCGTCCAACCCGCCGCGCCAACCGAGGGAGGGATGCAGCTGGGGCGACGGAGGCGCAGGCGGGGGCGGCGGCGACGACGACGACGACGACGGCGGCAACTACACGCGGTACTACCGCCTCCTTGGCATGTAAACCGCGTGGGCGGGCGGCGAGGCGGGCGGCGAGGGGGACGGCGGGGTAGCTCGCTGAAGTTTATTTTTCTTTTTTGTAAAATATGTTTAAGTTTGAACGAACTCGCCGATGTTTGCTTAAATTTCAGTCGTGTTTGCGCCGTATTTGAATTTTTAAAAAAAACGTGGGGCGCCGCGACTGAGGGGCATCACGCCCCCAGTACGCGGTTTAGCGCCGGCACGCCTCCAGGAAGCAATTTTTAGACGTCCTGGGGAGGCCGAACGGCTGGAAATGCCCTAATACTCTGGCCCCGATGGATGCCAGCCGATTCCGTGAGCAGGCGCGGACGAGCGCTCTTGCGAATTATCGAGGAATCACGGCCTAAAAACGTTATTGTTGTAATTCATGCTTGTCACCGCTCATGCATATTGGCCGCTGGGCCAAACACCACTTGACGTACTCGGTGTCGTCCGGCTGACGACGGCGTCGACCCCGTCCGGGATGGGGAGGATAATAAGTTGGAGCCCCGAAGTACCCCTCCTCCGCCTCATCACTTTCATCATCTTCCCAGTTGTCGATCTCGTCCGCTGCCAGACGCGAGCACGTCATCTCCCTAAGGCCGACGTCGCACCGGACCACGAGGAAGTCGTCGCGGATCAGATGCTCCAGCTCTTCCCTCCCAATGAACTCCTCGTGGCCGCATCCCGGGCCTTCTTCGTTGCCGGCAGCGGCAGGGCTCCTGAAGGCGCGCATGCGCGGGCGGGTGGAGTAAAAGGGGTGGTAGTAATGGTCGTCGACTTCGGGTTCGAGGATGCCGGTGAAGGAGCCGGTCTCGGCCGGGAGCTCGTACGCGGTGTTGCCGGCGTGGTCCAGCAGGCTGAACTTGTACCACGCCTGGACGGGACGCCGGGTGCGGTCGTCGGTGAGTTGGATGTAGACAGAGGCGTGGTTGGATCTCGGGGCGGCGTCGCGGCCGTTAGGGTAGTAGTCCATGCGCCAGGACTCGCTGCCGACAGTGAAGCCCATGGAGGAGATCTTCTCGCCGGGGAGGACCGTCTTGGCCTGCGAGTAGCCGTCGATGCGCAGCAGGTGGAAGCCGCTCGCCGCTTTGGCAACGACGCTGGTGGCCGACCGCGACAAACGGCCAACGCCGGCGGCGGACATGGTTTAATTTGGTTGCGTTCGATCGACCTGGCCTGGTGGGGTGAGAAAGCTAACCTGATGAAGATCCGGTAAACAAGATCGGTGGCTAGCCAGGGCTTTCTAAGAAAATCTACCACCAACTTTTGCTCCAAGGCTCCAACAGAACTTCCATTTTTTTGGGGCTTGCAGGCAGCGTGATTGGTTTTTGAAGGGAAAAGAGCCAAATATTTTTCGCTTTAGGGAAAAGGCCATATATCTAATGAAACAGTGAAGGAGCAACCACATTTTTTACACTTGGCGTAGCAAACACTACAAGGAAAAAACGCACGACGCCGAGTATTAAGTGTCAAAATACGAGTTCACGGCTTACTCCCACGTAAGCCGAATACGAAACAAGGGACACACGGCAAAATAAAGAAGCTAGGCTCACTTCTAAATAAGCCTAATATCCGTGCAAAAGGCATCCGACTTAAAGAATATATTCAGCTTATTTCTCAGTAAGCCGTGTGGCTGGTAAAAAGTACTTCTTCCGTCCGAAAATACTTGTCATCAAAATGAATAAAAAGGGATGTATCTAGAACTAAAATACATCTAGATACATCTCTTTTTATCCATTTTGATGACAAGTATTTCAAACGGAGTGAGCACTCAGCTTACAACAGATAGATGGCAAAATTGTCTGCCATGTGGCCATCACGGCAGCCATTGATGGCTTCGTGACGGTGCTAGCTATAAGCTGAGTACCCGATAATTAATTCCATTTGGCTTAGCGGTGCACAAACTATATATAGTGAAAAAAGATTATAGTAGTGCAAGTGAGTTAAATTTATACTTGTTTATTACATTTTGTTTATTTCTCTAATTCTCATCCATTCTCTCTAGACTAGTCTTCGTCACCTTTTCGATCCACCAGTTTCGAGCAACAGATGAGCACACCGCTTAAGCCTAATACACGACTTACATGTAAATCATGTGTCCACACGGCGTAGACAAACATCCAGCTTTACATGTGGGACAGGTCAACACCGTCGTTAGGTGCTGGCGGCCGTGTGCCCATTCTTTTGTCGGGTGCCATCATTTTATACTTGGCTTACCCTACAAGTCGAGTACCCACACTTGGCTTATAGCCCCTAATATAAGCCCAAACATATGAAGCCGGGTATACTAAATTTAGTATAACACCTGACTTTGACTTACACTTTATCGTGGTTAAAATGCTCTTTGCCGAGTATATTTCATACTCGCTTCATTTATTTTTTTCTATAGTGAAAGCCCTTCGTCTAAGCCACCACAAACCCACATAAACCAAGTATTAGTGTTCTGCTAACTATGTCTATGTATAGAAAAATCATCAATAATAATTGATAATATACTAATTATACCTAATTATGCATTTTCGCCACGGCTGGGTCCAGCAAAGCATGTGTTCGAAGTTGTAAAAATATTGTTTATATTATTTAAATATAAAGTTTATACTATCGAAAAAACAAAAGCATAGAACGCGTGTGCTGGAGATGTCAAATAATCTAGGGTACTTGTGTTTGCTCGCTCCTACCAAAGCAATTAGAGCGTGAACTAACTTTTTGTCGAAAGTATTAGGCATCTTCAAGCGTGGACTCCTCAAACGGACATGGTATCCATCTGCATACATGTACTTCGAATGTTTGCAAACATTTGGAACAGAATTTAAACAAATGAACGCTCTTCATGATCAAGCCTAAATCTTCGCTGGCGTCCATGCTCCAAATCCATGTTGTTCCCCATGGCAGGCATCTTTCTTTGGCCGTGAGCCCTGGTAAGTGAAGCCACAGATGGCTGGCGAGGAAGAGTAAGACAGATGCCTCGGTCTTTCGTGTCTTCCTCTTTCTCATCAGAGTCCGCAGCCTAGACGTCACTGATGGAGGTGAGGTTCACGATGGATGTGGATGGGCAAGCCTCGAGATCGTAATGGTGTGAACGACGCGTAGCTGGCTGTCGGTGTTCCCACTTACAATCGTTGAGTTTGACTCTGCCGCGCGAGCCTTGCATGGAGCCTCGTAGAGCATCCGCTGCTCCTCGACGAACTTCGGGTCCTCCGAAGCCATGGCCGTCGCGGCCTCCATGCTTACAAACTCGCCATAGATTTGGCTCTGCGGAGCCTGTGATATGTGTGGAGGGCAAGGTCGTAGCACTACTCCTCCTGCTTCAGTCGGAACGCCGACGGCGTCGTCGGCTTCTTCGTCATGACAGCATTGAAGTGCGCTTGTGCCTGCTCCATGGTACTAGAGTAGAGCCGGCAGGGGCTCCGGCTCATTGTCAGAGATCTCCTCCATCGTTGAATCATCGTCGCTCACCTTCGGGGAGCCCGGCGGCATGCCGGCCTCAATCCGTCGCAGACGACCGACCTGCCAGTCGGCCACAAGACCGGCTAGCTCATGCTTCTGTTCTAATCAGAGGCTCTCCCACATCGCTCTAGAGCTCGCAGTAATGGCGGGAGGTGGTGCCTAGGCGAAACGAGAGTGGAGGTGGTGCGGTGGGGATTGTGTTGGGCGTGTCCATGTATAAATAATGGCACTGTCTAGACCAAGCGACGATTATTTCAATGCGGGTGCCCCTTGGATTTCTCGGCCACCACGCCTGTTTAGTGTCCGCAGTGGACGAACGGGCAGCCAGTGTGAATGTGGTAGATAGCCATCTCGGCCCATCCAGTCACATCTCTCCGGCATTGAACTTGCATGGAGACCAGGATACGAAGCGGGTGGCGCTCTCGGCCATCGTGTCGTTTTAATGCCGACTCTAGTGAATGGTCGCGTCCGCTCTAAGCCAGCATGAATGTGACGCGGGAGCAGCCAACACATCGTTTTGATGCCGACTCATGTTTAATGCCTGCACTCATCCGGTAAAATATTTTGAGATTGAGAAAGTCACAACAGGCGTCTACGGCAATGTCTCCTCCCAAACATTGCCGAAAAACCTGAAATAAATCTTTAAAAACGTGAGAATCAGTGCCAATCTAAGACTTAAACCGGATGGGCTGCTTCCACCACACTAAATCTAACCAAATTGAATTATCAGGTAGAGGGGCCGTGTTGCATCATTTTAAGTCCCAGATGGAGCAGCTTGGTGAATTTGGCATCGTAAACGCTGTGGATAAGCCTAACTAAAGAATAAAGCTTTTTACCAACAGTCTGAACTCTGAACCCAATGCCGGTCGTAGAAATGCTCCGGGCAGGCAATGCACCTCGTCCAAGCAATGTAGAAATGCTTTTTTTCGAGAGTATGCTAAAGGCATACCGTATTTTTATAGAAGGCAGAATAATATGTACAAGAGCCTTAATGAGATGTGAATAAATCGTCGGGGGAACCCACGCAAAGCCTACGCCCTAGCAACTACGGCTACTCTCTTGCGAAAGGATCTGAAGCACCAACTCCGCCTAGTGCGGCTTTCCTCCAATCATCTATCTCATCTAGGATCTCTGTCTTAAGTTGCGCAGCCGATCTTTGCCTCGGTACATTGTTGAACACTCGTGCATTGTGCTGCTTCCAAAGGGCCCAAGCAATTAAAATCGTGATTGAGTTGAATCCTCTTCTAAGTTTGCCATTGAAGTGCCTCCTTTGGTCGAGCCACCATCGCAGGAAGGTGACATCTGTAGATGGGATTTGAATGTTGAGTCTCCAATCGTTGAAGCATGAGTGCCACACCTCTCCCACATAGCCACAATGCGCAAGGATGTGTTCGGGATTGTCCTCGTCTTGCAGGCACGTGTAGCAGGCCGAAGGCGTGTCTTGGAGACCGTGCCAAGCGCGATGGTCAAAAGTCCAAAGGCAGTGTTGGCTAGCGAGCCACATGAAAATTTTACACTTAAGCGGCGCCCAACTTCACCAAATGCAGCCTGCGGTGGGGGTTTTGAATTGCCCAAGCAAAGTCACTTGTATGTGGAGCTTGCATTGTATCTTCTTGACGCGTGACAAGGCCAAATGAATTGGCCAGGCTCCTCCAAATTCCTCTCCACCATGTTGATGGTTTGGCATAGTGAGTAGACTTGCATGTGGCCCAAGAAAGAGAGCTCCCCTTGCACATCATGCGTCCAGGCATTATCATTGAGCGCATCTCTCACTGTTCTCCTGTTTTTGTTCTTCATGCTGACCAGCTCGTGAAGTAACGGGGCGATGTCAGCAACCACAGTGTCCTGGATCCAACAATCTTTCCAAAAGAGGACTTTTGATCCCTCCCCCACCTTGATTTTGACGAAGCTGTTGAAGACCTCTCGCGCTTGATCATCCACTAGCATGTGCAACCCTGTCAGGGCCTGCTCGGATCAGATCTTCTCAGCCATTCCCATAGCACACGAAGTGCCAGCGCTTGCAATGCTAGGTTCTTCACACCTAGGCCTCCGAATGTTGTAGGTTTGCAAACCGCGTCCCAAGTGACAAGGCATTGTTCACCATGGATCTTCTCTTTGCCAGCCCAAAAGAATGAGCGCATCCACTTGTTGATCTCCTCAAGGACCCAGACAGGAAGGTAAAGCACTAGGAGCTGGTGGACCGGTCTTGCAGCGATAACCGTTTTGACCAGGATCAATCTCCCAGGTCACTGGATGAGGCCTCGTTGCCATGCCGGGATGAACTTCCTTACTTGACCAAGAAGCAGCTGCCAATCCGCCCTTGTTAGCTGGTTGATCGCACGTTGGAGACCAAGGTAACAGCATGGGAAGTTTCCCATCCTACATTGCAGGATCGACTCCACTCTGTGATGATCGTTCTCATTGTGCCTGATGAGTATCGCATTGGATTTGATGTAATTGATTCTGAGGCCAGAAGCTTCGCCGAAGATGTCGAATGTGGCCTTGACGAATGTGAGATCTTGCATGGTCGGTCTCAGGAAGAGCGCGAGGTCGTCAGCATAGAGGGATACACTACAAGAGATTGGGCCTTGTGTGACGAGCTAGAAAATGTCATGTATTAGCTTAAAACGTCACTGAATAACCCTTTGTGATGTTATTCGAGCGTCACTAGCAACGTCACGGAATCCCCGTCACAGATTCCTCCTAATGACGGCGCGCAAACACACGTCACTGAATATGGACCTTCGGTGATGTTTCTTCATCGTCATTGAATTGGTGATTTCTGTGACAGTTAATAAACGTCACATCTTATGGGGGCAAATACACCATGCCCTACCATATTAAGTGACGAATCTACCGTCACTCAATTATCAACTTCTCGATGGGCTTTGGATTTTAAATGGGCCGAGTCCAATAATCAGACCATTTATTGGGTCATGGACACTTTTGCTATTAGACTCTAGCCTCGTCTAATTTAGTACGGGATACATCTTGTTTCAACCCATCTTTCCATTAACAAGTCTACCACATAGTATTTTCACATCATATGTTCTCAACACAGCAGGCTATTTCACAAGCCATTTACTCTTTAACATGTCCCGGATGTTTTCTGCTATGTCATACTCCCTCCGTCCCAAAATAAGTGTCTAAAAAGTTGTACTAAATCAAAAATACTTATTTTGAGAGGGAGAGAGTATATTATTACTTTCATTAGCCAATAAATGCGTACGTACAGGAAAACCATTACAAAAGATGCTTGCATGCAATTTACCGAGTACACTTTGTCCCATAAAAGACACAGGAGGCATCATCGCATCAGATGAAGGAACTGAGAGCTTGCAGCCAATTGAATTGAAGGCCTGAAAAAAAGCAGATAATTCGAATTATAAGACAATTATATGGCATATATGGAGTCAATTTCCCCTACATCAGGACCAATATTACCTCAACAGAACTACAAAATTCCTGCATTAGAATCGATCAAGATGTAAAAAGAAGGAATCACAATCCAATCGATACACGAGGACCTTTATTAAATAACGTGTGCTCCTATTCCATGCTAATTGGAGTACAACATTATCTAAACCTGATAGGACTACCACTCCAGCGTATCATTTTTTTCTGAAATCCATCATACATCTTCGGAGAAATATATTGTCTACGGGAAAGCAACCAAACAAATCACGTTTGGGGAGATATCCTCTTTGCCCACGAGATACATCTGGACAGAGAGCTCACCAGGAAGGAAATCAGGATATGAGCCGCCGAGTTAGACACCAGGGCGCGCTTCCACATGTGTTACGTGTACACGCGGCCGCCAATGAGTGATGTGTCTGGCCGTCTCCGCCTCGCCCTGGGGACTCCGGGAAACGGTCTGACCTGGCTCAGCCTGTACGGCGCTATGGGCTTGGTGCTCCTCAACATCCTTGTGGTCTCCGCCGGATCAAGTCGGTGAATTAGGGAGAGCCCGGGTGGCGAGTAGGTCGACGCAACGACGGAGAGTGGAGAAACGGGGATGAAGTTGGGAGCAGGGGGCGGCGAATGAACTCGATGGCGAAGGCGTATGAGGTTTCCTGTGAGCGTGGCGGCGGCGGCGTAGATCGGTGGGGTGGGAGTCAAGGAGATGGAGTAGATAAGGACTTCACCGCCTTCAATTTATTCCGTGCCTGGGCTGGGCCTACACAGTTTTGTTCGCTAGTTGACTGTTTCTGTGCGTGGAATATTTCTTCACATCAACTGTATAATTTTTCTTTTACTCGTGTAAGCACGTGTCAGCAGGAAAACAAATTTTCTTATAAAGGAAAGGAGAACCAATACATTGAAGTGTAGTAAAAAAATTGCAGAAAATGAAGCCAGACAGACTCTTCCACCACCACGGAAAGTTTTAAAAAATGTCGTGAATTCAAAAAAGAGTTTGCAAATTCCAAATAATGATCGCCAATTCAAAAAATGTCCGCAATTCAAAAGAATACTATGAATTAAAAATGTCCCTAAATTAAAAATGATCGTGAATTACAAAAGGAGTTCCCAAATTTCAAAAAAAATGAGCGATTCCAAATAAGTTCATGGAATCAAAACAATGTTCATGAAATTCATAAATGTTGGCTGATTTGATAAATATTCAAGAATTCAAAAAACGTTTGAGAATTTCAAAAATGTTGGCCGATTTAATAAATGTTCAAGAATTGAGAAAATGTTTAAGAATTTCAAAAATAGTTTGCATTCTATTTTTTTATGAATTACAAAAATGTTCTCGGGTTCAGAAAATATTCATGAATTTAAAAATATGTTCGAGGATTAGAAAAATGTTCGCGGTTTCATAGAAGTTCACAAATTTGTGAAAGATGTCAAGGATTTTAAAATGCAAAAAATCTGGTTCAGCGAAAGTAAAAAAATAGGCTATCCCATGTAGATCTGTTGTCACTCCGAGAGGTGCGTGTTTTCGCACTGAGCGCAATAGCACGCGGTAAATAGGAATGACTTTGCTAGACTTTGGGTTATCCTTGGATTCTGACAACACACAAAAAATCTAAAACATGTCTTACACAGGGCATGCTTGCATATGGATTGTGATGCTCTTTCACCCGCATGGCTGACGATTCTCCATTTCTTCCATTTTAATTAATATAAGACACACACATCGGCTCTGTTGATCGACAATCCCTGGCCCAAATATGGAGGGTCCCCACATTTATATATTATATGGCAAAAATATGAGAATACCCTTTTTTAATCATGTGTGACCGGAGTATGTTCGTCATGCAAATCACCAAAATGTCCCAAATACTAGGAGCCAGGTGGCACGAGCAGGTGAAGGTGATTTATGACATTCTTCCCGACTAATGTGTGATGATGGTTCTATGAACATCACACTTTTCCGGGAATCAGTGACGTCAAGTCCAAGACGTCACACATTACATGCTTTTGTGATGTTTCCAACCATCGTCACAAGCGTTTTCTTCACAGTATCTCAGATTTCTTGTAGTGATAGACGCTCTGTGGCCATGACTCTTCTGAGCGAGCTGAGGATTCCTTCTTCAGTTGCCTTTCTTATGATGGAGGTGAGGGAGTCCATGGCGATCACAAAGAGTAGCGGCGAGACCGGGTCCCCTTGCCTTAGGCCCTTGGCATGATGAAATCGCCTTGCCGGGACTCCGTTGACCACCACACGAGTGCTTGCTGAGTGGAGAAGGATCGAGATCCAAGTAATCCACCTCTGTCCAAAACCCCTTGCCCTTAGGTTCTCCAATAGGAACAGCCAAGACAGCGAGTTGAATGCTTTAGAGATATCAAGCTTGAGAAACAGCCCCTTCTCCTTTCTGGCATGAAGTTTCCGGGCTAGCTGTCTGACCAGGAGGTAGTTGTCATGGATGTTTCTCCCCTTGATGAATGTCGATTGATTTATGGCCACGATCTCTGACATGCGAGGCCAAGCTCTAGTTGCGAGTAGTTTGGCAAAGAGTTTGGCGAAGCTTGTTGGGGAACACAGTAATTTCAAAAAAATTCCTACGCACGCGCAAGATCTTGGTGATGCATAGCAACGAGAGGGGAGAGTGTCGTCCATGTACCCTCGTAGACCGTAAGAGGAAGCGTTATGACAACGCGGTTGATGTAGTCGTATGTCTTCACGATCGACCGATCCTAGTACCGAGCGTATGACATCTCCGTGATCTGCACACGTTCAGCTCGGTGACGTCCCACGAAATCACAATCCAGTAGAGCTTCGGGGGAGAGTTCCGTCAGCACGACGGCATGATGACGGTGTTGGTGAAGCTACCGGCGCAGGGCTTCGCCTAAGCACCGCTACGATATGACCAAGGTGGACTATGGTGGAGGGGGGCACCGCACATGACTAAAAGATCAATGATCAACTTGTGTGTCTTGGGGTGCCCCTGCCCCCGTATATAAAGGAGCAAGGGGGGAGACCGGCCGACCCTAGGAGGGCGTTCCAAGAGGAGGAGTCCTCCTCCTAGTGGGAGTAGGACTCCCCTTTGCTAGTCCCACTAGGAGGGGGGAAGGAGTGGGAGAGGGGAAAGGCAAGGGGGGCACCTCCCCCCCTTCCTTGTCCTATTCGGACTCAAGGGGAGGGGGCGCGCAGCCTGCCCTAGCCGATCCCTCTCTCTCTCTCTCTCCACTAGGGCCCATTAAGGCCCATTAGTCCCCGGGGGGTTCCGGTAACCCCTCCGGCACTCCGGTTTTCTCCGAGATCGCCCGAAACCCTTCCGGTGTACGAATGTAGCCGTCCAATATATCAATCTTTATGTCTCAACCATTTCAAGAGTACTCGTCATGTTCATGATCACATCTCGGACTCCGGACTACCTTCGGTACATCAAAACACATAAACTCATAATACCGATCGTCACCGAACGTTAAGCGTGCGGACCCTGCGAGTTCGAGAACTATGTAGACACGACCGACACTCATCTCCGGTCAATAACCAATAGCGGAACCTGGATGCTCATATTGGTTCCTACATATTCTACGAAGATCATTATCGGTCAAACCGCATAACAGCATACGTTGTTCCCTTTGTCATCAGTATGTTACTTGCCCGAGATTCGATCGTCGGTATCTCAATACCTAGTTCAATCTCGTTACCGGCAAGTCTCTTTACTCGTTCCGTAATACATCATCTCGCAACTAACTCATTAGTTGCATTGCTTGCAAGCCTTATAGTGATGTGCATTACCGAGAGCGCCCAGAGATACCTCTCCGACAATCGGAGTGACAAATCCTAATCTTGATCTATGCCAACTCAACAAGTACCATCGGAGACACCAGTAGAGCACTTTTATAATCACCCAGTTATGCTGTGACGTTTGGTAGCACACAAAGTGTTCCTCCGGTATTCGGGCGTTGCATAATATCATACTCATAGGAACATGTATAAGTCATGAAGAAAGCAATAGCAATATACTAAACGATCAAATGCTAAACTAACGGAATGGGTCAAGTCAATCACATCATTCTCTAATGATATGATATCGTTAATCAAATGACAACTCATGTCTATGGTTAGGAAACTTAACCATCTTTGATTCAACGAGCTAGTCAAGTAGAGGCATACTAGTGACACTTTGTTTGTCTATGTATTCACACATGTACTAAGTTTCCGGTTAATACAATTCTAGCATGAATAATAAACATTTATCATGATATAAGGAAATATAAATAACAACTTTATTATTGCCTCTAGGGCATATTTCCTTCAAAGCTATGAGGCAAGCTTATCGGTCTGTAATCTCCAACTTCCAGGGCATCAGGTACCTTGGGTAATCTCCAACTTCCAGGGCATCAGGTACCTTGAGGAGGATATTGGTAAGCCTCTTCCCTTTCATTAGTATTCTCTTCATCCTCTGTTTGTATTCTTTTCTTTATGTAATTGGCAATATAAGGGTTTTCAATGCAATTCACCGACCAATACATAAAAATTTCTTCTAGATCAATATCGAGGAATTTCTCAAGGTTATATTATGGAATATGCTTAGCTATACATTTCATTTCTTCATAACCCAAAAGCAAACTAAGCTCATTATGATGTGCAAGGGAAATCAAATCATCACAATTTTTGGACACGATACGATCATGAAACAATTTGCATTTGAGATTTAAATGACCATGTTCATTGCAAAGTTCACAAGTATGGTGAAGAAATTTTAAATTTTTAGCACAAACATTTAGCCTCTCTTGCAACCATTTAGTTTTCAAATACTTATGCCTCTTGCAAAATCTATTTTCCCTAATTGGTGTGTACTTGAAGGCTCTATATATTCCACAAAAGTTGACATGCTTATAAGAGACATTTTCATCATGACTAGTGCAATCATCATTAGTACTATGGATATTCAAGAAGTTCATACTAACAACATTGCAATCATGCTCATCATTCAAAGATTAGTGCCAAACATTCTAATGCATTCTTCTTCTAACACTTTAGCACAATTATCAAAATCCTTATTTTAATGAAAGATATTAAAAAGATGAAGCATATGAGGTACCCCCAATTCCATTTTTTGTAGTTTTATTTTATAAACTAAACTAGTAATAAAACAAGAAACAAAAAGATTCTATTGCAAGATCTAAAGATATACCTTCAAGCACTAACCTCCCGGCAACGGCGCCAGAAAAGAGCTTGATGTACTACACAACCTTCTTCTTGTAGACATTGTTGGGCCTCCAAGTGCAGAGGTTTGTAGGACAATAGCAAATTTCCCTCAAGTGGATGACCTAGGGTTTATCAATCCATGGGAGGCGTAGGGTGAAGATGGTCTCTCTCAAACAACCCTGCAACCAAATAACAAAGAGTCTCTTGTGTCCCCAACACACCCAATACAATGGTAAATTGTATAGGTGCACTAGTTCGGCGAAGAGATGGTGATACAAGTGCAATATGGATGGTAGATAAAGGTTTTTGTAATCTGAAAAAATATAAAACCAGCAAGGTAACTAATGATAAAAGTGAGCACAAACGGTATTGCAATGCGTTGAAACAAGGCCTAGGGTTCATACTTTCACTAGTGCAAGTTCTCTCAACAATAATAACATAATTGGATCATATAACTATCCCTCAACATGCAACAAAGAGTCACTCCAAAGTCACTAATAGCGGAGAACAAACGAAGAGATTATGGTAGGGTACGAAACCACCTCAAAGTTACCCTTTCTGATCGATCTATTCAAGAGTCCGTAGTAAAATAACATGAAGTTATTCTTTCCGTTCAATCTATCATAGAGTTCGTACTAGAATAACACCTTAAGACACAAATCAACCAAAATGCGAATGTCACCTAGATACTCCAATGTCACCTCAAGTATCCGTTGGTATGATTATACGATGTGCATCACACAATCTCAGATTCATCTATTCAACCAACACAAAGAACTTCAAAGATTGCCCCAAATTAAGTTTCTACCGGAAAGTCAAGACGAAAACGTGTGCCAACCCCTATGCATAAGTTCACGAGGTCACGGAACTCGCAAGTTGATCACCAAAACATACATCAAGTGGATCACATGATATCACATTGTCACCACAGATAAGCACATGCAAGACATACATCAAGTGTTCCCACATCCTTAAAGACTCAATCCGATAAGATAAGTTCAAAGGGAAAACTCAATCCATCACAAGAGAGTAGAGGGGGAGAAACATCATAAGATCCAACTATAATAGCAAAGCTCGCGATACATCAAGATCGTACCACCTCAAGAACACGAGAGAGAGAGAGAGACAGAGAGAGAGAGATCAAACACATAGCTACTGGTACATACCCTCAGCCCCGAGGGTGGACTACTCCCTCCTCGTCATGGAGAGCGTCGGGATGATGAAGATAGCCACAGGAGAGGGATTCCCCCTCCGGCAGGGTGCCGTAATGGGTCTAGATTGGTTTTCGGTGGCTACGGAGGCTTCTGGCGGCGGAACTCCCGATCTATTCTGTTCCTCGATGTTTTTAGGGTATATGAACATATACATAGGCGAAAGAAGTCGGTCAGGGGAGCCACGAGGGGCCCACGAGGGTGGGGGCGTGCCCAGGGGGCAGGCGCGCCTCCCTGCCTCGTGGCCACCTCGAAGCTTCGCTGACGTCTACTCCAAGTCTCTTGGATTGCTTCCGTTCCAAAAATAACTCTCCCGAAGGTTTCATTCCGTTTGGACTCCGTTTGATATTCCTTTTCTTCGAAACACTGAAATAGGCAAGAAAATAGAAATTTGGGCTGGGCCTCTGGTTAATAGGTCAGTCCCAAAAATAATGTAAAAGTGTTTAGTAAAGCCCATAAACATCCAAAACAGATAATATAATAGCATGAAATAATCAAATAGTATAGATACGTCGGAGACGTATCAAGCATCCCCAAGCTTAATTCCTGCTCGTCCTCAAGTAGGTAAATGATAAAAACAGAATTTTTGATGTGGAATGCTACCTAACATATTTATCCATGTAATTATCTCTATTGTGGCAAGAATATTCAGATCTGAAAGATTCAAGACAAAATTTTAATATTGACATAAAATAATAATACTTCAAGCATACTAACAAAGTAATCATGTCTCTCAAAATAACATGGCCAAAGAAAACAATCCCTACAAAATCATATAGTCTGGCTATGCTCTATATTCATCATACAAAATATTTAAATCATGCACAACCCCGATGACAAGCCAAGCAATTGTTTCATAATTTTAATGTTCTCAAACTTTTTCAATCTTCACGCAACACATGAGCGCGAGCCATGGACATGGCACTATAGGTGAAAATGAATGGTGGTTGTGGAGAAGACAAAAAGGAGAAGATAGTCTCACATCAACTAGGCATATTAACGGGCTATGGAGATGCCCGTCAATAGATATCAATGTGAGTGAGTAGGGATTGCCATGCAACGGATGCATTAGATCTATAAGTGTATGAAAGCTCAAAAAGAAACTAAGTGGGTGTGCATCCAATTCGCTTGCTCACGAAGACTTAGGGCATTTTGAGGAAGCCCATCATTGAAATATACAAGCCAAGTTCTATAATGAAAAATTTCCACTAGTATATGAAAGTGACAACATAGGGGACTGTCTATCATGGAGATCATGGTGCTACTTTGAAGCACAAGTGTGGTAAAAGGATAGTAGCATTGCCCCTTCTCTCTTTTTCTCTCATTTTTTGGTTTTTTTATTTGGGCCTTTTCTCCTTTTTTTATTTTTTATGGCCTCTTTTTTTCTTTTTTTTTCGTCCGGAGTGTCATCCCGACTTGTGGGGGAATCATAGTCTACATCATCCTTTCCTCACATGGGACAATGATCTAATAATGATGACCATCACACTTTTATTTACTTACAACTCAAGAATTACAATTCGATACTTAGAACAAAATATGACTCTATGTGAATGCCTCCGACGGTGTACCGGGATGTGCAATGACTCATTAGTGACATGTACGAAAGAATTACGAACGGTGGCTTTGCCACAAATACGATGTCAACTACATGATCATGCAAAGCAACATGACAATGATGGAGCGTGTCATCAACGGAACGGTGGAAAGTTGCATGGCAATATATCTCGGAATGGCTATGGAAATGCCATAATAGGTAGGTATGGTGGCTGTTTTGAGGAAGATAAATGGTGGGTTTTATGGTACCAGCGAAAGTTGCGCGGTACTAGAGAGGCTAGCAATGGTGAAAGGTTGAGAGTGCGTATAATCTATGGACTCAACATTAGTCATAAAGAACTCACATACTTATTGCAAAAATCTATTAGTTATCGAAACAAAGTACTACGCACATGCTCCTAGGGGGATAGATTGATAGGAAAAGACCATCGCTCGTCCCCGGCTGCCACTCATAAGGAAGACAATCAATAAATAAATCATGCTCTGACTTCATCACATAACGGTTCACCATATGTGCATGCTACGGGAATCACAAACTTTAACACAAGTATCTCTCAAATTCACAACTACTCAACTAGCATGACTCTAATATCACCATCTTCATATCTCAAAACAATCATCAAGTATCAAACTTCTCATAGTATTCAATGCACTTTATATGAAAGTTTTTATTATATCCCTCTTGGATGCCTATCATATTAGGACTAAATTCATAACCAAAGCAAACTACCATGCTGTTCTAAAATACTCTCAAAATAATATAAGTGAAGCATGAGAGTTCAATAATTTCTTCAAAATAAAACCACCGCCTTGCTCTAAAAAGATATAAGTGAAGCACTAGAGCAAATGACAAACTACTCCAAAAGATATAAGTGAAGATCAATGAGTAGTCGAATAATTATGCAACTATGTGAAGACTCTCTAACATTTAAGAATTTCAGATCTTTCTATTTTATTCAAACATCAAGCAAAACAAAATAAAATAAAATGACGCTCCAAGCAAAACACATATCATGTGGCGAATAAAAATATATCTCCAAGTAAAGTTACCGATGGATGAAGACGAAAGAGGGGATGCCTTCCGGGGCATCCCCAAGATTAGGCTCTTGGTTCTCCTTGAATATTACCTTGGGGTGCCTTGGGCATCCCCAAGCTTAGGCTCTTTGTAACGCCCCGAGACCGATGTGCCGGGTGTCGTTCAGTTATTCGCTGGTGTTGCCTTGTCATTGCTTGCGTGTCATGCATTTCATATCATGTCATCATGCGCATTTCTTTTGCATACGTGTTCGTCTCATGCATCCGAGCATTTCCCCGTTGTCCGTTTTGCATTCCGGCGTTCCGTTCTCCTCCGGTGGTCATCTCTACCTTTCTTTCTTGTGTGGGGATTAAACATTTCCGGATTGGACCGAGACTTGCCAAGCGGCCTTGGTTTACTACCGGTAGACCGCCTGTCAAGTTTCGTATCATTTGGACTTCGTTTGATACTCCAACGGTTAACCAAGGGACCGAAAAGGCCTCGTGTGTGTTGCAGCCCAACACCCTTCCATTTTGGCCCAAAACCCACCTAACTCCGCTCCATCATCTCGGTCGTTCGATCACGATCGCGTGGCCGAAAACCGCACCTCATTTGGACTCTCCTAGCTCCCTCTACCTATAAAAGAGCACCCCTCCCCGAAATTTCGGATCAATTCGCAGATGAAACCCTAGATCCACCCATCCACCGCGCATCCGGACGCGTCCTCGCCGCGCCGGACATGTCCAGCCGCCGCTGCCACCTCGTTCTGGCGAATCCCGTCGCGACACGTCACCCGCGCCGCCTCCTGGACCAATCAGACGCCGCCACCTCGCCCGCGCCCTCTCTCTCCTCCCGCAGCCGAGCCCGCCGGCCCAGATCTAGACCGCGCGGAGCCGAACCCGGGCCAGGATCCCCGCGCCTTCGCTGCCCGGTGTCTTCTCCGCTTCCGGTCGCCGGGGTTCACGCCGGCCACCGCGCCCTTCGTCGCCCCGCCGCCTGTGCTCGCCGGCACGCCACCACGTCCACGCTGCCTGCGCCTTCGCCGCCCTCGCCAGCCACCAGCGCCGCCCCGCACCGCGGTGCCCCGCTCCGGCTTCCCCGCCCCGGTGCAGCGCGTCCCGTCCATCCGCTCGTCCCCGCCGGCATCTGCTCGTCGGAGCACCGGCGCGCCGCCGTCGCCTTGCGCGGGATCGGGAGGAGCCCGATCCACGTCGCCCCCGTTGACCTTCCCCGTGGACCTCGCTGAGGCCCAGATCTGTCGGCCTCGTTTGGCCTCCTCCTCCTTCATCGGCCGGCCCAGCTTCCCGGCCAGCGCAGTGTAACGCCCCATATGTAACCTTCCCGAATTGTACTCCAACTCTTGCCGTTTCCGGCATTAAGTTATATTTAATTCTCGGGTTCGGGTCTTTGTCTCCGTGTGTTATTTTTGTTTTTGTGCATCTCACATCATGTCATCACGTGCATTGCATTTGCATACATGTTCATCTCATGCATTCAAGCATTTTCCCCGTTGTCCGTTTTGCATTCCGGCGCTTCGTTCTCCTCCGGTGGCCATTTCTAGCTTTCTTTCATGTGTGGGGATTAAACATTTCCGGATTGGACCGAGACTTGCCATGCGGCCTTGGAGTACTACCGGTAGACCGCCTGTCAAGTTTCGGGTCATTTAGACTTCGTTTGATACTCCAACGGTTAACCGAGGGACCGAAAGGCCTCGTGTGTGTGCAGCCCAACACCCCTCCATTTTGGCCCAAAACCCACCAAACTCTGCTCCATCATCTCGGTCGTTCGATCACGATCGTGTGGGCGAAAACCGCACCTCATTTGGACTCTCCTAGCTCCCTCTAGGTCTATAAATAGACCCCCTCCTCCAAATCCCGGATCCCCTCTCCAAACCCTATTTTTTCCCAGATCCAGCTCCTCCGCCGCCGCCGGACAACGTCCGCGCGAGTCGGACGTGTCCAGTCCGTCCGCCGCCGCCACTTGTCGCCGCGCCCTTCGCCCGCGCCTCCAGCCCGCGGGGCCCGGGACGGGCCCTCCCGGCCCACGTCACCCGCGCCGCCGCCCAGGGTGCTGCCTCGCCGACCCCGCCGTCTCGCCCAACTCCGGTGGCCGGAGCTTCCGCGCCGCCGCGCGCCATCAGCCGGCCGGAGCTCCTCGCCGACCGCCGCCCCGCTCCACGCCGATCCCCGCCGCCACCGCGCTGCCCAGCGCCGCCCCGACCGCCGCACCTCGTCGCCGGTGGAAGCTCGGCGTCCCCCGCACTACGGCGACCACCCCGGCGCCCTTCTTCCTTCCCGGCCGCCGCGCCATCGCCGGGATCGCCCCCTGCTACAGTACCGCCGCCACTGCTACAGTACCCTCTAGATCCAGATTTGGATCGGGTTGACTTTCCATCCCCTAACCCTAATTTTTTATGCGATGTTTGACCTGCCATATCTTTGCATCCGTAGCTCCGATTTGGGCATATGATATGTCAAAATCTTCGTATCGACGAGTACATCATTTCATTCCATTGCATCATTTGCATTTGAGGTCATCTTGGTGCCCAAAATGCTGTTGGAAGGAGGCATCATGAGTTAAATTGTAGATCCGTTAGTTCATCATGCACTTTTGTCATTTTTGCCATGTTTAATCCGTGCATGATATGCCTGTGCCCCTTTGGGATGAATTGTTAAGCATGTTGTCTTCTTTCCAGAGGTGCCTCCCATGCATTTTTAGGATGTGTGTGTTGTCTTGTGCAAGCTTGCGAAGTAGGGTACCTGAGTTTACTGATTTCAGGGACTTGGTGAAAATCACTAAGTCTGGGATGTTTTAGTTCACAATGCTATATGTCCGGCTTGTTTCCTAGTGATCCGTGCCTCTTTTGAGGATGATCAGTAAGAGTGATTTGTTATGCTTGTTGTTCTTAATCCATCCATGTCTTTACTTGTTATGTTGGAGCACCATAGGTTGACTCAATCAAGCTCAACTTTTGCATAGTTGCTGTTTTGGGCAGATCATGAACTCTTTTGCGATTTTGCCGGAGTTATTGCTAGTGATCCATGCATGCTATGCCATTGTTCTTGCCATGTCTAGCTAGCATTTTGTGCCTTATTTACGGATATATGCTTGCCTTGCCATGACTTGCACCGTAGTGAGTGCATCGAGCTCGTTTACATGCCTCCGTGAGTTATTATTTCACCATGTCCCAGTTTTCACTAAGTCTGAAAACTGATTGTGTTTCATCGATGTTCGTGTGCTCGGTAGAGTATTTTGTGAACCCTTTTGGCCCCAGGTCATTTTGGGTGTTTTGTTAAGCTTGTTGAGTAGCTCCATGCCATGCTCTCACTTGCCATGTTCAGGTTTTTCTTCATGTTGTTTTGCTGCTCCGAAGAGAGCATCGTGGTCTGAAATTTCAGACTAGCGTTAATTTCGCTAAGTCTGAAATCTGTTTTGCTTATTCAGTTTTGCCATGCTTGTTTGAAGCCCTTAATGGATGAATTTGCCTATGCCTCAGTCCTGGTGATTTGTTAAGCTTCTTGAGTACATCACTGCCATGCAATTTGTTTTCATGTTTGGTGTCTGTAGCGTGTTCATTTTGTTGCATTTAGGAGCCTACTTGCTGTAAATCACAGATCGGTTCGTTTAGTAAATCGCTTGCCATTTCTAAACCGTAGCTCCGATTGCCATGATCTTTATATCGTTTTCAGGGGATTTCTTCCCCTCTATCCAGTGGCACACTTGGTTTTCCAAGTTGAGACCAGGTTCATGCATTTCCTGTTACATCTTGCATTTTGCATCCCGCATCGCATCCCGCATAGCATATCATCTTTGCGTATTATTGCTTGCCCTTGCACGTGGTTGATTGTATCCTTGTTGCTTGTTTGTGTTGTTGGGTAGAGCCGGGAGACAAGTTCACTAATGAGGAGCCCGTTGAGTTTTCTTTTGAGGATCCAGTCAATTCTGACAACCGTGCAGGCAAGATGATCATACCCTTGAAATCACTACTATCTTTGCTATGCTAGTTTGCTCGCTCTATTGCTTGCCAATGCTACGATGCCTACCACTTGCTTGTCAGCCTCCCAATTGCCATGATTGAGCCTCTAACCCACCTTTGTCCTAGCAAACCATTGATTGGCTATGTTACCGCTTTGCTCAAGCCCCTTCTTATAGCGTTGCTAGTTGCAGGTGAAGATTGGAGCTGTTCCTTGTTGGAACATTTATTTACTTGTTGGGATATCATTATATTGCTATGTTATCTTTATTCATCTATATACTTGGTAAAGGGTGGAAGGCTCGGCCTCTCGCCTAGTGTTTTGTTCCACTCTTGCCGCCCTAGTTTCCGTCATATCGGTGTTATGTTCCCGGATTGTTGCGTCCCTTACGCGGTTGGGCTATAATGGGAACCCCTTGATAGTTCGCCTTGTTTAAAGCTTTTCCAGCAATGCCCAACATTGGTTTTACCATTTGCCACCTACCCTTTTCTTTCCCTTGGGTTTCCGGAGCCCGAGGGTCATCTTATTTTAACCCCCCCCCCCCCGGGCCAGTGCTCCTCTGAGTGTTGGTCCAACTGTCAGCTGCCGGTGGCCACCAGGGGCAACTCTGGGCTGGCCTACCCGTACCTAGGAAAATCTGAGTGTGCCCTGAGAAAGAGATATGTGCAGCTCCTATCGGGATTTGTCGGCACATTCGGGCGGTGTTGCTGGACTAGTTTTGACCTGTCGAATCATCTTGTTGTACCGGGATACCGAGTCTGATCGGTGGGTCCTGGATGGAGGTCTATTCCTTCATTGACCGTGAGAGCATGTTATGGGCTAAGTTGGGACCCTCCTGCACGGATTGATCTTTCGAAAGCCGTGCCCGCGGTTATGGGCAGATGGGAATTTGTTAATGTCCGGTTGTAGATAACTTGAACCTTAAATAATTAAAATGAATCAACTGAGTGTGTTGCCGTGATGGCCTCTTCTCGGCGGAGTCCGGGAAGTGGAAACGGCGTTGGAGTTATGTTTGCGTAGGCTGTTCTATATAGTTTCCGCTCGTGCTTTGCTCTCTCTTCTCGCTCTCCTTTACGAATAAGTTAGCCACCATATATGCTAGTCGCTTGCTACAGCTCCACCTACATTACCCCTTTCCTACCTATTAAGCTTAAATAGTCTTGATCGCGAGGGTGCGAGATTGCTGAGTCCTTTGTGGCTCACAGATTACTATTACACCAGATGCAGGGACCGATGATACTTCTCCGGATGGCGCGCTCGAGCTGAAGTGGGAGTACGACGAGGACTCTCAGCGTTACTATGTGTTGTTTCCTGATGATCAGTAGGGATGCCTATTTCGGGGTTAGATTCAGGGCCTAGTCGCTTGTTGGGGGTCTTTTCTATTTTTGGCGCCGTAGTCGGGCCATGAGTGATTGTATGATGGATGTTATTTATGTACTTTGATGTGACGTGGCGAGTGTAAGCCGACTATGCTATTATTCCCCTTTATATTATATATGTACATGGGTTGTGTAATGATTCCCGACTTGCGACATTGCTTTCCATGCGCCTATGTCTCTAAGTCGTGCCTCGACACGTGGGAGACATAGCCGCATCGAGGGCGTTACACGCAGCGCTAAGCCCGGCCCATCTCCATGCCAGTTCCGCGCCGTCTCGGCCTGCCTCTTCCCCGACTGGGCCAGGCCCATGGGTGAGCTGCCACCCAGTGCCCCACCTCTTTTTTTCCTTCCTGCTGTTGGGCTTGCCCCGATTCGGCCCGTCATGTTTTTTTTCCGCGCCTAGGTTTTTCCTATTTATCCAGAGATTGCCAGTTTTGCAGAATAGCCCCTGTTCTTCATGCATTTAATAACTCACAAATGGTGCATCGGATTAAAATGATTTATATATGAAACTTGCTCAGAATTTTGTGTAGATTAATAATATCCAACTTTCATCTATGTTTGAAATGTTTAAAATTTTGTTTGCATTAGTTTGCTCCTATGCCATGCTAATATGATTTAATTCATAACTAAATAACCGTAGCTCCGATTTAAATAATCTTTATATGTAAATGGGGTAGAATTTTGCCTAGTTTATCATGGTGACCTTACTTTGCATGTTAAACAACTCTAAAATTATGTTTAGGGCAGAACAGTACCAAACCTTAAATTATGCATATGAGGATTTTCCGGAATTGTTGTTCGTTGCTTCCGGCCTCATTTAAACTTGCCTAGATAGGTAGTTTTGTTGTGCTTCACCTCTCGCCATGTTAATCAACATTTAATATTGTTGGGATACATAACCGAGAGAGAACTAAATAATTGACATGGTGTCTCATCAATATGCAACTCGTTGCATATTGAGCTCCACTTAATTTGTAGGATTGTTTGTGCATTTTGCCATGCCATGCCTCTTTAAACCGGACATGCATCATACTTGATTGTGCATCATGCCATGTTGATGTGTTGGTTGTTTACTATGTTGTGTGCTTCTTTTCCGGTGATTGCTTCCTCGGGTTGATTCCGGTAACGTCGTGTTGTGAGGATCCGTTCGACTACGCCCGTTTGTCTTCTTCATGGATTCATTCTTCTTCCTTGCGGGATTTCAGGCAAGATGATCATACCCTCAAAATCACTACTATCTTTGCTATGCTAGTTTGCTCGCTCTTTTGCTATGCCAATGCTACGATGCCTACCACTTGCTTGTCAGCCTCCCAAATTGCCATGTTCAGCCTCTAACCCACCATTGTCCTAGCAAACCATTGATTGGCTATGTTACCGCTTTGCTCAACCCCTCTTATAGCGTTGTTAGTTGCAAGTGAAGATTGAAGTTTGTTCCTTGTTGGAACATGGAGATCGTTCCTTATTGGAACATGTTTACTTGTTGGGATATCACTATATATCTTATTTAATTAATGCATCTATATACTTGGTAAAGGGTGGAAGGCTCGGCCTTATGCCTGGTGTTTTGTTCCACTCTTGCCGCCCTAGTTTCCGTCATATCGGTGTTATGTTCCCGGATTTTGCGTTCCTCACGCGGTTGGGCTATAATGGGAAACCCTTGACAGTTCGCCTTAAGTAAAGCTTTGCCAGCAATGCCCAACATTGGTTTTATCATTTGCCACCTAGCTTTTTTCCCTTGGGAGTCGCGCATCCCGAGGGTCATCTTTATTTTAACCCCCCCCCCCCCCCGGGGGCCAGTGCTTGTCTAAGTGTTGGTCCTAACTAGAGTCCTTTGCAGCGCCACCTCGGGGAAACTTGAGGGCTGGTTTTAGTTGTACGGAGCGCTCATCCAGTGTTGCCCTGAGAACGAGATATGTGCAGCTCCTATCAGGATGTCGGCGCATCGGGCGGTATTGCTGGTTTAGTTTTACCATGTCGAAATGTCTTGTTGTACCGGGATACCGAGTCTGATCGGAACGTCTCGGGTGGAGGTCTATTCCTTCGTTGACCGTGAGAGCTTGTGATGGGCTAAGTTGGGACACCCTGCAGGGATTTGAACTTTCGAAAGCCGTGCCCGTGGTTATGGGCAGATAGGAATTTGTTAACGTCCTGTTGTAGAAAACCTGAACTTGACCTTAATTAAAATGAATCAACCGCGTGTGTAACCGTGATGGTCTCTTTCCGGTGGAGTTCGGGAAGTGAACACGGTTGTTGGAGTTATGCTTGACATAGGTAGTCCAGGATCACTTCTTGATCATACTTTTATCGACCGTGCTTTGCCTTCTCTTCTCGCTCTCATTTGCGTCTGTTAGCCACCATATATGCTAGTCGCTTGCTGCAGCTCCACCTCATACCTTTACCTTACCCATAAGCTTAAATAGTCTTGATCGCGAGGGTGCGAGATTGCTGAGTCCCTGTGGCTCACAGTTTACTTCCAAAACTAGCTTGCAGGTGCCTATGAGTACGTGAAGTTGACACAACCAAGCTCAGGAGGAGCTCGATGAAGATCTTGTCCTTTATGTTGTTTCGTTCTAGTTGATCAGTAGTGGAGCCCAGTTGGGGTCGATCGGGGACCTTTGTCGCATTTGGGGTTCTTCTTTTATTTTGGTTCCGTAGTCGGACCATGAGTGTATTTGGATGATGTAATGCTTTATTCATGTAATTGTGTGAAGTGGCGATTGTAAGCCAACTATGTATCCTTTTCCTTATTATATTACATGGATTGTGTGAAGATTACCTCACTTGCGACATATGCCTTCAATGTGATTATGCCTCTAAGTCGTGCCTCGACACGTGGGAGATATAGTCGCATCGAGGGTGTTACACTCTTGCCACTCCTTATTCCATAGTCCATCGAATCTTTACCCAAAAATTGAAAACTTCACAACACAAAACTTAACAAAAAACTTGTAAGCTCCGTTAGTATAAGAAAATAAATCACCACATAGGTACTGTTGTGAACTCATTATAAATTCATATGGGTGTAATATCTATTATATTCCAACTTATCTATGGTTCATACCTTCTGATACTACTCATAGATTCATCAAAATAAGCAAACAACACATAGAAAACAGAATCTTTCAAAAACAAAACAGTCTGTAGTAATCTGTAGGTTTCGACTACTTCTGGAACCCCAAAAATTCTAAAATAAATTGCTGGAAGTGAGTAATTTATCTATTAATCATCTTCAAAAAGAATTAACTAAATAGTACTCTTCAATAAAAAATGGCAGCAATTCTCATGAGCGCTAAAGTTTCTGTTTTTTACAGCAAGATCACAAAGACTTTCCCCCAGTCTTCCCAAAGGTTCTACTTGGCAAAAACATTAATTAAAAGCATAAAAACACATCTAAACAGAGGATAAATGAATTATTTATTACTAAACAGGAGCAAAAATCAAGGGACAAAAACAAAATTGGGTTGCCTCCCAAGAAGCGCTAACATTTAACGCCCCTAGCTAGGCATGATGATTTCAATGATGCTCACATAAAAGATAAGAATTGAAACATAAAGAGAGCATCGTGAAGAATATGACTAGCACATTTAAGTCTAACCCACTTCCTATGCATAGGGATTTTGTGAGCAAACAACTTATGGGAACAAGAATCAACTTGCATAGGAAGGTAAAACAAGCATAACTTTCGGATTTTAAGCACATAGAGAGGAAACTTGATATTATTGCAATTCTTACAAGCATATGTTCCTCCCTCATAATAATTTTTAGTGGCATCATGAATTCATTAAATAATATAACCATCGCATAAAGCATTATTTTCATGATCTACAAGCATAGAAAATTTACTACTATCCACATAAGCAAAATTCTTTTTATTCAGAATAGTGGGAGTATGATAAGAAACTCGAATACTATAAATTATTTCCACATTAAAAGAGTAATGTTCAGGAAAAGGGTAATCATAATCATGACAAGTTTTAATATAATCATCACTACTTTTTATAGCATAAGTGTCATCACAATAATCATCATAAGTAGCAACTTTGTTCTCATCATAATTGATTGAATCCTCTTCCAAGATAGTGGAATCATTACTAAATAAAGTCATGACCTCTCCAAATCCACCTTCATCAATATAATCATCATAATTAGGAGGCATGCTATCATCATAATAAGTTTGCATATCAAAACTTGAGATACTACAAATATCATCTTCATTAAACATAGCATCCCCAAGCTTGGGACAAACATTAATTGCAGCAAATATATTCTCAAACATGTCATTCTCATCAAACATAGCATCCCCAAGCTTGGGCCTTTTCATGTCATAAGCATAATTACTCTCATTATTAATAGTATGGATAGCACCAATAGTATAACAATTATCATCATCACAATGAGTAATAGGAGCAACATTATTTGGGAGGGATACATTTTTACCTTTGCTTCCCCGTCTTTTCTTTTTCTTCTTCATATCATGTATGGGTTTTATCCTCTTTTCGGAGCTCCTTATTAATGAGATTGGTTGAATAGGAGGCTCCTCCTCCTTACCTGATTCATCATAAGAAATAATAGAAGGATATTGGGAAGCCTCTTCCCTTTCATTAGTATTCTCTTCATCCTCTGTTTGTTTTTTTTCTTTATGTAATTGGCAATATAAGGATTTTCAATGCAATTCACCGCACAATACATAAAAATTTCTTCTAGATCAATATCGAGGAATTTCTCAAGGTTATATTATGGAATATTCTTAGTTATACGTTTCATTTCTTCATAACCCAAAAGAAAACTAAGTTCATTATGATGTGCAAGGGAAATCAAATCATCACAATTTTTGGACACGATACAATCATGAAACAATTTGCATTTGAGATTTAAATGACCATGTTCATTACTAAGTTCACAAATATGGTGAAGAAATTTTTAATTTTCAGCACAAACATTTAGCCTCTCTTGCAACCATTTAGTTTCCAAATACTTATGCCTCTTGCAAAATCAATTTTCCCTAATTGGTGTGTACTTGCAGGCTCTATATATTCCACAAAAGTTGACATGCTTATAAGAGACATTTTCATCATGACTAGTGCAATCATCATTAGTACTATGGATATTTAAGGAGTTCATACTAACAACATTGCAATCATGCTCATCATTCAAAGATTTAGTGCCAAACATTCTAATGCATTCTTCTTCTAACACTTTGGCACAATTATCGGAACCCTTATTTTCATGAAAGATATTAAAAAGATGAAGCATATGAGGTACCCCCAATTCCATTTTTTGTAGTTTTCTTTTACAAACTAAACTAGTGATAAAACAAGAAACAAAAATATTCGATTGCAAGATCTAAAGATATACCTTCAAGCGCTAACCTCCCCGGTAACGGCGCCAGAAAAGAGCTTGATGTCTACTACACAACCTTCTTCTTGTAGATGTTGTTGGGCCTCCAAGTGCAGAGGTTTGTACGACGGTAGCAAATTTCCCTCAAGTGGATGACCTAAGGTTTATCAATCCGTGGGAGGCGTAGGGTGAAGATGGTCTCTCTCAAACAACCCTGCAATCAAATAACAAAGAGTCTCTTGTGTCCCCAACACACCCAATACAATGGTAAATTGTATAGGTGCACTAGTTCGGCGAAGAGATGGTGATACAAGTGCAATATGGATGGTAGATAAAGGTTTTTGTAATCTGAAAATATAAAACCAGCAAGGTAACTAATGATAAAAGTGAGCACAAACGGTATTGCAATGCGTTGAAACAAGGCCTAGGGTTCATACTTTCACTAGTGCAAGTTCTCTCAACAATAATAACATAATTGGATCATATAGCTATCCCTCAACATGCAACAAAGAGTCACTCCAAAGTCACTAATAGCGGAGAACAAACGAAGAGATTATGGTAGGGTACGAAACCACCTCAAAGTTATCCTTTCTGATTAATCTATTCAATAGTCCGTAGTAAAATAACATGAAGCTATTCTTTTCGTTCAATCTATCATAGAGTTCGTATTAGAATAACACCTTAAGACACAAATCAACCAAAACCCTAATGTCACCTAGATACTCCAATGTCAACTCACGTATCCGTGGGTATGATTATACGATATGCATCACACAATCTCAGATTCATCTATTCAACCAACACAAAGAACTTTAAAGAGTGCCCCAAAGTTTCTACCGGAGAGTCAAGACGAAAACGTGTGCCAACCCCTATGCATAAGTTCACGAGGTCACGAAATTCGCAAGTTGATCACCAAAACATACATCAAGTGGATCACATGATATCCCATTGTCACCACAGATAAGCACGTGCAAGACATACATCAACTGTTCTCACATCCTTAAAGACTCAATCCGATAAGATAACTTCAAAGGGAAAACTCAATCCATCACAAGAGAGTAGAGGGGAGAAACATTATAAGATCCAACTATAATAGCAAAGCTCGCGATACATGAAGATCGTACCACCTCAAGAACACGGGAGAGAGAGAGAGAGAGACAGATCAAACACATAGCTACTGGTACATACCCTCAGCCCCGAGGGTGGACTACTCCCTCCTCGTCATGGAGAGCGCCGGGATGATGAAGATGACCACCGGAGAGGGATTCCCCCCTCTGGCAGGGTGCCGGAACGGGTCTAGATTGGTTTTCGGTGGCTACGGAGGCTTCTGGCGGCGGAACTCCCGATCTATTCTGTTCCTCGATGTTTTTAGGGTATATGGACATATATAGGTGAAAGAAGTCGGTCAGGGGAGCCATGAGGGGCCCACGAAGGTGGGAGCGCGCCCAGGGGGCAGGCGCGCCTCCCTGCCTCTTGGCCACCTCGAAGCTTCCCTGACGTCTACTCCAAGTCTCCTGGATTGCTTCCGTTCCAAAAATAACTCTCCCGAAGGTTTCATTCTGTTTGGACTCCGTTTAATATTCCTTTTCTTCAAAACACTGAAATTGGCAAGAAAACAGCAATTTGGGCTGGGCTTCCGGTTAATTGGTTAGTCCCAAAAATAATATAAAAGTGTTTAGTAAAGCCCATAAACATCCAAAACAGATAATATAATAGCAAGAAACAATCAAAAATTATAGATACATTGGAGACGTATCAAATGTACTCAAGGTCTATAGTGTTATCACGGGCTCCGGCCTTCCCAAGCATGTTTTCCAAGACCTCAGAGAAAACTTCCTCTTTTCTAATTTGGTCAGTGATGATTTCGTCGCCTCTCTTGATGCAGGGGATGAAATTCTTGGTACGTCTTCCGTTGGCTACGGCTTGGAACAACTTAGTGTTTGCGTCACCATCCCTTAGCCAGCGAATCATGGATCTTTGCCTGTCAATGGTGCATTCAAGCGATGCTAGGCCCAGAAAGAGAGCTTGAGGGTTCGGCGCAACCAAGTTTCTAACAGTGACAAGGGTCTCATCTCCTGAGTCTCGCAATTTGCCAATTTGCAATCTTCATGAGGATTTTTATGTTCCCGGTCTTTCTCTGCCCCCAAGCTTGTAAGTATGATGTCGTGTTCCTGAAAAGCGCATCCAACCTTTTGAAAGGATCGAAGATCTCACTACTACAGACCCAAGCTTCTCTGACCGCGTCTTCAAAGCCCTCTAGCTTGGTCCAGTAGAGCTCAAACCGAAAGCGCCTCTTTGCTCCAAATATGTTGCTTGTTGAAAGGTAGAGTGGTGCATGATCCGATGCACTGGTGGAGAGTGCTTGCATGAGATAATCCGGGTAGGCCAACTCCCATTCAACCGAAACTAGCATTTTGTCTATTTTGGTTAAGGTCGGAGTGTTTCTCTCGTTTGACCAAGTGAACCTGCGCCCATGCATGTATAGTTCCTTGAGCTCATGGTCATCAACAAAGTTTTGGAACTTGGTCATCATGGTTCTGTTGATATTCTGGTTGCTCTTCTCTGAGCCACAGAGTATCATGCTGAAATCACCAAGGCACATCCATAGTCCTGGGCATTGCAGTCTTCGCGCATATAAGTCATTGAGGAATTGTGTTTTTAGCTCATCACCATGGGGGCATACACCACTAAGATCCACCACTCGTTTCCATCAAGCTGCCAAACTTTGCCGGTTAGGAAGTGAACATCATACTGCAGGTTATCAACAGTCACGCATGTCGAATCCCAAGCAAGCAAGATACCGCCACGCGTCTCTATCGGTGGCAAGTAAGCAAAATCATCGAAAGATGGTCCAAGACATTGCATTACTATGAACTGATCCACGGCCTCCAACTTAGTCTCCTGTAGACACACAACGTTAACTCTCAACGAAGCAATGAACTCCCTAACTGCTTTCCTCTTGGCTGGGTTGTTTAAGCCTCTCACATTCCAGCATATAATTTGTGGGTTGTGATCCATGACAAGTAATCAACAACACCACAGACGCACGTAGCAACCAACAAAGATGAAAACGCAAGACACTGATTTAAAAAGTACTGCATGCGCAAATCTGTTATACTAGCAAGAGAGTTGGCTCCCAGAGTCTTGGAGGCTCTAGCAAGGGATCTCCCCAGTCCCCGGCAAACGAAGCAAAAGACTTGCCTTGGACTGATCAACCTCCCATGCTCTTTCCGGCATGCCAGCGCTTATATAAGTCGAGAAACTCTTGTGATCTGCATGCCCAGCGTGTTAGAATGCTTTGGATCGAGTCGGGTAGATCAATTCGGTAACCTACCTTCTGTCTTGCCTTGCGAGCTTGAACCAATAGCCATGGTGATGTTGTGGCGGCTGTGACAATGTGGACAGAGAGTAGATGGCGGCGGTGGTGGAGCTTCCCGTGAGCACCGCGCTAACCCTAGATCGGTAGGGAGTGTTCGGTGGGGATTGTGGCAGCGATTAACCTCGTAAGTCGTGCTCCGCCCCCCACCTCTGTTTATATATAGCGCGGGTCACAGGGGCCCACCAACCATGGTTTGGTTGGGCGCCCCCGATCAGGGCGCGAGTCAAGGGCCCGTTCGACCCGTTGGGTTCGAACGGGATAGAGATCAACCTAACATTCTCCCCCTTGATCTCAACTTTACTTTTAACTTTATACTTTCTAGTTTATTTATTTCGTCACATATTGGTACATAGAGCATGTTTCATCGTCACAGCTTAATTGCCGTTAGAATCATACAGCTACAACATACGTTATGTTCAGAAGCAAATTCTGTTCCTTTTGGGCCTATCCAGGAATCATAAGGCTTTCCCTTAAACCCATGCCGGCTAAGTGTTCCTTGAACACATTGGGTGGTAAGCCTTTCGTTAGCGGATCCGCAAGCATATCCCTTGTCCTTATATGCTCGAGACTTATAGTTTGATCCTGGATTTTATCTTTCACAACATAATACCTTATCTCTATTGTTTTGGCAGCATTACTCGACTTGTTGTTGTGAGTGTAAAATACTGTGGGTTGGTTGTCGCAGTACATCTTTAGTGGTTTGTGAATACAATCCACCACTTTCAAGTCGGGTACAAATTTCTTTAGCCATATCGCCTGCCCCGTGGCTTCGAAGCATGCTATGAATTCTGCATACATCGTGGATGATGCAACTATTGACTGTTTGGAGCTTTTCCATGAAATAGCTCCCCCAGCGAGAGTGAAGACGTATCCTGACGTGGATTTTCTATCATCTCTGTCCCCCGCAAAATCTGCGTCTGAATACCCTTTTATCTCTAGGGAATCATTTCTCCTGTATATTAGCATGTAGTCCTTCGTGCCTTGCGCATAACGCAATGCTTTCTTTACCATCTTCCAGTGCTCCATGCCTGGATTCTCTTGATATCTACCGAGTACCCCGGTGATAAAAGCTAAGTCAGGGCGAGTGCACACTTGTGCATACTGTAAGCTGCCAACTGCCGAAGCATATGGTACTGTTTTCATTTGATCGATCTTGTACTAGTTCTTGGGACATTGGAATTTCCCAAAACTATCGCCCTTGACTATAGGAGCAGGTGTGGCTTTACTCGCATGCATATTATACTTTTTAAGAACCGTTTCTAAATATGCTTTTTGCGATAGTCCTAAGACTCCATTGTTCCTATCTCGATGAATTTCTATGCCCAAAACATATGATGCTTCACCAAGATATGTTATGTCAAAATCTGAGGATAAGAACTTCTTTGTTTCTTGTAGTAGACTAACATCACTGCTAGCAAGCAGGATATCATCCACATACAAGATTAGGAAAATATATTCCCCATTTTAAACTTTGCATAAATGCAGTTATCCTCAATTTTTTTCTTTAAATCCTAAATTTTTAATCGTTTGATTAAACTTTAGATACCACTGCAGGCTTGTCTTAATCCATAAATGGATTTCTTCAGGCGGCATCCCATATTTTCCTTGCCTTCCATGATAAAACCCTTATGTTGTTTCATGTAGACATTTTCTTTTAAATCACCATTCAGAAATGCCGTCTTAACATCCATTTGATGTAACTCTAAATCAAAATGAGCAACTAATGCCATTATGATTCTGAAGGAATCCTTACATGAGACTGGAGAAAATGTCTCATTGTAATCTATCCCTTCTCTTTGTGTAAATCCTTTTGTCACGAGTCGTGCTTTATACTTTTCTATATTCCTTTTAGAGTCATACTTAATTTTGTAGACCCATTTACAGCCTACTGTTTTGGCTCCTTTAGGAATTTCCTCTAAGTCCCAAACATCTTTGGAACTCATCGATTTCATCTCGTCTTCCATTGCCTTCATCCACTTCGATGAATGAGGGCTTCTCATGGCTTCTTCATATGAGGTGGGATCTTTTTCCATATGAACCATTTCTGTGTTATAAACTTTAAAGTCAGTAGAAATAGCTGACTTTTTTGGTCTTCTAGACCTTCTAAGGGCCTCAGTTTCTGGCACATTCCGTGCCTCAACTTCTGGCACTTATTCTAAAATTTGCTGTTGCACCTCCCTTTCATGCTCAACAACGGGTTTCAGTCGGCTCCTGACAGACAGGTTCCGGGTCTACCCCCAAGGTTGTCATGGGTGGAGTTGCAATTGGTAGTGAGAAAAATGGCTCCTGAATCATCGGATTAGGTGCATGCACCCTCTTCTCCTCAAGATCAATTTTCCGAGCTACCAAGCTCCCCCTCATCATTTCGTCCTCTAAGAGGACTGCATGTCTCGTTTCTACAAACTTTGTATATCTGTCTAGGCAGTAGAAACGAAAACCCTTTGATCTGTCTGGATAGCCAATGAAGTGGTAACTCACTATTTTGGGATCTAACTTTACAATGTTTGGATTAAACATTTTGACCTCAGCAGGGCACCCCCACACCCTGAAGTGTTGTAGGGAGGGCACCCTTCCTGTCCATAGCTCGTACGGTGTTTTGGGCACCGACTTGCTTGGCACTCTATTGAGAATGTGAATGGCGGTTTTAAGTACCTCCATCCATAACCCCAATGGCAAGTTGGAATAACTCATCATTTTGCGCACCATATCCATAAGTGTACGGTTGCGCCTTTCAGCTACTCCATTCTTTTCTCCCAGAGTGGGATACATTAAAAGCACATGAGTTATCATATCTTTTTCTTGCCAGAATTTCTCCCGCCATACGGGATTTTTGACATAATATTATGTCAACTTTACCCCATTACGCAGGTATTTTCCCAGACTTTTCCCGCCATGCGGGTTTTATCATAATCATCTTTTCCCGCCACGCGGGTAATTCCCTGTAAGGGAACATAAATGCCAGAATTGGCTCTTTTGACTACATATTCAATCATCAAATTTAGGAATAAATCCGAATGCTCTTTGACACACATGCTTGATCCGACGTTGGTCAAATTAAACACACATGTTGCTTGGAAAATCTTCTTCATAGAGAGTACATGAAAGACATTCATCAAAAGACTCTCAATGATCTGTCTCTTTTCTTTTGATGCCATTCTTTAGAGAGAACATGCTCCCTCACGTTATGACCTTTCTTGGTCATCTTTCGGGTCACAAGTACCCAGCCATTCGCTTTCACGAATGAAAGCATGGAAAACTTTTTGGTCTGAGAAAACTTAGCCAATAATCAACAATAATGGGCATAAAATAACCCTACGTTGGTCTGGTTAAAAAATGCACATTAACTTTTGAAACTTTCTTTTATATTCTAAATCACCGTTGTGGCAGAATTAGAATAAGCATAATCCTTCTACATTAATTCCATATCACCGTTGGGCAGAAATGGAAATAATGCATATAACTCATAAACAATGTGATGATAGTATTTCTATTAAACAACTTTGCTAAGAATTAATCATCATCGTCAAGTTTATTGCAGCGGGAACAAGAAATATACAATTCTCTAGTTCAAGAGCATTTCTTGATCTTTATACGTTCTCTGAAAATTGATCACTTTGATACAAAATTTATCAGAGATTGAAACTTTGAACATAAGGCTCATAGAGTTATAGCACTGTTATCATCAACGTTGGTCAGAAAATAACAATACCATATTTTAATTTTAAAACAAATATCTTTGTTTTGTCATAGCGGAAACTATCTGCATCTTATTTCACCCACAGGGGAAAAACATTGCTAAGAACATTTCTTCCAATTAAATTTTCCCGTTGGTTCCAATTTAATTGAAGAATAAAACTTTTACTTTGCAGTAGAAACTTTACAATATTCTATTCAAAAACAATTCTGTACTCTTTTACTCTCTAAGCAATTTTAACCGGTTGGCTCAAAAATGCATTAGAGAAGCAACAATTTAATCTTTTACTTTAGTTCTATTCACTTTTAAAAGAGCATCTTTAAATTTCAATAATAAAACATGATCATGTTATTAATAACATTGGTCATAAAAATAACATAATCATATTCATTCTAATAATCACTTTAATATGCTCTTTAAATATAATTCTATCTAAACTTTTATTTTCTTTGTAAAAGAGCACTATTAATTACTTACACAGCGGAAAATCATGAATAAAAATTCACGAACTTTTACTCTTTACAGAAACTTTTTCTTTGACAGAATAAAAAGTTATGAACTTTTTAATTTTCTTTATAAAATTCATGAACATTTCTTTTCTGAAAATTTGCATTTTACTTTACAGAAACACTCTATTTTCTGAACAATCAAAAAATATATCAAAAAAGTTTCTATTTACTTTTCAGAGATTTTTCTTTTTCTGGAAAAACAAAAATCAGCCGCAGCAGAACCCAGCGCGCGCGGCCCGCAGTGGAAAAAAATCAGCCCACGGCCTGGCCTGCGTGCCATCCGCGGCTGTGGCCTCGGCCCAGTGCCAGCGCGCGCGACTCTGCCGCCGGCCTGGTCCACTTTCGGCCCAGAAGGCCCGCGCCGCTCTAGGGTTTAGATCTGGAGCGTCCATCGTGATCCGACGGGCATCCACAGTTCTAGCTGGATCAAAAACAAGCAACCTGTCGCCCCGATCGGACCCTAGTGCCACTCTTTCTCCTCTTCGCCTCTCACGTGCCGCTCGCCTCTGTCCCGTACGGGACTTCGCCGGCAACGGCGTCTACCACCGCGCCGCGCGTGCCTCCCCTTCTCATTTCTCTGGCAGAGAGAGAGAGAGAGAGAGAGAGAGAGAGCAAGACGGCTGCGCCTCTGCTCCCCCTCGCCTCTCGACGGCGACCTTTGTACAGGTCGCCGGGCCACCTCGCCGCGAGCCTGTCTTTCCCTCCTCTTTTCTGTTCGTCTGTCCACCGCGCCGCAGAGAGAGAAAGCGTGAGCCAAACCCACTTCTGCTCCCATGTGCACGACGACAGCGATCCGTGGCGCCGTTGCCTCCCCTTCGCCGGTGACGCGTTTCCCTTAGCGGAAGCGCGCCGCCGTCGAACGGCGTGGCTGCGGTACCCCCTTTGCCCTTTGCAGGGTGTTGTCCTTCTTTCAGATGCCTCGGCTTGCCGATGCACATCTGAATCGAGAGGGACGGCGCGGCCTTGCGGCGGCGCTCTTTGCCGGCGAGGCCATAGGCCATACTCCGGTGAACTTTGGGGGTTTTCTTTACTCTGCCCTGCTAGGGTTCTCTGGGGAGGGATTTTTCTTTCTCTGTGATTTCTTTTCGACCGAAAAATCTGACCCGATCTGGCTGATACCATTGTTAGAATGCTTTGGATCGAGTCGGGTAGATCAATTCGGGAACCTACCTTCTGTCTTGCCTTGCGAGCTTGAACCAGCTGCCATGGTGATGTTGTGGCGGCTGTGACGATGTGGACAGAGAGTAGATGGCGGCGGTGGTGGAGCTTCCCGTGAGCACCGCGCTAACCCTAGATCAGTAGGGAGTGTTCGGTGGGGATTGTGGCAGCGATTAACCTCGTAAGTCGTGCTCCGCCCCCCACCTCTGTTTATATATAGCGCGGGTTACAGGGGCCCACCAACCATGGTTTGGTTGGGCGCCCCCGATCAGGGCGCGAGTCAAGGGCCCGTTCGACCCGTTGGGTTCGAACGGGATAGAAATCAACCTAACACAGCGATCACCAGATCACACTTGCAGAGCGAGCACCACGAGAACGACAACGATGGCGAAGACTCAGAGAGCCACGACTCCGAGTCCGACGCGAAGGCCGCCGGGCGCCCAACGTCAGCGTCTTCGGCCGGCAGCGGCCGGTGCACAGGTTCCTCGGCGGCCGGAAAGGTGCGGCGCTCGATCGAGCTTTAAAAAAAAATCCCCTCTGAAAGTCGCACGCACTGCAGCTAGGGGAGTCACCGCCGCAGGGAATGGGGAGGGGTCGCCGTCGAGCTGCACATCGCCGGAAGGGGTGGGAGAAGGGGTTTCGTCCGGTGAAGAATCTTTCAACGACGGCCCATTTTCAGGCCCGGTAGCACTGGAAATGTGCCGCTCTCAAGCCTTCGACGCTGGGATAGTCCCACCTTGGAACGTTACAAGCGTTACGACCAGTTTATTATATCGAAGCTTCGCAGAGTGTTCTTCGAGTTCGGTGGCGCGAACTTGTAACCCAGATGATGAGGGGGCAACAGTCAATCCTGGCCCGGTCGTGTCGGCCCACAGCCCAATTACATGAGGGGAGCAGGCTTCTGGGCCCGGTCGTGTCGGCCCCTAGCCCAATTACAAGTGGGGAGAAGCAGACTGTCATTTTTATTTTTATTATTCTTTCTTTTTTCTGATTCCTGTTTATTTATATTTTTTATACTTACTCCGCTCCGATTTCTATTACGCTAATGGTCTACCGGCTGATCGTGCGGAGAGTTCCACCAGCCACGCAGCCGTTGGATCTCTTTGATCCATGTAAAGCACGCTAGCACACAGTCTGTTTTTTTCCCTTGCCTATCATGTGCCCCTTACTTTTTCTTGCAACAACAGCGGTGTTGCAAATTATAGCGGCGGATGACAACTGCAACTTAGACAAGCTATGCAACATCAACTCTATTGCAGAAAAAACTGCAACAAAATCTCTGTTGCGAAAAATCTACGACGAGAACTCTGTTGCAAAAAAAAAACAATCCTGCAACACAACGTAAGTTACAAAAATATATATTCTGCAACATTATCTTTGTTGTAAATGTTTCTGTAACAAGACCTTTGTTGCAAAATAGTGGGAGACGTTAAACCACTGGATTGTGCGACTCGCGAGGCCACAGATCTTTTGAAAAGATCCACTGGCCGACGCGTAGCGGCCCCCCTTCTTTATTTGTAAATTTTATATGATTCGTGTATATATTTATTTACTTATAATTCTGTATGATTCGGTGCTATATATTGATTGCTGATCGGAAAGATCGAGACAAATCCTATTTATTCATATTTTGTTACTTATTTTTTGCTCTAATTTACCTATAAATTATATGATTCATGTCTATATTTTTTTACTTATAATTCCATGTGATTCGTGTCTATATATCAATTGCCAATCATACAAGATCGAGACAAGTGAACGCAAATCGTATACATCGCTCTAAGCGGCAATATTGCCTCTCGCCCCCCGAAGCAAACATGTAAGGGGCCAGGCCCATCCTTCTTTTTTAGTGGGCCGCATTTTGGAGAGGCCCGTCAAGAAAAGTAGCCATCCGTGATGAAATTGTCCGGCGACCATACCACGACTTTGGTCATTTTATCGTGGTAGATGTAAATTCTTTTATTTTGTTTGGCGGTCCCTGTTCTACCACAGATTAAAAAAAAGATAGATGTGCGGTCAGTGTGTGGCAGATGTCAAATTTTCGGTTCCTCGAACGTTTTAACTCTGATCGATGCCCCGCGGTCAGGGGTCAACAAGATTCGATCAATATACGTACTCGGCCCCTTCTGTACTTGAATCTTGGCTCCGCCACTGCCCGCGGTTTTTCAAAACTTGTGAGGCCGCGATGTGTGTGCCCGGCGTACTTTTTTTTATTGTGCCCGTTGTTTAGACCTTGTTAACTTTGCTTGATGCAGATGTGTACGGTCTGACTGTCGTGTCCCGATGGCATCCACTCTGTACAAGAAACGTGTTCTTTATTGGACTTTTTTTCTTTCTACTTCCTCCGTTCTTAAATATTTGTTTTTCTAGATATTTCAAATGACTACTACATACGGATATATGTAGACATATTTTAGAGTGTAGATTCATTCATTTTGCTTCATATGTAGTCGCTTGTTGAAATGCCTAGAAAGACAAGTATTTAGGAACGGAGGGAGTATTTCGTGTTGTTTTGAGCTTGTTAACATTGCTCCATGCAACCCTGTATGGTATGACTATTGGGCACCCGATGCCAGCATATCTGAACAAGAAACATGTGCTCAGTTTGACTCTTTTCTTCAGTTGTGCCCGCTATTTTGACCTTGTTAACGTTGCTCCATACAGCCGTGTATGGTCTAGCTGGTAGATCCCCAATGTTAAGCATGTTGGATAATTTGTCACCCATGATTGCTGGCTACTTGACTTTTATTTTCGAACCCGCTCGTTAAACTTGACATTGTTAAAGTTGAGGGACGATGCAGGCGGGTGGGTTCTGCTGTTAACCTCGCTATGCAGCAGCGACAGAGGCGCACCACTGGGTGCCGAAAGGCATGGGGCATAGGTGGGCTAAGGCGGCCGCTCGCGAGGCTGGTATAACGCGCATCCTTGTTCCCGAACGACATCGAGGCTGGGGAGTAGTTTACATTTTCAGTTAGTTTGAATTTTGTTGTACCAATATGCCTTATTTTAAGGAAAATCGAATGTAGGATTTTGTTGAATCCAGGGTGGCCAATTGGTCGCCAACATAAGGGCCACGGGAAGACAATGACAAACAGACAAACGCAAGCAAGGCTTCAACTAAAACAACCGTGTATCACAAACATTAGTTGACATGCAAACCCGCCTCACCGCTCTATGAAAGGGGATAAAAAAATTGTGAATCTGCAATGGTCCAATAGTAAACAACACTTTCAAATCTTTTACAATGTTAGACGTTGGATTTTGGTGTATATTATGTAGCAATCTAACTCATCACTGAAGATTTAGTGTAAAACGATTATGATATGAGGCCTGCTCCTGTACAACCCCCAACCCAAACTCATTCAGGGCAGTGTAGTCTCTTTCCATTAATTAGTGATTATCTTTATTATTAAATTGCTTGAGGCAGGTTCTTCGTTTTTGTTCCGACATTTTCTTTCCGATTTTCCCCCTGATGGTTCGGATGTTTCACATGGTCTGTCACCGCTAACTCAAACTAAACGGTTCGTTTATTTCATGACGTTGTTAAATTTGAGGGACGATGCAGGCGGGTGGGTTCCGCTGTTAGCGTCATTGTACAGCAGCGACGGAGGGGCGTGACTAGGCGCCGGAAGGCATCGCGAATAGGTGGGCCAAGGCGGCCGCTTGCGAGGCTGGTACAACGCGCGTCCTTGTTCCCGAATGACTTTGAGGCTCGGAAGCTATTTAGTTCAAATTTTGTTGTACCAATAAGCCTTATTTTAAGGAAAATCGATTCTAGGATTTTGTTGAGTCCAGGGTGGCCAATGGTTCACCGACATACGGGCCACGGGAAGACAATGATAGACAGGCGAACGCAAGCAAGGCTCCAACTAAAACAAGTGTGTAGCTCACAAACATTAGTGGACGCAAACCCGCCTCACCGCTGTGTGAAAGGGGGTAAAAAATGTGAATCTGCAATGGTCCAATTGTAAACAACACTTTCAAATCTTTACAATGTTAGTTGTTGGATTTGGTGTATATTGTGTAGCAATCTAACCCAGCACCGAAGACTTAGCGTAAACCAATTATGATATGTGGTCTGCTCCTGTGCAACCCCCAACCCAAACTCATTAAGGGTAGTATAGTACTTTGTCATTAATTAGTGATTAACTTTGCTATTAAATTGCTTGAGGTAGGTTCGTCGTTTTTGTTCTGACATTTTCTTTCCAAATTAGCCCTTGGTGGTTCAGATGTTTTACATGGTCTGCCACCGCTAAGTCAAACTGAATGATTCGTTTATTTCCTTCTCAACCTCCCGCTTGGGTCAATCCCTCTTCGGCGGAGGGAGCTCCTGCGCTGCTACTGGATGGACCACATGCCGCTGTCGGAAGGGGTTGTCGCGCCTCCATCGGATGGAGCTCTCGTACTACCGCCCCAGTAGGAACCCGTGCTCCCACTGGAAGAAGCTTCTGCATCACCGTAGGACCAGCATCTGTCTCCACGGTTGCGCCACCCTCGGCCTGCTCCGTGTGTGCCCGCCATTCTCCCTTGCTTTGCAAACATCACGCATAGCCTACTCCGCACGTGCCGACCGCATCGGGGGTGGTCCTCATCTGGGCCGCGCGCGGGGCTAGCGGGCGAGTGGTGGCGGCGTGCTCAAGCCGGGGCACCCTTTCATGGGAACCGGAATTGGAGGCGACGCGGCCAACACGGTGAGCAGGCAGGGGCTCATAGAGGAGGGACGACGGGCTCCTGCAGGTCAGCAGGAGCGACGCTGTTGTAGTGGAAAAATAGGGCCCACGGGCGGCTAGGTGGTACCGAAGTCGGGAGGGCGGCTTCGGACTGGGAGCAGTGGGGACAGAGAAGAATGATGGCTGTAGAGGAGCTCGGGTGGGTGGCACGTATGGAGGAGCCGGCACACTCGACTTGCTCTGGCCGACGACGTGGTAGAGGGAGAGGTTGGTGTCAGGGAAAGGAGGGAAGAGAGAGTGAGAGGGGGAGGGACCCTGATTGCTTGTATCTGCGTTGGTATTTCCCCGAAGAGGAGAGGATGATGCAGCACAACAAAGGTAAGTATTTCCCTCAGTTATGAAACAAAGGTATCAATCCAGTAGGAGGAACCAAGCAACACTGTGTAAACAACACCTGCACACAAATAACAAAAACTTGCAACCCAACGCGTAAGAGGGGTTGACAATCCCTCCTCGGCATTGAGATAGATTAAATTGTATAAGATTTGATAAATATATCTAACAAAAACAAAATAAAATAAATAAATAAAAAGTGCATCAACGTATTTTTAAATTTAATATGATAGGAAATAGACCAAAAAGAGAGAAGAAACCATCTAGCTACTATCTACAGACCCGTAGGTTTGTAGTAAACTACTCACGCATCATCGGATGGGTAACAAGGATGATGAAGAACCCCTCCGTGATCATTGCCCCCTTCGGCAGAGTGCCGGAAAAGGCCTCTAGATCGGATTTCGTGGTTCTGGAACTTGCGGCGGCGGAAACTATATTGTCTTGACTCCGCTAGGGTTTTTGGGATTTTTGAGTATTTATAGAGGTGGAGCTCGGTGGAGCAGCTTCCCATGGGCTCCACTACCCACCAGGGCGCGCCTGGGCTCCCTGGCGCGCCCTGGTGCCTAGTGAGCCCCACGGCCCCCCTCCCGTGTGCTCTTTTTGGCTCCCTGGGTGTCTTCTGGGCAGAAACAATCTCCCAAAGTTTTGTTGCATTTGAACTTCGTTTGGTGTGGATATTTTGCAAAGTAAAAAAAACAACTGTCACTGGGCACTATGTCAATAGGTTAGTCCCAAAAAATGATATAAAGTTGCTAGTAAATGAATATAAAACATCCAAGATTGATAATATAGCAGCATAAACTATCAAAAATTATAAATGTGTTGGAGACGTATCAGACCTGATTGGAAGAAAAGAGCGGGCGGTAGGGGGCTAAGTGCAAAAGGAGAAGGGCCATTGTTCGTGGTGGTAAGAGTTAGAAGGAGACAGCTGGGTGGGCTCTAGGGTTTGCACCAGTTGGGTCTTGGGCCGGTTTGGGCTGGGAGAAGGCCGGCCACGCTGGCCGGATGGGAGGTGGGTGATAACCTACAAGTATAAGTGATCGCGACAGTCTTCGAGGGTAGTGTTTCACCCAAATTCATGAATTCGAACAAGGGAAGGCAAAGAATATTTATGAGTCTTAACAGTTGAGTTGTCAATTCAACCGTACCACACCTGAAAACTAATAATCCCTCCGTTCCAAAATAGATGACTCAACTTCATACTAACTTTGTACTAAAGTTAGTACAAAGTTGAGTCATCTATTTTGGAACCGAGGGAGTATTTCTCTAGCAAAGTATTTAGTAGCGCAGTAGTATGATAGTTTTGATACTAATGGTGACACTAACAATAATAGCGATGGCAGTAGCAGTTTTGTAGTAATTGTAACAGCAGCAAAAACAGTAGTAACTTAGCAAAAGTCAATATGAACAAAGCGTAGGCAATGAATCAGGGATGGATATTTGTGTTAGATGATATTCATCATGTGACAAACACAACCTAAAGCGACACACAATAGCTCAAATTCATCAATTCAATGTAGGCATGTATTCCGTATATAGTCATACGTGCTTATAATAATAACTTGCATGACATCTTTTGTCCTACCCTCCCGTGGCAGCAGGGTCCATAATGAAATCTAAGGGATATTAAAGCCTCCTTTTAATAGAGAACCAGAACAAAGCATTAACACATGATGAATACATGAACTCCTCGAATTACAGTCATCCCTGAAGAGTATTCCAATTATTGTCACCTTGGGGTCTACAGATCAGAACAATAACAATTGCATACAACTAGCGATCAAGAACTCAAGTATATTCATAAAACCATAGAGGGTTTAGATCTGAAATCGTGACACTCGGGCCGTAGTGACAAGCATTAAGCATAGCAAAGTCATAGCAATATCAATCTCAGAATATAGTGGATACTAGCGATCAAGCCCTAACATATTGACTTGATTACATGATAAATCTCATCCAATTCCATCACCGTCCAGCAAGCCTCCGAAGGAACTACTCACTCCCGGTGATGAGCATCATGGAATTGTTGATGAAGAAGGGTTTTATGATGACGACGGTGATGAATCCCCCTCTCTGTAGCTTCGAACGTACTCCAGGACAACCCTCCCGCTGAAGAACAAGAAGTGACGGCAGCTCCGTATCGTAAAACGCGAGGATACTCCTTCTCTATTTTTTCTCGGGAAACCTGAATTTATAGGCTTGGAATTAGGTCAGACGACCGCCTGTGGGACCCACAAGGCATCAAGATGCGCCCTGCGGGGTAGGCACACCATGTTGCCTTTTGAGCAATTGGCGGGGGCCCTCCGATGGATCTTCGTTGCAGTATTTTTTTATTTATTCAATAAAAATCTCCACAAAGTTTCTTTCTGATTCCGAAAACTTTTATTTCTACACAAAAACAACACCATGATAGTTGTGCTGAAAACAGCTTCAATCAGATTAACTTCATTCAAATTATGCAAATTAGAGTCTAAAACAAGAGTAAAAGTGTTTAAAAAGATAGACACGATAGAGACCTATCAGTGGGCTACGCCTGGTAGGCTGGGCTGCTCCCTCTCTCCCTCTAAAAGTTTTGTTGTTGTTGCTATTTTCCTGTTTGTCTTAAAACAATTTCGCAAATAGTTATCACACACGGAAAAGAAGCAGAAAAATGAGGGTTTTAATTTGAGATGAAAGAGGGGAAATTCCTACAAAAACGCGTCACACGAAATGGAACATGATGAAGTCGAAGGTGCAGAAAACTAAGTGTAAAAAATTGTTCTTACTCGTCGGGAACATATTTCAAAGCCTAAGAGCATTACATTTTTGAAGTATTGGTATATTTATCTAAATTAATTCTTTCGGAACCGTGACAACGCACGGGCATTGAGCTAGTTATGAGGCAGAGGGGCGGTGTTGGACCATTTTAATTGTTGGACCATTTTAATGCCTGGTGAATTTGGCATCGTGCACGCCGTGGATAAGCCTCCTAGTGGTTAATTATGACTGAAGAACAAAGCTTTTTCCGACAGTCTGAACTCTGAACCCAATGCCGTAGAAATGCTCCGGGCAGGCAATGCACCTCGTCCAAGCAAAGTAGAAATGCTTTGACGGAGCTGCACTCACAGACGCACGTAGCAACCAACAAGATGCAAACGCAAGACACTGACTTAATAAATTTTAAAAAGTATGTAAATCTTTTACTGTAAGAGAGTTGGCTGGCTCCCGAGTGTTGGAGGCTCTGGCAAGGGCATCTCCCCGGTCCCCAGCAAACCTCTGCCGGAAGCAAGCCTCTTGCCCCGGCATCCCTCCACGGCTCCACCCCCCTCTGCCCCCGGCACAAAGCTATCCCTTCCTTCCCGGACTGATCGACCTCCCATGCTCTTTCCGGCATGGCAGCGCTTATAAGTCGAGAAACTTTTGTGACCTGCATGCCCGGCGCTCACCAGATCACACCTGCACAACACGCCACGAGAACGGCAGCGATGGCGACGACTCCGAGAGCCACGGTTCCTCACGTCCGGAGCGACTCCGAGTCCGACGACGAAGGCCGCCGAGCGCCCAACGTCAGCGTCTTCCGCCGGCAGCGGCCCGTGCACCGGTTCCTCGGCGGCCGGAAAGGTGCGGCGCTCCACCGATCATTATTTTTTTTTTGTTTCTTTTCCTCTGGAAACTGCACGCACCGTCTACCTACCTGTGATATCTGAACGTCGGCAATGTGGTGGGGTGGCAGTGGCGGACGTGCTGCTGTGGCGGGACCGGAACCTGTCGGCGGGCATGCTGGCGGGGGCGACGGCGGTGTGGTTCCTGTTCGACGTGGCCGAGTACAACTTCGTGACGCTGCTCTGCCACGCCGCGCTGCTCGGGATGCTCCTGCTCTTCCTCTGGTCGGTCACCGCTCCGCTCTTCGACAGGGCGCCGCCGCGCGTCCCGGAGGTGATCGTGTCTGAGCACGCCTTCAGGGAGGCGGCCATGGCGGTGCACCGCAAGCTGGAGCGCTCAGTGGCGGTGCTCTACGACATCGCCTGCGGCAAGGACCTCAAGAAGTTCCTCTCGGTACCATATATACTTTCTTCTCCCTTGTTTTGTTTGCACGAGCCCCATCATCTGATTAGCGAACTAACTAATCATCTGCTATATGTTCTTCTTCTCTATGCAAGGTGATTGGATCTCTGTGGGTGGTGGCGGTGATCGGGGACAACTGCAGCTTCACGACTCTGGTCTACGTTGGTAAGTATCCCCGAATGGTGATCAACAAAAAAAAGAAGACATGATGATCGACAACTAAAAACATGTTGTTCATTGTGCTGCAGGATTCTTGTGCGCTCTGACGTTGCCGGTGCTGTACGAGAGGTACGGGACGGAGGTGGACCACCTGGTGGCCAAGGGCGGCGAGGACCTCAAGAAGTTCTACAGGAAGGTGGACGCCAACGTGCTGGACAAGATCCCCAGAGGCCCCGTCAAGAGCAAGAGAGCGCACTTCCACTAGCTAGGGTTCATCAATGAACGCATCGTACGTGGTTGATTTGAGGAGGTCGTGATGGTGCCGGTGCCGGTGCGTGCATACGGAGTTTGGTTTCAGGGGAAATGGCAATGGACTCACAAGAGTCTTGTTCAGTTGCGAGTCGTGGCAAAGTGTGTGTGTGTGTGTGTGTGCCTGTTATAAACTGTAATTGTGCTACGGATATGATGGAAGTAATGAGAGTTGAGTTGAGTGATGTTCCTGTGAGAATTACTTGGTGTTGGTGTCCCCCTTCTCAAAGTGAAAGAAAACGCAGTGGTAATAAGCAAAATAGAGAAGATGAAAATGGAAATGGTTTACCATGACCGTCGTCATGTCTGGGCATAGGGCGCGATCACTCTTCCCGCCGAGCCATCCACCCTTCCTCTCCGACGCCCCCCATCCACAAGCCAACATCGCATGTGTCAGGCCTACTACGTCGGCGGTGCATCAGAAGACGGGTAAGAGTTTAGCCTAGCCCTGATGTCGGGCACCATTGCGACCGATCTTTCAAGGCAGCAACAACTAATTTCTCTCAAGTAGCACATAGCAGCAGGAACCACTCTCAGATTTACTGCTGCAGCCTGCAGATAACTAGCTTGGTTTTGCAACAAGGCAACCCAAACCATCGTGCTTGCGGAATTTTGATAGAAATCACAAAATGGAACCAAAAAGAATCCTATATGGATTAAGGACAAGCCCTTCGATCCACGCACATCGGCTAACACTCAACGGAATCTAGTGCTCACAACGCAGCACACACAATCCCACCGACTGCCTACAAACTGAAATTCAGAATTCTCATTCACTTTCACAAGGAACATGTGGTGACACTTATACTAGAGGCACATAGGCTTGAGGAAAACTAAAAAAACAAAGGATTAACTCATGAGAAACAAGCAGTGAATGGAGCAAACTTGCGGGGTCTTGGCAGTAATTAATTCTCGGGCCGCTTGTATGGAAATTGCATAAGTTTTGACACAAGAGCTTAAATCATGCACATTTATTGTGACATGCCAGATCAGCTCAAGGAAGACAGGGCTTAGTTCTGCCAACAAATTGAATGAAGTGGGGGCTCGACGCGGAGTAGCAACCGTTGGCTGTCCATTTCCATCAGACCCCATCTTGGTGCTACAGCTTGCCCCGGAAGCTGAACTTGAAAACATCCTTGGGGTATGGGTTCGTCAACTGGGAGCAAATTGAGAGGAACACCTGGACGATCATACCAAAATGAGTTAGTGTCAAATGCCTGAACGATCACACCACACGTAATGTGAGCTCTGTAAACATGTGTTTACCACTTCTGACGCATAACCCATCGTCGCTTTTGAGCTCCAGTGAGGGTGTACCCACTGCCAGAAGCTCCCACACGTTGTGGTGCCTGGGGAAGGTAACTTCTAGATGCCTTTCCCTTGCTTCTTTCTGCGAAGAGGCTGTCTTAAACACAGGACTTCCAAGACACAAGTGGAGATATTTTTCATCACTTTTGAGCTTTTAATAGTAGAGAAGAACAAACAGGAAAGAAGGAAGATTGACCTACTAACCTTTTAAATGGTCACTGCAGGACTCCGAGGCTCGGCTCACTCAGAATATAAGGACAAATGTTTCATTTACTGTTATTATTCGGATGTAATTGCCAACTGCTAAATTCACTGTTGGTTGTATTTGTTCTGCAGGGAGTAATGAACTTAAGGTCAGAAAAATGTACAAGGGAAGAAAACTCACGAGCAAATATAGATGCTTAATCATTACCTAGAACACTGAAGGATGCCAGTGCAAGCAACCTCAGCTTATACGCAATCCACACCAGATGGCAGTTGGTTACCACAGGATCAGTACTTTGCCAGAACATAAACCTGATGGTAGCGCAGATTGATCAACTCCATGAACAGAGAATCATCACACGCTGATATTGTATGAAATGTGTCGTAGCATTAAGCGGTTCAGAAAAGGCTAAACAAACATCACTGCATTAAACCAACAACAGTAAGGGAGGTCTGCTACCTTGACCATATAAAGTAACAAGACAGAGGATGGAATGGAGGCAATGAAGCTTCACTATAGTTTCGGTGATGCTCATCCACCCAAATTGTTAATCTCTTAAAACAAATGCTATCCAATCACTAGGAATACTTGGCCAATGAGTGCACAAGCGAATTGTCCAATGCTCCAAGAAAGCAAAGAACAGAACCTGCAATTTTTGTGTAACACGAAGGTTACTAATAATTATGGCAGGAATACATAGCACTCCAATATGCTTCCATATTGTCTACTAATATTCGAATATAAAGGGCAATGATACCTATTTAAGAGTTATGGGTGCCTTATTACCTCCTAGGAGATAGTAGATCACCGCGATCAATCTAAACTGTTGGATCAAAAGGAATGACCAGCCCCGAATGGTTTAGGAGCATCTTAAAATTGCTCTACATTTATATCATTCTGTCGAAAAAGGGAAGTTGCATAAGAATTATAGGGTGGCTGTATGTGTAAATACAGAAACACTGGACAATTACGTACCAGCGATTGTTGCAAATGATTGTGGCAAACTACCAGCAGCATGGACATTGAACATGATGCCATTCTAAGCTCCAGAATGCTCAGATAGTTGATCGTTCACAGGGACCGGAGAAATAAGACCGGATCATCTGAAACACCTTCACTTCACATTGCCATTTACTTCAAAAAGAAAAATTGTGGATTTTCTTCATTTTGTTGACACCTGACAGCAAAAGATAGCTGCCTCAGTATGCAGGGAGTTGTAGAAGGTTCATGAGAAGATAGCTGCTACTTGGTACTTACTTTTCTCTCGAAATTGGCAAGCACACAAAGGATTAATAACTCCATAAAAGCAGAACTGGAGGCATCTATAGGTCTATCCGGAGTCGCCTTAGTCTTCATATTTACCATGCAGCTGGCAGATGAAAGCAGAACAAAGGCAAGTGTGGGACAAAACCTACCACACCTCCTGCATAAGAAATTTAATAGTTCTGGTTAGAAAAAGGGAAGCTGCATAAGAATTAATTATAGGGCAGCTGTATGTGTAGATACAGAGATACAGAAGTCATGAACGGAATGTGAATGAAATCATATAAATCGATGAGCAGAAGTTGGCTTTCCGTTACTTACTGGCAGATTTCAGAAGCTATGTACATATTGCAAACAAAGTGGAGCCTGCTAGCCTGTCAGAATTTACTACTAGGAGTTAAGATAAAGCACGAATAGGGGGAAGCCTCACTTTAGAGAAATAAGAAGAGGGAGACGAGAAGTTTTACCTTGGGCTAACAAGGGTCATAACAATATACTTGTAAATTTGGATAGGTTTCTTTCAATTTGTCAGCTTGCTCGATTTGCTCGGCACTCTCAACCCATACACTCAGAACTTGCAGCGTAGTGGGGAAGCCCACCTCTGGCAGGAATCGGAGTTGACGACAACTGTCGACTAGTAATTCTTTGAGAGAAGAAAGGCATTGTAATCCGTGAGGGAGGGACTGCAGAACCGTGCAATCAGTAAATCGAAGTGTCTGGAGGGAGGTGAGGAGCTGAAGCGCATTCTCTTGCTCTTCCGTGAAGCCTTTTGCCCGCTCATCACCATAGAATTGCAATTTGTGGAGGGTAGCGGAGAGGTGGCTGCAAATGGGAGCAACAAACACCGCCGAGATGCTATCCACGATCAACCTCTCCAATTGGAAGGAACCCGCATCCATTAATTTGGTCCTTGCTACCTCTGAGAGCAGATCCGCTGCTATAGAGTTGCCGCTCCAGTTCAAGACCTCCAATTCCTTGAGGCTGACCATGATGAGAGGGTTGAACCCATCCACTGTTAAATTCTCGCAGTTTTGTAGAGTCAGATGGGTGAGAGACGTGAGGTTTGAGAGCAGAGCCATTGACCGCATGCCTGACTCTCCAAAAATACTAAGTTTCCTGAGGGAAGCAGGGAAAGGGTTGGTCATAGGAGCTCCACCTGCTGCTTCTCCCATGGGCCACCGAGAGAGCAACTTGTCGCAATAATATATTTCTAATGATTGGAGCGACGTGATGTCATGGATTCCTCCTCCATCCTCCGCAGGGAGAAGAACCAGGCCATTCGAGCACCTGAAGCTAAGTGTCCGCAGTGAGCTAGATGATGGGAACTGTAGTACTCCTTCCTCCTGGTCTTCATGTGAAGACCTTATCTCCAATTTTACAAGAGCTGGGCAACTATTGAACACTTTTGACAGCAATTTTCCAGTAAGATGAGATACATCTACACTGAGACTCTCAACTTTATCCATGTTGTGGAAGACAACACTGCCATCCAGTTCTCCGCAGAACATGCTGTCGCATCTTCCGACAGCTAGTTTTCTTAAGGATTTAAGCTTTTCGAGGTCTGCCCATGAAATGTGAGATACATCTCCAATACTCATATCCTCTACTTCACCCAGATTGTGGAAGGCCAGAGCACCAGTATACTCACTAACAACCATTTTTTTTCCATTGTAAGACAACCTTTCTGAACCTTTTGTAACAACAAAATCTGTTAGTGTGGAGGTGTGAGGCATGCTGGGGGGCAGACACAACTTGGGGCAACCATCAATGTGAAGCCTGCACAAATTGGTACAAGAGCACTCCGAGAAGGGCATCACACATAGATTGGGACAATTGCTGCAATCGATGCTTTCAAGGCCTGGAAACATATGGCAATTAGGTTCCACAACCCACTCGACAAGGTCTGACAAGTTATGAAACACAACTGTCTTCAACTGCAAAAGACATTTGCCTGTAACACCACCATAGTCAGGACCAAACTGACGCAGCCCAGAAATGCTCTTCAAGCTGAGTTCCCTGAGATATGGTAGCTGCCCAAAAGGTGGAAGAGTTCCCCAAGACACGCCGTGTAAATGGAGAGTCTCTAAATTGTTTACCCTTATCTCAGGATACAGCCAACCAGGACAAGTGGTGCCACCATGATTTATAATGCCAAGTGCTGTAAGGTGAGAGTGTGGTTGAAGAGCATCAAGAATATCAGCATCTACATCAGTCGGTTGCTCTCTGCCCCATACTAATGTCAATTCTTTCAAATCCCTTTTCAACATCAGTTTGGCATCACTAGCTTCTTCCTTGGTTGCCACATTTTCAAGATTATGTATACTGAGTGTTCCCCCAAGCTTTCTCAATTCCCCCAACTCTGCTAAATCAAATCCAACACTTTCTTTCTTAACATGGAATTCTTTTAGCTCATGCAGATACTTTATCTTTCCAACCTCGGGAACATTGGAGTGGAGTTCTTTCTTAGCGAGGAAATCGCGTAAATTCACAAGGCGGCTAATGTCTCTAGGCAAATTAGAACTACCATACCAACTACTTAGGTCCAAGAATTTCAAGTGATAAAATCTGGATAGTGTGCTAGGTAAAGTCATTTCTCTGCCATAGGGTGATCTAATTTGGAGGTACTGAAGGTGGATAAGTTTTGAAAAGCTTTGTGGCAGAGATTCAAGGGACTCCATTGCTATAAATAGGATGCGCAGGCCTTTTGTTTCTTTAAATGTATCTTTTAATATCTCAACAATTCTTTCTTCATATTCCCTAAAAATCATCAATGTCCGTAGATTTACAATGTCTATCCTTCCTTTTAGTTTACCCATTTCTTCCCTCAATTTTTCATCATATCTATTCTCTATGGTGATGGATAGGTGCCGAATAGATTGTGGGATGGCTTCAGCCCTAAAATCTAGATCACTTATATTGAGGCATTCTTGTGCAGAGACACTTTGAGATAGCTCATGCATTAAATCATGCATCACATAGTATTCACCAACAAGAGCAGATTTAGAAACCCCCTTCATGAGAAAACCATTTTCCACTAGATCTTCCATGTAATTCTTATCGCTTGGGTGGCTAGAGTCTATGATGCCTATTGCAATCCAAAAACGATTAATTTCTGAATCGCTAAACCTATAATCTTCAGGATAAAGGGCACAGTATGAGAAGCATTTTTTCAGATGGAAAGGGAGGTAATCGTAGCTAATTTTCAAAGATGGTATAATATCGTTATCATTTTTCTGGTTTCGCCACTCATGATTGTGAAGAACCCCATTCCAATGTTCCCGGGAAAGATTTTTCTTCAATAGTCGACCAACTGTTTTGGCTGCTAGTGGGGAGCCCTTTAACTTGCATGCAATTTCTCTTGCAATACCATCTAACTCATCTTCATAATCCCTAGGCTTATGTTCACCAAATATACATGATTCAAAGAATGTGAAGAAGTCATTAGACTCCAAGCCTTGCAGCTCTACTGGATCAACTGTTTCCATCATTCTTGCTAGTTTTGGGAATCGAGTTGTGACAAGTATCATGCTGCCTTTGACTTCCCCCTTTGTGAAGGGAGCTAGCAGGGTTTTCCACTCGTCCTCACTATTGCATTTCCATATATCATCCAAGACAATTAAAAACCTTTTGGACTTAAGTCTTTGTGCAATGGATTTCTGAAGCTGGTCTAGATTGGTTGTTTCAATTGCAGTTTCATTTCCAGTTGCAGGCATGCAGTTATGGATCTGCTGGGTGAGCTTCAACACATCAAAATCAATCGATACACATACCCAAACCATAACAGTAAAGTGTTCTTCAGTCCTACTATCATTATACAGGTGCTGGGTGAAAGTTGTCTTTCCAATCCCCCCTGGGCCGACTATAGGAAGAACAGAAACAGTTTGACCGTGATGTGTGCCACTTGTGATATCATTGACAATTTTCTCAAAAATGTCTCTCCTCCCGTGCAGTGTATCTTGTATAATTGTGGATCCTATGTGAGGCCGTTTTAGGGTGACAACTGTGCTGCTGCTTGGAATTTTATCGAGCAAATCAGAGACGGGGTCACATAGGGAGTGTATTTCCTCTATCACAGACTTGATTTTGCTGGACATGGCCACTCTGTCGAAATGTAACTTATCGACATGGCCACCATCATCAGCACTAGCAGTGGCAGAGTTGGTTGCATGCTGGTGTGAGCTATTGGCAACAGCAGTAGGAGCAGAACCATCATCTTGTGTGCGAGAGCAACAAAAGCATGAAATGCAGTTACCGATGATGTGGCGAACAGCATGACGAGCATGGCGAGCATCGCCGCGGAGGCCATCGCCGAGATCCGGCGCAGCATAGTTGGTGCCGTCGAGCTGGTCCTGGATCTTGAAGTAGTGGAGCTCATCCAGCAAGTCCTCCGCCTCGTCGGCCTTCTTGCTCAGCTCCTCCAACAAGGCCTGAAGGGCGGCGACGTTGCTCACGTCCCTCCCCTCGGCCAGTTGCAGCAGCCCTTGTGTTTGCAGCAGCTTGGTTTTGATCTGCTGGGAGTTGTGGCCGAGCTCAAGGCTGTCGACGTACGCGGCCACCAGGCCCTCGGACAGCTTCGTGAGCACCTTGCCGAGGAGCGAGCTGGTCGCGCCGACGGCTGCCTCCATCTGCGCTTCGGTTCACCTTGCCGAGGTGAAGTGGTTGGGACTTGGAAGTCTTTTTTCTGTTTCAGAGAGAAGTTGGGACTTGGGAGTTGAGAGCAGAGATTAGTAGCTATCTATCTATGGCGCCTATATATATACACTGGTCGTCAACCTATAATAATCATGGAGCTTCACTCCTCGCATGTCAGGTATTAATGCACTTAAAAATAAGCTACAATTACTAAAAGCAGTGAGGAGACAAGATTTGGATCTCCTTTTTCTACCGGCCAGGTAAGGCATCTACTTCTTTTTCTCTTTCAAGCAAGCTCCCAGATCTAGGTACAAAGCACCCCACAAAAAAGGAGAATTGCAATTAGGCAAGGCATCTACTTTAGCCACATGGCATTCAACTTCCTTCTCCCCAACGCTGACCTTTGTTCGTTTTTATATGTCAGAAAAAGTAGTTTTGGATAGAGAAGCAGAATTTTCTGCAGGAGGAAGTGTTTGATAAAAAAAATGTGGTCCGATTTAAAAAACTTAAAAAATTAAAGTGAAGAGTAAAGATGCATATGTACTAAAGTCTCTATTTTCTATTCATTGATGAGGCTCCATATGCCACCATAGTTCATGCTCTAAGAGCAACTCCAACGCAAGGAACCATTTTGTCAGTTTGGGTTATGCGGACATAAAACTTGACCCGGCGGGGCGACCCAAACGGATGCGTATGTCCGCCTGCTGTCCATTTATTATTCTTCCCTACCCAAACTTAGCCCAAATATAGGCACAAATGGGTACGAAGCGGACAGAAGCGACGCTCTCGTCCACCACTGTTGTCCGCTCATGTCTGCCCCTGGTCCCATGTATCAACGACTGCAACTTCTGCCTCCACAACACGACCGCGACTTCTGCCTCCACAACACCCGTAGCAAGGTCACCGGCGCAGGTCGCCACCGCGCGCTCGACCGCTTCTCCGCGCCGCAGTGAGGCCACTGGCGCAGGTCGCCAACGCGCCGCAGTGAGGCCACCGGCGCAGATCGCCAACGCGCTGCAGCGAGGTCACCGATGCAGGGCTCCTTCGCGCGCTCGTCTGCTCCTGCTGGGGCTCGAGACCCGGACGGCGGCGCGAGCAAAGGGTGGCTGCAGCACAGGAGGCGCGAGTAGAGAAAAATCTCGCGGGGAGAGAATTCTTGCGAGAAGCCGTCGCTGACACTTCGTGCCAGGTCCAGCCTTCACACGCTCAACCAGCCGCCTCCCCATCCCGGCGTGCCCCCATCTCTACTCTCGAGTGCCCCATGGAAGAGGTCCCTTGACGGCGGCGAACTGGAAGCCCTCGAGGTAGACACTTCCGGATCTGATGCAGGAATGGCTCGAGGCTCGGCCACGCGATGGGAGAGAGGACGGGCGCCGCGAGGAGGAGAGGACGGGCGGCGCGAGGGAGAGAGGAGGGGCGGCGTGAGGGAGAGGCGTGAGGAGTTGCCGGCGGGCCCCGGTGAGGCGGGCGGCGCGAGGAGTTGTCCGCTTTTGTGTTGCGCGTTGGGTACAACGCTTGTCTGTCCCATGTCCGCTAGGCGGACAGGTGAACCAAACGGACAAAAAGCAGACAAAATCCGTGTTTGTTTTGGTCCTTGCGTTGGAGTTGCTCTAAGAGCATCTACAGCCAAGTGTCCCAAACCGATCTCAAACACCTAGGCGGCCCGCCCGGCCACTAACCGGTCAAGAAAAATGGTCATGAAAATCTGACCCAAACGGCATGAAATGCCCGGGCTAACCAGCACCCCTCATATCTAGCCCAAATATGGGGTGGATATGGGGGCGCCCGGGCGCGCCCGCCACGTAAGATTGACGGTGGGGTCCCACGTGGAATCGCCCGGAAACCCGGCCGTCCGATGGACGCTTCTCCGTCGCTGCAGTGTGAACGACGCGTGGCACCGCTCCGGCTCGCCGCCCAAGGCCAAATCCGACTATTCAAGCCGACCGCCGTCCCCAACCCAAGCCCATCCACCTCCTCCTTCTCTGCGCCAACACTCGAGCCCGTTCACCTCCTCTCCCCCGTTCTCCCACGCTCTCCGGCATCGCCATGGTCCAGCGCAAGATCACGACGTACGCTATGCTGAAGCCGAAGCGCCTGAAGTAGATCGCGGAGGAGATCCAGGCAAGGCGCACCGCTCGCATCGCTGCCGGGCTGCCTCCGGACTCGCCGGGGCCGGAGGAGTAGGAGTTACAGTCGGAGGAGGAGGAGGAGGAGGAGGGAGAGCAGCTACCGAAGCCGATGGAGGTAGCGGATCCGAACGAGGAGGCGGAGCAGCCTGCTTCGGGGTTCAACATGGCGGAGGTGGAGGCAGAGTTCGCCGTCGCCCAAGCCATGTGGATGGCGGAGCAGCAGGTCATTCTGAAGTCCATCCAAGATGAAGCCTATATGAAGGCCAACCTGCAGTTCCTCCGGCAGGAGCAGGTGGCGTCCGACGTGCTCTTCGTCGAACTCGAGTGAAGATAGAGGAGGAGGAGGCCGAAGCGTAGTAGCCGGAGTTGTAGCTCCCGCCCATGTACGTGGAGCCGGGCACGGAGATTGTCGACATCTCCCACGAAGAGTAGCTAGATCGTGTACTACTACATAGATTATTTAGTTTGTATGCTTTTGTATGAATTTAAGAATCTAGTATGAGATGTCCGGACACGTCCGCGAGCATTTGAGGGATCATATTTGTATGCGGTTGTAGATGCTCTAAGAGGGCTTTCATAATTCTGTAGAGGGCATCAGTATATATGCACGCAGCCGAATAAAGTAGAGTAATTCAGCTTTGCTTTAATCAGCTAAAAGCACCAAAAGCAGCGAGGAACATTATACTTTAGCCTTTGCAAATAATTTGTTTGTGTGGTGGGCAGAACGCGAAGGAAGGCCGGCGCACGTGAAACCATTTGTTTGAGGAGACGGCCCGTGTGAACTCAAATCCAGAATACCTCGCATGGTGTAGGAAGAACTATTCAAGATAGACTTTTTTTGATGTAAAAGAACATGGTTTAAGAGCATCTCTAGTAGAGCTGCTATAATCTCGGCCCGCAAAATTGATTTGTGGTTTGTCTTAAATCAAGACAAAGCAGCGATGCTGCGATGCGCTCCTGCGACCCACCCACCCACCGCAACAACACCGCCGCCGCCGGCTGCCTCCCCACCCACGCCCCCACCCATGCCGCCGCCGCGACTCCGCGGATCAGAGCGGCAGGCGCCGCCTCCCCGCGCACCTATACTGCGAGATGTGGATTTCCCACTCCCGTTTGTGTACGAAGCCTTCCCGGAGACGCTCGGTCCCGGACGAGATGCTGCGGGAGTCGAGGGAGCAGCGGTGGTTGGAGCGGGCGAAGCGGATCAGCGACGACTCCTTCTCATGGATGCAGTGCGAGAAGGAATGGAGGGAGGCGATGGAGGATGCGCAAGCGGAACCAGATCCATATCGCAAACTCTTGAAGGAGAGGTATGTTCTAACTTGTCGGATTCAAGCAGACCGAGAGATGATGAATTTGTCGAGGAGGATTTACTTCGAGGGGTCGCCGGAGGAACGGGCTCGGATGCCGCCGTTCCCCTCATCACCGGCGATTGCAACAATTCAGTGGGCGAAGGGGGAGGGGCGCTGGACAGACCCGCGAAGGAAGCAAAGGTGGATCTCTCTGATAGGGCGCCAACCAACAAGCGCTCCCCCGTTACCGGAGGTCGTGGATCCTCTCCCATATCTGTCGCCGGAAATCTGAATCTGCCCGGCGGCGAACAAGGGGACAAGGCGGGTACGGGGTCAGGGTCAGAAGCTATGCTGGACATTTTTGACCCAGGTGGAGCAATCAGTTTGTGCAGAGGGGAGGAGAGGGATAAATCGAATGGAAGCCAAATTGGGGGCAGATTCTGGGCTCTAGAACAAAGTGATGATGAAGATGTAAACGAAGATGTTTCTGAAGAAGTTCAGAGAAGCCCGTACCTGGCCACTTTTGCTGAAGCTTTTGCTTGCGCCAAGAGAGGAAAAATCAGGAAAACAGAGATTTGAAGAATCGGAAAGAGAAAGATGACAGAGAACCAACACTGGTGCATTCAAGCAACGACTCTTCGAAGAAAAATTCAGTGAAACACAAAATGCCAGGTACTGATCGTTTCAGAAACAGCACCTTTCCTCGTGTTCATTGCAATTCTGTTCAGATTGATAGATGGTACCAAGTAGTTCAGGGTAAAATGATAGATGCTGGGATTGGTTTAGAACCCAACTGGGTGCTTATGGGACGTGGGCGAAAGGGGAAGATCAGATTAACAAGGTCGTTAACTAATCTCCCCCTTTCCGTATGATCGCCGGCACGCCAGGAGGGAGAAACAGGGGATGATTTTGAAAAATCAGGGGCTATTTGCGTCTCTATTCGTACTATGGGCCGGGGGAGGGAAACAGGCCGGCCCACGGGCTTGTTTTTTGGAAAGCCCACACAACCTGGGAGCGGTGGTGTGGCTATACATCCTGGCGAAGGTCGAGATGTAGAACCTAACCAGTTCCTGAGGTCTAGGGTTTCCCACCTGTGGTGTGCTCCCCCTCGAGCCGCCACAGAGAGTAGCGGAGAGAATCAAGAAGTCATGGCGGATCGATTCGGTCCTGGTCATGGCGGTGGTGGGAGAGATGGAGGAGGGGGAACAATTGGAGGCCGACGCAGGGATTTGGGAGAGATCCAGCGTATGATCGTTTTGATCAGGGCTTCCAGGCGCGCCCGAGACCTCCTTTCAGGAATTTCCCAGGTAACCAACACAACCAATCTTATGGCAGAAGGGAGGGTTTTGGAGATTGGAATCAGAATGGGGGAAATTGGGATGTGCGTCCTCCTCCTCGCAGGCCTCTTGTTCATAATCTGCCCATAGCGGCCAGCACTTACCAGCAGAAGGTGAACACAGCCAGTGGGGGAGGGGGCAGTGGTGCTCAAGTTTCCAAAGCAAACTCAACAGGTGCTGTGCTGACAGGGAATCAGGGGTCAGTGGTTGTTTCTGAGAGTAAAACACCGACGAATGATAAGATCGTGCGTCACAAGTGTGGAAAGAAAGGACATAATTCCAAGGGATGTGATGCAAAAGTCAAGTGCGTGATTTGCTCAAAGGATACGCATATTTCTAATTTCTGTGCCTGGCTGCATCAGAAAAAACCTGTTGCCACTTTGGTAGGTTTCGGAGGGGAAGGGCTTGGTATTTTTGTGGCTGATCATGCTAAGGAGACGACAGGCAATGGTAAAAATGACGCTGTGGCTTTGGTGAGATTAAGAGAAGGCTGTGATCTGGAAATTGAAGCTGACAACTTGATCAAATGCTTGGCGAAAACTTATCCGTGGAGATGGGACTGGAAAGCTAAAAAGGTATCTGTTGGGGTGTTCTTGGTCAATTTTCCATCAACGGCAAGAATCAATGAAGCTGTTGTATATGACTGGGTTCCTCTGAAAGGTGGAAACATCACCGTGAATGTCAGGGTTTGGAATGATGATGCAATGGCTGTGGGCAAATTATCAGTGGTCTGGGTCAAAGCGAAGGGGGTCCCAAAAATAATGAAGAACTACCATGGCATGTGTGAAATTGGTTCAACTATTGGTTATCTCCAAACGGTTGACATGGATCTGATGAACAAAACTGGACAGGTTCGCCTCAAAGTTGCAGTGGTTGATCACACCAAAATTCCCAGATGGACCAAATTGACAACTCCTGACTTAATGGTGTTCAGGATTTTCTTTGAGGTCGAAGAAGTGGTGGAAAATGGTTGAGCTAAAGAGGAAGAGGAAATGTCACAAGGATATGAGGAGTGGATGGACTTTCAGCAAGAAGAAGAGGAAAGCAAAGAGGCTAAAAAGGCAAAGGTTAATGAAGAAAGGGTGTCCCAGAATTAGCTATGCGCAAGCACAAGAACCAGGATAGCTGCAGAGGAAAGAGACGCTGCTTTGAAAGAATAGGAAGCTGCTGATGTGTTGATGTATAACAAAAATGCAAACAAAGACAAACCAGGTAATTTGGATGAGGAGGTTGGATCAGCGTCAATCAACGGGGAAGGGGAAAAAACAGAGGGAGAAAAGTTGCTAGATGATGGGTCCGGTGAGGACATGGAAGAGGAGTACGAAGCATCTCAGTCCGTCAGTTTTGGTACTAAGCTTGGGATCTCTAACCCTGATGGGGAGAACAAAGAGAATGAAAAAGTTAACAATGCAGATCAAGGGGGGCAGAGATACAGTGGGAGAATTGCATCAAAAAACAGAGATGACATACCCATCCTGGACAGAGCCATGACTTTAGCCAGAGCCAAGAATATGGTTCTATCTAAAGGTGCGGCTTCTAATCCTGAGATCTCTGAAAATATTTATGCCGAAAATTTAAAACTTATCGATGTAGCTGACGTTTTAGGTGTAGATTTGGGGGTAACCTTAGACATGGTGGAGCATAATTTGGATTTGCTGTCCTCTTTAGAAAAGGCTAGGAGAGACCTCTTTTTAGCCAGTTCTAGAGAACAACCAAATAATCAAGAGGAAGATCTCGTTTTGGAACCTGGAGATGTCAATGACATTCTTCAGGATCTTTTAAGTTTAAGTAAAGATGATGAAGATGAAAATGTGGATGAGAGGATGGATGACATTTTTGGAGGGATTAGGTCGGGGCTTAAAGCTAACAGTGCTCGCTTTGAGGCTGTGGCTGTTAAAACCCCAGTAAAAACTGTGCTGAGAAGAAAGAAAAAAGGAGCATTCACTAATCTCCCTAGCTGGAAATAGTGTCCTTGTGCCCTTTTAGTTTCTCTCTACTCTCTGGGTTACAGTCATTTGTATTCTGAGTATACTTAGGCAGATCTCATAGGTTTTCTCATCTAAAATGATAAGTGGTCTAATTTGGAATTCTAGAGGGATTGGAGAGAAGAAGAAGAGAGATTTTATTAAAGAACAAATTGGGAAAAATAATATAGACTTTGTAGGCATACAGGAAACTATGAAGACAGATTTCAACAAATTGGACTTGTCTGATCTTAGTGCATCAGAAAAGTTTGAGTGGGATTTTCTGCCTTCTAAAGGAAGATCTGGAGGAATCCTAGTTGGCATAAACAGTGCAACTCTCATTAAAGAGAAAAAGGATCAAGGGGAATATTTTGTCAAGATTAAAGTCAGAAACATTAGAGATGGTTTTTGCTGGGACCTGGTTGTGGTATATGGAGATGCCCAACCAAGAGGCAAACCAAAATTTCTGGTGGAGTTGGTTCACATCTTCAAAAATTCGAAACGTCCCATGCTGGTAGGAGGGGATTTTAACATGACTAGGAAAGATAATGATAAGAATAAGCCATGTGGTTATAACAAATGGAGTATGCTTTTTAATTCGGTGATTACTTTTGGAGAAATGATGGAGCTTCCTTTAGTAGGAAGGAAATATACTTGGTCTAATAATCATGAGGATCCCACTTATGCCTTATTAGACAGAGTACTAATTTCCACCTCATGGGAGGAAAAATATCCTTTGGTTTACATTGAAGACTTACCCAGAGAGCTCTCGGACCATGCTCCGCTGCTCGTGAAAACTGGAACTACACCTGCGAAAACTTCAGTTTTCATGTTTGAAAACAGTTAGTTTCAAAGGCCGGATTTGAACGAGATAGTTAGGAGGGTGTGGGAGTCAAACTATCCTGGGAGTTCCATTTTGAATAGGTTCCATAACAAAATGAAGGAGATGAGGAAGGTCTTGAAAGGGTGGAATCTAAATATTGAAGCAATTTTTAGAAGAAAGAAAAAAGAAATCTTAGAAGAATTGAATAGATTAGACAAAATGGAAGAAGAAGAGAAGCTTTGTGATGATGACAAGGAAATAAAAAAGCTTGTCAAGAGTCTCTGAAGGTAATTCTTAAAGAAGAAGAGATCAGATGGATCCAGAGGTCTCATGACACAGAGTTGCAGAAAGGAGATGCTAACACCAAATATTATCATGCTAAAGCAAATGGCAGACTTAGGAAAAACGGAATCATTAAGCTTGTGCAGGATGATGGGGTGATTGAAGGGCAGGAGAATTTAAAGAAATATATCACTCTGTTTTACAAAGAACTTTTTAAAGAACCTGAGATCAGGACTTTAAACATGGACTCCAGTGGTGTGGAAACACTCACTACAAATGAACAGGATTTCCTTGTCAAGAAATTCACAATTGACGAATTGAAAAAAGCTGTTTTTGGCATGGAGAAGAACAAGGCGGCTGGTCCAGATGGTTTTAATATTGAATTCTATCAACATTTTTGGGAGCTTGTTAAAGATGATTTGTTGGCACTTCTTGAGGAATTTTATGAACATAATTTAGACCTAGACAGGCTAAATTATGGAGTGATTTCTCTTTTGCCCAAAGGGAGTGATGCGGATAAGATACAAAAATACAGACCAATCTGCCTCCTGAATGTTATTTTCAAGATAATCACTAAAATTTTGGTGAATAGATTGATTATAATAATTTCAGGAGTAATTAGAGACTCTCAAACTGCTTTTATAAAAGGTAGGTACATTTTAGAAGGTGTTCTGGTTTTGCATGAAACCTTGAATTCTATGCATAAACAAAAAAAGAAGGGGGTTCTTTTTAAGATTGATTTTGAGAAGGCATTTGACAAGGTTAAATGGCCGTTTCTTTTTCAAACTCTTAAAATGAAAAAATTTCCAGACAAATGGATCAATTGGGTAATGAAAACTGTGATGGGAGGAAAGGTAGCTGTTAAGGTGAATGGAGAAATTGGACCTTATTTCAAAACACATCAAGGGCTGCGGCAGGGTGACTCGATGTCACCCTTGCTTTTTGATCTTGTTGTGGATAATTTAGCTATTTTGATGGATAGAGCGTTTGAAGGGGGTTTGGTATGTGGTCTGGCCAAAAATCATAAAGAAAATGATGTTTGCATTCTGCAGTATGCAGACGACACTATACTCCTCTTCCAGGATGACCTGGAACAAGCTAGAAACATCAAGAGAATCCTAGGCATTTTTGAAATCATGTCGGGGCTAAAAATTAACTTTCATAAAAGTGAAGTGATATGTGTGGGCTTGGAGGATGAAAGAGCTAAACTTTTTGAGGAGATTCTCACTTGCAAAAGAGGGGCACTCCCATTTAAGTACCTTGGAATCCCAGTCGATGACCGTAGATTGAAGAATAGTGATTGGAATCCTTCAGTTAACAAAACTGAGAAGAGAATGGGGGCTGGCTAGGGAGGTTTCTTAACATGGCTGGACGTACGACCCTGATTAATTCTTCCCTGACTAGCCTGGTCCTTTACATGATCTCCTTTTATCGGTTACCAAAGGGAGTCAAAAAAAGATTGGACAGGCCCAGATCGAGTTTTCTTTGGAGTGGTGAGGAAAACAAACATAAATATCATTTAGTTGCCTGGGAGAGAGTGTGCAGACTAAAAGATTTAGGCGGTTTGGGGATTTTGGATTTGGATTTTATGAATATTGCTCTACTGTCCAAATGGTTGTGGAAGCTTTTTAATGAAGAAAGCTTATGGAAAAGATTGTTGTGGGATAAGTATGTTAAAAATTCCACACTTGGACAGGTTAATAAAAAACAAGGTGACTCGCACTTTTGGCAGGGATTGCTAAGGTGCAAACCTCTGTTTTTGAACTGTTGCAGATTTAAGGTGGGGGATGGTAAGAAGACCAGATTTTGGGAAGATTTATGGCTGGGGGAACAGAGGATATCTGACGCGTTCCCTAGTTTATACAATATTTCCCTAAATCAACACATTACAGTAAATGAAGTTATCTCCTCCAATATGTCTATTCTTAGTTTTAGAAGAGCTTTGGTGGGGCAAAGAGAAACTCAATGGCGGGACATGACTGAACGATGTAGATTAGTGAAGTTAACCGAGGAGAGTGATAAACTATACTGGATTCCTGCCAAAACAGGGGTTCTTAGTGTGAAATCTTTCTACTCTGTTCTTCAAATTGGGGACAAATGGCTTGACAGTTTTCTTTGGAAGGTTAAAATTCCTCCGAAAATCAAAACTTTTATCTGGTTGATCTTGAATAAGAGTATACTAACTAGAGATGTTTTGTTGCATAGAGGAGGGAAATGTGAAACGAAATGTCTTTTTTGTAATGAAAAAGAATCAATAAACCACCTTTTTTTCGATGCCTGCTTGCGAGATATATGTGGAACGTTGTCAGTTATTGCACTGGATTCAGTTGCGACTTCAGTGACATGGACACGTGCATGCATGTTTGGTTAGATGCTTTTGGGGGAGAAAATAAGATGAAAATTTTTGTCGGAATAGCAGCACTAATCTGGAGCATTTGGAAAACTAGAAACTCAGCGTGCTTTCAACATGTCTGGCCTAATGATCCTAGTGTAGTGATGTTTAGAATGTCGCATTGGATTAATGATTGGAGTTGCTTGCAGGTGAGGGAGGACGCAAAAGTGGAGCTGCAACGGGGTGCAAAGCTTCTGGATCGAGTCGCCAGTGATCTTTTCCAATCAAGACGAGGATGGGCGACCTGGGTGCCAAGACTGAAGGATGGTTGAAATCAAAGTTTAGATAGTTCGCTCTTCTTGCTGCCACATGGGTAGCAAGATTAGTGCTGCCTGAGAGTTTTGTTTTGATTCCTTTGATGTAATAAGATAGTTCGGGATTTTCTGGTGGTTTCCCCTTCCCTCTACTTACTGTCAGTAGGCAGGGAGTGATGGGAGGGGGTAGGTTACGTGCTGGTGCAGACTTTCTTAGCAGGCGTTGAGGGTGACCGGTGGTGTTGCGTTTTGGTTGTATCGAACTTACTTGGTTTCTTTAATGAAATCGGCGAAAATCCCTTTCTTTCAAAAAAAATCGATTTTGACGAGCACTTTTTGCCAGGCAAGAACAGATACAGTAAACGGACTTACAAATTAAAACTTAAGCTAAAACATGTTCCCGCTGCATTTAGATAGTCCGGACCTCGCCGGAGTTCATCACACACATAAACAAACTAAATCCCAAATCGGCGGAGGGCAGCGGCTGCTCATGGCTTCATGTCGAGGTGGTACTCGCAGGCGGACTTGTAGATGGTGTAGGCAACCTCGTACTCTGCGTGTGTCCCCTCAAAACTTACGGCAGCGCCCAACGCCTCCTTCGCGTCGAATCTCATGACCTCTGCATCGCGGAGAGCCTTTGTCGCCGGCCAGAGCGCGTCATACAGCTCGTCAAAGCGGCGCCAACCGCGGCTCCCGCCGCTGCACGAGAGGGCGCCGCGGTTGCGAGCCTGCTAGCAGCGCCACGGCTCAACAGCGTGGCCGCTGGAGCTGCCGGCCACGCACCTCCTCCGCGGCCTTCTCCCGACGTGGCTCGCCAGAGCTACGCGAAAACTGTGGCGGAAAAGAAGAGGAAAGCGGCGAAGGGGAAGGAACGTGGCGGATATAGATGCGAAACGGGAACCCTAGATTGTCCCCCTCCCCATGCATACAGGGGTCGGTTTGCGGGCCGCCCGTATAACATTTACGGGGCACTGCAAATTTGGTGGACCTGTTCTGGCTCAAAAAAGGCCGGCCTACAAAATAACCGCATATACGGTACCATACCAAAAAAAATAGCCCGAACATGTATCGTATATTGGGCTGGCCCGCAAAATTTTTAGGGCGAGCTGTAAAAAACGCCCTCTCACCGCCAAATCTTTGCATTTTCCCTCCTCCATTCTCCACTCGCCATATCCTACCCGTGATTTCGCAGGCGGGAAACTATCCCTCCTCCGTGCCGCCCTCCTGCGTTGCTGCCATCGCAATTCCATCCGCCCCCGCATCGTCTCGCCTCCGCGCCGCCCCCAATCACCGCCATGGAGCTGCTATAGGCACCGACCCAGGTTTTCCAATTGCCGGCGGCCTAATCGGGGCCTCCTCGTCCTCCCATCGCCGCCACGGGCATGAGGCGGTTCCCGCCGCCACGCAACTTCTGCCAGGCACCGGCGGGAAACAAAAGCGGTAGGGTAGCCACGTTATCCATGGAGTCGTGGCCGCCCACACCATCGACACCACCTCGTCCCCACTTCCTTCATCCCCTTCGACGGTCATGCAAAGACGCAGGCGAAGGGCCCCAAGAAGAAGAAGAAGAAGAAGAAGGCGTGAGGCAGGCCCCCTCCTCCACCCCCTTTGGTCGTCAATGAGCCGGTCAATCCCTTCGACTCCACCGACGCCCGCAACGTGCTCAAATTTGATTGAACTTTGCAATAGATTCTTAGTGTTCAAGTCATTCAATTTTCTAGCTACCATGTTGATCCAACATATAGCGAACTGTTAGAGGAGAACATGGTGGACTTGAGTGCATCACTTGATGATTTTAGATCGGGAATATAACCGCAAGGCGAGTCCTTTCCGGAGATAGAGGAGAAGGATGACGACAATGACAAAGTGGAAGAGCTTCATGAGGAGTTTGATGCTAGCCGAGAAGGACCGGAAACTACACCGAGGTGGAGGATGCTTGCTTGATTCAAACATGGGAGAATGTGTCTCTCGAAGCGGTGACCGGCAAAAATTAAATTGGCAAGAAGTATTGGCAACATATTGAAGACAAATATCACAAGATTGTGACGGTTCTTTCGGGCCGTTCCTTGAAATCTGTTTAAGTCCGAAGGATAACTATCAAGAAAACATGTAGTCGTTGGAGTGGTTGCTTGATCCAAGTGAGAAATGTGCCCTCTAGTGGATCCACTATCGACGACTACGTGAGTAGTTTTCTTTCTATCTCATAATCATGATTTTGTTGATGACTAATTGATCTCACTGTTGCATCTTTTCCAATGAGTTGTAGGTTTGCATTGCCAATGAATTGTTCGAGCAGAGCTCGGGTTTCAAGGGTAGGTCATTCACACTTGGACATTGTTGGCTCTTGCTCAAGGGTAGTGAGAAGTGGAATTTGAGGGACAAAGGAAGCTCCTCCAAAGAAAGGCTCACTTGTTAACTTGGAGGACAACGAAGAGAGTGATGATGCACCAAAGGGAGGAAGAAACAAGGGCAAGCCGGAAGGAAATAGGAAGGAGAAGGAGAGGGTGAAGACGTGGGCCAAGGCTACTTCTTTGAGGGAGCAAATTGGCGACATGGTGAAGCTCAAAGAAACTTCGTTGGCCAAGCATTTGGCAACAAAGGTTGAATTGTCCGCAGTGGCGGATCTCCATTCCCACGACATGTCTTCCCTATGTTCGGGTCTGTCGCTTGCCCGCCTGCAGCCTCGCTCATGATGTGGAAAAACTGACAGTGTTGAATTCCATGATGTTGGACTGATTATGTCCGTAGTAACACAATGCGATCATCAAGAGAGATGACAAAGAGTGTAGTTTGTAGTATTGCGTGTGCACTAAACTCACTCTAAAATGTATTTGCTGCATGATTTGGTACACAAATAAAAACTCAGCAGGGCTTCAGTTTGCATGTGCTTCCAGATTTCCGAGGCTGTAATTATGAACACTGATTTTGTTTCTACTAGAGAGGAAGAGGATGGTGCCAGCTCTACATCAGAACAAGGGGAATTTAAGTATTGGATGTATGTGTTGTTTCTTTTTAGTTTTTTTGGTGTGGGAACACGTTCAAACCAGTCTGCCAAGTGTTGATAGTTATATATTTGATTATTGATTAGCACAAGAAAATGATTTATCGAATCCGTCATTCATGTCAAAAGTGATTTTGTAAACTTGTTGCAGGTTAGAAATTTGCATGTTCTAAACTGTTCAGTCCTAAGAATTGAGATGCACTGACAGAAGATGAGACAGTTAGGCTAGCGAAACAAAACAAGTATTCCTTCTATAAACTAATATAAAAGCGTTTTGGTCAAACACTTTTATATTAGTTTACAGAGGGAGTAGAAGAAGGCTGTGAAGAACAGAGGACGTACATACAGAGTTTGCCAGCAAGCAAGGATGTGGGCGACGTCCTCGAGGTGGGGTGCAGGACGCGCTCGGCGCAGAGGTGCCTGCCGGATGCATCCGCCGCCTCCGACGCCCGGCGGAGGGCAGGCCGGGGTCGCTCGACGGTAGGCGGCCAGACTAGCTGTGGAGGCGCGGCGGCCTCCTAGCGATGGAGTCTCGCGGCGGCAGGAGTGACGGACGGCCCAGGCGGCGGCGTGCATCGTCGCGAGAGAGGGGATCGAGCCAAGCCAGCGCTGGCTATCTGGCTCGAGTTTTCCCGAGCCGAGCCGAGCCGTCGATGCCGCTACACCACGACCGTCGTGCCGCCGATGCTGGAGCTATACACCCCTTGTTTTTTTTTGCTGCAACTACTTATGTCCGGTCGCCATAAGTAGCGCGCACACAGTAGGAACCACTCTCAAGAGTCTCAGATACATTGCAGCATGTAATTAATTAGCTTGGTTTACAGAAGAGAGAAAACACAACCCAAACCATGGTACTTGTGGTTGCGGACCTTGATAGAATCACAAAATGAAACCAAAAGAATCCTCGTGGATCAAGGACAAACCCTTCTATCCACGCATAACAGCTAACACTCGACGGAATCCGGTGCTCGCGGCACAACACACACAACCTCACCAACCGCCTACAAACTCAAACTCGGAATTCTCATTCGCCTTCACAGGGAACTCGTGGTAATACCTATACTAGAGGCACATACTATTAGTTAGGTGTGAGGACGACTACAAATTCCAAGGAATAATTCGTCAGACACAAGCTGTGAATGGGCTTAGTTCATCTCAGCATTTGTTATGATGACATGCCAGATCAGATCAAGGAAGACGTACTGGCTTAGTTCTGCGGCAAACAAACTGACTGCAGTATGCGCTCGATGCAGAGTATCAACCGTTGGTGGCACATTTCCATCTCATCTCATCTTGGTGCCACACTGGAAGCTGAACTTGAAAACACATCAGGGTATGGGTTAACTGAGAGGAACACCTGGACGATCACACCAAAACGAGTTAGTGTCAAACGCATGAACGATCACGCCACATGTAATGTGAGCTCTGTAAACATGTGGTTACCACTTCTGACGCATGACACATCCTCGCTTTTCCGCTTTCCCTTGCTTCTTTCTGCAAAGAGGCTGTCCTGAACTCATGACTTCCAGGACACAAGTGGAGATATTTTACCACTTTTGAGCTTTATTAGTAAAGAACAAACAGGAAATAAGAAGGAAGATTGACCTACTAACCTTTTTAATGGTCACTGAAGGACTCTGAGGCTCAGCCTCACTCAGAATATCAGGACAGATGTTTCATTTACTGTTGCTATTCAGATAGAGGAGCTATATATGTCCTGAATGCCAACTGCGAAACTCACTGTTGGTTGTAATGGTTCTGCAGCGAGTAATGAACTTAAGGTCAGAAAATGGACAAGGCAAGGGAACTCACAAATATACATGCTTAATCATTACCTAAAAGGCTAAAACTGTGAAGGATGCTCGTGAAATGTCGGCTTATGTGCAATCAACACCAGATGGAAGTTGGTTACCGCAGTATCAGTACTTGCCGGAACATAAACCTGATGGTAGCACAGACTGATTAAGTCCGTGACAAGAAAATCATGCACTGATATTGTAAGAAATGTGTTTTAGCATTATAAGCAGTTCAGAAAAGGCTAAGCAAAAAATCGTTGCATTAAACCAACAATAAGGGAGTTCTGCTACCTAGACTGATTAAGTCCATGAACAGAGAATCAACATGCACTGATATTGTAAGAAATGTGTTTTAGCATTAAGCGGTTCATAAAAGGCTAAGCAGGCATCATTGCATTCAACCAACAAGGGAGGTCTACTACTAGACTCCTTGACCATATAAAGTTACAAGCATGCTCATCATCTAAAACTTGTTTACATAAATGAACATAGCAGAGGATGAAATGGAGGCAATGAACCTTCACTATAACCTAGGAGATGCTCATCCACCCAAACTGTTAATCTCTTCAAACACATGCTATCCAATCACTAGGAAGACGTCCAATGAGTGCACAAGCAAACTGTCCGACGCTCCAAGAAAGCAAAGCACAGAACCTGCAATGTTTCTGTAACACAGAGGTTGCTGAAAACACTAAATTAGTTGGTATGGCCTAATATGTTCTAGAAAATTTCTTACATGCCGTTTTTCACAATATTTGTTTTGCCTTACAGTTTTTAAACTATGAAATCACTACCACTTAAACACAGGAGCAATGCTTCGAAATATCATAGTTATAGACAATGGATCTATGTCCTTGTCACAACCAATTTTTTTTCGAAAAGAAGGATATACCCCGGCTCTGCATCTGCACGATGCATGCAGCTATTTTATTAATTATTCACAAAGACCTTACAAAGTAGTAATACTCCCTTCGTCCGGAAAAAGTTGTCATCATGGCGTTTTTGCAAAAAAGCCATCCCCAAACTCCCAACATAACCTGCGCTCCTCGTCTTCTCCAGTCGTCTGCCCGCCGCGCAGCTCCGCCTGAGCTCCCCTGTTCAGCTCCGGCGCGCAACTACCCTGCTCTCCCGCGCATCCTCCTCCGCCGCCGCAGCTGCCTCCTCCGCCGCTCCCTCCCGCCTCACGAAGCTCCCCTCCCCCCCACTCGCCTGCCTCCCGCAGCCCCCTTTCACCCTAAAAATCCATTTTCTTCCTCTCTGGGCTTCTACGGCGTACTCCGGCTCCGGCGAGTCTCCGGTAAGTCTGTCCACTCTTCCTCACCCCCTTCTCTCTTCCTCACCCCATCCTCTCTTCCTCACCCCTCCCTCCCAGATCCAGCACGCAGCTCGCTCGCGCGCCGGGATGCGGACGCCATGGAGGACGCCGCTCCACCCCTGCTCTGCTCCGTGCCCCCGACGCCATGGAGGACGCCGCTCCACCCCTGCTCCAGCCTGAAGGCACTCCACCCCTGCTCCAGCCTGAAGGTGCTCCATCTCTGAATGTTGAATGCTCCTGCTGCATCAAGCTGCTACTGAGTATTTCAGAATTTAAAACCGAGTTTTTTTAATTTCTGTTCTGTACTATGGTCTCTCTGTTTTGTCAATCTGCTGTAATCATTTATGCTGTGGAGTTCGTATGTTTTAAACAAAATGATTACTAGTGCATCCAGGAATCATTTAAGTTATGAACCATTGCAAATTCTGAATTTTGTTGTAGGTACTGCTGCTATATGAAGTAGTGCTGCTGACTATAATTAACTGAATTTTACAAAAATCATCAGTGTAATAAAGATTAGATTCTACAGTACACAAGATTCAGTGTAAATCTTCAAAATGAATTGCTGTTAGTATGTTCAGTGGTTAGAATAGAAGATTAGATTTCTTAGGTTCTACAGTACACAAGTTGATAACAAAGATGAGATTTCTTAGGTTGCAGTACTCCCATTTATGCTCTGCTCCCATTTTTGCTCACAGTTATTCAGAAAAGGACTACTCCTAGTAACAAAACAGATCATTTACTGAAAATAGCTCTACATTTCTTCTTCTAATGGTTGTTCCTGTAGCAATAGCTCTACATTTACTGAAAATAAACTTGGGCATTGTTTACTAAATAAACTTGATGCCCCTCCACTTGTCAAGGTGAAGACTAGGGAAACTCATGGAGAGAAGAAGACAAGGTTGATGCCCCTCCACTTAGCACTTAGTTTGCACAATGACACAAATCTTTACAAATTTGCATTTACTAACTGGCACTGTATTTGGATAGGTTCATAACTGAATTTTCTGTACAGTAGTGCATCTAGGAATCATTTAAGCACTCCTGCTATATGAAGTGGTGAGCGAGCCATCCATAGAAGTTGCTCCCTGTGTTCCAAATAGGCGATCGAGCCATCCATCGAATCATTTATGATCATATAGAAGTTGTTCCCTGTGTTCCAAACTTCCAATAGGTGAGCGAGCCATCCATCGAATTGCCCGCAAAAATCAAAATGTAACTAGGATAACACCTACTCCATCTAGCATCTAGCAACTCTGCAGTCTGATTGTACAGGCATTTTGTTTGGAACTGAATTAAGTATGCAGTCATGAAGTGGTGATTATTTGAAGCAATTAAGTATGCTGTCATTTTGTACTTCAGTTTATTTATACGCATTCTCAAATCATTCTCAGATCCTGCCATCTCTATACATATTTTTTGTGCTTCAGTTTATTTATACACATTCTCAAATCATTGCTTGCAGCAGTAGAGTATCTCAAATTTATGTTTAGCATTTCATCCCCGCATCTTTGAAATTTATTTGTGATCATTTGTCAGATCTTGCTTCAAATAATCCAAATTTAGATCGACTTTAGTATTACTACAGCTTCTCTGAAATCAACTGACCTCTCATCTGTCAGTTTCATTTTACTTAAGCTATGTTTCATCTATCCAGTATACCAAATCTTGCAATCTTTGTTGGGGAACGTAGTAATTTCAAAAAAATTCCTACGCACACACAAGATCATGGTGATGCATAGCAACGAGAGGGGAGAGTGTTGTCTACGTACCAACGCAGACCGACTGCGGAAGCGATCACACAACGTAGAGAAAGTAGTCGTACGTCTTCCCGATCCGACCGATCCAAGCACCGTTACTCCGGCACCTCCGAGTTCTTAGCACACGTTCAGCTCGATGACGATCCTCTGGCTCCGATCCAGCAAAGCGTCGAGGAAGAGTTCCGTCAGCACAACGGCGTGGTGACGATCTTGATGTACTACCGACGCAGGGCTTCGCCTAAACACTACAACGGTATGATCGAGGTGGAATTTGGTGGCAGGGGGCACCGCACACGGCTAAGGAACGATCTCAAGGATCAACTTGTGTGTCTACAGGTGCCCCCTGCCCCCGTATATAAAGGTTTCAAGGGGAGGGGCTGGCCGGCCAAGGTGGGAGGCGCAGGAGGAGTCCTACTCCTACCGGGAGTAGGACTCCCCCCTCCAATCCTAGTCCAACTAGGTTTCCTCAAGTGGGAAAGAGAGAGGGGGTGGCCGGCCACCTTCCCTAGTCCTAATAGGACTAGGGGAAGGGGGGAGGCGCGCAGCCCATGGGGCAGCCCTTTCACCTTTCCACTAAGGCCCATGTTGGCCCATTTGGCTCCCGGGGGGTTCCGGTAACCCTCCCGGTAATCCGGTAAAATCCCGATTTCACCCGGAACACTTCCGATGTCCAAACATAGGCTTCCAATATATCAATCTTTATGTCTCGACCATTTCGAGACTCCTCGTCATGTCCGTGATCACATCCGAGACTCCGAACAACCTTCGGTACATCAAAATGCATAAACTCATAATAACTGTCATCGTAACGTTAAGCGTGCGGACCCTACGGTTCGAGAACAATGTAGACATGACCGAGACACGTCTCCGGTCAATAACCAATAGCGGGACCTGGATGCCCATATTGGCTCCTACATATTCTACGAAGATCTTTATCGGTCAGACCGCATAACAACATACGTTGTTCCCTTTGTCATCGGTATGTTACTTGCCCGAGATTCGATCGTCGGTATCCAATACCTAGTTCAATCTCGTTACTGGCAAGTCTCTTTACTCGTTCCGTAATACATCATCTCACAACTAACATCTTAGTTATAATGCTTGCAAGGCTTATGTGATGTGTATTACCGAGAGGGCCCAGAGATACCTCTCCGACACTCGGAGTGACAAACCCTAATCTCGAAATACGCCAACCCAACATCTACCATTGGAGACACCTGTAGTACTCCTTTATAATCACCCAGTTACGTTGTGACGTTTGGTAGTACCCAAAGTGTTCCTCCGGTAAACGGGAGTTGCATAATCTCATAGTTATAGGAACATGTATAAGTCATGAAGAAAGCAATAGCAACATACTAAACGATCGGGTGCTAAGCTAATGGAATGGGTCATGTCAATCAGATCATTCAACTAATGATGTGACCTCGTTAATCAAATAACAACTCTTTGTTCATGGTTAGGAAACATAACCATCTTTGATTAACGAGCTAGTCAAGTAGAGGCATACTAGTGACACTCTGTTTGTCTATGTATTCACACATGTATTATGTTTCCGGTTAATACAATTCTAGCATGAATAATAAACATTTATCATGATATAAGGAAATAAATAATAACTTTATTATTGCCTCTAGGGCATATTTCCTTCAGTCTCCCACTTGCACTAGAGTCAATAATCTAGATTACACAGTAATGATTCTAACACCCATGGAGCCTTGGTGCTGATCATGTTTTGCTCGTGGAAGAGGCTTAGTCAACGGGTCTGCAACATTCAGATCCGTATGTATCTTTGCAAATCTCTATGTCTCCCACCTGGACTAGATCCCGGATGGAGTTGAAGCGTCTCTTGATGTGTTTGGTCCTTTTGTGAAATCTGGATTCCTTTGCCAAAGCAATTGCACCAGTATTGTCACAAAAGATTTTCATTGGACCCGATGCACTAGGTATGACACCTAGATCGGATATGAACTCCTTCATCCAGACTCCTTCGTTCGCTGCTTCCGAAGCAGCTATGTACTCCGCTTCACATGTAGATCCCGCTACGACGCTTTGTTTAGAACTGCACCAACTGACAGCTCCACCGTTTAAAGTAAACACGTATCCGGTTTGCGATTTAGAATCGTCCGGATCAGTGTTAAAGCTTGCATCAACGTAACCTCTTACGGTGAGCTCTTTGTCACCTCCATATACGAGAAACATATCCTTAGTCCTTTTCAGGTATTTCAGGATGTTCTTGATCGCTGTCCAGTGATCCACTCCTGGATTACTTTGGTACCTCCCTGCTAAACTTATAGCAAGGCACACATCAGGTCTGGTACACGGCATTGCATACATGATAGAGCCTATGGCTGAAGCATAGGGAACATCTTTCATTTTCTCTCTATCTTCTGCAGTGGTCGGGCATTGAGTCTGACTCAACTTCACACCTTGTAACACAGGCAAGAACCCTTTCTTTGCTTGATCCATTTTGAACTTCTTCAATATCTTGTCAAGGTATGTGCTTTGTGAAAGTCCAATTAAGCGTCTTGATCTATCTCTATAGATCTTTATGCCTAATATGTAAGCAGCTTCCCCAAGGTCTTTCATTGAAAAACTTTTATTCAAGTATCCCTTTATGCTATCCAGAAATTCTATATCATTTCCAATTAGCAATATGTCATCCACATATAATATCAGAAATGCTACAGAGCTCCCACTCACTTTCTTGTAAATACAAGCTTCTCCAAAAATCTGTATAAAGCCAAATGCTTTGATCACACTATCAAAGCGTTTATTCCAACTCCGAGATGCTTGCACCAGTCCATAAATGGATCGCTGGAGTTTGCATACTTTGTTAGCTCCCTTTGGATCGACAAAACCTTCTGGTTGCATCATATACAACTCTTCTTCCAGAAATCCATTCAGGAATGCAGTTTTGACATCCATCTGCCATATTTCATAATCATAAAATGCGGCAATTGCTAACATGATTCTGACGGACTTAAGCATCGCTACAGGTGAGAAGGTCTCATCGTAGTCAACCCCTTGAACTTGTCGAAAACCTTTTGCGACAAGTCGAGCTTTATAGACAGTAATATTACCGTCAGCGTCAGTCTTTTTCTTGAAGATCCATTTATTCTCAATTGCTTGTCGATCATCGGGCAAGTCAACCAAAGTCCATACTTTGTTCTCATACATGGATCCCATCTCAGATTTCATGGCCTCAAGCCACTTTGCGGAATCTGGGCTCACCATCGCTTCTTCATAGTTCGTAGGTTCATCATGATCTAGTAGCATGACTTCCAGAATTGGATTACCGTACCACTCTGGTGCGGATCTCACTCTGGTTGATCTACGTGGTTCAATAGTATCTTGTCCTGAAGTTTCATTATCATCATCATTAGCTTCCTCACTAATTGGTATAGGTGTCGCAGAAACAGTTTTCTGTGATGTACTATTTTCCAACAAGGGAGCAGGTACAGTTACCTCGTCAAGTTCTACTTTCCTTCCACTCACTTCTTTCGAGAGAAACTCCTCTAGAAATGATCCATTCTTAGCAACGAATGTCTTGCCTTCGGATCTGTGATAGAAGGTATACCCAACAGTCTCCTTTGGGTATCCTATGAAGACACATTTCTCCGCTTTGGGTTCGAGCTTATCAGGTTGAAGCTTTTTCACATAAGCATCACAGCCCCAAACTTTAAGAAACGACAACTTTGGTTTCTTGCCAAACCATAGTTCATAAGGCGTCGTCTCAACGGATTTTGATGGTGCCCTATTTAACGTGAATGCGGCCGTCTCTAAAGCATAACCCCAAAACGATAGCGGTAAATCAGTAAGAGACATCATAGATCGCACCATATCTAGTAAAGTACGATTACGACGTTCGGACACACCATTACGCTGTGGTGTTCCGGGTGGCGTGAGTTGCGAAACTATTCCACAATTTTTCAAATGTACACCAAACTCGTAACTCAAATATTCTCCTCCACGATCAGATCGTAGAAACTTTATTTTCTTGTTACGATGATTTTCAACTTCACTCTGAAATTCCTTGAACTTTTCAAATGTTTCAGACTTATGTTTCATTAAGTAGATATACCCATATCTACTTAAATCATCTGTGAAGGTGAGAAAATAACGATATCCGCCACGAGCTTCAATATTCATTGGACCACATACATCGGTATGTATGATTTCCAATAAATCTGTTGCTCTCTCCATAGTACCGGAGAACGGTGTTTTAGTCATCTTGCCTATGTGGCACGGTTCGCAAGTACCAAGTGATTCATAATCAAGTGGTTCCAAAAGCCCATCAGTATGGAGTTTCTTCATGCGCTTCACACCGATATGACCTAAACGGCAGTGCCACAAATAAGTTGCACTATCATTATCAACTCTGCATCTTTTGGCTTCTACATTATGAATATGTGTATCACTACTATCGAGATTCAACAAGAATAGACCACTCTTCAAAGGTGCATGACCATAAAAGATATTACTCATATAAATAGAACAACCATTATTCTCTGATTTAAATGAATAACCGTCTCGCATTAAACAAGATCCAGATATAATGTTCATGCTCAACGCTGGCACCAAATAACAATTATTTAGGTCTAATATTAATCCCGAAGGTAGATGTAGAGGTAGCGTGCCGACCGCGATCACATCGACTTTGGAACCGTTTCCCACGCGCATCGTCACCTCGTCCTTTGCTAGCGTCCGCTTATTCCGTAGTCCCTGTTTCGAGTTGCAAATATTAGCAACAGAACCAGTATCAAATACCCAGGTGCTACTGCGAGCTCTAGTAAGGTACACATCAATAACATGTATATCACATATACCTTTGTTCACCTTGCCATCCTTCTTATCCGCCAAATACTTGGGGCAGTTCCGCTTCCAGTGACCAGTCTGCTTGCAGTAGAAGCACTCAGTTTCAGGCTTAGGTCCAGACTTGGGTTTCTTCTCCTGAGCAGCAACTTGCTTGCTGTTCTTCTTGAAGTTCCCCTTCTTCTTCCCTTCGCCCTTTTTCTTGAAACTAGTGGTCTTGTTGACCATCAACACTTGATGCTCCTTCTTGATTTCTACCTCCACAGCTTTCAGCATTGCGAAGAGCTCGGGAATAGTCTTGTTCATCCCTTGCATATTATAGTTCATCACGAAGCTCTTGTAGCTTGGTGGCAGTGATTGGAGAATTCTGTCAATGACGCAATCATCTGGAAGATTAACTCCCATATGAATCAAGTGATTATTATACCCAGACATTTTGAGTATATGCTCACTGACAGAACTGTTCTCCTCCATCTTGCAGCTATAGAACTTATTGGAGACTTCATATCTCTCAATTCGGGCATTTGCTTGAAATATCAACTTCAACTCCTGGAACATCTCATATGCTCCATGACATTCAAAACGTCGTTGAAGTCCCGATTCTAAGCCGTAAATCATGGCACACTGAACTATCGAGTAGTCATCAGCTTTGCTCTGCCAGACGTTCATAACATCTGGCGTTGCTCCAGCAGCAGGCCTGGCACCCAGCGGTACTTCCAGGACGTAATTCTTCTGTGCAGCAATGAGGATAATCCTCAGGTTACGGACCCAGTCCGTGTAATTGCTACCATCATCTTTCAACTTTGCTTTCTCAAGGAACGCATTAAAATTCAACGGAACAACAGCACGAGCCATCTATCTACAATCAACATAAACAAGCAAGATACTATCAGGTACTAAGTTCATGATAAGTTTAAGTCCAGTTAATCAAATTACTTAGGAACTCCCACTTAGATAGACATCCCTCTAATCCTCTAAGTGATCACGTGATCCAAATCAACTAAACCATAACCGATCATCACGTGAGATGGAGTAGTTTTCAATGGTGAACATCGTCATGTTGATCATATCTACTATATGATTCACGCTCGACCTTTCGGTCTCTGTGTTCCGAGGCCATATCTGCATATGCTAGGCTCGTCAAGTTTAACCTGAGTATTCTGCGTGTGCAAAACTGGCTTGTACCCGTTGTAGATGGACGTAGAGCTTATCACACCCGATCATCACGTGGTGTCTGGGCACGACGAACTTTGGCAACGGTGCATACTCAGGGAGAACACTTCTTGATAATTTAGTGAGAGATCATCTTATAATGCTACCGTCAATCAAAGCAAGATAAGATGCATAAAAGATAAACATCACATGCAATCAATATAAGTGATATGATATGGCCATCATCATCTTGTGCTTGTGATCTCCATCTCCGAAGCACCGTCATGATCACCATCGTCACCGGCGCGACACCTTGATCTCCATCGTAGCATCGTTGTCGTCTCGCCAATCTTATGCTTCCACGACTATCACTACCGCTTAGTAATAAAGTAAAGCATTACATCGCGATTGCATTGCATACAATAAAGCGACAACCATATGGCTCCTGCCAGTTGCCGATAACTTGGTTACAAAACATGATCATCTCATACAATAAAATCAGCATCATGCCTTGACCATATCACATCACAACATGCCCTGCAAAAACAAGTTAGACGTCCTCTACTTTGTTGCTGCAAGTTTTACGTGGCTGCTCGGGCTTAAGTAAGAACTCATCTCACCTACGCATCAAAACCACAACGATAGTTCGTCAAATAGACTCCGTTTTAACCTTCTCAAGGACCGGGCGTAGCCACACTTGGTTCAACTAAAGTTGGAGAGACAGTCGCCCGCAAGCCATCTATGTGCAAAGCACGTCGAGGGAACCGGTCTCGCGTAAGCGTACGCGTAAGGTTGGTCCGGGTCGTCTCGTCCAACAATACCGCCGAACCAAAGTATGACATGCTGGTAGGCAGTATGACTTGTATCGCCCACAGCTCACTTGTGTTCTACTCATGCAAATAACATCAAACCATAAAACCTGGCTCTGATACCACTGTTGGGGAACGTAGTAATTTCAAAAAAATTCCTACGCACACGCAAGATCATGGTGATGCATAGCAACGAGAGGGGAGAGTGTTGTCTACGTACCAACGCAGACCGACTGCGAAAGCGATCACACAACGTAGAGAAAGTAGTCGTACGTCTTCCCGATCCGACCGATCCAAGCACCGTTACTCCGGCACCTCCGAGTTCTTAGCACACGTTCAGCTCGATGACGATCCTCTGGCTCCGATCCAGCAAAGCGTCGAGGAAGAGTTCCGTCAGCACAACAGCGTGGTGACGATCTTGATGTACTACCGACGCAGGGCTTCGCCTAAGCACTATAACGGTATGATCGAGGTGGAATTTGGTGGCAGGGGGCACCGCACACGGCTAAGGAACGATCTCAAGGATCAACTTGTGTGTCTAGAGGTGCCCCCTGCCCCCGTATATAAAGGTTTCAAGGGGAGGGGCTGGTCGGCCAAGGTGGGAGGCGTAGGAGGACTCCTACTCCTACCGGGAGTAGGACTCCCCCCTCCAATCCTAGTCCAACTAGGTTCCCTCAAGTGGGAAAGAGAGAGGGGGTGGCCGGCCACCTTCCCTAGTCCTAATAGGACTAGGGGAAGGGGGGAGGCGCGCAGCCCATGGGGCAGCCCTTTCACCTTTCCACTAAGGCCCATGTTGGCCCATTTGGCTCCCGGGGGGTTCCGGTAACCCTCCCGGTAATCCGGTAAAATCCCGATTTCACCCGGAACACTTCCGATGTCCAAACATAGGCTTCCAATATATCAATCTTTATGTCTCGGCCATTTCGAGACTCCTCGTCATGTCCGTGATCACATCCGAGACTCCGAACAACCTTCGGTACATCAAAATGCATAAACTCATAATAACTGTCATCGTAACGTTAAGCGTGCTACGGTTCGAGAACAATGTAGACATGACCGAGACACGTCTCCGGTCAATAACCAATAGCGGGACCTGGATGCCCAAATTGGCTCCTACATATTCTACGAAGATCTTTATCGGTCAGACCGCATAACAACATACGTTGTTCCCTTTGTCATCGGTATGTTACTTGCCCGAGATTCGATCGTCGGTATCCAATACCTAGTTCAATCTCGTTACTGGCAAGTCTCTTTACTCGTTCCGTAATACATCATCTCACAACTAACATCTTAGTTATAATGCTTGCAAGGCTTATGTGATGTGTATTACCGAGAGGGCCCAGAGATACCTCTCCGACACTCAGAGTGACAAACCCTAATCTCGAAATACGCCAACCCAACATCTACCATTGGAGACACCTGTAGTACTCCTTTATAATCACCCAGTTACGTTGTGACATTTGGTAGTACCCAAAGTGTTCCTCCGGTAAACGGGAGTTGCATAATCTCATAGTTATAGGAACATGTATAAGTCATGAAGAAAGCAATAGCAACATACTAAACGATCGGGTGCTAAGCTAATGGAATGGGTCATGTCAATCAGATCATTCAACTAATGATGTGACCTCGTTAATCAAATAACAACTCTTTGTTCATGGTTAGGAAACATAACCATCTTGGATTAACGAGCTAGTCAAGTAGAGGCATACTAGTGACACTCTGTTTGTCTATGTATTCACACATGTATTATGTTTCCGGTTAATACAATTCTAGCATGAATAATAAACATTTATCATGATATAAGGAAATAAATAATAACTTTATTATTGCCTCTAGGGCATATTTCCTTCAATCTTGTCATTGGCTTGAATGAGCATTATCAAAATCAAACAGTTTGCGTCATTACTGACATCTGAGTTTAGTGTCAGGTACTGCATCATTATACACTATTCCTGATCCACTGCACTTTCACAGGAGGAATAATTGAACAAATTATTCCTGTTCCACTGCTCAATTTCACATCAATGATACACTTTGAGAGTAATTTCACATCAATTTCGCAGAGGCAGCAGAGGAGGCGGGAGGAAAACATGGAGTGGTACCAGTAGAGGCAGGAGAGGAGGCGGGAAGCAGAGGTGGGAGGCGGCACTCGTCCTGGGAGCTATGCAGGTAGGTGGCGGCGCTGGGCCCGATGATGGATGCGTTGGTCACCTCCACGGTCGGCGGTGGAGCAGCGGTGGCCCGGAACTTGCCCAACTCCCGCACCGGAGTGGGTGGCCGCTGCGGGCGCGAGCAAGGGGTCGGGGACGCGAGCAGCACAACAAGGAGGAGCCGCTCGTCAGCTGTGGAGCCGCCGCCCATCGAGGTGTCTCCGCCCGTTAGCCGTGTCGCCGCCGCCCGTCGCCGTGAAGCAGGTAAGCAGGGGTGGCGCAAATTGGCAACCGCGGTGCAGGTGGGCGGCGGCGCAGGTGGGCCTTCGCCGCCGGCTAAGCCCTACGGCGGCTGGGGCGCGCGTTGCCCACGGGTGACGGTGGCTGGGGCGTGCGGTGCAGCGGCGGCGGGAGGTGGAAGAAGCAGACTGGGTTGATTAGCATCAGTTTTAAAAGGATAAGGGGTTTTTTGTAAAACTACATTTGAACTAAGCTGATGACAACTGTTCTCGGACGGAAGGAGTACATCATTATGCTTGAAGCCACCATCTTGGCAACACACATGTCGCTACTCCTCTCGCCTTGATGAAGGGGTGCCGAATGTCCAAGCCCAATACCAAACAGACATCGCACCGAATCTAACATCTAAAGCCGGATGCCCCAACCAAGCCACAATGCCAGGACTGGGTCATACACCGGTCTGGCGCACTCTCAGAGGCCGCCGCCACCGCCAACCACTGACCCATCTCCAGAGCAGGTACTGATGCACCAACCTTGCCAGGCCTGCCGTCAATGCCACCATGGCATCAGACAACGCCACCATCCTGTGTGTGTCCATCCACACGCGCCCATCACCGGAACTCTGCAGCGCCATGCTGTCGTGATCCGCCATCGGCCTTGCGGTAGATGTAACACCGCTCCTCCTCTTGTCACCTCCAGCCATCACTTGCTCCAAAACGATGCCCCCGGGAGGGAAAGCGATACTGAGAACGCCATCATCGTCTGATCCAGGAGACCCAGTTCTAGGTTTTCCCCCGGAGCATCCCGAGCCTGATGATGCAAACTATAACGACGATGCCTCGATAAGGAAACGACATCAAAGATGCCGCCATCGTACGTGTAGAGCAGTATGCGAGAGGGAGAATGCACCGGGGCAGGAGGGCGGGGGGGAGGCACAGCCCTGCCGTGCTGAGGGGGCCCGCCCCCGCCGGAGGCCTTGCCCTTTCCTCTGCCGCGGCCCCCACCACGGCCACCCCCGGCGGGGCGGTTGTTGTTGTCGCTGCCCCCGCCAGAGTTGGGAGGCGCCGGTGCGCGCGCGGCGTGCAGGGCGACGTCGTTGGGGTGTCCTCGGCGTGGCGGCTTTCCTCGAGGAGAAGGAATGCACGACAGCAAAGGAAGGTGGGAAAGGGAGACTGCATGGTGAGTATGGGGACGGCGTAGCGAAACCTGGGATGGAGACCGCGAATCATGTTCAGGACTTGGTCGCGATCGCCACGTGTTCGCCCAAGTCCGCCAGGCGATCGGCGCAGTCCTTGAGCCGGGCGAAGTAGGAGAGGATGGAGGAGGATCCTTGCTCGATGCGGCAGAATTCGGTGGCGAGGAGGACGAGTTGGTGCTCCTGGTTCGCGAGGAAGATCGCGCAGATCGCCTCCCAAACCTCAGCAGCAGTAGCACCGCAGTGATGCACCAAGCCGAAGATCTCGGGGCTGACTCGGTTGTAGAGCTACGAGAGGACGTGAGCGTCGTCCTGAAGCCAGGCGGCATCCGCCCGCTGGGGCGGACCGGTGATGTGGTCAGCGACGCCGGCCTTCTGGAACTGCACCTCGAAGAGGGTGCGCCATTGGGAGAAGTTGGGAGGGTTGAGGCTGAGCACGAGGGGGACATGCTGGTTGATGAAGACCGCGGCTAACGGCGACTGGCCCGGAGGCGCCGTGGAGGAGCTCGCATCGGCGTCGCGGCGAGCGAGGAGTGCGCCCTGCGCCGGGGCGTTGGGGTGAGGAGAGGCATGGTACGGATCGGGCTCGGGTGCTGCCATGAAAGGGTGGGGGAGGAGGCGGCGGCGGAGGGGGTGGCGGAGGGATCGCCATGGCTGAGCAGGAATGGCAGCAGAAGAGAGGCTAGTGGAGGTGCCTGGTAACTGATACCATGTAGAGCAGTATGCGAGAGGGAGAATGCACCTTGGGTGCTCCCGTTCTGTATTCAACAATATATAGTACAAGTACATGGCGCAATGGCGCTCAGAGAGAGGAGTGGAGCGACGTGCGCAGGAGTGGAGATCGTGGGCGAGTACGTGGGCAAGCACGTACGTGCATGAGATCGCCATGCAGCTGCTAACAGTCCGCCATGATCGTAGTTGGCGCGATTTTCATCGGCAGTTGCACCACCGGGCGTGCGCCGCCGGCGCCGTTGGTCCCTTCAACCGGAACAAACTCCCAAACGATGCCCTGAAGAGGGACTACGACGCAAAAGCACCGCCATCCCTCGATCCCAATGAGATCTAGGTTTCCCCCGGAGTTGCCCGCGCTAACAAGGACCAGATAAGGATGATATCCCCAGATCCGCCCAGCTGCCGACGTGTCGCTCCCGCCACCGCGCAGACTGCAACCCGAAGACCAAGCCCATGCCTGGGCCCAAATCCGGCCGCACCGCTGCCGATACGGTCACGCCGCCTACCGTGGAGGCATGGGATCGCCGAATCGCCGCCACCCCCCGCCGTGACACACGGCCGCACACCACGCTCCGGCCTGGGGGCGTCGGCCCGCGCCAGCCCCTCACGAGCAGCAGAGCATCGAGTCCCCGCCGCTGCCGGTGACGGCAAGGCTTTGCCGGGCCGCGCCCTTGGGCGGCGGCGAGGAAGGAGGAGAGGGGGAGGCGGACCGATGGGATCTGGGGGCCTCCCGGCCGCTACATGGGGGTGAATCGAGAGGGAGAGGGGGAGGAGGGGATAATTCCAAAAAAATTGGGGGAGAATTTCACTTCCCCTGCCTCCAAATGGACAGTTATCTAGAGAAAAGAGGAAAGCCCCATTTTCACATAAATGTGATGGTGCTAATTTTATATAGCGTACGTTACAAAACATGAAGGCGTAGTTAGAGAACATTAACTCATGATGGGCGAAGTTAAAACAAAATTATGGTTGGCTCATGTCATGGTCACTATTTAATTGCGTTGCTAATTGTCAGTCCTCTGAAAATGTCTTATCTTTCATGTTTATCGTGTTTGATCTGATAGATTTTCATGTTACAAAATATGTTTTCTGTGTGCAGTCTGTCCATTCGAAAAATGTTGTCATGGGACAAGCAGAATGCATAGCAAATGGTGTCATGTTACCAAAATAATCATGTTATTAGACGAGCAAAAAAAGTTGACACATCAAATTTGTTGTCATGTTACAGTCATTTACAAAACATAAACACGCTAAAAGATTTTTATCCCTGATCCGATCTAAAACATTGCTCGAATATCATGATGTTACAATATTTTTAAGTTCATTTCCTTCACATAGTGCCAATATGGCAGGAATACATAGCAATATGATTTCATATTGTCAATATTCAAATATAAAAGCCAATGATACAATTTAAGTGTTATGAGTGACCTACCACCATGGTCAATCTACACTGTTGGGTCAGAAGGAATGAACAGTCCAGAAAAGTTTAGGAGCATCTTAAAATTTCTCTACATTTATTGTATTCCATAGAAAAAGGGAAGTTGCTTAAGAATTATAGGGTGACTGTCGTGGTTCTAAGTCTGACAGTGAGGTAGGGGGGGTGTATGAAGAGGCTAGACCTTAGCTATTGGGAAGTTGTAAGCACGCAAGGTTTACGAGTTCAGGCCCTTCTCGGAGGAAGTAACAGCCCTACGTCTCGGTGCCCGGAGGCGGTCGATTGGATTATGCGTGTGTAGATGGTAAGGGTGCGAACCCTTCATACTGAGGAGGGGGTGGCTTATATAGAGTTCGCCGGCCCCCTCCTGCCCTCAGTAATGCAGGGTTTTAGGTACATTTAAGGTCGGGCGTTACTGATAACGTCCCTAATAAAGTGTCATAATAACCATAAAGACTACTTAATAGCCGACCGTTTGCTTGCAGAGTGACTTCAGGTCTTCTGGCAGTCGAGTGGTTGGCTTCATGGTCGAGTGGTTGTTCTTGGTCGAGTGTCTTGAACCCGTCGAGTGGGATGTCTTCCGGTTGTTTGAGAGGCGACTCATTCTAGGGATGTCCCTGGGTAGGGCTTTCTAGGACGGGTCCGTACCCTACCCTAGGTACATAGCTTCATCATTAGCCCCCGAATGGGTCGAGGCTAGAGTGAGAAAAGGGTTGGTGACCTTTTCGACTGATTCTTCGGGTTATATGAGTGCCTCGTTCTGGGTCGACCGTTACGGATGACGTCACCAACCTCTTTCAGTCGCCTTGATCCATTCCAGGCCTTTCGTCGAGTGGATTTCTTTACCTGTGATGTACCGAGCGCCGGTGCACGCGGGGTTTTCTGTTTTGATGAGTTGTTCTGCAACTAGCGGATATCACGAGATTCGGATTTTTTGGGAAGTGCGCGGAACGGGGGCGGCCGCAGTAATCGGAAGTGACAATGCGAAGGCTCCTTGATCTCCACGCCGCCTTTTTCGCCACGTACTACGCGCGCCTGCCACGGGATTTGACTGGATAGCCTGGGCCTACTGGTCAGCCACTCGGAAGCGGCCCCTTATAAGTTGCCGGCTCGGAGTCCCCCAACAGTGCGCGTGCTCTTCTCTTCTCCTTCTTCCTCTCTTTCTTCGTAACCTCTTCCGCTGCCTTCGCTCTCGCCCAACCACCGCAAACCAGCTCGAGATCTCGTCGGTGACGATGGTGAAGGGCAAGACGACCGCTCTGGAGCGCGCAAAGAAGGCGGCGGCGGGGGGGGAAGGGGAAGAAGTCTGCGCGCGGCGGATCTTCCTCCCGGACGGCCCTGCCCAAAGGTTGGATCCAGGGCGACTGGATGCCATCGATGCTCCGGCAGGAGGATCTCGATGACATGGTTGAGGGGGAAGCCATTCCCCACAAAGCCGCGCGTCTCCCGGGGGGAGAGATCGAACCCCAACCTCGCGACGGTGAGTGCGTGCTTCTGGCCACTCACATCGACCGAGGGTTTTCTCTGTCACCCCATTCTTTCTTCCGCAACTTCTTGAATTTCTTTGGAGCGCAGCTCCATCACTTTACCCCAAACTCCATTGTCTACCTTGCCGCTTTCATTTCTATGTGTGAGGCGTTCCTGGGTTGCCGCCCACACTGGGGGCTTTTCAAGCATATTTTCACTTGTCGCTCTCAGTCGGTCAAGAAGGCCAAGTCAAGTGATGAGAAGACGCAAGTGATCCAGTTGTGTGGGGGCTTGGCGATCCAAACGAGGGGGAAGAGTTGTTTCCCATCCATCACTTTCCCGGAGTCGGTCCGAGGTTGGCAGGCGACTTGGTTCTACTGCCAGGACCAGGCGACTCCAGGGCAGTCGACTGGTCTCCCACCTTTCTCTCTCGACCGAGCCGAAAAGCCTGCTTCTCTGAAGGTGACGCCGGAAGAAAAAGCCCAGGTCAAGGTACTGGCGGGTCCAGTGGTTGAACTTGTCCGCGAGGGTGTGACGGGAATGGATCTGCTGGAAGTCTTCCTCAAGAGGCGAATCCAACCGCTCCAGGCTCGTGACCACCCAATGTGGCTGTACTCTGGCCTCGAGGACACCACCCGGATCCACCCGGAGGAGGTCACCGACGAGATGTTGGAGGGGTGGCTGTCAAGCATCACGGGGAACAAGGACAACCCCCGAGGAGCCAGGAGGGTCATTCCACTCGACAGTTCGTACGAGGTTGACCAGGTATGTCTTTATGCTCCCGACTGAAATCTTTGTTTCCTGCGTTGGTCTTCTTTTGAGTAGGTCGATTGACTTTCGTTTTGTCTGCTGCTTTCCAGGCGACCACTGAGATGTACTCGACGCCCAACGGGGCACAGGAGTCGACTGAGGAAGGGGAAGGGAGCGGAGGCGAGAGCGGGGACGACCAAGGCGAGTGGGAGTCTGACGGTGAAGGAGAGGGAGGCGATGACGTCTTCTCCAGCGAAGAGGAGGAGGAGGAGGTCGACCCCCCCCCCCCCCGCCCGGAGAGGCGATCCAAGCTCGCACACGACCCGGCGCAGGAACGTGGCAAGGCGACTGCCTCCGTCGGGCCATCGTCAAAACACCCTCGGACTTCTTCTCGAACACCGACTGGGAAGGTCTCCAAGCAGCCACGCACGACGCTGTCCAAGCCGCCCAAGGCTCTGCCCAAGATGAAGATAGCCGTCCCTATCATTTCCGGGTAATAAACCTTGTTTTCCTTCGTCAACCGTGGACGGATCTGTTGGGGAACGTAGTAATTTCAAAAAAATTCCTACGCACACGCAAGATCATGGTGATGCAAAGCAACGAGAGGGGAGAGTGTTGTCTACGTACCAACGCAGACCGACTGCGGAAGCGATCACACAACATAGAGGAAGTAGTTGTACGTCTTCTTCCCGATCCGACCGATCCAAGCACCGTTAGTCCGGCACCTTCGAGTTCTTAGCACACGTACAGCTCGATGACGATCCTCGGGCTCCGATCCAGCAAAGCATCGAGGAAGAGTTCTGTCAGCACGACGGCGTGGTGACGATCTTGATGTATTACTGACGCAGGGCTTCGCCTAAGCACTGCAACAATATGATCGAGGTGGAATTTGGTGGCAGGGGGCACCGCACACGGCTAAGGAACGATCACCAAGGATCAACTTGTGTGTCTATGGGGTGCCCCCTGCCCCCGTATATAAAGGAGCAAGGGAGGAGGGGCGGCCGGCCTAGGAGTTGGCGCGCCAAGGGGAGTCCTACTCCCACCGGGAGTAGGACTCCTTCTTTCCTAGTCCAACTAGGAGAAGGGGGGAAAGGAGGGAAGTGGAGAAGGAAGGGAGAGGTGGGCCACGCCCCAAATTCCTTGTCCAATTCGGACTGGACTTGGGGGGGGGGGGGCGCCACCTCCTGGCTCCTTTCCACTAAAGCCCATTAAGGCCCAATACTCTTCCCCGTATTCCCGTAACTCCTCGGTACCTCCGAAAATACCCGAATCACTCGGAACCTTTCCGATGTCCGAATATAGTCGTCCAATATATCGATCTTTACGTCTCGACCATTTCGAGACTCCTCGTCATGTCCCCGATCTCATCCGAGACTCCGAACTCCTTCGGTACATCAAAACTCATAAACTCATAATATAACTGTCATCGAAACCTTAAGCGTGCGGACCCTACGGTTCGAGAACAATGTAGACATGACCGAGACATGGCTCCGGTCAATAACCAATAGCGGGACCTGGATGCCCATATTGGCTCCTACATATTCTACGAAGATCTTTATCGGTCAGACCGCATAACAACATACGTTGTTCCCTTTGTCATCGGTATGTTACTTACCCGAGATTTGATCATCGGTATCCAATACCTAGTTCAATCTCGTTACTGGCAAGTCTCTTTACTCGTTCCGTAATACATCATCTCACAACTAACATCTTAGTTATAATGCTTGCAAGGCTTATGTGATGTGTATTACCGAGAGGGCCCAGAGATACCTCTCCGACAATCGGAGTGACAAATCCTATTCTCGAAATACGTCAACCCAACATCTACCATTGGAAACACCTGTAGTACTCCTTTATAATCACCCAGTTACGTTGTGACGTTTGGTAGCACCCAAAGTGTTCCTCCGGCAAACGGGAGTTGCATAATCTCATAGTCATAGGAACATGTATAAGTCATGAAGAAAGCAATAGCAACATACTAAACGATCGGGTGCTAAGCTAATGGAATGGGTCATGTCAATCAGATCATTCAACTAATGATGTGACCTCGTTAATCAAATAACAACTCTTTGTTCATGGTTAGGAAACTTAACCATCTTTGATTAACGAGCTAGTCAAGTAGAGGCATACTAGTGACACTCTGTTTGTCTATGTATTCACACATGTATTATGTTTCCGGTTAATACAATTCTAGCATGAATAATAAACATTTATCATGATATAAGGAAATAAATAATAACTTTATTATTGCCTCTAGGGCATATTTCCTTCAGTCTCCCACTTGCACTAGAGTCAATAATCTAGATCACATCACCATGTGATTAACATCGATGGTTCACATCATCATGTGATTAACACCCATAGTTCACATCGCCATGTGACCAATACCCAAAGGGTTTACTAGATTCAGTAATCTAGTTCACATCGCTATGTGATTAACACCCAAAGAGTACTAAGGTGTGATCATGTTTTGCTTGTGAAAGAATCTTAGTCAACGGGTCTGCCATATTCAGATCCACATGTATTTTGCAAATTTCTATGTCAACAATGCTCTGCATGGAGCTACTTCTAGCTAATTGCTCCCACTTTCAATATGAATCTAGACCGAGACTTAGAGTCATCTAGATTAGTGTCAAAACTTGCATCGGTGTAACCCTTTACGACGAGCCTTTTGTCACGTCCATAATCGAGAAACATATCCTTATTTCACTAAGGATAATTCTGGCCACTGTCCAGTGATCTACTCCTAGATCACTATTGTACTCCCTTGCCAAATCAGTGCAGGGTATACAATAGATCTGGTATACAGCATGACATACTTTATACAACCTATGGCCATGGCATAGGGAATGACTTTCATTCTCTTTCCATTTTCTGCCGTGGTCGGGCTTTGAGTCTTACTCAACTTCACACCTTATAATACAGGCAAGAACTCTTTCTTTGACTGCTCCATTTTGAACTACTTCAAAATCTTGTCAAGGTATGTACTTATTGAAAAAAAACTTATCAAGCGTCTTGATCTATATCTATAGATCTTGAAGCTCAATATGTAAGCAGCTTCACCGAAGTCTTTCTTTGAAAAACTCCTTTCAAACACTCCTTTATGCTTTACAGAATAATTCTACATTATTTCCGATCAACAATATGTCATTCACATATACTTATCAGAAATGTTGTAGTGCTCCCACTCACTTTCTTGTAAATACAGGCTTCACCGCAAGTCTGTATAAAACTATATGCTTTGATCAACTCATCAAAGCGTATATTCCAACTCCGAGAGGCTTGCACCAGTCCATAAATGGATCGCTGGAGCTTGCACACTTTGTTAGCTCCCTTTGGATCGATAAAACCTTTCGGTTGCATCATATACAACTCTTCTTCCAGAAATCCATTCAGGAATGCAGTTTTTACATCCATCTGCCAAATTTCATAATCATAAAATGCGGCAATTGCTAACATGATTCTGACAGACTTAAGCATCGCTACGGGTGAGAAGGTCTCATCATAGTCAACCCCTTGAACTTGTCGAAAACCTTTTGCGACAAGTCGAGCTTTATAGACAGTAATATTACCGTCAGCGTCAGTCTTTTTCTTGAAGATCCATTTATTCTCAATTGCTTGCCGATCATCGGGCAAGTCAACCAAAGTCCATACTTTGTTCTCATACATGGATCCCATCTCAGATTTCATGGCTTCAAGCCACTTTGCGGAATCTGGGCTCATCATCGCTTCCTCATAGTTCGTAGGTTCGTCATGGTCAAGTAACATGACCTCCAGAACAGGATTACCGTACCACTCTGGTGCGGATCTCACTCTGGTTTACCTACGAGATTCGGTAGTAACTTGATCTGAAGTTACATGATCATCATCATTAGCTTCCTCACTAATTGGTGTAGTAGTCACAAGAACAGATTTTTGTGATGAACTACTTTCCAATAAGGTAGAAGGTACAATTACCTTATCAAGTTTTCTACTTTCCTCCCACTCACTTCTTTCAAGAGAAACTCCTTCTCTAGAAAGGATCCATTATAAGCAACGAATGTCTTGCCTTAGGATCTGTGATAGAAGGTGTACCCAACAGTCTCCTTTGGGTATCCTATGAAGACATATTTCTCTGATTTGGGTTTGAGCTTATCAGGATGAAACTTTTTCTCATAAGCATCGCAACCCCAAACTTCAAGAAACAACAACTTTGGTTTCTTGCCAAACCATAGTTCATAAGGCATCGTCTCGACGGATATAGATGGTGCCCCTTTTTAACGTGAATGCAGCTATCTCTAATGCATGACCCCAAAAACAATAGTGGTAAATCGGTAAGAAACATCATAGATTGCACTATATCCAATAAAGTACGGTTATGACGTTCGGACACACCATTACACTATGGTGTTCCATGTGGCGTGAGTAGTGAAACTATTTCACATTGTTTTTAACTGAAGGCCAAACTCGTAACTCAAATACTTTTCTCTACGATCAGATCATAGAAACTTTATTTTCTTGTTACGATGATTTTTCACTTCACTCTGAAATTCTTTGAACTTTTCAAATGTTTCAGACTTATGTTTCATCAAGTAGATATACTCATATCTGCTCAAATCATCTGTGAAGATCAGAAAATAATGATACCTGTCGCGAGCCTTAATATTCATCGGACCACATACATCAGTATGTATGATTTCCAACAAATCTGTTGCTCGCTCCATTGTTCCGAAGAACAGAGTCTTAGTCATCTTGCCCATGAGGCATGGTTCGCAAGCATCAACTGATTGATAATCAAGTGATTCCAAAAGCCCATCAGCATGGAGTTTCTTCATGCGCTTTACACCAATATGACCTAAACGGCAGTGCTACAAATAAGTTGCACTATCATTATTAACTTTGCATCTTTTGGTTTCAATATTATGATTATGTGTATCACTACGATCGAGATCCAACGAACTATTTTCATTGGGTGTGTAACCATATAAGGTTTTATTCATGTAAACAGAACAACAATTTATTCTCTTACTTAAATGAATAACCGTATTACAATAAACATGATCAAATCATATTCATGCTCAACGCAAACACCAAATAACACTTATTTAGGTTCAACACTAATCCCGAAATTATGGGGATTGTGCGATGATGATCATATCAATCTTGGAACCACTTCCAACACACATCGTCACTTCACCCTTAACTAGTCTCTGTTTATTCTGCAACTCCTGTTTCGAGTTACTACTCTTAGCAACTGAACCAATATCAAATACTGAGGGGTTGCTATAAACACTAGTAAAGCACACGTCAATAACATGTATATCAAATATACTTTTGTTCACTTTGCCATCTTTCTTATCCGCCAAATACTTGGGGCAGTTCCCCTTCCAGTGACCAGTCCCTTTGCAGTAGAAGCACTTAGTCTCAGGCTTAGGACCAGACTTGGGCTTCTTCACTTGAGCAGCAACTTGCTTGCCGTTCTTCTTGAAGTTCCCCTTCTTCCCTTTTGCCCTTTTCTTCAAACTAGTGGTCTTGTCAACCATCAACACTTGATGTTTTTCTTGATTTCTACCTTCGTCGATTTCAGCATCACGAAGAGCTTGGGAATCGTTTCCGTTATCCCTTGCATATCATAGTTCATCACGAAGTTCTACTAACGTGGTGATGGTGACTAGAGAATTCTGTCAATCACTATCTTATCTGGAAGATTAACTCCCACTTGATTCAAGCGATTGTAGTACCCAGACAATCTGAGCACATGCTCACTAGTTGAGCGATTCTCCTCCATCTTTTAGCTATAGAACTTGTTGGAGACTTCATATCTCTCAACTCGGGTATTTGCTTCTAATATTAACTTCAACTCCTGGAACATCTCATATGGTCCATGACGTTCAAAACGTCTTTGAAGTCCCGATTCTAAGCCATTAAGCATGGTGCACTAAACTATCAAGTAGTCATCATATTGAGCTAGCCAAACGTTCATAACTTCTGCATCTACTCCTGCAATAGGTCTGTCACCTAGCGGTGCATCAAGGACATAATTTTTCTGTGCAGCAATGAGGATAAACCTCAGATCACGGATCCAATCCGTATCATTGCTACTAACATCTTTCAACACAATTTTCTCTAGGAACATATCAAAATAAACATATGAAAGCAACAACGCGAGCTATTGATCTTCAACATAGATATGCTAATACTACCAGGACTAAGTTCATGATAAATTAAAGTTCAATTAATCATATTACTTAAGAACTCCCACTTAGATAGACATCCCTCTAATCCTCTAAGTGATCACGTGATCCAAATCAACTAAACCATAACCGATCATCACGTGAGATGGAGTAGTTTTCAATGGTGAACATCGTTATGTTGATCATATCTACTATATGATTCACGCTCGACCTTTCGGTCTCCGTGTTCCGAGGCCATATCTGCATATGCTAGGCTCGTCAAGTTTAACCTGAGTATTCTGCGTGTGCAAAACTGGCTTGCACCCGTTGTAGATGGACGTAGAGCTTATCACACCCGATCATCACGTGGTGTCTGGGCACGACGAACTTTGGCAACGGTGCATACTCAGGGAGAACACTTCTTGATAATTTAGTGAGAGATCATCTTATAATGCTACCGTCAATCAAAGCAAGATAAGATGCATAAAAAGATAAACATCACATGCAATCAAAATATGTGACATGATATGGCCATCATCGTCTTGTGCCTTTGATCTCCATCTTCAAAGCATCGTCATGATTTCCATCGTCACCGGCATGACATCATGATCTCCATCATCTTGATCTATATCAATATGTCGTCACATGGTCGTCTCGCCAACTATTGCTCTTGCAACTATTGCTATCGCATAGCGATAAAGTAAAGCAATTATTGGGCGCTTGCATCTTATGCAATAGACAGACAACCATAAGGCTTTTGCCAGTTGCCGATAACTTCAACAAAACATGATCATCTTATACAACAACTTATAACTCATCACGTTTTGACCATATCACATCACAACATGCCCTGCAAAAACAAGTTAGACGTCTTCTACTTTGTTGTTGCAAATTTTACGTGGCTGCTACGGGCTTAGCAAGAACCAATCTTACCTACGCATCAAAACCACAACGATAGTTTGTCAAATAGACTCCGTTTTAACCTTCGCAAGGACCGGGCGTAGCCACACTCGGTTCAACTAAAGTTGGAGAAACAGTCACCCGCAAGTCACCTATGTGCAAAGCACGTCGGGGAAACCGGTCTCGCGTAAGCGTACGCGTAATGTCGGTCCGGGCCGCTTCATCCAACAATACCGCCGAACCAAAGTATGACATGCTGGTAGGCAGTATGACTTATATCGCCCACAACTCACTTGTGTTCTACTCGTGCATATAACATCAAACCATAAAACCTAGGCTCGGATGCCACTGTTGGGGAACGTAGTAATTTCAAAAAATTTCCTACGCACACGCAAGATCATGGTGATGCATAGCAATGAGAGGGGAGAGTGTTGTCTACGTACCAACGCAGACCGACTGCGGAAGCGATCACACAACGTAGAGGAAGTAGTTGTACGTCTTCTTCCCGATCCGACCGATCCAAGCACCGTTACTCCGGCACCTCCGAGTTCTTAGCACACGTACAGCTCGATGACGATCCTCGGGCTCCGATCCAGCAAAGCGTCGAGGAAGAGTTCCGTCAGCATGACGGCGTGGTGACGATCTTGATGTATTACTGACGCAGGGCTTCGCCTAAGCACTGCAACAATATGATCGAGGTGGAATTTGGTGGCAGGGGGCACCGCACACGGCTAAGGAACGATCACCAAGGATCAACTTGTGTGTCTATGGGGTGCCCCCTGCCCCCGTATATAAAGGAGCAAGGGAGGAGGGGCGGCCGGCCTAGGAGTTGGCGCGCCAAGGGGAGTCCTACTCCCACCGGGAGTAGGACTCCTTCTTTCCTAGTCCAACTAGGAGAAGGGGGAAAGGAGGGAAGTGGAGAAGGAAGGGAGAGGTGGGCCACGCCCCAAATCCCTTGTCCAATTCGGACTGGACTTGGGGGGGGGGCGCGCCACCTCCTGGCTCCTTTCCACTAAAGCCCTTAAGGCCCAATACTCTTCCCCGTATTCCCGTAACTCCCCGGTACCTCCGAAAATACCCGAATCACTCGGAACTTTTCCGATGTCCGAATATAGTCGTCCAATATATTGATCTTTACGTCTCGACCATTTCGAGACTCCTCGTCATGTCCCCGATCTCATCCGGGACTCCGAACTCCTTCGGTACATCAAAACTCATAAACTCATAATATAACTGTCATCGAAACCTTAAGCGTGCGGACCCTACGGTTCGAGAACAATGTAGACATGACCGAGACATGGCTCCGGTCAATAACCAATAGCGGGACCTGGATGCCCATATTGGCTCCTACATATTCTACGAAGATCTTTATCGGTCAGACCGCATCACAACATACGTTGTTCCCTTTGTCATCGGTATGTTACTTACCCGAGATTCGATCATCGGTATCCAATACCTAGTTCAATCTCGTTACTGGCAAGTCTCTTTACTCGTTCCGTAATACATCATCTCACAACTAACATCTTAGTTATAATGCTTGCAAGGCTTATGTGATGTGTATTACCGAGAGGGCCCAGAGATACCTCTCCAACAATCGGAGTGACAAATCCTATTCTCGAAATACGCCAACCCAACATCTACCATTGGAAACACCTGTAGTACTCCTTTATAATCACCCAGTTACGTTGTGACGTTTGGTAGCACCCAAAGTGTTCCTCCGGCAAACGGGAGTTGCATAATCTCATAGTCATAGGAACATGTATAAGTCATGAAGAAAGCAATAGCAACATACTAAACGATCGGGTGCTAAGCTAATGGAATGGGTCATGTCAATCAGATCATTCAACTAATGATGTGACCTCGTTAATCAAATAACAACTCTTTGTTCATGGTTAGGAAACTTAACCATCTTTGATTAACGAGCTAGTCAAGTAGAGGCATACTAGTGACACTCTGTTTGTCTATGTATTCACACATGTATTATGTTTCCGGTTAATACAATTCTAGCATGAATAATAAACATTTATCATGATATAAGGAAATAAATAATAACTTTATTATTGCCTCTAGGGCATATTTCCTTCAGGATCCTTGGTCGATTCATCGAGCCAACTGACTGACTTTTCGAAATTTGCAGCGCTGCTACCTCTGAGGTCTCTGCGAAGGACGACGACCAAGAGATGGGGGACGCTGTTACCTCTAACCCTGGTACGATTACTGACGTCCTGTTTTTTAGTCGACTGGTCATTTCTTGCGATTTTGGTCGATTGAAAGTTTCCCTTGCAGCCCCTCCTCATGTTATCGACCTCCCGGATGACGACGACAACGAACCGCTGAGGATGAGGAGGACCAAGAGGTCGTCAGCTGACAGGACTCCCCAGCCTACTCCGGCGCCTGAGACCATGGCTCGGGATGGTGGCGACGCCCCTCGGGCTTCTGTGACCTTTGCCAATCCTCTGTCGAGTGCGCAGCCTTCGGCGTCGACTGTAGATCCAACTTCGCTTTTGTCGCATACCCCGTCCCTGAGGACGAAGTGGCTACTGCGAAGGAGGCTATACGCCAGGCGGGGGTCATGATGGAGCAGGTGAAGAAGGCTCGGGAGGCCAGTCAGGCAGCCTATGACGCAAGCTCGGCGCTTCAGAGCAACGTCCAGGTCAGTCGACTTGACACTTGATCATTTGAAGAGTCTTTCTCCCCCTTTTTTTGAAGATCTTTGTATCTGTACACCCACTGGGTGTGTTTACCCCTTCTTGGACGAGTGGGGGCACGCTGAGTGCACCCACTGGGTGTAGTCCCCGAGACTACGGTGGACTGCTGACAGTCGACTGTAGTCTTTACATTGTGTTTCTGTATCTGTATTCCTTTTCTTGGTCTGTTCAGGCCATGCCGAATGGATCTGTATCCGGTCGACTGCGGACAGTCGACTTTTCGCTCTTTTTTGCAAACCAGTGGGGGCACGCTGAGTGCACCCACTGGGTGTAGTCCCCGAGACTACTATCGAATGTTTTTGATTCGGCTGTAGTCTTAGAAACGTCACATTTTTCCTCAGTTACTCGGAAGCAACTTATCTTGGATGTCTGTCAACTGATTTTTCCTTTTGCAGAAATCCTGTGAACTTGTGTCTCACTATACTGAGTTGGAGAAGCAGCGGATTCAGCTGAACCTCGATCTGGAGCTGGCCAGAGCAGAGCTGCAGAAGGTCAGAGATGGCGTTGCTGGTAAGACGACTTTGTCGACTGGTTTTGTTTCTAGGCTTGAGTACCCTTCTGCTGTTTCTGAACCAATCGTCGTTTCTTTTGCAGGAGAACTGAGCGAGGCCCTAGCGAAGAAGGATCGGGACTTGGCTGCTGCCCACAAGGAGGCTGATGACAAGATTGCTTTGGCTGAACAGAAGCTGGCTTCGGTCAGCCAAATAGAAGATGAGAATACTAGGCTGAAGACCGCTCTGAATGAAGCCAACAGGGAGTGCTCGCGTTGGAAGAAGGAGCACCTCTCCTTGAGCGAGCAGATGGAAGGCGTCGCTCGCAGGAGGGACGACCTGGAGAGCTACTTGAGGAGCCTCGCCAAGAAGTTGTACACCAAGCTCGAAGGTGCGCATTCAATTCTGACTTGTTTTCTTTTGTGTCGACTCAATTTGTGAGAATTGACTTATCCTTGGGTCGTGTATGCAGAGCTTTGCCAGAACTTTGAAGAAGAGACTGGGCGGATTGAAACGGGTTTGGACCCAATCAATTCTCCGGTAAATGATGACGCTGCCATGAATCTGCTCCGACTGGAATCTCGTATCGATGGCGCCGTGGATTACTTGGCTCGGCTGAAGGTTGCCATGTCACGGATCGACCCGACACTTTGGCCAGAGTCTACGCTCCAGAACGATCTCGAGTCTCTGATGACTCGACTTGACAGAATCCCTGACCGAGTGCAGGAGTGGAAGAAGTCTTCTTCTCGGTGCGGCGTTGATGTGGCTCTATCTTTAGTCCGCGTCCATTGCAAGGAGGCGCGAGAAGAGAAGTTGGCCGCCATCCAAGTCGCCAATACCAAGAGGCACAGCTTTCAAGACTTCATGGAGACCTTCATTGCTGCTGCCACTCGTATTGCGGACGGAATCGACCTGGATGAGTTCGTCGCCCCTGCCAGTCCTCCACCTGAGGAATGAAAAACTTTTATGCTTCTCCTTAAATTTGCCTCGGAATGCCGAGTGGATTTGTAACCGTTTAAACTCTGCCGAGCCGAGGGCTCGAGTACTTTGATTTGGGGCCTGGGGCCTTTTAGGCTTTATCCGAACTTAATTTCTTGCTGAATATCTGCGTGGTTTTGATCTGTCGTGTGGGACTTTGGTCTTGTATTTTTAGACGAGTGCTGGATTGCAGCTAAGTCCCCGAGTGCGAGGTTTGCTCTCCACTCGGTAGGGTTTTTTCGAACTTAGGCGACTGCTCGACCGCAGCTAAGCTTCTGAGTGGGAGAACTTAGGCGAGTACTGGACTGCAGCTAAGCCCCCGAGTGGGAGGTTTGCTCTCCACTCGGTAGGATTTTTTCAAACTTAGGCGAGTGCTCGACCGCAGCTAAGCTTCCGAGTGGGAGAACTTAGGCGAGTACTGGACTGCAGCTAAGCCTCTGAGTGGGAGGTTTGCTCTCCACTCGGTAGGATTTTTTCAAACTTAGGCGAGTGCTTGACTGCAGCTAAGTTTCCGAGTGGGAGAACTTAGGCGAGTACTGGACTGCAGCTAAGCCTCCGAGTGGGAGGTTTGCTCTCCACTCGGTAGGATTTTTTCAAACTTAGGCGAGTGCTTGACTGCAGCTAAGTTTCCGAGTGGGAGAACTTAGGCGAGTACTGGACTGCAGCTCAGCCTCCGAGTGGGAGGTTTGCTCTCCACTTGGTAGGATTTTTTCAAACTTAGGCGAGTGCTTGACTGCAGCTAAGTTTCCGAGTGGGAGAACTTAGGCGAGTGCTTGACTGCAGCTAAGCCTCCGAGTGGGAGGTTTGCTCTCCACTCGGTAGGATTTTTTCAAACTTAGGCGAGTACTTGATTGCAGCTAAGCTTCCGAGTGGGAGAACTTAGGCGAGTGCTTGACTGCAGCTAAGCCCCCGAGTGGGAGGTTTGCTCTTGACTCGGTAGGATTTTTCGAACTTAGGCGAGTACTTGACTGCAGCTAAGCTTCCGAGTGGGAGGACTTAGGCGAGTACTGGACTGCAGCTAAGCCCCCGAGTGGGAGGATTGCTCTCCACTCGGTAGGATTTTTTCAAACTTAGGCGAGTGCTTGACTGCAGCTAGGTTTTCGAGTGGGAGAACTTAGGCGAGTACTGGACTGCAGCTAAGCCCCCAAGTGGGAGGATTGCTCTCCACTCGGTAGGATTTTTTTTTTCAAACTTAGGCGAAACGGATTCGCAGCCAAGTCGCCCACTGGGGGTTTTGTATGCAAACAAAGTGACAGCCATTATTGGAACACTCTTGTCTTTGAGAAAAATAAACTGTAGAAATTATTTTTTTTATTACATCTCATCTAAGGGGGAACTCAGGTGTAAAAGGGGCGGAGCAGTTCCGCGTTCCAAGCTCGTGGCTCGTCGATCTGTCGATCGACATTGTAGAGGCGGTATGCTCCATTGTGGAGGACTTTGGTGACTATGAAGGGGCCTTCCCAAGTAGGAGCAAGTTTGTGTGGCTTCTGTTGATCCACTCGGAGGACCAGGTCTCCTTCTTGGAAGGCTCGAGTTTTCACATTCCGGGCGTGAAAACGACGCAAGTCTTGCTGATAAATGGTCGATCTGATCATGGCCATCTCCCTTTCTTCTTCTAAGAGGTCGACTGCGTCTTGCCGGGCCTGTTCTGCTTCATCTTCGGTGTAAAGTTCAACTCGGGGTGCATTATGAAGAAGATCACTCGGCAGGACTGCTTCGGCTCCATAAACCAGAAAGAATGGAGTTCTTCCAGTCGACCGGTTAGGGGTGGTCCTTAATCCCCACAGAACTGACGGAAGCTCGTCGACCCAAGCACCTGCCGCGTGCTTGAGATCGCGCATCAATCGAGGCTTTAGCCCTTTGAGAATCAGACCATTTGCTCTCTCAGCCTGTCCATTCGACTGGGGATGAGCGACCGAAGCGTAGTCGACTCGTGTGCCTTGAGAGGCGCAAAAGGCTCTGAACTCGTCCGAATCAAAGTTTGACCCGTTATCAGTGATGATGCTATGCGGGACTCCATATCTGAATGTTAACCCTCTGACGAAACTGATAGCAGTGCCAGCATCGAGGTTCTTGATGGGCTTAGCTTCGATCCATTTGGTAAATTTGTCGACTGCCACAAGCACATGAGTGAATCCACTCCTGCCCGTTCTTAGTGGACCAACCATGTCCAGTCCCCAAACGGCAAAGGGCCAGACGAGTGGAATGGTCTTCAGGGCTGATGCAGGCTTGTGCGACATGTTGGAGTAGAACTGGCACCCTTCACACTTGTCGACTATCTCTTTTGCCATATCATTTGCTCTTGGCCAGTAAAATCTAGCTCGGTATGCTTTAGCCACAATAGTCCGAGAGGACGCATGGTGACCACAGGTCCCCGAGTGGATATCATTAAGGATTATCTGACCCTCTTCTGGTGTTATGCATTTCTGGCCGACTCCAGTCGCGCTCTCTCTATACAGCTGTCCCCTTATGACTGTGAAGGCCTTGGATCGGCGGACCATCTGTCGAGCCTCCTCCTCGTCTTCCGGGAGTTCTTTCCTTAGGATATACGCGATGTACGGTATTGTCCAGTCAGGGGTGATTGCTAAGACTTCCATGATTAGGTCGACCACTGCATGCACTTCAACTTCAGTCGGATCTGTGGCACTTTTCGGCTGCGGGGCTTCTTCTGTGAAAGGATCCTCTTGGACTGACGGTGAGTGAATGTGTTCCAAGAACACGTTGCTGGGAATGGCTTCTCTCTTGGAGCCTATCTTTGCCAAGTCGTCAGCTGCCTGATTTTTCAGTCGGGGGATGTGATGGAGCTCTAACCCCTCGAACTTCTTTTCTAGCTTTCGCACTACATTGCAATACCCAGTCATTGCCGGACTCCTGACGTCCCACTCCTTCATCACTTGATTAACCACCAAATCTGAGTCGCCATAGACCATGAGGCGACGGACGCCGAGTGAAATGGCCATGCGCAACCCATACAAAAGTGCCTCATACTCTGCTTCGTTATTGGAGGAATCGAAGTGAATCTGGAGAACATATCTGAGCTTATCTCCTCGGGGGGAGACTAGGACTACTCCCGCGCCCGAACCATTCAGCATCTTGGATCCATCGAAGAACATGGTCCAGTGCCCCGATTGAACTTGAGTCGGAAGTTGCTGTTCAATCCACTCGGTGATGAAATCCGCGATTGCTTGGGACTTGTAACACCCGTGTGTTACTTAACGATAATTAAAATGCATCGACTGTCATTTAGAATTAAATTTTGCTTAACTATCATTTTTCTAATAACTCAGGCATGCTAGTATTTATAAATAATTTTGGAGATAAATATCTTAAGACCAATAGGTGCATCCCAATCATTAGTAGATTTTCTTTGTATTAGAAGATGGTGGAGTATTGCATTTGCTTGAGCAATCCACGTACACTTACATGCATGCATCAATGCATGGCATGCACCACATCCATGGTCTGTACTCAACGCACTGCATGCATCCATCTAGTCACCGTTGCCGTAATGCATGTACGTAGCCTGCCGACTAGCTCAGTAAGGTTAGCTGCATTTTCTTCTCACAGGCCAGCTAGCTCTTGGATTACACCGTACCACCGTCTAGGGCAGTAGATATTTTTGCATGCGGCGATGAGAAGGCTTGTTGCATGGCTACGTGTCTTTTCCTTGAAAGATAGAATGTACGTGTCATTGGTCTGGTTAGAAGCATATGCATGCATGAGCTAGTAGGTGCATCGAACCAGCCATTAGGTGAAGCAAAGGGGCACTAGCTTATCCTTTGGAGCAAGCAGGAGTTACGGCGGCAGCTGGACGACGATTAATGTGTTCACAAGGAGCTACTCACTTGTTACCAGTATATAAGGCGACCAGGTGCTGTAGCGTAGGGCCATTGATACGCTAGTCAGAGTCGTCTGCTGGAAGAAGAAGTTGGAGCTCTCGCTGGTGTTGTTCCTAGCGACCGCGTGGTGGACGGGTATTGCTGTCAGGCAAGTAGCAGTTCCTTTGTTCATATTTCGTTGATGTGCTTGGTCCTACGACTCGCACACTGTTACACTGATCTAAAGATATACTGCTGCTAGTATTTCTTTTGCTAGCCACTGTACCGTGATATATGAGTTCTTCTGCAACTGTCCTCTGTTCGTTGGCCATGATACTGTTGAAGAGAAACATGTTCCGGTGAGCAAGTAATGGTCATGATTATTAGAGCTTATGCGGAGACGTGAGGATTACTACATAAGTTTCATCATACCACTGACCTCCTTATTTCCATATTCACATATTGTCTATATTGGTGTCACGACCACAAACATATTGTACCGGTCACGGTTCAGGTATGGGACTGTCTGAGTTCTCCGCTGAGGGCGACACTTGTTCCGAACAGGGTATCGGTGATGGATCCTTGGGAACGACCCATACTAGTAAGTCAAGTTGTCGTGCCTCGGGGGATCAAAGGGCTCTGCTCTTCTGGAACCCACGTGGTTCTGGTCGAGGCTGTCGATGTCGGAGTACCCCTCTTAAGAGTGTAAAAGTGTGAATATTCACCCCTGTGAGTCCTGGGTAGGGAACCTTGCCGGTCACGTGTGATACCAATATTTTCCCTATACACCGCTATAAATATTTCCAGTATTCCCGTTGAACTCTGTTTAATATTATCTTTTAATTCAGCCGTTTGCACTACTCTATTTTCCGCCGCTAAATCTGTCCATTGCTGTCGTATCATTTCCTTGAAACTGAATTACACCGTTGTGATATCCATAACATTTTCTTCTTTTGTACCCTTGAATAAATGCTACTTGCTGGGTATGAATCATCATACTCACCCTTGCTTAATTTCTATTTTTGCAGCCCAAAGCGGTAATGATCCTGAGCATGGCTTTGAGCAGTAGGCGTAGCACGCGCCAGGAGGGAATAAATTGAAGTACTTTAGAAGTTTATTTTCCGCAAGAGCTATGTATCCCCAGAATAAAGAATACATGCTTATTATGTGTATTATTGTGAAAAGTTTTAGTTTAGGCCTCACACGTTTATAATCTTTTGTTTATAAACGCGTGGCGGCTATTATGTCTGAACCATGTTTTGGGGCGTGACAGCTTAAGTGGTATCAGAGCTTAGGTTAAATAAAATTAAAAACTGTTGCAACTAATGGGGAATAACCAGGGTATTATTTTTGTGTGCGTAAGTTAGAAACGCTCTTTTTCTGCTTATTTTATGTGAAGCTAACATTTACGTGGCTCATTTGATTATATGTCCTGTCATGAAATTTAGTATTTCACTTCTTATGCATGCATTTTGTCAGTGCTAATATATGTGGTTGGAATCAGGGATGGATGGCCCAACCATCTTCCATCTTAACTTTGTGCAAATCCTCGAGGAGGTAGCCGATCATTTTCACCTAGAGCCACCAGTGATCTCTACTAGTGCTCTTTCGGATGGAGGAATCCAGGGAGCTGTGCACGTGCAGGTCACTCCACATGACCCTGGTGCATACACTACCTTCTATGGCTATGGCGAGGATGATCATGAAGCTGGGTGCTCGGCGGCTCGTGAAGCGCTTAAATCACTCTACTTTAGTCTGAACTTTGGCCTAGTGGACTTGCACAGCTATGAGTACTGGGAGACTTTGCTGGACTTGGCACGTTCTGAGCAGCAACACCAGGAGGAGATTGCACAACTCCAGCAGTACCATGAGGTTCGTAGGAAGCAAGAACTAGACGAGTTAGAGCAGGAGCATCAGGCCCAACTTTATGAAATAAAGCATGACCATGAAATAGAGGTGGAGGACCGCGATCGCTGGATCGAGGAGGAGGGACACAAGACCAAGAAGCTGAAGCAAGAAAGAGATGAGCTGGAAGACGTCAACAACAAACAGGAGAGTGAGATGATGGATTTGAAGGCAGAGAATTGGTGCCTCCGTCAGCAGCTTGTAGCAATGAAGGAAGAGAAAGGAAAGAACTAAGGGCGTGCAACATACAGTACTAGCTAGCAGGCGATAGTACTACTTGAGTGGTCGTACGTACTAGCTTAAATAAATGAAGTGACAGAGCTACTAGTATCTAGTGTGTAATGGTGTGACCTATCCAGTTCGCATGTGATGTCTGCCTCCTGTAGCAACCCTAGTAGTAGTAGGTTGCTTCCACTTTTACTAGCCTTTGCATGTAGCTTGATGTTGACACTAGCACTCCTGTCAGGTGAGGCTGTGCAAATTTTGGTTGTACGTGTCAACCCCTCTTATATAGTAAAATCAACTTTTATGTGCTAATGCATGCTATGAAGTGTGGCAGTTTATTTATTTATTTTGCTCTCCATCCTTCATGATTGTATAGATGGCTAACCACGATCATGGAGATTTTTCTACCACCCACGCTGGAGGTAGCGGTCGATCTCAAAGGACCGCAGAAGATCAACTTCCTCCAAGTAATTTGCTCTTGGAGATTTTGAACCGCCAGGAACAAACTCAAATGCGACAGACTGTAATCTTGGAGCAGTTAGTACAACAGCCACCCCGAGGAGAGGACTCTCATGAGGGTGGGACACAGGACAGCTTGCGCCAATTCCTGCGACTGAAGCCGCCTGCCTTTCTTGGCAGTGCTAATCCTATGGACGCAGATGACTGGTTAACTGAGATAGAAAAAATATTTGAAGCAAGGCACTGTCCAGAGCAAGAAAGGTGACACTAGCTACGTTTATGTTACAAGGTGGAGCTTTTGATTGGTGGAATGTGCACAAGAAGAAATATCCAGAAAATTATTTGGTTACTTGGGCGATATTTAAGCAAGAATTTCAGAGAAAATATTTTCCTGAAAGTGTTCAGAGGAAAATGGAGCTTGAATTTCTACAGCTAAAGCAAGGTGATAAAAGCGTGGCAGAATATGAAATTAATTTTTCTAGACTTGCCCGTTATGCGATGGCGTACGTTGAAAATGATAAGGTAAAGGCGCGAAGGTTCGCTCAAGGCTTACGTCAACCCATCAAGACGCGCGTGGAGGTATTTGAATTAAAATCATTTCGTGACATAGCTAACAAGGCTCTTACAGTGGAACAAGCATACCTTGAAGAACGTGCTGAAATTGAGAAACCAAACAAAAAGATGAGGTTCGACGACCGTGGTCAAGGAAACATGCAAAGGAAGGCACATCAAAATTGGCGCCCAAATAATCGAGCAACATATCAGCCCATAGTTAATAAATGTGTTATTTGTCATGGAGATCATATGGCTTCCCAGTGCGAGCAGCGACAGGGAAAATGCTTCGGATGCGGCAAGGAGGGACATGTTATCAGTCAGTGCCGGAACAAGAATTTTACTCCTAATCAGTCATTTACTTTGCCTGCACCAAAAACACCATTGTACCTACCTGCACCGCCTCCTAAGGCGAATATTGCTCCTCGGTACACGAACAATCCGGGAAGGAAGCAACAGCCTGTTCGTGCTAAAGTAAATCATGTGACCCAAAATGAGGTGGACAATGATAGCAATGTGGTTACAGGTACGTTCCGAGTATGTTCTCATAATGCGGTTGTTTTGTTTGACTCTGGTGCTACCCACTCTTTTATATCTTCTAAATTTATTGGTATCCATGGAATAGAAAGTACACCTATAAAGAAAAAAATCGTGGTAGAGTCTCCAATGGCTGAGATGATAACTAGAAGGGTATGCACTAATTGTCCGGTTATTATAAGGGGACATGAACTTCGGGCAGATTTGATAGTACTAGATATGCATGATTTTGATATAATACTAGGCATGGATTGGTTGATTGAAAATCATGCAATTATTGATTGCCATGGGAAGAAAGTGATACTTCAAGTACCTGGTCAACAGAAAATAGTGTACCAAGGGAGCCACAAGAAAACAAGGTATGCACAAGTTAGAAACTTGGAAATAAAGGAGAAACGTATAGAGGATATTTGTGTGGTTAGAGAATTTCCTGATGTATTTCCTAAAGAGTTACCTGGAATTCCACCAGACCGAGAGATTGAGTTTAGCATAAACCTGGTCCCTGGTACTAATCCTATTTCAAAGACCCCGTACAGAATGGCTCCAGCAGAACTAAAAGAACTCAAGCAACAGATCAAAGAGTTAGAAGAAAAGGGATTTATTCGTCCAAGCATGTCACCATGGGGCGCTCCAGTATTATTTGTAAAGAAGAAAGATGGCAGTTGGCGATTATGCATTGATTATCGGGAGCTGAATAAGGTAACTATTAAGAATAAATATCCCTTGCCTAGGATCGATGATTTATTTGATCAGCTACAAGGCTCGCGGGTATTTTCAAAGATAGATTTGCAATCGGGATATCACCAGCTAAAAATTAAAGAAGGAGATATTCCAAAGACAGCTTTTCGCACCAGATACGGACACTACGAATATATAGTCATGCCGTTTGGATTAACAAATGCACCCGCAGCTTTTATGGATTTAATGAATCATGTATTCAGACCATTCATGGACCAGTTTGTTGTGGTATTTATTGATGATATTTTAATATATTCAAATTAAAGACAGAAGAGGAACACGCCGAACATTTGAGAGCAGTACTTCAAACATTGAGGGAACACCGGTTATACGCTAAACTCAAGAAGTGTGACTTTTGGTTAGACAAAGTATCATTCCTAGGCCACATTATTTCTGAAGAGGGTATATCTGCAGACCCAACAAAAGTTCAGGCAGTGTTGGGCTGGAACAGGGCTGGAACAGACCAACCACGATTACTGAGATAAGAAGTTTTCTTGGGTTAGCCGGATATTACCGGAGATTTATTGAAGGTTTTGCTCAGCTTGCAGCGCCACTGACACAGCTCACTCGCAAAGGAGTAAAGTTCGACTGGACCAAGAAGTGCGAAGAAAGTTTTCAAGAATTAAAACGTCGACTAGTGTCTGCTCCAGTTCTCGCAGTACCAATAAATGGGATTGGATTTACTATTTTCTGTGATGCTTCAAAGATTGGTTTTGGTTTGTGTCCTCATGCAGAACAACAAGGTAATCGCATATGCCTCTCGACAACTTAGACCATATGAGAAAAATTATCCAACACACGATCTGGAATTATGTGCTATAATCTTTGCTCTAAAAATATGGAGACATTATTTGTATGGAGAACACTGTGAGATTTTTACTAACCACAAGAGTTTAAAATATATCTTCACACAAAAGGAATTAAATATGCGGCAGAGAAGATGGATCGAGCTATTTAAAGACTATGATGTCAATATCAATTACCATCCGGGTAAAGCAAACGCAGTAGCTGACACGCTAAGCAGAAAAGCTGATTGCAATGTGGCATCTTTAATCACCTCACAAAGGAAGATTTTGGAGGACTTAGACAAAATGGGAATAGAGGTGCATGTACGTGACCCATCGATCACTATTATGGCACTACAGGTCAAACCTGATCTTCAAGAAAGAATTAGGATAAAGCAACTGGAAGATCCTTTTCTTGTCAGTCTTCGAGAAAGCATAGAGCAAGGAAAGCCATCAGAATTTCACATACGGATGGATGGATCTATAGGGTTGAGAGAACGTATTTGTGTACCTAAAAATGCAGAGTTGAAATTGGAGATCATGCAAGAAGCCCACACCACTCCATATACTATACATCCTGGTAGCACAAAAATGTATCGGGATATTAAAGAAAATTTTTGGTGGCCAAATATGAAGAGAGAAATCGCAAGATTCGTCCTGAAATGTCCAATATGTCAGCAGGTGAAAGTGGACCATCAAAAAGCACCAGGCCTCCTGCAACCGCTAAGAATTCCTAGTTGGAAATGGGAGGATATCAGTATGGATTTTGTTACCGGATTGCCGAAAACTTCCGCAGGATATGATTCCATATGGGTTATAGTAGACAGATTGACCAAGGTGGCACAATTCATACCAGTCAAGAAGACAATGACCCTTGAAAAATTAACAAGGTTATACATTAGGGAGATAGTTACGAACTATGGCGTCCCTGTAAATATTGCTTCAGACCGGGATCCAAGGTTTGTTTCAAGATTTTGGAGAAGTCTACATAAGGCCTTGGGAACGAAATTGAATTTCAGTACAGCCTATCATCCCCAGTCTGATGGACAAACAGAGCGAGTCATACAAATACTGGAAGATATGCTTCGAGCAAGCACGTTGGACTTCAAAGAAAAGTGGGATGAGTCCCTTCCTCTAGTCAAATTTGCATACAACAACAGTTATCAATCCAGTATAAAGATGGCTCCGTATGAAGCTTTGTATGGTAAGAGATGTCGTTCTCCTATATGCTGGGAAGAAATTGGTGAGAGGAAATATATAGGCCCAGAATTAGTTCAACAGGCAGAGGAAAAACTAAGAGTAATTCGGGAGCATTTAACGGCGGCACAGAACCGTCAAAAGAAACAAGCAGACACCAAACGGAGGGAAGTTGAATTTCAAGAGGGAGATCTAGTATACCTAAAGGTTTTACCTCGAAAAGGTACGAAACGTTTTGGTTTGAAAGGGAAGTTGAGTCCAAGGTATGTAGGACCTTTTCAAATTATTGACAGAGTTGGACCAGTAGCCTACCGATTAGAGCTGCCTCCAAACTTGTCAGGGGTACATAATGTTTTTCATGTATCCACACTGAAGAAATGCGAGACACTGCCAGAAGCAACACAACTACCAATCGTGGAACTGAAACCAGACCTATCATACGAGGGGTACCCCCTGAGAATACTAGATGTCAAAGATCGAGTAATGAGAAAAAGAACTATCCGATTTGTCAAAGTCCAGTGGAGCAACCACAGTGAGGACAAGGCGACATGGGAAAAAGAAGACGAACTTCATAAAAACTTTCCGCATCTTCTATCGACCGGTAATTGAATTTCGAGGACGAAATTTTTATAAGGTAGGGAGGATGTAACACCCGTGTGTTACTTAAGGATAATTAAAATGCATCGACTGTCATTTAGAATTAAATTTTGCTTAACTATCATTTTTCTAATAACTCAGGCATGCTAGTATTTATAAATAATTTTGGAGATAAATATCTTAAGACCAATAGGTGCATCCCAATCATTAGTAGATTTTCTTTGTATTAGAAGATGGTGGAGTATTGCATTTGCTTGAGCAATCCACGTACACTTACATGCATGCATCAATGCATGGCATGCACCACATCCATGGTCTGTACTCAACGCACTGCATGCATCCATCTAGTCACCGTTGCCGTAATGCATGTACGTAGCCTGCCGACTAGCTCAGTAAGGTTAGCTGCATTTTCTTCTCACAGGCCAGCTAGCTTTTGGATTACACCGTACCACCGTCTAGGGCAGTAGATATTTTTGCATGCAGCGATGAGAAGGCTTGTTGCATGGCTACGTGTCTTTTCCTTGAAAGATAGAATGTACGTGTCATTGGTCTGGTTAGAAGCATATGCATGCATGAGCTAGTAGGTGCATCGAACCAGCCATTAGGTGAAGCAAAGGGGCACTAGCTTATCCTTTGGAGCAAGTAGGAGTTACGGCGGCAGCTGGACGACGATTAATGTGTTCGCAAGGAGCTACTCACTTGTTACCAGTATATAAGGCGACCAGATGCTGTAGCGTAGGGCCATTGACACGCTAGTCAGAGTCGTCTGCTGGAAGAAGAAGTTGGAGCTCTCGCTGGTGTTGTTCCTAGCGACCGCGTGGTAGACGGGTACTGCTGTCAGGCAAGTAGCAGTTCCTCTGTTCATATTTCGTTGATGTGCTTGGTCCTGTGACTCGCACACTGTTACACTGATCTAGAGATATACTGCTGCTAGTATTTCTTTTGCTAGCCACTGTACCGTGATATATGAGTTCTTCTGCAACTGTCCTCTGTTCGTTGGCCACGATACTGTTGAAGAGAAACATGTTCCGGTGAGCAAGTAATGGTCATGATTATTAGAGCTTATGCGGAGACGTGAGGATTACTACATAAGTTTCATCATACCACTGACCTCCTTATTTCCATATTCACATATTGTCTATATTGGTGTCACGACCGTAAACATATTCTACCGGTCACGGTTCAGGTATGGGACTGTCTGAGTTCTCCGCTGAGGGCGACACTTGTTCCGAACAGGGTATCGGTGATGGATCCTTGGGAACGACCCATACTAGTAAGTCAAGTTGTCGTGCCTCGGGGGATCAAAGGGCTCTGCTCTTCTGGAACCCACGTGGTTCTGGTCGAGGCTGTCGATGTCGGAGTACCCCTCTTAAGAGTGTAAAAGTGTGAATATTCACCCCTGTGAGTCCCGGGTAGGGAACCTTGCCGGTCACGTGTGATACCAATATTTTCCCTATACACCGCTATAAATATTTCCAGTATTCCCGTTGAACTCTGTTTAATATTATCTTTTAATTCAGCCTTTTGCACTACTCTATTTTCCGCCGTTAAATCTGTCCATTGCTGTCATATCATTTCCTTGAAACTGAATTACACCGTTGTGATATCCATAACATTTTCTCCTTTTGTACCCTTGAATAAATGCTACTTGCTGGGTATGAATCATCATACTCACCCTTGCTTAATTTCTATTTTTGCAGCCCAAAGCGGTAATGATCCTGAGCATGGCTTTGAGCAGTAGGCGTAGCACGCGCCGGGAGGGAATAAATTGAAGTACTTTAGAAGTTTATTTTCCGCAAGAGCTATGTATCCCCAGAATAAGGAATACATGCTTATTATGTGTATTATTGTGAAAAGTTTTAGTTTAGGCCTCACACGTTTATAATCTTTTGTTTATAAACGCGTGGTGGCTGTTACGTCTGAACCATGTTTTGGGACGTGACAGGACTTGATAGCCTTCTTTGCTTCAAACTTGATATCTAAGGGAAGGAGTTCAATCGCCCACTTGGCCACTCGACCGGTTGCGTCTCGGTTATGCAGGATCTCTGATAGTGGGGCGTCGCTGACAACTGTAATGGAGTGGTCAGAGAAGTAATGTGCAACTTTCTTCGTGGTCATATAAATCCTGTATACAAGCTTCTGGTAGTGGGGGTATCTTTGTTTTGAAGGGGTCAAAACTTCAGACACATAATATACTGGGCGATGAACTTTGAAGGCCTTTCCTTCCTCTTCCCGCTCGACCGTAAGTACTGTACTGACAACTTGTCATGTGGCTGCAATGTAAAGCAGCAGAGGCTCTTTGCTGATTGGGGCAGCTAGCACCGGCTGGGTGGAGAGCAGAGCTTTGAGCTCTGCAAACGCTGCATCAGCTTCTCGAGTCCACTCGAACTTTTCAGACTTCTTCATCAGTCGGTAAAGAGGCAACGCCTTTTCACCGAGTCGAGAAATGAATCGACTTAAGGCGGCCAAGCAGCCTGTAAGCTTTTGGACATCATGCACGCGTACAGGACGCTTCATCCGGAGTATGGTGCCAATTTTTTCAAGATTGGCGCCGATTCCCCATTCAGAAACGAGAAAACCGAGTAACTTTCCACCTGGAACCCCGAAAGTGCACTTTGATGGATTGAGCTTGATATCGTACCTCCTGAGGTTGGCAAAGGTTTCGGCAAGGTCAGCCCGCAGGTCGGAACCTTTCCGGGACTTGACCACAATATCATCCATGTATGCCTCCACATTCCGACTGATTTGAGTGAGTAAACACTTCTGGATCATTCTCATGAATGTGGCTCCGGCGTTCTTGAGGCCGAATGGCATGGTGACGTAACAGAAGCATCCGAATGGAGTGATGAAAGCTGTTTTGATTTCGTCGGGCCCATACAGACGGATCTGATGGTACCGGGAATAGGCATCTAGAAAATACAATCTCTCGCATCCCGCAGTTGAGTCGACTATTTGGTCGATGCGAGGGAGAGGAAAATGATCTTTCGGGCAGGCCCGATTGATATGTTTGAAATCGATGCACATGCGGAGTGACTTGTCCTTCTTGGGGACCATGACGACATTGGCGAGCCACTCGGAGTGGTAAATCTCTCGGATGAACTCAGCTGCTAAGAGCCGAGCCACCTCCTCGCCAATGGCTTGCTTCTTCTGGACGGCGGACCGTCGAAGATGTTCCTTCACGGGCTTGAACTTTGGGTCGACTCACAGACGGTGCTCAGCCAGCCCCCTGGGAACTCCAGGCATGTCAGAGGGTTTCCATGCGAAGATGTCCCAGTTCTCACGGAGGAGCTGGATGAGCGCTTCTTCCTATTTGGAGTCGAGCGTTGTCGAGATGTGAGTCGGAGCAGCGTCGGGGTCGGTCGGGTGAATGTGGACTGTCTTTGTTTCACCAGCCGGCTGAAAAGCTGACTCGGAGGCAGGCTTCTTAGCTCGCAGCAATTCACTCGGATCGGCAGTCTTTTCGTACTCTTTCAGCTCGACCACTGCCATCTGAGCGTCAGCGATCTTTGATCCCTTCTGAAAACACTCTTCTGCTTTCTTCCGGTTGCCCGTAACGGTGATCACACCTTTGGGGCCAGGCATCTTTAATTTAAGATACACGTAACATGGTCGAGCCATGAAGCGTGCGTAAGCTGGCCTGCCCAAAATGGCGTGATAAGCACTCTGGAAGTCCACAACCTCAAATGTCAACTTTTCCTTGCGGTAATTCTTTGAATCACCAAAAACCACATCGAGAGCAATCTGGCCGAGTGACTCGGCTTTCTTCCCAGGAATGACTCCGTGGAAGCTCATGTTACTGGTGCTGAGTCTGGACATCGGAATGCCCATTCCTTTCAAAGTTTCAACATATAGTATGTTCAGGCCACTGCCGCCATCCATCAGGACTTTGGTCAGTCGAGTGCCTTCGACGACTGGGTCGACCACCAAAGCTTGCCTCCCTGGGGTGGCAATGTGCGTCGGGTGATCAGACTGGTCGAATGTGATGGCGGTCTGAGACCACTTGAGGTAGCTAGGTGTTGCCGGAGCAACCATGTTCACCTCACGGTTAATGACTTTCAGTCGACTTTTGCTTTCAACATCAGCAAAAATCATCAAGGTGAAATTGACTTGGGGGTATCCATCGTCACTATCATCCTTGTCCTCAACTCTGTCTGGTTCCTTTTCCTTTTCCTTATCCTTGGGCTGCTTGCCCTGAAACTGCTAGATCGGGAACCGGCACTGTCGAGTGGTATGCTTTGGGAAAATAAAATTACCCTCTTCATCTTTCTTGGTGTGGATGTGACATGGCAGGTCCAAAACATCATTCCCATCCTGATCCTTAACTTTCTTGGGCTTCCATGTGCCCTTGGGTTTCCCCTTGAAGTTTCCCTGGGCCACAGCCAGGGCCTCCCCAGGGGCGGCTGGCTCGGCCTTCCGCTTCTGCTTCCGACTGGAGTTTTCTCCGGTTTCTTGGGCGACTGATTTGAGTTTGCCACTTCGGAGTCGGTCCTCGTCTTCACCGTTAGCGTACTTGGTGGCGATCTTCATCATCCGATTCAGGGACATCTCTCCGGTTCGACCGAACTTCAGATTCAACTCTCTGTATTTGACGCCTTCTTTGAAAGCGCAAACTGCTTGATGGTCTGGCACGTTCTCGACCGAGTGGTGCAGTGTGATCCACCTCTGGATGTATTCTCTCAGTGTTTCATTCGGCTTCTGCACGCAAGACCGCAACTCTGTAAGGCCTGCAGGGCGCTTGCACGTTCCTTCGAAGGTTGTGATAAACACTCGGGCGAGGTCCTCCCAAGTGTAAATGCTGCTGGGTGCCAACTGATTCAGCCACGCTCTGGCTGAGCCTTCCAACATAAAAGGCAAATGCTTCATGGCCACCTCATCATTTCCACCGCCAATCTGCACAGCCACTCGGTAATCTTCGAGCCATGTGTCGGGCTTGGATTCACCGGTGAACTTGCTGACTCCAGTCGCCAGCCTGAAGTTGGGAGGGATCACCGCGGCCCTGATGGCTCGACTGAAACATTCAGGCCCCGAAGCATGTGCTCTACTACCGGTGGGCGTATCTCTGTTGTGGCCCTCTCGATGAGCCCTGTTCCTGTCCACCAAACCTTGAACGAGGATGGATCTCGCGTCAAAGCCTGGGTCTCTGGGATCGACTGGGATCCTCTGCCCAACATTATGGGGGCGCATGTCATCTCGATGTCGAGGTGCATATGACCCACTCCTCGGGGGAGGGGATGGCACTCGACGTCGATCATCACGGTCGGGTCGGTGATCATACTGCTCATTCCTCCTGTACTGATCGTGCCGGTCCCCATGTCCCTCACGCCTCGGGGGCGATCTCGGGCTGTGAGCCGACTGGACTGTTTCTGTTGCAACAGATCGACTGTGGATCCTGTCCCGCGACTGAGAGACGGCAGAATTCTGATTTCCCGCCGCTCGGAGCAATGCTCTGATCTGCAACAAGCCCCTGCCAGCCTCCGACTGGGAGGGCTGAATTGACTCTGCTATGCGGGCCGCGGCAACCAAATTCTGAACTGGAGTTCGGTATACTTGCGGCAGCGGGAAGAGCTGACGTCGACTGGATTCGGGAGCTTGCTGTCGTCGACTGGACTCGGGAGCCCGCTGACGCGCTTGCTCGTCGAGTGCTCGCTGTAGATTTTCCAGTCGAGTGTGCTCGGCCAGATTAGCCAAGCGCGCGTCCTCCAAGGCCCGGGCCTCGGGGGTTTCTCCAACAATAGGAGTGTGGAGCGCGTCCATGTTCCGGCGGCGAAGCTCCTCTCGCTGCAATGACGTAAGAGGTTCGGGAAGGTACTCGTCGTGGGGATGCGACAGATCGCCTCTATCCGCACCACCGTCAGCGCGACGGAATCCGGAAGGACTGTGTGTCCCCTCGACCGCCAGAACCTCAGCCAAAGGGTCGCTGCTATCGCACTCGGATGCGGTCTCTGCGGAGCCAGTCGACAGATCGAACAGGCCGCAGAGGGATTCGTCGGGCTCGATTGTCGCGACTTGTGGGGCCGCCGACTAGCGGGCCACGGCGTGCCTCACCCACCGCTGGAGTCTCGACCGACCTGAGCGCTTGCGCTGGTGGGAGACGGGGCGGGGAGACGACACGGGGGCCGACCGATATTGGGTCGACGGCTGTCGCAGAAGGACGCCGCGAACGCACGCGCGGAAGTGCGTCGCACCGCGGACGGGGAGCGCGTCGATGTCGAGCGGTGCCTCCTGGAGCCAGGTGGAGTCGTCGGCGATGAAGGTGAGCGCACCGAGACAGATCTCGCGGCCCTTCGTCAAAACTCCGCAGGAAACCATGATCAAATGGATCGGAAAAATCGCAACTTCTCCAATTAGGCGCTAAGACTAATGCCCCACGGTGGGCGCCAACTGTCGTGGTTCTAAGTCTGACAGTGAGGTAGAGGGGTGTGTATGAAGAGGCTAGACCTTAGCTATTGGGAAGTTGTAAGCACGCAAGGTTTACGAGTTCAGGCCCTTCTCGGAGGAAGTAACAGCCCTACGTCTCGGTGCCCGGAGGCGGTCGATTGGATTATGCGTGTGTAGATGGTAAGGGTGCGAACCCTTCATACTGAGGAGGGGGTGGCTTATATAGAGTTCGCCGGCCCCCTCCTGCCCTCAGTAATGCAGGGTTTTAGGTACATTTAAGTTCGGGCGTTACTGATAACGTCCCTAATAAAGTGTCATAATAACCATAAAGACTACTTAATAGCCGACCGTTTGCTTGCGGAGTGACTTCAGGTCTTCTGGCAGTCGAGTGGTTGGCTTCATGGTCGAGTGGTTGTTCTTGGTCGAGTGTCTTGAACCCGTCGAATGGGATGTCTTCCGGTTGCTTGAGAGGCGACTCATTCTAGGAATGTCCTTGGGTAGGGCTTTCTAGGACGGGTCCGTACCCCTACCCTAGGTACATAGCTTCATCAGTGACTGTATGCGTAAATACAGAAACACTGGACAATTACGTACCAATGACTGCTGCAAATTATTGTGGCAAACTACCAGCAGCCTGGACATTGAACATGATGCGATTCTAAGCTTCAGAATGCTCAGATTGTTGATTCTCCACAGGTACCGGAGAAATAAAACCGGATCCTCTTAAACACCTTCACTTCACATTGCTGTTTACTTCAAAAAATAAAAAATGTGTCAATATGCAAGAAGTGGTACAAGGGTTATGAGAAGATAGCTGCTACTTGATACTTACTTTCTATCGAAATTGACAAGCACACACAGGATTAACAATTCCATAAAAGTAGAAGAGGAGGCAAATTTGCAGAATCGATATGTGATGTCTCGTGTCTCATGTCCTGAAAAAGGATTGAAGAATGCATTGCCTTAAATTTTTAATACATGAGCAACTAGATTGCAGAGTCAGACGTGCAAGTTCCTTACCTGTTGAGATTCTGTTAAAAATGTAAATAAAAGTGGACATTCATGTAAAGGTCTACAAGGTGTCGCCTTAGTCTTCATATTTACCATGCAGCTGGCAGATGAAGGCAGAACAACAAAAACTAGCACGCCTGGTTAGAAAAAGAGAAGCTGCATAAGAATTGATTATAGGGCAGCTGTATGTGTAAATACAGAAACACCGAAGTCATGGATGGAATGCGAATGAAATCATATAAATAAATTAACGAGAAGAAGTTGGTTTTCCGTTACTAACTGGCAGATTGGCGTGCAGATGCAGATCAGTGATGCCTGACAGCCCGTCAGATTCCTGAAGTTGTCTACATATCGCAACACAGTGAAGATTATAGAAGTTAAGATAAGGACGAATAGGGGGGAGCCTCACTTTAGAGAAATATAAGAAGAGGGAGGCGACATGTGTTACCTTGTGCTAATGATGATAATGTACATGTAAATCTGGGCATGTTTCTTTCAATTTCCCAGCTTGCTGTTTTTGCTCTGCACTGCCAAACCATAGATGTAGAGCTTGCAGCGAAGTGGGGAAGCCCTGCTCTGGTAGCCATCGGAGTTTGGGACAACTTAAGATTACTAATTCTTTGAGAGAAGAAAGGCGATGTAATCCTTGAGGAAGGGACTGCAGAACCGTGCAGCGATAAAATTCTAGTTTCTCGAGGGAGGTGAGGAGCTGAAGTGCATTCTCTTGCTCTTCCGTGAAGCCTTTTGCCCGCTTATCAACATAGAATTGCAATACGTGGAGGGTGGCGGAGAGGTGGTTGCAAATGGGGGCAACAAGAACCGCCGAGATGCTATCCACATTCAGTTTCTCCAACTGGAAGGAACCCGCATCCATTAATTTGGTCCTTGCTACCTCTGAGAGAAGATCTGCTCCTAGAGAGTTGCCGTTCCAGTTAAAGACCTCCAATTCCTTGAGGTTGACTGTGATGAGAGGATTAAACCCATCCATTGTTAAATTCTGATAGCCTACTAGCCTTAGATGGGTGAGAGACGTGAGGTTTGAGAGCAAAGCCATTGACGACATGCTTGACTCTCCGATAATATTTAGTTTCCTGAGGGAAGCAGGGAGAGGATTGGTCATCAGAGCTCCTCCTGCTTCTCCCATGGGCCACCGAGACAACAACTTGCCGCATTCAAATATTTCTAATGACTGGAGCGACGTGCTGTCATGGAGTCCTCCTCCATCCTCCGCAGGCAGAAGAACCAGGCCATTCGAGCACCCGAAGCTAAGTGTCCGCAGTGAGCTAGATGATGGGAACTCTATTGCTTGTTCCTCATCGTCTTCACTGCCATATATCTCCAGTTCAGCAAGAGCTGGGGAACTATTGAAGACTTTTGACAAGAATTTTCCGGTAAAATGAGAAACATCTACACTGAGACTCTCAACTTTATCCATGTTGTGGAAGACAACACTGCCATCCAGTTCTCCAAAGAACATGCTGTCGCATCTTCTGACATCTAGTTTTCTCAAGGATTTAAACTTTTCAAGGTCTGTCCACGAAATGTGTGATACATCTCCAATTTGCATATCATCTACTTCACCCACATTGTGGAAGGCCAAGGCACCACAATACTTACTAACAACAAATTCTTTTCCATGGTAAGACAACTTTTCTGAACCCTTGTTAACAGCAAAATTTGTTAGTGTGGAGGTGTGAGGCATGGGGGGCAGAGACAACTTGGGGCAACCATTAATGCGAAGCCTGCACAAACTGGCACAAGAGCACTCCGAGAAGGGCATCACACATAGATTGGGACAATTGCTGCAATCGATGCTTTCAAGACTTGGAAACATATGGCAATTAGGCTCCACAACCCACTCGACAAGATCTGACAAGTCATGAAACAATACTTTCTTCAACTGCATAAGACATTTGCCTGTAACACCACCATAGTTAGGACCAAACTGACACAGTCCAGAAATGCTCTTCAAGCTGAGTTCCCTGAGATATGGCAGGTGCCCAAAAGGTGGAAGGGTTCCCCAAGACACGCCGTGCAAATGGAGAGTCTCCAAATTGTCCACCCGTATCTCAGGATACAACCAACTAGGACAAGTGGTACCACCATGATTCATGATGCCAAGTGTTGTAAGGTTAGAGTGTGGTTGAAGAGCATCAAGAATATCAGCATCTATATCAGTTGGTTGCGCTCTGCCCCAAACTAATGTCAACTCTTTCAAATCCCTTTTCAACACCAATTTGGCGCCACTAGCTTCTTCCTTGGATGCCACATTTTCAAGATTATGTATACTGAGTGCTCCCCCAAGCTCTCTCAATTCCCCCAACTCTCTTAAATCAAATCCAACACTTTCTTTCTTAACATGGAATTCTTTCAGCTCATGTAGATGCTTCATCTTTCCAACCTCAGGAACATTGGAGTGGAGTTCTTTCTTAGCAAGAAAATCGCGTAAATTCACAAGGCGGCTAATGTCCTTAGGCAAATTAGAACTACCGTACCAACTACTTAGGTCCAAGAATTTCAAGTGATAAAATCTGGATAGTGTGCTAGGTAAAGTCATTTCTGTGACATTGGGTGATCGAATTTGCAGGTACTGAAGGTGGATAAGTTTTGAAAAGCTTCGTGGCAGAGATTCAAGGGACTTCACTGCTATAACTAGGATGCGCAGGCCTTTTGTTTCTTTAAACGTATCTTTTAAGATCTCAACGATTCTTTCTTCATATTCTCTAAAAATCATCAATGTCCGTAGATTTACAATGTCTATCCTTCCTTTTAGTTTACCCATTTCTTCCCTAAATTTTTCATCATATCTATTCTCTATGGTGATGGATAGGTGCCGAATAGATTGTGGGATGGCCTCAGCTCTAAAATCTAGATCACTTATATTGAGGCATTCTTGTGCAGAGACAATCCGAGATAGCTCATGCATTAAATCATGCATTACATAGTATTCATGAAAAGGAGGATATTTAGAAACCTCCTTCATGAGAAAACCATTTTCCATTAGATCTTCCATGTAATTCTTATCGCTTCGGTGGCTAGAGTCTATGATGCCTATTGCAATCCAAAAACGATTAATTCCTGAAGTGCTAAACCTAAAATCTTCAGGATAAAGGGAAAAATATGAGAAGCATTTTTTCAGATCGAAAGGGAGGTAGTCGTAGCTAATTTTCAAAGATGGTATAATATCATTATCATTTTTCTGGTTTCGCCACTCATGATTGTGAAGAACTCCATTCCAATGTTCCCGGGAAAGATTTTTCTTCAATAGTCGACCAACTGTTTTGGCTGCTAGTGGGAAGCCCTTTAACTTGCTTGCAATTTCTCTTGCAATACAAGCTAAGTCATCTTCATAATCCCTGGGCTTATGTTCACCAAATATACATGCTTCAAAGAATGTGAAGAAGTCATTGGACTCCAAGCCTTGCAGTTCTACTGAATCAACTGTTTTCATCATTCTTGCTAGTTTTGGGAATCGAGTTGTGACAAGTATCATGCTGCCTTTGGCGTCCCCTTTTGTGAATGGAGCTAGCAAGGTTTTCCACTCATCCTCACTATCGCATTTCCATATATCATCCAAGACAATTAAGAACCTTTTGGTCTTCAGTCTCTGCGCAATGGATTTTTGAAGTCTGTCTAGATTGGTTGTTTCAATTGCAATTTCATTTTCAGTTGCAGGTATGCAGTTAAGAATCTGTTGGGTGAGTTTCAACACATCAAAATCAGTTGATACACACACCCAAACCATAACAGCAAAGTGCTCTTCAGTCCTACCATCATTATACAGGTGTTGGGTGAAAGTTGTCTTTCCAATACCCCCCGGGCCAACTATAGGAAGAACAGAAACAGTTCGACTGTGATGTGTGCCACTTGTGATGTCATTGACAATTTTCTCAAAAATGTCTCTCCTCCCGTGCAGTGTATCTTGTATAATTGTGGACCCTATGTGAGGCCGTTTTAGGGTGACGGCTGTGCTGCTGCTTGGAACTTTGTTGAGCAAATCAGAGACGGGATCACACAAAGAGTGTATGTCATTTATCACTGACTTAATTTTTCTGGACATGGTGACTCTGTCGAAATGTAACTTATCGACATCGCCATCATCATCAGCACTAGCAGTAGCAGAGTTGGTTGCATAGTGGTGTGGGCTATTGGCAACAGCAGTAGGAGCAGAATCATCATCTTGCGCACGCGAGCAAGAAAAGCATGGGAACCAGTTACCGATGGTGTGGCGAGCAGCATGGCCACCATGGCGAGCATGGCCGCGGAGGCTATCGCCAAGATCCGGCGCCGCATAGTTGGTGCCGTCGAGCTGGTCCTGGATCTTGAAGTAGTGGAGCTCATCCAGCGAGTCCTCCGCCTCGTCGGCCTTCTTGCTCAGCTCCTCCAACAAGGCCTGCAGGGCGGTGACGTTGCTCACCTCCCTCCCCTCGGCCACTTGCAGCAGCCCTTGTGTGTGCAACAGTTTTGTTTTGATCTGCTGGGAGTTGTGGCCGAGCTCGAGGCTGTCGACATACGCGGCCACCAGGTCATCAGATAACTTCGCGAACACCTTGCCAAGGAGCGAGCTCGCCACGCCGACAGCCACCTCCATCCGCGCTCCGATTCACCTCGCCAAGGATTGGAGTAGTTGGGACTTGGGAATTGAGAGTAATCAGGAGGGCAGCCATATATGCCACCTATTTATACACTGGCCGTCAACCTATAACCACGGAGCATCTACTCTACTACTCCTCGCATGTCTGGTATAATCCACTCAAAAATAAACTACACTTACTTTATGTCTAATTACAATCCCAGTGAGAGCACTCCATGCTTAATTTACTAAAAGCAGTGAGAAGATAAGATTTGGATCTCCTTGCAGATCAGGTAAGGCATCTACTTTAGCCACCTGCCATTCCACTTCCCACCCGCCAAGGCTTTATTGGTCGCAAATATTTAACTAACAAAAGCTTAAAATTTTCATATTGTGCATAGTTGTGTGTAGGGCCAAGACGACGACTATAAGAGGAGCTTTGGAAAACTTGTCCTTGCAAAGTGCTTGGAGCAGCAGTATATAACTATATATGCACCCAACCAAATGATGTAGAGCAATTTAGCTTTGCTTTATAATCAGCTAAAGTCACCAAAAGCAGGGAGGAACACTATAATTAGATTTTAGCCTTTAAAATAAACTACACTTGTTTACTGAAAGCGGTGATGAGATACGATTTGGAGCTGCTGGTGCACTGCTAGCTACCTCCTTGCAGGTCAGGTAAGGCATCTGTCAGCTCCGCCACCGCGGGGATCGATCAAACCTGCACAGCCGCGGCGCTCACAATCCGCAATCCAACCGACCCAGCTCGCCGCCAACTCCCATCTCACCCCTCCGCCAGGTTTCGCCGTTCTTCCAAGCTTTGCAGTTGCCATAGCGATTACAGCCGCAACTTCAGCCACCATAGTCGTTACAGACAAGATCTGGTTCACATCAAAGTATAGGAAGCAGTTGCGGAGTAGCCGATCGTCCCAACCACCGGTAGACGGATTTATGATGAATGACATAAATCCGTCATTCGTGTCAAAACTCAAAAGTGATTTTCTAAAATGTTGCAGGTTAGTTCGCATGCTCCAAACTGCTCTGTCGTAGGGATTACAACTACTTGTGTGCCTTCGAATATTTGATTGCATCAGGTGACGTTATGCACAGAAGCTGAGACAGCTATGCTAGCAAAACAAAACAACTAAACAAGAGCGTTGTGAAGAACAGAGGACGTACATAGTTTGCCAAGGATGCAGACGGCGTCCTCGAGGCGGGGTGCAGGAGGCGCTCGCCGCAGAGGTACCTGCCAGAGGCCTCCGCCGCCTCGAACACCCGGCGGACGGCAGGTCAGGGTCGCTCGCGAGTCGCGACGGGAGGCGACCGGCCTAGCACTGGAGGTGCGGGTCGCTTGCGACTGGGGGCCACGAAGGAGTCTCCCGGCGGCGGCGTGCATCGTCGCGAGAGAGGGGATCGAGCCAAGCCAGCGCTGGCTATCTGGCTCGTTCATGTCTGTAACGGCTGGGCACGCAAGCCGTCCCGAGCCGACTCTGATTTTTCGAAATTATTTTTCGCAAGCCGAGCCAGAGCTAGCCTCGGCTCGAATTTTCCGGAGCTTCCCGAGTCCAGCAGTCGATTCCATATAGACGGCACCAGTTCTCTTCTAAATAAAAGGCAAATAGATTTTCCCTAAAAAAGGCAAATAGATCCATGGTATGTTAAGTTGCACTCCATGATCACTTTGGCACATATATAAAGTTGAAAAATACATCAACTCGGTTTTCAAACTTGTCGCAAACGGTGCAAACTCCGTCTACAACACTTTTGCGTGGTGTGCCAATGTGACGCCGGGGTCCACTACGATGGCTTCTGAAAGCGGGCGGGAGGGGCTGGAGCATTTTTTGTTCTATTGAAGCTTTGGCTTTACGCCGGTTATCCTAAATTGCGCTTTCCACATTGTAGTTGAAATCTCAACCCCTAGGTAGGTGACGGCGATAGCGTGGGCACTCTGGCCGGTGACAGGACCACGATGGTGACCCTTTGAGTGAAGAGGATGTTCACGGAGGTGGGTGGCACATACAAACGCAATCTCGATATGGTGTGCGACCCCCAACTCTCAAATCCCTTTTAAGATGGGCACGCCGATAAACCAATGCTTGAGAAGGAGAAGCCATGGTACAAGATCACCCCAGAGGTGTACTACAACCCCAAGAAATCCTCGCACGTGCTCAATTCACCCCTCCTCTCTCTATCTCAGTGTTTTGTTTGATTTTTTTTTCTTTAGGACGATGAGCTCCCCAACTTCGACTTTGGGCTGTCGCAATACTAGTTTGATTCCTATTACAATGAAGTAGAGCATGTGGAGAAGTCCGACTACCTGCTAGACTGAGCTCGCCGTGTGTGCAATCCCTCAACGCAATGGGGCAGATGAGGAGCCAACCATGTTAGAGCAAACAAAAAAAAACCTTGTATTGGCACCCCAAAAACCTTCGACGACTGTCACCGGTGTATTTGCCTAAAAAATGCCATTACACCACTTCCCTCGAAGAAAAAAATGTCATTACACAATAATTCATCATGCCATAGGCTTAGGGTGTGCTATACGCCCTTCTGTTTGCTACCACCGCCCCATCCACTCATGCTGCATGGCCTTCCTCTTTGCTTTGCTCATCCATTGACACACATAATCTCATCGATGTCCGACCATCATCATTTACCATCAACTATACCTGGCCATGGATAGCCCGCCCTGGATGGCCCGACCCGACCCGAAAATACCGAGCCGGGTCGGGCCTGAACGTGACATCAGGTCGGGCTCGGGCTTGCGGAAAATAAGATTTTAGCCATAGTCGGGTTGTGCCGACCGAGCCTTGTTGGGCTTTTTGGGCTCAGGCCCAACGGTCGGGCCAGGACGAGCTCAGGCCTGGGTTTTCAGCATCGAGTTTTTTTGGCCCGGCCCGAGATATGCCCAGGTATACCATCAATCATCTAACTCATTGGCCAATCCTTTTTTCATGCCCTCATTCTCTACCCTCCCTCCTCATCCGTTTTGTCTTCTTCCTTGCCACTGATGTATCTGCCTCGCGTTCGATCCCCAAGATTATGGACCACATGTTTGAAACTTACATTTTTCGATCGGAAATTCATCACATCACATGTATTTTACTTTTCCTGTAAGAGAAAGAAACAAATTGGAGAAGGAAGTGACTGGCCTGACATGTGGGGCCAACGGGAAATCCCTATCCAAGATTACAAGGCTAAAAAAATTCCAAAAACAAAGGGGAATTGAAAATTCATGCTCCTCGTCCTCGAGCCCATTCCCTTCCCCTCTCTCGCCGCCTCCTTTGATTGGATCGAAAACAAAATCGTCGCTCCCACCAAAATCCAATCCCCAATCCGCCGAAACCCTAGCGGTGAGGAACGGGAGGCCGTAGCCGGGGGATTCCAGCGCTCGGGCGAGATGGATTTGGATCTGTGGATCGTCAAGGTCAAGGAGGGGCAGCACCTCGCCGAGCACGAGCTCCAGTCCCTCTGCGAATACGTACAGTCCCTCTCCCCCCTTCCGGTGCCCCAACCCCGCCGGCTTCCCCTCCGGCGTTTCGCCACTGTCCGGCGCCGCCGCCTGGCCAGTGGTGCGGCTCTACGCTGCTGTTCAGTGAGCTGAGCAGAGTGGCTGATGCTCTTGTGTGTGTGTGATGAAATCATTTCAGGTGAAGGAGATCCTCATCGAGGAGTCCAACGTGCAGCCGGTCAACAGCCCCGTGACGGTGTGCGGCGACATCCACGGCCAGTTCCACGACCTCATGAAGCTCTTCGCCACCGGGGGCCATGTCCCGGACACCAACTACATATTCATGGTCTCTGGCCCTGCTGTCGGTTTGGTGTCTTAGGCTGGATTGACCTTCCCGCTGATTCAAGAACTGAGTTTGTGTTCACTTGCAGGGCGACTTCGTGGACCGCGGGTTCAACAGCCTTGAGGTCTTCACCATTCTTCTGCTTCTAAAAGCTAGGTATGGCATTGAATGTCTGCTTGAGCAATTGAATGACTGTACTTGCTCTGCACATTTAGGGATATCACGTATGCTACTTGAGTCTCATTAACATACTTTATGATGTGCTGTTTAATTTGCTCCTTTTCCCAAACAGCACCTTTGTAAAATTCTAGTGGTGTTTTAGCTTGCTGTCAAATTCAGTAGTATGCTGTAGTTACTGATTCAGCACATGGGAGTTCATATGTAACGTTGCTAGGAGGGTTGTTTCTACCTAAGGGAAGTTAGAAAGTTCAGGGGGCTATACTTGATACTCCTTTGCTGTAGAATGGAACCATTGCTTCGTGCTTAATAAAATTTCTCAGGATTAACATACTTACTGAATCCATATTGGACAATGGTTAACATTGAATATTTCTGTTCGAACCCAGTTTATTTTCTTTGCACTCGAAGAGTTATTTCAATTCCAAAACAAAAAGAGGACTTGCTTTCAAATAGATTGGTATCACGACAAATTTATTTTTCAATTTATTTAGTTTCATGATTATCATTAGGTATCCTGGCCACATAACCCTTCTGCGTGGAAACCATGAAAGCAGACAGTTGACGCAGGTACAATCCTTTTGTAATGTTCAAATGCTATTTCTTTTCTCAGTTTTTTAGTTTGTCTCACATGCTTCCTTTCTAACTGGAACTAGAATCTCTCTTATTCTATTTGCTTTGAAGCTTTATGCTGGTTAACCAATACTATCTGCAACTAAACCAATCTGTCATGTGTGTATCCTAAGATTTGTTTATTTTTTTAGGTTTATGGTTTTTATGATGAGTGTCAGAGGAAGTATGGGAATGCGAATGCATGGCGGTATTGCACTGATGTTTTTGATTACCTTACTCTTTCGGCGATCATTAATGGCACAGTAAGTTACTTTGAGTAAACATGTTAAGTCCTAGGTCCACATGATGCTAAATCATACTTAGTGACATACTGAAATATTTAGGTCCTCTGTGTTCATGGTGGCCTTTCACCTGATATACGCACAGTTGATCAGGTTAGTCATTCTATTCACTTTTGGCTCATATTCCTGAAATGATGCTTTCATTTACACTGCTGTGGTGAAATCATAATTTAAGATATAGTTATCCACATTTCATGTGTCAAATTAATTCTTGTACGTCATGTATTCAATTAGTTCAATCCAATGTCCCTTTGAGTAGACTCGAGTGTTTAAGACAGTGCCCAGTGAAATACCAAACCAAAATTGGAAATCTCATGAGTAATTTCAAATGTATTTCTTGTGTCCAGATGCGGACAATTGATCGCAACTGTGAAATTCCTCATGAAGGACCTTTTTGTGATCTGATGTGGAGTGACCCAGAGGAGATAGAGACATGGGGTGTTAGTCCCCGTGGAGCAGGTTGGCTTTTTGGATCACGGGTGACAACCGAGGTATGGCATATTGCTCTTTTCATTTCAGGTTGTCTCCATATAAGGTTTTTACTGATGCTTGTTGCTCTGATGCAGTTTAACCATGTTAACAATCTTGAGTTAGTTTGTCGGGCTCATCAACTAGTCCAGGAAGGCCTAAAGTACATGTTCCCAGACAAGGGTCTTGTAACCGTAAGCTCTCCATTTACACATGTCGAATTGTCCGAGAACTTGCATGTAGTTCCAGATGCTCACTGTTTATTTGTGTATTTTGTCCAGGTGTGGTCTGCACCTAATTATTGTTACAGATGTGGGAATGTTGCTTCTATACTAAGCTTCAGCGAAACTATGGTAGGTCACTCCATCACTACCAGACTTAGTTCTTCATTTGTGTTTTATGTACGTTATGTCTACTGCTGTCTTTGCCTGCGATAATTTGCTAGACATGCTTTATTGGCTTCAAAACTTTCAAGAAATCGTTCCTACTCAGGCTTTGATAGGTTCCATTGGAAACCTTCTTGAGTCTATCGGTGAGGTATATAGTGATAATTTCACTGTTTTGTGTATGAACTCCGGAGCTCCTGATGGCATATCCAGATAGAGAACAGAAGCTGCGATTTGATTTTAAGGCTGTTTTGATCCTTGTTACATAGTAGCATTGCAGCGCAAGTTGCAACAGTTCCTGTTATGATTGATGAAGTCGCTCCTGTATTTCTGTGCACTCTTGATATTAACAAACTAACAGTAATAAGAGTCTTGAAAAGAAGTTAGCCCAGAGTAAGCAAGTTAATATGACCTGAGATTCTGAGAAGGAACATACCATCCCAGCTTCCAAGCTGTAGACTTACCAATAAACAGGCGAATGTGGCTTGGTTGGTAACAAATGAACTGGTGCCTTCTATCTTTCCTTGATAAAGAGAAGTAGACAGCATAATAATTACAACAATCTCCATTCAATTCCCTAATGTTGCAGTACCTGATACTCCTGCGTTTTATGCATACCATGTTTTTCAGTTATTATCTTAAAAAAGGAGATTTGTTATGTCATTTTTTGTGGGGACTGATTATGCCACCTTTTGTATTTTCATAATTTTATCGACCCTTATAACTCCGTTGGCAGGAACGAGATGTCAAGATCTTCACAGAGACGGACGAGAACAACCAAATGCGAGGGCCGAGAAGTGCGGTCCCGTATTTCCTTTGACCTCCTTTGTACATTATTTTTGGTGTTCATTGTTGTAGCTTCAGCCCACAGTGCAATCTGATGCATTTGATTTTTCACCGCTTGTCTTAACCTGCTGTATACAATAGATTACTGGGAGCATAGCTGCCAACGGCCCTGGTTTTGTCCTTCATCGCCTGTCCACACCTAAGTTCAATTCTGTATTTTAGAACCAACTTGGAGTGTGCATTCTAGAGGATATGATGTATGAACACATGGAGGAAGAGGAAATATTGTTGCGTGTGCAGGGCATCATTGTATCTTGCTCAGCAGTCAGCTGGAGAACTCTATCGACGCAGCTAAATTTAGCGACCAACGCAATTAACATTTGGAGGCATGACATGTTTTTCTCCGAAGCTTGTTCAATTTCTTATGCGATGAAGCATAATAATTTGGTAGCATATTGGTCTTTTCCGCATTGGAAAGTACTCTGGTCTGTCTGGCAACATAGATTCACTGTCACTTGAAATTTTAAACGGTATGCCAAACTGAAAAGCCATACGAAACTCTTGGACCGAGATGCGAATTTGCCAATTCAATTCACACCTCACGAAATCTTTGTGAACTACGACAGATTACTAATTTGTCCCAAGCTGCTTCATTTCCAAACGCAATCTAGTTCTCTCCACCTGATGTCATTGGACCAGGAAGAGCAGAGAACTCCCATGTTCTTCCGGACCATCGAAAACTCCATGTTTAGACGCTGTCACCAATGTAAAATAGCATCATTTTCATGTAAAAAATCACCGCAGCTGCACACTGTCGTCTGACTCCACGAGAAACCCCCCACCCCACCCCACCCCCCCGAGCTGGAGACAAACCCCGGCCAATCACATTCACGCCGCTTTCAGGAGTGAGGCTGTGGCGAGCTGGCGCAAAGGAAGGCTTGGAGTTGCCATGCCTCGGTTTGTCACCACGCACCAGCAAGAACGTATTTAACCTGGAATCCATTCGTTCAAGGAAACTATGGCGGCGATGGAGGGCGCGAGGATCCGGACGGCGCGGGGCTACGGCGGCGGCAACGAGTCGGTGTCGGTGGGCGACGGCATGAGCATCTTCGGCCAGAGCCAGAGCCAGAGCATCGACGTGCGGCGCCGCGGGAAGCCCCGGCGGCGAGCCACCCTGCCCAAGGTCGTCAAGGTAGACAGAGTTGCCCTCAGAGGCTTTGTCTTTGCCGTTCTTGGTGTACTGACGTCGACCGTGGTGACTGCAGAATGTGTCGTATGATGTCAAGCAGGTGGCGAGGTCCGGGTCCGGCACCGATCGGCTGCCGCACCGGCGTCCGGCCGCCACGCCGGAGAAGGAGAAGGAGAAGGAGAAGGCGCGGGTGGGTCCTGAGCTGTTCGCGGGCAAGACGCTGGAGCAGCTGGTGGAGCAGGCCGACGCCAAGGCGGCGGGATCGCACGGGCCGGACAAGGAGAGGGCGCGCCCCGTCGCTGCCGCGGAGCTTGAGCCGCCGGCGGTCGTGGCCAAGAAGCAGCTGGAGCGGCAGGGGTCCCGCACGTCGGAGCTCCTCAAAGGACCGCGCGCGAACGTCGTCGTCGAGGCGCCCGGCGGTGGCGCTCGGCCGATGGAGTCGAGCGGCGGCGCGACGTACGCCGAGGTGATGCGCGAGCTGGACCGCGTCAAGAGGGAGCTGCGGGAGCTGCAGCGCGAGGTGAAGGCCGCGAGGGAGGCCAAGGGCGGCATGGCCGTGGCCGAGGAGGGCGCGAAGGAACGACCGGATGCCGACCACGAAGCGAAGGAGGTGCGCGTCGCCTTTGAGCTCACCGGAGCCGGCCGGTCGTCTACCAGGGAGACGGAGGAGGAGGTCACGAGGTGGACGCCGCCGAGCATGGGGCTGCAGAGAGGCGCGATCATGGGCCGCCAGAGCGTGTCGAGCGAGCTCGAGGCGTGGCTCACCGCGGCGAGCTCCGACGACAGGCGACTCCGCCACGGCTTCGGCCACTCCTCGGACTCGGAGATCACCGACGAGGGGCACGACAGCTCGCCGTCGCTGCAGGCGGCGGAGGCCAAGCTGGACATGGCGCGGGCGGAGCTCGAGTCCGCCAAGGGAGAGAGCCTCCAGTTCACGGCGTCCATGGAGCGCACGCGCACGGAGGCGGCGCGGCTGGCCGAGGAGATCGGCCGGCTGGAGGAGCAGGAGAAGAAGGCCGGCGCGCAGGTGCGGCAGCTGGAGGCCGCGCTGCGCGACGCCAAGTGCCGGCTGGGCGCCGTCACGGCCGCCGACGAGATGGCCGGCGAGATCCTCGCGGACCTGGAGGCGACGCTGCGGCAGCTGGAGGAGGAGACGGAGGCGGCGGAGAAGGAGAAGGCGCTGATGGAGCAGGAGAGCCAGGTCGTCCAGGACGACGCGGACAGCGTCGACGCCGAGATCGCGGCCGCCGAGCAGAGGATCAGGGGCTCGATCAGGGAGCTGGAGGCGGCGAGGGCGTCGGAGGCCGCGGCGACGGAGAGGCTGAGGGCCGCCGTGGAGGGCGCGGCGATGGAGAGGGCGTCCATGGCGCCGCGGAGGTCCGGGAACGTGACGCTCCCGAGGTTCGAGTACGAGTACCTGACCGGCCGCGCCGAGGTGGTCCGCGCGGTCGCCGACAAGAAGGTGGCGGCGGCCGAGGCGTGGGTGGAGGCGCGGCGGGCCGGCGAGAAGGAGATGATCATGCGGGCCGAGGCGATCGAGAGGGAGCTCGGGCTTGAATTACAGGCCGTGGACGATGAGAGCGCGGCGGGGCAGCGGAGGCCGCATGACGGCCTGCAGCGCGCGCACACGTCGAGGAGAGCCGCGATGGTGAAAGGCTCATCGGCGGCGACATCAAGAAGGAGGACGCCATCGCCGCCGCCGTCACCTTTGGCACGGCACCCGCGGGCGCAGACGCTCGCCATAAGAAGCTACCTGAAGCTCGTCGGCGGGAAATGCACGAGGCCATGACTGAGACGCATTGCAGCGCAGGAGAGGTTCAGCTCAAATGGCGATCAGACGATGGGGACAAGAATATCATTTCTATATAGCATGTGTGCCTGTGTTATCTTTTTTACAACAACAGTGTGTATATGCAGAGCATCAGAGGGGGCTGTACAAGCACAACTACGTATACAAGAACAAGCACCCTTTCAGATACGATATGAATACATGTATTCTACCAGAAAATACAAACTGTGGCGTAGGAGCCTCTCATGGTTTTGAGACGGCGACCTTGCAAAGTGGGCAGGCGTTCTTCCGGGAGAGCCACTGCTTGATGCAGTGCACATGGTAGCCGTGGCCGCAGCTCAGCCTCCCTACTTCCTCACTTGCTTCAAACTCTTCCTGAAAAATTGCAATAAGTTCATGTTAACTTGTGAAGAGCCGATGCCGATGTGACATGGGGACTGAATCGAAAGGAGCAAGTTCGTCGTCATACTTGACAAATGCTGCAGCTCCGCTCCGTCTCTGTTGAGAAATGCTTGCGGTCGAACGGCAGGTGTTTGCCCACCCTAAGGCCGCGGACGATCTCGTCTTCGCGCAGCCCTGTGCTTACATAGCCGATCCTGTCCTCGAGTGCGAGTAGCTCCTGTCAAATGATGCAACAATGTTCTTTATTAAGTAAAGACAGTGGTGTGCAATCTTAAATCTGTTGCAGAGGATGGGCAGCGGAAGGAGGGTACCTCGTAATTCATGTTATCGACGTCCAGGCGCCAATCCTGGTATTGATCATACATGCCCATTCTTCCCAACAGTAGTCTCGTTCGGAACATCATTATCTGAATGTTGTAAAGGATAATACTGAATGTTATCTAGGAGTAACAGATAACATGGGTTCAAAGTGCATGCTACATATATCCATTAGCAGAAGTACTCAAGGGATCTAAAGAGCTTGTGGGTGACTGACAGTAGTGAACTGGAACAACCTATCAAATAATGACCTGATGCCAACAACTAGTGTAGAACAGATGAAAAACAACTTCAGAACTGAAGTGGCACAGCAGCATTGTGCTCCATGAGCAGGAAACTAGCAAAAAATAGTACAGTTCTCTGATCAAGAGCAACTAGGTATTATCTTAAGTGCAGAACCCAAAGTCAAAACTGCCACCGAATGCCGCCTTTTGACTCACAAACATGCCAGTTCATAACCTAAAGTTCACTTGAAGGAGGTCAGTCAGATTCTTATTACCCTTGCTTAGGCATTCAAAATCCTTCAGTGTGCTCACCCCATTCTAAAAGATCACATTAAACAACGAACCAACCATCCATCCCAGCAACATGGCAACTAGTTAACCAAAAGAATCAGCAACATGGTTGTTCAGTTCAGCCCAGCACAATGATTCAGCATCTGTGTGTGTAAACACAGCAGGGAAAGGAAGGGGAAATCTGCATCCGCACTCAAAGGGCTCTCTGCCTCTGCACCTAACATATCTACCACCATCACCTGCTCTCATGTGCCTCCATCCAATCTGCCGCGTGCTTGCGCTGCGTTGCGTGTCGTATAAACATAACAACTACCAGCTAGGGGTGATAAACTACCATACTGTACCAATCCTAGAGCTGCAACCAACCACTCCAGTATAATAGAACGTGTGAGGATCGTTTTGTGTGGTGGTACCATGTGAGTGAGTACATGGCATCCGAACAAAAATGCCAAATCAGCATGGACCATGGGCTACAACATATGATGGCTGCTAGTAGAGTAGTACTATAAGATTGAGCACGGACCCCCTGATGGTCTGAAACCACCTACGATGGCTGCCATGAGATTTGCCCAATCGGAATGATTCTTGAGGAATGTGGAGGACCGACCTATCGTGTATCAACATTGATGAAATGAATGCTGGATGGAAGTGCTGTGAGGTGAGCTTTTGTCGGCGTGGTTCACGGGGTGGGGGGAATGGAACAGATGTTGGAGTGTACCTCTTGGTCGGTCCTGTCGTAGGGGTGGGCGTGGCGGTGGCGGCCTGAATGCAGGAGGTCGGCGTCGTGGAAGGGCATGTGGAAGCGCGGCGGCGAGTCCATGAAGGAGGAGGATATGTGCTCCCGCATGGTGACCCTGCGCGCCCGCTGCTCGGTGGTCCTCTGTCGCACCGGAAATCGCAAGTCAATTCGACAGAACGAGATGGAGATTCAGTTGGACTTCAATTCGTTCAAAGTTTCAGCTACACAAACTAGCTATCTCCACATCTGAAAATGAACCAGGAGCAAGAGGAAGCCGGCACAAACCTCCCTGTGTCGCCTCTCCCCGTCCCCGCGGCGGCCCGGGACAGCCGTGTGGTGGTGGCGCGCGACGACGCAGTCGACCGAGGACGCCTCGGCGGCGAAGGGAATCCCCGGGGTGCAGGTGCACCACACGTCCCCGGCGACCCCTCCGGCCGTGCCAGCGCCCCTCGCGCCCCTCCTCTCCCTCCGCCTCCGCCGCCGCTGCTGCCGGGCCCCGCGCCACTCCTCCTCCTCCTCCAACGCGTCCGGGGCCGGGCGCACGGAGGCCGAGGCGGGGACGGGCGCGTGGGCCCGGGAGGCGGCGGCGGACGCGCAGCCGAGGTCGCGCAGGCGCAGCGCGAGCCACTGCTGCTTGCCCCGCCGCGCCTCCTCCCCGGGCCCCCGCGGCGGGGGAGAGGGGGAGGACGAGGACCCCTCGCCCCGCGCGAGCAGCACCCGCAGCGCCACCCGGCGCCGCTCCGCCGACGCGCCGTCGCGGGCCATCGGAGCGGGCCAAGCAAGCAAGCTCTCTTTGGCCGCGGCGCTCGTGCGGCTCTGACGCTGGCGGTAGGGTAGGTGCGGCGAGCGGGCGGGCGGGCGGAGGCAGCAGTTGGTTATTCGGGAGGGACGAGAGCAGAGGCCGGTCCGATGTACAAATAGGGAGAAGAGGTCGTCGACCCGTCGGCGTTGTGCGGGGCCGTCGGATCCTGATCGGGCGGCCGGGGGCCGGGCCCTGGGGCGCTGGGCGGTCCGCGGGGGGTCAGTGGGTCAAGGAAAGCGGGCGAGGCGGGGAACACTTGAAGGGAACAGTAGGCTCCTCCCCTGCATTGGACCTGCTTTGGTGGATAAGGATTAAGGGGGAAGATTGATAATTAGGGCCGTGTTCGTGCGCGCGCGTGTGATTGGGGTGATTGAGCCGTCCTTGTCACCTCGCCTCCCCTTCCGTCGACCGTACCTACCGTGGCAGGGCAGCGTCGATGATCGGCAGGGAAGCCAATCAATCAGTCGACGGGTTTGGCTCTGCATTGCATTGGCATGCAATCATCGGATGGCATGGGACATGACGTCGCCGCCTACTCATCCTAATTCCAACTCAAAAATAAGCATGGATACCAATGATGGCATATGGATACATATCCCATGACAAAAAGTAATGGGTCTGCCTATGTTACATCTAGATATGAGATATTATCTCACATCTAACTCCCTCATCCTTAAAATCCATGAGAGACTTTAGAAAAAAATCAAAGATGAATGAGTGGAAGACTTAAAAAAAAATCAAAGATGAATGAGTGGAAGACTTAAAAAAAAATCAAGGGTGAGTGAGTTAGATGTGAGATAATATTTCACATCTAGATGTGAAATAGCAAACCCGAAAAGTAATTTAAGTGTTGCGACTATATGTTGACGTGTTGTCTCGACGGTGAGACGAGGCGGAAGAAGCTTGGCTTTCTTCCTCTCGGCTCAACTCGACTCGCGCGTCGAGGATAACGGACGGGGACGTCGCGGTCGAGCATTGGATCGTACTATGGGCTGCGGCAGCGTTCCTTTGCGCTGCGTGGATTTGTCGCCCGTGCTCTAGATTGGCTCTACGTATTTGGCGCCAACGTGCACGCCGCGTATCCCGTATGGCCGGACTAGTATGCACCGAGAATTTGTGCCCGTCTGTTGCCCCGCTTCATCTATGCCTACCAGCTGCGTTTCTCCGACTTTTTGTTCCATTCACCACATGCAATTATTTTCTTTGGTACCGAAATCTGAGGTGGTACTAATTTTTTTTCGTCCATGCATAGATAATTTTTTGTGGTGGTCCAGCAACTACAAGAGAGCAGAGATAGGAAGTATTCTGCATTGTTAAGATTTAGTTAATTAGTTTAATTAAAGGGAAATCCCAGCTTTTCCAAACCGATGTGCGATTTCTCTCTTGATGGGTCACATCTTAATGTAACGGACGCATCCTTCTAATCTTGCCTCTTGTAAGTGTCGCGACTGTGCGATGTGTCCCCTCTGGACATATAAATATGTACATCATTGCAGTTAATCAAGAAAGATCATTTTACTGTTCACCCACAGTTTCTTTACACGTTATCACGCACTTCTCTCCAGCGAGAGCGACAAGGCCGCACAAGAACTCGTGGGAGAAGAATCTGGAACGAACTTCAAGGAATAATACAATGGAGGAGGAAATGTGTTTAGTGGATAGTGCATCTACTAACACGATACTTAGGGAGATGAAGTATTTCCAGACACTCAAGAAGAGTAATGGAAGTGTCATGACAATTGCTGGTCGAGACACGGTAATTGTTGGTTCTGGTCAAGCTACAATTACACTCCCTATGGGTACTAAATTGCTAATTCCGGATGTTCTACTGTATCCAGATTCTACTCGTACCTTGCTGAGTTTTAAGGATATCCGCAAAAATGGTTTCCATGTGGAAACTAATGATGAGAGTGGGGCTGAATGCCTACTCATAACTCAGCAAAAGGGATTTCGAAAGGAAGTCCTTGAGAATTTGCCTTCTCTATCTTCTGGGTTGCATTATACATACATTAAACCAGAGACACGTATGGCGTACAAGATAGTTTTTTAGAATCTTGATAAGTTCAAGATTTGGCATGGTCGCCTGGGACATCCTGCTATCGGGATGATGAGAAAAATTATTGATGGTTCTGTTGGACACAACATAACGGATAGAAAGTTTCCAAAATCATCGGATTTTGTATGCACAGCATGTGCAACTGGGAAGTTGATCACAAGGCCATCTTATATGAAATTAAAGGATGAGCAACTTGATTTCCTTGAACGCCTTCAAGGAGATATTTGTGGTCCAATACAACCGTTATCTGGACCATTCAGATATTTCATGGTCCTAATTGATGCATCAACGAGATGGTCAAATGTGTGTCTACTGTCAACAAGGAACCATGCTTTTGCAAAGCTAATTGCTCAGATCATTAAATTGAGAGCAAATCATCCTGAGCATAGGATAAAAATCATCCGAATGGATAATGCTGCGGAATTTAGTTCACGAGCATTTAATGATTACTGCCTAGCTTTGGGCATTTCTGTTGAGCACTCAGTACCTTATGTACATACCCAGAATGGTCTTGCGGAATCACTTATCAAGAGAATCAAGTTGATAGCAAGACCGCTCCTGCAAAATAGTAATCTTCCAGCTTCATGTTGGGGTCATGCAGTTTTACATGCTACAGAATTGATACAAATTCGACCAACTGCATATCATACGGTCTCCCCGTTGCAGTTAGTACGTGGAAACCAGCCAGTATTTTCCATCTGCGGCAATTCGGTTGCGCGGTATATGTACCGATCTCAGCACCGCAGCGTACATCAATGGGCCCTCATAGACGAATGAGGATCTATGTGGGGTACAATTCTCCGTCAATTATTAAGTACCTGGAACCCCTGACAGGGGATTTATTTACCGCTCGGTACGCTGATTGCATTTTTGATGAGGACAATTTCCCGGCATTAGGGGGAGAGAATAACCACAAAGAATGCCGTGAAATAGATTGGGATGTGAAAGGCATCCAGTCCTTAGATCCACGTACGAATGAATCTGAATTGAAGGTTCAGGAGATTATAAATTTGCAAAGTATTGCAAATAATCTGCCAAATGCATTTACTGATTATAAAGGTGTCACAAAATCAAATGTTCCCGCTATGAATGTGCCAGAGAGAGTGGATGTGACCCATAGATCTACTCAGCCACCCAAGAGGGGGAGGAATCTGGACACAAAGAACAAGGCTTTGCAGAAGCGTCCAAGGGGAATGAGGAATCCTCAAATAGTAAATGCAAGTCAACAAAATGTTGATATTCAACCTAGGGTTGAAGGACACCTGAAGGATGTTGGACATCCAGAACCCAACACGAGTGTAAACAGAAATTTTGGTGTTGGGACATCGGAAGACCTTGATCCAATTGTTGAGGGAAATCACGAAGGATCAAAAGGTATTGATGAAATATCCATTAATTATATTGATTCAGGAGAATCATACAATAGAGAGACTACAGTTGTCGACATTTATTTCGCCTCTAGAATTGCAGAAGGTCTTGATTTGGATCGAGAACCTAAGTCCATGGCAGAGTGCATGAAGCGCTCAGACTGGTCCAAATGGAAGGCAGCAATTGAGGATGAATTGCGCTCGCTCATAAAAAGAGGGGTATTTACTGCAGTAATACCCACTCCTCTGAATTTGTTCCCTAGGGGAGCAAATGGGTTTTTGTTCATGTGAGGAACGAAAACAATGAGGTGGTGAGACATGAAGCGAGCATTGTAGCACAGGGGTTCACGCAGAAACCCGTCATCGTTTATGATGAAATATGTTATCCTATTATGAGTGGAATAAGGTTCCGATATTGATATCACTGGCAGTGAATAATGAATTTGTATATCCAATTGATGGATGTTGTGACCACTGTTCAAGATATCTTCCGATATTTCGATAAATCGGCCGATTTATCGCTTATCGTGGTCTGACCGATAAGATAAATCGGCCGATAAATCGACCGATATGGCGATAAATCAGCCGATATGCCGATAAACTGGCCGATTTACCCCTTATCGTAGGTTGACCGATAAGTTCACGATAAGCGATATCCCCAACATTGGTTGTGACTGCATAGTTGTATGAGTCACTTGATTTGGATATATCTATGATAGTTCCTGAGGGAACGAAGATTCCGAGTTTGATCGCAACATGTGTTGCATCAAGCTTCAGAAGTCATTATGACTTGAAGTAGTTGGCAATGATGTGGTATAACCGACTGAGTATATTCCTTCTTCAGAAGGGTTACTCAAACAACAGTGATTGTCCATGTGTGTTTATTAAGAAATCTAAGAATGGATTTTGCATTATTTCTGTGTATGTGGATGATCTGAATATCATTGGGACTACACAAGAAATACATGAGGCAAGTAATCATCTTAAGACGGAGTTTGAGATGAAAGATTTGGGTAAGACTAAATTTTGTTTGGGCTTGCAACTTGAACATCTTCCTTTAGGAATACTTGTTCATCAGTCTGCTTATATCCAAAAGATTCTTGAGAAATTTAATATGGATAAAGCATATCCATCGAAAACACCAATGGTTGTTAGATCTCTTGAAAGAGATAAAGACCCATTTAGACCTAAGGGTGATGATGAAGAGGTTTTAGGACCTGAGTTTCCTTACCTCAGTGCTATTGGAGCATTAATGTATCTAGCAAACTGCACCAGGCCTGATATATCATTTGCAGTAAATTTATTGGCTAGATTCAGTGCATCACCAACAAAGAGGCATTGGGTTGGTGTGAAGAACATTTTCAGATATCTTCAAGGCACCAAAGATCTTGGTTTGTTCTATCGGAAAAATCAAGATAAGACCATGGTGGGATATTGTGATGCTGGATACCTATCGGATCCCCATAATGCCAGATCACAGACTGGTTTTGTCTTCTTGAGTGGAGGTACGGCCTTTTCTTGGAAGTCGACAAAACAAACTCTGGTGGCTACATCCACGAATCATTCTGAAATTATTGCTTTGTTTGAAGCATCATGTGAATGTGCATGGCTTCGCAGAATGATTAACTTTATTGAAAGTTCAAGTGGGATTGGATCATTGGAATCACCCACTATTATCTATGAAGATAATGCTGCATGTATTACACACATGCAAACAGGTTATATAAAGAGTAATGTTACAAAGCATATTTTTCCTAAGTTATTTTATCCCCATGAGTTACAGAAAACCGGGGAGATAAATATTTTGCAAACGAAGTCATGTGACAATCTTGCCGATTTGTTTACAAAGTCATTACCAAGTTCTTTATTTTGAGAAGTACATCAATGGAATTGGTATGAAACGACTTCGGGACTTGCAAAGTTCAGGGGGGGTGTCTCCCTGAATGATAATCTGTTTGTGATCCTCGGATCTTTGATATTGCACTCTTTTCCTTTATAAGTTTTTCCTAAATGGTTTCTTATGGAAGGTTTTTAATGAGGCAATAGTAATACATACATTATGATATGTCGGTTTCTCCTAATTTTCCCACTGGGTTTTTGGAAGGAGTTTAGATGGCATATTGTACATATCTCCTCATATTTTTCCTATAGGGTTTTTGGAGGAGACTGATCATGATGATGATGATGATGGTGATGATGATGATGATGTTTACAAGAATAATGAAAGCAGGGATTAGGGGGAGTGTTAAGATTTAGTTAATTAGTTTAATTAAAGGGAAATCCCAGCTTTTCCAAACCGATGTGCGGTTTCTCTCCCGATGGGTCACGTCCTAATGTAACGGACGCATCCTTCTAATCTTGCCTCTTGTAAGCGTCGCGACTATGCGACGTGTCCCCTCTGGACATATAAATATGTACATCATTGCAGTCAATCAAGAGAGATCATTTTACTGTTCATCCACAGTTTCTTTACATGCATGACATCATGGAGATGAGTGCTGGTTTCTCTCGTTTTACCTTGAGCTTTATTGGGAGGGATGCTAATGCCGCGGCGCATCTTTGTGCTAAAAGAGCGAGCAAGTCTAGGTGTAGATGCTTAGGCTTAATTATACCTTCCCTTTCCTTGCTGACATTTTACAGCAAGATTGTAATACTGATCTTTGATTAATAATAACGAAATATGTATATGGCAACCGTGTGGTAGATTGCGAAACTGCCACACGCATCCAGCACCGTCAGTTTCCTCCCAATCTCCTTCCTTTCCCACACATCTTTCCCGACCGACCTCTCGATTTTTTTTCTTTTCCCGCATGCCTGCCGATCTTCTTCTTTTCCCGCATGCCCCCCGATCTCCTTCCTTTCCTGCACGTCCTCCCTGATTTTATCGGGCACATCCGCTCGTGCTTTCCTAATTTCCGTCATCGTCAATTATGGCCCCACGCGCCTTCCGGGTTTTCAACAAAAAAAGATGCTTGGATTAGGATTTGATCTCTGATTTGTAGGTAATCAACAAAGGGTGCTAACCACCTCACCTATGATACTCATTATTGAACAAGCTAAGGGAAATGTTGTTTTTGACGTGTTTTTGCCTTTAATATGTTAGCACTGAAAAACTTTTTGTTTCAACCATCGTGGTAACTTTGATCATTGGGAATAAATTTGTTGAGCCCGCCCCCCGGTAATTTCTGTAAATAGCACGATAACATTCACGCCATAGACCTGATAATTTAGATACAAACATCGTGGTAACTTTAACCATTAGGGAAGACAAATGTGAAAAGATACCCGATAATTTATGTGTAAATAAATGGTAACATACGCAGCACATATCTGATAACTAAGGTAGAAACACCATGGTAACTTTGACCGTAGGGAATATTTATTTTTGAAAAGATACTCCGGTATCTTCTGTGTAAATAGTACGGTAGTATACCTCCCTCCCCTGGTATTTTTATGTGTAAATAGCATGAAAACATATGCGCTGCGATAACTAAACACCATGATAAGTTTTGACCCGTGGAGGGGAATTTGTTACTGAACATACCCCTGATAAATTTTGTGTAAATAGCATGATATTTTAAGCACTACGGGCTTGATAGGTTATCTAGAATCATCATGATAACTTTTTGTCCCAGGAAAAAGTTGTTCAAAACATTCCCAATAACTTTTGTGTAAATAACATGATAATATAAACACCGCATAACCGATAACTTGCAATATAAACATGATGGCAACTTTTTTATCAAAGAAAAATAAGTTGTTAAAAACATACACTCGCCTCGCGCGTGGGCCTCTTAGATAAACACAACACATGACGTGTCACGGGAAAGTCACATAATGTTTAGTGTCATGAGGGGCACACGTGCTATAGACATGATAAGTTACGCAAAAACATCGTGGTAATTTTTGACCTATGAAAAAGCTACCGAAACACACCCAGGTTTTTAGGTGCAAGTACCATGATAATATACAAACTGTAGCCCTGGTAAATCATGTACAATCCCCCATGGTAACTTTGACTGGGGGACGTTGATGTACATATACCCTGATAACTTATGTGTAAGTATCACGGAATTTTACACATCGAAGACCTTATAACTTATGTACAAAACACAGTGATAACTTTGAAGGGGTGTAGTTGTTGAAGCATAGTACCTGGTACGTTCTATGTAAATAGCACGGTAAGTTATGCAACACATGCCTGATAACTTGCATACGAATACCATGACAACTTTGTCCTGAGGAGAAATCATGTGATAGACGTGAAGAAATGGTAGTTTTCTCGCGGGTGGGCGCTCGAGATGTGCGGGAAAAGCAGGTTTCTCGGGGAGCCTGCGGGGTCGTTTGGAAAGAGGCAAGGTCAAAGAATGAGGGATCGTATGGTACTTTAAAACAAAAAAATAAAGATGTGGCAGTTTTGCTTATATGATACACGTGTGCCAAATATTACAGTCCAATACTAATAATAATGCTCATTGATTCGTAAAAAAAAATAAAAATCGCACTGGGAATCCAAACCGTTCAGTCAAGGGGCCAGGTCCCCTTTTTTTGCAATTAGGCCGTAGAGCCAATCACCTACGTGGGCCAAGAGGCTGGCAAACCCTATTTGACGCGTACTGCATTAAACAGTCAACGTATCCCACGTACAACCGATTTTTAGGTCGGCCCATGTGTACATTTCCAGTTCTGATTTTGAGAACCTTCTACAACGTTCTCAGCCGGTTTACCGGTTAAAAGATCCTAAACAGGTTTCTTATATTTAATTACCTTTTCCTTTTTTCAAGTCTATTTATTAAAAAGAATGTTCAGATTTTTTTAAATCATTGTTTTAAAAAATGTTCATGATTAATTTTTTTTAAATGTTCTCTTTTTCCAAAACAGTTCACATATTGAAAAATTGGCTCGTGTTTTTGAATTTTGTTTGGGAGTTTCAAAAAATGTTTTTGTTTTATCACATATTCAAAAATGTTTATGATTTTGAAAAAAATTGCGTTTTTGAATTTTGTCCATGGGTTTCAAAACGTATTCTCATTTAGAAAAATCACATATTCAAAAAATGTTCATGTTTTTTTGAAAAAAATGCGTTTTTGAATTTTGTCCATGAATTTCAAAACGTATTCTCATTTAGAAAAATCACATATTCAAAAAATGTTCATGTTTTTGAAAAAAATTGCGTTTTTGAATTTTGTCCATGAGTTTCAAAATGTATTCTCATTTAGAAAAACCACATATTCATAAAATGTTCGTTATTTTTTAAACAGTGTTTACGTTGAATTTTTTAATTTTGAAAAATATTTCTGTTTATGCTTACAAACAAAAAACGTTGGCATTTCCAAAAATTGTTCGGGATTTTCAATTTTTTGTTCAGGGGTTTAAAAAATTATTCGCATTTTAATTTTTTGTTTGGGAGCTTCAAACATGTTTGAGTTTTTAAAAATCTTCAGAATTTTAAATCTGTTTGTGATTTTTGAAAATGATTGTCTTTGAAAATTTAAAAAATTGTTCGGGGGTCTGCCAATGCCGCTTAGTTCTCCAACGTTTGTCGCTGCTTTGTATTCATAAAATGGCCATTAGGTAAAGTGGCTAGCTATGCGCACACACGAGCTAAAGGTCCAGTGTTCAATTCCATTTTGTGCTACATTGACTGTTTGTAGGAAAACACAACAAATAGACGATTTTTGGTCGTGGGCACATGAAAAGAATAGAGTTTTTACAGTACACTCAGCGTATCGCATGCTAGTTACTACCAAGTATAGCCGCGAAGCTTGGCTGGAAGGACGTTTAGACTCCTCCAATTCTGAAGGTGAACATAAATCCTGGTCTAAACTATGGAAGGTAGATGTGCCTTCAAAGGTCAAAATCTTCCTCTGGAGACTAATCCAACAATCCATCCCAACAGCGGACTTGTTACACCACCGAAACATGTCTATTGTCGATAGTTGTGGGCTATGTGGAGCTACAGATTCCTGGCAACACTCTTTATTGCACTGTCACGTTGCTCGATCAGTTTGGGCACTGCAAGCCCCTGAACTCTTTCAGGTCTTATCCGAAACGACCGAGCCTGACTCAAAGCGCTATTTGTTCACCCTTCTGGACGTGCTCCCTTGGCGGAGTTTACCCAGGTGCTGGTAACCCTCTGGCCTATCTGGTTTTCTTGACGGCAAGCATTGCATGAAAATATTTTTCAAAGCTCGTTGTCCACTCAGCACTTTGTTATGAAGTACATCCGAGAACTCAACGATTGTAAACCAAAAGAGGTGCAGCACACTCCCGCCACCAGATCAACCATCAGGAAACCTAGGTGGATGTGACCACCAGTGAACTTTGCCAAGATAAGGGTCGACGGGGCTATAAATAGAGCACATGAGAAACACGCTTACAGTGCGGTGTGCAGGGACTACGATGGGAATTATCTGGGGTCATCGGTGATCAGATGCGCCGGCCTCACTGACCCAGCAATACTTGAGGCACTGGCTTGCCGGGAAGCTCTTGTACTAGCTCAAGACCTATCATTGTCTCATATTGTTGTTGCCTCGGACAGGAAGGGCGTGGTGCAGGACATCAATATTGGTATAGGAGGAATGTATGCAACTATCATGAAGGATATCAGAGATACTGTGGAGCTCTTTCAACAATGTACCTTCATCTTCGAAGGTCGGAAAACTAATCAAGAGGCAAATAGCCTTGCTAAGCACGCTTTTGATCTGGAATCGGGGCGCCATGTGTGGCTGATAAACCCCCCAGATTTGAATTGTATCCCTATGAACATTAGTAATCAATAAAGCAAGTGTCTTTAGACTCGAAAAATGAGAGGAAAACACAACAAATAGGAGCTCCTATTGGGCTGCATCTTTTTGCGCTACAAATGGGAGTTAATTCCTTTCCGCATCTTTTTTTCTTTGATTGAGCGGCAGGAAAAAATGCTATATGTGTGGGATTCGAACTTAGGATCTCCCCTACCAAACGAAGGCTCCAGTCGACTGACATTTGCATAGAACTGTGTTACAAGAGAAGGTTTATTAGTCGATTAGTAGTACGCCCTCAGATTCTTTACACCTAATCCCATCAATTTATATACGTTCACGAATTGTCTGAAATATCAGCAAGCCTTCTCTCTCACATCCACCATTCCGCTAGTCTGCAAGGCCGGCTGGCATGGCTGAGAGCTTTCTGGAGTGAGCGGAGGCTGCTCTGGGCTGGCGGAGCTACATAGATGTCTCTCCCATCATGCTGGGGACAATTTATCGGCGTCATCTGCCTTGTCCCTTGTGTTGCCTACCACCGAGGGCTAGTCCATCGCCGTGCTTGTGGCCCGGTGCTACAGATCTTGCCTGAGCTTAGAGAACTATATGTCTGAGCCTTGCCTCACATCTGTCAGTGGAGCATATGAAGGTGGGCTCGTTGGTAACCTCGTGTGAGGGACATGCGAAGCCTCTGTCATGCAAGAAACCGGAGATGCTTGAGTCCGTCGTGTCGGTGGTTCCTGTGGTTGATGATGTCTATCAACTGGTGTTTTGGTGCTTGCTCCTAGGAGCCTCTAGGTTGGCGACAACTCTACACCAAGAATACAATGATTTCTACAATTTCTTGGACAAATGGGCAGCTGAGCACCTTGGATCGATCCGGCAAGACAAGTGGCAGCCTCCTGAAGGAGAAACCAGCCAGCAAGGAAGAAATCAAAGAGGAACAAAAACAAGATGGGTGGCACCACCGGGAAGGCATCTGCGATTTCATGATGGAGGGTGCCGCGTGCCTTTGGTTGTCTAAGTTGTTGTTGCTAGTGTTCTCGTCAAGGGTTCCGATGTGTTGTACAAATGTCAAGGGTTGATGTTTCATGCTTTGTGAGTAGTCCGCTTATGGGTTGTTTGCATTAGTTAATTAATAGACAAGGCAAATATTTTGCCTTCGTTTCAGAAGAAAAACTATACTTTGTAAAAATTGATCACCCTCAGCGATTTGGCCTTGGTTTCATATCTATCCATATTGGGCAGTCAAATAATTTGTCTAGTCAATTCCTAAAATGGGATTGATAAATCTTAGCCGACTAAGACTTAACGTAGTCTTACTCGATACTATATTCGTGAGATCTTACATAAAGATTAACCTAAAATTTTCTTTTAATTTTTGTATGTTGTGTCACTTTAAATGTCAGTGGATTGAGATCAACCACACATTTCCCAACAGTAACACCAAGCCTTGAGTGGTATGCAACATCTAGAAAGCACAGGAGCTTTTCCTCAGCAGTAAAGAGCAGAACACTGAACCCCGCATGCGCCAGAATCTTCACCGCTTCTCCTCTCAGAGAAAGCAGCCAGCGGGTAGTAAAATCTAGGAGTGATGACTGACTAAACAAACAATGAATCTAGAAGAACCTTTGCTTTTCTTGCGCTAGCTGTTCTAAGATGAGATCCCTTGTCCCGATACCTTCCGGTAGCCTTCTCGAGACGTCTCCTCCTGAATTGTTCTTCCAGATTTGTGATGCTGATCAAATCGTTTGGTGCAGTGGGGAGATGGACATCTAGCCCAACCAGGACGCGAGGTGCTGATAAAATCAGTAGCTCAGGCACTGCCGACCTACATAATGGGAGTCTTCAAAGTGCCCTTCTAGATTTGTGATGATCTTACTCGTATGGTAAGAAATTTTTATTGGGGCTCGGTGGAAGGTAAGAGGAAAGTGCATTGGCGCGGATGGGACTATTTGATGCAGCCCAAGTCGAAGGGACGAGTGGGGTTCCGAGACTTTCGGATGTTTAACCAAGCCCTGTTAGCACGTCAAGCGTGGAGGCTCTTAACTAAACCAGATAGCCTGTGTGCTTAAGTTTTAAAAGCAAGGTATTACCCATTGGGAAGGTTGGATGATACAGTTTTCACTGGGAATGCGTCGTCGTCATGGCAAGCGATAAGTTATGGATTGGATCTTTTGAAGAAGGGCCTAGTATGGAGAGTTGGCAATGGCAGAAGTATTCGAGTTTGGCGAGATAACTGGATCCCTAGGCCTTTTTCTTATAAACCAATCTCTCCGCAGGGAAGATGTCGTGTTCGGTTCGTGTCTGACTTGTTAAACCAGAACGGATCATGGAACTTTGAGCTTTTGAATGCTTACTTTGTTGCTGCAGATGTACAAGAAATAGCAAAGATCAGAGCATCCCCGAGGTTGGAGGACGATGTGATAGCATGGGGGCCAGGTAAATATGGTATATTTACTGTTAAGTCAGCCTATAATCTGGCCTTTGAGGAGGCGCACCGGGCCACTGACGCATCCTCCAGCTCGTCACCGTCAGGACAGAGGAAGTGTTGGGATTTTGTTTGGAAAAGCTGGGCACCACCTTCAGTTCGTAACTTTGCATGGAGGCTTGCCACTAATTCACTTCCTACTTGGCAGCGGAAGCATAAAATTGGCCTCGAAGTTGGTAGCACGTGTCCGGTTTGTGGGATGGAGGAGGAAGACAATTTTCATCCGTTCATTAACTGCCAGTTTGGACGGGACCTGTACCTCGCCATGTCCAAAGTATGGGTGATTCCGGAGTTGGAATCCATACGCCACAATGGGAAGGAGTGGCTCCATGTTCTAGCACCATTGAATGATGTGGGGCGGATGATGGTCCTGATGATATTTTGGAGAAGCTGGTTTATCCAGAACGAAGTGGTGCACTGCAAGCCTGCACCATGATACGTCCATTTTGCATCATGCTTTTATATCGATATTTATTGCATTATGGACTGCTATTTCACTTTATGTCACAATACTTATGGCTATTCTCTCTTATTTTACAAGGTTTACATAAGGAGGGAGAATGTCGGCAGCTGGAATTCTGGGCTGGAAAAGGAGCAAATATTAGAGACCTATTCTGCGCAACTCCAAAAGTCCTGAAACTCCACGGAACATCTTAAAATAAATAAAGAAAAATCCTCGCCAAAGATGAAGGCCAGGGGGCCCACACCCTGCTCACGAGGGTGGGGGGCACCCCCCCTAGGGCGCGCCCCCTACCTCGTGGGCCCCCTGGTGGCTCTCCGACGTCCATCTTCTCCTATATGAAGTCTTTCGATGAGAAAAAAATAGGGGGAACTTTTCGGGACGAGACTCCACCGCCACGAGGCGGAACCTTGGCGGAACCAATCTAGAGCTCCGGCAGAGCTGTTCTGCCAGGGATACTTCCCTCCGGGAGGGGGAAATCATCACCATCGTCATCACCAACGCTCCTCTCATCGGGAGAGGGCAATCTCCATCAACATCTTCACCAGCACCATCTCATCTCCAAACCCTAGTTCATCTCTTGTATCCAATTCTTGTCTCAAAGTCTGGGATTGGTGCTAGTAGGTTGCTAGTAGTGTTGATTACTCCTTGTAGTTGATGCTAGTTAGTTTATTTGGTGGAAGATCATATGTTCAGATCCTATATGCATATTATTACCCCTCTGATTATGAACATGAATATGCTTTGTGAGTAATTACGGTTGTTCCTGAGGACAAGGGAGAAGTCTTGCTATTAGTAGTCATGTGAATTTGGTATTCGTTTGATATTTTGATAAGATGTATGTTGTCTAGCCTCTAGTAGTGTTATGTGAGCGTCGACTACATAACACTTCACCATTATTTTGGCCTAGAGGAAGGCATTGGGAAGTAATAAATAGATGATGGGTTGCTAGAGTGACAGAAGCTTAAACCCTAGTTTATGCGTTGCTTCGTAAGGGGCTGATTTGGATCCATATGTTTCATGCTATGGTTAGGTTTACCTTAATACTTTTGTTGTAGTTATGGATGCTTGCAATAGAGGTTAATCATAAGTGGGATGCTTGTTCAAGTAAGAACAACACCCATGCACCGGTCCACCCACATATCAAATTATCAAAGTATCAAACATGAATCATATGAACATGATGAAAACTAGATTGACGATATCCCCATGTGTCCTCGGGAGCGCTTTTCCTATTATAAGAGTTTGTTCCGCCTTGTCCTTTGCTACAAAAGGATTGGGCCACCTTGCTGCACTTTATTTACTTTTGTTACTTGTTGCTCGTTACAATTTATCTTGTCACAAAACTATCTGTTACCACTTATTTCAGTACTTGCAGAGAATACCTTGCTGAAAACCGCATATCATTTCCTTCTGCACCTCGTTGGGTTCGACACTCTTACTTATCGAAAGGACTACGATAGATCCCCTATATTTGTGGGTCATCAAGACTCTTTTCTGGTGCCGTTGCCGGGGAGTGTCGCGCCTTTGGTAGGTGGAATTTGGTAAGGAAAAATTTATATAGTGTGCTGAAATTTACTGTCACTTGTTACTATGGAAAGTAATTCTCTGAGGGGCTTGTTCGGGGTATCTTCACCCCGTCCAGTAGAGCAAAGAGTTGCTCCTCAACCTAGTGAACCTATTGAAAATGAAACTCCTTTTGAATTTCCTTCGCGTATGATGGAAAAACTGCTAGCTAACCCTTTTACAGGAGATGGAACAAAGCATCCTGATGAGCACTTAATATATGTGGATGAAGTTTGTGGATTATTTAAGCTTGCAGGTATACCTGATGATGTTGCTAAGAAGAAGGTCTTTGTTGAGGCATATCTCTCTCGAGGTAGTTTTGGTGATTGATGACATCATGTTTGCGGACTAATCATGTGCTTTGAGTAGTTCACAGATTCATCCGTGGCACGTGACGTTTTCTTCCCTTCAGAGTGTCATTCAAGATGGTGTAGCTCTTTCGTTTCTCTTTCGGTGGACTAGTTGCGTAGAGGGCACCGTTCTATCAAGAGGGGGTCCGCTGGGGTATTGCTTGGGTGCAATCAACACGTACACATCAGCTTCTCACCCTCAGAGCTCTTCCAGTTCATTGGAGAGATCTCTTCTCTTTCTGTGTCCTGTCTGGGTTCCAGCGGTAGTACCGCGCAACCCAGCGGTAGTACCGTTGAGGAGTCACAAGCGGCAGTACCGCTCCGCAGCGGTAGTACCGCCGGTGACTCCACAGCAGTACTACCGCTGGCTTGCCTAGCACCATCGCCTCGTCCTCGGCCTCGACGGAGAGATCTTCTCTCTCTCTCTCTCTCTCTTGTCTATGTCCTAGCAGTAGTACCGCACTACCAGCGGTAGTACCGCCGAAGGGTCACAACCAGCAGTACTGCTCCGCAGCGGTAGTATCGCCGATGACCCCGCCGTTGTACTACCGCTGGGCTGTCTGGCTCCTACCGCCTCGACTCGAGGGCTCTTTTTCTCGTGTCGGGTTTTGCGGCACTAGTTGCGGCAGTAGAGGCGGTAGTACCATTTCAGAGCGGTAGTACCGCCCTTACCACAGCGGTAGTACCGCGCTGGGTCCAGATCCCTGCTGCTCTTCTTTGCGCGGCAGTACCGCTAGCTGGAGCGGCAGTACCGCTGGCTCAGCGGTAGTACCGCCCCCCTTAGCGGTACTACCACCCTGTGCGGGGCTGGTTGGTGGGGCAACGGTTGGATTGTTGCCCCCACTATAAAAGGGGGTCCCCTTCTTCCCCTTTGACTTACCTCTTCCCCCTCAAGCTCCATTAATGCTCAAGCTCCATTAATGCTCCAAGCTCCATTTTCGCCCGATCTATCTCCCTAGCCAATCAAACTTGTTGATTTGCTCGGGAGTGGTTGAGAAGGCCCCGATCTACACTTCCACCAAGGGATTTTCGATTCCCCCACTCATCCCTAGCGGATCTTGTTACTCTTGGGTGTTTGAGCACCCTAGATGGTTGAGGTCACCACAGAGCCATAGTCCATTGTGGTGAAGCTTCCTGGTATTGTTGGGAGCCTCCGATTAAGTTGTGGAGATTGCCCCAACCTTGTTTGTAAAGGTCCGGTTGTCGCCTTCAAGGGCACCAATAGTGGAATCACAACATCTCGCATTGTGTGAGGGCGTGAGGAGAATACGGTGGCCCTAGTGGCTTCTTGGGGAGCATTGTGCCTCCACACCGCTCTAACGGAGACGTACTTCCCCTCAAAAGGAATGAACTTAGGTAACACATCCTTGTCTTCACCGGATCCACTCTTGGTTATCTCTTACCTTTACTTGTGCAAGCTCTTTAGTGTTACTTCTCTTGCTTGCTTGTATGCTTGTTGTAAAGGGTTACGTCGATGCTAGCTTCGACACAGATCTGGATGACTCTAAGTCACAAACCGGATACATGTATATTTTGAATGGTGGGGCAGTAAGCTAGTGCAGTTGCAAGCAAAGCGTTGTGGCGGGATCTACATGTGAAGCGGAGTACATGGCAGCCTCGGAGGCAGCACACGAGGCAATCTGGGTGAAGGAGTTCATTACCGACATAGGAGTCATACCCAATGCGTCGGGCCCGATGACTCTCTTCTGTGACAACACTGGAGCTATTGCTCTTGCCAAGGAGCCCAAGTTTCACAGGAAGACCAGGCATATCAAGCGTCGCTTCAACTCCATTCGTGGAAGTGTTCAAAATGGAGACATAGATATTTGTAAAGTACATACGGACCTGAATGTGGCAGATCCATTGACTAAACCTCTCCCTAGAGCAAAACATGATCAACACCAGAACTGCATGGGTGTTCGATTCATCACAATGTAACTAGACTATTGACTCTAGTGCAAGTGGGAGACTGTTGGAAATATGCCCTAGAGGCAATAATAAAATGGTTATTATTATATTTCTTTGTTCATGATAATTGTCTATTGTTCATGCTATAATTGTGTTATCCGGAAATCGTAATACATGTGTGAATACATAGACCACAACACGTCCCTAGTGAGCCTCTAGTTGACTAGCTCGTTGATCAAAAGATAGTCATGGTTTCCTGACTATGGACATTGGATGTCATTGATAACGGGATCACATCATTAGGAGAATGATGTGATGGACAAGACCCAATCCTAAGCATAGCTCAAAGATCGTGTAGTTTGTTTGCTATAGCTTTTCTGAATGTCAAGTATCATTTCCTTAGACCATGAGATTGTGCAACTCCCGGATACTGTAGGAGTGCTTTGGGTGTGCCAAACGTCACAACGTAACTGGGTGACTATAAAGGTATACTACGGGTATCTCCGAAAGTGTCTGTTGGGTTGGCACGAATCGAGACTGGGATTTGTCACTCCGTATGACGGAGAGGTATGTCTGGGCCCACTCGGTAATGCATCATCATAATGAGCTCAATGTGACCAAGTGGTTGATCATGGGACCATGCATTACGGTATGAGTAATCGAGTCTCGGGCAAGTAACGTACCGATTGACAAAGGGAATTGTATACAGGATTGATCGAATCCTCGACATCGTGGTTCATCCAATGAGATCATTGAGGAGCATGTGGGAGCCAACATGGGTATCTAGATCCCGCTGTTGGTTATTAACCGGAGAGTCGTCTCGGTCACGTCTGCGTGTCTCCCGAACCCGTAGGGTGTACACACTTAAGGTTCGGTGACGCTAGGGTTGTTGAGATATTAGTATACGGTAACCCGAAAGTTGTTCGGAGTCCCGGATGGGATCCCGGATGTCACGAGGAGTTCCAGAATGGTCCGGAGGTGAAGATTTATATATAGGAAGTCAAGTTTCGGCCAACGGGAAGGTTTTCGAGGTAATCGGTATTGTACCGGGACCACCGGAAGGGTCCCGGGGGTCCACCGGTTGGGGCCACCTATCCCGGAGGGCCCCATGGGCTGAAGTGGGAGGGGAACCAGCCGCAAATGGGCTGGTGCGCCCCCATGGGCCTCCTCTGCGCCTAGGATTGGAAACCCTAGGGGTGGGGGCGCCCCACTTGGCTTGGGGGGCACTCCACCCCCCTTGGCCGCCGCCCCCCTTGGAGATGGCATCTCCTAGGGCCGGCGCCCCCCTAGGGGTCCTATAAATAGTGGGGGGAGGGAGGTCAGCCGCACCCTAACCCCTGGCACCTCCCTCTCCCTCCTGTGACACCTCTCCTTCTCGCAGTGCTCGGTGAAGCCCTGCCGAGATCGCCGTAGTTTCCACCACCACGCCGTCGTGCTGCTGGATCTCCATCAACCTCTCCTTCCCCCTTGCTGGATCAAGTTGGAGGAGATGTCTTCCCAACCGTACGTGTGTTGAACACGAAGGTGCCGTCCGTTCGTCGCTAGGTTATCGGTGATTTGGATCACGACGAGTACGACTCCATCAACCCCGTTCTCTTGAACGCTTCCACGCACGATCTACAAGGGTATGTAGATGCACTCCCCTCTCCCTTGTTGCTAGATGACTCCATAGATTGATCTTGGTGATGCGTAGAAAATTTTAAAATTCTGCTATGTTCCCCAACAAGAGTATGGTTGATACCGTAGACGGTGTGGAGGAACACTTGGGTGTGAATCCGACCTCGTCTACGGGCGATGGGGGAACCTCGGTCTCTCGTGAGGAGTTCAATGTGGCCTTGGAGACATTGAAAACCTCGATGACGACCGAGGTTGAAAGCATGTTTACTAAATTTCTTGAGGGGCTTAAACTATCCACCACACCGTTGAAAGTGGGTGACCCCACTAACAAGGTGACGGATGCTATCTCCGACAAGGGGGAAGCTAGTAGTGAAAAGGCTCCTTCTTCTAGTGGTAAAAATGGCACCGACATCTTTGCTCATGTGGAACCACCACTTGTTTATGGTGGACCGGTTCCTTCCACTCATTTGAATCATGCCGGTCCTCCTCCTAAGATTGTGAAAAATGAGGACTTTGATTGTTGGGTTTACCGCTTTAAACGTCATTTAAATCATGTGAACACTAACCTTTGGAGAATCATTGAAGAAGGTTTCTATCCGCATGATCCAAGCAACTTCACTCCTCGAGAAGCCGCGGATAATCAATTCAATGAGAATGCTCTCTTCATCATTCAAGATGCAATCCCACCCGAAGACCTACCTCATCTTCGGCCCTTCGCCTTGGCCAAAGACGCATGGATTTGTGTTGTCTCCCTCTACCGGGGAAGCGCAAGCATTCAACGCTCCAACTATGAAGTGGTGCAAGATGAGGCCGATGAGTTTGCAATGAAAGAAGATGAAGAACCTCGTGAGCTTTATCGGAGGGTAACCAAACTCGCGGTCTCACTCCGAGATCACGGGAGCAAGGACACGGATGACAATTGGATCAAGCGCAAATTCCTCAAGGCGATGACGCCCTACCACAAGGCCATGTCCTCCGTCATTCGTCAAAGACCGGACTTCCACACTTTGACCTCAAGCGAAGTGTTGGATGAGTTTGTGGCCATGAACATTTTGGACAAGACCGCCGACAATGCGGTGCTTTGTTCTCAAAGGGCAAAGAAGCCCAACCTTGCATTGAAGGCCAAGCTCTCCGTTGAAGAAGAAGAAGAGGAAGAAGAGGAGAGCAACCCCGAGGATACGAAGTATGCATATCATGAACACATGGCACTCGCTTCAAGGCAATTTTGGAGCAAGAAAAACTCGAGGCCAAACTTTAACAAGAACAACTCAAGTGGCACGAAGAGCAAGCAACATGTAAGGACTTGCTACAATTGTGGCAACGTGAGTCATTTTGTTGTGGAGTGCCCGTATGAGAAGAGGGAAGACAATGGTGGCAAGCTCATCCGAAAGGACAAGGCCAAGTCGTTCCCCAACAAGAGCAACTTCACCAAGAAGACTCCTCCCAAGGCATTGGTGGTACAAGAAGTGTACAATGAGGATGACGACGATGATGAAGGTGATGAGTCGGTTGCCATGGCCTTCGTTGCCATTGCGACGACTCCACGGGTGTCCCTCTTCGACTCACCCAATGAGAGCATCACCGCCAAATGCCTCATGGCTAAAGCCACCAACAAGGTAACCCCCAACATCAAAACTACCATCATTAATCATCCTTCTCCGACGGATAACATTAATGAACTTGAGGGAGCGAATGTGGAGACAAATGAGTTTGAGGCCTTTATGGGCAAACTTAAGGGAAAATCCAAGAAGCACTTTGTTGCTCTCTTGGAACAACTTGGTGAAGCCAATGACATGATCGAGGCTCACGAAGACACCATCACTAAGATGGAAGAGCATAGTCGTGACTATGCCGATGAGATTTCGGATCTTTCCAATGCTCTTGAGGAAGAGCGTGGTCTTCGTTTGGCTCTTGAGGAGTCACACAACGTTGATCATGCTAATTTAAAGAAAGATTATGATCATGTCCTCATTGTTTCTCATGTGCTAAACTCCGAGAAAGCCGAACTTGAGGTTGATCTTGCTAGACTCAAAGAGGAGTTTGATCTACTTGACAAGGCTCACAAGGTCTTGAAGGGTGCTCATGCTAGCCTCAAAGAGTCTCATGATCAACTTCAAGTAAAGCTAACCAAGGAAAAAGCCACTTTTCCTCGTATGATGTTAATTGATAATGCAAATGCTACTAACCCGTGTTGTGAGCATGTGCATCTCGTTGAGGAGAACGCTAAGCTAAAGGGGAAACTTGAGAGAGGTCTTGCGACTTGCATACAAGGCAACAAGAACCTCAACGACCTCTTGATCAACCAAAAGGGAGTTGTGGCCAAGGAAGGGGTTGGGTACGTGCGCGACTCCAAGAACAAGAAGAAGAATGACAAGACCAAACGACATCCTCCTCTCATGCAAACCTTTGTGAAGGAGGGAGAGAGTGCCTCCGAGGAGAAGAATAAGAACAATGATAAGGGTGGTGTTGTCAAAAAGGGAAATGCCACTCCTCGCATCAAAGCCGGCGACTTTAATCCTTCATATGTGTTATGTCGTGCTAGTGATGGGCATGTCTATGCCAAATTCATTGTTTCTCCTCATGAATACATTGAATGGTCTATTTGGGTTCCAAAGACCCTTGTTACTAACATCAAAGGACCCATTACAAAATGGGTACCTAAAACCAAGCATTAATCTCTTGTAGGTGTTTGCTTCTGGTGGGGGATCATGGTTGCTCGATAGCGGAGCTACAAATCATAAACCAGAAGCAAGGACTTGGTGGTGGATGTGCACAAGATTCCATCTATGCCCACCAATGTCGAGTGGGGTGAAGCCTCATCCTCTAAGGTATTGGGACTTGGCAAGGTGGTCATCTCTCACGATCTCACGATCGTGAAGGTCATGCTTGTTGAGTCCCTTGCATACAATTTACTTTCCGTTCGTCAACTTGCAATCATGGGCTTTGCCACTTTCTTTGATATCGATACCGTGGCCCTCTTGTGGAGCAAGACTCTTAAAGTAGCCTTTGTTGGGCATGTAGAGAACGGTCTATATGTGATTAACTTTTCGAAGCAACCCACTAAGACCGCGACATGCCTAATGGCTAAAGTTGATGTGGGATGGCTTTGGCATCGCCGTCTAGCCCATGTCAATACGAGATCTTTGCAAAGTCTTCTCAAGGGGGACCATGTCCGTGGACAAACGAATGTTAGTTTTGCTAAAGATCGTGCTTGCAGTGCTTGTATCGAAGGAAAGCTACATGAGAAGGCTCACCCTCCCACGACTATCATTTACTCAAAGAGGCCTTTGGAGCTCCTTCACATGGATATCTTTGGGCCTCCATCCTTCGATAGTCTTGGAGGTAGGAAGTATTGCTTGGTGATTGTGGATGACTACTCAAGATACACGTGGGTGTATTTCTTCAAGAGGAAGAGCGAGACCCAACAAACCGTCATTGACTTTGCAAATGAAGCACAACGTCAACACAATGCAAAGATCTTGACAATAAGAAGTGATAACGGCACCGAGTTCAAGAACTACACCTTGGATGAGTTTCTTAGTGATGAGGGGATCAAGCATCAATATTCCGCACCTTACACCCCTCAACAAAACGGTGTTGCGGAGAGGAAGAACCGGGCGTTGATGGATGCGGCAAGGACCATGATGGCGGAGTTCAAGTCTCCATACAACTTTTGGGCTGAAGCCATCAACACCGCGTGTCATGCATCTAATCGGCTCTACCTCCGCAAGGGCTTGAACAAGACTCCATATGAGATACTCACCGGTAACAAGCCCAACCTCAAGTACTTTCAGGTGTTCGGGTGTAGGTGTTTCATTCTCAAGAAAGGTGTTCGGTTGTCTAAATTTGAGGCTAGAGCTTATGAGGGCATATTTGTTGGTTATGCTACAAACTCTCATGCTTACCGTGTCCTCAATAAATCCACGGGACTTATTGAGGAGACATGTAACATGGAGTTTGATGAGAATAACGGCTCCCAAGTGGAGCAAAGTGGCACTTGTGATGTAGGTGATGAAATTCCTCCTCAAGCCATAAGAAGAATGGGTGTTGGTTTTATCCTACCCATTGAGGAACCCCTTGTGGCCGAAGGAGAAGGACAATGCTCCACTCAAGTGGAGCCATCACCAACCCAAGGCCCACACGCTTCCGAAGAACAACATGAAGGCCCTCGTCCTCAAGAACATGACCAAGGGTGAGGGAGTCCTAGATTAGGGGGTGTTCGGGTAGCCGCACTATACCTTCAGCCAGACTCCAGGACTATGAAGATACAAGATTGAAGACTTCGTCCCGTGTCCGGATGGGACTTCCCTTGGCGTGGAAGGCAAGCTTGGCGATGCGGATATTCAAGATCTCCTACCATTGTAACTGACTTTGTGTAACCCTAACCCTCTCCGGTGTCTATATAAACCGGAGGGTTTTAGTCCGTAGGACAATTTCATCATACAACAATCATACCATAGGCTAGCTTCTAGGGTTTAGCCTCCTTGATCTCATGGTAGATCTACTCTTGTACTACCCATATCATCAATATTAATCAAGCAGGACATAGGGTTTTACCTCCATCAAGAGGGCCTGGACCTGGGTAAAACATCGTGTTCCTTGCCTCATGTTACCATTCGGCCTAAACGCACAGTTCGGGACCCCCTACCCGAGATCCGCCGGTTTTGATACTGACATTGGTGCTTTCATTGAGAGTTCCTCTGTGCCGTCGCAATCAGGAAGGATGCCTCTTCCCGTCTTTAAAGACGGCGCTATTACTAAGGGAGCCTTGGCTGTCGGCCAAACTCTCCGGCTAGGCGGTTTTCTCATGACCGCCTGTTCGGCCGTTGCACCGACGGTGACCTCTCGGGTCATCAAAAGCAATCTTCACGTCAGCTCGGAACTCCTCGAGCAGTTAGATCCAATGGCGCTCTCTTCCGTAAACGAGCTCTTGGATCGCATCGCCGCCTTGGGGGTCACTACGGATTATGACCAGGTTGGGCTTAAACCCGATCTAAGAGAAATTAATTCTCCCCAAGTCACCCATCACGTTGTCGTGGTAGAGGCACGGTGCGGCGACTCTTCATCTATCTTAAGGACTAGCTACGTCCGGATTCCCGACCCCTCCAAGCCAAATACCCGTGGAGGGGAGGATGTAACTCAAGACCTGAACTTAGAATCAGGCAACGGGCTAGATTCACTGGACAACATCCAAGAATCCAAACTTCAGAGTTCAGAAACTCCTTGGCCTCTGAGTCTTAGATTGGGTGAAGTTCCGTATTTAATTCCACCCACCCACCCGAACATAAGAGATCTATCCCAAATCAGGAAAAAGCCCAAAGAAACAGTACATCATTACTGGGCAAGGTTCCTCCTGGTTATGAACAGGATAAAGGACTGCCGTGAGGAAGACGCAATCTCAATCTTCTGCAATAATTGCACGGACAAGGGAATCCTCAACGCCACAGGTCGTCGTGATCTTACACGCTTCGCTGACTTGGCAACCATAGTACAAAAGTATTGTGCGATGGAAAGCGCCCGAAAAACCGAAACTAAATTTTGGGACAATCCGGCCCTGAATAGAAACCTCGTCCGAAATAAAAGGGTGCATCATCATCAGACACCCGGGTTAAAAACCAAAAAACCAAAACCCTCTACAGGGCATGGAACCGTACTGGAGGGATGGCTTAATGGACCCTGTAAAATTCATAGTACAGAGGACGCCACACCAACTCATAGCCTTAGAGCATGTTGGATACTCTGGCAGGTGGCCAAAAGGGGCGAAGATCTCCTAATTCCGGAGGCCGCAGAAAGCCACCTCAGGGACTCCAGTACAGTCTTAACAGTCTTCGAGACTTCCGCATCAAATAATATGCGAAAAAGAACACTCCGCAGCCTCGCCGAAGTCTATCAAGTAGCAACAATAAACCCATGGAGTGACACGGCTATTACTTTTAATGCCAGTGATGAACCTAAATTCCGAACAGCTCGAGCACCAGCCGCATTGGTACTCAGTCCTATAGTGGACGACTTTCGCCTCACCAAGGTACTCATGGACGGAGGCAGCGGATTGAACCTCATTTATGAGGAAACCCTTCAAAAAATGGAAATAGATTGGAACCGCATTGAGCGAAGCAGCACAACCTTTAGAGGAATAGTCCCCAGTCAGGAAGCGCGTTGTACAGGAAAAATCACACTAGATGTGGTGTTCGGCACGTCGGATAATTATAGGTCCGAAGAGGTCACATTCCAAGTGGCCCCGTTCAGTAGCGGACACCACGCTCTGCTGGGGCGGGAAGCGTTTACAATCTTCCAAGCAATACCCCATTACGGGTACATGAAGCTCAAGATGCCCGGGCCGAACGGAATCATCACTCTCGCTAGTGATCCGGACATAGCACTCCGCACCAAAAACAAGACAGCCGCATTGGCCCTTGAGGCACTGTCCGAAGCCCTAGCGGCTGAGGAACTGACTACGCTGCGCTCCACGGTAAACAGGGACGATGTGATACTCGACAAAAGATCCAAGTCCACCTCCTTTAAACCAGCAGATGAAATAGTCAAATTCCAGGTCCGTCCAACGGACCCCAATAAAACAGCTTCCATCGGGGCACGATTAAACCCTGATGTAGACACCGCACTACGAGAATTCCTACGGGAGAACTGGGACATTTTTGCCTGGCACCCTTCAGACATGCCAGGAATCCCACGCAGGCTGGCCGAACACAGCTTAAATATCCTAAAAGGATTCAAACCTGTCAAACAAGCCCTTCGGCGTTTCTCTGAGCCCAAGAGACATGCAATGGGAAAGGAGCTAGCCAAACTATTGGAGGCCGGATTCATCAGAGACATAAAACATCTGGACTGGCTAGCAAACTTGGTGATGGTACCAAAGAAGGAAAAATCCTGGCGCCTGTGCGTTGACTTCAAAGACCTTAACAAGGCTTGCCCAAAGGATCCCTTCCCCCTCCCCTGCATTGATCAAATTATCGGCACCACTGCAGGACACGATTCGTTGTGCTTCCTCGACGCATACTCCGGTTACCATCAAATCAAGATGGCTGAGTCAGACCAAGCCGCAACGGCATTCATCACCCCATATGGCCCATTCTGCTTCAACACAATGCCTTTCGGGCTTAAAAACGCCGGCGCAACATATCAGCACATGATTCAGACATGTCTGGCAAACCAGATTGGCAAAACAGTAGAGGCATACATGGATGATGTGGTCGTAAAAACAAGACATGTCGAATCTCTAGTAGACGACTTGAGGCTTACATTTGACAACCTCTAAGCATATGAAATCAAGCTAAATCCGGAAAAATGCGTTTTCGGTGTTCCAGCCGAAAAGCTCTTGGGCTTCATTGTATCCGGTAGAGGAATCGAAGAAAATCCAGCCAAGATTCGAGCTTTGTCACAATTGGATATCCCAAAGGACCTCAAACAAATACAAAAATTAACCGGATGCGTGGCGGCTCTAAGCCGCTTTATCTCCCGTTTGGGAGAAAAGGCGCTACCCCTCTATCGCCTCCTTTGGCGCACAGAACACTTCGAGTGGACGGATGCCGCCACGGCCGGACTCGAGGAAATAAAAGCCATATTGGCAACAAACCCTGTCCTGGCCGCGCCGAACATCGGCGAACTAATGCTATTGTACATTGCAGCAACCCATCAAGTTGTCAGCGCAGTACTCGTCGTCGAGCGGGAAACGGACGGACACAAATTCCCCCTTCAAAAGCCGGTTTACTATATGTCCACTATCCTCACCCCATGCAAATCACGGTACCCACATTATCAAAAGATTGCATATGCGGTATTCATGGCATCCCGGAAGCTACGATACTACTTTCAAGAGTGTTCAATCACAGTAGCATCGGAAGTACCACTCAACGATATTATAAACAACTGTGACGCAACGGGCCGGATTGCAAAATGGGCCATTGAGCTCCTCCCGTTCGACATAACTTATAGGCCACGGCGAGCTATCAAGTCGCAAGTTTTGGCCGACTTCATCGCAGAATGGACGGAGGCCGAACTCCCTAAAGAGTACGGCACATATTGAAACTGGATCATGCACTTCGACGGTTCCAAAATGTTGGCCGGACTAGGGGCCGGCATCGTTTTGACGTCCCCCACAGGAGACACAGTTCAATATGTACTCCAGATTATGTACACGGACTCCAACAATGCAGCCGAATATGAGGCCCTTTTACATGGTCTCCGGATGGCAGTATCCATGGGCATTCAACGCCTAGAGGTGTGCGGGGATTCGACCCTCGCGATATCCCAAATAAATGGAGACTTCGATGCCAAGGATCCAAAAATGGCAGCTTACTGTAACGCCGTCCTCAAAATGTCAGCTCGGTTTGAGGGGCTCGAATTTCACCATATAGCCCGAGAAAACAATCAGGCGGCAGACGTCCTGGCACGCATCGGCGCAAAACGCGATGCGGTCCCCCCAACATCTTCCTGGAAAGGCTGTTCAAGCCATCCGTAGTATGGGAAGGGGAACATGGCAATATTAGCCCAGACCCAACCGCACTGTCCGACGCCAAACAATCTGACACAATTGGAGGCTCTGCCAATGAAATCACAACCTCAGCCCACGTACTAATGGCCGTTATCGCCCCGTGGACAGAACCATTCCTAGCCTACCTTACTAGGCAGGAACTCCCAGAGGACCAAAACGAGGCACGCTGTATAGTGCGGCGATCTAAAGCCTATAAAGTCCATGAGGGAGAACTTTATAAGAAAAGCACTATCGGAGTCCTTCAAAGGTGCATCTCCGAAGAGGAAGGGCAGAACCTGCTGGCTGAAATTCATGCCGGACTCGGTGGCCATCACGCCGCAACCCGGTCCCTTGTAAGCAAGGCTTTCCGTACAGGCTTTTATTGGCCGACGGCCCGGGCGGACGCTCAGGACTTGGTCCAACGATGCGTCGGTTGCCAGCCTTTTGCAAACCAAAGCCATATGCCACCCACCGCCCTCCAAACTATCCCCATCACTTGGCCTTTCGCGGTCTGGGGGCTTGACATGGTGGGACCCCTTAAAGGCGGAACCCACAAGAAAAAAATACTTACTAGTCATGGTGGATAAGTTCACCAAATGGATAGAAGCCAAGCCTGTTAAGACGGCCGAATCCGGACCTGTGATAGACTTTATATCCGGGGTCGTACACCGTTATGGCGTCCCCCATAGCATCATCACCGACAACGGCATGAACTTTACGGCCGATGAGGTAAAACTCTGGTGCAAAAACATGGGCATCAAGCTCGATTATGCTTCCGTCTATCACCCACAAACTAACGGTCAGGTCGAACGTGCAAATGGTCTCATCATGAGCGGCATCAAACCCAGATTAGTGCGGTCCCTCAAGGAATCTAACACGCACTGGGTAGAGGAGCTCGACTCCGCACTCTGGGGGCTGCGGACCACGCCGAATCGCACCACCGGATACACACCATTTCTTATGGTGTACGGCGCAGAGGCAGTCTTGCCCTGCGACATAATTCATGACTCACCTCAAGTGCGCATGTACGAAGAAAGGGAAGCCGAGCTCGATCGGCAGGACAGTTTGGACGCCTTAGAGGAGGAGCGCGACGTGGCAAAAGCCCATTCTGCATTCTATCAACAACAGGCTCGAAGATATCAAAGCAGAGAAGTGCGGGCCAAAAACTACAACGTTGGCGAATTAGTTCTACGCCTGCCGGACAAGAAAAAGGACAAGCTGAAGCCCAAGTGGGAAGGTCCCTTCATAATCGACCAAGTCCTGACTGGTGGAGCATACCGCCTGCGAGATGCGTCGGATAAACGACTCAAGCCGAACCCATGGAACGCAGCCTGTCTCCGAAGATTCTATGCCTAGCGCCGGACTCTGTGTTTGTCTCCTTCCTCTGTCCATTTTTTACATTTTCTGTCTTACATTTCTCTCCTTCCCCTCTTTTCTTTTATAGCCCTTAAAGGCTCCTCAAGTGACGTGCTACTCGCGCTCATTAAACCTGGGGGCTTCTTTAACAGAAGCTTATTTACACGGGCTTCACGCCCACCACATGTGTCAAACTTCCGCATGTACCTTTTCTTCACCATTATATGCATCGATATGACTTAAGTTTTGGCCAAGCTGGGTTGCCTGGCTCCTGTGCTTACCCCTACGGTCCCGATTGTTCAGCTAGGTGGTAAATGGAGCACCTCTGTGATTGTTACTGCCGGATCAGCCGGATGTATACCTCAGATTGGGTGAAGCCGAAAGCTAGCATTCTTAAGGGAATATTCGGTCGGTGAACTAAAAGATGACCCTTTTTACTTATTTATATATATGCCCCCAGATGATTTTCCTGCGTTTGCAGTCCGGACATGCACTTTAGGGCATGCCTCCCAGAGAAAGGAACCCCTAATGGAACTATTCTCTCTGGAAGATGTTTCTTACTAACCATGTAATATAACATAACTAGTTGGGCACTTGTATGATAAAGCACTAATGACCCCTACGCCTGGTCTCCATGCATACCCCGGTTCTTACATAACCGGTAAGGTATTCGGACACACTCCGGACCGTCAGGTCCTGAGGTTGAAGCGAAAAGGTCGGCAACGACAAACGATCTACAATCCGGCTAGAAGGCATTACACATGTCAATTAAAAATTACATAGTCACTCTAACTGATTGTATTCCTCTTCAATACCATCTAACAGGCTGTCTAACTTACAGTCCTACTGGGAATACTTTGCGGCCAATTCTACTTGGCCGTACACTAAGCTTACAGGGATCTCCTTCCCGTTAGGCCCCATAGGCCTGATCTCGGCCATGTGGTTTGGGTCAGATTTCGTGTACCGCGTCTTCACCATGGCCCAGGCCTCCCTAGCGCCCTGTTGGCAGGTCGATATCTTCCACAACCGGAAGCGCCGCCGAGCTCCCTTAAGCTTCTCCGAAAGCTCTCCAAGGCCTTCGGGCATAGAGTGGGAAGGCCATAAGGCTTGGGCAATGCCTCACATCACCTGCCGAACTCGCTCGTGCAGTTGCGAAAGCTCGGGAAGAAGGTCACCCATAGAACCGGGCATCTCCTCTACAGGATGACCCGTTAGCATACCTACAGACATTACTCTGTTAGTCGACTTCCTCGCCGAACTCTTTTCTTTCAAAGATTTGCTTAAGCACTTACTAAATATGCCGCATTGAAGCCGCTGATTCTCCTTAGTGGAGTCCGACAGCTGGTCACGGACATCTTTAAGTTCAACGTCCAGCTTGGTGTTGGCATCCTGAAGATCATCCTTCTCCCGCCTCACCCTTGTCAGCATACTCTCACCTGCCTTTAGCCGGCGTAAGAGTTGTTGCCTCTCCGGATCTAGTCCAGCGCCATCTGCAATATGATTTGTTAGATTTACACCCACACCGCACTTCGCAAGATACTAATCTTTCGAAGTGTATATTACCAGAGGGGGTCTCTTTGGGCTCCCCTGCCGCGGCTAGTGCGGCCTCCAGTTGGGCTTTGCACTCTTCCAGCTCCTGGGACAGTATGGTGTTCTTCTCTGTAAGAACCTGCATAACAAGTGATCCTTAAATCAGTTACTCTAACTGTTTCAAGTCTCGGGGGTTACTGGTATATATATATATATATATATATTTAGCAAAAATTTCTTACCCGTATGTCTTTTACATATTGCTCCGTGGCTCTGGCTAGACCATTTTGAGCGGCACGGAGGTATGCATCTCCCGAATTGAAGGCATCTAATGCCTCTTGGGAAAAACAAGCATCGCGAAGAACTGTCCGGCGACGCCTGTGGTTCATGGCACTCTCCACCTCGGAATTGGTGGCAGACAGCCTATCCGCATCCTCTGTCGGAGGAGCGTCTGGTGCGCGCCTTGTGCTCGCTTCCGCTTCCGGGCCAGGCGTTGGAGCCTGGCTGGTGGAGGCGCGATTGGCAACCTCTCCGGATGTAGTCCGGCGAGGTCTCTTCGTCCTAAAGATAGCATGAACATTAATATGCCCTGAAGGAATAACACCAGGGAAAAAGAGGGTGCGCTATACCTTTGCGCTGGCGTCTCAGCCCGGACTACATTCCTTTTTACCCCACGGGGCCCTGCGGCCCCTCGTTGGCTAGCCGCCGCAGGTTCGGCCTCCCGCCTCGGAAACCTCCCCTGCAAAACACGGTCATTGTCAGGAAAACTGAAATGCGTGAGAATGGATTCCTTCTCAAGGGGATGAGACTCCGCTCTCTCTTACCTGGGAGGCTGGGATTAACCCTGGGTAATCAGCCGTAATGGCCACCAAGGTATTGTCCTTGCTTAGCTGATGAAACACCCCGTCGATCAGCTCCACCGATATGTCCGGATCCTCTTCGGAGTCCGGATCGAGGGACCGTTCTGGATCCTCGGGCTGTGGGGGACGGCTGTTTATATCCTTTACTTCCTGATGCGGTTCCTGCGTTGAAATCATTAGACTACATATTTAATCATGGGAATATAAAATGGATGGGCAAGTACAATTGTCCACTTACCCAACTCGTAGGGTTGTACATGGTAAATCCGCCCTGCGGGTTGACGCGAAGGAATTCCTCCTCTTCTCCCTTGTACAAAGAGGATAAGATCTTTACTAGAGCGGCAACTGAGGCTGGCCCCTTACGACCGTAACGGGTGGCGTCATCCTCCCCGTTAAAATCCCACATGGGGTGGCCTCTATATTGAAGCGGCTGCACACCCCGCATAATGCATGCGGCATGACTCCAATCATGGTTATTACGGAATGAGCCAATAGTCTTATCCGACCCATCAGGTGAAGGACGTCCCTGTCGCCTTCTCTCTGAGAGCTCCGTGGACGCCAGCTCAGGCGTTTCTTTAAGGGAGCACTGTTGAATTCGGGGAGACCGACCCGGATAGGATCCGGCAGCGGGACATCATCTATATAAAACCATTCCGAAGGCCAGTCCTCGGACGCCTTCTTTGGGGTTCCGGATAGATATCCGGTCCCGGCGATACGCCACACTTCGGCTCCGCCGACTTCATATATAGACCCGTCTTGAGAGCGGAGCACCAAGCAGAATAACCTCTTCCACAGCATGAAATGAGCTTCAACACCCAAGAATAGCTCGCAAAGGGCGACAAAGCCCGCGATATGCAATATAGAGCCGGGCGCGAGATTGTGCAGCTGGAGGCCGTAGAACTCCAGAAGCCCACGGAGAAATGGATGAATTGGAAATCCAAGTCCTCTTATTAGATAAGGGACGAGGCACACCTGCTCTCCTTTGGAGGGATTGGGGGTGCTCTCCGCTTGCTCTTCGCCATTATAAGTGGCGAGCCCGACTCGGACCGGGACCATATAGGCCTGAGGGAGAAATCCCCTGGCCTGAAGCGACACAAGCTCGTTGTGCGGGATGGAGCACCTCTCCCAGTCTCCAGGTTTAGGACGGGAAGGGCGAGAGGAGGAGCTGCGGCGGCTGGCCATGTTGGAATGGACCTTTGCTGGAGGCGCTCTGATGATTACTCGCGGAGAGGAGAAGGTGTGGTTTGGATCTGAATCCCCATCCCATTAAATAGGCGGCTCGTTTATGCGGCTAGGAGTGTGAATGTAAAAGCACCCCGAATTTTCGCATTCGTTTGACACGTGGAAGACGGCCATTATTGGGCGTGGAAGCCAAGGTGCGCTACATTACGAAAATCGGACATTATTCAGCAGGTACACGGAATTTGGAGAAGAACCCGCCTTGCAATGCCGAAGACAATCTGCGCGCTGGACTCGTCGTCATTGAAGCCTGGTTCGGGGGCTACTGAGGGAGTCCTAGATTAGGGGGTGTCCGGGTAGCCGGACTATACCTTCAGCCGGACTCCAGGACTATGAAGATACAAGATTGAAGACTTCGTCCCGTGTCCGGATGGGACTTTCCTTGGCGTGGAAGGCAATCTTGGTGATGCGGATATTCAAGATCTCCTACCATTGTAACCGACTTTGTGTAACCCTAACCCTCTCTGGTGTCTATATAAACCGGAGGGTTTTAGTCCATAGGACAATTTCATCATACAACAATCATACCATAGGCTAGCTTCTAGGGTTTAGCCTCCTTGATCTCGTGGTAGATCTACTCTTGTACTACCCATATCATCAATATTAATCAAGCAGGACGTAGGGTTTTACCTCTATCAAGAGGGCCCGAACCTGGGTAAAACATCGTGTTCCTTGCCTCCTGTTACCATTCGGCCTAGACGCACAGTTCGGGACCCCCTACCCAAGATCCGCCAGTTTTGACACCGACAAAGGGCAAGATCATGCTCAAGACAGTGTTGACACATCAAGTGATGCCCAAGGTCAAGTTCTCTCCTCCGAGCAAGTTCAAGAACAAGAACAAGCTCAAGACGACGCTCAAGATAATCAAGTGATCACTCCTCGTCTCACCCCCGAGGAGGATTTGGAGCGTCGTGCCGCCAAGGTTGCTTCCAAGCTCTCCACCAAGGATCATCTCATGACGAATGTGCTTGGAAGCTTAAGAAAGGGGGTAAGCACTCGTAGGCAATTAGCAAACTATTGTGAGCATCACGCGTTTGTCTCTTGTGTGGAACCCCACAAGGTCTATGAGGTGCTAGAAGATCCAGACTGGCTCAATGTCATGCATGAAGACTCAACAACTTCGAGCGCAACAAAGTGTGGAGATTGGTGCCAAGACCGACGGGGAACCACAATGTCATTGGAACCAAGTGGATATTTAAGAACAAGCAAGATGCCCATGGGATTATCATTCGCAACAAGGCTCGTTTAGTAGCACAAGGCTACTCCCAAGTCGAGGGTATCGACTACGGTGAAACCTTAGCTCCCGTTACTCGTCTTGAATCCATTCGCATGTTGATTGCATATGTTTCTCATCATAACTTTAAGTTACAACAAATGGATGTGAAGAGTGCTTTTCTTAATGGTCCTATTAATGAATTGGTTTACGTCAAGCAACTCCCCGGGTTCGAGGATCCCTACTTTCCCGATCATGTGTATCAACTCGATAAGGCACTCTATGGCCTTAAACAAGCCCCATGTGCGTGGTATGACCACCTTACCGAGTTGTTACAAGACCGTGGTTTTGAAGTTGGGCTAATCTACCCCACTCTTTTTTACTAAGAAAGTCAAAGGGGAGTTGTTTGTGTGCCAATTATATGTTGATGATATTATCTTTGGTTCACCTAACAAAGCTTTCAATGAGGAATTTGCCGCTCTCATGACCTCAAAGTTCGAGATGTCTTCCATGGGAGAGTTGAAGTTCTTTCTAGGGTTTGAAGTGAAGCAAAGAAGAGAAGGAACCTTCATCAACCAAGCCAAATACACTCAAGACATGCTCAAGAGATTCAAGCTAAGTGACTTCAAGCCGGCTTCCACTCCAATGCCCACCAAGTGCCAACTTGACATAGATCCCAATGGTAAAGTGGTGGATCAAAAGGTATGTCGCTCCATGATTGGATCCTTGCTTTACCTTTGTGCATCTAGACCGGATATCATGTTGAGTGTGGGAATTTGTGCATGGTTTCAAGCCGCACCTAAGGAAAGTCACTATGTGGCGGTCAAACAAATCTTTCGATATTTGGCTCATACCCCAAACTTTGGCTTATGGTACCCAAGAGGATCAAACTTCAAGCTTGTAGGGTACTCGGATTCCGATTGGGCGGGAGACAAAGTGGATAGGAAGTTCACTTCCGGAGGGTGCCAATTCCTTGGTTGCTCTTTGGTAAGTTGGTCTTCCAAAAAGCAAAGTTGTGTGTCTCTCTCATCCACAAGCGGAGTATGTAGCAGTCGGTAGTTGTTGTGCACAACTCCTATGGATGAGGCAAACTTTAAAGGATTACGGTGTCACTTGTGACAAAGTGCCTCCTTGGTGTGACAATGAAAGTGCCATCAAGATCTCTCTCAACCGGGTGCAACACTTCAAGACGAAGCATCTTGAGATTCGGTATCACGTCATCCGGGATCACATTAGGCGAGGAGAGATCGAGCTCAACTATGTCAACACTCATGATAACCTTGCAGATATTTTCATGAAGCCCTTGGATGAAGCAAGATTTTGCGAGTTAAGGCATGAGCTAAATATCATTGATTCGAGCAATGTGGCTTGAACCCTTGCACACCCCACCACGCTCAATTTGTTGTCTAGTTTAGGTGTAGGCATGGACATAGGGGGAGTGTTGTTCTCTAAATGAACTCTTCCTCCCCCCATTATGCATAAATTGATCAAGTCTTTCACTTTAGCCATTGTTGATGGTACTTGTGTTTCAAAGACGAGTTTTGGTCATGGGACCAAGGTTAAAATCTTCGCGGCGCCGTACCTCTTGACTCAAACATAGGTGGCCTCGGCCACCGCCCTCTCTTGAGGAGGTGTGTCTTGGCCGTTTGCTGGTGTGCTCTCTCTCCTTGCCTTTTTTGTTTTTTTTGAGCTAAGCCTTGTTGTTTGGTTACCGTGGCGTGCTGGGCGGTACTACCGCTGGTGGTGCGCGGTACTACCGCTTATAAGCGGTACTACCGCCCCCAGCGCGGTACTACCGCTGAGGGACGGGACCAGGGGGTTATATCGGGGCAGGGGGAGGTTTCTTCTCCCCCATACCCATTCACTTTGCCCCCTCGTTCCTCTTCCTCTCTCCAGCCTCGCCACGCCACGGGAGGGCTCCAGTGGATCTTCGTCTCCGGGGTGTCCCTCTCCAGTTCCTTCGGTGGAGTCGATCCCCACCTCGTTCTCTTGCCATGGATGCCGGTATTGCCCCCGTTCCTTCTCTCCCTTTGTCTCGGTTTTCAGATCTTGCTTCTTAGGGGGAATGGTGGTTGCATCTCTAGATTTTTGGCTAAATCTAGGCTTGAGTAGGTTGGGGAAGGCAACTAGACTATCTAGATTAGAGTTTGGTAGGAATATTTTTGAATTTGGCAGGTCGGTAGTGCCGGATCTGACCATGGTAGTAGGAAACCGCTGTTTCCCCACCTCGAGTGGTACTACCGCTCTCGTTGGACCGGTACTACCGCTTGACCTCGAGCGGTACTACCGCTCTCTTTGGAGCTGTACTACCGCTTGGGCGGTACTGCCGCGGGCATGTCACGGTACTACCGCTGCCTGCCAAGTTCCATCATGTTCCTGCCTTACCTTGATCCTTTTGTTGTGTTTGTTGGCTTATGCTCGTTCTTTCTGGTTGTTTTGCGTGTTCTTGTGTTTGGCTCCAGGTGATGAACATCCTGAGCATCAAGCTCGACGTATCAACCCCGGGTGTGCATCATCAAAGCGCTACCACACCTCTGAGCCAGCCGGTGGTTCCTCTAGCACCCAACCGCCACTAGCAGGTGCATCCGCAAGTGTTCCTCCACCTCCTCAGTAGTCGAAGAGATCCGCCAACAAGCCAAAAGGAAAGACTGGGACTGAGATGACTGCCAAGGAGTTTTGGGAAAGGCATCACCACAATCCCTATGGGGTGGACCAAGATCCCACTTTGGTCAACAGCCCGTTCTGGAACCGATTTCAGTTTGCCATCTATTTTGATGTGATCAAGGCCAAGAAGAATCTCTATGTTGATGTTCGATCCATTGACACTGATGCCATGGAGGACCCTGAGTACTTTGGTGAAGCCCTTCAGATGTGCACTCAGCTGAACATTCTCAGGATCATGCAGTTCAACAAGGATTTTGATGCAAATTTGGTGGCTCAATTCTTTGCTACCGTTCATCTTGGAACGGATGCTGACAGGACTCTGACTTGGATGACCAATGGCAAGTTGCTTTCCGTCAAGTGAAAGGCCTCCATGGAGTTACTTGATGTGGAAGATCGCGGGCTTGAGACTTCAGTAGGTTTCTGCCCTCACCGCAATACTACATCCACTCACAAGCAAGCCCTTTGGCCCTACTGCACTGAGAAGGTTCACCCAGTGACTAAGAAGGAAACCTATGAGCTGTCTACGTATCTGGACATTCTTCATCGTGTCTTCCGTGAGACTCTCTTCCCTCGCATCGGGAATCTGGATATGGTCCACTCATATCTCGTGGACATGCTTCTTTTCTGTCAGCATGAGAAGGAAGCAAACATTGGAGAGAGCCTGGATATTTCTCATGTTATGTGGTCTGAACTTCTCTCTGCCATTTCTGAGCGCAACTCCTATGGATGAGGCAAACTTTAAAGGATTATGGTGTCACTTGTGACAAAGTGCCTCTTTGGTGTGACAATGAAAGTGCCATCAAGATCTCTCTCAACCCGGTGCAACACTTCAAGACGAAGCATATTGAGATTCGGTATCACTTCATCCGGGATCACATTAGGCGAGGAGAGATCGAGCTCAACTATGTCAACACTCATGACAACCTTGCAGATATTTTCACGAAGCCCTTAGATGAAGCAAGATTTTGCGAGTTAAGGCATGAGCTAAATATCATTGATTCGAGCAATGTGGCTTGAACCCTTGCACACCCCACCACGCTCAATTTGCTGTCTAGTTTAGGTGTAGGCATGGACATAGGGGGAGTGTTGTGCTCTGAATGAACTCTCCCTCCCCCCATTATGCATAAATTGATCAAGTCTTTCACTTTAGCCATTGTTGATGGTACTTGTGTTTCAAAGACGAGTTTTGGTCATGGGCCCAAGGTTAAAATCTTCGCGGCGCCATACCTCTTGACTCAAACATAGGTGGCCTCGGCCGCCGCCCTCTTTTGAAGAGGTGTGTCTTGGTCGTTTGCTGGTGTGCTCTTTTTCTTGCCATTCTTGTCTTTCCTTCGAGCAAAAGCCATGTTGTTTGGTTGCCGCAGCGTGCTGGGCGGTACTACCGCTGGTGGTGCACGGTACTACCACTCATAAGCGGTACTACCGCTCCCCAGCACGGTACTACCGCTGAGGGATGGGACCAGGGGGTTATATCGGGCCAGGGGGAGGTTTCTTCTCCCCATACCCATTTGCTTCGCCCCCTCTTTCCTCTTCCTCTCTCCAGCCTCAACTCGCCGCGGGAGGGCTCCGGCGGATCTCCGTCTCCGGGGCATCCCTCTCCATTTCCTTTGGTGGAGTCGATCCCCACCCCGTTCTCTTGCCATGGATGCCGGTATTGACCCCGTTCCTTGTCTCCTTTTGTCTCGTTTTCAGATCTTGTTTCTTAGGGGCAATGGTGGTAGCATCTCTAGATTTTTGGCTAAATCTAGGCTTGAGTTGGTTGGAGAAGGCAACTAGACTATCTTGATTAGAGTTTGGTAGGAATATATTTGAATTTGGCAGGCCGGTAGTGCCGGATCTGACCACGGTAGTAGGAAACCGCTGTTTCTCCGGCTCGTGCTGTAGGAAACTGCTGTTTCTCCGCCTCGAGCAGTACTACCGCTCTTGTTGGAGCGGTACTACTGCTCTCTTTGGGGCGGTACTACCGCTTGGGCGGTACTACCGCTGCATGCCAAATTCCATCATATTCCTGCCTTACCTTGATCCTTTTTGTTGTGTTTGTTGGCTTATGCTCGTTCTTTCTGGTTGTTTTGCATGTTCTTGTGTTTGGCTCTAGGTGATGATCATTCTGAGCATCAAGCTCGCCGTATCAACCCCGGGCGTGCTACATCAAAACGCTACTGCACCTCTGAGCCAGCCGGTGGTTCCTCTAGCACCCAACCGCCTCCAGCAAGTGCATCCGCAAGTGTTCCTCCACCTCCTCAGCACACGAAGAGATCCGCCAACAAGCCAAAAGGGGAGACTGTGACTGAGATGACCAACAAGGAGTTTTGGGAAAAGCGTCGCCGCAATCCCTATGAGGTGGACCAAGAACCCACTTTGGTCAACCGCCCGTTCTGGAACCGATTTCAGTTTGCCATCTACTTTGATGTGATCAAGGCCAAGAAGAATATCTTTGTTGATGTTCGCTCCATTGACACTTATGCCATGGAGAAGGACCCGGAGTACTTTGGCAAAGCCCTTCAGATGTGCACTCAGCTAAACATTCTCGGGATAATGCAATTCAACAAGGATTTCGATGCAGATTTGGTGGCTCAATTCTATGCCACCGTCCATCTTGGGACGGATGTCGACAGAACTCTGACATGGATGACCAATGGCAAGCTGCTTTCCGTCAAGTGGAAGGCTTTCATGGAGTTACTTGATGTGGTGGATCACGGGCTTGAGACTCCTGTCGGTTTCCGCCCTCACCGCAATGCTACGTCCACCCACAAGCAAGACCTTTGGCCCTACTGCACTGTGAAAGTTCACCTAGTGACTGAGAAGAAAACCTATGAGCTGTCTCCGTATCTAGACATTCTTCATCGCATCTTTCGTGAGACTCTCTTCCCTCGGATCGGGAATCTGGATATGGTCCACTCTTACCTCGTGGACATGCTCCTTTTCTGTCAGCATGAGAAGGAAGCAAGCACTGGAGAGAGCCTGGATATTTCTCATGTCATGTGGTCTGAACTTCTCTCTGCCGTGTCTGAGCGCAAGTGCCCGATATATGGTCCATTCATCATGAGGCTCATTGAGAGGGCCTGGGCACAGATCTATCCCAGAGTGATGCTGGAAACTGGAGACTTGGTTTCCCATGAGATCAAGCGTCTGAGGAAGAAGGACAATTGGGTCACCCCAGCGCCTAAACCCGGGGGTCTGTCTGCTGCTGCTGCCATGGAGACCGAGGGTGGGGCTGCCACCGATGATCACGAGGAGGACTTTGGGCCCTCTAGTGCAGAACCTTCGTGGGCGAAGAAGCTTAAACGCAAGATGAAGAAGCTTTTCTGCATGGAGTCTCATGGTCAGTACATGACTCATGTGGTGGAGAAGCATGCCAGGGTGCGCCACAAGGAGCTCATGCGTCACCTGGGAGCGACAGTTGCTAGTGGTTCTGAGGGACAGATCACTAAAGAGGAGGAATGGATTCATCAGCATTGCCCTTGGACCGACTCCGACGCCGAGCAGTTTCCGACCAACGACGGAGATGCAGACGATCACGCTGAGATGTGATGTTCGAGATCCTCAGCTTGCCATCACCAGGAGTCGTAGCGTCGCTCTTTGCCCTTTTGGTGTCTTGATGCCAAAGGGGGAGAGAGTGTAGGGATTTGTGTTGTTGCCGTGCTTCGAGTGTGTCTTTGTGTCGTCTTGTGTTTTCTTGTGTGTTCTCTCGGTGTCTTTGTTTGGTTTGGTTTGGTGCCTGTGAGACCTAAGTTCTAGACATATGGTGTGAGACATATGCTCCCTATCGCTACCTTATTACTTATGTCTATTCAGTACTGTAGTATATTATGAGTAGCATGCTTGTCCTGTTTTATACTCTTCTCTCATATATCATGTGCTTAGAATTGTTGGACTATAAAATATAGGGGGAGTGTTGATTCGGATGTGTGTGTCTTGCTTTCCTATTGCTCCTCTAACTAGGTGCACACATTCAGGGGAGCCCGTCTATATTTTGTAGTTCTTAGTTTTCTTACTTTTATATCTTTTCCTTGTGCAAATCCCTAGTTGTCATCAATCCACCAAAAAGGGGGAGATTGTTGAGGCATATCTCTCTCGAGGTAGTTTTGGTGATTGATGACAACATGTTTGTGGACTAATCATGTGCTTTGAGTAGTTCACAGATTCATCCTTGGCACGAGACGTTTTCTTCCCTTCGGAGTGTCATTCAAGACGGTGTAGCTCTTTCGTTTCTCTTTCGGTGGACTAGTTGCGTAGAGGGCACCGTTCTATCAAGAGGGGGTCTGTTGGGGTATTGCTTGGGTGGAATCAACATGTACACATCAGCTTCTCACCATCAGAGCTCTTCCACTTCATTGGAGAGATCTCTTCTCTTTCTGTGTCCTGTCTGGGTTCCAGCAGTAGTACCGCGCAACCCAGCGGTAGTACCGTTAAGGAGTCACAAGCGGCGGTACCGCTCCGCAGTGGTAGTACCGCCGGTGACTCCATAGCAGTACTACCGCTGGCCTGCCTGGCACCACCGCCTTGTCCTCAGCCTCGACGGAGAGATCTTCTCTCTCTCTTGTCTGTGTCCCAGCGGTAGTAACGCACTACCAGCGGTAGTACCGCCGAAGGGTCACAAGCGGCAGTACCACTCCGCAGCGGTAGTATCGCCGGTGACCCCGCAGCTGTACTACCGCTGGGCTGTCTGGCTCCTACCGCCTCAACTCGAGGGCTCTTTTCTCGTGTCGGGTATTGCGGCACTAGTTGCGGCAATAGAGGCGGTAGTACCGTTTCGGAGCGGTAGTACCGCCCTTACCACCACGGTAGTACCGCGCTGGGTCCAGATCCCTGCTGCTCTTCTCTACGCGGCAGTACCGCTAGCTGGAGCGGCAGTACCGCTGGCTCAGCGGTAGTACCGCCCCCCTTAGCGGTACTACCGCCCTGTGCGGGGCTGGTTGGTGGGGCAACGGTTGGATTGTTGCCCCCACTATAAAAGGGGGTCCCCTTCTTCCCCTTTGACTTACCTCTTCCCCCTCAAGCTCCATTAATGCTCCAAGCTCCATTTTCGCCCGATCTATCTCCCTAGCCAATCAAACTTGTTGATTTGCTCGGGATTGGTTGAGAAGGCCCCAATCTACACTTCCACCAAGGGATTTTCGATTCCCCCACTCATCCCTAGCGGATCTTGTTACTCTTGGGTGTTTGAGCACCCTAGACGGTTGAGGTCACCACGGAGCCATAGTCATTATGGTGAAGCTTCGTGGTATTGTTGGGAGCCTCCGATTAAGTTGTGGAGATTGCCCCAACCTTGTTTGTAACGGTCCGGTTGTCGCCTTCAAGGGCACCAATAGTGGAATCACGGCATCTCGCATTGTGTGAGGTCGTGAGGAGAATACGGTGGCGCAAGTGGCTTCTTGGGGAGCATTGTGCCTCCACACCGCTCTAACGGAGACGTACTTCCCCTCAAAAGGAAGGAACTTTGGTAACACATTCTCGTCTTCACCGGATCCACTCTTGGTTATCTCTTACCTTTACTTGTGCAAGCTCTTTAGTGTTACTTCTCTTGCTTGCTTGTATGCTTGTTGTTATTGCATGATATAGGTTGCTCACCTAGTTGCACATCTAGACAACCTACTTTGATGCAACGTTTAATTTGGTAAAGAAAAGTTAAAAATTGGTAGTTACCTATTCACCCCCCCTCTAGTTAACAATATCGATCCTTTCAGTCTTCCCTTTATCTTTGAAGGGAGACACATTGATATGGTATAGGCTATGTGATGATATGAGATCATGGGACTATAAAAGATTGAAGTTGGAATTTCATCAAAAGTATTACCCTATGCATCTTGTTCATCATGATCGCAATTATATATATAATTTCTGGCCTCGCGAAGGACAAAGCATCGCTCAAGCTTAGGGGAGGCTTAAATCAATGTTATATTCATGCCCCAATCATGAGCTCTCAAGAGAAATGATTATTCAAAATTTATATGCTCGGCTTTCTGATAACAATCGCACCATGCTCGATACTTCTTCTGCTGGCTCTTTTATGATGAAGACTATTGAATTCAGATGGAATTTATTGGATAGAATTAAACGCAACTCTGAAGATTGGGACCTCGACGAAGGTAAGGAGTCACGTATGACACCTAAGTTTGATTGTGTTAAATCTTTTACGGACACCGATATTTTCCGTAAGTTTAGCACTATATATGGACTTGACTCTGAGATAGTAGCTTCTTTCTGTGAATCTTTTGCTACTTATGTTGATATCCCTAAGGAGAAGTGGTTTAAATATCATCCTCCCATAGAAGTAAAAGTAGCTGCACCTATTAAAGTTGAAGAAAAGACTGTCACTTATAATGATCCTATTGTTCCTACTTCTTATGTTGAGAAACCACCTTTCCCTGTTAGAATAAAGGATCATGCTAAAGCTTCAAATGTTGTTCGTAAAAGCAATATTAGAACTTATAGACCTCCTGAGCAAGTTAAAGTAGAACCTAATATTGCTATTGTTAAAGATCTCTTGTCTGATAATATTGATGGGCATGTTATTCAGTTCGAAGGTGAAACTGCTAGAATTGCTAAACCTTGTGATAAAGACAAACATAGACCTGTGGTAGGCGTGCCTGTTATTTCTGTTAAAATAGGAGATCATTGTTATCATGGCTTATGTGATATGGGTGCTAGTGCTAGTGCAATACCTATTGACTTATACAAAGAAATTATGCATGACATTGCACCTTTTGAGTTAGAAGAAATTGATGCTACTATTAAACTTGCTAATAGAGATACTATTTCACCAATGGGAATTGTTAGAGATGTTGAAGTCTTGTGTGGGAAAACTAAATATCCTGCTGATTTTCTTGTTCTTGGTTCCCCACAAGATAGTTTTTGTCCCATTATATTTGGTAGACCCTTCTTAAATACTGTCAATGCTACCATAGATTGCACAAAGAATATTGTTACTGTTGGCTTGGATGATATGGTTCATGAGTTTAATTTCTCTAAATTTAGTAAACAACATCATTAGGAAGAATTACCTAGTAAGGATGAAATTATTGGTCTTGCTTCTATTGTCGTACCTCCTAGTGATCCTTTAGAACACTATTTGCTAGACCATGAGAATGATATGTTCATGAATGAAAGAAGGGAAATAGATGAAGTATTCTTTAAACAGGAACCTATTCTGCAACACAACTTGCCTATTGAAATTTTAGGGGATCCTCCCCCACCCAAGGGTGATCCTGTGTTTGAGCTTAAACCGTTGCCTGATAATCTTAAATACGCTTATCTTGATGAAAAGAAGATATATCCTGTTATTATTAGTTCTAACCTTTCAGAGCATGAAGAAGAAAGATTATTGAAAACTCTAAAGAAGCACTGTGCTGCTATTGCATATACTCTTGATGATCTTAAGGGCATTAGTCCCACTCTATGTCAACATAAAATAAATTTGGAAGCATATGCCAAACCAGTTCGTGATCCTCAACGACGTCTGAATCCTAAAATGAAAGAAGTGGTAAGAAAAGAAATACTCAAGCTTCTGGAGGCATGTATAATCTATCCAGTTGCTGATAGTGAGTGGGTAAGCCCTGTCCATTGTGTCCCAAAGAAGGGAGGTATTACTGTTGTTCCTAATGATAAAGATGAATTGATTCCACAAAGAATTATCACAGGTTATAGGATGGTAATTGATTTCCGCAAATTAAATAAAGCTACTAAAAAAGATCATTACCCCTTACCTTTTATTGATCAAATGCTAGAAAGATTATGCAAACATACACACTATTGCTTTCTAGATGGTTATTCTGGTTTCTCTCAAATACCTGTGTCGGCTAGAGAACAATCAAAGACTACTTTTACATGCCCTTTTGGTACTTTTGCTTATAGACGTATGCCTTTTGGTTTATGTAATGCACCTGCTACCTTTCAAAGATGCATGATGGCTATATTCTCTGACTTTTGTGAAAAGATTTGTGAGGTTTTCATGGATGATTTTTCCGTCTATGGTTCCTCTTTTGATGATTGCTTGAGCAATCTTGATCGAGTTTTGCAGAGATGTGAAGAAACTAATCTTGTCTTGAATTGGGAAAAGTGCCACTTTATGGTTAATGAAGGTATTGTCTTGGGGCATAAAGTTTCTGAAAGAGGTATTGAAGTTGATAAAGCCAAGGTCGATGCTATTGAAAAGATGCCATGTCCCAAGGACATCAAAGGTATAAGAAGTTTCCTTGGTCACGCTGGATTTTATAGGAGGTTCATGAAGGACTTCTCAAAAATTTCTCGGCCTCTGACTAATTTATTGCAAAAAGATATACCATTTGTCTTTGATGATGATTGTGTAGAAGCATTTGAAATACTTAAGAAAGCATTAGTCACTGCACCTATTGTTCAGCCACCTGATTGGAACCTACCCTTTGAAATTATGTGTGATGCTAGTGATTATGTTGTAGGTGTTGTTCTAGGGCAAAGTGTTGATAAGAAATTAAATGTTATTCATTATGCTAGTAAGACTCTAGACAATGCTCAAAGAAATTATGCTACTACTGAAAAAGAGCTTTTAGCAGTTGTATTTGCTTGTGATAAGTTCAGATCTTATATTGTTGATTCTAAAGTAACTATTCAAACTTATCATGCTGCTATTAAATACCTTATGGAAAAGAAAGATGCTAAACCTAGACTTATTAGATGCGTTCTCTTGCTACAAGAATTTGATTTGCACATTGTTGATAGAAAGGGAGCTGAGAACCCCATTGCAGACAACTTGTCTAGGTTAGAAAATATTCTTGATGGCCCACTACCTATTAATGATAGCTTTCCTGATGAACAATTAAATGTTATAAGTACTTCTCGTAGTACTCCATGGTATGATGATTATGCTAATTATATTGTTGCTAAATTTATACCACCTAGCTTCACATACCAGCAAAAGAAAAAGTTTTTCTATGATTTAAGACATTACTTTTGGGATGACCAACATCTTTATAGGGAAGGAGTAGATGGTGTTATTATACATTGTGTACCTGAGCATGAACAGGAACATATCCTACGCAAGTGTCATTCCGAGGCTTATGGAGGACACCACGCTGGAGATAGAACTGCACATAAGGTATTGCAATCTGGTTTTTATTGGCCTACTCTCTTCAAGGATGCCCGTAAGTTTGTCTTGTCTTGTGATGAATGTCAAAGAATTGGTAATATTATTCACTTGTTATTGAACCATTTGATGTTTGGGGCTTTGATTATATGGGACCTTTTCCTGCCTCTAATGGATACACAAATATTTTAGTTGTTGTTGATTATGTTACTAAGTGGGTAGAAGCTATTCCAACTAGTAGTGCTGATCATAACACTTCTATTAAAATGCTTAAGGAAGTTATTTTCCCGAGGTTTGGAGTCCCTAGATATTTAATGACTGATGGTGGTTCACACTTTATTCATGGTGCTTTCCGTAAAATGCTTGCCAAATATGATGTTAATCATAGAATTGCATCTCCTTATCACTCTCAGTCTAGTGGTCAAGTAGAGTTGAGCAATAGAGAGCTCAAATTAATTTTGCAAAAGACTGTTAATAGGTCTAGAAAGAATTGGTCCAAGAAACTTGATGATGCATTATGGGCTTATAGAACTGCATATAAAAATCCTATGGGTATGTCTCCGTATAAAATGGTTTATGGAAAAGCATGTCACTTACCTCTCAAACTAGAGCATGAGGCATATTGGGCTATTAAAGAGCTCAACTATGATTTTAAACTTGCCGGTGAGAAGAGGTTATTTGATATTATCTCACTTGATGAATGGAGAACCCAAGCTTATGAAAATGCCAAGTTGTTTAAAGAAAAAGTTAAAAGATGGCATGACAAAAGGATACAAAAGCGTGAGTTTAATATAGGTGATTATGTATTGCTATACAACTCTCGTTTAAGATTTTTTGTAGGAAAACTTCTCTCTAAATGGGAAGGCCCCTATGTTATCGAGGAGGTCTATCGTTCTGGTGCCATAAAAATCAACAACTTCGAGGGCACAAATCCAAAGGTGGTAAACGGTCAAAGAATCAAACACTATATCTCAGGTAATCCCATAAATGTTGAAACCAATATTATTGAAACTGTAACCCCGGAGGAATACATAAGGGACACTTTCCGGAACGTTTCAGACTCCGAAAAGGAATAGGTATGTGGTACGGTAAGTAAACCGACTCCAAAACAATTTTTAAGGCAATATTTCTCCGTTTTGGAATATTTAGAAAAATAGAAAAATAAGTAGCAGTCCGGGAAGGACACAAGGGCCCCACGAGGGTGGTGAGCGTGCCCCCCTACCTCATGAGCACCTCGTATGCCTTCCGGACTCCGTTTTCTTGCACGATATGTATTTTGGTCGGTAAAAGTTCATTATATATTCTCCCGAAGGTTTTGACTCCCGTATCACGCGATTATTCTCTGTTCTTGTTTCGAGCTGTTTTTTGACAGATCTAGATTATCATGACGTCCCCAAGTGCTTCCAAGGACAAGTTCTTCGAGAAGGTCATCAACCCTTACCTCGCGGAGGTGCTGCGACACCCTCAAACTATTGAGATGCGTGATGGGTTGTTGCACATCCGCGATGTTGAGGGACCAAAGGGAACCGGAAGCGTGGAGACGAGGCTCGGAGCAATGGAGCAACAAGTTTTCAAGTGCCAGGGGATGGTGGAGCGTGGAATCAACGCTAGCCACACGATGCTCGCGGAGTTCACTAACAACTACAAGCCGAATGCCAAGAACACCGAGGAGGCCATCTTCAAGCTATATGAGAAGATCGAGCACCTCCAAGCCCAAATCTATGACCTGCAAAACCAAAACTGTGAGTATGAATATAGATTCAAAAGAATGAGTTTGGCTACAGATTCGAGGATTCTGGAGACTCGATCATCCTTCTATGATGGTGAACCTATGCCTTGGAAGATGGATGACAAGCTCGCATCATCAACAACACCTTCACCTTCTTCACCAACCAAGGAGACATAATCACATGGGTATGGGCACTCACCTTGGCAACTGCCAAGCTTGGGGGAGGTGCCCCGGTATCATATCACAATCACAACTCCTATCTTTACCTTTTTTTCTTAGTTCGATCTTATTAGAAGTATCTTGATCTAGTAGCATAAAATTTATGGCATGATCTAGTTTTGAGTTTTGCTTTATGATCTCTCTTTGTAATCGAGTCCGTGAGCTATATATAATAAAGATTAGTGTTGAGTCAAAGGCTTGATTATTTTGCCATGATCTTGGGTGAATAAAAGAAAGAGAAAAAGAATAAAAAGAAACAAAAGGTTCATATTGATCTTATTGAGAGTAATGACTTCACATAGAAAGGGTATGATGATTAAAAGTTGTTGGGAGTTGGCAGACATAGCTTTGGTCATTGTTGCAATTAATAGGAAGTTATAAGGAAAGAGAAGTTTTCACATATAGATATATTATCATTGACATCTTTTATGATTGGGAGCACTCATTAAAATATGACATGCTAAAGAGTTGATGTTGGACAAGGAAGACAACGTAATGAGTTATGTCTTTCTTATATCTGAGATAAAGTATGTTGTCATGGATCCTCTAACTTGTTGAGCTTGCCTTTCCCCCTCATGCTAGCCAAATTCCCAGCACCAAGTAGAAATACTACTTGTGCTTCCAAATACCCTTAAACCAATTTTGCTATGAGAGTCCACGATATCTACCTATGGATTGAGTAAGATCCTTCAAGTAAGTTGTCATCGGTGCAAAGCAATAAAAATTGCTCTAAATATGTATGATTGATTGGTGTGGGAGAAATAAGATTTATACGATCTTGTGATGTGGAAGTAATAAAAGCGACGGACTGCATAATAAAGGTTCATATCACAAGGGGCAATATAAAGTGGCGTTCTTTCGCATTGAGATTTTATGCATCCAACCATAAAAGCGCATGGCAACCTCTGCTTCCCTCTGCGAAGGGCCTATCCTTTATTATTATCTTCTACCTTATGCAAGAGTCACAGTGATCTTCACCTTTTATTTTTCATTTTATCCTTTGGCAAGCTCAGCATGTTGGAAAGAACATGATATATATATCTAATTGGATGTAGGGGAGCATGAACCATTATTGTTGACATTACCCCTGAGGTAAAAGGTTGTGGGGCAAAACTATAAGCCCCTATCTTTCTCTGTGTCAGATTAAAACTCCGTAACCACAAGTATTGCATGAGTGTTAGAAATTATGGAGGACTAAATGATAGTTGAGTATGTGGACTTGCTTTTTAGCTCTGACATAGACTCTTTTCGATGTTATGATAAATTGCAATTGCTTCAATGACTGAGATTATAGTTTGTCAGAGCCCAATAAGGTTTATGATTTATACTTTTGCATTGTGAATAGATCATCACTTGAACATAAGTAATCATATGACAAAATCTATATATGTTGTTGTTATGAGAATAATCATGATGCCTTCATGTCCGTATTTTTATTTTTATCGACGCCTCTACCTCTAAACATGAGGACAAATTTATTGTTATCGGCTTTTCGCTTGAGGACAAGCGAGGTCTAAGCTTGGGGGAGTTGATACGTCCATTTTGCATCATGCTTTTATATCGATATTTATTGCATTATGGACTGTTATTTCACTTTATGTCACAATACTTATGGCTATTCTCTCTTATTTTACAAGGTTTACATAAGGAGGGAGAATGCCGACAGCTGGAATTCTGGGCTGGAAAAGGAGCAAATATTAGAGACCTATTCTGCGCAACTCCAAAAGTCCCGAAACTCCACGGAACATCTTAAAATAAATAAAGAAAAATCCTCGCCAAAGATGAAGGCCAGGGGCCCACACCCTGCTCACGAGGGTGGGGGCGCCCCCCTAGGGCGCACCCCCTGTCGTGGTTCTAACTCTGACAGTGATGTAGGGGGGTATGTATGGAGAGGCTAGATCTCAGCTATGGAGAAGTTGTAAACACACCAGGATGTACGAGTTCAGGCCCTTCGCGGAGGAAGTAACAGCCCTACGTCTCGGAGCCCGGAGGCGGTCGATTGGATTACGTGTGTATGAATTCCAGGGGTGCGAACCCTTTCTACTGAGGAGGGGGTGGCTTATATAGAGTTCGCCAGACCCCTCCGGCCCTCAGTAATGCAGGGTTAAAATACATTAAGACTGGGCGTTACTGGTAACGTCCCTAATAAAGTGCTATGATGACCATAAAGACTACTTAATGGCCGACCGTTTGCTTGCGGAGTGACATTAGATCTCCTGTCAGTCGAGTGGTAGCTTCCTGGTCGAGTGTTTTGAATCCGTCGAGTGGGATACCTTCAAGTCGATTAAAAGTTGACTTCTTCTAGGGATGTCCTTGGGTAGGGCTCTTAGGACAGGTCCATGCCCCTACCCTAGATACATAGCTTCATCATTAGCCCCCGAATGGATCGAGGTTCGAGTGGGGAAGGAGTTGGGGGTCCTTCCGTCCGGTCCTTAACGTTATATGAATGTCTTGTACTGGATCAATCGTCACGGATGACGTTGTCGACTTCTTTCGGTCACCTTGATCCATTCTTGGTCTCTCGTCGAGTGAATTTCCTTACTTGTGAAATGCCGAGCGCCGGCACGAGCAGGATCTTCTGTTTAATGGGTTGTTCCGCAGCCCGCGTATTTCGCGGGATTTGAATTTCGGGAAGCGAGCGGGACGGGGGCGGCCACAATAATCGGATGGGATAGGATGGAAGCTCCTCGATCCCCGCGCCACCTTTTTCACCACGTACCGCGCGCGCGCCTGTTGCAGGATTTGACGGGATCGCCTGGGCCTACCGGTCAGCCACTCGGAAGTGGCTCCTTATAAGTTGCCAGCTCAGGGCTCCCCAACAGTGTGCTCTCGCCTTTCCTCCTCCCCCCGCAAGGTCTTCTGCCACCTCCGCTCTCACCCTATCGCCGTAGGTCTGTTCGAGCCTCGCCGGCGACGATGGTGAAGGACAAGACATCGGCTTTGGAGTGTGCGAAGAAGGCGGCGGTGCAGGGGAAGGGGAAGAAGTCCGCTCGGGGCGGATCTTCCTCGAGGACTGCTCTGCCCAGGGATTGGATCCAGGGCGACTGGATGCCCTCGGTGATTCGGCAGGAATATCTTGATGACATGGTCGAGGGGAGAGTCATTCCCCATGAAGCTGCGCGTCTCTCGGGGAGAGAAGTCGAACCCCAACCTCGTGACGGTGAGTGCGTCCTCCACGCCACCCATATCGATCGCGGATTTTCTCTACCTCCTCATCCTTTTTTCCAGAGCTTTTTGAACTTCTTCGGAGTGCAGCTCCACCATTTCACTCCCAATTCCATCGTGTATCTTGCGGCTTTCGTTTCCTTGTGCGAAAGTTTCTTGGGTTGGCGCCCTCATTGGGGACTCTTTAAACACATCTTCACTTGCCGTTCCCAATCGGTAAAGAAAGCCAAGTTGAGTGACGAACGGACGCAGGTGATCCAGCTGTGCGGGGGCCTGGCGATCCAGATGAGGGGTAAAAGTTCTTTTCCGTCTATCACTTTTCCTGAGTCGGTCCGTGGTTGGCAGTCGACCTGGTTTTATTGCCAAGACCAGGTGACCCCAGGGCAGTCGACTAGTCTTCCCCCTTTCCCTCTGGACCGAGCTCAAAAGCCTGCCTCTCTGAAACTGCTGCCGGAGGAAAAGGCGCAAGTCAAGGTGCTGGTTGGTCGAGTGGTTCGGCTTGTCCGAGAGGGCGTGACCGGCATGGACTTGCTGGAGGTCTTCCTTCGGAGGCGCATCCAACCGCTTCAGGCTTGTGACCACCCTATGCGGCTGTATTCGGGTCTCGACGACACCACTCGGGTTCACCCAGAGGAGGTCACTAACGAGATGCTGGAAGGGTGGCTGTCGAGCATCACAGGGAACAAAGACAACCCCCGAGGAGCCAAGAGGGTTCCCCCGCTTGACAGTACATACGACGTGGACCAGGTCTGACCTTGTGTTCCTGACTGAGATCTTGCTTTCTTCATTTGCTCTCTTTGAATCGGTCGACTGACTTTCGACTTGTCTGCTATTCTCCAGGCAACTACAAAGATGTACTCGACACCCCACGGAGCACATGGGCAGGCCGAGGAAGGGGAGGCGAGCGGAGGCGAAAGCGGAGACGAACAGGGGGGTGGGAATCTGATGGCGAAGGAGAGGGAGACGACGACGTCGACTCCAGCGAAGAGCAGGAGGAGGAGGAATTTGAACCTCCCCGCTCGGAAAGGCGATCCAAGCTTACACACGACCCTGCGCGGGAACGTGGTAAGGCGACTGCTCCCGTTGGGCAGTCGTCGAAGCGCCCTCGGACCTCTTCTCCAGCACCGACTGAAAAAGCTCCCAAGCACCCCCGCGCGGCGCCGTCCAAGCCACCCAAGGCTCTGCCCAAGATGAGGATGACTGTCCCCACCATTTCTGGGTAATGATAGAACTTGTTCTCCTTTGTCGACCGTGGACGGATCCTTGGTCGATCCACTGAGCCGACTGACTGTCTTTCAAAATTTGCAGTGCTGCTACTTCTGAGATCTCCGCCAAGGACGATAATCAAGAGATGGAAGATGCTGTTACTTCCAACCCTGGTATGATTACTAATGTTCTACCTTGAATCGACTGACGATTTCTTATAACTCTGGTCGATTGAATTTTTCTCGTAGCTCCTCCCCATGTTATTAACCTTCCTGACGACGAAGACGAAGCGCCGCTGAGAGTGAGGCGGAACAGGAAAGCGTCGGCTGGCGAGACCCCACAATCCACTCCGACGCCTGAGGCCGTAGCTCGAGACGGTGGTGATACCACTCGGGCTTCTGTGACTTTCGCCATTCCTCTGACGAGTGGGCGGCCCTTGACGTCGACCGCAAATCCGCCTTCGCTCTTCGCCACACACCACGTCCTTGAGGACCAAGTGGGTGCAGCTAAGGAAGCTATACGCCAGGCAGGGATCATGATGGAGCAGGTCAAGGTGGTTCGAGAAGCCAGCCAAGCGGCTTATGACGTGAGTTCAGCTCTTCAGAGTAACGTCCAGGTCAGTCGATTCACTGCTTGTTCTGTTAGGGTATGTTGTCTGAAGAATCTATTTTCTGAAGATCTTTAAATCTGTACACCCACTGGGTGTGTCTGTTAAGTCTTGGATGAGTGGGGGCACGCTTAGTGCACCCACTGGGTGTAGTCCCCGAGACTACGGTGGACTGCTGGCAGTCGACTATAGTCTTTATATTGTGTTGCTGTAGTTCTTCTTCACTCGGTCTGGTCAGGCCATGTCAAATGAAACTATATCTGGTCGACTGCGGGCAGTTGATTTTTTTTTCAAAACCAGTGGGAGCACGCTGAGTGCACCCACTGGGTGTAGTCCCCGAGACTACTATTGAATGTTTTTGATTCAGCTGTAGTCTTAGAAACGTCATCATTGTCTCTTGGTTACTCGGAAGCAACTTATCTTGGACCTCTGTCGACTGACTTTTGCAGAAATCCTGTGAACTTGTGGCTCTCTACACTGAGTTGGAGAACAAACAGATCTAGCTCAACCTTGACTTGAAGCTCGCTCAACAGAACCTGCAGAAGGCGCGAGACGAAGCAAAAGGTATGGCTGGTGAGGTTTCTCATTCTTGACGAGTGACTTTCCTTTCTTGCCCGTTCTTGATGTTGAGTTCACTCGACGTTCTGTAGATAAACTGGAGGAAGCTCTGAAGAAGAAGGATCAAGATCTTGCCGAGGCACAGAAGGAGGCCTTGAGCAAAACGAAGCTTGCAGAAGAGAAACTGGCTTCGGTCGGAACTCTTGAACAGGAGAACTCCAGACTGAAAACTACTCTCGAGACAGCTAATCAAGAGGTCAGCCGACTGAAGAACGACAAGATGGTTCTGCACGACCAGGCGGGTGAGCTGGCGGGGAAGGTAAACGATCTGGAAGCTTATCTTGGTGGACTCGCCAAGAAGCTGTTCGTCATGCTCGAACGTAATTACTTCGACCCGGTTGTCTTGCAGTTACCAAGCCTGTGTAAGGCCACTATCTTATTCTTGAATCGTGTTTGCAGAATTCTGCCAGAGCTTCAAAGAGGAAACCAGTCGAGTGGAGCCAGGCTTGGATCCCGCCAATTCTCTCGTGAAGGACGAGGCTGCTATGAACGTGCTCCGACTGGAGTCTCGTGTTACCAGTGTTGTTGACTATCTTGCTCGGCTGAAGGTTGCGATGTCGCGGATCGACACATCACTCTGGCCTGGAACGACGCTTCAGAACGACCTCGAGTCCCTGATGGTTCAACTGAATGAAGTCTCGGGTCGAGTGGCGGAATGGAAGAAATCTTCTGCTAGATGTGGTGCTGATGTTGCTCTGTCTCTGGTCCGCGTCCATTGCAAGGAGGCGCGAGAAGAAAAGCTGGCCGCCATCCAAGTTGCCAATACCAGGAAGCACAGCTTTCAGGACTTCATGGAGACTTTCATTGCTGCTGCTACTCGTATTGCAGACGGGATCGACTTGGACGAGTTCGTCGCCCCTTCCAGTCCTCCGCTTGAGGAATGAAAAACCTTTATGCTTCACTTTAAATTTGCCTTGGAATGCCGAGTGGATTTTGTAACCGTTAAACTATGTCGAGCCGAGGGCTCGAGTACTTTGATCTGAGGCCTGGGACCTTTTGCTCTTATCTGAACTTGATTTATCGTTGAATATCTTCGTGGTCGATCCGTCGAGTGGAACTAGATCTTCACTCGAAATAACCTTGTATTTGTGGTGCAGCTTCGAAGGAGAAGGTAGCATTCGATTTGCGCCTCGTCGTCCTTGCGGGTTGGGTTGTGTTCCGTACTTAGGCGAGCGCTGGGCTGCAGCTAAGCCCCCGAGTGGGAGGTTTGCTCTCCACTCGGTAAGATTTTTCAAACTTAGGCGAGTACTTGGACTGCAGCTAAGCCCCCGAGTGGGAGGTTTGCTCTCCACTCGGTAGGATTTTTAAACACTTAGGCGAGCACTGGGCTGCAGCTAAGCCTCCGAGTGGGAGTCTGGCTCGCCACTCGGTAGGATTTTAAAACTCTTAGGCGAGCACTGGGCTGCAGCTAAGCCCCCGAGTGGGAGGTTTGCTCTCCACTCGGTAGGATTTTTAAATACTTAGGCGAGCACTGGGCTGCAGCTAAGCCCCTGAGTGGGAGGTTTGCTCTCCACTCGGTAGGATTTTTTTTACAAACTTAGGCGAAACGGATTCGTAGCTAAGTCACCCACTGGGGGATTTCGTACGCAAACAAAAGTGACAGCAATTATTGGAACACTCTTGTCTTTGATAAAAATGAACTGCAGAAGTTTTTCTTATTACATCTTATCCGAGAGAGAACTCAAGTGTAAAAGGGGCGGAGCAGTTCCGCATTCCAAGCTCGCGGCTCGTCGATCTGGCGATCTACATTGTAGAGGTGATACGCTCCATTGTGGAGGACTCTGGTGACGATGAAGGGGCCTTCCCAAGTAGGAGCAAGCTTGTGTGGTTTCTGTTGATCCACTCGGAGGACCAAATCTCCTTCTTGGAAGGCTCGACTCTTCACATTCCTGGCGTGGAATCGACGCAAGTCTTGTTGATAAATGGTCGATCTGATCATGGCCATTTCCCTCTCTTCTTCTAAGAGGCCGACCGCGTCTTGCCGGGCTTGTTCTACTTCATCTTCGATATAAAGTTCGACTCGGGGTGCGTTGTGAAGAAGATCACTCGGCAGAACTACTTCGACTCCATAAACCAGAAAGAATGGAGTTCTTCTAGTCGACCGGTTCGGGGTGGTCCTCAATCCCCACAGAACTGACGGAAGCTCGTCAACCCAAGCACCTGCGGCGTGCTTGAGATCACGCATCAGTCGAGGCTTTAGTCCTTTGAGAATCAGACCATTTGCCCTTTCAACTTGTCCATTCGACTGGGGATGGGCGACCGATGCGTAGTCGACTCGTGTGCCTTGTGAGGCGCAAAAAGCTCTGAATTTGTCCGAATCAAAGTTTGATCCATTGTCAGTGATGATGCTATGCAGGACTCCATATCTGAATGTTAACTCCTTGATGAAACTGATAGCAGTGCAGGCGTCAAGATTCTTGATAGGTTTAGCTTCGATCCATTTGGTAAACTTGTCGACTGCCACAAGCACATGAGTGAAGCCGCTCCTACCTGTTCTCAACGGGCCAACCATGTCCAGTCCCCAAACAGCGAAAGGCCAGATGAGTGGAATGGTCTTCAGGGCTGATGCAGGCTTGTGTGACATGTTGGAGTAGAACTGGCACCCTCCACACTTGTCGACTATCTCCTTTGCCATTTCATTTGCTCTTGGCCAGTAAAATCCCGCTCGGTATTCTTTAGCCACAATGGTCCGAGAATACGCATGGTGACCACAGGTCCCCGAGTGGATATCATTAAGGATTATCTGACCTTCTTCTGGTGTTATGCACTTCTGACCGATTCCAGTCGCGCTTTCTCTATACAACTGTCCCTTTATGACTGTGAAGGCCTTGGATCGACGGACGATCTGTCGAGCCTCTTCCTTGTCCTCCGGGAGTTCTTTCCTCAGGATATACGTGATGTACGGTATCGTCCAGTTGGGAGTGATTGCCAAGACTTCCATGATTAGGTCGACCACAGCAGGAACTTCGACTTCATCGGATCTGTGGCACTTTTCGGCTGCGGGGCTTCTTCTGTAAAAGGATCTTCTTGTACTGGCGGTGAGTGGATGTGCTCCAGGAACACGTTGCTGGGAATGGCTTCTCTCTTGGAGCCTATCTTTACCAAATCGTCAGCCGCTTGATTTTTCAGTCGGGGGATGTGATGAAGCTCTAACCCCTCGAATTTCTTTTCTAACTTTCTCACTGCATTGCAATAACCAGTCATTGCCGGACTTCTGATGTCCCACTCCTTCATCACCTGATTGACCACCAAATCTGAGTCGCCATAGACCATGAGGCGACAGACGCCGAGTGAAATGGCCATGCGCAACCCATACAAAAGTGCTTCATATTCTGCTTCATTATTGGAGGAATCGAAGTGAATCTGGAGAACGTATCTGAGCTTATCTCCTCGGGGGGAGACTAATACTACCCCAGCACCGGAACCATTTAGCATCTTAGATCCATCGAAGAACATGGTCCAGTGCTCCGAGTGAATTTGAGTCGGAAGTTGCTGTTCAATCCACTCGGCGACGAAATCTGTGATTGCTTGGGACTTGATAGCCTTCTTTGCTTCAAACTTGATATCCAGGGGAAGGAGTTCAATCGCCCACTTTGCCACTCGACCAGTTGCATCTCTATTGTGCAGAATCTCTGACAGTGGGGCGTCGCTGATGACAGTAATGGAGTGGTCAGAGAAGTAATGAGCAACCTTCTTTGTGGTCATATAAATCCCATATACAAGCTTATGGTAATGAGGATATCTTTGTTTTGAAGGGGTCAAAACTTCAGACACATAATATACTGGGCGCTGAACTCTGAAGGCCTTTCCTTCTTCTTCCCGCTCGACCGTAAGTACTGTACTGACAACTTGTCCCGTGGCCGCAATGTAAAGCAGCAGAGGCTCTTTACTGATTGGGGCAGCAAGCACCGGCTGGGTGGAGAGCAGAGCTTTGAGCTCTGCAAATGCTGCATCAGCTTCTGGAGTCCACTCGAACTTGTCAGACTTCTTCATCAGTCGGTAAAGGGGCAACGCCTTTTCACCGAGACGAGAAATGAATCGACTTAGAGCGGCCAAGCAACCTGTAAGCTTCTGGACATCGTGCACACGCACAGGGCGCTTCATCCGGAGTATGGCACCGACTTTTTCAGGATTGGTGTCGATTCCCCATTCGGAAATGGGAAAACCGAGTAACTTTCCACCTGGAACTCCGAATGTGCACTTTGATGGATTGAGCTTGATATCATACCTCCTGAGGTTTGCAAAGGTTTCAGCAAGGTCGGTCCGCAGGTCGAAACCTTTCCGTGACTTAACCACAATATCATCCATGTATGCCTCCGCATTCCGACTGATTTGGGTGAGTAAACACTTCTGAATCATCCTCATGAACGTGGCTCCGGCATTCTTGAGGCCGAATGGCATGGTGACATAACAGAAGCATCCAAATGGAGTGATGAAAGCTGTTTTGATCTCGTCGGGTCCATACAGACGGATCTGATGGTACCCGGAATAGGCGTCCAGAAAAGACAATCGCTCACACCCCGTGGTTGAGTCGACTATTTGGTCGATGCGAGGGAGAGGAAAATGATCTTTCGGGCTGGCCCGATTGATATGTTTAAAATCAAAGGACATGCAAAGTGACTTGTCCTTCTTGGGGACCATGACAACATTGGCGAGCCACTCGGAGTGGTAAATCTCTCGGATGAACTCCGCTGCTAAGAGCCGAGCCACCTCCTTGCCAATAGCTTTCCTCTTCTGGACGGCGGACCGTCGAAGATGTTCTTTCACAGGCTTAAATTTTGGGTCGACTCGTAGGCGGTGCTCAGCCAGCTCCCTGGGAACTCCAGGCATGTCAGAGGGCTTCCATGCGAAGATGTCCCAGTTCTCACGGAGGAACTGGATGAGCGCTTCTTCCTATTTGGAGTCGAGGGTCGTTGAGATGTGAGTCAGGGCAGCATTGGGGTCGGTCGGGTGAATGTGGGCTGGCTTTGTTTCTCCGGATGACTGAAAAGCTGATTCTGAAGCAGGCTTCTTGGCTCGTAGCAATTCACTCGGATCGGCAGTCTTCTGGTACTCTTGCAGCTCGACCACTGCCATCTGAGCATCAGCGATCTTTGAGCCTTTCTGAAAACACTCTTCTGCTTTCTTTCGATTGCCTGTAACAGTGATCACACCTCTAGGGCCAGGCATCTTCAGTTTGAGATACACATAACACGGTCGAGCCATGAAGCGTGCATAAGCTGGCCTGCCCAAAATGGCATGATAAGCACTTTGGAAGTCCACAACCTCGAATGTTAACTTTTCCTTGCGGTAATTCTTTGAATCACCGAAAACCACATCAAGAGCAATCTGGCCGAGTGATTCGGCTTTCTTCCTAGGAATGACTCCGTGGAAGCTCATGTTACTGGTACTGAGCCTGGACATCGGAATGCCCATCCCTTTCAATGTTTCTGCATACAGTATGTTCAGGCCACTGCCACCATCCATCAGGACTTTGGTCAGTCGAGTGCCTTCGACAACTGAGTCGACCACCAAAGCTTGCCTCCCAGGGGTGGCAATGTGCGTAGGGTGATCAGACTGGTCGAATGTGATGGCAGTCTGAGACCATTTCAGGTAACTGGGTGTTGCCGGAGCAACCATATTCACCTCACGGTTAATGACTTGCAGTCGACTTTTGCTTTCGACATCAGCAAAAATCATCAGGGTGGAATTGATTTGGGGGTATCCATCATCACTATCTTCTTTGTCCTCAACTCTGTCTGACTCCTTTTCCTTGTCTTTGGACTGCTTGCCCTGAAACTGCTGGATCAGGAGCCGGCACTATCGAGTGGTATGTCTTGGGTAAATAAGATTACCCTCTTCATCTTTCTTGGTGTGGATGTGACATGGCAGATCCAAAACATCATTTCCATCTTGATCTTTAACTTTCTTGGGGTTCCAGGGCCCCTTGGGTTTTCCCTTGAATTTTCCCTGGGTTACAGCCAGGGCCTCCCCAGGGGCGGCTGGCTCGGCCTTCCGCTTCTATTTCCGACTAGACTTTCCTCCGGCTTCTTGGGCGACTGCCTTGTGCTTGGCACTCCAGAGGTGATCTTCGTCTTCACCATTAGCATATTTGGTGGCAATCTCCATCATCTGATTCAAAGACACCTCTCCAGTTCGACCGAACTTTAGATTCAATTCTCTGTACTTAACGCCTTCTTTAAAGGCACAAACTCCTTGATGATCTGGTACATTCTCAACTGTGTGATGCAATGTGATCCACCTCTAGATGTAATCCCTCAGAGTTTCATTCGGTTTCTGCACGCAAGACCGCAATTCTGTAAGGCCTGCAGGTCGCTTGCATGTTCCTTCAAAGGTTGTGACAAACACTCGGGAGAGGTCCTCCCAAGTGTAGATGCTGCTGGGTGCTAACTGATTCAGCCACGCTCTGGCTGAGCCCTCCAACATGAGAGGCAAATGCTTCATAGCTACCTTATCATTGCCACCGCCAACCTGGACAGCCCCTCGGTAATCTTCGAGCCAAGTGTCAGGCTTAGACTCACCGGTGAACTTGCTGACTCCAGTCGCCAACCTGAAGTTGGGAGGAATCACTGCGGCTCTGATGGCTCGACTGAAACACTCTGGCCCTGAAACATGTACTCTGCTGCTGGCAGGCGCATCTCTGTCGTGGCCTTCTCGGTGAGCTCTGTTCCTGTCAACCAGACCCTGAACGAGGATGGATCTCGCATCAAAGCCTGGGTCCCTGGGGTCGACTGGAACCCTCCGCCCAACACTATGAGGGCGTCTGTCATCCCGCTGCCGAGGCGCATATGACCCACTCCTAGGGGAAGGGGTTGGCACTCGACGCCGATCATCCCGATCGAATCGGTGATCATACTGCTCATTTCTTCTATACTGATCATGCCGGTCTCCGCTCCCCTCAGGCCTCGGGGGTGATCTTGGGCTGTGAGCCGACTGGACTGTATCTGTTGCAACGGATCGACTGTGGATCCTATTCCGCGACTGAGAAACAGCGGAATTCTGGTTTCCCGCTGCCCGGAGCAACGCTCTGATTTGCAACAAGCCCCTGCCAGCCTTCGACTGGGAGGGCTGAATCGATTCTGCTATACGGGCCGCAGCTGCCAAATTCTGAACTGGGGTTCGATATACCTGCGTAGGCGGGAAGAGCTGACGTCGACTGGACTCGGGAGCTCGTTGACGCGCTTGCTCGTCGAGTATTCGCTGGAGATTCTCCAGTCGAGTGCGCTCAGCCAATTTAGCCAAGCGCGCGTCCTCCAAGGCCCGGGCCTCGGGGGTTTCTCCGATGATAGGAGTGTGGAGTGCATCCATGTTCCAGCGGCGAAGCTCCTCTCGCTGTAATGATGTGAGAGGTTCGGGGAGATACTCATCGTGGGGATGCGACGGGTTGCCTCCGCCCGCGCCTCCATCGGCGTGAGGGAAACCGGGAGGACTGTGTGTTCCATCGACCGCCAGAACCTCAGCCGCTAGGTCGCTGCTGTCGCACTCGGATGCATTCTCCGCGGAGCCAGTCGACAGGTCGAACAGGCCGTAGAGGGATTCGTCGGGCTCGATTACCGCAACTTGTGGGGCTGCCGATTGGCGAGCCACGGCATGCCTCACCCACCTCTGAAGTCTCGACCGACCGGAGCGCTTGCGCCGGTGGGATACAGGGCGGGAAGATGACACGGGAGCCGACCGATACTGGTTCGACGGCTGTCGTAGGAGGACGCCACGAACACATGTGCGGAAGTGCGTCGCACCGCGGACGGGGAGCGCATCGATGTCGAGTGGAGCCTCCTGAAGCCAAGCGGAGTTGTCGGCGATGAACGTGAGCGCGCCGAGACGGATCTCGCGGCCCTCCACCAAATCTCCGTACGAAAACATGATCAAAGGGATCAGAAAAACCGCAACTTCTCCAACTAGGCGCTAAGACTCCGGCCCCAAGGTGGGCGCCAACTGTCGTGGTTCTAACTCTGACAGTGATGTAGGGGGGTATGTATGGAGAGGCTAGATCTCGGCTATGGAGAAGTTGTAAACACACTAGGATGTACGAGTTTAGGCCCTTCGCGGAGGAAGTAACAGCCCTATGTCTCGGAGCCCGGAGGCGGTCGATTGGATTATGTGTGTATGAATTCCAGGGGTGCAAACCCTTTCTACTGAGGAGGGGGTGGCTTATATAGAGTTCGCCAGACCCCTCCAGCCCTCAGTAATGCAGGGTTAAAATACATTAAGACTGGGCGTCACTGGTAACGTCCCTAATAAAGTGCTATGATGACCATAAAGACTACTTAATGGCCGACCGTTTGCTTGCGGAGTGACTTTAGATCTCCTGTCAATCGAGTGGTAGCTCCCTAGTCGAGTGTTTTGAATCCGTCGAGTGGGATACCTTCAAGTCGATTGAAAGGTGACTTCTTTTAGGGATGTCCTTGGGTAGGGCTCTTAGGACAGGTCCATGCCCCTACCCTAGGTACATAGCTTCATCACCCCCTACCTCGTGGGCCCTCCTGGTGGCTCTCCGACGTCCATCTTCTCCTATATGAAATCTTTCGATGAGAAAAAAATAGGAGGAACTTTCCAGGACGAGACTCTGCCGCCACGAGGCGGAACCTTGGCGGAACCAATCTAGAGCTCCGGCAGAGTTGTCCTGTCGGGGATACTTCCCTCCGGGAGGGGGAAATCATCACCATCATCATCACCAACGCTCCTCTCATCGGGAGAGGGCAATCTCCATCAACATCTTCACCAGCACCATCTCATCTCCAAACCCTAGTTCATCTCTTGTATCCAATTCTTGTCTCAAAGTCAGGGATTGGTGCTAGTAGGTTGCTAGTAGTGTTGATTACTCCTTGTAGTTGATGCTAGTTGGTTTATTTGGTGGAAGATCATATGTTCAGATCCTATATGCATATTATTACCCCTCTGATTATGAACATGATATGCTTTGTGAGTAATTACGGTTGTTCCTGAGGACAAGGGAGAAGTCTTGCTATTAGTAGTCATGTGAATTTGGTATTCGTTTGATATTTTGATAAGATGTATGTTGTCTAGCCTCTAGTGGTGTTATGTGAACGTCGACTACATAACACTTCACCATTATTTGGCCCTAGAGGAAGGCATTGGGAAGTAATAAATAGATGATGGGTTGCTAGAGTGACAGAAGCTTAAACCCTTGTTTATTCGTTGCTTCATAAGGGGCTGATTTGGATCCATATGTTTCATGCTATGGTTAGGTTTGCCTTAATACTTTTGTTGTAGTTGCGGATGCTTTGTCGTGGTTTTGTCACGGTAGATGTCCTAGAGAAAGGACTTAGTCGTGGAGCCATCGCGACGGGTTAGCTTGAAGGGGTTAAAGCAGACACAGGGACGCAAGAGAGTTTATACTAGTTCGGCCCCTTCAATCACTACTAGGGAAAACCTTATACACAGAATCTTAGCTGCAGCGCGGTATAAAAACAGACGCTAGTGCTAATTAGCAGCAACGAGCTTTAGAAAAGAGCGCTGCTAATGACTGAGTAGCAGTAGCGCTCAAGGTGAAAAGAGCGCTACTACTATAATTGCCACGGTGTTGCCTCCAGGCTAGATATAGTAGTAGCGCCCTTCCCGTGGACGCGCTATTGCTAAAGAACTTAGTAGCAGCGGTTTTGCTCAAAACTCGCTGCTGGTAAGTATGACCGCAACTAATTAAGTTTAGTCCCATACTGCTAAGCGACCAAGGTGTTTACCACCTTAAATATGTTGCTTCTCAACCTATCTCGAGCACTTGGTCTTCATTGAACTATATGTGTATGATTTGTGGTTGCAATATGAATCCTCGCCTGTGCCTATACAGGTACAGTGAGGATTCATGTTGACTATTTAGATTATACACAAAAAGATCAATGATGACCAATGTATATTTTTGATGTTTTTACTAAACAAAAGAAATAACTGCTTCCATTAGCAGTAGCGGTTTTTCCCAAAACGCGCTGTAGATAAGTTAGCTATAGCGCGTTTTCTGTACGTGCGCTACTGCTAGTTCGAGTTAACGACCCCTCGCATCAAAATTTCACTAAGTCCTCCTCCCCCCCCCTCCCACCGGCCTGTTCCCCTACTCCATGTCGCCGCCGCCCGAGCCCGAGCGCGCCTGCGCCCTCACCGCCGCTGCCGCCCGCCCGCCCTCAACCTCACCGCCGCCGCTCTCGACCACACTGTCGCCGCCCTTGACCTCACCGCCGCCGCCCTCGATCGAGCCCGCCGCCCAGGACTGCCGCCCTCCCGATCCCGAGCCCGCCCTAGCCGCCCCTCCGTCGCCGAGCACCTCCCCGCCACCGTCTCTCCCTCTGTAAGCCCCCCACCCCTCCCCAACCCCCTTTCTCTTTGCTTAGTTAGTAGATGATTTTAGTAGTAGTAGATGCTAATTTAGGGTTCATAGATAATGATTTTTAGAAGTAGTGGATAGATGTTAATTAGTAGTAGATGTATAATTAGCAGTAGTACATGTTAGTTAGTAGTAGATGTAGTAGTTAGATGTTAATTAGTAGTAGTAGATGTGCTAGTTTCTTTCTATTTATAGTAAGTTTATATTTAGTAAGAACTAGTTGAATTAATAGAACTAGTTTAGTTTTAGTTGAACTAGTTAAGTTTTAGTTGAACTAGTATAGTAAGTAAATTAATAACTAGTTGAACTACTTCATTTTTAGAAAGAACTAGTTTTTTCCTTTTTATACTAAGTTTATATTTAGTAAGAACTAGTTGAATTAATAGAACTAGTTGAACATGCCATATTTGGTGTTATTTTTTAGTTTAAGCAATTATTTCATGTTTTGGTTACACCTCCGAGTGGCCTATGTTTTGCCGGAGTGTTGATTAATTTCCGTTCCGGCAAATTTCAGGCGCTCGATATGTCCTTTTTTAGCAAAGGTCATGCCGGATTTTTTCCGTGAATTCTGGCATGACTTGTGCTAGAATATGTGGGAAATATCGAGTGGCCTGGATTTTCTTTGAAGATTAATGATCTAATTTAGGTTTTTTACTACATATATTTAATTGTACAAGTTTAATCTTTGAATTATGAACGTAGGAAATGTCATACTCGGACGACGACAGTCTCCCGGGGGAGTGCAGCTGGTGCCACGACGATCGAGGTATGTGCGACAGGTTCGTTGAGCTGGACGAAGATCGGCGCTTCAGCATTAAGCTCGAGGAGACCTTCGATGTTGAAACGGTACGCAACAATGACAAGTGTTTTTTCGTAATTAAGCATGACTTCAACTATTTCAACGTCTAATTTTCATCTTTTACAATTCGACTAGCTTATCCCATGCCATGCAAGATGCTATGTCTTGGAGAGGATGGGTTTTGAAGACCATGAAAATTTTCAAACAAAGAAAATACACCTAAGCACCCATCATGATATCGATTTTGAAGTAAATCTATATAATTCTCAGAGCGTAACCCATTTTGTTTGTCAAAATTGGGAAGCACTTTGCAAAATGTATGGTTTTTATGAGGGTATGATTGTCACCATGGATCTTGGTCAACCTGACATCAAGCAAGACAATATGGACATTTGGGTCCTTGTTGATACGCTTCCGATTCTACCGCAATGTGAGTTTCTCAAACATAGTTATTAACTAATTTATATTGTTTATTTCAAAATAGTTGACAACTTATTTCCATTGACAGCTTATTTTGAATCTTCAAAGAATGTGAAGAAGATGGTAGACAAAACCCACTACACTGATGGCTCCGAATTAACTTATAAGGAGAAAAATCATCTGATTGCTTATTGTACTTTTTTGAGAATTACAATACCTATTATCGAACTCCTCCAAATTATGGTGAATACGTGCCACTAGTGCACGTGTTGAACCACGATAACTTCTATGGAGATACCCTGGTAAGATATTTTACTATTACGACATCCGTGCATCTTTTGCATACTTCTAAAACTAGTACATCATTGCTAACTACGTAGTTATTACTATGTTTTTCAACAGAAAATCCCGATGGATTGTGTGCCTCATCTGATGTATTACAATGGTCGCCTTGAAGTTCTGAACCTACAGCCAGGTCATTCTACGGATCTCACCTGTGCATATCGAATTTCTGAAACCGGTGAACACGTGCTAATCAAAGAGTGGAAAAAATGTTTGGACATTCGTAAGGAGGTTCTTGGAAGCAACATTAAGCAAAAGGCAAGAATTGGAGACGGGATAATCTGCATTCTCCATAATGGAGAGCGAGGGGCTATCTTGTTTTTTGCTATTTTACCTTAGAGAATATAGTAGGTCGTAAGAGAATGTAGTAGGTCCTATGAGGTACAATATGTTTATTATGTGATACAATGTGTTAGAGTTGAAGATGTCAGGAGTACTTGTGATTACGACTAGTGACCAATGATATGATGATGATGATGATCATGATGATGATAAGTTGTTAATGATATGATGATGATGATATTTATTATATCATTGGGTGAAAGAACCGTGGATTAGTTTCAAGTGGATGTCCGTCCACTTGAAACTAGTCCACACGGTTCTTTCACCCCGTGATGTAATAACTCATTATGATGTAAAAACAATTTGTAAATTCCTATTGTATGAAAATTTGTGTAAAGGTGTAAGAATACAATGAAATAAAAAAGAAATAAAATACGAAATAATAGTAGCAGCGCGGGCAGAGAGAAGCGCCGCTACTAATTACCAGCAGCGCTCCTCCTGGAACTCGCTGCTACTAAGTCGATTTAGCCGTAGCGTGGGTGGAGGCACGCTACTGCTATTCATTAGCTGTAGCGCCTTATCAGTAGCGCACCACCCCGCGCTACTGATAGGTCTAAAACCCGCGCTGCTGCTAGCCTTTTCCCTAGTAGTGAATGAAGGTAAAAGCCTACGTCTAGTTGTGATGGAATTGATGGGGTTTCGATGACTATGGAGCAAACTAGCTTCGCCTAAGTCTCGAGTTGTTGTCTGTCCTCCTTGAACTGCCGCCGGGTCGTCCCCCTATATACACGAGTGACACCCGTCGGTTCACAGAGTCCCAATATCGGCTCATAGATGTGTCCGGTTTGGTCTCTACTTATTCCTAACTTATAATACAAGTTAAATACTAACGCCGGTTTACGGCTACAGGCCTTGAACCGACTATGGGTCTTGAGCTCTCATCTGCCTTCTTGGGCTTTAACATAATTAACTACTGATGAAGTTAACCCGGCCCAGATAGGCCGGTTTATGCCCAGTAGTAATATCCGCAACATTAGGCCCCAGATTGATTTGAATAGGTTCATGTCAATCCTTAGCAAAATCTTCACCTCCAACATCTTCTTGTATTTTGTTGAACCGCCATGGTGTCATCTTCTCTGGTCGTTGTAAACCGGCGTGACGTCACCTGTTAAAAAAATTATCCATGATACCTTTTTTGTTTAATAGGTCTGTGACAATCGAGGTGACAGCTCCATTTCCAGACCCATGGTTCCTTGATTTTCGCGCCTGACACATGCCCCTTGCCTTATAAATAAGACCTAAGGGTCATTTCTGTTTCCCCTTCGTGCCCTTCTGCTTCGTCTTCCCCGCGTCATCCAGCTTCGGAGCTCCGGCGCCGTTGACGACCTCTGCTCCAACCTTGGCCGCTACATCACCCTGACTGTACCAGAGCATCGCGGCGACCTTCTGTTTCTTCCTTGGCTCTGGTGAGTTCTTTACCTTTTCCTCTGTAGATCCGTTCTAGGGTTTCCAAGTTCTTCAGAGTTCATCGTCTGCTTCGTACCCATATGATAGATCCTAGATGAACCTGTGAACCTTTGCTCTGTGTAGCGGTAGCTCTTAGCATCCGCCTTTACTTATATGCCTCCAGACCGTAGATCTACCTGTATCTCTGCCCATTGATTCGGTACTGCTCTTTTTTGAACCTTGAATATTTTCCTTCTTTTCTGAACTTGCTTCAGATCCGTTGCTGTAGAGAAATCTTGTGAAATCTGTTTCTGTACACTTATCTATCCGCAATCTCAACTGTTTCAATGCTTCGATCCAGCGGTTTAACTTTGTAGAAAAATTGCCAAACTGGTATATACCATTAGTCACTTATCTATCCGCAATCTCAACTGTTTTAATGCTTACATCCGGCGGTTTAACTTTGTAGAAAAATTGCCAAACCGGTATATACCATTAGTCCCCTTGTTGAACCGCCAGACGTTGTTGCTCCATAAAACTCCGGTTTAGATAGAACTATCTCCGGTTTTAATATTGGACATGCCAATGTACTTTAATCAATGCATTCTTGAACCGGAATCACCTATTTTGTAGATTTCATCATGGCCAAGCAAGTATATGAGTGCAACTGGGTTCCTTCTCGCGTCACAGAGACTGAACTGAACAACTTAGTCCTGATCGGCGCTTTAGGCAGCAAAAATACCATCCATTGGAGGGTCCCTGGTGAAGAATGCCCTCCCACACCTCAAGAAGGAGAGGTCGTCATTTTCGTAGATCACTTAGCCCGGGGCTTTAAGCCGCCCGGTTCTAAATTTTACCGGGACGTTTTAGCCAATTTTCAAATCCACCCACAAGACATTGGCCCCAACTCTGTCACAAACATGTGTCATTTCCAAGTACTTTGTGAGGCGTTCTTTCAAGAGGAGGCCACCGTTGAACTGTTCAGAGACTGCTTCCATCTAAACCGCCGCACTAAGTTTACTGACGGTTCCAACACAGAATTGGGTGGTGTGGCGATTCAAAAAAGAAAAGAGGTCACATACCCTCACGCCAAACCGCATAGCCACCCCAAAGAGTGGAATCAAACATGGTTCTATTGCAAAGACACCTCCCCTGCTGGTGAAAATCCTTTGCCTGGCTTTTGTCCGGAGCGGCTTAGCAATACACACCCCTTTCCGCAAAGGTTGACTGCCAAGGAGAGAAGCAAATACGCTCCTCAACTGTCCAAGCTCAGAGCCTTCATGGCCAATGGTTTAACAGGAGTTGATCTCGCTCGCTGTTGGATATCGTGGAGCATACTGCCCCTTAGTCAATGCTCCAGTTTGATGTGCGAGTATACTGGCAGTGTTGATGACCCACTGCGGCATGCTAACATCCAGCTTACCGATGAAGAAATCATAGAGGCTGTGAATAAAATGCTAAATGAACCGGAATACGTCTGTGCTCAAACCGGCCTGCTTCCCTTATGTGCCACCAACAAACCGCTAGCTGTAAGAGTTTGATCTTTCTTTTTATTGAACCTGCTATTGGTATATCTGGTCATTGTTTAACACCAACATCTGTTTAAACAGGGTAATGATCCGTTTTGGAGCAAGAAACTTCCACAGGAGAAGCCAGAAAAAGCAGATAAACCGGAACGACCAACCCGGCAAAAGACTAAAGATGTGAAGAAGACTACCCACAGGAAAAGAACCACTGCATCCTCTGATCCGGCCGCTGATGACGATGTGGGTAACCCAGACCTTGAGGTAGAGCTTGATTCACTTGGCTTATTTTTCATTCGCCTTATTGATGATGATATTTGTCAGGATGATGCCGAAGCCAGTCATGCTGATGTTGCAGAGGTAATTATTCTTTCCTCCGATTCAGATCCTTTGCCTTCACTAAAAATCCGTCAGGCAAACCGGAAGGTTAAATTTTCTCATCCTCTTGCTTACTTGGATCCCAAATTTCTTATGAAGACCCAACAGCACGAAGCTCGCCGCACAACCCGGCATAGTGGCTAGGTAGTTACCTCCGCCGGTTTACCGAATAGTCCGGTTCAGAAACGCCATTCAGAGGTCTCTAATTTGCCTATCAGTGCTTGTCCTAAAATGGGCTGTCTTCGTCAACCTCTTAATCCGCCTGACTCTGATTATCAGGTCACTTCCCATTCATCATCTGGCGAGTCATCAGCTACCCAGCTGCCGCCGCTCAAAACAGTGCTTGGGTAAGCCATACTTATCATAATGCTTTTGGTGTATTACTTTGTAGCATATACTGTACTGACCTTTGTTACTCCTTTCAGGGCCAAGCCTAAGCCAAGCAAGAAGGCTCGCCTAGATAAAGCGGCTGAAGAAGATGTCGTCCCTGAACCGGGCACAATACCAGATCTTGAAGCGGCTATTCTTGAAGATATACCCAATGATCCACCACAGCGGGATGACGATCCTATTGCTGAAGAGAGGCCTATTGATACCTCAAGTCCTGTCAACCAGCCCATAAGCCCCATCCGGATTGAGAAATCCACCAATCCATCAAAGCCTACTGATAAGCCAACGGCCCCCGTGCAAACTGGCGACGCCAAGGATGATGAAGTTGTTATTACTGGCATTGACCATACAGAGCCAAGCAATCCTGTCGCTTTGTCTAAACATACTGCCAAGGAAGAATTTGCTGCCTTTGGCAAGGGCAAGTGGAATGTTGATCTGGCGACTTACGCTTCTCTGAACGCCCAAGACATCCATTCCGGCTATCTGAACCGGCTGTATACCAGTCGTGACTATGAAGCCGGTCTGGTTAACATGATGAAAGATAAATATGAGGTAACTTCCATATGCTCTTTCCTGCTTGTATGCTTCAATGCTTGCTGACTCGCCTAGCCCCCAAGGACCGGTTTGTAATCTTCTTTCAAACTGGGACTTACTAATATAAATCTTAAAGCCTCGAAATTCGCTGATGTAGCCCCCAAGGGCCGGTTCAACTTAGTGTAGTTAAACCGGGACTTAAGTAATTAATATCGCCGCATCAGAACTTATTTGAACAAATAGCCATTAGCCCCCAAGTGCCAAGTTGAATACTTGTATTGAGCTTGGGACTTTATAATCAAGTGAAATATGAAGATCAAATAGGCATTAGCCCCCAAGCACCAAGTGCATAACTTGTTATGTGGTTGGTGCTTCAATTCTTGCACTGCTTGCTGAATCATATAAGTGTCTGTATGCAGGCTGAACTGAAGACTAAAGAGAACCAAGTCGCCGATCTCCAAGAAAATCTAAAGTCCCAACAAGCTGAAACCTCCAAAGCAAAAGAGGAGTTAACCAGCGCTTTACGCGCCATGGAACAGCTTAAGGAGGGCTTCAAGAAAGAGCGGGCGGATTGGGCCACTGAAAAATCCGCTTTAACCAAACGAGCAGAAGATGCCGAGGATGCACTTAAACCGGTGGTGGACGAACTGGCCAGCATAAAGCGGCATGTGCATGCCATGACCACTGCTATCTTTGGTAAGCCGGTTTGATTTTTGTATCGATTCGGCCGTCTTACAGAGCTGCCGGTTTGTTAACCCTTTGTGATATTTCAGGGACACGCATTGGTCATTTGGGGTCAGATGTGCGGAAGAAATTGAAAGCCGCCTATACTTTGATTGAACAACTGTACACTGGTGCACAGCGGATCATCTGTACTGCATCCCACAATAAGTCGGCGCCCACTTTGATTCAGGACACTCTGCAGAAACTATCGGTGCTTCCTGCCCGGGTTGAAGAGCTGAAGAAATCTGCTGCTCGAACCGGCGCGATCAATGCCTTAATCCGGGCAAAAGCTTGGGTGCCGGATTTTGATCCTATTGAAGCGGCTCAGGGCTATCCCAGCTTGAAGGAAGATGGGTCAGAATTTGGTGAAGCGGATCTGCGAGTAATAAACCAGGAGGTGCGTCCGCTGGCTTGTCAATTGGCTGAAGAAGCAGACTTGTCTCACTATCAAGCCCATTATGACAATCAAAACAAGCGAGTAGCTGCCCCAATTCATGAAGTGGAAAATCTTATCCCTCCAATCCGTAAGCATACTTATGCTCCCGATATTGAACCGTCGTTGCTGATCCATGATGAAGCTGTCTTTCGAGCATTAATGGGAATCGACTGGACAACTGTTGATTTCCAGCCGCTGGGTAGAGAAACTGAAGCTGAAGTGGCGCGGGATGACCCACAACCATCAGGCCAGGCTGGTGACCAAGCTTGAATCGGAAGCCGGTTTAAACTGCTTCTCCTTTGAAAAAACAATGATCTTATTTTGGGCACCGTGTTGCCTTGTAATAGGCTAGCTGATACTCTTGATCTTAATATGCCTTCATGCATAACCACTGCCATCATTGGGCATGAAGTTGGCTTAGCCAATCTTGAAGCGGAGGTTTATAAACCCACACTGTTTGGAGGAGATAGCAGCTCCTGTATATATATAATGTCGGTTTACCATGTAAACCGTGCCGGGTTGTAAAACACCGTGTTACTCCATAATAGGATGTTAACAAAAAAATCAAACCGAGCAAATAGTCTCCGGATTAAAAATGGACCATGTTCTGTCAATTGACAGTGTGAACCGGTTTAAAATTTTGTCGGTTTAAAAAACACAACAAAAAAAGAAAGAAAATATCTATCAAAGAAAATTGTGAAGCAAAGGCAATGATAAAACCATTTGCAAAAAGAGGCTTATTTGAGCTGATCAGATGGCGTTACCATGGTCGGACATGACCAAGCTCCCGATAGGTGTAGCTATGGTTCAAGTCAGCCAGGTCCCCAAATGAAACCGTGGCATTTATGCCGATCAAGAGGCATGGCAATGGTTCAGGTTCGACCAAGCCCCCAAGTGATTCTGTGGCCTTAGGCCGATCAAGAGGCGTGACTGGTTCAGACGTGACCAAGTCCCCAAGTGATCTGGTGGCTCTCGCCTATCAAGTGGTGTTGCATTGGTTCGGACACGACCAAGCCCCCAAGTGATATAACATGATGCTTTTGAAAAGCTAACTCAAGGGGTAAACTGGAGGCCGCTTTAGAACAACTCCGTGTAACCACACATGATGTACAAGAACAGATACCCCGCTTTAGCTGAGGTTCCGGTTTATTATATTTAATCATAATACATACATCGTCGTAATATGTACATAAGTAGAGCCAATGGCTCAGGTATAGTAAGGCCGAAGATGAGCTATGTTCCACGGCCTGTTGGTCTCCTCCTCTGATGTACGTGAGTCTTTATGCTCTCGAATATCGATCAGATAGTATGACCCGTTGTGCAGATTCTTGCTGATCATGAAAGGTCCCTCCCAAGGTGGGGATAGCTTATCAATATTAGTGTGATCTTGGATGAGCCGAAGCACCAAATCTCCTTCCTGAAAGGTTCTGGTTCTGACTCGGCGACTGTGATAACGACGAAGATCCTGTTGGTAAATCGCCGAGTGGGCGGCTGCTATGTCACGTTCTTCATCCAACAGGTCCAAAGCGTCTTGCCGTGCTGTCTCATTGTCCGCTTCAACATAAGCCGCCACACGAGGTGAGTCATGACGGATATCACTAGGGAGAACCACCTCCGCTCCATAGACCATGAAGAACGGTGTGTATCCTGTTGATCTGTTGGGTGTGGTATTGATGCTCCATAATACAGATGGTAACTCTTCTACCCAACAACCCGGTGTTCTCTGCAAAGGAACCATAAGCCGGGGCTTGATGCCTTTCAAGATCTCTTGATTAGCCCTTTCTGCTTGACCATTGGACTGTGAGTGTGCCACTGATGAAACGTCAAGCCGGATGTGCTCCCGTTCGCAGAACTCCTTCATGACACCCTTGGACAAATTGGTACCATTATCTGTGATGATACTGTGTGGAAAGCCAAACCGGAAAATCACTTTTTTGATGAACTAAACCGCCGTGGCCGCATCACACTTGCTAACAGGTTCTGCCTCCACCCACTTTGTAAACTTGTCAACCGCCACCAGGAGGTGGGTCTTCTTATCTTTGGATCTTTTGAAAGGCCCAACCATATCCAGCCCCCAAGTCGCAAACGGCCAAGTAATTGGAATAATTCTCAATTCTTGAGCCGGCACATGAGCACGTCTTGAAAACTTTTGGCAACCATCACATCGTCTGACCAGATCCTCCGCATCAGCATGAGCAGTTAACCAATAGAAGCCATGGCGAAACGCTTTAGCCACCAAAGATTTTGAACCGGCGTGGTGACCACAATCTCCTTCGTGGATCTCACGCAAAATTTCACGGCCTTCTTTAGGAGACACACAGCGTTGAAACGCCCCTGACACACTGCAATGATGCAACTCGCCGTTGATAATAGTCATGGACTTGGATCGCCGGATTATCTGTCGGGCCAGAGTCTCATCCTCTGGTAACTCGTCCCAGTTCTTGTACGCCAGGTAAGGAAACGTCCAATCCGTAATAACATGAAGAGCTGCCACCAATTGAGCCTCCGGATCAGGAATAGCCAAATCTGCTTCACCAAGGCTCTTAACCTTGTGGTCGTGGGTTCGAGCCCCACGGTGGGCGCCAACTGTCGTGGTTTTGTCACGGCAGATGTCCTAGAGAAATGACTTAGTTGTGGAGCCATCGCGACAGGTTAGCTTGAAGGGATTAAAGCAGACACAAGGACGCAAGAGAGTTTATACTAGTTCGGCCCCTTCAATGAAGGTAAAAGCCTACGTCTAGTTGTGATGGAATTGATGGGGTTTCGATGACTGGGGAGCAAACAAGCTTCGCCTAAGTCTCGAGTTGTTGTCTGTCCTCTTGAACCACCGCCAGATCGTCCCCTTATATACACGGGTGACACCCGACGGTTCACAGAGTCCCAATACCGGCTCATAGATGTGTCTGATTTGGTCTCTACTTATTCCTAACTTACAATAAAAGTTAAATACTAACGCCGGTTTACGGCTACAGGCCTTGAACTGACTATGGGTCTTGAGCTCTCATCTGCCTTCTTGGGCTTTAACATAATTAACTACTGATGAAGTTAACCCGGCCCAGATAGGCCGGTTTACGCCCAGTAGTAATATCCCCAACATGCTTGCAATAGAGGTTAATCATAAGTGCGATGCTTGTTCAAGTAAGAACAGCACCCAAGCACCGGTCCACCCACATATCAAATTATCAAAGTATCGAACGCGAATCATATGAACGTGATGAAAACTAGCTTGACGATATTCCCATGTATCCTCGGGAGCGCTTTTCCTATTATAAGAGTTTGTTCCGGCTTGTCCTTTGCTACAAAAGGATTGGGCCACCTTGCTGCACTTTATTTACTTTTGTTACTTGTTGCTCGTTACAATTTATCTTGTCACAAAACTATCTGTTACCACTTATTTCAGTACTTGCAGAGAATACCTTGCTGAAAACCGCTTATCATTTCCTTCTGCTCGTCGTTGGGTTCGACACTCTTACTTATCGAAAGGACTACGATAGATCCCCTATACTTGTGGGTCATCACACCACATATGGAGGCTGTTACGGCATATCTCTCTCAAGGTAGTTTTGGTGATTGATGACAACATGTTGGCGGACTAATCTTGTGCTTTGAATTATTCTCAGATTCTCCCCTGGCACGAGACGCCTTCTTTCCCTCGGAGTGTATTTCAAGATGGTGTAGCTCTTTCGTTTCTTTCTCGGTGGACTAGTTGCGTAGAGGGCACCGTACTATCAAGAGGGGGTCCGCTGGGGTTTTGCATGGGTGGAATCTTCACGTACACATCAGCTTCTCACCCTCCGAGTTTTTCCTGTCCATTGAAGAGATCTCTCCTCTCTTCCTTGTCCTGTCTGGGTCTGAGCGGCAGTACCGTGCACCCAGCGGTAGTACCGCTGAGAAGCCACAAGCGGCAGTACCGCTCCACAGCGGTAGTACCGGCGTGGCTCCACAGCAGTAGTACCGCTGGGGGCCCGGCACCTCCGCATGGTCCTCAGCTTCTTTGAGGGATCGCTTCTCCCTCTCTCTCTCGCCCCAGCGGTAGTACCGCACCGCCTGCGGTACTACGGCCGAAGGGTCACAAGCGGTAGTACCGCTCCACAGCGGTACTACCGCCCTTGACCCCATTGCCGTAGTACCGTTGGGCAGTCTGGCTCCTACCGCCTCGATTCAAGAGGTCTTTTTCTCGTGTCGGGTTTTGCGGCACTAGTCACGGTTGTAGTGGCGGTAGTACCGTTCCTGGAGCGGTAGTACCGCCCTACCACCGCGGTAGTACCGCAGTTGGAGCTTTTCCCTTTTAGTCTCCTCAGCGCGGCAGTACCGCTGGATGGCGCGATAGTACCGCTCCCCTGGCGGTAGTACCGCCCCCTCTCAGCGGTAGTACCGCCCTGTGCGGGGCTGGTTGGTGGGGGGGAACGGGACTGTTGCCCCCACTATAAAAGGGAGCCCCCTTCTTCCTTTCCACCCACCTCTTCTTCCCCCAAGCTTCAATTATTTCTCAAGCTCCATTAAATACTCCAAGCTTCATTTTGCCCGATCTATCTCCCTAGCCAATCAAACTTGTTGATTTGCTCGGGAGTGGTTGAGAAGGCTCCGATCTACACTTCCACCAAGGGATTTTCGATTCCCCCACTCATCCCTAGCGGATCTTGTTACTCTTCGGTGTTTGAGCATCCTAGACGGTTGAGGTCACCTCGGAGCCATATTCCATTGTGGTGAAGCTTTGTGGTCTTGTTGGGAGCCTCCGACTAAGTTGTGGAGATTGCCCCAACCTTGTTTGTAAAGGTTCGGTTGCCGCCTTCAAGGGCACCAATAGTGGAATCACGGGATCTCGCATTGTGTGAGGGCGTGAGGAGAATACGGTGGCCCTAGTGGCTTCGCGGGGAGCATTGTGCCTCCACACCGCTCCAACGGAGACGTACTTCCCCTCAAAAGGAAGGAACTTCGGTAACACATCCTCGTCTTCACCGGATCCACTATTGGTTATCTCTTACCTTTACTTGGGCTAGCTCTTTAGTGTTTGTTACCTTGCTTGCTTGTATGCTTGTTGTTATTGCATCATATAGGTTGCTCACCTAGTTGCACATCTAGACAACCTACTTTGATGCAAAGTTTAATTTGGTAAAGAAAAGCTAAAAATTGGTAGTTGCCTATTCAACCCCTCCTCCTCTAGTCAACCATATCGATCCTTTCAGAGGCTTCAGTACGGTTCTTGCGAAGCTATGTGGACTCCCTGATCGGAATCAAGTTATCCCCGCATGCAGATACAGCAAAAGGCAAGTCTCCTATAGTGTATGAAAAACCAATGCCATCTGGAAGTGTCATTACTGTGTCAGAGGAGATACGATGGAAGCCGCCGGAGTTGGGGTGGAACAAACTGAACATTGACGAGTCCTTTGATTCGTCTGGTAACGCTGGGGCGGGAATGATTTTACGAGATCACCGCGGGATCATTAATTTCTTGGCATGCAGGACCTTGTACTCTTGTAGAGATGCCTTGGAGGCAGAGCTTTGTGCATGCATGGAAGGGCTATCGTTGGCGATTCAGCGGAGCGATCTTCCTATACTGCTGGAAATGGATTCTCTTGAGGCCGTGGCCATGATCTCATGTGACATCGTCGACCGCTCCGTCTATGCTTCCATCGTGAAGGAGATTAAGCACTTATTATCCCTTAGACTCGTATCTCTCATATTGTTAGATCTCAGAATAAGGCTAGTGATTTTTTAGCAGTGTTTGCTAGAACCCAAGGTAGGACATGATCTGGCTAGGGGGTGGTCCAGTTGAGTTGATGGAGATTGCTTCTCTTGATTGTAAGGACATCTTGATTGAGTAATGCAAGTTATTTATCCCGCAAAAAAAACTTGTGATTTTTTTCCTTTTGATAATTTTCAGAAAATGAAGTGTTGCACAATGAAGTGTCCTTCCTGCGTAATTAAGATTCAATCATGCGTTCTAAGATTAGTTCGTTAATGACACAATTTCTTTCTGATTCTTATATAATTCCTTTCTATTCGTAGTGCATTGCCACCCTTTAATTCCATCGGCCTGCTACCTGCCAGTACAAAGTCTTCAGGGAATAACACTTAGGCTTCGTTTGGATGTCTCCATTGAGAACCTCTGAATTGCATTGGATCCAATACCAATTCAACCTTTGTATTGCAATGGGCTTCAATACCAATACAGATGTTTGGATGTACAAAATATTGCCGGTTGGAATTACATAAGCTAGCAATACCAAAGTTAGGTTTGGATGCCATACAATGGAATTGATGGCGTGCACAGGATGCAGTCGTCCCCGACGGTTAGCCGACCATCCGGGACCATGATGGAGCAACGCCGGCGAGTGTGATGGGCCAAGCTCATGCAGGCGCAGCTCCTCGTGTATGGGAAACTCCGACGGCCGCGGGATCCAGAGCAGAGGACGGCCACGCCGGCGAGCACGAGGGGAAGGGGATGGTGTCAGGTATGCTGTAGACGGGGAAGAGAGGGCCGCCACCGGAGGAGAAGCAATCGGGGACGAGGAAGGGAGGAGCAACCACCGCCGGGATGGGGAAGGGAGGCTCACCCGTGGAGGAGTCAGAGACCGGCGACGGGGGAGATGAGTGAGCAGGGGAGATCTGGGGACGGGGGATGGGGAAGTGAGCCGCGACCCAGGAGGAGGAGTGACCTGGTACGAGGAGGGGGCGGGGAGGAGGACGGCGGACCTGTGACTCCGCCTTCTGGACGCTGGCCAGGTCCGTGGTGGCCGCCTGCTCCGTGGCCGTCGCCTCCGTTTTCTCGCCGATGTCCTTTTTTGTTCGCGAGGGGGGCGGGGGACGATGAAGCGGTATGTTTTGCGGGGAGGCTGATTTCAGCACAATTCGGAGCAGGAAGGCTCTGTATTGCGGGCGGGCACTTCACATGGGAGGTAATTCAGCCAGTGTTTTCGTTTCATTTCAGTCTGCTAATTCGGTGTCCAGCCAAACATATGAATTGAAATTTAGGAATACCAATTCAGATTCCAGGCCTCCAATGGAGACATCCAAACGCAGTGTTAGTGCAATCTTGCTATACCAAATTGTAAAGATAGGAAATGCTCCCTCAATTCATCCTTACTCTTTACTATGCTAATCTAACTATTCACTTTGGTTTCTCTCAAAGGAGTCTGGCAGATCCATGCATTCTACATGGATATTTTGAAACTATACATATAACACTAAAGTAAGTAAATTATATTATTTTCAGTTCCAGATTGTCATTTCATTACCAATGTTCATATTCCTACAAAAGGAAACAAATCTCACTTAAATATATTGCAACCAATTCCCACAGCAACGCGCGGAGTAGTTTCTTAGGCTGGTCATAGTGAGGAGTAACTTAGACTAGTGTCATGCATATGACACTAGACTAAGTTAATATCTTCATAGTGCAAAGTAACATACTAGTAGTGTCATATTTGGCTTCATTTATTAACTTGTAGACTCATCTTGTCTTGGGAAGCGCTATGTTATAGTAACATATTATGTTACCACTTCTCATTAACTACATGCCACATAAGCAAAAATTCCTTGAAGTGTGTTATGTTACTACCTAAGTTACTCCCACTATGACTAGCCTTATGTACCCTTGTGTCGCACTACCGGGTGTTTTATTGGATGACCAAATTAGCATTTTCTTTGTAACAAAACATATGACGGTGTGCCATATGATAGTGTGCTTGCACATATAATTATCACTGTTGTGCACCATAATTTTTTTTATCCATTGCAACGCACGAACATATATACTGGTAGATAATAAAGCATGAAATTAAAGTATACAGTCAACTATCCTGAATCCCTCACTGTGTATCAGGGGAGGGGGGCACGCGTCGGTTTTCACCGCTTCGTGGGTGATGAGGGGAGAGGAAAGGGGGTCGACAGACTCGACACTCGACATTGGGAGCAGCTGGTTTGTGGCTCATCAACATTTTTATTTTGCACCACGTGTTGCGGTTGAACTTTTTTTCTATTTTTCGCTTGCAGTTGAGAAAGTTGAAATATGAAGAAAAAAATTGTCTAGTCAATTCCTAAAATGGGATTGATAAATCTCAGTCGACTGAGACTTAACGAAGTCTTACTCGATACTATATTCGTGAGATCTTACATAAAGATTAACCTGAAAATTTCTTTTAATTTTTTGTATGTTGTGTCACTTTAAATGTCCGTGGATTGAGATCTAGCCACACATTTCCCAAGAGTAACACCAAGCCTTGAGTGGTATGCAGCATCTAGAAAGCACAGGAGCTTTTCCTCAGCAGTTGAGAAAGTTGAAAAATGAAGGAAAAAGTCGTCTAGTCAATTCCTAAAATGAAATTGATAAATCTCAGTCGACTGAGACTTAACGAAGTCTTAGTTGATACTATATTGAGATCTTACATGACAATATAACACTAAGCTTTGAGCCTTTGAGTGGTATGCAACATCTAGAAAGCACACAAGCTTTTCCGCAGCAGTAAAAAGCAGAACCCCGCATGCGCCAGAATCTTCACCGCTTCTCCTCTCAGAGAAAGCAGCCAGCGGGTAGTAAAATCTAGGACTGTTGACTGACTAAAGTAAACAAACAATCTGGAAGAACCTTAGCTTTTCTTGCGCTAGCTGTTCTAAGATAAGATCCCTTGCCCCGATACCTTCCGGTAGCCTTCTCGAGACGTCTTCTCCTGAATTGTTCTTCAAGGAAGGAAGGGAACGGATGAAAGGAAGGAAGTTAAGCTGACCCACATCGCCATGGATAATCCTTGCATGCTCTCTGCAGTTGATGGGAGACTGTATATATACAATACAAGTGTCGGCTTTGGAGGCCAGCCAGCCGTCTGAGCGCAAGAAGCGACAGTAGAAGAAGGCGACGAGGAGGAGGAAGAAGAAGATGGCCCAGCTGCTGCTGCACGGCGTGGTTGACGCCAAGATCCTGGAGGCCGACCTCTCCGTCACCTCCGGCGGCCAGCTCCGACCCACCCGCAAGGTCCGCCATGGCTCCCTCTTACCTCGTACGCTCTTCTACAATGTTCTCTGTGATTTCAGTACAGTAATATGTGCATGCATGCATGGAAGCAGACTGTTATGAAGAAGAGAGTCTTCTCCTGGATCAAGAAACTGTCATTCTGCAACAACTCTCAGGTTGGATTTCGTTAGAAATTTCATTGAAACTTTTAACCATGCCTGACCATGTAGAGAAACGCGCGCTTGCAGCAGCTGGAGAACGCCATCGGGATCGGCGGCACGGCCGGCAAGCTGTACGCGACGGTGGACATCGACAAGGCGCGGGTCGGGCGGACGCGGATGCTGGACCCGAGCAACGCGCCCAGGTGGGACGAGTCGTTCCACGTCTACTGCGCCCACGACGCCGCCCACGTCATCTTCACCGTCAAGGCCGACAATCCCGTCGGCGCCACGCTCATCGGCCGCGCCTACCTCCCCACCGACCGCGCCCTGCTCGCCGGCCAGTGGGTCGACCAGTGGCTCCCCATCTGCGACGACAAGCGCCGCCCGCTCGAAGGCGGCGACAGGATCCACGTCCAGCTCCGCTTTACCGACGTCGCCCGCGACCCGGCCGCCCGCTGGGGCGCCGGCGTCGGCTCCGCGGCCTACCCGGGCGTGCCGCGCACCTTCTTCGGCCAGCGCCGCGGCTGCCGCGTCAGGCTCTACCAGGACGCCCACATCTCCGACGCCTTCGCCCAGCGGGTCCATGTCACGCTCGCCGGAGGGAAGCCCTACCAGCCGCGCCGCTGCTGGGAGGACGTGTTCGAGGCCATCACCAACGCCCGGAGGATGGTTTACATCGCCGGGTGGTCGGTCAACACCGGCGTCGCGCTCGTGCGCGACCCGCGTAAGCCGTCGTCGGGAACGCTCGGCGAGCTGCTCAAGAGAAAGGCGGCCGATGGCGTCACGGTGCTGATGCTGGTGTGGGACGACCGGACGTCGCTGGGCCTCGGCGCCATCCGCCGCGACGGTCTCATGGCCACGCACGACGAGGACACGGCCACGTACTTCCGTGGCACGGGCGTGCGCTGCATCCTCTGCCCGCGGAACCCCGACCAGGGCAGGAGCTACGTGCAGGACGTGGAGACGGCGGCCATGTTCACCCACCACCAGAAGACGGTCATCGTCGACAGCAGCCGCACCGCCGCAGCCAACGCGTCGCCGGGCCTCATCAGCTTCCTCGGCGGCATCGACCTCTGCGACGGGCGGTACGACACGCAGGAGCACCCTCTGTTCCGGACGCTCGGCACCACGCACCGCGACGACTTCCACCAGCCCAACTTCCCCGGAGCGTCCATCAGCAAGGGCGGGCCGAGGGAGCCGTGGCACGACATCCACTGCCGCGTCGAGGGCCCGGCGGCGTGGGACGTGCTCGACAACTTCGAGCAGCGCTGGCGCAAGCAGGGCGACGGCGACAACCACCTCGTCACCCTCGACCGGGGCTGGGCGGCGCGCGAGGCGGTCCAGGACGCCGAGTCCTGGAACGTGCAGGTGTTCCGGTCCATCGACGGCGGCGCGGCGGCGGGGTTCCCGGAGAAGCCCGAGGAGGCCGCCCTGATCGGCCTCGAGACGGGCAAGGACCACGTGATCGAGCGCAGCATCCAGGACGCCTACATCCACGCCATCCGCCGCGCCCGCGACTTCATCTACATCGAGAACCAGTACTTCCTGGGGAGCTCCTACGCGTGGAGCCGCGACGACGGCGTCGCCGTGGAGGACATCAACGCGCTGCACCTCATCCCCAAGGAGCTGTCGCTCAAGATCGTGAGCAAGATCGAGGCCGGCGAGCGCTTCGCCGTCTACGTGGTGGTGCCCATGTGGCCCGAGGGCGTGCCCGATAGCGGCTCCGTGCAGGCCATCCTCGACTGGCAGCGCCGGACCATGGAGATGATGTACAAGGACGTCGCGCTCGCCATTCAGGCCAAGGGCATCCAGGCCAGCCCCACCGACTACCTCACCTTCTTCTGCCTCGGCAACAGGGAGGCGCCCGGCCCCGGCGAGTTCGTGCCGCCGGAGAGGCCCGACCCCGACACCGACTACGTCAGGGCACAGCAGGCCAGGCGTTTCATGATCTACGTCCACGCCAAGACCATGATAGGTAACCCATGCCTTAGACCTTAGTGCCATGTCAAAGAAGTTGATGGTATACTATGTCTTCTGACATTTCATTTGGTGCAGTCGACGACGAATACGTCATCGTGGGATCGGCCAACATCAACCAGCGCTCCATGGACGGCGGACGGGACTCGGAGATCGCCATGGGCGCGTACCAGCCGGGCTACCTCGCGTCCACCAACCGGCCGGCGAGGGGGCAGGTGCACGGCCTACGACTTGCCCTGTGGCAGGAGCACCTGGGCCAGGCCGCGGCAACCGTCGACCTCCTCCAGCCGTCGAGCCTGGCGTGCGTGCGCAGGGTGAACGAGGTGGCGCGGCAGCACTGGGACATGTTCGCGAGCGATGCGCCGCCCCAGGGAGACCTGCCGGGCCACCTCCTGGCTTACCCCATCGGCGTGGGCGAAGGCGGAGAGCTGGTGGAGACGACGGCCTTCTTCCCCGACACCAAGGCCAGGGTGCTCGGCAACAAGTCCACCTACCTCCCCCCGATCCTCACAACATGAAGAAGTAGGAGATCATCTACGTACGACTACGATGCATGATGACACTGCTCGTTGTGAGATGGATACACAGCGATCAGGTGATATGTGCATGGCCAGGTTATCTCTCGTAAATTCGTTGCGTGTAGGCTGGATGCACGTACGTGGTGGAACGTGTATAAACGATTTACTACTATATATACAGCTTGTGAATTGGGATTGCTAGTCTTGTGAATACAGGGTTGGGTTCTTACATCCACGTAAAATCATACTACCTTCGTCTCGGTGTAAAAGTCATCCGCATAGTTTTAGGGACTGTCTATTCTACATCCGCATGAAATCTAATTTGTTTTCAGCCAACTAAAGGATGACAAGTGTCATATGTCTTGTGTCCCTGTTCCTTTGTTCTTTCTGCCCCGCAAATTGCCTCTGTCCCGCAAATCACTTCTAAACAGGTCCATACACTAAACTATAAACGGGTACACGCTCTGAGCAATTCAAACCCGTACAGAAAGCAGCTAAAAGGGTTAAAATCTAACAAAAGGTGGACTAAGCTAACTACAGGAGGATGAAAAGGACCAAAACTGATGGCATCTAACCACAAGCCGAATTACAGAAAAACTACAGTTGCTGCTGCTGTGAATCAACTATACAAAGGCCCAAAATTACACTAATAATTACAGTGTAAAAACCATGGAAATACACAGTAATTCCACTAAAAATGCCACTTGCAAATACAGAGCAAAAATCCACTAGAAGTACATTGTAAACCCACTAACATTTACAGTGTAAATTTCACTGAAAATGCACAGTAATTACACTAAAAGTACACTGTAAATACCACTTAAAACACACAAAAGAATTACACTGCAATTCCACTGAGAAAGTGCTAAATTTACCCCAGAGAAGCGCCACCAGAGAGGGCGATTCCTCCATGATCTAGAGTACTAGACACAAACATGGCTGGAGAAGCAAAAAAAAAAACACAGGTAAACCCCCCCCCCCCCCCCCCCCCCCTCTCTCCTGTGCATTCATCACCTCCTGTCGTCTCTCTCCTGCCTGAACAAATCTGGAAGAAAGAACATACCTCTAGCTAGTGAATCATTACATAGGATAAGTTAAGCACAAAATCTACACAGATCGAAAATAAGAACATAATCACACAAAAGCATGAAACAGGAGAAACCCCAGGAACAACTAGGATATGGTCGCATGAACTAGTAGTCTATGATCACAAGAAAACTGAAAACTACATGCCCAGATCATAGATTTCTGGATTTGCAGAAATAAACACACTACAGGGATCAAAACATGCTCAGGAAGCTAGCAATTCCATTTTGGGAAAACTAGTTAAAAACATAAAAGGGGGAGGATTGCTTCAGTTGAGAGAAAATATGGCTATTTTCACACCCTTTGGAAACTGAAAAAACAAACACTGTTAAGACACTTTAATCTACTTGTTTTAGACACTTTCTACCTGTTCTTAAATAGCTGTGATTGAAGGACTGAATTTAAGTAACTTTAGAAGTGTAAACTACTATGATCGGATGCTTGCTTACACTGAATATTGGCATGCATTAACATGAGCACTAAAAATTGAAATTAACAGGAAAAAGGACAAACACAATCAGGCTAAAAACATTCACACTAGAAGGCACTCACACAAGTAGCAACAAACAAAAAGAATCTATAAAAATGATTACATATTTACAGTTCAGAACTAAAAGGAGAAATTTGTGACTGTTAGATCAAATTACTGGGACCTTCTCTGCAAAATTACTCTGCACTTATTTACAGTTCAAAACTGAATACTTGTTTGCATTAATAGATAATTTACTCAAAATATTGAGTGCAGGTGCCTACAATCAAACCAAATGCAATGAAATCCAGGATCAAAGGACATGTGATGTACCTCAATGAAGATGAAGTTGATTTCCTTAACATATGGCTTTCTAGTAGCAGAAAACAATCCTGAAAACAAAAAAAGTTATCAAAAACATGCTTTCTTTAACTAGAGTCTTGACAAATAACAGAGTGGATCATACTCTTTTACTGAGCTACTTCAGGTGGTTCATACCGCTTTTAAACGGACCCGCACCAAGATGTTATTGGATCCACACCCCAACTCTTTTCAACCCACACAGGCAAAGCAGCGAGAAAGGAGAAAAAGAACCCAGGCAATACTTTCCCATCTCTAATCTACTAACCACACACAATTAAAATGAAAATGACAAAAAACACTAAAATTACACTATAAAATCAACTAAAATTACACTAAGATTTACACTTTAAATACCGCTGTAAATCCAGTTTGAATCCACTGTAAAATCTACTACACTAAGAAAAACACTGAAAATACGGTAGGAATTACAGTGTAAATCCAGTAGGAATTACAGTGTAAATCCAGTAGGAATTACAGTATAAATCTACCTAGAATTACACTGTAATTCTACCTAGATTTACAATGTAAAATCGACCTGGAATTACATTGTAAATATAGTAGGAATTACAGTGTAAATCCAGTAGGAATTACAGTGTAAATACCTAGATTTACACTGTAAAATCGACCTAGAATTATAGTGTAAATATAGTAGGAATTACAGTGTAAATCCACTTAGAATTTCACTGTAAATCTACCTAGAATTACACAGTAAGAATTGCAGTTTTGAACAAGCCAACAAAAATGAACACTAACCAACAGTAAGGAAGTGCTAAAATTACTGTGTAAACTACTCTGTAAATTAGTGTGTGAACCCGCTAAGAATTACTATGTAAGACCAATTAACATACAGTGTAATTCCACTGCGCATTACAGAGCAAAATCAACAAATAATTACACTACAACCCATCAGGGACTACAGTCAAAAAACTGGAAGAGGACATGACCAGAAATAAATCCACTTCATCATAGCAGCACATGCCCTGAGCGGGTACACACCCCATCTTTATCAGAGCCAGACTAGAAAAAAGCAGCTAAAAAGCATAGCCTAAGACTTTCTCGAAATCATGATCATCCATTTGACATTCCTGCAGTTAACAGATGAAACAAATGAATGAACTAGAAAACCGGAACAAATAAGCTACCAAACAAGAAATAAAAGAAAATAAAAGAAATAAAAAATCAAATTAGAAATATAACCTCCGAATCTTGAAAAGGATCATCCTCAGCAAAATCACTGGGGACAAAAGGATCCCCATCTGAATCATCACAATCTTGAACACAAGCAGCAGAAGTGCCCTTACCAAAAGCCTTCATGAGTCTCCCCATACTTTAATCTATAACCTAAATATGTACAAACACAAAGAAAAGGACAAAATGTCTGAGATGAAATGGCAAAAGGGATAAAACATAACAAAAATATAAAGAAGAAATGCATTGATAGCATTTACAGTCTACATCTCTTTTATTTCACTACATAACCCACTAAGAATTACAGTGAAGAAATCCCATGCGAATTACAGTGGAAACCAACTGAGAATTACATTGTAAATACACTGTAATCACCCACTAAGAAAATATACTGGAATTCCGATGAAGATTACAGTGTACATCCGAATATAATTATAGTCTAAATCCTCAAGAAAATACACTGGAATCAGACGCATCACAAGAACATACAAACTAGCGGTGCATCACAAGAACAGTCACAATTCCTCTGCTACTCAATTTAAGTGTAAATTACACTGAATTTACACAGTAAAACCAGCTATGAATTACACTGTAAATTTGCTGACAAATACACTGTAAATCCAAAACGCAATTCCACTATAAAAATTCAAGTGAATTACACTGTAATTCCACTAGCGAATACAGTGCAAATCCATGGCAATTACACTGTAAATCAGCTATCAAATTACACTGTACATCACTGACAAATACACTGTAATTCCACTAACAAATACAGTGCAGCCCCACTGACAAAAATACACTGCAATTAGGACATATACACTATTATTGCACTAGCAAATACAGTGCAAATACACTGAAATTACACTGTAAAATAACCGGGGATTACACTACAAATTTCTTTGGATTTACAATACAAATATACTACCTATCCACAAGAAAATTACACTGGAAATCCAGTACGGATTACAGTGAAAATCAATGAAAATCCAGTATGAATTACACTAAAAATCACTCTAAAAAACAATGGGGATTGCACTGTAAATCCAAAATAGAAATTACAGAGTGAACCACATACCCACTAAACGATACCAGTGAAGAGAAATGGTCTAGGGATTAAAGGCCAGGGAACAGAATACATCCGTTCGAATTGACTGAATACATCAGAGTACTACAACTAAGCAAGCCAGCCTCACATGAACAACTCGGACTCCAACATCCAATCAATTATAGATCAGCACATCGAACTGACACACATCCCAGCTACGGCAGCTACCGCGCTTAGCAGAACAATCAAACGCATCCCAGAAACGGTGCAACCTAAACAAATCTACACGGAAAAAAGCTGCGGGGGATGGATACAATCATCAAATCTGACAGACAAAACCAACTCCCTACCTAACAGATCACAAGAACAACAAAAAGGGAGGGGGGAAACTGAATCCGACGAACAAAATCGCCAGCGACGGAAATGGGGACGGATCGGTGCGGGGCCGAGAGATGCCGCAGATCCCGCCGGCAGGAACAGAAGGGAGGCGGAGGAAGCGGGGCAGCACGAGGGAGAGCGCGGACGAGTCACCACCAAAACACTGGATCGAGCGGTGAGGCGGAGCTCCAAATCGCCATGGCTATCTCTCTCTCGCTCGACTCTGTTCGGGGTTGCGTGTTCGGCTGGGAGGAGGAGGGCGACAGTGTCAACTACACAGACACGCGGGTTGCGATGGAAAAAATAACGGGTCAACCACACGGGCCCGATAAGAGAAACAAGACAAATAACGGGTCACACACACGAATCTCCACGCACAGATCGCAGGGCACAAAAAACGGATGAAGGCGAATTGTTTTTATCTGCATGTAAATTAGCAGATCCGTAGTTTTATGTTGACAATTTAACTATCTAAATATCGAGTACATAAAGGTTTCGGTTAAAAATCATCAATTATATCGATCTTTAGAGCATCTTCAACAGCCGCACAAAAATTTGGCGCCTAATAAAAATTATAGCGTGCCACTTTAGCACTTTTAGTGCGCCGGGACCAACATCATTTTTGCAGACACCCAAAAACACGCGCACAAAAAACACACATTGCAAATTGTGAAGCGCGCGTAATCTAGAGCCCAAAATATGCTGCACGCGATAGCGTTTTTCAGCGCGAGCCCACAAACTTTTAGCGCTACAGCATTTTTTGGAGCTGTGCGGCGTCCAAAAAAATAAAATTTTAGTGCGTGGAGCTTTTTTTGGGCGCTTGTTATTGGAGATGCTCTTAGATTTCATCGGAATGTGCCCTAGAGAGAAACATAGAGATAATAGGATGCCAATAACTGACGTACGCCAGCCGGGAAAGCATCCCTAGCGAACGTATGTTCGCTCCTTGGTTAGAGTTTATGAGGTTTGACTTTAAAAAAATATTATATGCACTATATTATGGAATGGAGGTTGTATTTGTTTCCACTAGTTTGTGTCATTCAAGCAAAGTGAAAAGAAAAAAGTATATCGAGTTGCTAATGCCAACTAGATCGAAATTTTATTGCACCTATAGACGAAGTCTTTTTTTATTTGTTTTTCAACACTCATAAAAGTAATTGTTACTTTTGGCATATGCAAGGAGTATATGCTCCTGGGATCCAAACTGAATATCTGCTCGTTGTATTCATTGGTTGAAAATGACCAAAATTTAGGTAAATCCACTTGTACATTTGTGCTAGCTTTGCACTCAAATTTTGCCGACCAACCACATTGCACGCTAATATTTTTGAAGAGAATAGATATTCTTGGTTTGGTTTAGTCATTTTTCTTGATTTCGTTTGGTTTGAGCGCACGCTAATATTTTCCGTACGATTCGCTCTACACAAGCTAAGCCATCTGGGCCAGGTACTTGTACGTTGATGGGCCTTCTACGGGCTTCCATAGAGACCCAAAAATTATTGGAGAAAAATAAATCAACATTGTGGGAATTGAAAAGATGACCCCCTCTCTGCCTCTTCGATGTAACAACCCAACGAGCTATGCATCTTTCACGCCTAATCCCACCTCGCTCTTTACAATAATTTCTACCAGTAAATATATGAGCGGTCCTAGGTATCAACCAACAGACGGTAAAACAAAGGAGAGCAGTCATGTAACATCCCAAATTTTCAATTTGAAATGTTATACATTAGATCATCATGCATAGCATATTTCCTTGCATTTTGGTCGATCCTAGAAATTTCATGCAACTCAAGGACCCTCGGAGAGAGTTGGAGATTTCGTTATTTTCATAATTGAGTTCTCTCAAATTCTGAAAAGAGGATCATTTGATTTTATTTATTTCTTCTTCAATTATTTTCCCAATATCAAAAATATGAGAGAGGGGAATAATATGACTTTCCCAAATTTAGGAAAATTGAAGATTTAATAAATAAATCAAATTTTGGATTTTTCCGGAGTTTATTTGCATTTTATTTGGATTAGGGAAAAATGCGTGTTTTCAAAAATTGCATCTAGGCCCCGTTTAAAGTCCATTTTGTTCGACTCATTTTTAGGAGTCGGGGAAAATTTACTTCGGGATTTTTGGGGTTCGTTTAGATTTTCTTTTCCGCGCGCGAAACTTTAAAAAAAAACTCGCAACGCCCCGCCTGGGCCAAGGCCCGGCCGGCCCAGCCGGCCTCCACCTCGCGCGCGCCCACGCGCAGCCGTGCCGCCGCCGAGTCCTACTCGGACTCTGCCGCCGCCGGCGCCTTTGCTTGCCCCTCCCCCAAGTCTCCTCCCCCCCCTTTATATACCAAGCCCCCCCTCTCCTCCCCACACCGCGCCGTAGCCCCGCAGCAGCAGCAGCAGCGCCGCGCCGCCGCCGCACGCCGCCGCCTGCCGCCCGCCGCCTAGCCCCGCCGCCGGAGCCCCTCGTCGAGGTAGCCGCCGCGCCGCGCCAACCTTTCCCTTGGTTCGGTTTTTTTTAAAACCGTTCCGGTTTTCTTTCGTTCTTTGTTTCGGTTTTTTTCGAAACCCTAGATCGGTTTTTCGTTTGTTTTCGGTTTAGTTGTTTAGCGACCGTTCGTCCTAACGAACGCGATCACCGGTTATTCTTGGTTAACGAACATCCGTTCGTTTACCCGTTCGTCGTTTTCTTTTCGTCGATTTATTGCGCGATTTTCTGATCACGATTTCAGATCCGAACTTCGTTCTAGTTTATCTTCCCGCTCGTTTATCGGAATCAGGTGATTCAAGCGCCTGGAGTTTCGTTTCGAAACCGCCGTTCCGACTAATCAACTTAAATAAGTTTTTGCTACTGTAAAAATTGACCTAGTTTAACTTGCTAGAACCGAGTTGTTTTCATCCGCCGTTTGTTTTCCGTTGCTTTGTTCGGTTCGTTCTTTCTTTGCAACCGGAGTTCTTAAGTTGAACTTTCTGGTTCGTTCTCTTGTTCGAGTTTACCTGTGCATTAGATGAGTACTTATTGTATGCTTGTTGTTTGTCTGCGATAGATTACCCGGAATGCGCCTCTGTTACTTCGAATCTCTAGGTCTCGCGGATCATCAGCAAGGCAAGTAACACTTTGATCATACCTTACTACAACCCAGTTTTATTGCATTAGATCAATCCTCACACATTGCATGATTAGGATCTAATTAAATTGTGGGATGGGAAGTAGATGAGGTAGTACCTATTATCTGTTTATTATAAAACCTTTGGGAGTTACTTCTACGTTTGCTTATTATGCCATGCTATGCTAGTAGACGTGGATTGGGTGAGTGATATCCATGACAGATATGAGATTGATAATTTTAAGGGTTTATCTAAGGTGGCAACTTAAACACACATCTGGGTGGATTGACGCACCTGGTTTCTATCAGGACTTGCCTGTTTTTCTTTTGGACCGCCACCCAGGCTCAAAGGGATCATAAGATCTTTCATGCTAGAAACTTCCGTGTGCAGCCACAAGCCATTATGGACTCTGGCATAGTTGATTAAGTGGTGCGAACTCTTACAGGGTAGACTAGCATATGTAGGGGAAAGTAGGTGTACCGGTCTATCTATCGTAAGGTGCTAGCGCTTCTGAAAGACTGTGTCTCAGTCATCCGTTTCTCAAACACCATGTAGTGCGAGAAATCCAACGGAGGCGATCGAGTCTTGTGGGGAAAAGTGCGCAAACCTCTGCAGAGTGTAATAAACTAATCATGATTAGCCGTGTCCCCGGTTATGGACATCTTGAGTATCTAGTACTTGAATATCATGTGAATCTTATCATGTTACCTCTAATTATTGTTGGGTTATAATTGTTCACCTAATTGGGATCGGAATGCTGTCAACCATTCTCGATGTTCAACTACCATGATAGTCAAATAAATTTATTCCTTTGCAGTAGGGAAAAACTGGTTTTACGCAAAACAGTAACCATAGAGCTTTCCACCAGCCAAATATGCATATAGTATAGTTGTTGCATTCCATTACTCTCTATGTGTTACATTGCCAGCATATTCCATGTGTTGACCCGTTTTCGGGCTGCAACTTTCATGTTACAGATTTTTCAGACGATGAGTAAGGTGCTGTTAGGTCATGGTTCTATACTCAGTGATGCCGTTGGAGTTGATGGACCCATTTATCTTCCGAGTCTTTCGCTGTTATCGATATTAGATGGCCTTAAGCCATATTTATTGTAATAAGTTCTCTTTGAGACATCGATGTAATAAGTGTGTGATTTGCTACTCTGTTATAAATCCTTCGAAGTACTGTGTGGTGTCGGCATTACTGATCCAGGGATGACACCGGAGCACAGAGACTTGATCCATTCGGGTCGGGTCGCTACAGAGATGGTATCACAGCACACTGAAAGTGCGTTATATCGACTAGAGGGGGGTGAATAGGCGATTTTTATGAAAGTCTTCAAAACGTGGAAGTTATGAAGACAAACAGAGTAGACAAGCCTATCACTATGCAGCAGAAGTTAGATTACACAAGGAAAGCCATAGTCAAGTATACAATATAGTGAAAGCACAGTGACAAATAGCTTCAGTGTAATACGGATCAGGTAGGATGAAGTTATGAAGCCAAACAAATCATACAGTCAAGTTGTGAAGACAGAAGATAAAGCAAGCATGCAATGGCTTCACAATGTGTACTGGTAAGTAAAGGGAGGTGAAGATGAAACCAGTGACACGCTGAAGACAATGATATGTTGGACCAGTTCCAGTTGCTGTGACAACTGTACGTCTGGTTGGAGCGGCTAGGTATTTAAACCAAAGGACACACAGTCCCGGACACCCAGTCCTGAACACGCAGCTCAGGACACCCAGTCCTCACCGTTTTCTCCTTGAGCTAAGGTCACACAGACCTCGCCCAATCACTCTGGTAAGTCTTCAAGGTAGACTCCCAAACCTTCACAGACTTCGTTCACCGGCAATCCACAATTTCTCTTGGATGCTCAGAACGCGACGCCTAACCGTCTGGAGGATGCACAGTCCTCAAGTGTAATAAGTCTTCAGATCACTCAGACAAGAAGACTTAAGTGATGCCCAATTACTCTGGCTCTGGGTGGTTAGGGCTTTTCTCCTCGCTAGGGATTTTCTCTCAAAGGCTTCGAGGTGGGTTGCTCTCAAACGACAAAAGCCGTGCACTGAAATCTGAGCAGCCAACCGTTTATGGTTGTAGGGGTGGACTATTTATAGCCACTTGGCAACCCGACCTGATTTGTCCGAAATGACCCTGGGTCACTAAGGAACTGACACGTGTATCAACGGTCGAATTTTGAACTCACACGGCAACTTTACTTGGGCTACAAGTAAAGCTGACTTGTCTGACTCTGGACAAGATTTTCTCTCATTGTCTTCACTCGAAGACATAGGATTTGAATTAGGCATCACTTCAGTCATCCTGACTGGTTCTCTTGGACCCCACTTAACAGTACGGTGGTTCCTATGACACAACATGAATGAAGTAAAACTACGAAGGATCTAAGTCTTCGAGTTCCATAGGCTTCAATGGGAGTCTTCACATGTCATTGTCTTCAACATGAATGTCTTCATAAACCACCATTGTCTTCAATGTCTTCGTACATTTTTAGGGGTCATCTCTGGTAGCTAAACCGAATCAATGAGGGACTTCTACTGTGTTATCCTGCAATTCTCACAAACACATTAGTCCCTCAACTAGGTTTGTCGTCAATACTCCAAAACCAACTAGGGGTGGCACTAGATGCACTTACAATCTCCCCCTTTTTGGTGATTGATGACAAACTAGTTGAAGTTTTTAACGGGGAATATAATTTGTGAAATTGTAAAGGAATTGTCTTCATAAGCTGCAAGGGCTCCCCCTGAAGATGTGCATATAAGTGCTTTGCTTCTGGAACGCAAATGCACATAGCAAGTTGTACTTGTGGGAATCCACTTCAACTTATGATGACAATCCACCATACATGTAAAGGTATATGAAGAGAATGACATGCATAATGAAAAATGGACGTCTGCGAAATGATATAAGTGCGGAATTTATCGTCGTACATGCGGAATTTATCTTCGCAAAAACATAGTGGCAAACAAGTAGCAGACGACCATCAAGTTTAAGTGTTACAACTCAAAGAACCAAATGTAGCAAAATGAGAGTTGTAAGCACGAAGCAAAATGCAAAAATATAAAGCACCCGCCCATATTATTGACCCGCTTGAAGACTATAAACATCATATGCTTCTCCCCCTTTTGTCAGTGATGACCAAAAAGGTTTGAAGACATAGAGTTTTCTATGCGTTCCCAGGCACAGCAGGGTCGGTGGAGGCGTTTGGTGGTGCAGACGAGCTTGGTGCAGGGTCGACGCGTGCTGAAGAAGGCGGTGATGATGTAGCATCGTCTTCTTCCCCAATGATTCTTCCAGTCACTGTGGCAGCAGAGGAGGAGAACTCTGAATCTTCAAGCGACTGAGTCCCGCGCAGCACAGCTCTTCTGGGGGGTGTGGAGTCAAACTTGAATCTCTCTCTGAAGCCATCCTCTTGAAGTTCAGCTTCAGTGCACATCATGGTGAGGCCTTTCCAAGTGCGGCGACAGGTTTCATGTGCGACAAAAGCATTTTTGGTGGCCAGATTTCTGATGCGATTGACGTCTTGCATGATACTGCGCATCTGCCTTTTGAGCCAGTCGTGATGCCTATCTTGCTTTTGGTGTAGAGCCACAAGAAGTTCATGGTCATTGAGTGTACGAGCGCGTTTCTTGGGTCTCTGTGCAGCTGTGCTGTCAGTGGCTTCAGTTGATGCAGGGGCACGTGTGGTGCCAGCCATTGGATACACTCTTGAGATGGCTTCAACACCTTCATCATTCTGAGTGAAGCTCTGGTGTTCTGGATTCTGAAGACTTAATGGCTGCTTGGCAGGCTCAGGATATATTGCTTCAGCAGAGGTGTCCACATCAGGTAAGAAGATTCTTTGGTTGCGGGCAGAGGGCTGATAGGAGATAGCAGAGTGGAGCTTGATTAGCCTCATAACCCATGGAGCATAAATCTTCAAACCAAAGAGATCTGAGCCAGACGCTGCAAGTTGGCGTATAAAGAGATCCTGGGCGTTGAAGCATTTGCCATGCAGGATACAGAAGATGAGAGTCTTCATGGCACCTTCAACCTTAGCATATGGAGAGTGCCCCTTAATGGGCCATAGAGTCCGCCTGACGATGTGATAGATAGTTCTGGGCAGGTACTCTAAGTCTTCAACGAAGAACTCAGTTGGATAAGGTGCATCCAGAGGCAATGGCTTCATCATTGAGAGCATCTGACTCATATTGGGCTCAGGTCGCTGGAATATGCTCTCAATATGTAACGCCCCGAGACCGATGTGCCAGGTGTCGTGCAGTTATTCGATGTTGTCGCGTCATCATGTGCATTGCATCATGTCATCATGCCATCATATCATTATTTGTTGCAACTCAGCTAAATAATTTGTGTGGGTCTTCGATCCATTTAAATCGAGGGAAGAGTGACTTCTCTTTACAACATATCCTCCCGATATTAGTGGGGCTATTATAAAATATTCCATTCTTTCGGAATTAACCTAAACACACTGGAAAAATCCCCACTCCCTTTCTACTTCAAGTTTGGTCCCCAAACTTTGCCAACATTTCTTTTCCCATTTATCGAGGCTCCTCCTAAATTCTCAACATTTTTGGACTCTTCTAAATCCTAGTCCTTGTTCAAACCTTTTTAATTAAATTCAAATGACTTTGAATTTAATTCTTGCAATCTTGCCCACTTCATTTTTCTCAGAACAAGTGCATTTTTGTGAGTCCGGGAAAATTATTCGCGTGTCCACCTTCTTCCCCTAACCTCCTCTTTCTTTTCTTTCTCTTTAATCGTTTTTCTGCAAAGAAAATAAGAGAAGGGAGGAGAGAGGAGCCTAGCCAGCCCAGCCAGCCTCCAGCCGGCCCACCCCAGCGCTGGCCTCTAAGGCCCAGCCGGCCCACCTAAACCTAACCCTAGCCCGATTACCCTGTCTCCCTCTCGATCCCTCCTGCTCGTTCCCACCGCCGCCAGAGGCGCATCGCACCAGGGGGGTCGATCCCATCTCTCCCTCGCAGCCACTGCATCTCCCTCGATCCCACTCACCCTCTCCCCTCGAACCTCTTCCCCGATCCCATATTCCCTCGCTGCTAGCCTCCCTGTTCCATCCTCCCGATCCGCTTCCCCATGTCGACGCCGCGCCGCCGCTGGACTTCGCTTCGTCCGCGCCTCCCCAAGCCATGCCCGTCGCCCGACATGGCCCGTGAGGCCATCAGCATCGACATCTCCCCGCGCCTCATCTCGCCCCGACTCCGTTCGGCTTCATCGCCGGGGCCGTCGCCGCGGCCCTACTGGACTTCGACGACCCGGAGCACGGCGCCTCCGCCCTGCTGCTCCGTTTTGGCCTCCCCCGAACCTGTCCTGCAGCCTTCGCGCCGTGCTCCCGAGCCCCCTCGTCCAGGAGCTCCACGAGGAGAGGAGCAACGACGCCGGAGCGTCGGCTTCGCCTGCTGCTTCTCTGGATGTCGGGCCTCAGCGAGCTCCTCCATCCCCTCCTTCACCAGTTCCCCTGCCGGGCTCCTCTTCCTTTGCGCCGTCTTCGTCGGCCATCAGGGGCTCGACCTCGAGCCTCTCCCCGCGCGTCCATGGCACCACCGGCCTCCGTGGTGTGCCTGTGTCCTGCCCTCCTCTTTGTCCTGCTCATTCTGGTCGGGGGCCGTGGACCTGCGTTGCCGCTAGCCTCTGCTGCGTGCATCCCATCTCCCATGTCGCATCCCAGAAACATTTTCGTGTTCGAGCCCACCGCTGCACCTTTGCACCACAACATTGCTCGCGGCACACCAAGTACCTGGTTCGTCTTTTCGTCTACCGCCTTCAAGTGGACGAATACCGTGGATGTGTGCCGATGTCACTTGGAATCGTCGAGCCCATCAAGACACATACCTGGATCGTCAAGTACCGTCTCCCGGATTCGCCAAGTTCCATTACCGTCGACCCTCAAGACCGACAAGTACCACGACCAAGTACCATGACGACCATCGAGACCGCCAAGTTATTCTACCGATGAACGCTTTGGACGTCAAGTACCCCTTCGAGATGACGAGATCGGCAAGTTCGAGGACCCCAAGTACCCCCTTCGAAACGTGTACCACTACCGTCGCAAGTACCACTCCGAACCATGTACGACGACCGTCGCCGAAGACCCGTGTTACGTGAACGTGAACGACTACCATCGCGAGTACCTCTACGTCGTCATGTACCCCTACTTCCCACGACGACCCCGTGAACAACTACTTCCCCGTCGACACGTGTACCCCTACCGCCGAACTCGATCTGTCTCGATGATGCTCGCTTCAAAGGTATAACCGCCGGAACGATGCCCGTGAACGAATGCATGTATGATGTATGAAATGCTCGTGTTTGCTCCGTGTCGGAGTTGTTCGGTGCACGTTGCCCCTCTTTTGCCTTGCCACCATCTTGTGGGAACCCGGTATCCGGGATCACCCCACCTCCTATCGCGTGTCACGCTCCCGTCGCTTCTTCTTTTGCACCGGGATCTCAATCGAGTTACCGGTACCGATATGTTGCCGTGGCATCATTTTCGGATTCGTTGCCGTGGCACCCCTTTCTTTCCACCATGGTGACAAATGCTTCATAATGTGCTCTTATCAACATTTTCTTAAAAACTTGCATAAACTTGTTCATGTCATCCGCATCATGATAACAACAATTAAAATGTTTAATATGTTGTTTGCATTAATTTGCTCCTAGGCCATGCTAAATGCTTTAATTCATACCTAATTAACCGTAACTCGGATTTTATTAATTTATATATGTAAATGGGGTAGAAATATGCCTAGTTAACATGGTGACCTTTATTTGCATGTTAAACAACTCTAAAATTGTGTTTAGGGTAGAGCAGGACCAAACCTAATATTTGCACACGAGGATTTTTTCGGAATTGTTGTTCGTTGCTTCCGGCCTCATTTAAACTTGCCTAGATTAGATAGTTTCATCATGTTTCACCTCTTGCCATGTTAATCAACATTTAATTTTGTTGGGGTACATAACCGAGAGAGAACTAAATAATTGATGTGGTGTTTTGTCAATATGCATCCCGATGCATATTGAGCTCCACTTAATTTGTAGTCTTGTTTGTGCCCTTTGCCATGCCATGCATACTTAAACCGGACATGCATCATACTCGATTGTGCATCATGCCATGTTGATGTGTTGGTTGTTTACTATGTTGTGTGCTTCTTTTCCGGTGATTGCTTCTTCGGGTTGGTTCCGATAACGTCGAGTTTGTGAGGAATCGTTCGACTACGTCCGTTTGTCTTCTTCATGGACTCGTTCTTCTTCCTTGCGGGATTTCAGGCAAGATGATCATACCCTCGAAATCACTACTATCTTTGCTATGCTAGTTTGCTCGCTCTTTTGCTATGCCATTGCTACGATGCCTACCACTTGCTTGTCAGCCTCCCAAATTGCCATGTTCAGCCTCTAACCCACCAATGTCCTAGCAAACCGTTGATTGGCTATGTTACCGCTTCGCTCAGCCCCTCTTATAGCGTTGTTAGTTGCAGGTGAAGATTGAAGTTCATTCCTTGTTGGAACATGGAGATGTTGTTCCTTGTTGGAACATCTATTTACTTGTTGGGATATCACTATATATCTTATTTAATTAATGCATCTATATACTTGGTAAAGGGTGGAAGGCTCGGCCTTATGCCTGGTGTTTTGTTCCACTCTTGCCGCCCTAGTTTCCGTCATATCGGTGTTATGTTCTCGGATTTTGCGTCCCTTACGCGGTTGGGCTATAATGGGAACCCCTTGGCAGTTCGCCTTTAGTAAAGCTTCTCCAGCAATGCCCAACATTGGTTTTACCATTTGCCACCTAGCCTTTTCTTTCCCTTGGGTTCTGCAGACTCAAGGGTCATCTTTATTTTAACCCCCCCCCCGGGCCAGTGCTCCTCTAAGTGTTGGTCCGAAACGGGCAGCCTGCGGGGCCACCTCGGGGAAACTCGAGGGCTGGTTTTACTCGTAGCTTGACCTATCTGAGTGTGCCCTGAGAAAGAGATATGTGCAGCTCCTATCGGGATTTGTCGGCACATTCGGGCGGTGTTGCTGGTTTAGTTTTACCCTGTCGAAATGTCTTGTTGTACTGGGATACCGAGTCTGATCGGAATGTCTCGGGTGGAGGTCTATTCCTTCGTTGACCGTGAGAGCTTGTGATGGGCTAAGTTGGGACACCCCTGCAGGGATTTGATCTTTCGAAAGCCGTGCCCGCGGTTATGGGCAGATGGGAATTTGTTAACGTCCGGTTGTAGAAAACCTGAAGTTGACCTTAATTAAAATGAATCAACCGTGTGTGTAACCGTGATGGTCTCTTTCCGGCGGAGTCCGGAAAGTGAACACGGTTGTTGGAGTTATGCTTGACGTAGGTAGTTCAGGATCACTTCTTGATCATACTTTTATCGACCGTGCTTTGCCTTCTCTTCTCGCTCTCATTTGCGAATAGGTTAGCCACCATATATGCTATTCGCTTGCTGCAGCTCCACCTCATACCTTTACCTTACCCATAAGCTTAAATAGTCTTGATCGCGAGGGTGCGAGATTGCTGAGTCCCCGTGGCTCACAGATACTTCCAAAACCAGCTTGCAGGTGCCAATGAGACCGTGCAAATGACGCAACCAAGCTCGGGAGGAGCTCGATGAAGATCTTGTCCTTTGTGTTGTTTCGTGCTAGTTGATCAGTAGTGGAGCCCAGTTGGGGTCGATCGGGGACCTTTGTCGCATTTGGGGTTCTTTTATTTTGGCTCCGTAGTCGGGCCATGAGTGTAATTGGTTGATGTAATGCTTTATTTATGTAATTGTGTGAAGTGGCGAGTGTAAGCCAACTATGTATCTCTTATTCCTTATTATATTACATGGGTTGTGTGAAGATTGCCTCACTTGCGACATATGCCTTCAATGCGATTATGCCTCTAAGTCGTGCCTCGACACGTGGGAGATATAGTCGCATCGAGGGTGTTACACAATAGCTTCAGCATGGAGTTGGCAGCCTTCTTCGAAGAGTTCGCCAGGAGTGGGTAGGCCAGTAAGCTCAATGATATCGAACGCATTGGCTTCATGATGGACATTGCCGGTCATCCACTCCAGGACCCAAGTCTTCGGATCTCTGTTGTAGCCTTTGATATGTAATGTGGCATAGAACTGGAGCAGAAGCTCTTCATTCCAGTGCTCTTCATCTGTGATAAACGGCAGCAGACCAACTTGCTTGAAGCAGTCCAGTGCTTCTTCCAGACCAGGTAGACCAGCAATAGCTTCAACCTCAAGGTGTTGGTGAGGAAAGATACGGCCTTGGTTGTAGAGGACGCAGGAATAGTAGCTGCGCTGTGGGTAGCTCCAGAACCTATCTGATACAATCCGTTCCCTTGAATAAGGGTTCTTGGAGCTGTTGAAGAAGGTGTTGTCTTCCCTGAAGCTATTGACATTAAAGGAGCCAGGAGCTGATGCAGGACCTGGGAACATTGGCAGTCGTGGGATTGGCTTCTGGACCTGGGGCCTGTGCGCAACATGATAGTTGTACCGTGGACCGGCAGCAGACGCAGGCACAGAAGGTTCAGACGCAGTAGCTTCAGTGTCTCTTGAAGCTGTTGGTTGGTCGGGCTCCACAAATGCTTCAGTGTTGGGTGTGGCAGCCGCAATGTTGTCAGCCTCAACACGTGTAGTGAGAGGGACGGATTCAGGTACGTTCTCCTTGAGAACTTCTTCTTGTTGGTTCGGGGGAGATGGAGCCTGTGGTTCTTCTTCATGTTCTTCGGCTGATGCAGCCGGAATGTCTTCAGCAGCCTGAGCCCTTGGCCCTTTGCGAAGCCTTCGGAATGTAGGCGACGCCAGTGGAGTTGCAGTGGGCTGGGGCTCAGTCTCTTCCTCCTGTGGGCGATCTGCCCACGATGCATCTTGGGTGATTGGCGTCAAGGGACGACCAATGTTGATCATTTCGCTTGTTTCAAGCTGAGGAAGGACTACATCACCTTGCATATTGTCTTGGAGACCAATGTCTTCAGCAGCGTTGGGGTCGGCTGCTGGAATGTCTTCAGCGTGCGGAGCCTCTGTGAAAGCAGGCTATGCACGGTCAGCTGATGATCTTTGTCAGGATAGTGGACGGAGAGGGGTTTGACTATCAGGGGCTCTGTGGGAGCAGCCCGAGATTTCTTGGTCTTGCGCTTCTTGATGGTGGGGTCAGAAGGAGAGGCTTCAGGGTGTTTCCTCTTCCTTGCTTCAGCTTCGGCTGTCCGTGTCTTCTTGAGCTCTGAAGCGGTTGAGCGGTGCTTTGGCTTCGAGCCAGTCTTGGCAGTGGGGAAGACAATCGGAACAGCTTCTTGCCTTGGTGCCTCTTGTTCAGCCACGGCGGGCTTCTTCTTTTTCTTCGCGGCCATCCTGGGGTCGATGCCAGGACGCCCAAGTGCCTTTCGCTTCTCGGCCTCATTGTAGGCCTGCACACAGAGATAAGCCAAATTCTTCATTCGCTCACGCGAACCCTGAGCTTCTGCACGTTCCTTCATAAAGTTTTCCTTCAACTCGTGCAGCATGACTTTGAAGTCCTTGACTTCTTGGACGCTGAGCTTGGCCATATTCTGCTTGAACTGAGCCTTTTCAAAATCAATCTTTTGCTTCAGTTCAACAATGCCCTGGGCAATTGCAAGTTCTGAAGCAATAGCGCCTTGGAAGGCGACGCTGAGGCCAATGGGCAGCTGCAGATCATCGAAGCTGATATTGGGTGTATCAAACCACTCATCAATGAAGTTGTGGATGATTGCTGCATCAAACAGAGGCAGATTGTTGAAGATTTCAGCCTCCTCCTTGCTCTTGATGAGCTGCTCAAGAGCGTCATCGGCAAGATCTTCGTCACTTGACAGATCAATGGCCTTGCAGCGCAGAATGTCTGCGGCAATAAGCTCTTTGCCAGTGTGTGGCTGAGGCTTCTTGGCTTCTTGGGGCTTGGAGACTCGTGATAAGTCTTCAGACTGCACACTTGCTTCAGGAGGTGCAGTGGCCAATGGCTTCGCTCTGGAGATTTTGGGAGAAGCGGCTAGCTTTGAAGCTTTTGGCTTCTTCTTCGTCTGCTTCGGCTCTGGTGCAGCAGGAGCGTCATCAGACTCAGTGTCTGTTGGAGGGTCGTTCACAGCAGTCCCTTGGACTAGAATGCGAGTGATGAGGCCTTCGAGATTGGCATACGGCCCGATGATATTGGGATTTGCGTCGCGTGTGCCATCCTCCCTTAGTTTAGAGGGACCAGGGTTGAAGTCCAACCCCAACTCCTTCTTGTTTTGCTTCGCAGAGTTCTGAGCAAATTGGAAGTTGCGCTTGAACAGATTGTCATCGCGACACCAGAGGAGTGATGACGGATGTGCTTCAGCTGGCTGTGGTCCTCTGACCATGCATGGAAAGAATCCTTGAGCAATGGCTTCGTCTCTGGACCGGGGTACGAGGTTTTTGTATACTACGTCTCCCCATGGTCGCTTGATGGCACACTTTTCTGCATATTCCTTGGTGACGAAGCGGTATTGGAACCACTGCTCTGCCCAATATCTTCGAATCCATTGGATTCGTGTCTTGCGCTGACCATAGCTCTCTTCAGGATCAGTTTGGTACATTTCTGCCAAGTCATCAGGCAGATCTTTAGACGTTTCACCACGTCTCTGTCTGCCTCCCTTCCTTGCTGGTTTTTCTGCTGCCATGAAGCTTAACTTGGAAGGCTTCAAGAGATTCAAAGTCTTCAAAGGCTTCCTTTTGCTTGACCAATAGGAACTCGCTTCGGGAGAATTGATGTGACGCTGTAAGAACTCTGCAAATGAATGCAGACTATGAGAACCAAAAGATTCTCCCATGGACATGTACCTGTGACAGCATTAAGGTGCGAGGGAAGGGGAAGAGGTCATATGCATTCTCAGAAGATTTTGAAGACAAATCAGTTTAGAAGATATTGACCTCATCATGCGAAGACTTTCACTTTATAGAAAATAAGTTGGTTCCAGATTTGTACGAACCCATAGATCAGTACAAGTGAGGAATCTAACTACTTCATGAAGAACAAGTGAATATACTAGGCAAGTTATGAGATGCAGATGAGAGAGATGAAACTTGTGTGAATAGAAACTTCTTATGGCAGAAAGTGATGGAGCTATAGGATCAAAAGAGGCTGTAAAAAGACGTTTTATTTACCAGACTTGGAACTGCTAGACGAAGAGAGAGTTGAGGCCGAGCAGTTCGATCCTCCGTGCCCTAACTTGGCGACGGAAGACACCTACGGCGACGGCGGAGAGACCGATGTCCGCAGTCGGCGTGAAAACGGCGTTGGAGAGGTTGCGGCAGTGAAGCACTTCGTCGCCGGCGTCGTTGAGAGCTAGCGGTGGCGCTAGGGTTCGTGCGAGGGTGGAAGAAGAGATAATGACCGCAGTGAATCGTGTATTTATAGGGATAGGGGCGGCACTGCGCTATTACTCAGGTGCCCCTGGCGATTCGCATCTGATCAGTACGTGGCCAGCATGCGGTATTGTGGGGGCAGTTCCAGACCCCACGCACGCCTTGTTTGTCGGGTATCGTTCCTACTTCTCCGGATTTCTTGTTGATGTAATGACATTGAAAACGGTTTTAAAGTTTGTCTCTGTGTCTTCTGCTGACAAGGATGCAGTGAAAACATTCGACAGTTTCAATAGAATGCATACGACTTGGAGAGATAGAGTTTGAGGTAGGAAGCATGGAGAGGTTAGGGTCCGATCACATTCACTTAGTTCAAAAGATTCAAACAAGAAGACATAGCTATAAGTGAATGCTGTAGAGGACAGAACACCAGTACTGAAGGAAATATGCCCTAGAGGCAATAATAAAGTTATTATTTATTTCCTTATATCATGATAAATGTTTATTATTCATGCTAGAATTGTATTAACCGGAAACATAATACATGTGTGAATACATAGACCAACAGAGTGTCACTAGTATGCCTCTACTTGACTAGCTCGTTAATCAAAGATGGTTATGTTTCCTAACCATGAACAAAGAGTTGTTATTTGATTAACGAGGTCACATCATTAGTTGAATGATCTGATTGACATGACCCATTCCATTAGCTTAGCACACGATCGTTTAGTATGTTGCTATTGCTTTCTTCATGACTTATACATGTTCCTATAACTATGAGATTATGCAACTCCCGTTTACCGGAGGAACACTTTGGGTACTACCAAACGTCACAACGTAACTGGGTGATTATAAAGGAGTACTACAGGTGTCTCCAATGGTAGATGTTGGGTTGGCGTATTTCGAGATTAGGGTTTGTCACTCCGATTGTCGGAGAGGTATCTCTGGGCCCTCTCGGTAATGCACATCACATAAGCCTTGCAAGCACTGCAACTAATATGTTAGTTGTGAGATGATGTATTACGGAACGAGTAAAGAGACTTGCCGGTAACGAGATTGAACTAGGTATTGGATACCGACGATCGAATCTCGGGCAAGTAACATACCGATGACAAAGGGAACAACGTATGTTGTTATGCGGTCTGACCGATAAAGATCTTCGTAGAATATGTAGGAGCCAATATGGGCATCCAGGTCCCGCTATTGGTTATTGACCGGAGACGTGTCTCGGTCATGTCTACATTGTTCTCGAACCGTAGGGTCCGCACGCTTAACGTTACGATGACAATTATTATGAGTTTATGCATTTTGATGTACCGAAGGTTGTTCGGAGTCCCGGATGAGATCACGGACATGACGAGGAGTCTCGAAATGGTCGAGACGTAAAGATTGATATATTGGAAGCCTATGTTTGGACATAGGAAGTGTTCCGGGTGAAATCGGGATTTTACCGGAATACCGGGAGGGTTACCGGAACCCCCCGGGAGGCTAATGGGCCTATTGGGCCTTAGTGGAAAAGAGAGAAGAGGCAGCCCACAGCCTAGCCAGCGCCCCCCCCTTCCCCAAGTCCTAGTAGGACTAGGAAAGGTGGGCCGGCCCCCTCTCTCTCCTTTCCCCCCAAGAGTCCTAGTTGGAATAGGATTGGAGGGGAGGAGTCCTACTCCCGGTGGGAGTAGGACTCCCCCTGCGCCTCCTCTCTCTTGGCCGGCCAGCCCCCCTCCTCCAACCTATATATACGGGGGCAGGGGACACCCCATGGAGACACAAGTTGATCCTTGAGATCGTTCCTTAGCCGTGTGCGGTGCCCCCTGCCACCAAATTCCACCTCGATCATACCGTTACAGTGCTTAGGCGAAGCCCTGCGTCGGTAGTACATCAAGATCGTCACCACGCCGTCGTGCTGACGGAACTCTTCCTCGACGCTTTGCTGGATCGGAGCCCGAGGAACGTCATCGAGCTGAACGTGCTAAGAACTCGGAGGTGCCGGAGTAACGGTGCTTGGATCGGTCGGATCGGGAAGAAGACATACGACTACTTCCTCTACGTTGTGTGATCGCTTCCGCAGTCGGTCTGCGTTGGTACGTAGACAACACTCTCCCCTCTCGTTGCTGTGCATCACCATGATCTTGCGTGTGCGTAGGAATTTTTTTTGAAATTACTGCGTTCCCCAACAGTGGCATCCGAGCCTAGGTTTTATGGTTTGATGTTATATGCACGAGTAGAACACAAGTGAGTTGTGGGCGATACAAGTCATACTGCCTACCAGCATGTCATACTTTGGTTCGGCGGTATTGTTGGTTGAGACGATCCGGACCAACCTTACGCGTACTCTTACGCGAGACCGGTTCCCTCGACGTGCTTTGCACATAGATGGCTTGCGGAAGACTGTGTCTCCAACTTTAGTTGAACCAAGTGTGACTACGCCCGGTCCTTGAGAAGGTTAAAACGGAGTCTATTTGACGAACTATCGTTGTGGTTTTGATGCGTAGGTGAGATGAGTTCTTACTTAAGCCTGTAGCAGCCACGTAAAACTTGCAACAACAAAGTAGAGGACGTCTAACTTGTTTTTGCAGGGTATGTTGTGATGTGATATGGTCAAGGCATCATGCTGATTTTATTGTATGAAATGATCATGTTTTGTAACTAAGTTATCGGCAACTGGCAGGAGCCATATGGTTGTCGCTTTATTGTATGCAATGCAATCGCGATGTAATGCTTTACTAGATTACTAAACAGTAGTAATAGTCGTGGAAGCATAAGATTGGCGAGACGACAACGATGCTACGATGGAGATCAAGGTGTCGCACCGGTGACGATGGTGATCATGACGGTGCTTCGGAGATGGAGATCACAAGCACAAGATGATGATGGCCATATCATATCACTTATATTGATTGCATGTGATGTTTATCCTTTTATGCATCTTATCTTGCTTTGATTGACGGTAGCATTATAAGATGATCTCTCACTAAACTATCAAGAAGTGTTCTCCCTGAGTATGCACCGTTGCCAAAGTTCGTCGTGCCCAGACACCACGTGATGATCGGGTGTGATAAGCTCTACGTCCATCTACAACGGGTGCAAGCCAGTTTTGCACATGCAGAATACTCAGGTTATGCTTGACGAGCCTAGCATATGCAGATATGGCCTCGGAACACAGAGACCGAAAGGTCGAGCGTGAATCATATAGTAGATATGATCAACATGACGATGTTCACCATTGAAAACTACTCCATCTCACGTGATGATCGGTTATGGTTAGTTGATTTGGATCACGTGATCACTTAGAGGATTAGAGGGATGTCTATCTAAGTGGGAGTTCCTAAGTAATTTGATTAAGTGAACTTAAAAATTATCATGAACTTAGTCCTGGTAGTATTTTGCAAATTATGTTGTAGATCAATAGCTCGCGTTGTTGCTTCCCTGTGTTTATTTTTGATATGTTCCTAGAGAAAATTGTGTTGAAAGATGTTAGTAGCAATGATGCGGATTGGATCCGTGATCTGAGGTTTATCCTCATTGCTGCACAGAAGAATTATGTCCTTGATGCACCGCTAGGTGACAGACCTATTGCAGGAGCAGATGCAGACGTTATGAACGTTTGGCTAGCTCAATATGATGACTACTTGATAGTTTAGTGCACCATGCTTAATGGCTTAGAATCGGGACTTCAAAGACGTTTTGAACGTCATGGACCATATGAGATGTTCCAGGAGTTGAAGTTAATATTTCAAGCAAATACCCGAGTTGAAAGATATAAAGTCTCCAACAAGTTCTATAGCTAAAAGATGGAGGAGAATCGCTCAACTAGTGAGCATGTGCTCAGATTGTCTGGGTACTACAATCGCTTGAATCAAGTGGGAGTTAATCTTCCAGATAAGATAGTGATTGACAGAATTCTCTAGCCACCATCACCAAGTTAGTAGAACTTCGTGATGAACTATAATATGCAAGGGATAACAGAAACAACTCCCAAGCTCTTCGTGATGCTGAAATCAACGAAGGTAGAAATCAAGAAAAACATCAAGTGTTGATGGTTGACAAGACCACTAGTTTCAAGAAAAGGGCAAAGGGAAGAAGGGGAACTTCAAGAAGAACGGCAAGCAAGTTGCTGCTCAAGTGAAGAAGCCCAAGTCTGATCCTAAGCCTGAGACTAAGTGCTTCTACTGCAAAGGGACTGGTCACTGGAAGCGGAACTACCCCAAGTGATTGGCGGATAAGAAGGATGGCAAAGTGAACATAAGTATATTTGATATACATGTTATTGATGTGTACTTTACTAGTGTTTATAGCAAACCCTCAGTATTTGATACTAGTTCAGTTGCTAAGATTAGTAACTCGAAACGGGAGTTGCAGAATAAATAGAGACTAGTTAAGGGTGAAGTGATGATGTGTGCTGGAAGTGGTTCCAAGATTGATATGATCATCATCGCACACTCCCTATAATTTCGGGATTAGTGTTGAACCTAAATAAGTGTTATTTGGTGTTTGCGTTGAACATGAATATGATTTGATCATGTTTATTGTAATACGGTTATTCATTTAAGTAAGAGAATAAATTGTTGTTCTGTTTACATGAATAAAACCTAATATGGTTAAACACCCAATGAAAACAGTTCATTGGATCTCGATCTTAATAATACACATATTCATATTATTGAAACCAAAAATTGCAAAGTTAATAATGATAGTGCGACTTATTTGTGGCACTACCGTTTAGGTCATATTGGTGTAAAGCGCATGAAGAAACTCCATGCTGATGGGCTTTCGGAATCACTTGATTATGAATCACTTGATGCTTGTAAACCATGCCTTTTGGGCAAGATGACTAAAACGCCGTTCTCCGGAACAATGGAGCAAGCAAAAGATTTGTTGGAAATCATACATGCTGATGTATGTGGTCCGATGAATATTGAGGCTCGCGACAGGTATCATTATTTTCTGATCTTCACAGATGATTTGAGCAGATATGAGTATATCTACTTGATGAAACATAAGTCTGAAACATTTGAAAAGTTCAAAGAAATTTAGAGTGAAGTGAAAAATCATCGTAACAAGAAAATAAAGTTTCTATGATCTGATCATAGAGAAGAGTATTTGAGTTACGAGTTTGGTCTTCAGTTAAAAACAATGTGAAATAGTTTCACTACTCACGCCACCTGGAACACCACAGCATAATGGTGTGTCCGAACGTCATAACCGTACTTTATTGGATATAGTGCAATATATGATGTTTCTTACCGATTTACCACTATCGTTTTTGGGGTCATGCATTAGAGACAGCTGCATTCACGTTAAATAGGGCACCATATAAATCCGTTGAGATGACACCGTGCGAACTATGGTTTGGCAAGAAACCTAAGCTGTCGTTTCTTAAAGTTTGGGGTTGTGATGCTTATATGAAAAGGTTTCATCCTGATAAGCTCAAACTCAAATCGGAGAAGTGCGTCTTCATAGGATATCCAAAGGAAACTATTGGATACACCTTCTATCACAGATCCGAAGGCAAGACTTTTGTTGCTAAAATTCGGAAATTTTCTGGAGAAGGAGTTTCTCTCGAAAGAAGTGAGTGGGAGGAAAGTAGAACTTGACGAGGTAACTGTACCTGCTCCCTTGTTGGAAAGTAGCACATCACAAAAAACTGTTTCTGTTATACCTACACCAGTTAGTGAGGAAGCTAATGATGGTGATCATGAAACTTCAGAACAAGATACTACTGAACCTCGTAGATCAACCAGAGTAAGATCCGCGCCAGAGTGGTACGGTAATCCTTTTCTGGAAGTCATGCTACTAGATCATGATGAACCTACGAACTATGAAGAAGCGATGGTGAGCCCAGATTCCGCAAAGTGGCTTGAAGCCATGAAATCTGAGATATGATCCATGTATGAGAACAAAGTATGGACTTTGGTTGACTTGCCTGATGATCGGCAAGCAATAGAAAATAAATGGATCTTCAAGAGGAAGACGGATGCTGATAGTAGTGTTACTATCTACAAAGCTAGAATTGTCGCAAAAGGTTTTCGACAAGTTCAAGGTGTTGACTACGATGAGATTTTCTCACTCGTATCTATGCTCAAAGTCTATCCGAATCATGTTAGCAATTGCCGCATTTCTGCTGCCATGAAGCTTAACTTGGAAGGCTTCAAGAGATTCAAAGTCTTCAAAGGCTTCCTTTTGCTTGACCAATAGGAACTCGCTTCGGGAGAATTGATGTGACGCTGTAAGAACTCTGCAAATGAATGCAGACTATGAGAACCAAAAGATTCTCCCACGGACATGTACCTGTGATAGCATTAAGGTGCGAGGGAAGGGGAAGAGGTCATATGCATTCTCAGAAGATTTTGAAGACAAATCAGTTTAGAAGATATTGACCTCATCATGCGAAGACTTTCACTTTATAGAAAAGAAGTTGGTTCCAGATTTGTACGAACCCATAGATCAGTACAAGTGAGGAATCTAACTACTTCATGAAGAACAAGTGAATATACTAGGCAAGTTATGAGATGCAGATGAGAGAGATGAAACTTGTGTGAATAGAAACTTCTTATGGCAGAAAGTGATGGAGCTATAGGATCAAAAGAGGCTGTAAAAATACGTTTTATTTACCAGACTTGGAACTGCTAGACGAAGAGAGAGTTGAGGCCAAGCAGTTCGATCCTCCGTGCCCTAACTTGGCGACGGAAGACACCTACGGCGACGGTGGAGAGACCGATGTCCACAGTCGGCGTGAAAACGGCGTCGGAGAGGTTGCGGCAGTGAAGCACTTCGTCGCCGGCGTCGTTGAGAGCTAGCGGTGGCGCCAGGGTTGGTGCGAGGGTGGAAGAAGAGATAATGACCGCAGTGAATCGTGTATTTATAGGGATAGGGGCGGCACTGCGCTATTACTCAGGTGCCCCTGGCGATTCGCATCTGATCAGTACGTGGCCAGCATGCGGTATTGTGGGGGCAGTTCCAGACCCCACGCACGCCTTGTTTGTCGGGTATCGTTCCTACTTCTCCGGATTTCTTGTTGATGTAATGACATTGAAAACGGTTTTAAAGTTTGTCTCTGTGTCTTCTGCTGACAAGGATGCAGTGAAAACATTCGACAGTTTCAATAGAATGCATACGGCTTGGAGAGATAGAGTTTGAGGTAGGAAGCATGGAGAGGTTAGGGTCCGATCACATTCACTTAGTTCAAAAGATTCAAACAAGAAGACATAGCTATAAGTGAATGCTGTAGAGGACAGAACACCAGTACTGAAGGAAATATGCCCTAGAGGCAATAATAAAGTTATTATTTATTTCCTTATATCATGATAAATGTTTATTATTCATGCTAGAATTGTATTAACCAGAAACATAATACATGTGTGAATACATAGACCAACAGAGTGTCACTAGTATGCCTCTACTTGACTAGCTCGTTAATCAAAGATGGTTATGTTTCCTAACCATGAACAAAGAGTTGTTATTTGATTAACGAGGTCACATCATTAGTTGAATGATCTGATTGACATGACCCATTCCATTAGCTTAGCACACGATCGTTTAGTATGTTGCTATTGCTTTCTTCATGACTTATACATGTTCCTATAACTATGAGATTATGCAACTCCCGTTTATCGGAGGAACACTTTGGGTACTACCAAACGTCACAACGTAACTGGGTGATTATAAAGGAGTACTACAGGTGTCTCCAATGGTAGATGTTGGGTTGGCGTATTTCGAGATTAGGGTTTGTCACTCCGATTGTCGGAGAGGTATCTCTGGGCCCTCTCGGTAATGCACATCACATAAGCCTTGCAAGCACTGCAACTAATATGTTAGTTGTGAGATGATGTATTACGGAACGAGTAAAGAGACTTGCCGGTAACGAGATTGAACTAGGTATTGGATACCGACGATCGAATCTCGGGCAAGTAACATACCGATGACAAAGGGAACAATGTATGTTGTTATGCGGTCTGACCGATAAAGATCTTCGTAGAATATGTAGGAGCCAATATGGGCATCCAGGTCCCGCTATTGGTTATTGACCGGAGACGTGTCTCGGTCATGTCTACATTGTTCTCGAACCGTAGGGTCCGCACGCTTAACGTTACGATGACAATTATTATGAGTTTATGCATTTTGATGTACCGAAGGTTGTTCGGAGTCCCGGATGAGATCACGGACATGACGAGGAGTCTCGAAATGGTCGAGACGTAAAGATTGATATATTGGAAGCCTATGTTTGGACATAGGAAGTGTTCCGGGTGAAATCGGGATTTTACCGGAATACCGGGAGGGTTACCGGAACCCCCCGGGAGGCTAATGGGCCTATTGGGCCTTAGTGGAAAAGAGAGAAGAGGCAGCCCACAGCCTAGCCGGCGCCCCCCCCCTTCCCCAAGTCCTAGTAGGACTAGGAAAGGTGGGCCGGCCCCCTCTCTCTCCTTTCCCCCCAAGAGTCCTAGTTGGAATAGGATTGGAGGGGAGGAGTCCTACTCCCGGTGGGAGTAGGACTCCCCCTGCGCCTCCTCTCTCTTGGCCGGCCAGCCCCCCTCCTCCAACCTATATATACGGGGGCAGGGGACACCCCATGGAGACACAAGTTGATCCTTGAGATCGTTCCTTAGCCGTGTGCGGTGCCCCCTGCCACCAAATTCCACCTCGATCATACCGTTACAGTGCTTAGGCGAAGCCCTGCGTCGGTAGTACATCAAGATCGTCACCACGCCGTCGTGCTGACGGAACTCTTCCTCGACGCTTTGCTGGATCGGAGCCCGAGGAACGTCATCGAGCTGAACGTGTGCTAAGAACTCGGAGGTGCCGGAGTAACGGTGCTTGGATCGGTCGGATCGGGAAGAAGACGTACGACTACTTCCTCTACGTTGTGTGATCGCTTCCGCAGTCGGTCTGCGTTGGTACGTAGACAACACTCTCCCCTCTCGTTGCTGTGCATCACCATGATCTTGCGTGTGCGTAGGAAATTTTTTTGAAATTACTGCGTTCCCCAACAAGTACATATATATAATCAACAGTGAAGATAATCATGAAGACATGTTGAGATTGAAGCCAAACCAAATGTGAAGACATAGCAAATGTAACGCCATGAGTGAAACACTTCAAGTAGAAAATTTGGTGGTGGCGTTACCCACCGTATAGGAAGTATTAGACCTAGACACGGCGCACAATTATCGTGGCGCTCCGAAGTCAAATTCCATGTTAATGTATTCACACTTAGAATGTATGTCTTCATTGATTGAAGATATACGTTACTTCGTGTGTTGCACATCTAAGTCATCAACATGCATAAGTGTTAGGATGTGTGCCTGATCACAGGACATTTGAGGATTCCAAGATATTTAGCTCACACCGTAACTTGCAAAATCTCTTCTCATCCAAGGGCTTGGTGAAGATATCTGCCAATTGCTCTTCAGTGTTGACGTGTATGATATCAATGTCATCCTTTGCAACATGATCTCTGAGAAAATGATGACGAATTTCAATGTGCTTTGTCTTCGAGTGCTGAACTGGGTTGTTGGCGATCTTGATGGTGCTTTCGTTGTCGCAGTAGAGTGGCACTTGCTTCAGATGAATGCCATAATCCTTGAGGGTTTGCTTCATCCATAGAAGCTGACGCAGCAGGATCCAGCAGCAATGTATTCAGATTCAGCGGTGAAGAGAGATACACAGTTCTGCCTTTTTGAAGACCAACATACAAGTGATCGGCCCAGAAAGTGACATGTGCCTGATGTGGACTTCCGATCAACCTTGTCACCAGCGTGATCAGCATCCGAAAATCCAACCAGATCAAACTCTGAGCCCTTTGGATACCATAACCCTAGAGTTGGGGTGTGAGCCAAATATCGAAGAATTCGCTTCACAGCTAAGTGATGCGACTCCTTTGGTGCCACTTGGAATCGAGCACACATGCAAACACTAAGCATAATATCTGGCCTAGATGCACATAAATAAAGCAAAGAACCAATCATGGAGCGGTATACCTTTTGATCGAACTCTTTACCATTGTCGTCAGGACCCAGATGATGTTTGGCTGGCATTGGTGTTGTGAAGCCTCTGCAGTCTTGCATACCGAACTTCTTCAGGCAATCTTTGAGATATTTCTCTTGAGATATGAAGATGCCATTGCGTTGTTACCGTATGTGAAGACCGAGGAAGAATTTCAGCTCCCCCATCATAGACATCTGATATTGCTCTTGCATCATATATCCGAACTCCTCACTGTACTTCTGATTTGTGCAGCCGAAGATAATGTCATCCACATATATTTGGCACACAAACAGTTCACCATCATATGTCTTCGTGAAGAGAGTGGGATCTAGGGAACCAGGTATGAAGCCTTTGCTCTTCAGGAAGTATTTGAGTGTATCATACCAGGCCCGAGGGGCTTGTTTGAGGCCATATAGTGCCTTATTGAGCTTGTAAACCATGTCAGGATGTTTTGGATCTTCAAACCCAGGTGGTTGTGCAACATACACTTCTTCTTCTTCAATTTTGCCATTGAGAAAGGCACTCTTCACATCCATTTGATACAGAATTATGTTGTGATGATTTGCATAGGCTAGCAGTATACGGATGGCTTCAAGTCTGGCCACAGGAGCAAATGTTTCATCAAAGTCAATGCCTTCCACTTGAGTGTATCCTTGAGCAACAAGACGAGCCTTGTTTCTAACGATTTGACCATGCTCATCTTGCTTGTTGCGGTATATCCATTTGGTGCCTATTATGTTATGCTTCCGTGGATCAGGACGCTTAACCAATTCCCATACATTGTTCAGCTCAAACTGTTGAAGCTCTTCTTGCATAGCTTGAATCCATTCAGGTTCCGCAGAAATTTGCCAGTTGAGTTGCCCTTGAACGAGTCAGTGGACCCGGTGCATTGATGCTATCAATTATTCTGTCAATCTGCACTTCATTGGCAACACGAGGATGTAGGGGTCGAAGACTTTGCTCTTGCTGATCTACGTTGTCATGGGGAGGAATGTCTTCAGGCTGAGCATTGTCTTCGTGTGGATCAGGTGCTGAGATGATAAGTTCTTCTTCAGGATGAGCTTCAGAAGGTATAATTTCTCTAGTTCCCATTAGCTTGATTGATTCACTGGCTGGAACTTCATCTAGCACACTTGGCAGTTGCTCTCTTTGTGACCCATTGGTCTCATCGAACTGCACATCCACTGTTTCAACCACTTTGTAGTGAAAGAGATTGAAGACTCTGTAGGAGTGCGAATCCTTTCCATATCCAAGCATAAAGCCCTCATGTGCTTTTGGAGCAAATTTTGAGGTGTGGTGAGGGTCCTTGATCCAGCATCTTGATCCAAATACTCTGAAGTAACTGACATTTGGCTTCTTGCCAGTTAGAAGTTCATAAGATGTCTTGTTCAGAAGCTTGTGAAGATATACACGGTTGATAGTATGGCATGCAGTGTCACTGGCTTCAGTCCAGAATTTTCTTGGAGTCTTGTACTCATCTAGCATTGTTCTGGCCATCTCAATGAGTGTTCTGTTCTTGCGTTCGACGATGTCATTTTGTTGTGGCGTGTACGGAGCTGAGAATTCATGAGTGATGCCCAATGTATCAAGATATGTGTCAAGGCCAGTGTTCTTGAATTCAGTGCCATTGTCACTTCTGATGTGCTTTATCTTGGCGCCATAATTGTTCATAGCCCGATTTGCGAAGCGTCTGAAGACATCCTGCACTTCAGTCTTGTAAAGGATTATGTGCACCCAAGTATATCTAGAGTAATCATCAACAATGACGAAGCCATAGAGGCAAGCAGTAGTGGAAAAAGTTGAGTAGTGAGTGGGACCAAAGAGATCCATGTGAAGCAGTTCGAAGGGTTGAGTAGTGGTCATGATTGTCTTCGAAGGATGTTTTGCCCTTGTCATCTTCCCTGCTTCACAGGCACCGCATAAGTGATCTTTCTTGAACTTGACGCCCTCGATGCCTATGACATGCTTCTTCTTTGCAAGGGTGTGGAGGTTCCTCATGCCAGCATGCCCAAGCCTCTGATGCCAAAGCCAGCATTCTGAAGCCTTTGCGAGAAGACATACCGCAAGCTGTGGCCCTGCTGAGAAATCTACCACGTACAAATCATCTTGCCGATACCCTTCAAACACTAGAGACTTGTCAGATTCCATTAGTACTAGGCAACGAAATTTTCCAAAGATTACAATCATGTTCAAATCGCAAAGCATTGAGACAGACATTAAGTTGAAGCCAAGGGATTCAACAAACATGACTTTATCCATGTGTTGATCCTTTAAGATTGCAACTCTACCTAGACCCAATACCTTACATTTACCAGTGTCAGCAAATGTGATGTGGCTCTTGTCAGATGGACGTAAGGTTGAGTCCATAAAGAGACTTCTTTTGCCAGTCATGTGATTTGTACACCCACTGTCAATAATCCATTCTGAAGACTCTGAAGTCGCTGGTGTCGTACCCTACAGTGCAGTTAGGGGGATAGGCTTCACCAAGAGTATTGTGAAGCAAAAACATTTGACGAACCAGTGGGTTATGAAAACTTAAATCCAAGTTAGGGCAAGTAGGGAGAGTAGCATGTGATTCAGGTATGAAATACATAGTGATGCCATTCGGACATTTGATCTTGCGCCCCACAAAATTTTTAAGGTCCCCAGCAATAGCGTCAGAAGATTTTGGTTTTCTGCTGGAGACCTTTCCCTGCAAAAGAGAGTTAAGCTTTCTTAACCACCCACATCTTCAAGGGTGGCTTCGAAGCAATAAGTCTAAGTGCAGCATCTGAGAATTTTGGCTTTGGAGCCCTGGCAAACAGTCTAGCAGGCGGGCAATAGTACTCATAAGAATAAGCAGAATAGTTCTTGGTCATATGAGCATGACGGTTTGAGAAACCGCTCTCATATGCCTGAGCATGGTTTCCCTGCAAAACATTTGCGTTAGTGCGACTCAGGTGAGTCCTCTGCCTGTATGAAGCCTTTGGACCATATGAAGCCTTTGGTCTGAGGTTTGTCTTCTTCATGTGAGGTGTCATGAGGACATTCACAGGAAGATTCTCCAGACACGTTTTTGAAACCCAGATCTTCTTCATAGGCGGTCCATTCCTGCAGTTAGTACCAATGTACCTGGCAAATACTTCACCATTCTGATTTTTAAACAGTTTATAGTTTGCATCAAAGGATTCATCAATGATAATAGGATCAGCACAAGTGAAGCCAGATAGATTGGATGGATCTGCTGAGGATTCCTTTGCAGCAACCCATGTGGTTTTGGGGTACTGCTCAGGTTTCCAGTAAGATCCATCTGCATTAATTTTCCTCACGAACCCAACACCCTCTTTCCTAGGGTTTCGGTTCAGAATCTGCTTCTTGAGGACATCACATAATGTCTGATGTCCTTTGAGACTTTTGTACATCTCTGTTTCAAGCAATGTCTTCAACCTAGCATTCTCATCAGCAATAGCAGTGGTATCCTCAGCAGAGGGGTTAGTTACCACTTCAACAGTTGAAGATATTGCAACAGCAGTAGCAGTGGAACATTCAGCAACAGAAGTAGCATTATCACGCTCAATGCATTTAAGGCATGGTGGTTCAAATCCTTCCTGAGCAGAACTGATCTATTCGGCTCGAAGTGACTCGTTTTCCTTTTGAAGATCATCATGATCCGCTCTCAACTTCTCAAGATCTTGCTTCTTTTGAAGATAATCATAGGAAAGCTTTTCATGAGTAGTTGAGAGAGTCTCAAGACGATCTTCGAGTTCCTGATACTTAACATGAAGATTTTTTATGTCTTCAATTAAGGATTCAGAACAAGTCATTTCAGCACCCAACAGATCATCGCTTCTATCTAACAGTTTTTGAATATGTTCCATGGCCTTTTGTTGTTCAGTTGCAATTTTAGCAAGTGTTTTGTAGCTGGGTTTTGAATCACAATCAGAGTCATCGTTACTGGATGTTTGATAGTGAGTAGTGCGTGTGTTTACCTTGGCACCGCATGCCATGAAGCAGTAGGTAGGAGTAGAGTCGTCCTTGTCATTTGCATCGGTGTTGGTGATGAAGTCATTGTCTTCAGTGTTGAAGATGGACTTGGCGACATAGGCTGTAGCCAGACTCACAATGCCTGAATCAGACTCCTCCTCAGACTCCACCTCTGCCTCCTCAGAAGCGGACTCCTCCTCTGAATCCATTTCCTTGCCAACAAACGCACGAGCCTTGCCAGATGAACTCTTCTTGTGTGATGAAGACTTTGAGGAAGACTTGGACGAAGACTTTGAGTATTTCTTCGTCTTCTTATCGTCAGAGTCATATTCCTTGCTCTTCTTCTTCTTTCTGTTCTCATTGTCCCACTGTGGACACTCAGAGATGAAGTGTCCAGTTTTCTTGCACTTGTGACATGTTTTCTTCTTGTAGTCATGAGCAAAAGCTTCATCATTCCTTGAGCTTGATCGTGAAGACTTTCTGAAGCCTTTCTTCTTGGTGAATTTCTAGAACTTCTTCACTAGCATTGCAAGTTCCCTTCCAATGTCTTCAGGATCATCAGAACTGCTGTCAGATTCTTCTTTAGATGAGGACACAGCTTTTGCCTTCAAGGCACGAGTTCGCCCATAGTTTGGACCGTAGATATCTCTTTTCTCAGAAAGCTGAAACTCATGTGTGTTGAGCCTCTCAAGTATGTCAGACGGATCGAGTGTCTTGAAGTCTGGACGTTCTTGAATCATCAGGGCTAGGATGTCAAACGAACTGTCAAGTGATCTCAGCAGCGTCTTGACGATTTCATGTTTGGTGATCTCAGTGGCGCCGAGGGCTTGAAGCTCATTTGTGATGTCAGTGAGCCGGTCAAATGTGTGCTGGACATTCTCATTCTCATTTCGCTTGAAGCGGTTGAAGAGGTTGCGAAGAACACTGATTCTCTGATCTCTCTGGGTTGAGATGCCTTCATTGACCTTGGAGAGCCAGTCCCAAACTAGCTTGGATGTCTTCAAGGCACTCACACGGCCGTACTGTCCCTTGGTCAGATGACCACAGATAATATTCTTGGCAGTAGAGTCCAGTTGAGTGAACTTCTTGACATCAGCAACAGTGACACCTTCTCCAGCCTTGGGAACGCCGTTTTCGACGACATACCATAGGTCGACGTCAATGGCTTCAAGATGCATGCGCATCTTATTCTTCCAGTAGGGATATTCAGTTCCATCGAAGACGGGGCACGCAGCGGAGACTTTAATTATCCCTGCAGTCGACATAGCTAAAACTCCAGGTGGTTAAACCGAATCACACAGAACAAGGGAGCACCTTGCTCTGATACCAATTGAAAGTGCGTTATATCGACTAGAGGGGGGTGAATAGGCGATTTTTATGAAAGTCTTCAAAACGTGGAAGTTATGAAGACAAACAGAGTAGACAAGCCTATCACTATGCAGCGGAAGTTAGATTACACAAGGAAAGCCATAGTCAAGTATACAATATAGTGAAAGCATAGTGACAAATAGCTTCAGTGTAATACGGATCAGGTAGGATGAAGTTATGAAGCCAAACAGATCATACAGTCAAGTTGTGAAGACAGAAGAAAAGCAAGCATGCAATGGCTTCACAATGTGTACTGGTAAGTAAAGGGAGGTGAAGATGAAACCAGTGACACGCTGAAGACAATGATATGTTGGACCAGTTCCAGTTGCTGTGACAACTGTACGTCTGGTTGGAGCGGCTAGGTATTTAAACCAAAGGACACACAGTCCCGAACACCCAGTCCTGAACACGCAGCTCAGGACACCCAGTCCTCACCGTTTTCTCCTTGAGCTAAGGTCACACAGACCTCGCCCAATCACTCTGGTAAGTCTTCAAGGTAGACTCCCAAACCTTCACAGACTTCGTTCACCGGCAATCCACAATTTCTCTTGGATGCTCAGAACGCGACGCCTAACCGTCTGGAGGATGCACAGTCCTCAAGTGTAATAAGTCTTCAGATCACTCAGACAAGAAGACTTAAGTGATGCCCAATTACTCTGGCTCTGGGTGGTTAGGGCTTTTCTCCTCGCTAGGGATTTTCTCTCAAAGGCTTCGAGGTGGGTTGCTCTCAAACGACAAAAGCCGTGCACTGAAATCTGAGCAGCCAACCGTTTATGGTTGTAGGGGTGGACTATTTATAGCCACTTGGCAACCCGACCTGATTTGTCCGGAATGATCCTGGGTCACCAAGGAACTGACACGTGTATCAATGGTCGAATTTCAAACTCACACGGCAACTTTACTTGGGCTACAAGTAAAGCTGACTTGTCTGACTCTGGACAAGATTTTCTCTCATTGTCTTCACTCGAAGACATAGGATTTGAATTAGGCATCACTTCAGTCATCCTGACTGGTTCTCTTGGACCCCACTTAACAGTACGGTGGTTCCTATGACACAACATGAATGAAGTAAAACTACGAAGGATCTAAGTCTTCGAGTTCCATAGGCTTCAATGGGAGTCTTCACATGTCATTGTCTTCAACATGAATGTCTTCATAAACCACCATTGTCTTCAATGTCTTCGTACATTTCTAGGGGTCATCTCTGGTAGCTAAACCGAATCAATGAGGGACTTCTACCTGTGTTATCCTGCAATTCTCACAAACACATTAGTCCCTCAACTAGGTTTGTCGTCAATACTCCAAAACCAACTAGGGGTGGCACTAGATGCACTTACACACACGCTGACTGTAGGACACGACCACTAAGTTAAAGCCATAGATCACTATTCTCTCCTCATTTTCTAACTCCTCATCTTTTCTACTCTTTTAGGATGACGGACGCGAAGATCAAGTACGCTCAACCGGATGAAGGCACACCTTTTGGATTTCACTTGAAGGAAGTCATCAAGTACCTGAACATTGGACTACCAAGCTTCACCGGGACTTTCAACGCCACTCTGCCTGAAGAGGAGCGCTGAAAGAATCAAGCTCACGTTCCAGGAAGGACATTCGCGCCAATCACAAAGCCCATAGATAGTGTTTTCAGTGCACCAACCTGGAGTCTGGGAAGGAGCATGGCAGCTCATATCACCATGGGACGCATTGGAGAAGTTTATCATGAAGACCTCAAGGACACTATCTACCAGATTTGCGAACGCCGAGATGAACAATGGGAGTTAGTCAGCACCAAGAAGGATAGATCCATTGCAGCATTCATCCAGGAGTTAAACCAACACATTCGACGCCACGAGAACCAGATGTGCAATGATATGATAGAGTTGAAGAATGCGAAGGCAAGGATCATCGAGCTAGAAGGAGAACTGAAGGCTACACGCAAGGACTACATGGACGAAATCGTAGCTCTAGCAAGGCACAATGGCGATCTTAAGCAAGAGATTGAAGAACTCAAGGGGAAGTTAGCATCCAGGAAGGAAGACATGTACGTCGCATGTCCGGACAACTACATCATCCTCGACGACACCGATTCGGATCCAAGTGAACCCGACTTTGAAGACGAAGCTGGATCAGACATCATGGAGTCTTCCACCAATTCAAATTTCTAGATGACCACCAAATATTAGTAGTATTTCCCCCATGTATACATTATAGTTCGAGCACTTTTGCGATAGTTCTAGACCGTTTGTATGCCCTTGTTTGATTGAATGAAGTGATTTTGTGTGCATTTGCTCATGTGCATTGGGGTAGTGTTTTCTCTTTAGACCTCACTTTATTCTTAATTCTCATCTTTTCTAAACCCTCAGATGCCTCCGAGACGTGACAATGGATTTCCACCGGAGCTCACTCAGTTGATCCAGCAGCAGAATCAATTGATGCAATTGTTAGTCCAGAATCAGCAAAACAACAACAACAACAACAACCCACCTCCACCACCGCCACCTGTTGACCACTTAGCCCGTTTCCTTAGGCTGAATCCGCCGGTGTTTTCCAGTAGCACCGAGCCAATAGTAGCAGACGATTGGCTCCGCAAGATAGGAAGGGAGTTGACCACTACAGGATGCACAGATGGGGAGAAAGTGAAGTTTGCCACACACCAGTTTGACGGACCCGCGGCAGCATGGTGGGAGAATTTCACAGCCACTTACCCAGTCGACACTGTCACATGGGATCAGTTTCAGCAAGCCTTCCGCACTGCCCATGTTTCAGCAGGAGCTATGGCCAAGAAAAAGCGTGAGTTTCGCAACTTACGCCAAGGAGGAAGGACAGTTGGCCAGTACGTTGACGACTTCAGCAAGTTAGCACGTTATGCCTCAGATGACGTTGCTACGGATGCAGCTAAGCAGGAAAAGTTTCTGGAAGGATTGAATGATGAGCTAAGCATACAGTTGATGGTAGCAAGTTTCAACAACTACCAGGAGTTGGTAGATCGTGCCATCATGATTGAAGGGAAGCAACAGCAGATTGAGAACCGCAAGAGGAAGTATGGACAGGGGAAGTATAACTCTGGAGCCCAGCAGAAGCCCCGTTTTACCCCTAAACCGGGAATTCAGCTTCAGCATACCCATGGAGGAGGTAGTTCACACAACCATAATGGCCACAAGAATGGTAATGGGAATGGAGGAAGCAACGGCCAGAATCGGACCATCCCATCAACCCCAGCCAAGAGAGATCTGAGTCAAGTCACCTGTTTCAAGTGTTCCAAGACCGGACATTATTCAAATGAATGTCCTGAAGGCCAGAATGGAAATGGAAATGGAAGCTCAGGGAAGAAGCCGAACCCTTTCAATAGGGGACAGGTGAACCACGTTAACATGGAGGAGGTTGCAGATCAGCCTGATGCAGTAATCGGTAAGTTTTTGGTTAAGTCATTTACCGCACTCATTCTTTTCGATACTGGTGCATCGCATTCATACATATCAAGGGGATTTGTGGAAAAGTATAGCCTGCCCACTAGGATTCTTAAAACACCTATGCTAGTAAGCTCGCCAGGAGCAGAGTACATGGCCAGACAAGGATGTTTTCAAGTGCCATTAAGCATAGGAAGGCATGTTTTCCCAATGGATTTAATCATTCTGGAATCCCAAGGTCTGGATGTAATTCTCGGTATGGATTGGCTGTCGATGTATGGAGGAAACATCGATTGCGCTAGTAAGACAATTTTGCTCACAACACCAGAAGGAAGAAGGATCAAGTATGTATCCCGGCATGTGCCAAATAGGACACAAGTAAATTCTTTATCAGGAGTTGTGCAAGAAGAAGTACCAGTGGTGAAGGATTACCCTGATGTATTTCCTGAGGAATTGCCAGGAATGCCACCAGATAGAGATATTGAATTTTTATTGAGCTTTTGCCAGGCACTGGGCCAATATCAAAGAGACCGTACAGGATGCCAGCAAAAGATTTGGTGGAAATTAAGAATCGGATTAAGGAGTTATTGGAGAAAGGTTACATACGCCCAAGTTCTTCGCCTTGGGGATCACCCGTACTTCTAGTGGAGAAGAAGGATGGATCATTATGGATGGTTGTTGATTACCGTGGATTAAATGAAGTAACCATCAAGAACAAGTACCCACTGCCAATGATTAATGATCTGTTTGACCGTTTGCAAGGAGCTAAAGTGTTTTCCAAGATCGATTTGCGATCGGGATACCATCAGTTGAAGATTCGAGAACAGGATATTCCGAAGACAGCTTTTACCACGAGATACGGATTGTACGAGTATACCGTTATGTCATTTGGACTGACTAACGCGCCTGCCTATTTTATGAACCTGATGAACAAGGTATTTATGGAGTTTTTGGATAAGTTCGTCGTAGTGTTCATTGATGACATTCTGATTTTCTCAAAGAATGAAGAGGAGCATAAGGAACATTTGCGTTTGGTTTTGGAGAAACTAAGGGAACATGAGTTATATGCCAAATTTAGCAAATGTGAGTTTTGGTTGAAGGAAGTAGGATTCCTCGGACACGTTATATCCGAAGAAGGGATAGCAGTTGACCCCACAAAGGTTGAGACCGTAACCGAATGGGAAGCACCAACGACAGTTGCAGAGATCCGGAGTTTTCTTGGACTCGCAGGATACTACCGGAGATTCATTGAGAACTTTTCGAAGATTGCAAAGCCTATGACGGAGTTGTTGAAGAAGGATACTAAGTTCAAATGGACTGAGGAGTGTGAGGCTAGTTTCCAGGAGTTGAAGAAACATTTGGTTACCTCACCAGTGTTGATTTTGCCAGATCAGACAAAGGATTATGAGGTGTATTGCGACGCTTCATGTCGAGGACTTGGAGCAGTGCTTATGTAGGAAGGTAGAGTTGTTTCGTATGCTTCACGACAACTGAAGCCTCATGAGTTGAATTATGCCACACATGATTTGGAGTTAGCAGCCGTAGTGCATGCATTGAAGACATGGAGACATTTCCTCATTGGAAATCATTGTGAGGTGTACATGGATCACAAGAGTTGGAAGTACATTTTCACGCAGAAGGAGTTGAACCTCAGACAAAGGAGATGGTTGGAGCTCATCAAGGATTATGATATGAGATTGCATTACCATCCCGGAAAAGCTAATGTAGTAGCTGACGCATTGAGCCGTAAGAGCCATGTCAATACGTTAATAACGGAAGAAATACCCAAGGAGTTATCAGAAAACCTTCGTGAACTAAGTTTAGAGATATTTCCGAGAGGCTATGTAGCAGCATTGGAGATTCAGTCAATATTGATGGATAAAATCAGAGAGGCTCAGAAATCTGACAAGGAAATTACTTCTATAAAGGAGAAACTAAGCAAAGGAAAAGCAAAGGGATTTCGTGAGGATGAGCACGATACCCTATGGTTTGAGGACCGTGTTTATGTGCCAAATGACCCGGAGATCAGGAAGTTGATTCTGCAAGAGGCACATGATTCACCTATTCGATTCACCCAGGAAATACCAAGATGTATTTGGATTTAAAGGAAACATTCTGGTGGACCGGAATGAAGAAGGATATTACAGCATATGTAGCAGTTTGTGATGTGTGTCATAGAGTGAAGGCAGAACATCAGAAGCCAGCCGGATTGTTACAACCATTGCCGATACCCGAATGGAAGTGGGATAAGATAGGCATGGATTTTATCACAGGACTATCCAGGACGAAGGCAGGCTATGACTCGATATGGGTAGTAGTTGATCGTTTGACGAAGGTAGCACATTTCATTCCAGTTAAGACCACTTACACCAGTGCTAAGTTGGCAAAGATATACATGACTAGGATCATTTGTTTGCATGGAGTTCCGAGGAGTATTGTATCAGACAGAGGAACCCAATTTACCTCAAAGTTTTGGAATCAGTTGCATGAAACTTTGGGAACCAGGCTAGAGTTCAGCACCGCTTTTCATCCGTAGACGGATGGACAGACCGAGAGAGTCAATCAGATTTTGGAAGATATGATGAGAGCTTGTGCACTAGATTATAGATCTAGTTGGGACGATAACTTGTCGTATGCGGAATTTTCCTATAACAACAGTTACCAAACCAGTTTGAAGATGGCACCTTTCGAAGCTTTATACGGAAGGAGGTGCAGGACACCGTTGTCATGGGACGAAGTTGGAGACCGTCAGTTGTTTGGACCCGATTTGATTAAAGAATCTGAACAGAAGGTGAAGTTGATTCGTGATAGGCTCAAGGTAGCCCAGTCCAGGCAGAAGAGCTACGCAGATTCTAAATGCAAGGAGACAGTTTACGAAACCGGAGATAGAGTTTATCTCCGAGTATCCCCACTTCGAGGAGTTAAGCGTTTTGGAGTTAAGGGAAAATTAGCACCGCGTTTCGTTGGACCATATAAGATCTTGCAACGTATGGGAGAAGTCGCTTATAAGTTGGAATTACCAGAGGGACTGTCAGGAGTTCATGATGTATTCCATGTTTCTCAGCTGAAGAAATGTCACGCCGAGATGGCGGAGGTACCACTAAGAGATACAGTGCCGCTTGAAGCGATTCAGTTGAAGGACGACTTAACGTATGAGGAGAAACCAGTCAAGATTCTCGATTTTGCCAGTAGAGTTACCCGCAGCAAGGTTATCAAGTTTTGTAAAGTTCAGTGGAACCACCACTCAGAGGATGAAGCCACCTGGGAGAGAGAAGAAGATTTGCTCAAGGACCACCCTCACCTATTTTCTAGCCAACCCGAATCTCGAGGGCGAGATTCATCTTAAGGGGGGTAGGTTTCTCTGTACTGACCCGACCCGAATGGATCAAGTCTCTGTGCTCCGGTGTCATCCCTGGATCAGTAATGCTGACACCACACAGTACTTTGAAGGATTTATAACAGAGTAGCAAATCACACACTTATTACATCGATGTCTCAAAGAGAACTTATTACAATAAATATGGCTTAAGGCCATCTAATATCGATAACAGCGGAAGACTCGGGAGATAAATGGGTCCATCAACTCCAACGGCATCACTTAGTATAGAACCACGACCTAACAACACCTTACTCGTTGTCTGAAAAATCTGCAACATGAAAGTTGCAGCCCAAAAACGGGTCAACACATGGAATATGCTGGCAATGTAACACATAGAGAGTAATGGAATGCAACAACTATACTTTATGCATATTTGGCTGGTGGAAAGCTCTATGGTTACTGTTTTGCGTAAAGCCAGTTTTTCCCTACTGCAAAGGAATAAATTTATTTAACTATCATGGTAGTTGAACATCGAGAATGGTTGACAACATTCCGATCCCAATTAGGTGAACAATTATAACCCAACAATATTAATTAGAGGTAACATGATAAGATTCACATGATATTCAAGTACTAGATACTTAAGATGTCCATAACCGGGGACACGGCTAATCATGATTAGTTTATTACACTCTGTAGAGGTTTGCGCACTTTTCCCCACAAGACTCGATCGCCTCCGTTGGATTTCTCGCACTACATGGTGTTTGAGAAAACGGATGACCGAGACACAGTCTTTCAGAAGCACTAGCACCTTACGATGGATAGACCGGTACACCTACTTTCCCCTACATCTGCTAGTCTACCCTGTAAGAGTTTGCACCACTTAATCAACTATGCCAGAGTCCATAATGGCTTGTGGCTGCACACGGAAGTTTCTAGCATGAAAGATCTTATGATCCCTTTGAGCCTGGGTGGCGGTCCAAAAGAAAAACAGGCAAGTCCTGATAGAAACCAGGTGCCTCAATCCACCCAGATGTGTGTTTAAGTTGCCACCTTAGATAAACCCTTAAAATTATCAATCTCACATCTGTCATGGATATCACTCACCCAATCCACGTCTACTAGCATAGCATGGCATAATAAGCAAACGTAGAAGTAACTCCCAAAGGTTTCATAATAAACAGATAATAGGTACTACCTCATCTACTTCCCATCCCACAATTTAATTAGATCCTAATCATGCAATGTGTGAGGATTGATCTAATGCAATAAAACTGGGTTGTAGTAAAGGTATGATCAAAGTGTTACTTGCCTTGCTGATGATCCGCGAGACCTAGAGATTCGAAGTAACAGGCGGCGCACTCCGGGTAATCTATCGCAGACAAACAACAAGCATACAATAAGTACTCATCTAATGCATAGGTAAACTCAAACAAGAGATCGAACCAGAAAGTTCAACTTAAGAACTCCGGTTGCAAAGAAAGAACGAACCGAACAAAGCAACGGAAAACAAACGGCGGATGAAAACAACTCGGTTCTAGCAAGTTGAAACTAGGTCAATTTTTACAGTAGCAAAAACTTATTTAAGTAGATTAGTCGGAACGGCGGTTTCGAAACGAAACTCCAGGCGCTTGAATCACCTGATTCCGGTAAACGAGCGGGAAGATAAACTAGAACGATGTTCGGATCTGAAATCGCGATCAGAAAATCGCGGAATAAATCCGACGAAAAGAAAACGACGAACGGGTAAACGAACGGATGTTCGTTAACCGAGAATAACCGGTGATCGCGTTCGTTAGGACGAACGGTCCGGCGAACGGTCGCTAAACAACTAAACCGAAAACAAACGAAAAACCGATCTAGGGTTTCGAAAAAAAACCGAAACAAAGAACGAAAGAAAACCGGAACGGTTTTAAAAAAAACCGAACCAAGGGAAAGGATGGCGCGGCGCGGCGGCTACCTCGACGAGGGGCTCCGGCGGCGGGGCTAGGCGGCGGGCGGCAGGCGGCGTGCGGTGGCGGCGCGGCGCTGCTGCTGCTGCTGCGGTGCTGCGGCGCGGTGTGGGGAGGAGAGGGGGGGGGCTTGGTATATAAAGGGGGGGAGAAGGAGACTTGGGGGAGGGGGCAAGCAAAGGCGGCGGCGGCAGAGTCCGAGTAGGACTCGGCGGCGGCGGCGGCACGGCTGCGCGCGGGCGCGCGCGAGGTGGAGGCCGGCTGGGCCGGCCGGGCCTTGGCCCAGGCGGGGCGCTGCGAGTTTTTTTTAAAAGTTTCGCGCGCGGAAAAGAAAATCTAAACGAACCCCAAAAATCCCGAAGTAAATTTTCCCCTACTCCTAGAAATGAGTCGAACAAAATGGACTTTAAACGGGACCTAGATGCAATTTTTGAAAACACGCATTTTTCCCTAATCCAAATAAAATGCAAATAAACTCCGAAAAAATCCAAAATTTGATTTATTTATTAAATCTTCATTTTTCCTAAATTTGGGAAAGTCATATTATTCCCCTCTCTCATATTTTTGTTATTGGGAAAATAATTGAAGATGAAATAAATAAAATCAAATGATCCTCTTTTCAGAATTTGAGAGAACTCAATTATGAAAATAACGAAATCTCCAACTCTCTCCGAGGGTCCTTGAGTTGCGTGAAATTTTTAGGATCGACCAAAATGCAAGGAAATATGCTATGCATGATGATCTAATGTATAACATTCCAAATTGAAAATTTGGGATGTTACAAGTCATCATGTTTAGGGTGAGCTATTTAAAGAAGGTGTCATATCTAGTGCATCCGGGATAGGTCGTGTATCCGTGTATCCGTGAGTCCTCAGCCGGCCGATCCACATCTCACGCATGGAATCAAAAGCGACATAATTTTGCAGAAACATGCCCGCGGCTGCTCCCAGTCCCGGCTGCTTACTTGCTAATAACCCCCTCCCCTAATATTCATACATACTAAATACCTATTCTCTGTTTCTTCTCCATCTCAATCTGGATCTTCTCCTCCAATCACTCCACGGCGGCGGCTCAGGTGAATCCTTCCACGGCAGCTGCACTTGGCCCGTCCGCCTCGAACGGCTCCAAGGCCCTGCTGAATGCTTCGACGAAGTTCGCGGTTCACCCGTGTCCGCGTCCGTCCGCCTCAAATATCTATCTGGACGGCCCTGGTGATCCTTACGACAGCCGCGGTGAGATCCGCCATGTCTGGACTACCTCCGCACCCGTCCGCCTTCTTGTGGGTTCCCAACGCCGAGTTCGCCAATGGCCGCAACCTGCGCACCATCTAGTACACTGTGCCCGCATGCAGCGGTTGCTCCTCTGCCTGACCGATGTTGTCCACCTGCAACAAGAGACTTGATCGTGTGGCCGGCAAACAAGGACCACGTTTCTAGATTTTTCTTGTTCATGTTGAATGTATGTAGTACTTGGCTGTGTGCAGATTGTAGATTGTGAGCTCATCCATTGAATTGTTCTTTGTTAAATGTGCGTGTAGATTCAGACATCAGAATGTGAATTGTACATTGCCGCTGAGTATTGTTTCTCAGAGACAAGTGAATTTAGCTTGGCCCTGGTGATTTGAGGTATTCTGCAATACATGATGTAATACATCTAATCCAGGGCAACAATATGATCTGGTGCTTGGGCATTCCTGGTGATTGTGCATTCCTATGTTTCTTTGACATATTCAGATATTCATAAATAAGATGTTGCTGCTGCAAGCTTACAAACAAACCACTGTTTAACTTCTGTTCGTGAATAATATTGTTGAGGGTGATGTGGGTTTGCAAGCTGAGTTGTTCCCTGGATACTACTGGCAAAATATTACACCTAATGGTACTGGTAGTACTAAATAAGCTAACAACCGAAATTGTTGACGAATCAAATGAGCACAGTGGTCGTACTGTTATAGAACTAAATAAAGGAATGATGGCTCACAGCCTGTCAAAGATTCTTGTATATGTATTCTCCTATATGGTAGATGATGATCTTTGTACAAAAAAACAGAGCATGCTTAAGGTTTATGTGAACATAATGTAACATGGTGCCCCTGCTGCTTCATACACTCTATTCAATATGCATCAATTCAGAGAAAATAAGAGGAAGACGGTTCAAGAAACTCAAATTTCCATCCATCACAAGAATTCAATACATCAGTGACAGTAATGTAAATTCATGTTTTTCAACAGATTGAGGGCCATCAGCTCATCACGGGACACCAATTGGCTTCATCTACTGCACAATCTCGGCCCCTTTGCCTTCTTTTATGCTAGGACAATTACGACTATCATGAAAAACTATTTGTTTGCACGTCTTGCACATGCGTGCAACCTTTACCTTGGCTTCCTTCTTCTTTTTTTGTTTCTCCTCACTTATTTCCTTTCCTCTCTTTATTCTTTTGCATCTCCCCACCGTACGAACATCAGTTGGTGGGTGTATGTCTTCAGTAGGAATATTGCAACCAATAGAATCCTTCCTTACTGCACATGAAACGCTTCGTCCGAACCACTTCTTTGTTCAGCAGTTTCTGCTGTCCGACACGAACTCCAAAACCCATATGATGTGCATACGACTTGTAGAATTCCTCCACAGCCTCAAGCCCTTCAAATGTCATCCCTACTTTAAGCTTCAATTTTTCATCGCAACTCGGCGTAAAAGACAAGCACTGAAACATAAATAATGAATCACAATAAACATGGTTAGATTTTACAAATGTTACCTGAAGCTCCATCCAGCATACAGAAGTTCTGACCATATTTTGCAGTACTAGTATTTTCAACAGACGTAGCAGGGCAAGTGAGATGGGTCGCACGATGGCTAGACGCAGAGGCACACTGAGGGTCAACACTTGAATTATGGATCACCGCTGATGCGTTTTCAACATCCTTAACAGTAGAAGGCTCCGTAATGATGCATCCCGTCGTGGCCGTCGCTGAGATCATCAGGGCGGATGAAATCCCTCTTGGCGATTGTCCCTGCGGACGCATGCTGTCGCGGCCGTGCCTCTCATTGGGATGGAGTTGCGGCTGTGATTAGGGATTGAGAGGGAGAAGAAACAGAGAATAGGTATTTAGGATGTGTGATCAGGGGAGGGGGTTATTAGCAAGTTAGCAGACGGGACTAGGAGCAGCGGCGGGCATGTTTCTGCAAAATTATGTCGCTTTTGATTCCGTGTGTGAGATGTGAATCGGCCGGCAGGACTCACGGATACATGGATACACGACTTATCCCGGATGCACTAGATATGACGCCTTTAAAGAAGGATTATGGGCTTCAATAGAATATTTAAACGGATGTGGCTAATTAAAGAAAAGATTATGCGTAAACCGATGAAATAATTAAAAAAAGATTATGGACTTAATAAATAAAATATTTAAATAGATGTGGCTAATTAAAGGAAGGATGTGATGTAAAAAGGTGGGATAATTAAAAGGAAGGATCTGTAAGCTCCAACGTGGTGGGGCTACAAAATTAGAAAATGAAGGATTTGATTCCTGACTAAAACGGATGAAGACGTCATGGTAATTAATGGAAGAATTATACTTAAATGGGATTAGTGGGAGATTATGCCTGAAAAGAGAATATGAACACGGCTAAATTGCATCATGTTTTGTATGTTCATTTTATAGAAGGATGTTGCATTGCAACATGTTCTTCATAGCGAATCCTGCTGTGAGACATTATGTTTGTACGGAACATCAAATTTCCCGTTACAACACACGAGCATATGTGCTAGTACAGAACAATGAATATAAATTTAGAAATCCAGTTGAGAGCTAAGAGTGATGGAAAGAAGAGAGGGGATTAGTGGTACACCATGTCCGCCTCTCTTGTAGCCCGACCACAGACTGAGAATAATATACCAGATATAAATCTCCCATCCGACGGATTCGCAAAAATAAAAAATAAAAAAAATCCCATCCGATATGGGAGTTGGCTGATGCGGAACTGCTACTGGTCACGGAAATGCCGGATCCTATTTGGCACGTACTGCGAGTCCATTTGAAAAAAAAAATCCCACCGGTTTTCAGCAGGTTTTACAGCCTTTCCTGATCCATTTATTTATTTGTTTTTTCTTCTTTTGTATTTTCATATTTTAGTTTTCCTTGTTTGTTTTTATTTTTTACTTTCATTCTAGGACATTCATTTTTATTTTTATTTTGTGAAAATATTTCATATTCGTGAACATTTTGTGCAAATTCAAGAACATTTTTTGAATTTGCAAACATGTTTTACAATTTTTTTAACATTCTTTGAAATTATTAATGTTTGTTTTGAATATGTAAATATTTTCTAAAAATTTAGAACAATTTTTGAAATTTACGAAAAATATTTAAGAAAATATTTTTATATGCATGAGAGTTTTTCGAGTTAATGAACATTTTTGGATTGATTATTGTTTTTAATTTTGTGAACAATTTAAACTATTCCTGAAAATTTTATGAATTTACAGGAAGTTTTCAAATTCATGAACATTTATTGAATACGCGGTCATTTTTTGAATACACCAACATTTTCTAACAAATCATGAACATTTTCCGATTTCCCAAACATTTTTTCCAAAATCGTGAAATTATTTTAAACATGTGAACAGTTTTTTGAAATCATGAACAGTATTTTAATCCGCAAACCTTTTATGATTTCCCTAATATCTTTTCACAAACATTTTCTTTATTGCAATTTTTTCACAATGTAAAACTTTTTGGAAATCCTGAATTAATTTAAACAAGGAAAAGCAAAAAAAAGAATAAAAAATGAAATCTGAAAATAGGGGTGTCTCGCCACGCTCATGAGCAGGCCCAAACACGCGTGCGGGAGGAGTAGGAGGTGCGTGTTCCCTCCCTGTTCAGCGCATAGGTCGCTGAATAGGAGCTCTTGCACGACATAGATGTCCTGCCGTCTTCGGGCGTTAGTGAACACAATGATCTAGCTCAGAAAATTATTAAAACCTCATCTCGACAGCCCAACCATTTGCCTTATATGTATGTGGTATGTTTTTCTAAGATTGTGGATAGATTTCAGTCGGTTTATATTTGGTTTTAGTTAAGTCTAAGTCAATTGATGTGTGCATGTTAATTCTTCACTTTTTTTGTCTTTGTTCTAGATTTATGTTTTCTAATACATGAATATATTTGTCAAAGCTTGCGCCACAGCTGGCTACGCATGCGACCATGAAACCCTAGCCATCACTCATCTTCTCTTCCTCTCACCGCCCCACGAGCACATCATTGACAAAGTCCGTGTGACGCCGGCGAGTAGATCCTGTTCGGGGACGAGCCGGTGTTGAGGTTTGGACCACTCGGTGTTGAAGTCAGGAAGTTGTCATGCAATGGTGATGACTCACAAGTACAGGAGATCACAACAATCTTCGAGGGTAATCTTTTAACCCAAGTTTATTGATTCAACATAAAGAGAGTCAAATGATGTTTATACGCGTTAAAAATTGAGTTCCCAATTTAATCACAACTGGATAGATAACTTGCTTGGCACAATTTTTTTTGTAACAAACTGATATGATAACAGTAGTAGTGAAATAGTAGGAGTAACGGTGTTGCGATAAAGTAAGATTACAGTAATAGTAGTTGTAAAGAGAGCAACAATGATAAAAAGTGTAGGTATGAAAGTAGATAATGGGTGTTGCGTGGATGAAATCAATTATGCAATAGTCATAACATAGAGCGACAACAAACTAGCTCCAATTTATCAATTATATGTGTGGTACAAATGGAAGTTTGTTCGGAGGTGAAAAGAAATGAAAAGAATGTTGTTGTATGGTATGAAGCATACCTTGTTATACAAGGTTTTACTCAAAACTCCAGAGCTAGGCTATGAAGAAACATACTCGTCGGTCATGAGTAAAATCAACTTTAAATCTCTCATTATAATGACAGTAAAATCCCAGATAAGCCTATTATTATGGCGCTATGAAAATAGTACACAAAAAAGTATAATATTACCTTACATGGATATCAAGCTTTCTGTGGAACAAATATCGGTACCATATTATATGTACACATCAAAAGTGTTGAAAGTATCTAGCCAAAAGAATGCATACCCACATGCAATCCCGGAGGGTTCAAGGACCTTACGACAAAGGTGCATAGATGCAGGTTGAGGAAGACGAAAACACTACGATGTGAAACAATACTGCACTCGTATCAACATCATTGTGGATCACCTCATGTCACATTGGCAGTGAACATGTGTTATTTATAGTGTACTGCCTGCCAATAAGATCGATAAGGCATGACGAATATTCCCTTGATATCTCAAGAAATTAAGGCAGAAATTATTGACCACCCTATGGAAAAGAGCAAAAATAATTAACCACAGTGGAATGTGCAGATGCCCGTCACAACTTTGGTGTCACAACTCTCGGAAAACCACCACTTTACAAAAAGTGGAACTTTGCACCGAACAGAAGAATTAACAGTGGCAAAAAACACCAATAGTAAATGCTAAGTGGCAAAAAAACACCAATAGTAAACACCAATAGTAATCGGCTGAGTAAATTGCACAAAACCACCACTTTGAAGGCTATGTTTATAGAAAACACTACAATACATTTTTTTTTGCAAAACACCGTGTCTACCGTAATCTTTTTGCAAATAATACCGATCGGCGGATTTGCCTCCGTTGAGTGTGTTTATAACAAATGGGGCCCGTTAGTCAGGCTGACGTGGCACAAAATTCTCACACCGTTAAATTGAATCGTTTTGCTGGACATGGGACCTACTTGTCAGTGTAACACTCTCTATTGAGCATTTCATCGAGCAGTTTGCGTGCAGCACATATGCCATCCTCGTTGCACCCGCTGCACCTGACCGTCTCCTTCCGCTCGCCGTGGAGGCGCACCTTGCGACTGCCGTTGCAGTCCCTACACATGACGAACCCCACGCCGGCGCAGCCCGTGAGTCCGCGACTGCCCCTGGAGCAGATCCTTGAGCTTCCCCTCGTCCATCCTCGTCACCTCGGCCGCGCCGCCGATGTGCGTGCCCCGAACAGCTGCAGCAGCTCCTCCCGGTAGTGGATTTGTCCCGCTTGATGGCCGCCAGGCGGCTAGGGGACGTCGGGCGTCGCCATTGCCGTGCGTGCACGCCATCGACGGAGCCGAGTAGGGGCTTTCCTGCTCAATGATGCGCTGGCCTATGCCTCGGTCGGGAGCGGGGCGGGCTGTGGCGTCTGGTGCGGTGCGCGCGAGCAGCAACCAGGAGCAAGGGCGGAGGTGCGCTAGCAGCAACAGCAAGGGCAGAGGTGCGTGCGAGCAGCAGCAGGTTCAACTCCTGGTGGTGTTGCATGTGCAGGCGCTAGAGCTTGCAGTCGCGGTCGGCGTGCCCATCTGCTAGCCCCACTCCTATGAGCACCCTTGCGCAGCCTACCCTCTCCAGCACCGACGCGGGTGGAGAGCGTCCGCGGAGCACCGAAGGCGACCACGACCACGCCGGAGCAGCAGCCAGACGGGGACGGATCTTGCTAAAATGCAGCGTGCGCGCGCCGCTCCAGCAGCGCGCAAAAATGTAGCGCGCGTGACGCGCACAAAAAACATATGCATTCGAAAACAAAAGCAAAAAAAATCGAAAACAAACAAAAATAAATAGTTCAATTTCGTTTATTACAACTCAAACAAACACTTTATCGTTCAATACAACAAATAGTGCAATTAAACACAACAAATAGTTCAACGATACAATAACGAACGCACAAATCATGATGCTCTTTGTCGCCCATTCCATGCCCACCACTTCTCAATGAGATCTCTCTGAAGATCATTATGCGCTGCAGGACGTCGAATGGCATGATAGGAGGCAACAAAACGGGCCACCCTTTCAGCCCTCCGTCGCACTCGCACGGGATATCCCAAGAGCTCATACTGAGAGTAGTCTACATCTTGGCCACGCTCATTCTTGATGATCATGTTATGCATGATCACACAAGCGTGCATTATGTACCAAAGCATCTTTTGATCCCAAAATCTAGTCGGTCCTCTCACAATAGCAAATTGGGCTTGCAAAATCCCAAAAGCTCTCTCCACATCTTTTCTAGCCGCCGGCTAAGCATTGTGGAAATCAAGATTTTTCTTACCTTCTGGCTTTTTCAACGGCTTGACAAAGGTTTGCCTCTTTGGATAGATGTCATCCGCTAGATAATAGCCATAGTTGTGTTGGGGAACGTAGTAATTTCAAAAAAATTCCTACGCACACGCAAGATCATGGTGATGCATAGCAACGAGAGGGGAGAGTGTTGTCTACGTACCCTCGTAGACCGAAGCGGAAGCGTTGACGCAACGTAGAGGAAGTAGTCGTACGTTTTCCCGATCCGACCGATCCAAGCACCGTTACTCCGGCACCTCCGAGTTCTTAGCACACGTACAGCTCGATGACGCTCCCCGGGCTCTGATCCAGCAAAGCTTCGGGGATGAGTTCCGTCAGCACGACGGCGTGGTGACGATCTTGATGTTCTACCGTCGCAGGGCTTCGCCTAAGCGCTGCTACAATATGACCGAGGTGGAATATGGTGGAAGGGGCACCGCACACGGCTAAGGAACGATCACGATGATCAACTTGTGTGTCCTAGGGTGCCCCCTGCCTCCGTATATAAAGGATCCAAGGGGGGTGCGGCCGGCCCTAGAGGAGGCGCGCAGGAGGAGTCCTACTCCTACCGGGAGTAGGACTCCCCTCCCTTTCCTTGTCCAAGTAGGAGAGGTGGAAGAAGAGAAGGAAAAAGGGGGGCGCTGCCCCTCCCTCCCTGTCCAATTCGGACTAGGGGGTGAGGGGGCGCGCGGCCTGCCCTGGCAGCCCCTTCCTCTTCTCCACTTTAGGCCCATGAGGCCCATTAACCCCCCGGGGGGTTCTGGTAACCCCCCAGTGCTCCGGTTTTATCCGAGACTTCCCCGAAACGCTTTCGGTGTCCGAATATAGTCATCCAATATATCAATCTTTATGTCTCGACCATTTCGAGACTCCTTGTCATGTCCGTGATCACATCCGGGACTCCGAACTAACTTCGGTACATCAAAATGCATAAACTCATAATAACTGTCATCGTAACGTTAAGCGTGCGGACCCTTGTTGGGAACGTAGTAATTTCAAAAAAATTCCGACGCACACGCAAGATCATGGTGATGCATAGCAACGAGGGGGAGAGTCTGATCTACGTACCCTTGTAGATCGCAACGGAAGCGTTGACACAACGTAGAGGAAGTAGTCGTACGTCTTCTTCCCGATCCGACCGATCCAAGCACCGTTACTCCGGCACCTCTGAGTTCTTAGCACACGTACAGCTCGATGACGATCCCCGGGCTCCGATCCAGCAAAGCTTCGGGGATGAGTTCCATCAGCACGACGGCGTGGTGACAATCTTGATGTTCTACCGACGCAGGGCTTCGCCTAAGCACTACAACGATATGATCGAGGTGGAATATGGTGGCAGGGGGCACCGCACACGGCTAAGGAACGATCTCAATGATCAACTTGTCTGTCTATGGGGTGCCCCTTGCCTCAGTATATAAAGGATGGAGGAGGAGGAGGCCGGCCAAGGCTATTGGTGCGGCCAGGATGGGAGTCCTACTAGGACTCCAAGTCCTAGTAGGAGTCCATCAAGAGGGGAGGAAGGGAGAAGGAAGTGGAGGAGTAGGAAAGGTGGCCGGCCCCCTTTTACCTAGTCCAATTCGGACTAGAGGGGAGGGGGGGGGGGGCGCAGCAGCCTTTTTCCTCTTCCCACTAAAGCCCATCAAGGCCCATTACTTCTCCCGTAACTACCCGGTACTCCGAAAAATACCCGAATCACTCGGAACCTTTCCGATGTCCGAATATAGTCGTCCAATATATCGATCTTTACGTCTCGACCATTTCGAGACTCCTCGTCATGTCCCCGATCTCATCCGGGACTCCGAACTCCTTCGGTACATCAAAACTCATAAACTCATAATATAACTGTCATCGAAACCTTAAGCGTGCGGACCCTATGGTTCGAGAACAATGTAGACATGACCGAGACACGTCTCCAGTCAATAACCAATAGCGGGACCTGGATGCCCATATTGGCTCCTACATATTCTACGAAGATCTTTATCGGTCAGACCGCATAACAACATACGTTGTTCCCTTTGTCATCGGTATGTTACTTGCCCGAGATTTGATCATCGGTATCCCAATACCTAGTTCAATCTCGTTACCGGAAAGTCTCTTTACTCGTTCCGTAATACATCATCTCACAACTAACATATTAGTTGCAATGCTTGCAAGGCTTAGGTGATGTGCATTACCGAGAGGGCCCAGAGATACCTCTCCGACAATCAGAGTGACAAATCCTAATCTCGAAATACGCCAACCCAACATCTACCTTTGGAGACACCTGTAATGCTCCTTTATAATCACCCATTTATGTTGTGACGTTTGGTAGCACCCAAAGTGTTCCTCTGGCAAACGGGAGTTGCATAATCTCATAGTCATAGGAACATGTATAAGTCATGAAGAAAGCGATAGCAACATACTAAACGATCGGGTGCTAAGCTAATGGAATGGGTCATGTCAATCAGATCATTCAACTAATGATGTGACCTTGTTAATCAAATAACAACTCTTTTGTGCATGGTTAGGAAACATAACCATCTTTGATTAACGAGCTAGTCAAGTAGAGGCATACTAGTGACACTCTGTTTGTCTATGTATTCACACATGTATTATGTTTCCGGTTAATACAATTCTAGCATGAATAATAAACATTTATCATGATATAAGGAAATAAATAATAACTTTATTATTGCCTCTAGGGCATATTTCCTTCAGTCTCCCACTTGCACTAGAGTCAATAATCTAGTTCACATCGCCATGTGATTTAACAGCAATAGTTCACATCACCATGTGATTAACACCCATAGTTCACATCGTCATGTGACCAACACTCAAAGGGTTTACTAGAGTCAGTAATCTAGTTCACATATCTATGTGATTAACACCCAAAGAGTACTAAGGTGTGATCATGTTTTGCTTGTGAGATAATTTTAGTCAACGGGTCTGTCACATTCAGATCCGTAAGTATTTTGCAAGTTCTATGTCTACAATGCTCTACACGGAGCTACTCTAGCTAATTGCTCCCACTTTCAATATGTATCCAGATTGAGACTTTAGATTCATCTGGATCAGTGTCAAAAACTTGCATCGATGTAACCCTTTACGACGAACCTTTTTTGTCACGTCCATAATCGAGAAACATATCCTTATTTCACTAAGGATAATTCTGACCGCTGTCCAGTGATCTACTTCTAGATCACTATTGTACTCCCTTGCCAAATTAATGCAGGGTATACAACAGATCTGGTATACAGCATGACATACTTTATAGAACCTATGGCCAAGGCATAGGGAATGACTTTCATTCTCTTTCTATCTTCTGCCGTGGTCGGGCTTTGAGTCTTACTCAACTTCACACCTTGTAATACAGGCAAGAACTCTTTTTTTGACTGCTCCATTTTGAACTACTTCAAAATCTTGTCAAGGTATGTACTCATTGAAAAAACTTATCAAGCGTCTTGATCTATCTCTATAGATCTTGAAGCTCAATATGTAAGCAGCTTCACCGAAGTCTTTCTTTAAAAAAATTCCTTTCAAACACTCCTTTATGCTTTACAGAACAATTCTACATTATTTCCGATCAACAATATGTCATTCACATATACTTATTAGAAATGCTGTAGTGCTCCCACTCACTTTCTCGTAAATACAGGCTTCACCGCAGGTCTGTATAAAACTATATGCTTTGATCAACTCATCAAAGCATATATTCCAACTCCGAGATGCTTGCACCAGTCCACAGATGGATCGCTGGAGCTTGCACATTTTGTTAGCACCTTTCGGATTGACCAAACCTTCTGGTTGCATCATATACAACTCTTCTTTAATAAATCCATTAAGGAATGCAGTTTTGTTTATCCGTTTGCCAGATTTCATAAAATGCGGCAATTACTAACATGATTCGGACAGACTCAAGCATAGATACGAGTGAGAAGCTCTCATCGTAGTCAACACCTTGAACTTGTCGAAAACCTTTTGCGACAATTCTAGCTTTGTAGATAGTAACACTACTATCAGCGTCCGTCTTCCTCTTGAAGATCCATTTATTTTCTATGTCTTGCCGATCATCGGGCAAGTCACCCAAAGTCCATACTTTGTTCTCATACATGGATCCCATCTCAGATTTCATGGCCTCAAGCCATTTCTTGGAATTTGGGCTCATCATTGCTTCCTCATAGTTCGTAGGTTCGTCATGGTCAAGTAACATGACCTCTAGAACAGGATTACCGTACCACTCTGGTGCGGATCTCACTCTGGTTTACCTACAAGATTCGGTAGTAACTTGATCTGAAGTTACATGATTATCATCATTAGCTTCCTCACTAATTGGTGTAGTAGTCACAGGAACAGATTTCTGTGATGAACTATTTTCCAATAAGGGAGAAGGTACAATTACCTTACCAAGTTTTCTACTTTCCTCCCACTCACTTCTTTCGAGAGAAATTCCTTCTCTAGAAAGGATCCATTCTTAGCAACGAATGTCTTGCCTTCGGATCTGTGATAGAAGGTGTACCCAGCTGTCTCCTTTGGGTATCCTATGAAGACATATTTCTCCGATTTGAGTTTGAGCTTATCGAGATGAAACTTTTTCACATAAGCATCGCAACTCCAAACTTTAAGAAACGACGGCTTAGGTTTCTTGCCAAACCATAGTTCACACGGTGTCGTCTCAACGGATTTAGATGGTGCCCTATTTAACGTGAATGCAGCTATCTCTAATGCATAACCCCGAAACGATAGTGGTAGATCGGTAAGATACATCATAGATTGTACTATATCCAATAAAGTACGGTTATGATGTTCGGACACACCATTATGCTGTGGTGTTCCGGGTGGCGTGCGTAGTGAAACTATTTCACATTGTTTTAACTGAAGACCAAACTCGTAACTCAAATATTTTACCTCTGCGATCATATCGTAGAAACTTTTATTTTCTTGTCACAATGATTTTCCACTTCACTCTGAAATTCTTTGAACTGTTCAAATGTTTCAGACTTATGTTTCATCAAGTAGATATCCCCATATCTGCTCAAATCATCTTGTGAAGGTCAGAAAATAATGATACCTGTTGTAAGCCTTAATATTCATCGGACCACATACATCAGTATGTATGATTTCCAACAAATCTGTTGCTTGCTTCATTGTTCCGGAGAACGGCGTTTTAGTCATCTTGCCCATAAGGCATGGTTCGCAAGCATCAAGTGATTCATAATCAAGTGATTCCAAAATCCCATCAGCATGGAGTTTCTTCATGCGCTTTATACCAATATGACCTAAACAGCAGTGCCACAAATAAGTTGCACTATCATTATTAACTTTGCATCTTTTGGTTTCAATATTATGAATATGTGTATTATTAAGATCGAGATCCAATGAACTATTTTCATTGGGTGTGTAACCATATTAGGTTTTATTCATGTAAACAGAACAACAATTTATTCTCTTACTTAAATGAATAACCGTATTACAATAAACATGATCAAATCATATTCATGTTCAACGCAAACACCAAATAACACTTATTTAGGTTCAACACTAATCCCGAAATTATAGGGAGTGTGCGATGATGATCATATCAATCTTGGAACCACTTCCAACACACATCGTCACTTCACCCTTAACTAGTCTCTGTTCATTCTGCAACTCCCGTTTCGAGTTACTACTCTTAGCAACTGAACTAGCATCAAATACTGAGGGGTTGCTATAAACACTAGTAAAGTACACATCAATAACATGTATATCAAATATACTTATGTTCACTTTGCCATCCTACTTATCCGCCAATCACTTGGGGTAGTTCCGCTTCCAGTGACCAGTCCCTTTGCAGTAGAAGCACTTAGTCTCAGGCTTAGGATCAGACTTGGGCTTCTTCACTTGAGCAGCAACTTGCTTGCCGTTCTTCTTGAAGTTCCCCTTCTTCCCTTTGCCCTTTTCTTGAAACTAGTGGTCTTGTAAACCATCAACACTTGATGTTTTTCTTGATTTCTACCTTCGTTAATTTCAGCATCACGAAGAGCTTGGGAGTTGTTTCCGTTATCCCTTGCATATTATAGTTCATCACGAAGTTCTACTAACTTGGTGATGGTGACTAGAGAATTCTGTCAATCACTATCTTATCTAGAAGATTAACTCCCACTTGATTCAAGTGATTGTAGTACCCAGACAATCTGAGCACATGCTCACTAGTTGAGCGATTCTCCTCCATCTTTTAGCTATAGAACTTGTTGGAGACTTCATATCTCTCAACTCGGGTATTTGCTTGAAATATTAACTTCAACTCCTGGAACATCTCATATGGTCCATGACGTTCAAAACGTCTTTGAAGTCCCGATTCTAAGCCATTAAGCATGGTGCACTAAACTATCAAGTAGTCATCATATTGAGCTAGCCAAACGTTCATAACGTCTGCATCTGCTCCTGCAATAGGTCTGTCACCTAGCGGTGCATCAAGGACATAATTCTTCTGTGCAGCAATGAGGATAAACCTCAGATCACGGATCCAATCCGCATCATTGCTACTAACATCTTTCAACACAATTTTCTCTAGGAACATATCAAAAATAAACATAGGGAAGCAACAACGCGAGCTATTGATCTACAACATAATTTGCAAAATACTACCAGGACTAAGTTCATGATGAATTTATGTTCAATTTAATCATATTACTTAAGAACTCCCACTTAGATAGACATCCCTCTAATCCTCTAAGTGATCACGTGATGCAAATCAACTAAACCATGTCCGATCATCACGTGAGATGGAGTAGTTTCATTGGTGAACATCATTATGTTGATCATATCTACTACATGATTCACGCTCGACCTTTCGGTCTCCGTGTTCCGAGGCCATATCTGTATATGCTTGGCTCGTCAAGTATAACCTGAGTATTCCGCATGTGCAACTGTTTTGCACCCGTTGTATTTGAACGTAGAGCCTATCACACCCGATCATCACGTGGTGTCTCAGCACGAAGAACTTTCGCAACGGTGCATACTCAGGGAGAACACTTCTTAATAATTTAGTGAGAGATCATCTTATAATGCTACCGTCAATCAAAGCAAGATAAGATGCATAAAAGATAAACATCACATGCAATCAATATAAGTGATATGATATGGCCATCATCATCTTGTGCCTGTGATCTCCATCTCCGAAGCACCGTCATGATCACCATCGTCACCGGCGCGACACCTTGATCTCCATCGTAGCATCGTTGTCGTCTCGCCAATCTTATGCTTCCACGACTATCGCTACCGCTTAGTGATAAAGTAAAGCATCACAGCGCGATTGCATTGCATACAACAAAACGACAACCATATGGCTCCTGCCAGTTGCCGATAACTCGGTTACAAAACATGATCATCTCATACAATAAAATTTAGCATCATGTCTTGACCATATCACATCACAACATGCCCTGCAAAAACAAGTTAGACGTCCTCTACTTTGTTTGTTGCAAGTTTTACGTGGCTGCTACGGGCTTAAGTAAGAACCAATCTTACCTACGCATCAAAACCACAACGATAGTTTGTCAAGTTGATGCCGTTTTAACCTTCGCAAGGACCGGGCGTAGCCACACTCAGTTCAACTAAAGTTGGAGAAACTGTCACCCGCAAGCCACCTATGTGCAAAGCACGTCGGGAGAACCGGTCTCGCGTAAGCGTACGCGTAATGTCAGTCCGGGCCGCTTCGTCCAACAATACCGCCGAACCAAAGTATGACATGCTGGTAGGCAGTATGACTTATATCGCCCACAACTCACTTGTGTTCTATTCGTGCACGTATCATCAAACCATAAAACCTGGCTCGGATGCCACTGTTGGGGAACGTAGTAATTTCAAAAAAATTCCTACGCACACGCAAGATCATGGTGATGCATAGCAATGAGAGGGGAGAGTGTTGTCTACGTACCCTCGTAGACCGAAGCGGAAGCGTTGACGCAATGTAGGGGAAGTAGTCGTATGTTTTCCCGATCCGACAGATCCAAGCACCGTTACTCCGGCACCTCCGAGTTCTTAGCACACGTACAGCTCGATGACACTCCCCGGGCTCCGATCCAGCAAAGCTTCGGGGATGAGTTCCGTCAGCACGACGGCGTGGTGACGATCTTGATGTTCTACCGTCGCAGGGCTTCGCCTAAGCGCTGCTACAATATGACCGAGGTGGAATATGGTGGAAGGGGGCACCGCACACGGCTAAGGAACGATCACGATGATCAACTTGTGTGTCCTAGGGTGCCCCCCTGCCTCCGTATATAACGGATCCAAGGGGGGGGGGTGCGGCCGGCCCTAGAGGAGGCGCGCAGGAGGAGTCCTACTCCTACCGGGAGTAGGACTCCCCTCCCTTTCCTTGTCCAAGTAGGAGAGGTGGAAGAAGAGAAGGAAAAGGGGGGGGGGGGGCGCCGCCCCTCCCTCCTTGTCCAATTTGGACTAGGGGGAGAGGGGGCATGCGGCCTGCCCTGGCAGCCCCTTCCTCTTCTCCACTTTAGGCCCATGAGGCCCATTAACCCCCCAGGGGGTTCCGGTAACCCCCCGGTGCTCCGGTTTTATCTGAAACTTCCCCGGAACGCTTCCGGTGTCCGAATATAGTCATCCAATATATCAATCTTTATGTCTCAACCATTTCGAGACTCCTCGTCATGTCCGTGATCACATCCGGGACTCCGAACTAACTTCGGTACATCAAAATGCATAAACTCATAATAACTGTCATCGTAACGTTAAGCGTGCGGACCCTACGGTTCGAGAACAATGCAGACATGACTGAGACAAATCTCCGGTCAATAACCAATAGCGGGACCTAGATGCCCATATTGGCTCCTACATATTCTACGAAGATCTTTATCAGTCAGACCGCATAACAACATACGTTGTTCCCTTTGTCATCGGTATGTTACTTGCCCGAGATTCGATCGTCGGTATCCAATACCTAGTTCAATCTCGTTACCGGCAAGTCTCTTTACTCATTTCGTAACACATCATCTTGCAACTAACTCATTAGTTGTAATGCTTGCAAGGCTTATGTGATGTGCATTACCGAGAGGGCCCAGAGATACCTCTCCGACAATCGAAGCGACAAATCCTAATCTCGAAATACGCCAACCCAACATCTACCTTTGGAGACACCTGTAGAGCACCTTTATAATCACCAATTTACGTTGTGACGTTTGGTAGCACACAAAGTGTTCCTCCGGTAAACGGGAGTTGCATAATCTCATAGTCATAGGAACATGTATAAGTCATGAAGAAAGCAATAGCAACATACTAAACGATCGGGAGCTAAGCTAATGGAATGGGTCATGTCAATCAGATCATTCAACTAATGATGTGACCTCGTTAATCAAATAACAACTCTTTGTTCATGGTTAGGAAACATAACCATCTTTGATTAACGAGCTAGTCAAGTAGAGGCATACTAGTGACACTCTGTTTGTTTATATATTCACACATGTATTATGTTTCCAGTTAATACAATTCTAGCATGAATAATAAACATTTATCATGATATATGCGGAAATAAATAATAACTTTATTATTGCCTCTAGGGCATATTTCCTTCAAGTTGTATGTACGGCCATTTGCTACAAACTGCACCGGTGGCAATGTTGGGGATCGTAGCAGAAATTCAAAATTTTCTACGCATCACAAAGATCAATCCATGGAGTAATCTAGCAACAAGGGAAGGAGAGTGCATCTACATACCCTTGTAGATCGCTAAGCAGAAGCGTTCAAGTGAACGGGGTTGATGGAGTCGTACTCGTCGTGATCCAAATCACCGATGATCCTAGTGCCGAACGGACGGCACCTCCGCGTTCAACACACATGCAGCCCGGTGACGTCTCCCATGCCTTGATCCAGCAAGGAGAGAGGGAGAGGATGAGGAAGACTCCGTCCAGCAGCAACACGACGGCGTGGTGGTGGTGGAGGAGCGTGGTACTCTAGCAGGGCTTCGCCAAGCATCGCAAGAGACGAGGAGGGAGAGAGATAGGGCTGCGCCAGGGAGAGGTCAAAACTCATGTGTTGGCAGCCCCAAAGACCTCAACTATATATAGGGGAGAGGGAGGGGGTGCGCCCCCTTTAGGGTTTCCACCCCAAGGGGTGCGGCAGCCCCAAACCCATCTAGGGTGGCGGCCAAAGGGGGGAGAGGGGGAAACTTGCCCCCAAGCTAGGTGGAGGCGCCCCCTCCCCAAACCCTAGGCACCTTGGCCCCTTGTGGGGGGCGCACCAGCCCACCTGGGGCTGGTCCCCTCCCACACTTGGCCCATGCAGCCCTCCGGGGCTTGTGGCCCCACTTGGTGGACCACCGGGACCCTCCCGGTGGTCCCGGTACATTACCGATAAAACCCGAAACCTTTCCGGCGACCAAAATAGGACTTCCCATATATAATTCTTTACCTCCGGACCATTCCGGAACTCCTCGTAACATCCGAGATCTCATCCGGGACTCCAAACAACATTCGGTAACCACATACAAACTTCCTTTATAACCCTAGCGTCATCGAACCTTAAGTGTGTAGACCCTACGGGTTCGGGAACCATGCAGACATGACCGAGACAACTCTCCGGTCAATAACCAACAGCGGGATCTGGATACCCATGTTGGCTCCCACATGCTCCACGATGATCTCATCAGATAAACCACGATGTCAAGGACTTAATCAATCCTGTATACAATTCCCTTTGTCTAGCGGTATGATACTTGCCCGAGATTCGATCGTCGGTATCCCGATACCTTGTTCAATCTCATTACCGGCAAGTCTCTTTACTCGTTCTGTAACACATCATCCCGTGATCAACTCCTTGATCACATTGTGCACATTATGATGATGTCCTACCGAGTGGGCCCAGAGATACCTCTTCGTTTACACGGAGTGACAAATCCCAGTCTCGATTCGTGCCAACCCAACAGACACTTTCGGAGATACCTATAGTGTACCTTTATAGCCATCCAGTTACGTTGTGACGTTTGGCACACCCAAAGAACTCCTACGGTATCCGGGAGTTGAACAATCTCATGGTCTAAGGAAATGATACTTGACATTAGAAAAGCTTTAGCAAACGAACTACACGATCTTTGTGCTAGGCTTAGGATTGGGTCTTGTCCATCACATCATTCTCCTAATGATGTGATCCCGTTATCAACGACATCCAATGTCCATGGTCAGGAAACCGTAAGCATCTATTGATCAACGAGCTAGTCAACTAGAGGCTTACTAGGGACATGGTGTTGTCTATGTATCCACACATGTATCTGAGTTTCCTATCAATACAATTCTAGCATGGATAATAAACGATTATCATGAACAATGAAATATAATAATAATAACTAATTTATTATTGCCTCTAGGGCATATTTCCAACAGTCTCCCACTTGCACTAGAGTCAATAATCTAGTTCACATCGCCATGTGATTAACACTCACACGTCACATCGCCATGTGACCAACATCCAAGAGTCTACTAGACTCAATGATCTAGTTCACATCACTATGTGATAAACACTCAAAGAGTTCTGGGTTTGATCATGTTATGCTTGTGAGAGAGGTTGTAGTCAACGGGTCTTGCCATATTCAGATCCCTATGTATTTCGCAAAACTTTATATTGTAGATGCTGCTACCACGTTCCACTTGGAGCTATTCCAAATTATTGCTCCATTATATGTATCCGGTATCTCTACTCAGAGCTATCCGGATAGGTGTTAAGCTTGCATCGACATAACTCTTTACGTCGAACTCTTTATCACCTCCATAACCGAGAAACATTTCCTTATTTCTCTAAGGATAATTTTGACCGCTATCTGGTGGTCCAGTCCTAGATCACCTTTGTACCTTCTTGCCAGACATGTGGCAAGGCACACATCAGGTGCGGTACTCAGCATGGCATACCGTATAGAGTCTATGACAAGAGCATAGGGGACGACCTTCGTCCTTCCTCTTTCTTCTGCCATGGTCAAGCTTTGAGTCTTACTCAACTTCGCACCTTACAACTCAGGTAAGAACCCCTTCTTTGACTGATCTATTTTGAACTCCTTCAAAAACATGTCAAGGTGTGTGTTCTTTGAAAGTATCATCAGGCGTCTTGATCTATCTCTATAGATCTTGATGCCCAGTATGTAAGCAGCTTTATCCAGGTCTTCCTTTGAAAAATACTCTTCAAACAACCATTTGTGCTTTCCAGAAATTCTACATTATTTCGGATCAACAATATGTCATCCACATATACTTATCAGAAATGTTGTAGTGCTCCCACTCACTTTCTTGTAAATACATGTTTCTAGCAAACATTGTATAAACCTAAAAGCTTTGATCACTCCATCAAAGCATATATTCCGATTCCGAGATGCTTGCTCTAGTCCATAGAAGGATCGCTGGAGCCAGCATAGCTTTTAGCATCCTTAGGATCGACAAAACCTTTTATTGTATCACATACAACTTTTTCTTACGAAAACTGGTAAGAAAACTTGCTTTGACATCCATCTGTTAGATTTCATAATCGAAAAATACAGCTAATGCTAACATGATTCCGACGGACTTAAGCATCGCTACGGGTGAGAAATTCTCATCGTAGTCAACTCCTTGAACTTGTGAAAAGACTCTTTCCCACAAGTCGAGCTTCATAGACGATAACATTACCGCCCACGTCCGTCTTCTTCTTAAAGATCCATTTATCTCAATGGCTTGCCGATCATCGGGTAAGTCCACCAAAGTCCATACTTTGTTCTGATATATGGATCCTATCTCGGATTTCATGGCTTCTAACCATTTGTCGGAATACGGGCCTACCATCGCTTCTCCATAGCTCGTAGGTTCATTGTTGTCTAACAACATGATATCTAAGACAGGATTACCGTACCACTTAGGAGTAGTACATATCCTTGTCGACCTACGAGGTTCGACAACAACTTGATCCGAAGCTTCATGATCACTATCAACTTCCTATTCAACAGACGTAGGTGCCACAGAAAACATCTTTCTGTGTTGCATCATTCTCTGGTTGAAATAAAGGTTCGACAACCTCATCAAGTTCTATCTTCCTCCCACTCAATTCTTTCAAGAGAAACTTCTTCTCGAGAAAGGACCCGTTCTTAGCGACAAACAATTTTCCCTCGGATCTGAGATAGAAGGTATACCCTACTGTCACCTTTGGGTATCCTATGAAGATGTGTTTGTCCGCTTTGGGTTCGAGCTTCCCTGGCTGAAGCCTTAAGCATCGCAGCCCCAAACATTAAGAAACGACAACTTTGGTTTCTTGCCAAACCAATGTTCATACGACATCGTCTCAACGGACTTAGATGGTGTCCTATCTAAAGTGAATGTAGCTGTCTCTAACGCATAACCTCAAAATGAAAACGGTAGATCGGTAAGAGACATCATAGATCGCACCATATCTTATAAGGTTCGATTACGACGTCCGGACACACCATTACCCTGTGGTGTTCCAGGTGACTTCAACTGTGAAACAATTCCACAATGTCTTAAGTGATTGCCAAACTCATAACTCAGAAAATCCCCTTTTGATCAGATCATAGGAACATGATCTCTTTGTTATGATGATTCTTAACTTCACTCTGAAATCGCTTGAACTTTTCAAATGTTTCAGACTTGTGCTTCATTAAGTAAATATACCTATATCTACTCAAATCGTCAGCGAAGATGAGAAAATAGCGAATCCACCGCATGCTTCAATTCTCATTGGATCACACGCATCAGCATGTATGATTTCCAACAAGTCACTTGCCCGTTTCATTGTACCTGAAAACGGGGTCTTAGTCATCCTGCCCATGAGGCATGGCTCGCATGTGTCAAGCGATTCAAAATCAAGTGACTCCAAACATCCATCGATATGGAGTTTCTTCATGCATCTTACGCCAATATGACCTAAGCGGCAGTGCCACAAGAAAGTGATACTATCATTATTAACTCTACAACTTTTGGCATGAGCATGTGTATTACCACGACCGAGATTCAATGAACCATTCACATAGGGTGCATGACCATGAAAGGTATTATTCATGTAAACAGAATAACCAGTATTCTCTAACTTAAATGAATAACCATATTGCAATGAACATGATCTAATCATATTCATGCTCAATGTAGACACCTGATAACATTTATCTAGGTTCAATACTAATCCTGAAGGCAGATGGAGCATGCGATGGATGATCTCATCAACTTTGGAAACACTTCCAACACACATCGTCACCTCGCCCTCAGCCAGTCTCCGTTTAGTCCGTAGCTTTTGCTTCAAGTCACCAATAATAGCAACTAAACCGGTATCCAATACCCAGGTGCTACCAGGAGTACTAGTGAGGTACACATTAATAACACGTATATACTTTGTTGAAGTTGCCAGCCTTCTTATCTACCATGCATTTGGGGTAATTCCGCTACCAGTGACTATTCCCCTTACAATAGAAGCACTTAGTCTCGGGTTTGGGTTCAACCTTGGGTTCTTTCACTTGAGCGGCAACTGGTTTTCCATCCATGAAGTTTCCCTTCTAGCCCTTGCCCTTCTTGAAACCAGTGGTCTTGTTAAACCATCAATACTTGATGCTCCTTCTTGATTTCTACCTTTTGCGGTCTTAAGCACCGCGAACAGCTCCGGGATCAACTCCATCCCTTGCATGCCATAGTTCATCACGAAGATCTAGTAGCTTAGTGATAGTGACTAGAGAACTCTATCAATCACTATCTTATCTGGAAGTTTAACTCCCACTTGATTTAAGTGATTGTAGCACCCAGACATTCTGAGCACATGCTCACTAGCTGAGCTATTCTCCTCCATCTTGTTGGCAAAAGAACTTGTCAGAGGTCTCACACCTCTCAACACGGGCATGAGCCTGAAATCCCAATTTCAGCTCTTGGAACATCTCATATGTTCTATGGCATTCAAAACGTCATTGGAATCCCGATTCTAAGCCGTAAAGTATGGTGCACTAAACTATCAAGTAGTCATCAGGATGTGTCTATCAGGTGTTCACAACATCCACAGACGACGTTGTAGGGGTTTGCACATTGAGCGGCGCATCAAAGACGTAAGCCTTCTGTGTAGCAGTGAGGACACTCCTTGGACTACGGACCTAGTCCGCATCATTGCTTACAATATCTTTCAACTTAATCTTTCTCTAGGAACGTATTGAAACAGGGAGCTACAACGTGAGCTATTTATCTACAACATATTTGCAAAGACAATTTAGACTGTGTTCATGATAATTAAGTTAATCTAATCAAATTATTTAATGAACTCCCACTCAGATAGACATCCCTCTAGTCATCTAAGTGAAACATGATCCGAGCCAACTAGGCCGTGTCCGATCATCACGTGAGACGGACTAGTCAACATCGGTGAACATCTTCATGTTGATCGTATCTTCTATACGACTCATGCTCGACCTTTCGGTATTCCGTGTTCCGAGGCCATGTCTGTACATGCTAGGCTCATCAAGTCAACCTAAGTGTATTGCGTGTGTAAATCTGGCTTACACCCGTTGTATTCGAACGTTAGAATCTATCACACCCGATCATCACGTGGTGCTTCGAAACAACGGACCTTCGCAACGGTGCACAGTTAGGGGGAACACTCTTCTTGAAATTTTAGTGAGGGATCATCTTATTTAAGCTATCGTCGTTCCAAGCAAATAAGATGTAAAACATGATAAAAATCACATGCAATCAAATAGTGACATGATATGGCCAATATCATTTTGCTCCTTTTGATCTCCATCTTCGGGGCTGACAGATCGTGGATGTCGCCTAGAGGGGGGGTGAATAGGCATTTTAAAATAATTACGGTTTAGGCTTGAACAAATGCGGAATAAACCTAGCGGTTAATTTGTCAAGCACAAAACCTAAAACAACTAGGCTCACCTATGTGCACCAACAACTTATGCTAAGCAAGATACGCAACTATGTGATAGAAAGATATATGACAAGAAACAATATGGCTATCACAAAGTAAAGTGCATAAGTAAAGGGGCTCGGGTAAGAGATAACCGAGGCACGCGGAGACGATGATGTATCCCGAAGTTCACACCCTTGCGGATGCTAATCTCCGTTTGGAGCGGTGTGGAGGCACAATGCTCCCCAAGAAGCCACTAGGGCCACCGTAATCTCCTCACGCCCTCGCACAATGCAAGATGCCGTGATTCCACTAAGGGACCCTTGAGGGCGGTCACCGAACCCGTACAAATGGCAACCCTTGGGGGCGGTCACCGAACCCGTACACTTTGGCAACCCTTGGGGGCGGTCACCGGTACCCGTCAAATTGCTTGGGGCGATCTCCACAACCTAATTGGAGACCCCGACGCTTGCCCGGAGCTTTACACCACAATGATTGAGCTCCGAACACCAACAACCGTCTAGGGCGCCCAAGCACCCAAGAGGAACAAGCTCAAGGGTACCAAGCACCCAAGAGTAATAAGCTTCTCAACTTGTAACTTCCACGTATCACGTGGAGAACTCAAACCGATGCACCAAATGCAATGGCAAGGGCACACGGAGTTCCCAAGTCCTTCTCTCTCAAATCCCACCGAAGCAACTAATGCTAGGGAGGAAAATGAGAGGAAGAACAAGAAAGAGAACACCAAGAACTCCAAGATCTAATCCAAGGGGTTCCCCTCACATAGAGGAGAAAGTGATTGGTGGAAATGTGGATCTAGATCTCCTCTCTCTTTTCCTTCAAAAACTAGCAAGAATCCATGGAGGGATTGAGAGTTAGCAAGCTCGAAGAAGGTCAACAATGGGGAAGAACACGAGCTCAAAGGATAAGGTTCAATGGGGAAGAAGACCCCCTTTTATAGGGCCTCCCGAATCCAACCGTTATGTTCTCAGCCCGCACACGAGCGGTACTACCGCGCTAGAAGAAAAGGGCTGGGGCTGGGACCCAGAGCGGTACTACCGCGGAGGTAGGGCGGTACTACTGCTCACAAGCAGCACTACCGCCACTACTACCGCAGCTAGTACCGCAAAACCCGACATAAGAAAATGCGCACTCGAATCGAAGCGAAAGGAGCACGAAGCTACAGCGGTACTGCGGCTGAGCCCAGCAAGCGGTACTACCGCTCCGAGGAGCGGTACTACCGCTTAGTGGACTGCAGCCGTACTACCGCTCCAACCACTGTGTCGAGGCGGTAGGAGCACGGATCCGCAGAGGCACTGCTGCTGAGGCCATCAAGCGGTACTACCGCTCCGAGGAGCGGTACTACCGCTTAGTGAGCCTCAGCGGTACTACCGCTGTGGCCCGCGGTACTACCGCTGGGTCCAGGAGAAAAACCACACTCCAGAAAACCAGAACTGCCATAACTTCTGCAAATGAGCTCCGAATTGAGCAAACTCAAGCTTGTTGAAAACAAGACGACGAGTAGCATCAAAACAGCGACTGGTTATAGTAAGAAGAGGCAGGGGAGGTATGCCAACAAAAAGAGGAGTGAAACCTCCAACCAAGAAGAACCGGCAAAACCTCCAACATCGAAAACATCATAGAAGATGCATGCGAACTCCGTTTTTGATGAACTCAAGCTTGTCATCAAGATGACCATAAGCTCTAAGACTCACAAAGAGAACCAAACAAGAACCAAGAAAGATGATGCAAGGATGCAATGGTTTGAGTTCTCAGCGAACGATACGATCAAGCTACTCATCGAGAGCCCCCCTTGATAGTACGGCAATCGATCCTATAACCCGGTCTCCCAACTACCATCATGAGACCGGTAAAATAGAAAACCTACCAAGGGCAAACCTTTGCCTTGCACATGGTCCACTTGAGCTAGATGATGACGATCTTGACTCCCTCAAGTTGGACCACCTTTCTTGATTGTGTTGGCTCGATGAAGACTAGTTGATTGCTCCCCCATACTCCACTATGGGTGAGCCTTTCTTCCGCACATCTTCATGAGTCCATTGTCACCACAATGGACGGCAAGCTTCAAGCATTTGATCTCTTCGTGATGCTCCACTTGAACTTGCACACCGCAACCTTTCTTGATTGTGTTGAGTCGATGAAGACTAGTTGATTGCTCCCCCATACTCTACTATGGGTGAGCTACTTTTCCGCACATCTTCACAAGTCCATTGACAACACAAAGGACGGCAAGCTTCAAGCATTTGATCTCTTCGTGATACTCCACTTGAACTTGCACACCGCAACCTAACCCCACAAAGAACTCTCACGAAGACCATGGGTTAGTACATCAAGCGTAATTGACAATGCTTACCATACCATGGGATCACTTGATCCCTCTCGGTACATCTTCTATGCTTTGTGGGTTGATCAACTTGATTCACTCTTTAACTTAGTCTTGATCAACCTCTCACAAGACCAATCTTTAGGTAATTCCTTGAATAGCACCTTGGTCGACACAAACTCTCCTTGAAACCAACACATGTACTCCAAGAAAAGCCTATGGACAAAACCTTCAAATATAACTCAAGGCAACCATTAGTCCATAGAGATTGTCATCAATTACCAAAACCAAACATGGGGGCACCGCATGTTCTTTCAGGGGCTCCATGATCATCGTTGTCGCCGGCATGACACCATGATCTCCATCATCATGATCTCCATCATCGTGTCTTCTTGAAGTTGTCTCATCATCTATTACTTCTACTACTATGGCTAACACTTTAGCAATAAAGTAAAGTAATTACATGAAGGTTATGTTGACACGCAGGTCATAAATAAATTAAGACAACTCCTATGGCTCATGCCGGTTGTCATACTTATCGACATGCAATTCGTGATTCCTATTACAAGAACATGATCAATCTCATACATCACATATATCATTCATCACATCCTTTTGGCCATATCACATCACAAGGCATATGCTGCAAAAACAAGTTAGACGTCCTCTAATTGTTTGTTGCAAGTTTTTACGTGGCTGCTATAGGTTTCTAGCAAGAACATTTCTTACCTACGCGAAAACCACAACGTGATATGCCAATTTCTATTTACCCTTCATAAGGACCCTTTTCATCGAATCCGATCCGACTAAAGTGGGAGAGACAGACACCCGCTAGCCACCTTATGCAACTACTGCATGTCAGTCGGTGGAACCAGTCTCACGTAAGAGTACGTGTAAGGTCGGTCCGGGCCGCTTCATCCCACGATGCCGCCGAATCAAGATAAGACTAGTAACGGCAAGCAAATTGACAAAATCGACGCTCACAACAACTTGTGTTCTACTCGTGCATGGAAACTACGCATAAACCTAGCTCATGATGCCACTGTTGGGGATCGTAGCAGAAATTTAAAATTTTCTACGCATCACCAAGATCAATCTATGGAGTAATCTAGCAACGAGGGAAGGAGAGTGCATCTACATACCCTTGTAGATCGCTAAGCAGAAGCGTTCAAGTGAACGGGGTTGATGGAGTCGTACTCGTCGTGATCCAAATCACCGATGATCCTAGTGCCGAACGGACGGCACCTCCGCGTTCAACACACATGCAGCCCGGTGACGTCTCCCATGCCTTGATCCAGCAAGGAGAGAGGGAGAGGTTGAGGAAGACTCCGTCCAGCAGCAAGACGACGGCGTGGTGGTGGTGGAGGAGCGTGGTACTCCAGCAGGGCTTCGCCAAGCACCGCAAGAGACGAGGAGGGAGAGAGGTAGGGCTGCGCCAGGGAGAGGTCAAAACTCATGTGTTGGCAGCCCCAAAGACCTCAACTATATATAGGGGAGAGGGAGGGGGGTGCGCCCCCTTTAGGGTTTCCACCCCAAGGGGTGCGGCAGCCCCAAACCCATCTAGGGTGGCGGCCAAAGGGGGGAGAGGGGGAAACTTGCCCCCCAAGCTAGGTGGAGGCGCCCCCTCCCCAAACCCTAGGCACCTTGGGCTCTTGTGGGGGGCGCACCAGCCCACCTGGGGCTGGTCCCCTCCCACACTTGGCCCGTGCAGCCCTCCGAGGCTTGTGGCCCCACTTGGTGGACCACCGGGACCCTCCCGGTGGTCCCGGTACATTACCGATAAAACCCGAAACCTTTCCGGTGACCAAAACAGGACTTTCCATATATAATTCTTTACCTCCGGACCATTCCAGAACTCCTCGTAACATCCGGGATCTCATCTGGGACTCCGAACAACATTCGGTAACCACATACAAACTTCCTTTATAACCCTAGCGTCATCGAACCTTAAGTGTGTCGACCCTACGGGTTCGGGAACCATGCAGACATGACCGAGACAACTCTCCGGTCAATAACCAACAGCGGGATCTGGATACCCATGTTGGCTCCCACATGCTCCACGACGATCTCATCGGATGAACCAGGATGTCAAGGACTTAATCAATCCCGTATACAATTCCCTTTGTCTAGCGGTACGATACTTGCCCGAGATTCGATCGTCGGTATCCCGATGCCTTGTTCAATCTCGTTACCGGCAAGTCTCTTTACTCGTTCCGTAACACATCATCCCGTGATCAACTCCTTGATCACATTGTGCACATTATGATGATGTCCTACCGAGTGGGCCCAGAGATACCTCTCCGTTTACACGGAGTGACAAATCCCAGTCTCGATTCGTGCCAACCCAACAGACACTTTCGGAGATACCTATAGTGTACCTTTATAGCCACCCAGTTACGTTGTGACGTTTGGCACACCCAAAGCACTCCTACGGTATTCGGGAGTTGCACAATCTCATGGTCTAAGGAAATGATACTTGACATTAGAAAAGCTTTAGCAAACGAACTACACGATCTTTGTGCTAGGCTTAGGATTGGGTCTTGTCCATCACATCATTCTCCTAATGATGTGATCCCGTTATCAACGACATCCAATGTCCATGGTCAGGAAACCGTAACCATCTATTGATCAACGAGCTAGTCAACTAGAGGCTTACTAGGGACATGGTGTTGTCTATGTATCCACACATGTATCTGAGTTTCCTATCAATACAATTCTAGCATGGATAATAAACGATTATCATGAACAATGAAATATAATAATAATAACTAATTTATTATTGCCTCTAGGGCATATTTCCAACAGGCAACTCCCCATTTGCAATCTTACTCATCAGTGGTGACCGGTTGACAACATTGATGTCATTCAAAGATCCAGGAATTCCAAAGAATGCATGCCAAATCCAAGTCTCTTGATCGGCCACCGCTACAAGGATTATAGTGGAACCCTTTTTTGGCCGTGGAATTGCCCATGCCATGCCTTTGGACAATTCTTCCAACTCCAATGCATGCAATCTATTGAGCCAAGCATGCCAGGAAAGCCGCGAGCTTTGTTCATCGCCAAAAGCCTTGCGACGTCTTCAGTGTTGGGAGATCTCAAATACTCCTCGCCAAACACTTGCACAATTCCGACGGAGAAGCGCTTGACACACATGATGGCTTGGCTCTCACCCATAGCCAAGTGATCATCTACTAGATCAGCCGGTATACCGTATGCCAACATACGCAAAGCGGCTGTCACATTCTGAAAGGTGCTATGCCCGAGCTCTCCGGCGGCATTCCTCCTTTGCTGAAAAAGCGGTCATGGCTTGCTAGTTTCTCTGCAATGCGCCTGAACAACTCGGTGCTCATCCTAAACCGGCGACGAAAATACGACTCGGGGTATGTGGGATTCTCCGCAAAATAATGCCTGATCAATCTGTTGTGGGCATCGATCCTATCCCTCCAAATTTTTTGCCGACCCATAACCGAACCACCGTGCTTCGGTTTTTTATTAATATGCATAGCTAGGATCATTGCAAGATCCTCCTCCTCTTCCATATCAAATTCTTCTTCGGAAGAATCATACGACGAACTCATCTACAATGTTGAATACTATGCTATAAATAAAAAACTACAATCAACATGCACGAAATTCATGGCTTTTGAGCAATACATACCTTCTAGGCGTTTTGTCGAACACCTTGCGGGCGTTGTTCGTCGGCGGACCAGCACGCGCGCGGGGCGGCGGGCCTAGAGGGGGGCCGGAGAAAGCGCGCGCCGGGCGGGGATAGGCGGAGGAAGCGTCGGAACGGTCGTCGGGTGGCGCGGTCGGTGGCGGCGGCGCGGCTGGAGGGGGGGTGGTGGGAGGTGCGAGCGAGCGCACGAGAGTCCAGCGTGCGGGAGCGGGCGCAGCAAATAAGCGGCGCGCGATTGCGTTTCGGCCCGCGCGCTGGACTACGTATGCCGCGCGCGCGGTTTTCGCGCGCCTGCTGGAACAGCTATTCCGGTTGCGCGCACGCTAAAAGGGGGGATTTTGCGGCGCGGCACTAGTTTGGCGCGCCTGTTGAAGATGCTCTTATGCAGCGGAGAGGAAGATAACACAAGCATGAACCATTTTTTTTAATTTTTCTCCCAATGACAGGTGGACCCCATACAGGCACACATCCTGACAACGTTAGCCAACCTCACCGTTACATGTGGGATGTTAAATGGTGCCACATCGTCCTGACTAGCGGGGTCCATTTGTCATAAACACACTTAATGGAGGCAAATCCGTCGACCAGTGTTATTTGCAAAAAGATTACGGTAGACACGGTGTTTTTTGCAAAAAAAATGTAATGTAGTGTTTTCTACAAACCTAGTCTTCAAAGTGATGGTTTTATGCAATTTACTCCTAATCGGCTGGACCCACCCGTTGGGTTGAGTTAGCAAAAAAAAGGCTCGAACCTCCCAATCAGCATTTACCATTAGTGTTTTTGCCACCGCCAGTTCTTCGATTTGGTGCAAGTGTCACTTTTTGTAAAGCGGTGGTGTTTTCTAAGAGTTGTGACCCGAAGGTGATGGTTCAGTACATTTTACTCTTTTATTAAACTAGTAGATCCTAATTCCTAAAGCGACTCGTTCATACGATAAATCATGAGTGGACATGCAGCCACGCGAGGTCGTTATCGAGACCGGCCATTTCCGCGTGATTCGTGCAGCTCTAATACATCGAGTCTGTATAATGAATTTCATCCAATGTATACAATTAGTAGAGCTCTTGTATTACTTCTGACCTTGCCAGAAGATGGCCCAGAAGGCAGACTCGCGCATTGAAGACACGCGTTGATTAACATGTCAGTCCAAATGGCCAGCTGCACCACAATAACTACACTGATCCATGCTAGTAGTACTCCCTCCGATTTTATTTAGGGGGTGTTTGGTTTAGGGACTTTTTAGTCCCAGAGACTAGAAAAAATCCTTAAAAAGTCCCTAGGAACCAAATGGGAGGGACTTTTTCTACAAGGACTAGAAAAAGACTCTATTAAAGAGTCTTTTTTGACTAGGCCCTGGGACTAAAAAAAGTCCTATAACTTGTGAAACAAACACCCCCTTACTCTGCGCGTTTCGCTCTTTCCTCGCTACTTTCTAGCCATGCCCCGCTTTGGCTGCAATAAATTAGCCTGCCTTTGGCAGTGGCAGCAAAGCGCCAACCAATCAGTCGCGCCATGCAGTGCTTACATAGTTACATGTTGTGCGCGTGGGGTACAGAAGAGGAGACCCAAGGGACCGGCCAATGAACTGCATGCAGCAATTAACACAGCACGCCTCTTTCCATGCATGCACAGGGGTAAAAAGGTCAAAAAAAACACCCAGCCAGGCCCTCCTTGGTATCTGTGATGCTCCTTATACAGTGGGAGTAACTTCAGCAGTAACATCGACTCCAACTCAGCAAATTTGCTTACATGGCAATGAGTTAATAAGGAGAGAGGTAGTAGGCTGGTCGTAATGGTAGTATCATAGCTAGTATCATGCTTGCCAACTAGGCAATTTTGATGAGGTGTCATAGTATTAAATGAAGAAAGAGAGGGTGTAGTATCATATTATGATACCATATCATATTAAATGATGTACTACTTTGTGTCATGCATGGCAATAAATAGAGTACAACATGATACTTCCTCCGTTTTTATTTAGTTCGCATATTAGCTTTGGTCAAAGTCAAGCTTTACAAACTTTGACCAAGTTTATATACAAAAATATTAAGATATACAATAACAAATCAACAACATTAGATTTATTATTAAATATACTTTCACATCGTATAGATTTATTATGATAAATGTCTATATTATTTTCTATAAACTTGGTCAAACTTTACGAAGTTTGACTTCAGTCAACTCTAATATGCAGAGTAAATAAAAACGGAGGGAGTACTAATATATGATACTATGCATTAGGGAGGTAGTATCATACACTAGTATCATATGCATGATACTAGTATATGATACTCCCCATTACAACCAGCCGTAGTAGTAACTTAGGACGCGGCTCCTCTGACGTACGGTGCACACACTGCCGTGTGGGCCCGGACCCACCTGTCAGTGGCCCCACGTCAGGGGGCCGTACGTCAGGGGATCCTGCTCCAGTAACTTAGTTTAGTTACTGTAACATCACATGTCCCAATGCAATATGAGTCTATAACCTAATAAATGAAGCTATGCATGTTATCACACTTATGTTACTACCCACTATGAAGATAGTAACATGGTCTAGGAATACGTGTATGTTACTAGTGTATGTTACTCTTCATTGTGGCTAGTTTAAATAGGATCGGAGGGAGTACTTGATTAGAAGATGGCCGCGGAGCATGTTGTTTGAAGCGTTAACTACATTGAAAGCATGCACCATGTCCATAATCACACTAGCTCTCTCCATCCAGCATTGTTCAATTTGGAAAATGAGGTATTTTAGTTTTGTCACTTGTTTCGGCCGGACTACTGATTTAAAACTCTTACATGCATCAGTTTTTTCATTGAAAAATCACTTAACTCCATTCTTCATAGTTAACTTGAATCATGAAAAATAGAATCTGATTTTTAAATGCAACATTGATACAAAATCAGAATGTCAATTAAAAGATCAGGCAAAATTCTACTGAAAAAGTCAAAATACTTTTACATAACTTATAGGATATTTGAGACATCACCAATAAGAGAGAACGGTTTTTTTTACGGCTTTGATTTTGATCTCAGCTTCACAAGTATACATGTTAACCAAAACTTACGGTTCCCATTTTTGAACAAATTAGAGACATCAAAACCAACTCCACAGATTTCTAATTGAACTGTACAATATGAAAATATCTACGAGATGCATTTAATTACCTGAATATATGGGAGAAATTTTGTCATGGTTGCAGCTAAATTCATGTGCTTAGTTGATGTATTAGTAATATGTTAATCAGTAAATTAGGACTAACCATCATACAAGCGTGTTTAATCAGTGTGCCAGTTATTAGCCATGCAATATCTTGGGCTAGTTAGCATATGAGTATTACAATACACTAAACCATCCAGTTTGTCATGAAACAGATGCTATGAATAAAGCTTCTTGTACTAGCATTATTCCATTGATGCATCTGCCAATTGATGGGTGACACATTAATGCATATATATATATACTTGGCCACCTAATAACAATTGCCATAAGAAAAGTCTGCAATGCAAGGGAACGAACAGGTTGGATATACGTCAGCACGTTTGTGCTTATACCCAAGTAAAACGCAGGGTTAAGTCCAGTGTCCATATGCTAACCTGTGTATTCCTTTCTGTTTCTACCGAAGTTATTTCCCCTGTTCTTCTGCTTTCCACAGGATGCAAATCGAAAATGAGCTACAGTGCACAACACGAGCAAGGGCGGTACTTATGGTGGCTGCCGGACGTCCAGAGCAGTTATGAAGGAACCCAACATGCAAGGGACATTGCTACCAGACGAGCCAATTGTTGGGGAACGTAATAATTTCAAAAAAATTTCTACGCATACGCAAGATCATGGTGATGCATAGCAACGAGAGGGGAGAGTGTTGTCTACGTACCAACGCAGACCGACTGCGGAAGCGATCACACAACGTAGAGGAAGTAGTCGTACGTCTTCCCGATCCGACCGATCCAAGCACCGTTACTCCGGCACCTCCGAGTTCTTAGCACACGTTCAGCTCGATGACGATCCTCGGGCTCCGATCCAGCAAAGCGTCAAGGAAGAGTTCCGTCAGCACGACGGCGTGGTGACAATCTTGATGTACTACCGACGCAGGGCTTTGCCTAAGCACTGCAACAATATGATCGAGGTGGAATTTGGTGGCATGGGGCACCGCACACGGCTAAGGAACGATCACCAAGGATCAACTTGTGTGTCATGGGGTGCCCCCCTGCCTCCGTATATAAAGGAGCAAGGGGGAGGGGCCGACCGGCCTAGGAGGAGGCGCGTCAAGGGGAGTCCTACTCCCACCGGGAGTAGGACTCCCTCCTTCCTTGTTGGAGTAGGAGAAAGGGAAAGAGGTGGAAAAGGGGGCTGCGCCCCTTGTCCAATTCGGACCAGAGGGGGGGGGGGGCGCAGGCCTCCTTCCTTTTGGCCTCTCTCCTCTATTCCCGTATGGCCCAATAAGGCCCATATACTCCCCGGCGAATTCCCGTAACTCTCCGGTACTCCGAAAAATACCCGAATCACTCGGAACCTTTCCGAAGTCCGAATATAGTCGTCCAATATATCGATCTTTACGTCTCGACCATTTCGAGAGTCCTCGTCATGTCCCCGATCTCATCCGGGACTCCGAACTCCTTCGGTACATCAAAACTCATAAACTCATAATATAACTGTCATCGAAACCTTAAGCGTGCGGACCCTACGGTTCGAGAACAATGTAGACATGACCGAGACACGTCTCCGGTCAATAACCAATAGCGGGACCTGGATGCCCATATTGGCTCCTACATATTCTACGAAGATCTTTATCGGTCAGACCGCATAACAACATACGTTGTTCCCTTTGTCATCGGTATGTTACTTGCCCGAGATTCGATCGTCGGTATCCAATACCTAGTTCAATCTCGTTACCGGCAAGTCTCTTTACTTGTTCCGTAATACAACATCCCGCAACTAACTCATTAGTTGCAATGCTTGCAAGGCTTTAAGTGATGTGCATTACCGAGAGGGCCCAGAGATACCTCTCCGTCAATCGGAGTGACAAATCCTAATCTCGAAATACGCCAACCCAACATCTACCTTTGAAGACACCTGTAGTACTCCTTTATAATCACCCAGTTACGTTGTGACGTTTGGTAGTACCCAAAGTGTTCCTCCTGTAAACGGGAGTTGCATAATCTCATAGTCATAGGAACATGTATAAGTCATGAGGAAAGCAATAGCAACATACTATACGATCGGGTGCTAAGCTAATGGAATGGGTCATGTCAATCAGATCATTCATCTAATGATGTGATCCCATTAATCAAATAACAACTCTTTGTCCATGGTTAGGAAACATAACCATCTTTGATTAACGAGCTAGTCAAGTAGAGGCATACTAGTGACACTCTGTTTGTCTATGTATTCACACATGTATTATGTTTTCGGTTAATACAATTCTAGCATGAATAATAAATATTTATCATGATATAAGGAAATAAATAATAACTTTATTATTGCCTCTAGGGCATATTTCCTTCAGTCTCCCACTTGCACTAGAGTCAATAATCTAGATCACATCACCATGTGATTAACATTGATAGTTCACATCATCATGTGATTAACACCCATATTTCACATCGCCATGTGACCAATACCCAAAGGGTTTACTAGATCCAGTAATCTAGTTCACATCGCTATGTGATTAACACCCAAAGAGTACTAAGGTGTGATCATGTTTTGCTTGTGAGAGAATCTTAGTCAACGGGTCTGCCACATTCAGATCCACATGTATTTTGCAAATTTCTATGTCAACAATGCTCTGCATGGAGCTACTCTAGCTAATTGCTCCCACTTTCAATATGTATCTAGACCGAGACTTAGAGTCATCTAGATTAGTGTCAAAACTTGCATCGGCGTAACCCTTTACGACGAGCCTTTTGTCACGTCCATAATCGAGAAACATATCCTTATTTCACTAAGGATAATTCTGACCGCTGTCCAGTGATCTACTCCTAGATCACTATTGTACTCCCATTGCCAAATCAGTGTAGGGTATACAATAGATCTGGTACACAGCATGGTATATACTTTATAGAACCTATGGCTGAGGCATAGGGAATGACTTTCATTCTTTTTTTATCTTCTGCCGTGGTCGGGCTTTGAGTCTTACTCAACTTCACACCTTGTACTATAGGCAAGAACTCTTTCTTTGACTGCTCCATTTTTGAACTACTTCAAAATCTTGTCAAGGTATGTACTCATTGAAAAAACTTATCAAGCGTCTTGATCTATCTCTATAGATCTTGAAGCTCAATATGTAAGCAGCTTCACCGAAGTCTTTATTTGAAAAACTCCTTTCAAACACTCCTTTATGCTTTACAGAATAATTCTACATTATTTCCGATCAACAATATGTCATTCACATATACTTATCAGAAATGTTGTAGTGCTCCCACTCACTTTCTTGTAAATACAGGCTTCACCGCAAGTCTGTATAAAACTATATGCTTTGATCAACTCATCAAAGCGTATATTCCAACTCCGAGATGCTTGCACCAGTCCACAGATGGATCGCTGGAGCTTGCACATTTTGTTAGCACCTTTCGGATTGACAAAACCTTCTGTTGCATCATATACAACTCTTCTTTAATAAATCCATTAAGGAATGCAGTTTTGTTTATCCATTTGCCAGATTTCATAAAATGCGGCAATTACTAACATGATTCGGACAGACTCAAGCATAGATACGAGTGAGAAGCTCTCATCGTAGTCAACACCTTGAACTTGTCAAAAACCTTTTGCGACAATTCTAGCTTTGTAGATAGTAACACTACTATCAGCGTCCGTCTTCCTCTTGAAGATCCATTTATTCTCAATTGCTTGCCGATCATCGGGCAAGTCAACCAAAGTCCAAACTTTGTTCTTATACATGGATCATATCTTAGATTTCATGGCCTCAAACCATTTCGCGGAATCTGGGCTCATCATCGCTTCCTCATAGTTCGTAGGTTCGTCATGGTCAAGTAACATGACCTCCAGAACAGGATTATCGTACCACTCTGGTGCGGATCTCACTCTGGTTTACCTACGAGATTCGGTAGTAACTTGATTTGAAGTTACATGATCATCATCATTAGCTTCCTCACTAATTGGTGTAGGTGTCACAGAAACTGGTTTCTGTGATGTACTACTTTCCAAGAAGGGAGAAGGTACAATTACCTTATCAAGTTTTCTACTTTCCTCCCACTCACTTCTTTCGAGAGAAACTCCTTCTCTAGAAAGGATCCATTATAAGCAACGAATGTCTTGCCTTAGGATCTGTGATAGAAGGTGTACCCAACAGTCTCCTTTGGGTATCCTATGAAGACATATTTCTCCGATTTGGGTTTGAGCTTATCAGGATGAAACTTTTTCTCATAAGCATCGCAACCCCAAACTTCAAGAAACGACAACTTTGGTTTCTTGCCAAACCATAGTTCATAAGGCGTCGTCTCGACGGATATAGATGGTGCCCCTTTTTTAACGTGAATGCAGCTGTCTCTAATGCATGCCCCAAAAACGATAGTGGTAAATCGGTAAGAAACATCATAGATTGCACTATATCCAATAAAGTACGGTTATGATGTTCGGACACACCATTATGCTGTGGTGTTCTAGGTGGCGTGAGTAGTGAAACTATTTCACATTGTTTTAACTGAAGACCAAACTCGTAACTCAAATACTCTTTTCCACGATCAGATCATAGAAACTTTATTTTCTTGTTACGATGATTTTCCACTTCACTCTGAAATTATATGAACTTTTCAAATGTATCAGACTTCTATTTCATTAAGTAGATATCCCCATATCTGCCCAAATCATCTTGTGAAGGTCAGAAAATAATGATACCTGCTGTAAGCCTTTAATATTCATCGGACCACATACACCAGTATGTATGATTTTCAACAAATCTGTTGCTTGCTTCATTGTTCCGGAGAACGGTGTTTTAGTCATCTTGCCCAAAAGGCATGGTTCGCAAGCATCAAGTGATTCATAATCAAGTGATTCCGAAAGCCCATCAGCATGGAGTTTCTTCATGCACTTTATACCAATATGACCTAAACGGCAGTGCCACAAATAAGTTGCACTATCATTATTAACTTTGCATCTTTTGGTTTCAATATTATGAATATGTGTATCACTACGATCGAGATCCAATGAACTTGTTTCATTGGGTGTATGACCATCGAAGGTTTTATTCATGTAAACAGAACAACAATTATTCTCTGACTTTAATGAATAACCGTATTGCAATAAACATGATCAAATCATATTCATGCTCAACGCAAAAACCAAATAACACTTATTTAAGTTCAACACTAATCCCGAAAGTATAGGGGAGTGTGCGATGATGATCATATCAATCTTGGAACTACTTCCAACACACATCGTCACTTCACCCTTAACTAGTCTCTGTTTATTCTGCAACTCCTGTTTCGAGTTACTACTCTTAGCAACTGAACCAATAACAAATACTGAGGGGTTGCTATAAACACTAGTAAAGCACACATCAATAACATGTATATCAAATATACTTTTGTTCACTTTGCCATCCTTCTTATCCGCCAAATACTTGGGGCAGTTCCGCTTCCAGTGACCAGTCCCTTTGCAGTACAAGCACTTAGTCTCAGGCTTAGGACCAGACTTGGGCTTCTTCACTTGAGCAGCAACTTGCTTGCCGTTCTTCTTGAAGTTCCCCTTCTTCCCTTTTGCCCTTTTCTTCAAACTAGTGGTCTTGTCAACCATCAACACTTGATGTTTTTCTTGATTTCTACCTTCGTTGATTTCAGCATCACGAAGAGCTTGGGAGTTGTTTCCGTTATCCCTTGCATATTATAGTTCATCACGAAGTTCTACTAACTTGGTGATGGTGACTAGAGAATTCTGTCAATCACTATCTTATCTGGAATATTAACTCCCACTTGATTCAAGCGATTGTAGTACCCAGACAATCTGAGCACATGCTCACTAGTTGAGCGATTCTCCTCCATCTTTTAGCTATAGAACTTGTTGGAGACTTCATATCTCTCAACTCGGGTATTTGCTTGAAATATTAACTTTAACTCCTGGAACATCTCATATGGTCCATGACGTTCAAAACGTCTTTGAAGTCCCGTTTCTAAGCCATTAAGCATGGTGCACTAAACTATCAAGTAGTCATCATATTGAGCTAGCCAAACGTTCATAATGTCTGCATCTGCTCCTGCAATAGGTCTGTCACCTAGCGGTGCATCAAGGACATAATTCTTCTGTGCAGCAATGAGGATAAACCTCAGATCACGGATCCAATCCGCATCATTGCTACTAACATCTTTCAACACAATTTTCTCTAGGAACATATCAAAAATAAACACAGGGAAGCAACAACGCGAGCTATTGATCTACAACATAATTTGCAAAATACTACCAGGACTAAGTTCATGATAAATTTAAGTTCAATTTAATCATATTATTTAAGAACTTCCACTTAGATAGACATCCCTCTAATCCTCTAAGTGATCACGTGATCCAAATCAACTAAACCATAACCGATCATCACGTGAGATGGAGTAGTTTTCAATGGTGAACATCGTTATGTTGATCATATCTACTATATGATTCACGCTCGACCTTTCGGTCTCTGTGTTCCGAGGCCATATCTGCATATGCTAGGCTCGTCAAGTTTAACCTGAGTATTCTGCGTGTGCAAAACTGGCTTGCACCCGTTGTAGATAGACGTAGAGCTTATCACACCCGATCATCACGTGGTGTCTGGGCACGACGAACTTTGGCAACGGTGCATACTCAGGGAGAACACTTCTTGATAATTTAGTGAGAGATCATCTTATAATGCTACCGTCAATCGAAGCAAGATAAGATGCATAAAAGGATAAACATCACATGCCATCAATATAAGTGATATGAAATGGCCATCATCATCTTGGGCTTGTGATCTCCATCTCCGAAGCACCGTCATGATCACCATCGTCACCGGCGCGACACCTTGATCTCCATCATAGCATCGTTGTCGTCTCGCCAATCTTATGCTTCCACGACTATCACTACCGCTTAGTAATAAAGTAAAGCATTACATCGCGATTGCATTGCATACAATAAAGCGACAACCATATGGCTCCTGCCAGTTGCCGATAACTCTGTTACAAAACATGATCATCTCATACAATAAAATTTAGCATCATGCCTTGACCATATCACATCACAACATGCCCTGCAAAAACAAGTTAGACGTCCTCTACTTTGTTGTTGCAAGTTTTACGTGGCTGCTACGGGCTTAAGCAAGAGCTCATCTCACCTACGCATCAAAACCACAACGATAGTTTGTCAAATAGACTCCGTTTTAACCTTCGCAAGGACCGGGCGTAGCCACACTCGGTTCAACTAAAGTTGGAGAGACAGTCGCCCGCAAGCCACCTGTGTGCAAAGCACGTCGGGGGAATCGGTCTCGCGTAAGCGTACGCGTAAGGTTGGTCCGGGTCGTCTCGCCCAACAATACCGCCGAACCAAAGTATGACATGCTGGTAGGCAGTATGACTTGTATCACCCACAACTCACTTGTGTTCTACTCGTGCAAATAACATCAAACCATAAAACCTGGCTCTGATACCACTGTTGGGGAACGTAGTAATTTCAAAAAATTTCCTACGCACACGCAAGATCATGGTGATGCATAGCAACGAGAGGGGAGAGTGTTGTCTACGTACCAACGCAGACCGACTGCGGAAGCGATCACACAATGTAGAGGAAGTAGTCGTACGTCTTCCCGATCCGACCGATCCAAGCACCGTTACTCCGGCACCTCCGAGTTCTTAGCACATGTTCAGCTCGATGACGATCCTCGGGCTCCGATCCAGCAAAGCGTCGAGGAAGAGTTCCGTCAGCACGACGGCGTGGTGACGATCTTGATGTACTACCGACGCAGGGCTTTGCCTAAGCACTGCAACAATATGATCGAGGTGGAATTTGGTGGCAGGGGGCACCGCACACGGCTAAGGAACGATCACCAAGGATCAACTTGTGTGTCATGGGGTGCCCCCCTGCCTCCGTATATAAAGGAGCAAGGGGGAGGGGCCGGCCGGCCTAGGAGGAGGCACGCCAAGGGGAGTCCTACTCCCACCGGGAGTAGGACTCCCTCCTTCCTTGTTGGAGTAGGAGAAGGGGAAAGAGGTGGAGAAGAATAAGGAAAAGGGGGCTGCGCCCCTTGTCCAATTCGGACCAGAGGGGGGGGGGCGCAGGCCTCCTTCCTTTTGGCCTCTCTCCTCTATTCCCGTATGGCCCAATAAGGCCCATATACTCCCCGGCGAATTCCCGTAACTCTCTGGTACTCCGAAAAATACCCGAATCACTGGGAACCTTTCCGAAGTCCGAATATAGTCGTCCAATATATCGATCTTTACGTCTCGACCATTTCGAGACTCCTCGTCATGTCCCCGATCTCATCCGGGACTCCGAACTCCTTCGGTACATCAAAACTCATAAACTCATAATATAACTGTCATCGAAACCTTAAGCGTGCGGACCCTACGGTTCGAGAACAATGTAGACATGACCGAGACATGTCTCCGGTCAATAACCAATAGCGGGACCTGGATGCCCATATTGGCTCCTACATATTCTACGAAGATCTTTATCGGTCAGACCGCATAACAACATACGTTGTTCCCTTTGTCATCGGTATGTTACTTGCCCGAGATTCGATCGTCGGTATCCAATACCTAGTTCAATCTCGTTACCGGCAAGTCTCTTTACTCGTTCCGTAATACATCATCCCGCAACTAACTCATTAGTTGCAATGCTTGCAAGGCTTTAAGTGATGGGCATTACCGAGAGGGCCCAGAGATACCTCTCCGACAATCGGAGTGACAAATCCTAATCTCGAAATACGCCAACCCAACATCTACCTTTGGAGACACCTGTAGTACTCCTTTATAATCACCCAGTTACGTTGTGACGTTTGGTAGTACCCAAAGTGTTCCTCCGGTAAACGGGAGTTGCATAATCTCATAGTCATAGGAACATGTATAAGTCATGAAGAAAGCAATAGCAACATACTAAACGATCGGGTGCTAAGCTAATGGAATGGGTCATGTCAATCAGATCATTCATCTAATGATGTGATCCCATTAATCAAATAACAACTCTTTGTCCATGGTTAGGAAACATAACCATCTTTGATTAACGAGCTAGTCAAATAGAGGCATACTAGTGACACTCTGTTTGTCTATGTATTCACACATGTATTATGTTTCCGGTTAATACAATTCTAGCATGAATAATAAATATTTATCATGATATAAGGAAATAAATAATAACTTTATTATTGCCTCTAGGGCATATTTCCTTCACCAATATTCATATACGAAAATTAAATGATACCTGGCCCACGTGTGTGAGGTAATGTTGCGTATTTACGCTGGCCTGCGAATTGACCTCCCCGTATTGCATAATGAACTATATTAAATACTAGGAATCACAATGTGCATGTGGACGCGCGAGATTACGGCATCCCTTGTTCGCAAAAATGCCACTATGTCCCAAAAATCCGCGTCCCTCGTTCATATGATTTCCCAGTTCAAAGCAATAGTTAGTCGATTTCCAATTAAATTATACTCCCTGCTTCGCAAACTGAAACTATGACTATCCTAAATCCTACTTCTAGAGTTGCTGCAAATTAACAACTGATCTGAGTGTTGGGGAACGTAGTAATTTCAAAATTTTCCTACGCACACGCAAGATCATGGTGATGCATAGCAACGAGAGGGGAGAGTGTTGTCTACGTACCAACGCAGACCGACTGCGGAAGCGATCACACAACGTAGAGGAAGTAGTCGTACGTCTTCCCGATCCGACCGATCCAAGCACCGTTACTCCGGCACCTCCGAGTTCTTAGCACACGTTCAGCTCGATGACGATCCTCGGGCTCCGATCCAGCAAAGCGTCGAGGAAGAGTTCCGTCAGCACGACGGCGTGGTGACGATCTTGATGTACTACCGACGCAGGGCTTCGCCTAAGCACTACAATGGTATGATCGAGGTGGAATTTGGTGGCAAGGGGCACCGCACACGGCTAAGGAACGATCTCAAGGATCAACTTGTGTGTCTTGGGGTGTCCCCTGCCCCCGTATATAAAGGATGAAGGGGGGGAGGTGTTGGGGAACGCAGTAATTTCAAAAATTTTCCTACGCACACGCAAGATCATGGTGATGCACAGCAACGAGAGGGGAGAGTGTTGTCTACGTACCAACGCAGACCGACTGCGGAAGCGATCACACAACATAGAGGAAGTAGTCGTACGTCTTCTTCCCGATCCGACCGATCCAAGCACCGTTACTCCGGCACCTCCGAGTTCTTAGCACACGTTCAGCTCGATGACGTTCCTCGGGCTCCGATCCAGCAAAGCGTCGAGGAAGAGTTCCGTCAGCACGACAGCGTGATGACGATCTTGATGTACTACCGACGCAGGGCTTCGCCTAAGCACTACAACGGTACGATCGAGGTGGAATTTGGTGGCAGGGGGCACCGCACACGGCTAAGGAACGATCTCAAGGATCAAGTTGTGTGTCTTGGGGTGCCCCCTGCCCCCGTATATAAAGGTTGGAGGAGGGGAGCCGGCCGGCCAAGGGAGGGGAGGCGCAGGGGAGTCCTACTCCCACCGGGAGTAGGACTCCTCCCCCCAATCCTAATCCTATTAGGACTCCCGGGGGGAAAAGGAGAGAGAAGGGGGGCCGGCCCCTATCCTAGTCCTACAAGGACTTTGGGAAGGGGGGCGCCGGCCAGCTTGTGGGCTTTCCCTTTTTCTCCTTTTCCACTAAGGCCCAATAGGCCCATTAGTCTCCCGAGGGGTTCCGGTAACCCTCCCGGTATTCTGGTAAAATCCCGATTTCACCCGGAACACTTCCGATGTCCAAACATAGGCTTCCAATATATCAATCTTTACGTCTCGACCATTTCGAGACTCCTCGTCATGTCCGTGATCTCATCCGGGACTCCGAACAACCTTCGGTACATCAAAATGCATAAACTCATAATAACTGTCATCGTAACATTAAGCGTGCGGACCCTACGGTTCGAGAACAATGTAGACATGACCGAGACACGTCTCCGGTCAATAACCAATAGCGGGACCTGGATGCCCATATTGGCTCCTACATATTCTACGAAGATCTTTGTCGGTCAGACCGCATAACAACATACGTTGTTCCCTTTGTCATCGGTATGTTACTTGCCCGAGATTCGATCGTCGGTATCCAATACCTAGTTCAATCTCGTTACCGGCAAGTCTCTTTACTCGTTCCGTAATACATCATCTCACAACTAACATATTAGTTGCAGTGCTTGCAAGGCTTATGTGATGTGCATTACCGAGAGGGCCCAGAGATACCTCTCCGTCAATCGGAGTGACAAACCCTAATCTCGAAATACGCCAACCCAACATCTACCATTGGAGACACCTGTAGTACTCCTTTATAATCACCCAGTTACGTTGTGACGTTTGGTAGTACCCAAAGTGTTCCTCCGGTAAACGGGAGTTGCATAATCTCATAGTTATAGGAACATGTATAAGTCATGAAGAAAACAATAGCAACATACTAAACGATCGGGTGCTATGCTAATGGAATGGGTCATGTCAATCAGATCATTCTACTAATGATGTGACCTCGTTAATCAAATAACAACTCCTTGTTCATGGTTAGGAAACATAACCATCTTTGATTAACGAGCTAGTCAAGTAGAGGCATACTAGTGACACTCTGTTGGTCTATGTATTCACACATGTATTATGTTTCCGGTTAATACAATTCTAGCATGAATAATAAACATTTATCATGATGTAAGGAAATAAATAATAACTTTATTATTGCCTCTAGGGCATATTTCCTTCAGTCTCCCACTTGCACTAGAGTCAATAATCTAGATTACACAGTAATGATTCTAACACCCATGGAGCCTTGGTGTTGATCATGTTTTGCTCGTGGAAGAGGCTTAGTCAACGGGTCTGCAACATTCAGATCCGTATGTATCTTGCAAATCTCTATGTCTCCCACCTGGACTAAATCCCGGATGGAGTTGAAGCGTCTCTTGATGTGTTTGGTCCTCTTGTGAAATCTGGATTCTTTTGCCAAGGCAATTGCACCAGTATTGTCACAGAAGATTTTCATTGGACCCGATGCAGTAGGTATGACACCTAGATCGGATATGAACTCCTTCATCCAGACTCCTTCATTTGCTGCTTCCGAAGCAGCTATGTACTCCGCTTCACATGTAGATCCCGCTACGACGCTTTGTTTAGAACTGCACCAACTGACAGCTCCACCGTTTAAAGTAAACACGTATTCGGTTTGCGATTTAGAATCGTCCGGATCAGTGTCAAAGCTTGCATCAACGTAACCTCTTACGGTGAGTTCTTTGTCACCTCCATATACGAGAAACATATCCTTAGTCCTTTTCAGGTATTTCAGGATGTTCTTGACCGCTGTCCAGTGATCCATTCCAGGATTACTTTGGTACCTCCCTGCTGAACTTATAGCAAGGCACACATCAGGTCTGGTACACAGCATTGCATACATGATAGAGCCTATGGCTGAAGCATAGGGAACATCTTTCATTTTCTCTCTATCTTCTGCAGTGGTCGGGCATTGAGTCTTACTCAATTTCATACCTTGTAACACAGGCAAGAACCCTTTCTTTGCTTGATCCATTTTGAATTTCTTCAAAATCTTGTCCAGGTATGTGCTTTGTGAAAGTCCAATTAAGCGTCTTGATCTATCTCTATAGATCTTTATGCCTAATATGTAAGCAGCTTCCCCGAGGTCTTTCATCGAAAAACTTTTATTCAAGTATCCCTTTATGCTATCCAGAAATTCTATATCATTTCCAATTAGCAATATGTCATCCACATATAATATCAGAAATGCTACAGAGCTCCCACTCACTTTCTTGTAAATACAGGCTTCTCCGAAAGTCTGTATAAAGCCAAATGCTTTGATCACACTATCAAAGCGTTTATTCCAACTCCGAGATGCTTGCACCAGTCCATAAATGGATCGCTGGAGTTTGCATACTTTGTTAGCTCCTTTTGGATCGACAAAACCTTCTGGTTGTACCATATACAACTCTTCTTCCAGAAATCCATTCAGGAATGCAGTTTTGACATCCATCTGCCATATTTCATAATCATAAAATGCGGCAATTGCTAACATAATTCTGACGGACTTAAGCATCGCTACGGGTGAGAAAGTCTCATCGTAGTCAACCCCTTGAACTTGTCGAAAACCTTTTGCAACAAGTCGAGCTTTATAGACAATAACATTACCATCAGCGTCAGTCTTTTTCTTGAAGATCCATTTATTCTCAATTGCTTGCCGATCATCGGGCAAGTCAACCAAAGTCCAAACTTTGTTCTCATACATGGATCCCATCTCAGATTTCATGGCCTCAAGCCACTTTGCGGAATTTGGGCTCACCATCGCTTCTTCATAGTTCGTAGGTTCATCATGATCTAGCATCATGACTTCCAGAACTGGATTACCGTACCACTCTGGTGCGGATCTCACTCTGGTTGATCTACGTGGTTCAGTAGTATCTTGTTCTGAAGCTTCATGATCATCATCATTAGCTTCCTCACTGATTGGCATAGGTGTCGCAGAAACAGTTTTCTGTGATGTACTATTTTCCAATAAGGGAGCAGGTACAGTTACCTCGTCAAGTTCTACTTTCCTCCCACTCACTTCTTTTGAGAGAAACTCCTTCTCTAGAAATGATCCATTCTTAGAAACGAATGTCTTGCCTTCGGATCTGTGATAGAAGGTATACCCAACAGTTTCCTTTGGCTATCCTATGAAGACACATTTCTCCGCTTTGGGTTCGAGCTTATCAGGTTGAAGCTTTTTCACATAAGCATCGCAGCCCCAAACTTTAAGAAACGACAACTTTGGTTTCTTGCCAAACCATAGTTCATAAGGCGTCGTCTCTAAAGCTCTATGGCCCATTAGTCTCCCGGGGGGTTCCGGTAACCCTCCCGGTATTCCGATAAAATCCCGATTTCACCCGGAACACTTCCGATGTCCAAACATAGGCTTCCAATATATCAATCTTTACGTCTCGACCATTTTGAGACTCCTCGTCATGTCCGTGATCTCATCCGGGACTCCGAACAACCTTCGGTACATCAAAATGCATAAACTCATAATAACTGTCATCGTAACGTTAAGCGTGCGGACCCTACGGTTCGAGAACAATGTAGACATGACCGAGACACGTCTCCGGTCAATAACCAATAGCGGGACCTGGATGCCCATATTGGCTCCTACATATTCTACGAAGATCTTTATCGGTCAGACCGCATAACAACATACGTTGTTCCCTTTGTCATCGGTATGTTACTTGCCCGAGATTCGATCGTCGGTATCCAATACCTAGTTCAATCTCGTTACCGGCAAGTCTCTTTACTCGTTCCGTAATACATCATCTCACAACTAACATATTAGTTGCAGTGCTTGCAAGGCTTATGTGATGTGCATTACCGAGAGGGCCCAGAGATACCTCTCCGTCAATCGGAGTGACAAACCCTAATCTCGAAATACGCCAACCCAACATCTACCATTGGAGACACCTGTAGTACTCCTTTATAATCACCCAGTTACGTTGTGACGTTTGGTAGTACCCAAAGTGTTCCTCCGGTAAACGGGAGTTGCATAATCTCATAGTTATAGGAACATGTATAAGTCATGAAGAAAACAATAGCAACATACTAAACGATCGGGTGCTATGCTAATGGAATGGGTCATGTCAATCAGATCATTCTACTAATGATGTGACCTCGTTAATCAAATAACAACTCCTTGTTCATGGTTAGGAAACATAACCATCTTTGATTAACGAGCTAGTCAAGTAGAGGCATACTAGTGACACTCTGTTGGTCTATGTATTCACACATGTATTATGTTTCCTGTTAATACAATTCTAGCATGAATAATAAACATTTATCATGATGCAAGGAAATAAATAATAACTTTATTATTGCCTCTAGGGCATATTTCCTTCAGGAGGCTGGCCGGCCAAAGGAGGGAGGCGCAGGAGGAGTCCTACTCCTACCGGGAGTAGGACTCCCCCCCCCCCCAATCCTATTCCAACTAGGAATCCTTGGGAAAAAGAGAGAGGGAAAGAGAGAGAGGTGGCCGGCCACCTCTCCTAGTCCTAATAGGACTAGGGGAGGGGGGAGGCGCGCAGCCCTCTTTGGCAGCCCCTTTCACCTTTCCACAATGGCCCATGTAGGCCCATTTGGCTCCGGGGGGGTTCCGGTAACCCTCCCGGTAATCCGGTAAAATCCCGATTTCACCCGGAACACTTCCGATGTCCAAACATAGGCTTCCAATATATCAATCTTTACGTCTCGACCATTTCGAGACTCCTCGTCATGTCCGTGATCACATCCGGGACTCCGAACAACCTTCGGTACATCAAAATGCATAAACTCATAATAACTGTCATCGTAACGTTAAGCGTGCGGACCCTACGGTTCGAGAACAATGTAGACATGACCGAGACACGTCTCCGGTCAATAACCAATAGCGGGACCTGGATGCCCATATTGGCTCCTACATATTCTACGAAGATCTTTATCGGTCAGACCGCATAACAACATACGTTGTTCCCTTTGTCATCGGTATGTTACTTGCCCGAGATTTGATCGTCGGTATCCGATACCTAGTTCAATCTCGTTACCGGCAAGTCTCTTTACTCGTTCCGTAATACATCATCCCGCAACTAACTCATTAGTTGCAATGCTTGCAAGGCTTAAGTGATGTGCATTACCGAGAGGGCCCAGAGATACCTCTCCGACAATCGGAGTGACAAATCCTAATCTCGAAATACGCCAACCCAACATCTACCTTTGGAGCCACCTGTAGTACTCCTTTATAATCACCCAGTTACGTTGTGACGTTTGGTAGTACCCAAAGTGTTCCTCCGGCAAACGGGAGTTGCATAATCTCATAGTCATAGGAACATGTATAAGTCATGAAGAAAAGCAATAGCAACATACTAAACGATCGGGTGCTAAGCTAATGGAATGGGTCATGTCAATCAGATCATTCAACTAATGATCTGACCTCGTTAATCAAATAACAACTCTTTGTTCATGGTTAGGAAACATAACCATCTTTGATTAACGAGCTAGTCAAGTAGAGGCATACTAGTGACACTCTGTTTGTCTATGTATTCGCACATGTATTATGTTTCCGGTTAATACAATTCTAGCATGAATAATAAACATTTATCATGATATAAGGACATAAATAATAACTTTATTATTGCCTCTAGGGCATATTTCCTTCAGTCTCCCACTTGCACTAGAGTCAATAATCTAGTTCACATCGCCATGTGATTTAGCAGCAATAGTTCACATCACCATGTGATTAACACCCATAGTTCACACCGTCATGTGACCAACACTCAAAGGGTTTACTAGAGTCAGTAATCTAGTTCACATCTCTATGTGATTAACACCCAAAGAATACTAAGGTGTGATCATGTTTTTGCTTGTGAGATAATTTTAGTCAACGGGTTTGTCACATTCAGATCCGTAAGTATTTTGCAAAATTCTTTGTCTATAATGCTCTGCACGGAGCTACTCTAGCTAATTGCTCCCACTTTCAATATGTATCCAGATTGTGACTTTAGATTCATCTGGATCAGTGTCAAAAACTTACATCGACGTAACCCTTTACGACGAACCTTTTTGTCACGTCCATAATCGAGAAACACATCCTTATTTCACTAAGGATAATTCTGACCGCTGTCCAGTGATCTACTCCTAGATCACTATTGTACTCCCTTGCCAAATCAGTGCAGGGTAAACAATAGATCTGGTACACAGCATGGCATACTTTATAGAACCTATGAATGAGGCATAGGGAATGACTTTCATTCTCTTTCTATCTTCTGCCGTGGTCGGGCTTTGAGTCTTTACTCAACTTCACACCTTGTAACACAGGCAAGAAACTTTTTCTTTGACTGTTCCGTTTTGAACTACTTCAAAATCTTGTCAAGGTATGTACTTATTGAAAAACTTATCAAGCGTCTTGATCTATCTCTATAGATCTTGAAGCTCAATATGTAAGCAGCTTTACCGAAGTCTTTCTTTGAAAAACTCCTTTCAAACACTCCTTTTATGCTTTACAGAATAATTCTACATTATTTCCGATCAACAATATGTCATTCACATATACTTATCAGAAATGCTGTAGTGCTCCCACTCACTTTCTCGTAAATACAGGCTTCACCGCAAGTCTGTATAAAACTATATGCTTTGATCAACTTATCAAAGCGTATATTCCAACTTCGAGATGCTTGCACCAGTCCACAGATGGATCGCTGGAGCTTGCACATTTTGTTAGCACCTTTCGGATTGACAAAACCTTCTAGTTGCATCACATACAACTCTTCTTTAATAAATCCATTAAGGAATGCAGTTTTGTTTATCCATTTGCCAGATTTCATAAAATGCGGCAATTGCTAACATGATTCGGACAGACTTAAGCATAGATACGAGTGAGAAAAACTCATCGTAGTCAACACCTTGAACTTGTCGAAAACCTTTTGCGACAATTCTAGCTTTGTAGATAGTAACACTACTATCAGCGTCCGTCTTCCTCTTGAAGATCCATTTATTTTCTATGGCTTGCCGATCATCGGGCAAGTCAACCAAAGTCCATACTTTGTTCTCATACATGGATCATATCTCAGATTTCATGGCTTCAAGCCACTTTGCGGAATCTGGGCTCACCATCGCTTCTTCATAGTTCGTAGGATCATCATGATCTAGTAGCATGACTTCCAGAACAGGATTACCGTACCACTCTGGCGCGGATCTTTACTCTGGTTGATCTACGAGGTTCAGTAGTGTCTTGTTCTGAAGTTTCATGATCATCATCATTAGCTTCCTCACTAACTGGTGTAGGTGTCACAGAAACATTTTTCTGTGATGTACTACTTTCCAATAAGGGAGCAGGTACAGTTACCTCGTCAAGTTCTACTTTCCTCCCACTCACTTCTTTCGAAAGAAACTCCTTCTCCAGAAAGTTTCCGAATTTAGCAACAAAAGTCTTGCCTTCGGATCTGTGATAGAAGGTGTATCCAACAGTTTCCTTTGGATATCCTATGAAGATGCACTTCTCCGATTTGAGTTTTGAGCTTATCAGGATGAAACTTTTTCATATAAGCATCGCAACCCCAAACTTTAAGAAACGACAACTTTGGTTTCTTGCCAAACCATAGTTCATAAGGCGTCGTCTCGACGGATATAGATGGTGCCCCTTTTTAACGTGAATGCAGCTGTCTCTAATGCATGACCCCAAAAACAATAGTGGTAAATCGGTAAGAGACATCATAGATTGCACTATATCCAATAAAGTACAGTTATGACGTTCGGACACACCATTATAATGTGGTGTTCTAGGTGGCGTGAGTAGTGAAACTATTTCACATTGTTTTAACTGAAGACCAAACTCGTAACTCAAATATTTGTCTCCGCGATCAGATTGTAGAAATTTTATTTTCTTGTCACGATGTTTTTCACTTCACTCTGAAATTCTTTGAACTTTTCAAATGTTTCAGATTTATGTTTCATCAAGTAGATATACTCATATCTGCTCAAATCATTTGTGAAGATCAGAAAATAATGATACCTGTCGCGAGCCTCAATATTCATCGGACCACATACATCAGTATGTATGATTTCCAACAAATCTTTTCTCGCTCCATTGTTCCGGAGAACGGCGTTTTAGTCATCTTGCCCAAAAGGCATGGTTCGCAAGCATCAAGTGATTCCGAAAGCCCATCAGCATGGAGTTTCTTCATGCGCTTTATACCAATATGACCTAAACAGCAGTGCCACAAATAAGTTGCACTATCATTATTAACTTTGCATATTTTGGTTTCAATATTATGAATATGTGTATTATTAAGATCGAGATCCAATGAACTATTTTCATTGGGTGTGTAACCATATTAGGTTTTATTCATGTAAACAGAACAACAATTTATTCTCTTACTTAAATGAATAACCGTATTACAATAAACATGATCAAATCATATTCATGTTCAACGCAAACACCAAATAACACTTATTTAGGTTCAACACTAATCCCGAAATTATAGGGAGTGTGCGATGATGATCATATCAATCTTGGAACCACTTCCAACACACATCGTCACTTCACCCTTAACTAGTCTCTGTTTATTCTGCAACTCCCGTTTCGAGTTACTACTCTTAGCAACTGAACTAGCATCAAATACTAAGGGGTTGCTATAAACACTAGTAAAGTACACATCAATAACATGCATATTAAATATACTTATGTTCACTTTGCCATCCTTCTTATCCGCCAATCATTTGGGGTAGTTCCGCTTCCAGTGACCAGTCCCTTTGCAGTAGAAGCACTTAGTCTCAGGCTTAGGATCAGACTTGGGCTTCTTCACTTGAGCAGCAACTTGCTTGCCGTTCTTCTTGAAGTTCCCCTTCTTCCCTCTGCCCTTTTCTTGAAACTAGTGGTCTTGTCAACCATCAACACTTGATGTTTTTCTTGATTTCTACCTTCGTTGATTTCAGCATCACGAAGAGCTTGGGAGTTGTTTCTGTTATCCCTTGCATATTATAGTTCATCACGAAGTTCTGCTAACTTGGTGATGGTGACTAGAGAATTCTGTCAATCACTATCTTATCTGGAAGATTAACTCCCACTTGATTCAAGCGATTGTAGTACCCAGACAATCTGAGCACATGCTCACTAGTTGAGCGATTCTCCTCCATCTTTTAGCTATAGAACTTGTTGGAGACTTCATATCTCTCAACTCGGGTATTTGCTTGAAATATTAACTTCAACTCCTGGAACATCTCATATGGTCCATGACGTTCAAAACGTCTTTGAAGTCCCGATTCTAAGCCATTAAGCATGATGCACTAAACTATCAAGTAGTCATCATATTGAGCCAGCCAAACGTTCATAACGTCTGCATCTGCTCCTGCAATAGGTCTGTCACCTAGCGGTGCATCAAGGACATAATTCTTCTGTGCAGCAATGAGGATAAACCTCAGATCACGGATCCAATCCGCATCATTGCTACTAACATCTTTCAACATAATTTTCTCTAGGAACATATCAAAATAAACACAGGGAAGCAACAACGCGAGCTATTGATCTATAACATAATTTGCAAAATACTACCAGGACTAAGTTCATGATACATTTAAGTTCAATTAATCATATTACTTAAGAACTCCCACTTAGATAGATATCCCTCTAATCCTCTAAGTGATCACGTGATCCAAATCAACTAAACCATAACCGATCATCACGTGAGATGGAGTAGTTTTCAATGGTGAACATCGTTATGTTCATCATATCTACTATATGATTCATGCTCGACCTTTCGGTCTCTGTGTTCCGAGGCCATATCCGTATATGCTTGGCTCGTCAAGTATAACCTGAGTATTCCGCGTGTGCAACTGTTTTGCACCCGTTGTATTTGAACGTAGAGCCTATCACACCCGATCATCACGTGGTGTCTCAGCACGAAGAACTTTTGCAACGGTGCATACTCAGGGAGAACACTTCTTGATAATTTAGGGAGAGATCATCTTATAATGCTACCGTCAATCAAAGCAAGATAAGATGCATAAAAAGATAAACATCACATGCAATCAATATAAGTGATATGATATGGCCATCATCATCTTGTGCTTTGTGATCTCCATCTCCGAAGCACCGTCATGATCACCATCGTCACCGGCGCGACACCTTGATCTACATCGTAGCATCGTTGTCGTCTCGCCAATCTTATGCTTCCACGACTATCACTACCGCTTAGTAATAAAGTAAAGCATTACATCGCGATTGCATTGCATACAATAAAGCGACAACCATATGGCTCCTGCCAGTTGCCGATAACTCGGTTACAAAACATGATCATCTCATACAATAAAATCAGCATCATGCCTTGACCATATCACATCACAACATGCCCTGCAAAAACAAGTTAGACGTCCCCTACTTTGTTGTTGCAAGTTTTACGTGGCTGCTACGGGCTTAAGTAAGAACTTATCTCACCTACGCATCAAAACCACAACGATAGTTCGTCAAATAGACTCTGTTTTAACCTTCGCAAGGACCGGGCGTAGCCACACTCGGTTCAACTAAAGTTGGAGAAACAGTCACCCGCAAGTCACCTATGTGCAAAGCACGTCGGGGAAACCGGTCTCGCGTAAGCGTACGCGTAATGTCTGTCCGGGCCGCTTCATCCAACAATACCGCCGAACCAAAGTATGACATGCTGGTAGGCAGTATGACTTATATCACCCACAACTCACTTGTGTTCTACTCGTGCATATAACATCAAACCATAAAACCTAGGCTCGGATGCCACTGTTGGGGAACGTAGTAATTTCAAAATTTTCCTACGCACACGCAAGATCATGGTGATGCATAGCAATGAGAGGGGAGAGTGTTGTCTACGTACCAACGCAGACCGACTGCGGAAGCGATCACACAACATAGAGGAAGTAGTCATACGTCTTCCCGATCCGACCGATCCAAGCACCGTTACTCCGGCACCTCCGAGTTCTTAGCACACGTTCAGCTCGATGACGATCCTCGGGCTCCGATCCAGCAAAGCGTCGAGGAAGAGTTCCGTCAGCACGACGGCGTGGTGACGATCTTGATGTACCACCGACGCAGGGCTTCGCCTAAGCACTACAACGGTATGATCAAGGTGGAATTTGGTGGCAAGGGGCACCGCACACGGCTAAGGAACGATCTCAAGGATCAACTTGTGTGTCTTGAGGTGTCCCTTCCCCGTATATAAAGGATGAAGGGGGGAGGCTGGCCGGCCGAAGGAGGGAGGCGCAGGAGGAGTCCTACTCCTACCTGGAGTAGGACTCCCCCCCCCCAATCCTATTCCAACTAGGAATCCTTGGGAAAAAGAGAGAGGGAAAGAGAGAGAGGTGGCCGGCCACCTCTCCTAGTCCTAATAGGACTAGGGGAGGGGGGAGGCGCGCAGCCCTCTTTGGCAGCCCCTTTCACCTTTCCACAATGGCCCATGTAGGCCCATTTGGCTCCCGGGGGGGGGGGGGGTTCCGGTAACCCTCCCGGTAATCCGGTAAAATCCCGATTTCACCCGGAACACTTCCGATGTCCAAACATAGGCTTCCAATATATCAATCTTTACGTCTCGACCATTTCGAGACTCCTCGTCATGTCCGTGATCACATCCGGGACTCCGAACAACCTTCGGTACATCAAAATGCATAAACTCATAATAACTATCATCGTAACGTTAAGCGTGCGGACCCTACGGTTCGAGAACAATGTAGACATGACCGAGACACGTCTCCGGTCAATAACCAATAGCGGGACCTGGATGCCCATATTGGCTCCTACATATTCTACGAAGATCTTTATCGGTCAGACCGCATAACAACATACGTTGTTCCCTTTGTCATCGGTATGTTACTTGCCCGAGATTCGATCGTCGGTATCCGATACCTAGTTCAATCTCGTTACCGGCAAGTCTCTTTACTCGTTCTGTAATACATCATCCCGCAACTAACTCATTAGTTGCAATGCTTGCAAGGCTTAAGTGATGTGCATTACCGAGAGGGCCCAGAGATACCTCTCCGACAATCGGAGTGACAAATCCTAATCTCGAAATACGCCAACCCAACATCTACCTTTGGAGCCACCTGTAGTACTCCTTTATAATCACCCAGTTACGTTGTGACGTTTGGTAGTACCCAAAGTGTTCCTCCGGCAAACGGGAGTTGCATAATCTCATAGTCATAGGAACATGTATAAGTCATGAAGAAAAGCAATAGCAACATACTAAACGATCGGGTGCTAAGCTAATGGAATGGGTCATGTCAATCAGATCATTCAACTAATGATCTGACCTCGTTAATCAAATAACAACTCTTTGTTCATGGTTAGGAAACATAACCATCTTTGATTAACGAGCTAGTCAAGTAGAGGCATACTAGTGACACTCTGTTTGTCTATGTATTCGCACATGTATTATGTTTCCGGTTAATACAATTCTAGCATGAATAATAAACATTTATCATGATATAAGGAAATAAATAATAACTTTATTATTGCCTCTAGGGCATATTTCCTTCACTGAGTACAAGAGCACTCCCCCTATCTACAAGATGAGCAGTACAAGTAGTACATTTTCTAAGCATATTTTCAGAGTACTTCAAGCAAGAGTACTGAAGTTACTGAAATTTTACTAAAACTGTGCCTACGACTACATCCCCTACTCCTAATCTGTACCCAAGTAGTACTCCAAATCTGAACCAAATCCTGCAACCAGGAGTAAAGGGATGAGACAGCGGAAGCTCACCACGCGTTGGAGATGCTGGCGAAGAGGAGCATCGTCGAGTAGGATGTCCTCGAGCAGATGTTTGTCGTCGAGCATCACCTCGTTCGCCTCCCGGTCCTGGCCGTAGTAGGCGTAGGCGGGGACGCCGGCGTGCGCGCGAAAAGGGCTACGCGCCGGCGGGGCCGAGCACGTCCTTGTGGAGCCACGGCCACGCCAGCACAAGCGCGTACCGCCTCCGACCTCCGTCGTCTGTGTGCTCGGAGAAGACGCCGCGGGAGGCGAGCAGGCGACAGACGGCTGCGGTTGGGCCGGCGGGAGCGGCTCCTCGGCCCAGAGCAGCGCGTTAGTGCCGCCCGCCCACACCGTGGTTGTCGCTCGATCTGCCACGAGAGGAGGAGATGAGAGGGGGCGGCGGTGAGAGGCAAAGTCGCTGGTTGTGGTGGCTGTGGGGGTGAGGGCGGAGGCCGGCGGCCGGCGGCGTTGCAGGGGAGAGGAGGATGGGGTCGACGCAGGGGAGAGGAGTGAACTGGATGTAGTGAGGGAGAGGAGTGGACTGGATGTAGTTTTTTTTTTTGCATAGTGGACTGGATGTAGTTAGGAGACGATAGGGTTAGGTGCAAATCTTTCCAAAAAAAAGTTAGGTTTTTTACAAATTAAAGCAGCTGTGTTAGTTTCACTTTTATTTTTATTATATATTATATATGTTTATATGATGCAGTATAAAATATTATTTATATTTTAAATCTTCCATTTTCATTATATCATGCAGTATAAAATGGGTTTTGAGGTACGAGAAGAGGTGCATATAGCTAACTAGCTAAGTATGTTATACATGATAATACAAAAAGTGCATTTTTATATATTTTTCTTTCAGAATATAGGAGAGATAGATATGGATTTTGAAGATGTTCAAAAGGAACCCATCGACAAGGGTTTTGAACCGACGTCGCTGAAAGGGGCTGAATATTCACCGAGTTTTTTACAACATCATGATGTGAAACCGATGATGTAGATCTTAAAAATTTGTAACATATTTTTATTTAGTGCATCGTTTTGTATGTATACGTCGTCAAATTGAACTTTTGTTATCAATTTACTTTACAATTATACAATTGCGTCTGTGTTATATTGTCTTCACCTCTAAAATTTGACATGCATTATCTTTATATAACTTCAACGAAATATTTTAAAAGCCCGTGGCAATGCACGTGCCTTCTGCTAGTATGAATATACTTTTCAGAAACAACTAGCGTGTTGAAAAGCAAGCGCGTAGTATAATATATAAACATGTCAAAACGCAGTGGGTTAACCGTTTCGCACGTATGAATGTTGTCTGCGCTCACTTGGCATTTGATATTCTCTTGTTTCCTCTCGACGGCGTGTCGACCCTCTACTTGATTGCTCACCGGCGAAGTTTCTGAAGCTGACTTGGCCTTGAAGATGAAGTGTCTGTCGACGCATAATAAATCCCAGAAAACGAAAGCATTTTTATGATTTTATCTCCCGCAGAAGATATTGTTTGCTTTACGTTGACGGGTCGCGCCTGGCCGGCGAACCACCACCGAAATCGTCGTCGTCACAGCTCACGGGCAGCGGCAAGTCAGCCCACGACGCGCTCGATTCCAACAACCTGAACCAGTCCAGTCTCCATGGATGGGCCAGCCGCCCTTGCCTAGCCTCGCCTAGCACACCTCCCCCAGTTGGCCATCCTCTCATTCTCAGGCCAGAAAAGCACACGCGGAAGACGCGAGGAAGCATCATCCATCGAGATCAATTCGAGAAACAGACACGCAGAAATCGGCGGCGGGCGTTCGACATCGGGAGCCGCCGCACCGGACCGGAGCCCCAGAGGGCGGAGAAACGCAAAGAATCCAAGAAACAGAGGCGCCGAGGCAAGCAAGAAACAGAGACCGCGCGGCTCGCCGCCGTCAAGCTCGCGGCCGCTGTCCCTGCAGGGAAGGAGGAGGAGGCGGTGGAGGTGGTGCTCTGCTCGCCCCTGACGCCGCCGTTGACTCCGGACCGCCGGCTCCGGCAGGAGGAATCTCCGCTCTTCGCCCTTCCCGTGAGTACCTGTCGTCACTGCACCTGTCACCTACGTACTTGCGGTCTCCGTCTGTCTCCTCTCCGCACATGCCCTGTCCACGAATCCCCCTCCCCTCCCCGCTAACCCCGCCGCATGGAACCCGCAGGCTCGCCAGGGGATCCGCCCGGCGAATCCATCGAATCGCCCCTGCTACCCGCGCCGGAGACCAAGATGCCGCCACCGGGACCGGCGGCGGCGGCGCCCATCCAGCTGGGGGTGCCGCCCCCGTACCTCAGGACCCACGGGGCCAAGATGGCGCGGCGGCACATGTACGACTGGATCGTGCTGCTCCTCCTCGCCGCCATCGAGGTCGTGCTCAACCTCATCACGCCCTTCCACCGCTTCGTCGCCGAGTTCATGATGGACGACCTCCGCTACCCCATGAAGCCCAACACCATCCCCGTCTGGGCCGTCCCGGTACCCACCCCCACCCGCCTTCCTGACCTTATCTGCAAAAATTTCTTCTTTTTCCTCCATTGACCGAGCCTTGCTCGCCGGCGACGGCGGATGGATGCAGATATACGCCGTCATCCTGCCGATGCTCATCTTCGCCGCCATCTATGTCAAGAAGAAGAATGCCTATGACCTGCATCACGCCATACTAGGCAGGTTATCCTTGCGGTGCTACCATTCATTGTTGTGCTGCAGCAGACTGCAACTGCGTCAGTTCATTCAGATAACTGTTCTTGTCATCAGCTCTGAAAGATGTGTGGTGAAATTTGCAGGCCTGCTGTTCTCCGTGCTCATCACCGGCGTCCTCACCGACGCCATCAAGGACGGCGTCGGCCGGCCTCGCCCCAACTTCTACTATCGCTGCTTTCCTGACGGAGTGCCTGTGAGCTCTCTTCCCCAATTGCTTCTTCACAGCTTTCCATTTCTTCAACATTTGCCATGCTGAATCCAGTTGCCTTTTCAGAACTACGAGGCGGTCACTCGACAAGTCATATGCCACGGAGACGCAAAAGTCATCAAAGAAGGGCACAAGAGCTTCCCCAGCGGCCACACTTCATGTAAGCTTGGCCACCATCTGCAATTCTGAAGACCATCTGAACTTGTTTGAGTTGCACTGTAGCATGAACTGGTTATTTTTCCAGATCACTTCCCCCTTGGCAAAAAAAAGTTCAGTCTCATAGTTTTCTCGTGTTCATCTGGTATGGAATGCAGGGTCCTTTGCCGGGCTGGGCTTCCTGTCGTGGTACCTTGCCGGCAAGATCAGGGTGTTTGACCGGGGCGGACACATTGCCAAGCTCTGCATCGTGATCCTGCCGCTGCTCTTCGCTGCCATGGTCGGCGTGTCGCGGGTCGCAGACTACTGGCACCACTGGCAGGACGTGTTTGCCGGTGGGATCCTTGGTACGTTCCAGCTCCATCAGTAGAGCCGTTATAAGTTCAGTAGTGTCTCCATCTCTTGAAGATTGCACTGACAGACTGCTGATCATGTGGGTGTATCTCTGCAGGGCTGGTTGTTGCTTCGTTCTGCTATCTGCAGTTCTTCCCGCATCCGGCTAGCAAACACGGTACATTTATAATTTACTCTGGATTAACGAAATAGGTTTTCTCCTCGCTTTATATATAAAGCAACCACCACATCCACATGAGTACATTCATTCTGGATTGTTAGTGCGTACATAATGCCACTGCTCTTTGTTCCGCCATTGTCAGATTGTACAGAAATGAAGTCCTTTTTCGCAACTACTCCCTCCGTTTCTAAATATAAGTCTTTTTAGAGATTTCAATATAGACTACATACGGATGCATATAGACATAGTACTTTATAGTGTAGATTCACTCATTTTCCTCCACTTATATTTAGGAACGGAGGGAGTATAGTATAACTGAAGTGAAATGTTACCTGTTCTGTTTCAGGGCTGTGGCCTCATGCATTCCGACACCACAATCCGAACCCGGAAACTGAGAACCAAGGAACAACAGATGCCCATCAGTCGGTGCTGCCGCATGATCTTTCCGTGGTACAATATGTTGCCTCCATGGAGATGAGAAGCAATGGCCGAGCGTTGGATAACATGGAGGCTGGCAGCGGCAGAGCTTGGTAACTGAATACGACTACCATGGGGATGGGGGCAGGCACGCACCATCAGAGACATCAGCTTGTAGGTAGGTAGGTACTAGTAGAACTCTTGTTCTGTATATGTTTCTTGTAAAGACAAATAAAATTGCGCGATTTGGTTCGTGGTCGGACCGAAGTAGATCTAGTCCTTGAGTTTTCAGAATCAATCCAATGATCTAGTCCTAAACAAGTGCATTTTCTGTTCATGCAAATGCAGTATATACTTTTGCTATCACTTGCATCAAAATAAAATAAGTATTTTGTACATAACGTAACATGTTAGGAATTGACTAGCTGCCCCAAAAGGGAATGAAGAGGGAGTCAACTAGTGATCATATCTTTTCGAAAAAGCTTATGGAACCAATTGAGGGGATACGATGAGTACATAAAAAAAAGATTTTTGTGGCAAATACAACACATAGCCACCCTAAAAAAACATCACACAGCCAGTGCTATTGTGGATTTAAAAAAAAACCCGACTGATTTAGGGGCATGGTCTGATCGCTGCCGTGTTCTGACGGCCTTTTATGACTGGTGGGGTCCACATGTTTGAGCTAAGGTGGTCAAAGTATGAAAACGATACATGTACACATATTTGAGCATTTGGCCAATGAAAAAGAAAAACAGCGGCAGGGATATTTGTATATGGTCTGAAGGCATTACTGTAAAAAGCCTCGAATGTAAGCGAAAAGATTAAATAAATCAATGGAAGGTGTGTGCAACCAGAAATTGCAAAGCCATAAATGAAAACCTATCTGATTTTTCAACTAATGATTCATCTGATGAACAACTCAAAGTTTTTCACCATTCTAAATATACTGCCTGATATATGAAACACTGTAGTGTCCGAGGTCCCAGATTTGTGATTCTCAGCTGGTCATTTCCTCCTCTTTTTTCTGAAGGAAATGTGAAATGCGGGCAACAGCTACTTACTAGTAAACAAATCGCATTCAAATTTGATATACACATATGGTACAAAAAGAATGACATCCATATGCTAAAGCTTAACTAATATTCTATAGTATGAATGTGTCCTTCTGTAGAATTTAACTTTGCAAATCAGAGAACATCATTCTCCATATATCATAAAACGATGACCAATATATTCATGACAATTTTGGACAAAATCATGGCAGTACGGCTACCTACAGGTTTTACCACAAACAGGTGCATTGCAAATAGGATGATGATAGACAGATTCAAGGACCAAATCTGTTTGTAACATTTTGGCGTATTGGTCTACTTATTTATTTTGGACCGCTGCAAATAGGCTAGCCCGCTTTCGAAGCAAAATAAAACTGTAACTGTTGGTTTATTTGTGAACATTCAGCATTTAATGGAGCTTGGAACGGCACCTTTACAAGGTCATAAAACAATAACAATTCAGAGCAATCAATTGTATGAACAATAAACAATAACCAATTAACTAATTCAGGCCAATGAATCTTATATGTGAGTACTAATGGAGCGTCGAAAAAACATCTTACATTATGAGACGGAGGGAGTACTGAGGTAGCAGGAGAGCAATAATTGCTAGAGTAGCATTAGTTCAGAGCTATAAGACTGAAATAACCCCTCTGAGTATTACAGTACAGAAAAACAATTTCTCAAGTAGTACAACCTCCGTTCCTAAATATAAGACGTTTTGGAAGTTTAAATCAAACTGGAACAGAGGGCGTAAGTACTATCAGTTCAGAGCAACAACAAACTGGAAACCAAAGCATAACCCAGACATGAATTGCTCGATTATGGAGACATACCAGGCATGAATGGCTGTAGGTTTCCATGGGATACAACGGAAGGTCTGACCTCGAGCTAGAGAAAGGACAACTTTATATGGTTAAGCCTTGCTTAGTGGCAAAATCAAGAAAATATTTCTGGTTTAGCCGTGCCATGGAGAATGTTCCATAGGCTCCTTGAGACTCCATCTGGTTACGTATTACCTGATCCTCTATATCTATCTCAGTTCCAAGGAGGTTTTGCATTGCTTAGATGTTTTCTGAAAGCTACAATTTGATGCAACACCTATCATTCCTAAATATCCATAAGAACAAACTGCAAGTGAAGGATGTGGGCCAGGAAGATGAAGACAATGGTGATTTAGTAGATCTAAAAGACGTCACATGTCTATTTATGTAAAGCTAACCACAGCATCATCGTTGCTTATGGGTAGAATTGTTTTTACTTGATCTCTTGAAACTCAGAATTGTGTACTTGATCTGTTGACACTTGAGATATGGCAGCTATATCATTATCATCAATATTGATGGGCAGCCCCCTGGTGTTTGCAAAAGCATCCAAAACCTCCTTCAAAAGCCTGGCTTCGTTAAATTCTCCTTTCAATACCCTTCAAAAAAAGATTCTCCTTTCAATACAATCAGGGTGTCATCTGCGTATTGAAGCACCGGACAAGGCATGTTATTCAGAATAGGGTGTTGTGGCAAACCTCTAGAAGCAAAGTCTTCAATAATTTTCTGCAGAACATCTACTATTCATTGATTGGATGTTCAGATTTCAGATCGCGTAAGTGTTTGCGTCGACGTTGGATGGATCATTTGCGACAGCGAGCGCGCACACGTGTCGCCGTCGTCGTCGGCATGTGAGCACCCAATCAAAGCTTCGAGTGCGAATATATGCTACTCTAGTGTTGTAGCTGGTCGTCCACTTCAACAGGTGTAAGCCAGACCTGGCCCTGTCAACTTCCTGTGTCTCTCCCCTTGTCTCGACGTGCGTAATCGCCAAGCTTATCTTATCTTACAATGCTTGACATTGAAAAGTGTGTTACAAAAGATGCAAATAGATCATTACTAAAAGTAGATGAGAGAGATGACATGTTTTTTCTAAGAACAAGGAGATGATACGTGTATGTTAACCAAATATATCAACATCGCTATACATACCTTAGGAGCATGACTATGGGTGCTCCTTCCATGAACTAAATCACATAATACGGATCGACGACAAGTTGGCCATGGCCATCAGGCACATCTCAATGTCCCATGGCCTGTCCGGATACCCTTGGCACAGTCGCACGGACCATCCCCTTCGTGATCTCCTGTCTAGCCAACAGCTTCGTTTAGTCTCTTTTGGCCATGCGACGGTGCACTTCATTAATAGTCCTGACTTTCATATGTTCGAACTAAACACCTAACCCTCTGCATATTCCGAGTCCAAACTATATCCCTATATAGATAATCGACATAATTCTAACGTAGTGTACACTTAGGTGACAGGTGTGCGGCGCATATCCAACTTGATGCTGACGGCGTCCGGCGGGAACCCAGAATTCCATACAGCAGTTTGATTATTTGGCCAGTGTTGCTACACGTTGCATGCTCCCTCTCGTTTGTTTCTTTTTGCCGGCAATCACGCAACCACCAAGAGAAGTTTCATAACTGGCAAATTCTCCTACACATACGCATACGTAGTGACAGTGATACAGCCTCAATGATTGTAATTTGCAGAGGTCCGCATCATCAATTTCATTGTCATTTTCAGCCAGCATGCAGAGTTATTAGGTCACAGTTAATGTTTAACCAGGAAATGGCATGTGCTACACTGTGACTGGTACACAAATGGGAATTAGAGATCTCCTGACAATTGCCAGGATGACACCTCTACAAACCACATCATTGATCATATTTTACAAAGCCAAATCAAGTTTCCAAAGTCAGCCACGTAATAGCAAATTCCACACCTACCATAAGCGAGCTTATCTACCGTTATAAAACTGGCTAAACTATAGAGTTTACAAAGTAGATGCATACATGGTTTTCGACTCCTTTCTATGTATGTACATCACTGCTGACAGACTATTTACATAACTTAGGCAACATGAACGGGCCGGCCGGGCTAGCCAGCCACGTCACAATGTCGCCGAGGGCTGGCGGCGGAGGGGGAGCACCGGGTGGCTGACGGTGAAGGGGCCAAAGTGAGGCCTGCCGGGAAACAAGGTGGACACCGGCGACGGTCCCGGGGATGACACGGCGGAGACGGTGGAACGGGTGGTGGCGTCACATGATGAGCCCGCTGGGAGCACCGTGCTGAACCCAGACAGGTGGTGATTCAGATTGTAGAGCGGATACGGGGCACGGGAGGCGCGCAGCTCCGCCACCTCCCGTTGGAGCTTACGGTTCTCCCGTGCCAGCGCGTCGCAGCAGCGCTTCAAGCGCTCGCAGTCCGCCTCCGTCTGCTTCAGCTTCGTCCTGTGAACGACATGATGTTAGATTTCCTCGCTCTTCTGTTTTGGAAAATGGTGACATCAAAAGGGAAAACTATTGGTGTGTAAATTTTGCTATACCTGGCTCTTCTGTTTTGGAACCAGACCTCAACTTGGCGTGGTCGAAGGCTCAGCCGGTTGGCTAAACAGCTCTTTTGTTCCTGGATATATGCCGAATGAATCCAGCTATATCATCCACTTATTTTGATGGATTAGGAAAATATGTAGGCAGAAGGTGCATACCAGGGTTAGCGTGCTGTGCTCTTTGAAGCTACCCTCTAGAAACGCAGATTGTTCCTTGGACAGCCTCAGTTTCTTCCTCACCCTTCCACCTCCATTGTCTTCATCCTCTGAAGCTTCCTCATCAACTCCCTGTGTCACAGGAACCTCCATATGCATGGACGGCGGTGACAAAGACCTCACTATCGATGCTCTGCCATCCACCGGAACAGCAGCGTTCACATCAAACCCGCGTGAATTCGCACTCGCTGTACAGAGAAAAGACTCATCAGCATACAAAGAATTTTACAGACAGACGCTACGAGCACATGCAACGTATGGACGGCCCTACTGGGGGAACCGATCAATTCAACAGCTTGTTCTGCAGGATTCTCTTCAACTCACCTGTTTGTGCAGAGGCTTGGCGAAAAGGGCTTGCTCTGACAGGCAGTTCCGGGCATGCTTCGTCGCTATCTTCTTCTCCCTCCGCAGTTTCTATGCTTGTCCTCTGGTTATCTTGGTCAGCTCTTTCGGTAGCCGTTACTCGTAGCCCTAGCGCAAGGTCGTCGTGGTCTTTTCCTTGGCATGTCGCCGGCGCAGGCATGGTGTTGGCCTTCACTGGAGCCGGAAGATCGCCTAGACTAAGCTCAAGCTCCATGTCAAGGAAAGGGAGGGGTCTTGGAGTGATGAGGCAAAGAGGAAACAAATAGCAAGTACCACATATATAGTAGTGGTTGGCCAATCAAGTAAGTAATCATCAGTTTTGACAAAATAAACTCAAACATGAATAAGTATCAGAGAACACGTTTGGATTGGATTGTTATATATCTAATGCTTGTCCCATCAACCTCCAATATTATATCATGTCTCCTTCTATTCCAATAATTTTAAAAATGTTTTTTATAATGCTAGGCTAAGTGTGCAATCTATTTGAACTTTGAAATTACTCTTATGGAGAGGATTAACTGGAGATTCATATTTCAATCGAGGTCCACAAAACTATCACTTTGACATTAAAAAATAGGAGATTCTCAGAGGAGCATTATTACGAGCTATTATGACATTTGCATTTCTCCCACACATTAGGAAGATATAAGACGTTTTCTTTTCTCAAGGAAACAACCATTCTTGTCCTTCCAAGAAAAGGCATGGTTGAAAACCAAATAATTTATGCAACTAGTGCAATAGAAATCTAGAACACACTTTGTCTTTTCTTAACAAAATGACCAGTTTTGCCCTTCCAAGAAAAGGCATGGTTGAAAGCCAAATAATTTATTCAACTAATGGAGGATTATCATTAATTTGATCAATAATTGTGCTTTGCATAAATAGTATAGAATATACTTTGTCAAAAGATTGCTTGGAAAGTCATCTCTGCTTAAGAAATGATAAGTTTATCGGTAAGACAATTCTTACTGTAACAAAACCCGTACAGCAAGGCAGAATGCTCACTGAATTTATCACACTGACTGCTACGGCTGCCTATGGAAATAGGAGTAGTTGGTATCGTGATGTCCATATGTCAAAATCTGAGCTGCGATCATCTTCAAGCTGAGGTGGTCTAGATACTCCACAAATAAGTAGCCCATGATGTGACAATCTGGAGTCTAATGTGTGGACAGCATGTAACAAACCACTTTTTCAGAAGTTGTAAGAACCACTACACTAGGTAGCAAGTCCAATTGTGTAGCAGATGTCTACATTTCTAGAGTGGCTACGGTTGGATGACAGATTGTGTAGCAGATGTCAACATTTCTAGAGTGGCTAAGGTTGGATGAGCGAATTGGAAAATATCTTTTTCCGAGGATATGCAGGAGAACACACAAGTTAGTACAGGATACAAGCAAACTCCAACCGCCTACAACCCGAGGGCGATGACACAAGATGCTCCCCCCACGAGAAGAAGTTGTGTTTGCAGTCATCATTGATCTTCTATATTGTGTGGCAGATTACACCTTGCAGGTGAATCATTTACCAAGAATTCTGCGACCATCCTTTTTTCCCTCTGAACTTGACAGGTACAGATTGCAGCAGATGGGGATCTGCAGATGCACATGTGCAAGATTAGAACTGCTTCCAAGGTGAAGATCCTTTCCATCTCATTAATCTGCAAGGGAGACCTTACCAGGGTTTTGTGTGGAAGTGCAACCATTTCCATCTGAGCTTCTTATTTTGTTCTGAAGTGTCCAATCAAAATGGCTACAAGACTTGGGCAAGTTTAATCAGTATGAACTATGAAGCATATCTTGAAACTTACAGCTCTAACAGGATCACTCCTACAGACAGTATATGAGTGATGATCCCCATTGAATTTGCCCCCGTGCATAAGTATTATATTGAGTGTGGGGCCGTGGGCTTGAATCTTCCAGTTTTGACTCCAGTCGGACAAGATTCTGGAATCTGGATCATGATGATCAAGCAGCCTATATGCACATGAACTCTCATTTCTTATCCATGGGCGTGCCCGTCTCCAGTGGCAAGGATCAGTGATTATAGCGACAAAGAACGGTTCTTTGTCTGTTTGTCGTAGTTGCAACGGAAAAGTTGAGGACTTTCTCTTGCAGACCTTAACATACACCTAAACATTGCTTTCACTAAAATTTCAGCCATAATCTAGTTTGACAACTAGACCAGTAATATGTGTAAAATATTGTTTGAATATATATTTGGGCAGATAAAGTACAGGGAAGGCTGTTCGGCATGGCCAAAGGTACATATATACAAAGGGCAAACTGCCTCTTGACAACCTGTAGATTTGAAACTAATAATATACAGGAAAAGTGAATGAGCTGAGGTCACCCTTTTGTTCTCACAGAATATTTAATTACAAAACTGATTAGATTTCTTTGCAGATAGACACGATACGACTGTTTGATTTTGGGGAACACTTTGACTCAGTTGAAAGGGCGGATGAGTTTTATGCAAAATAATGTCTTTGTGGAATGTAAGCTTTCATAAATCCTTGTTATGGTTAACTAATTTAAAATATTCTCTGACAACAGAAGTCAACTAATATATCATCTATAACTTGCTAACCAATAGCTTGCTTTTTAAGGAATCGCGGACTGAAGCAACAACACTAAACCCTGGAACAGTACTTACTTTTCAAAATCCGGGCACGTCAATGGATCTTTAGGTTTTAATTTTTTTGTTGAGAAGTTCCTGATAATATTTTGGTGTTGCTAAGTAAATTTCTGATAGCAAAGTGTTATAAAACTGCATTTGGGGTTTGAAAACAGCTACGGATCAGAATATAAATGATTCGATGGCACATCGTTGTGTGCTAGAAACCTTCTGCAGTTATATTATGAAACAAGCCTCCCAGTTACAGCAATTTATCGGTAAGAAAAGGATCATTCAATGAATCATTAGGAGAAAGGTTGTGACATCTATCCTGTGATATTTTACTATGTATTGGAGCAACGTACAGCTACCGGGAAGTATGAAAAGTTATTAAAAATTCATAAAATACAGTGAACAAATGAAAACAATAAACCTCCATAAGTTTTTTTGACCGGAAACAACACGACTTTTCTGTGTGTATTTTTATTGTTTTTCAAATATAAATGTACAAGGAAAAGAAAGAAGCAGAATAAAACCTACAACAGGGGTCTGAGCTAGCCCCAAAGAGGTAAACAACGAAAAAACAAGCAGAAAGGTCCACTGACTAGCTCAGGATACATGAAAATGGAAACAAGGCCCTTAATGGATATTTTTTTACCCAGTTCTAAAAACTGTTCCCTCTCTTTCTCTTCGAACTATGCAAGATCCACCGTAGCTCCTCTTTAAACTTGCCTCCGCTACAAATGAAAAGAGACTGTGAATGTCAATCCAGTTGCCCGAGACCCCATTTAAAAGAACAACAGTTTTGGAAGTCGTTAGCAGAGAAATCATCCACAAAACCACCTGCTTATAAGATCCTCATGTTCTCAGGATGGCAAATAAAGCCTCCCATGATACGGCGTCAAACACTTTGGTGAAGTCAAGTTTGAGGACCAAGGCTTTCTTCTGTCTTTTCCTGCAAGTTTGTATAAGGTCCATCGCACACAGGAGGTTGTCGGCTATGGATCTTTTCTTGATGAAACCAGGCTTTTTCGACAAAGATGATGAAACCAGATTGATCAGTAGCCACCAGCAAAGTGATTAGATCCTGAAGCCTACCCGCCAAAAACTTTTGTAATCTGCTTTACAGAGCAGTTAAAAAGGGAAATCAGTCTGAAATTGCTGGGGGGTAGAATCATATATGACATGTTAATTCTGTTCCAGCTGCAGAGACCCATTGAAGAATGGGTCAAAGAAAATAAACATGTCTCCTTTGAGAACATTGGCAGAAGTCCTGATAAAGCGCAGAAGAGGAACCATCCAGAGCTTTTATTCAGCTACCGATAAATATCTCCAAAGCAGAGTGAGAGCCTGGGACACTTACAGTACACATCAATCAGCGCGTCGACCACCAACGCGCCTCACTCCGCGGCACTTCGATATGCATACTCATGTTCTTTCCTGCCGCCAGTATAATGCCAAGCTTAGAGCAAGCACTGACAGTACTAGCTAGCGCAAAGCTGTCAGGTCAGACAAGTCCCACCTTCTCAAACATAAACTCTTGGTCCAATTCAAGCATGAACAGGTTTGCATCCGCTAAAGAACATATTGTTTCTCCTCTCCACTTACCTACCTAGTGCAAGAATCTAGCTAACGCAACAATAATTCCCACCATATCGATGCGGTAATTTTTCATCTTTCAGAACTGAGAAGCGAGCAGAGCAATGATCTGAATAAACTGACGCGGTTGTAGCCTGCAGGCTGCGGCAGAACGCTAGTTGCAGTGCAGGAATAACCTGCGTGCTTAGTGTGACGTGATGCAGGTCGTAGGCATTCTTCTCGACGTAGTTCCCGGCTCACCAGCCCGGTGACGGCGAGTACCTGCGTCCTTCCGCCAGCAAGATTCGATCAATCCACGGTAAAAGAATGTCGAGAATCTGAAGCAATGCCTGCTCCGGCGACTGCTCCACCCATCCGTGGCCGTATAGCAGGGATGCCAGAGTTCACTCCTCGTCTCCTCCCCCAAATCTCTTGCCGGAGCGCGGCCGTTTCCGCCGCCGCATTCTCCTCCTTCCACGAGAGCCAGGCGGCTTCCCGCCCAATCTTTCGCGCCAGCGCCATCACGCGCGGAGTGCGTGGGATCTGTTCGAGTTCAGTGAGCAGCGGAGAAGAGCACCACCGGCGGCCACCGTGAGAGGAGGAGGAGGGCGTGGGGTTCGCGCTTCGTCTCGTCGCCGTCGTTCCTCACGCCGGAGACTCGTGCAGCAGCGAGGGGATGCGCGCCGGAGCGGGACGGGACGCAGGCCGGCTCTGCTACGGGTAAGACCAGCTGTGCTGGATCGCTTTTGGTCCCACATCATCGATTTACAACGTTCTGCAGTCTGCACCAATTTATAGGAGTTTTTTCTCTGCACAACTATCATCAAGTAGCAATAGAGTAGGGTCAGGGTGTACTGTATCTTGAATCTACTTCTTTGATCTTCTTTTCTTTTAATGCCATTAGCAGAGGGCGGTTCCAAGGCTGTTAGAAGAATGGCTTTGAAGCACCGATTGAAAAAATGTGTTGAGGGGGTTACATGTGGAAACTACGGGGATGATAAGCTAGAAAAGCGAGGCTTCATGAATTTTATCTTGGAACCACATGAGCAATAGCTTGGCCATCTGACAGTAATCAGTGTGTGAAAACTGCTAGTCTCTGGTTCATGTTCCGTTGAAATGCCCTGCCGTGCAATGAACCATTAATTAATCATAATGCATTTCAATATTCTAATCAAACAAGCAAAGTGGCAACACCCTTTGGGCAGAGAAAACATGATAAATTTGGTTATGGGCCAATAGCCAGTCATGGACATGTAAAAGGAAAGCTGCATGTAGCACAAAGCATAAAATGCTTCCACTTTACAAGCAGGAGAAGCTAAGCAATCCACTTCCAAGTGATGCATACATAACCCTGTATTTTCCCTGAACATATAGCGGTTATCCTGCAAGTTCAAATATTAGCAATTATGGTTATCCTGCAGTGAAACAATTGGATTCAGAATCTGAACACGGTATTCAGAAAATAGCTTTGTTGTCTCAGCCTTATTTATTTTATGTTGAAGATTAGTGCTGTATTTGCTGTCCTTCAGTTTTGTTTTCCTTCTAATGCTTAATGCTAGTTGTCTCAGCCTTATTTATTTTATTGAATCCAAAGGTAACGGCAGGTGTTGGTGTTAAACGTAACGTGACAGTTCAGCCCATGGATGCGTGTACGTGAAGGAGGATTTGCATAACCGGAGGAGTAGTTAGTTAGCTGAAATCTTTTGTATCTCTATGTCCTCTTATCTCTAGTTTTCTTCCTTCACAAGATGTAATCTATCTCAACAACCTGTACGCGTTTATGGGCTCGCAACCCTCCTATATAACACGCAACACGTCGGCCAGGAAGGCTAAGACGTTTACCGCTATTCGCACATGGTATTCAGAGCCTTCTTCTTCCATAAACCCTAGCTATCCATCTCCATCAAGTGCGCAGCCATGTCTTCCTCCTCCGCCTCCTTCCAGTCGTCGCTCAGCGGTGGAGTCCCGGAGAAGCTCTCTCGCACCAACTACGTTCTGTGGCGGACCCAGATCACGCCGCAGCTGCGAGGCGCCGGCATGTTCCATTACGTCGATGGTACGGCGACTGAGCCGGCCAAGACCCTCACCAGCAAGGATGCCGCGGGTAAGGAGACCACCGAGCCGAATCCTCTTCATTCACTTTGGGTGAAGGAGGACCAGCAGGTCCTCGGCTACCTGCTCCAGAACCTCTCCAAGGAGGTGCTCGTCACGGTGACCACGATCACCACGGCGCGCGAGCTCTGGGTGGCACTGGCGAGCATGTTCTCGTCACAATCACTCAGCCGCGTCAACAACATCCGTACGGCGCTGATCAATGCGCAGAAGGGAAATCAATCGGTGGCCTCCTTCTTCGCCGCCATGAGAGGTCTCGCCGATGAACTAGCCGCGGCGGGCAAACCCATCCAAGATGATGAGCTCATGTCCTACATCATCCACGGGCTGGACCAAGACTATCAACCGCTCGTCTCTGCACTGGATGCACGCGTCATCCCGGTAACTCTTGATGAACTCTTTGCTATGCTCAGTAACTTTGATCAACGCATGGCGCGGTACCAAGGCTCCGGTGGTGGTTTCAAGTCGTCGGCCAACTCTGCGTTCAGAGGCCGCGGCGGTGGCTCTCGCTCACGCGGCCGGGGCAAAGGGAGGCCCAGCTCCGGTGGTGGCGGCTACTCCAACAATTCGCGTGGCAGCGCCCGCCCGGGAAACTCCAAAGGGCGTAGCGGTGGTGGCAGTGGTGGTTCCAACAGATCCCGCCCGGACCTGCCCCGCTGCCAAATCTGTGGCAAGCCAGGGCATACGGCGAAGGATTGTTGGTACCGCTACGAAGAAGATGATGGTGACTCCTCGCAAGATGAAGAGAAAGTTGCCGCTGCGGCCGATGGCTCCTATGGAATTGACACAAACTGGTACGTTGACAGCGGCGCCACCAACCACATCACCAACGAGCTCGAGAAAGTCACCATGAAGGAGAAATATTGTGGCAAGGATCAAATTCACACGGCCAGTGGTGAAGGTATGGGCATACGTCACATTGGCCATTCAATTTTTAATACCCCTAGTCGTAAAATTCATCTCAAAATAATCTTGCATGTTCCTAGTGCTCATAAAAATCTTCTCTCTGTTCATAGAATTGCCATTGACAATCATGTTTTCCTCGAGTTTCATCCCTATTTCTTTTTGATCAAGGACCAGGCAACGAGGAAAATTCTCTATCGAGGTAGATGTGTTCGAGGGCTCTACCCGTTGATTCCGGAGTTTAGAAAATTCAATAAACAAGCTTGTGGTGCTATCAAGCTTTCGTCCACACGATGGCATGATCGTTTAGGACATGCCTCTTTCTCTTTGGTTGAAAAATTACTTAGGAAAAATAAGCTCCCGTTTGTTGGTGAGCGAAACATTGAAACTATTTGTAATTCATGTCAGTGTGCTAAAAGTCATCAATTACCGTATCCTATATCTACTAGTGTCTCTACCAAACCACTGCAATTGATCTTCTCTGATGTGTGGGGGCCTGCCCCCTCCTCTGTTGGTAGACACACGTATTATGTGAGTTTCATCGATGACTATAGCAATTCTCATGGATCTATCTCCTCAAGAGAAGATCAGATGTGTTTCAAGTTTTTCACAACTTTCAAGCACTTGTTGAAAGAAAGTTTGACAGTAAGATTCTTGCTGTTCAGTCTGATTGGGGAGGGGAATACGAAAAACTAAATTCCTTCTTCCAAAGCGTAGGCATATCTCACCATGTTTCATGCCCTCACGCTCACCAACAAAATGGGTCGGCCGAACGCAAGCATAGGCACATTGTCGAGGTTGGCTTGGCCCTCCTAGCTGGAGCATCCATGCCCCTCAAGTTCTGGGATGAGGCTTTTCTGATAGCCGTTCATATTATCAACATGTTACCAAGTCGTGTTATCAACAATGAAACACCTATGGAACGTCTCCTCCACATCAAACCAGATTACACCTCTCTCCGTGTCTTTGGCTGTGCTTGTTGGCCCAACCTTCGGCCTTACAACAAACGCAAGCTCATGTTTAGATCAAAACAGTGTGCTTTTTTTGGTTATAGTGCCCAACACAAAGGTGTCAAGTGTCTCGACATCTCCACGGGTCGAGTTTACATCTCTTGGGATGTTGTTTTTGATGAGACCAAATTTCCCTTTGCGGATCTCCACCCCAACGCCGGCGCACTCCTCCGCAAAGAAATTTTGCTTCTTCCCTCTCATCTTTCTGCCTATGATCAAGGGGGTATTACAAATTGTGATGATCATATGACTAACCCTACTAATGATCTTCAAGAGCTTTGTGATGATGCAGAAAACAATGATGCAAAAACTACATCAAATGGTGAAGAAAATAGATCCACAGGTCCTTATTTCATGTGCCCCAGTGTTGGAAATATGCCCTAGAGGCAATAATAAAAGCATTATTATTATATTTCCTTGTTCATGGTAATTGTCTTTATTCATGCTATAATTGTGTTATCCGGAAATCGTAATACATGTGTGAATAACAGACACCAACATGTCCCTAGTGAGCCTCTAGTTGACTAGCCCGTTGATCAACAGATAGTCATGGTTTCCTGACTATGGACATTAGATGTCATTGATAACGAGATCACATCATTAGGAGAATGATGTGATGGACAAGACCCAATCCTAAACATAGCATAAAGATCGTTTAGTTCGTTTGCTAGAGTTTTGCAATGTCAAGTATCTTTTCCTTAGACCATGAGATCTTGTAACTCCCGGATACCGTAGGAGTGCTTTGGGTATACCAAACGTCACAACGTAACTGGGTGACTATAAAGGTAGACTACGGGTATCTCCGAAAGTGTCTGTTGGGTTGACACGGATCAAGACTGGGATTTGTCACTCCGTATGACGGAGAGGTATCACTGGGCCCACTCGGTAATGTATCATCATAATGAGCTCAAAGTGATCAAGTGTCTGGTCACGGGATCATGCATTACGGTACGAGTAAAGTGACTTGCCGGTAACGAGATTGAACGAGGTATTGGGATACCGACGATCTAATCTCGGGCAAGTAATATATCGATTGACAAAGGGAATTGCATACGGGGTTGATTGAATCCTCGACATCGTGGTTCATCCGATGAGAACATCGTGGAGCATGTGGGAGCCAACATGGGTATCCAGATCCCGCTGTTGGTTATTGACCGGAGAGTCGTCTCGGTCATGTCTACATGTGTCCCGAACCCGTAGGGTCTACACACTTAAGGTTCGGCGACGCTAGGGTTATGAAGATATGTATATGCAGTAACCCGAATGTTGTTCGGGGTCCCGGATGAGATCCCGGACGTCACGAGGAGTTCCGGAATGGTCCGGAGGTAAAGAATTATATATAGGATGTGCAGTTTCGGCCATCGGGACAAGTTTCGGGGTACCCGGTATTGTACCGGGACCACCGGAAGGGTCCCGGGGGTCCACCGGGTGGGGCCACCTATCCCAGAGGGCCCCTTGGGCTGAAATAGGTGGGAACCCAGCCCATAGTGGGCTGGGGCGCCAGCCCCCCCAAGGCCCATGCGCCTAGGGTTGGGGGGAAACCCTAAGGGGGGCGCCCCCTTGCTTGGGGGGCAAGCCCCCCACCCCTTGGCCGCCGCCCCCCTGGTAGATCCCATCTACCAGGGCCGGCGCCCCCCCTGGCACCCCTATATATAGTGGGGGAGAGGAGGGACTCCACGACCACGCCTTTGGTGCTTCCCTCTCTCCCTGTTACACCTCTCTCTCTCTCGTAGTACACGGCGAAGCCCTGCTGGCGTGACGCCCTGCATCCACCACCACGCCGTCGTGCTGCTGGATCTTCATCAACCTCTGCTTCCCCCTTGCTGGATCAAGAAGGAGGAGACGTCTCCCGTCCCGTACGTGTGTTGAACGCGGAGGTGCCGTCCGTTCGGCGCTGGTCATCGGTGATTTGGATCACGACGTGTTCGACAACATCAACCTCGTTCTAACGAACGCTTCCGCTCGCGATCTACAAAGGTATGTAGATGCATCTCGTGACTCGTTGCTAGATGAACTCCTAGATGATCTTGGTGAAACGAGTAGGAAAATTTTTTGTTTTCTGCAACGTTCCCCAACAGTGGCATCATGAGCTAGGTCTATGCGTAGTTCTTCTTGCGCGAGTAGAACACAATTTGTTGTGGGCGTGGATTTGTCAACTTTCTTGCCGCTACTAGTCTTTTCTTGCTTCAGCGGTATTGTGGGATGAAGCGGCCCGGACCAACCTTACACGTACGCTTACGTGAGACCGGTTCCACCGACTAACATGCACTAGTTGCATAAGGTGGCTGGCGGGTGTCTGTCTCTCCCACTTTAGCTGGAGCGGATTCGATGAACAGGGTCCTTATGAAGGGTAAATAGAAGTTGACAAATCACGTTGTGGCTTTCACGTAGGTAAGAAAACGTTCTTGCTAGAACCCTAATTCAGCCACGTAAAACTTGCAACAACAATTAGAGGACGTCTAACTTGTTTTTGCAGCAAGTGGTTTGTGATATGATATGGCCAAAGTAGTGATGAATGATGAATGATCTATATGTGATGTATGAGATGTTCATGCTATTGTAATAGGAATCACGACTTGCATGTCGATGAGTATGACAACCGGCAGGAGCCATAGGAGTTGTCTTTATTCTTTTATATGACCTGCGTGTCATTGAGAAACGCCATGTAAATTACTTTACTTCATTGCTAAACGCGTTAGCCATAGTAGTAGAAGTAATAGTTGGCGAGCAACTTCATGGAGACACGATGATGGAGATCATGATGATGGAGATCATGGTGTCAAGCCGGTGACAAGATGATCATGGAGCCCCAAGATGGAGATCAAAGGAGCTATGTGATATTGGCCATATCATGTCACGTTTATTATTTGATTGCATGTGATGTTTATCATGTTATGCATCTTGTTTACTTAGAACGACGGTAGTAAATAAGATGATCCCTCATAACAATTTCAAGAAGTGTTCTCCCCTAACTGTGCACCGTTGCTAAAGTTCGTCGTTTCGAAGCACCACGTGATGATCGGGTGTGATAGATTCTTACGTTCACATACAACGGGTGTAAGACAGTTTTACACATGCAAAACACTTAGGGTTAACTTGACGAGCCTAGCATGTGCATAGACATGGCCTCGGAACACAGAAGACCGAAAGGTCGAGCATGAGTCGTATAGAAGATGCGATCAACATGAAGATGTTCACCGACGTTGACTAGTCCGTCTCACGTGATGATCGGACACGGCCTAGTTAACTTGGATCATGTAATACTTAGATGACTAGAGGGATGTCTAATCTAAGTGGGAGTTCATTATAATTTGATTAGATGAACTTTATTATCATGAACATTAGTCTAAAATTATTTTACAATATGTCTTGTAGATCAAATGGCCAACGTAGTCCTCAACTTCAACGCGCTCCTAGAGAAAACCAAGCTGAAAGACGATGGTAGCAACTATACGGACTGGGTCCGGAACCTGAGGATCATCCTCATGGCTGCCAAGAAAGATTACGTCCTACAAGCACCGCTAGGTGAAGCTCCCGTCCCACAGAACCAAGACGTTATGAACGCTTGGCAGACACGGGTTGACGACTACTCCCTCGTTCAGTGCGGCATGCTTTACAGTTTAGAACCAGGGCTCCAAAAGCATTTTGAGAGACATGGAGCATATGAGATGTTCGAAGAGCTGAAAATGGTTTTCCAAGCTCATGCCCGTATCGAGAGATATGAAGTCTCCGATAAGTTCTTCAGCTGTAAGATGGAGGAAAATAGTTCTGTCAGTGAGCACATTCTCACTATGTCTGGATTACATAACCGCTTGACTCAGCTGGGAGTTAATCTCCCGGATGATGCGGTCATTGACAGAATCCTCCAGTCGCTTCCACCAAGCTACAAGAGTTTTGTGATGAACTTCAACATGCAGGGGATGCAAAAGACCATTCCTGAGTTGTTTGCAATGCTGAAATCAGCAGAGGTAGAAGTCAAGAAGGAACATCAAGTGTTGATGGTCAATAAAACCACTAAGTTCAAGAAGGGCAAGGGTAAGAAAGCCTTCAAGAAGGACGGCAAGGAAGTTGCCGCGCCCGGCAAGCAAGCTGCCGGGAAGAAGCCAAAGAATGGACCCAAGCCCGAGACTGAGTGCTTTTATTGCAAGGGAAGCGGACACTGGAAGCGGAACTGCCCCAAATACTTAGCAGACAAGAAGGCCGGCAAAACAAAAGGTATATGTGATATACATGTGATTGATGTGTACCTTACCAGTAATCGTAGTAGCTCTTGGGTATTTGATACCGGTGCAGTTGCTCATATTTGTAACTCACAGCAGGAACTACGGAATAGGCGGAGACTGGCAAAGGACGAGGTGACGATGCGCGTCGAGAATGGTTCCAAAGTCGATGTGATCGCCGTCGGCACGCTACCTCTTCATTTACCTACGGGATTAGTTTTAAACCTCAATAATTGTTATTTAGTACCAGCTTTGAGCATGAACATTGTATCAGGATCTCGTTTAATTCGAGATGGCTACTCATTTAAATCGGAGAATAATGGTTGTTCTATTTATATGAGAGATATGTTTTATGGTCATGCTCCTATGGTGAATGGTTTATTCTTTATGAATCTCGAACGTAATGATACACATGTTCATAGTGTGAGTACCAAAAGATGTAAGGTTGATAATGATAGTCCCACATACTTGTGGCACTGCCGCCTTGGTCACATAGGTGTCAAACGCATGAAGAAGCTCCATGCAGATGGACTTTTAGAGTCTCTTGATTATGAATCATTTGACACGTGCGAACCATGCCTTATGGGTAAAATGACCAAGACTCCGTTCTCAGGAAAAATGGAGCGAGCAACCAACTTATTGGAAATCATACATACTGATGTGTGTGGTCCAATGAGTGTTGAGGCTCGCGGTGGCTATCGTTATGTTCTCACCCTCACTGATGATTTGAGTAGATATGGATATGTTTACTTAATGAAACACAAGTCTGAAACTTTTGAAAAGTTCAAGGAATTTCAGAGTGAGGTTGAGAATCAACGTGACAGGAAAATCAAGTTTCTACGATCAGATCGTGGAGGAGAATACTTGAGTCATGAATTTGGCACACACTTAAGAAAATATGGAATAATTTCACAACTCACGCCGCCTGGAACACCTCAGCGTAACGGTGTGTCCGAACGTCGTAATCGCACTCTATTAGATATGGTGCGGTCTATGATGTCTCTTGCCGATTTACCACTATCCTTTTGGGGCTATGCTTTAGAGACTGCTGCATTCACTTTAAATAGGGCTCCGTCAAAATCCGTTGAGACGACACCGTTTGAATTATGGTTTGGAAAGAAACCTAAGTTGTCGTTTCTGAAAGTTTGGGGATGCGATGCTTATGTCAAGAAACTTCAACCTGAAAAGCTCGAACCCAAGTCGGAAAAATGCGTCTTCATAGGATACCCAAAAGAAACTATTGGGTATACCTTCTACCTCAGATCCGAAGGCAAGATCTTTGTTGCCAAGAATGGATCCTTTCTAGAGAAAGAGTTTCTCTCGAAAGAAGTAAGTGGGAGGAAAGTAGAACTTGATGAAGTATTACCTCTTGAACCGGGAAATGGCGCAACTCAAGAAAATGTTCCTGAGGTGCCAGCACCGACTAGAGAGGAAGTTAATGATAATGATCAAGATACTTCTGATCAAGCTCCTACTGAAATACGAAGGTCCACAAGGACATGTTCCGCACCAGAGTGGTACGGCAACCCTGTCTTGGAGATCATGTTGTTAGACAACGGTGAACCTTCGAACTATGAAGAAGCGATGGCGGGACCGGATTCCGACAAATGGCTAGAAGCCATGAAATCCGAGATAGGATCCATGTATGAAAACGAAGTATGGACTTTGACTGACTTGCCCGTTGAACGGCGAGCCATAGAAAATAAATGGATCTTTAAGAAGAAGACAGACGCGGATGGTAATGTGACCATCTATAAAGCTCGGCTTGTCGCTAAGGGTTATCGACAAGTTCAAGGGGTTGACTACGATGAGACTTTCTCACCGGTAGCGAAGCTAAAGTCCGTCCGAATCATGTTAGCAATTGCCGCATTCTACGATTATGAAATATGGCAAATGGACGTCAAAACGGCATTCCTTAATGGTTTCCTTAAGGAAGAATTGTATATGATGCAGCCGGAAGGTTTTGTCGATCCTAAGAATGCTGACAAAGTGTGCAAGCTCCAACGCTCGATTTATGGGCTGGTGCAAGCATCTCGGAGTTGGAACATTCGCTTTGATGAGATGATCAAAGCGTTTGGGTTTACACAGACTTATGGAGAAGCCTGTGTTTACAAGAAAGTGAGTGGGAGCTCTGTAGCATTTCTCATATTATATGTAGATGACATACTTTTGATGGGAAATGATATAGAACTCTTGGACAGCATTAAGGCCTACTTGAATAAGAGTTTTTCAATGAAGGACCTTGGAGAAGCTGCTTATATATTAGGCATCAAAATCTATAGAGATAGATCGAGATGCCTCATAGGTCTTTCACAAAGTACATACCTTGATAAAATATTGAAGAAGTTCAATATGGATCAATCTAAGAAGGGGTTCTTGCCTGTGTTACAAGGTATGAAATTGAGCTCAGCTCAAAGTCCGACCACGGCAGAAGAAATAGAACAGATGAGTGTCATCCCCTATGCCTCAGCCATAGGTTCTATTATATATGCCATGCTGTGTACCAGACCTGATGTAAACCTTGCCGTAAGTTTGGTATGAAGGTACCAAAGTAATCCCGGCAAGGAACACTGGACAGCGGTCAAGAATATCCTGAAGTACCTGAAAAGGACTAAGGAGATGTTTCTCGTTTATGGAGGTGACGAAGAGCTCGTCGTAAAAGGTTACGTCGACGCTAGCTTCGACACAGATCTGGATGACTCAAAGTCACAAACCGGATACGTGTATATTTTGAATGGTGGGGCAGTAAGCTGGTGCAGTTGCAAACAGAGCGTCGTGGCGGGATCTACATGTGAAGCGGAGTACATGGCAGCCTCGGAGGCAGCACATGAAGCAATTTGGGTGAAGGAGTTCATCACCGACCTCGGAGTCATACCCAATGCATCGGGGCCGATCAAGCTCTTCTGTGACAACACTGGAGCTATTGCACTAGCCAAGGAGCCCAGGTTTCACAAGAAGACAAGGCACATCAAGCGTCGCTTCAACTCCATTCGTGAAAATGTTCAAGATGGAGACATAGAGATTTGTAAAGTACATACGGACCTGAATGTAGCAGATCCGTTGACTAAACCTCTCCCTAGGGCAAAACATGATCAACACCAGAACTCCATGGGTGTTCGATTCATCACAATGTAACTAGATTATTGACTCTAGTGCAAGTGGGAGACTGTTGGAAATATGCCCTAGAGGCAATAATAAAAGCATTATTATTATATTTCCTTGTTCATGGTAATTGTCTTTATTCATGCTATAATTGTGTTATCCGGAAATCGTAATACATGTGTGAATAACAGACACCAACATGTCCCTAGTGAGCCTCTAGTTGACTAGCCCGTTGATCAACAGATAGTCATGGTTTCCTGACTATGGACATTAGATGTCATTGATAACGAGATCACATCATTAGGAGAATGATGTGATGGACAAGACCCAATCCTAAACATAGCATAAAGATCGTTTAGTTCGTTTGCTAGAGTTTTGCAATGTCAAGTATCTTTTCCTTAGACCATGAGATCTTGTAACTCCCGGATACCGTAGGAGTGCTTTGGGTATACCAAACGTCACAACGTAACTGGGTGACTATAAAGGTAGACTACGGGTATCTCCGAAAGTGTCTGTTGGGTTGACACGGATCAAGACTGGGATTTGTCACTCCGTATGACGGAGAGGTATCACTGGGCCCACTCGGTAATGTATCATCATAATGAGCTCAAAGTGATCAAGTGTCTGGTCACGGGATCATGCATTACGGTACGAGTAAAGTGACTTGCCGGTAACGAGATTGAACGAGGTATTGGGATACCGACGATCTAATCTCGGGCAAGTAATATATCGATTGACAAAGGGAATTGCATACGGGGTTGATTGAATCCTCGACATCGTGGTTCATCCGATGAGAACATCGTGGAGCATGTGGGAGCCAACATGGGTATCCAGATCCTGCTGTTGGTTATTGACCGGAGAGTCGTCTCGGTCATGTCTACATGTCTCCCGAACCCGTAGGGTCTACACACTTAAGGTTCGGTGACGCTAGGGTTATGAAGATATGTATATGCAGTAACCCGAATGTTGTTCGGGGTCCCGGATGAGATCCCGGACGTCACGAGGAGTTCCGGAATGGTCCGGAGGTAAAGAATTATATATAGGATGTGCAGTTTCGGCCATCGGGACAAGTTTCGGGGTACCCGGTATTGTACCGGGACCACCGGAAGGGTCCCGGGGGTCCACCGGGTGGGGCCACCTATCCCGGAGGGCCCCTTGGGCTGAAATAGGTGGGAACCCAGCCCCCCCAAGGCCCATGCGCCTAGGGTTGGGGGGAAACCCTAAGGGGGGCGCCCCCTTGCTTGGGGGGCAAGCCCCCCACCCCTTGGCCGCCGCCCCCCTGGTAGATCCCATCTACCAGGGCCGCCCCCCCCTGGCACCCCTATATATAGTGGGGGAGAGGAGGGACTCCACGACCACGCCTTTGGTGCTTCCCTCTCTCCCTGTTACATCTCTCTCTCTCTCTCTCGTAGTACACGGCGAAGCCCTGCTGGCGTGACGCCCTGCATCCACCACCACGCCGTCGTGCTACTGGATCTTCATCAACCTCTCCTTCCCCCTTGCTGGATCAAGAAGGAGGAGACGTCTCCCGTCCCGTACGTGTGTTGAACGCGGAGGTGCCGTCCGTTCGGCGCTGGTCATCGGTGATTTGGATCACGACGTGTTCGACAACATCAACCTCGTTCTAACGAACGCTTCCGCTCGCGATCTACAAAGGTATGTAGATGCATCTCGTGACTCGTTGCTAGATGAACTCCTAGATGATATTGGTGAAACGAGTAGGAAAATTTTTTGTTTTCTGCAACGTTCCCCAACACCCAGTCCAGGGGGCAGATCCTCCTCGGGATCGGAGGAAGCGCTGCAGCCGCGCAGCCGATCTTCCCCGGGATCCGTGCCTGGCAGTGAATCTGCCGCGCCAGTCCCGACAGACGACACAGGCGGGGGTGCAGGCGAACCCGCGTCAGCCACGCGGCAGAGCCCGGCGGGCCGCACCGCCTCCTCTCGCGCGCCAGAACCATCGCCCGACAGGTGGCAAGCTGCCTCTGGTCTGGGCCGGGCCCAGCAAGACGGCCATTTGCGTGTCTACAAGCGGCGCGCCACGGCTGGCTCGGCGGATGCGGGGACAGACCCTGTTGGCGCGGGGTCCAGGCGGCAATCATTGGGCCATGATGATGCGGCCAGGCCCAGATCCTCTGTGGCCAAATCATCGCTTACACCGTGCGCCACGGCCACAGAAAATCCTGCCTCGGCGTCGACTGCTCGCGCTGTGGATCCCGGAGCCCTGGAAGGATCTTCATCGGGATCGGGGCAGGATCGGCCTGATCCAGACCCTGGATCTGTTGTGCCGGAGTATCCTGCAGAGGCTCCTGTTGCCAATCCGCGCCGAACACGACTTCAACAAGGGGTAATTAAACCTATTGACTATAAGCATGTTACAAATATGGTTTAGTATGTTCAACAGGTGAACTAGGAGAACCCAGTACTCTTGAAGATGCTTTGGGAGATGCATGTTGGAGAAAAGCAATGAATGATGAAATCATGGCACTTAAGAAAAACAGAACATGGCACTTGGTTCCTCCACAACGAGGTAAAAATCTTATTGACTGTAAGTGGGTTTTTAGGATAAAAAGGAAAGCAGATGGAACCATTGACAGTTATAAAGCCAGACTTGTTGCAAAGGGTTTTAAACAACGGTATGGTATTGACTATGAGGACACGTTTAGTCCAGTTGTGAAAGCTGCTACTATTCGACTTGTTTTATCTATTGCCGTGTCCAGGGGATGGAGTTTACGTCAGCTAGATGTTCAGAACGCGTTCCTCCATGGTGTTCTGGAAGAAGAGGTTTACATGAAACAACCACCTGGGTTTGTAAATACACATGCACCACTTCATGTGTGCAAGCTTGACAAGGCATTGTATGGACTGAAACAGGCCCCAAGAGCATGGTATTCCCGTCTCAGTAAAAAGATGCAAGCACTTGGGTTTGTTCCCTCAAAGTCTGACACCTCTTTGTTTATCTATAACAAGTCAAGTATATCAATATTTGTTCTTATATATGTTGATGATATAATTGTGACAAGTTCATCTGATGAAGCAATAACAGCACTGCTGAAGGATTTAAGTGCAGAATTTGCTCTCAAAGATCTAGGTGATCTACATTATTTCCTTGGTATTGAGGTCAAACAACACAAGGATGGTCTTCATCTCTCTCAAGAAAAGTATGCGACAGACTTGATAAAAAAGGCCGGTTTGCAAAGCTGTAAGCCTGCACCTACTCCTTTGTCTAGTACAGAAAAATTGTCTCTTACTGAAGGAGAGCTTCTAAGTCCAGAAAATGGTACAAAGTATAGAAGTCTTGTAGGTGCACTTCAGTACTTAACATTGACTAGACCAGACATTTCATTTGCTGTCAACAAAGTATGTCAGTTTCTTCATGCACCTACCACTGTTCATATGACTGCTGCAAAACGTATAGTAAGATATGTGAAGCATACATTAAGCATTGGTCTAAATTTCAGCAAGTCATCATCTACACTTATCAGTGCCTTCTCTGACTCAGACTGGGCTGGATGTCTAGATGACAGACGCTCAACTGGTGGCTTTGCAGTGTTCTTTGGACCTAACTTAATATCTTGGAGTGCAAGGAAGCAAGCTACAGTTTCAAGGTCTAGTACAGAAGCAGAATACAAAGCTTTGGCCAATGCAACAGCAGAGATCATATGGGTGCAGTCAATTTTAAAGGAACTAGGCATGAGAAGCACTAGAGCTCCATGTTTATGGTGTGACAATCTAGGTGCTACCTACTTATCAGCAAATCCAGTCTTTCATACTAGAACTAAACACATTGAAATAGATTTTCATTTTGTTCGAGAAAGAGTTGCAAATAGACTCTTGGATATCCGGTTTATTCACTCTAAAGACCAGGTTGCTGATGGCTTCACCAAGGCTCTACCCACAAGAAGCTTTGAAGACTTCAAACATAATCTCAACTTGATGAAGTTGTGATTAAGGGAGGGTGTTAAACGTAACGTGACAGTTCAGCCCATGGATGCGTGTACGTGAAGGAGGATTTGCATAACCGGAGGAGTAGTTAGTTAGCTGAAATCTTTTGTATCTCTATCTCCTCTTATCTCTAGTTTCCTTCCTTCACAAGATGTAATCTATCTCAACAACCTGTACGCGTTTATGGGCTCGCAACCCTCCTATATAACACGCAACACGTCGGCCAGGAAGGCTAAGACGTTTACCGCTATTCGCACAGTTGGATCAACTATTTGGCCATGCTTGGCTGTTGATATTTCGCACATTATAACATCATGCTATCTATTTTATTCATTGCAGGTTATGACCTAAGTCCTAACCCACATGTAGCAAAGGCATGAGGCAATAAAGGGGATTCACTGGGAATCTATTTGGATGCACTTGCGTTTTTGTAGATGGATGCACTGCTAGTTCACCCTGTAGTTAAACTTGATGGGTGGGTGCAGCAGTGTCTTCTGTTTTGCTCGATGCAAGTTATTGCCACTTGCCAAGGTTTCACTCTGTCTATTGTAAGTGAAATACAATAAAACCGAAACCACTCCAAAATTTTGCACAAAAACTAGTTCTGAAAACCCATGTGCTCTTTTTTTGTTCAGAAGGAGAGTATGCTGATAAAAATTCAGAAGAAGGGACCCTTTAAAACAACTACATGAGTTGTTGACGAAAAGTGAGCTTGCTGAGGTGATTATTCGTAACATGTATTTAGCTTTCCTTTATGTATTTATCATCAGTCCTAGTGGAGCATGTACTGTTCTTTCCCTCAAGAGAGGTACAATTTTTCTTGCAATAGTGGCGATATATGATTTAAATAAAGTCAGAGAACCCTTAAAATAACCTTGCTATTGAAATCCCAGCATCACTGACTTGTCAAACCTTGCTATATACAGATTGCAGTTTAGTTGTACGATGATTCTACGGAAGATCATGTTGACTGCCTGTGAATTTAAAGAATTCATCGTCACATCAATCTCCATTTCTTTGTGAATCTGACGTCTTATCTTGTTTCTCTCAGGTAGTACATCGTGGCTGAGGATATAAAAGCAAAGGCCAATGTGCCATGTGAGATCGGCCGAGCCAATGAAATAGCATTGACAGAGCTTATATCCAGCGGTGCTTTGAAGGACGCTGGTGTAGTAGAACAGATGTGAGCTTGACTTGCTCATCTGCAGGTTCCAAGAGACGATACAAAGAGCTACTGGCTTCCTGCTTGACTGCAAGCAAGTTCCTGATATACTTGTAAAGAACCATTTGAGTTGTTGATGCTGCAGCAACATGCTAGTTTTGGAATGGGATTCTATTGCCGGGGCATATTTTTGGGGCATTGCCATATGCCGATGGAAAATCCAGCCGGGTGTGAACCGGCCTGAACCGTCAAGAGTTCATCTGGACCAGGAAGAACATGACGGCACCTACTGGAAATTAATGCGTAACGCCAGGTGTGTTTACAACAACAAAAAGTGAAATGCAGCCGGGAATACATGCGAGGATGCAGATCTCGAGGTGAGCGTAGCGAGCATATATGTTTTATGTGGCATCAATCAAGTAGTCCTGTGCTTTGAGACTCGGTCTATCTGCGTAAACAAAATATTTCCACTGTTAGTTGTTTGGATGTTATGTAGTAGCCAGCTCAATTTTGTGTTCTTTTCCCAAGTCCGATCAAATATAATACGTATGCAGCAACTAGCAAACGTTGGTTGGTAGGTATATACGTATATCATTCTTGTGATAGTTGAAGAGAAGAATTCCTGTCAGGGAGAGAAAAGGCTTTCATCAAAGAAGATGAGATAGGAAGAGCATATGCTTATCATCTTATATGATTGCTCATACACTGACAAATTCTATTGATTCCCCACCACCACCGCCAGTGGCTGCTGCTGTTTCCCTGGAGCTGTTCCTCCTCCCACCTGAATCTGCTGGTTGGCACCAAGAGGAGATGATGAAGATGGCCTCTTCTGCCTGCAGGACGCCCCTGCTCCTTTTCCTGCAGGTGGTGCTGGAGGGCCGAGGGGACAGACGGGCAGTGGCCGCATGTGACTTGTTGTTGCCGGAGCTGTACGGCGGCCGATGCGTTCTTGGCAAGGATGCTGGACGTGGGGTGGTGGAGGCAAGGATGACAATGTTTGAATTTGCAACGGCACGAACATGCAAGGAAACAAACACAAGAGGCTACTAGTCTCTGAAGTCTGAACCCAGCAAGCCAAATTGTTCTTCCTCGCTTCACAGACCCAAGGAGGCTTCTCTAGTTCAGGTTCTTAAGTCACCCAAGCAGCATTAGCACCAACAATCAGCATCACATGCATATACTGTACCTGAAATAATTCCTTTTCGAAGTGGCTGATAGTGCAGCCTTCCACCAGTCATCAAACCTAAGAAAGGGCATTTAGTTTAACTTTGTTGCAGTTAGGAATAATCATCAGAGGCATCGAAATCTAGACCTGCAAAATGCTATGGCAAACTAGCTAATGTTTCTTTACTTCTGAAACTAGAAACTATTTGCCTACGTGTTCATTGTTCAGAGTAGTTAAATCAATCTTATTTTCCTTGGACCCGACCAAAGCGGGTGCCAATTCATAACAGGAGAAAATGTTGAGACAGATGACTCATGTCTTCTTACAAGCCAGAACCAGAGAGAAAGGGGAAACCAAAGAAGAAAGACAACACAAGCACAAACCACAGAGCTAAGAAGAAAAACTACAGAAGGGGAAAGATCACAAACGGGCAGATGCAGCACTCATGGAGGCAGGTAAACATTTCCCAGAGTTAAGATGAACCAAAACACAAATGCATACGGATACATCATGTCCTACAGATGTACGGCGATTCTCTGTCGCTTCATAGATTACAACGAGTTTGCTGCGATGGTGCAAACTGGGAACTGATAGTTATCAGTACAAATATGGGAAATTGTTGATGGTATGAAACTGCAAAACGGTATAAATCAGCCATGGGCAGATAGATAGACGATGACACAGAGGCACGAAATCTTGTTGTCCTCATTTTCCAATTAATTTAGCTATTTCTCTTCGGTGCCTCCACTCCCTTGAAGAACAAAACATAGTCAGTAAAAGCAAACTGGGACTATTGGGAACTTTGAACAAAAGGGAAGTAAAGCTGGACAGCAAATGAGTGTGAGCAAAAATACCTTAGGCGGGATATTTTGTTGATCTGCTCCGCTTCCTTTAACTTTGGGCACATGGATATCTCCACAGTCTTTATTTTTGCAGCTGCCTTTGCTCCACCAATTGAAACTAGGTTTGGACAATCCTTGATCACCAATTTCTCAAGTGATGCAAGATTACCGAGCCAAATGTCACTTGGAATGGATGTTATACCGGTGCATCCACCCATGTTCAGTGAGACAAGGGAGGTGAGGTTCCGTAGGCAGTTAAGAACATATGGAGAGGCATCCCCACATCGCATTAAGCTGAGCCTTTGAAGAGATGATGGCAGTGCTAATCCTTGTTGCCAGCTGAGACTTGGGCACTGTAAAACCTCCATATGTTTTAGATTAGAAAAACTCCCAAACCTTTCAGCTGGAAGAGAAAGTAACTCGTGACAATGTCTGATGTTAATTTCCTCAATAGCAGGTAGATATTCTTGTGTTAGGAGGTCATCAAGGGTGGACAATTTATCACAGTATATAACTGTTAGGATCCTAAGGGATGAGAATGCTGTAAGGCTGCCTCCAATAGATGCAAGAGCTTTGCATCTAATGATTAACTCCCGTAGAGATGGAAGACTCCACATTTCTAGATCAATGGATGTGACAAACTCCCATTCCAAATGAAAGTAGGTGAGGGAGCAGCAGTCAATAGTGCAAAAGAGACCAGAACTATGCAGGCCGAGTTTCTTAAGGGACGACGATACCAATCTTTGGGAGCAGAATTTTGGACAATGGTGCACCTCCAGTTCTTCAAGGAAATGAAAATCCCCAAACTTCTCAGTTGCTACTGATGCTAACATGTTGCACTTTTTAATTCTTATTTTCTTGATGGCTGGTACATAATCGGGATGCAGAAAATGCTCGATGCTTGATATATTGTCGCACCCATCAATGGTTACCTCTTCCAGGCACAAGAATATAGCAACTGCAGGTATCTCATTTATGTTTATGTCACGTGAGATAAAGGGAGGTGATATGCTCCCAAGTTGAAAACAACATTCAAAAGTAAGTGATTTTAAGCTTGTCAGGTTTTTTGGTTGAAACCAACTTGGGAGCGAGATACTGTCATAATATTTTAGGACGAGAGACTTCAGACTGAGAGGAGGCTGCAGAACTTCAACCACTTCTATATCATTGTTGGGGATATAAAGCCCATGGTAATATATGGCATGATCCTCAGGCTTCCCCATATCCAGTTTCAACCCATGAAGATATTTCTTATTCTTCAGGTCTGCTTCTGCGGCATGATCCTTACTTAGCACGCGAACATCAATAAGCTGCAAGTGCCCACGAAACTGGTTCAGATTCTTTAGTAACGTAAATTCTCTCCACTTATTGGTGTGACCAAGACACATACGACGCCCATCATAATATGTTAATCCAACTGATTCGAACTTCCGTAAACTAATCAACTTACTAAAGCCATCGGGCAAGCTCTCTAGCCTGCAATTCTTGGCATATAAAATCTGCAAATGATAAAGCCAACAAAATGTTGAAGGAATTTTCTTCAAAGGACGAGCTTTGACGATCTCAATGTACCGAAGATGCTTCCAGTTGCCAATATTATCTGGTAACTCATCTGTGGAGACACAAGAAATGACGCGCATACGCGGAAGTTTAGTACACCATTTGCTCATTACAAAGCCTGCTTTCTTCTTTAAATCCTTCTTGCAAATTATGGTACGCAACTTTGTGTACTTGCATAGCCTCAACAAGCTGGAATCATCAAACTCACTGCTAGGGAGTACATAGAGATGACGAACATTTTGGGGAACCTTATCCAAGTCACTCTTATTTCTTAAGATGCAACAATCCTGCTTTGAAACCATTTGTGCCATATCATGTAGCAAGTCATGAATGACATATCTACTGCTGATTTTCTGGAAGAAGGATCGTGTGACAAGGTCTTCAAAATACTGATAACCAATATCTTGAATCGGAATACCACCTTGAGGATCCACAAGGCCTTCTGCCGCCCAAATTTCAACTAAGAGTGTCTTATCAAATTTGTAATCTTTGGGGTACACAGCACAAAATGCAAAGCATTGCTTCAAATAGAACGGTAAATACATGTAGCTCAACCGAAGTGCAGACAAAATATCAGTCTCCTCTTGTTTCAACTCCCACAGTTCACTCTCAAGTATGGAATTCCAATGCGATGCTTGAAGGTCCATGCTTAACATGCGCCCTAGAGTTTTTGCGGCCAAAGGTGAACCCTTCAGCTTAGGAAGTATACATTTACCAATGTGCTCTAACTCAGGATCACTGTTAGAACCCTCTGATCCAAACGCACACAATTTGAAGAAACTCCAAAAGATGTCGTCCTTCAGACCTTCAACTATAATCGGCTCCATTGTGCGTACCCCCTGGGAAACATTTGGACATCTAGTGGTGACCAACATTGTACTTCCATCTAGGGCACTTCTAAAAGGTGCACAAAACCTCTTCCAACACTGCCCATTTTCCTTCAAGGCATCATCCCACGTGTCATCAAGAACTATCAATAACCTTTTGTTGTTCACATGGTTAGAGAGAGCACGCTGAAGAGAATCCAAATTATCACTGGTTGCCTCATTTCCAGTACATGATTGTATTACTTCTTTAGTTAACCTCTTCACATCAAAGTCATCTGAAACACAAATCCAAATTATCAGTTCAAAGTGAGATTTCACTTGTTGATGGCTACAAATACGTTGGGCCAATGTAGTCTTTCCAACACCACCAATTCCAACAATTGGCAAAACAGGAAGATCCAATGCTCTTGATTCATTACTAACATGGTTGCTTGCTGATGCATTGATTGAACTAGTTTTAGTTGCTCTCTTGCGTTTTGAAATTGTAGGTACATTGAGAAATCCCAATAGCTGCTTTAGTTCCTTGTCACGACCAAATATTTTTGTTTCATTTGGCAAGGATGTGGTCTCTGGCCTGACTAATTTGTCAAAGCATCGTGTAACTCCACGAAGTCCCATATTTTCTAGCTGACTTGAAAGATGGTTCAACCTCAATTGTACATCATTCAGTTTGTTGAAGCTGCCTTGTACGACGGTATGAAAGAACTCAATGAAAGGAGATTGGCTTGCATTGCCCTCCACTTGTACCTTCTTCTCATACCATCCAAACTCATCAAGAAGGTCCTCGGCCTCAGCCACTGCATCCTTGAGATTAGGAAGGAGCTTGGCTACAGCGTGTTCGTGGCTTCTCCACTCTGCTTTATTAACGAGGTCGTACATTGCAGGAAGGGTATCCCTGAGACGTTGTAGGCCACTCTCCAATTGCAACACATGATCCTGAAGACCTTGCTCCTGTGAGCCACTCCATCGGGAGTGCAGAGATGCAATGGAAGATTTCGCCCATTGAAACAAAGTGACACATTCGTTGACGGCACCAACGATCCCAATGGCAGATAAGCTCATGTTGACTGGAATAGACATCTATATCCGTCCTGCATGCGAGCAAGCGGTCGATTCAATTAGCATTGAGGAAGTAATTTTTCTAGTCAGATTATATAAGAAGCTGAATATTTGTATATACAACAAGCCAACTATTGTAGCGATTATTTTCTCAAGATATGTTTCCACCAAAAATCCTAATGAAGTTAGTTCCAACGGATAAAGTAGAGAAATGTGATGAAGTGAGAATTAGTTGATAAAGTTTAAATATTTCTTTGCAACTGTTAAATGTTAACGCCCTGACCAGGAATCACGTACGTCCGTAAAATATACACTGGGATATACAAGTGAGGTTTATTCACATATGAAACTCATTTTGATTATGATATTAAAGCATATTACTGCGGCTCGTATTCGGATTGGAATATGTGCGCTCATATGAGATGGAATTGCAGGAATGATATGATTTTTAACAAACAACATACTTTAACTTTCTTGCAGGTCATCTTCAGAGCTACCGCATGGATCCATACGTGGTCCTTACTCACTCCTATGGACTCCAGGGAGCCTTTGGTTACTAGGTGCAACCAGCGGAAGATAGTAGCACGGGCTATATTCAACCAGTTCGGATGGCGGTTGCATAACAGGATATACGTTTAGGGAGCTTGTCCTTTACATTGTCCTATCGGTTGTCCGAGCTACAATAGATTGCTGGGTTCTGTTTCGAACAAAAGATGGAAAAAAACAAAGAGGTATTTGGAAAGCGTAAGGAGAAATGAAACCATAGAAGAAAGCAATGTTGAGGGCTCACCTGGACCCGTGCTGCTTGCCGTCAACGAGCGATTCACCGTCAAATGTGCAGCAGCAGCAGCAGCAGCAGGAGGAGGAAGAGTTGATAAATCTTTGATGGGCGTGAAGTAAAGGGAGCTTAACAATGTCTTAGAAAAAGCCAATTCTAGGCGGAAAAACCAACCATGGTCACGGCCGGCCACACAGCTTTGTCCGCCTGCGGCAACAATGAGGTGAGGTGCCATGCATATAAGATTCTAGATATCATCGTATTTTAAGTTTGTCATGCTAGCTGCTCCTTCTTGCATATCCTATTTTTATTTTCCAAGCTGGACACGGTCACGAAGACAATGGATTGAATACAAAGCAAGCTGAATACTGACAAACTGTTTTCTTTAGTTACTGAAACCTCACAGGTGCTACAAGAGTGGTTCATGGATAGAACACAAGTATATAATAGTGGCAAAAGAAGCAGAAGATGCTACTCCAGTAGCAACAGAAATGGGCAAAAACGACAAGCTCGATTCCTTTCGATGATCGAGGCCAAGGGGATCGAATGCTTAGCGAGGTGAAACGAACGCCACCGATTTGGTTGCACCCAAGAACACAGATGACCAATCCACGCGGCGAGATGCATATGCTGCAGAAGCCTAGACACCAGTATTTGATTGGCTACAAGAATTCTTCAGACGTCCAGGACACACGTCAGAGCCACTGTATTATTTGAGGTCATCACATACACATTCATTCATTCAGTTAGATGTACAACGGTGTTTGCACTTCCAACAGTGTCTTGCTATTAAGCGTGAAGATAACTAGTAACTGATAACATCGCTACTCGGAAACCTGTTGCAGTTTGTGACACGAAATACACCATGCCTATGTCTTCCCTAAATACAGTTTCTCAAATAAGTAACAGAAGTGCATTGCAAAAGTGACAAGCCATAGACATATGCATCCCTCGCTTTCCTCATTTCTTCATTCCCAAAAAGCTTCCATCTCCCATCGTATCGCGTGAATCTGAACTTCTGAAGATGGCAGAAGAAAGATGAAACCATCATGATTGAGTTCCATGTCTGTAGTGGATACAATCCAGATTTCCTCTTTTTTTCCCAGCTATTTCTCGGTGGTGCTGAAAATGCGAAGACGTGGGACTGAAAGAACTTGTAGATCAACATAGCGCCAAGCTCAGCATTGTGATCCCTGCTCCTTGCTGCGATGGTCGGCGTGTCGCGGGCCGCCGACTACTGGCACCACTGGCAGGGCGTGTTCGCCAGAGGGATCCTCGGCAAGTTCCCAACCCCATCAGAACTAGTAGCTGTTACAAGTACAGTAGTTGTTGTTTTTCTCGAAGACAAGTACACTAGTTGTATCTTCTGAAGATTGCGCTGACAGACTATCGTTGTGTGGTTGTATCCGTACAGGGCTGGTGGCTGCACTTCTTCCCTCATCCTGTTAGCCAACACAGTAGTTGGTCCTGAATTGCTAGTGCATACATATATGATACAATGATACATGATGTAGTTCAGGATCAACGGTGTCAGGTGTTACTAGCAATTCAGGTGATACATAGTGTAATTCAGGAGTACATAATACCATTGCTCTTTGTTCTGCCGGTGTCAGGCGTTACAAATGAAGCCCTTTTAGCAAACTCTGTTCGGAAATAAGTGACGTGGTTTTAGTTCAGATTAAAACCACGTCACTTATTTCGGAACAGAGGCAGTAGTATAACTGAAGTGAAATGTTACCTGTTCTGTTTCAGGGCTGTGGCCTCATGCATTCCATCATCACAATCTTAACCCAGAACCAAGGAGCAACAGATACCTCGGATCGCCATCAGTCAGTACTGCCGGGTGATCTGTCCGCCGTCCCATATGTTGTATCCATGCAGATGAGAACCAACACTATGTCCTTGATCAGGGTGATTCAACATATGAGACAGTGAAAAATGCTGGCACAATTTGCTTCAATTTATTACACTATGTCCTCTGCTATCAATCATTAGTATTCATGGCTCCTGATTTGTTGCAATGAAAGTGTAAAATTTAGTGATTTTGTGGTCCTTACATGCTATCCATGGTGTAATGATTCCATATTGCACTTTAAAATGTACAGGTTATACTTTGCCGTGATATATCTATAAAGATTGCATTTTTACAAGCTAATACTGTGATTCTGCTTGCAAGCAATTTGCAAATAAATGATTATTTGGCTTACCAATTATTTGTACACATCGGTATTTGTTATAAACAGACTGCTTTTTCATGCATCAGTCGATACATTCATTAATTGCACGTGCAATCTTACTAGTGCTCAACAGTACCTGAATTTCTTCATAATATACTTTTCAGTGGTGCTTTTAGCCTCTTTTTTTATGGTTTCATGACAACTCTCGTCTTTCAGATGCGGATAACCTATGGTGACTGCCATTGCAGATGGCGTGAATTATCTCTACAGACCGAAACACTGCATCTGGTTTAAGTGGAATACAAGAATAACATGACCACATTATGTCCCAAAATTTGAGCTGAATACAAGAATAATAGTACAATATGTTTTCATGATGAGTGAACAAATCTATATGAGTAGCCAAACAGCAGTGTCAACTACAGATAGATAACAAAATGTTACAAGGACCAGAAGACAAATATCTGAGGTCACACAATGTCAAGGAGATCAGAGTTGAAAGTTTTTCCCAGCCGAAATCTAAGCCTCAAGACAGGCCATTCGCCCAGCAGCTTCGTGAGAATGGGCAACAAAGCTACTGTAATGCAAATTGCAATGGCCAACCAGTGGAGATGTGGGGGCAACACCGTATATAAACCCGTTGAAAAGGCTGTGGTAGTTGCCACATATGCAAACCACATGAGCTTCTTAGTAAAGGATCTATAGTAAACCAAGAACTCGTAATCCTCCCACCTGGCCATGATGCATATGAAGGCAACAGCAAATGAAGAGCACATTGCTAAGGTGTCAGAGATCAAGAATGCCTGAAATGCAACCTTGCGAGACATGACGGGAAGTCCCTCGCTTCCAGTGCCATTGCTGTATCCTCCAGGTAGGGTGAAAGCGGCAGCAAAGGCGATTGTCGTAATGAGGATTGCCACTAACGAAGTGTTGGTTGTGTATATTTGAGTTAGTGATTTTGCATCCTTCCTTGATGCATTAGTCGCCTCTTGCTTGGCTTTCCGGTGAAGATTATAAATAGATCCAGTATGTTGAGGATTCGCTTTTAGCATAAGCATGCACACTTCATTCTGCATGAATTAATAAAAAAGGAAGGTACAAATGTCCTCATTATGGGTACAAATGACCTTATAGCATAAGCATGCACACTTCATATTAAAAGATAACATACGTACCCAGTTTAAAGTCTTGGCATTCTGTATGACCTTCCACAGTTCCCAAGTTGCTGGATCACCATTGTTGTCGATCATTGTTACATCTATATCCGCGTGAGACAGTAAGGCAGCGACTATTTTAGGATTGCAACTTTGGACTGCATAATGTAGAGGGGTTTTCCCTTGGTTGTCTTGCATGTTAATGACTTTGCGAAGTTGCGGTGTCCTCAGGATAAACTCAGCAAACTCTGCATGATTGTTGGTTATAGTTGTATGTAGGAGTGTCCAACCATCCTGGTTATCTACTTGACGATAAGGAGCATCAGGACAATGTTTAAGAATCTCTATAGCAACATCAATATGACCTCGATATGCGGCAGCATGAAGCAGGGGAAAGCCTTTTGTGCTCACTTCATAACCTAAAGAACAATCATGTTCTAGCAATACTCGTAGCATGTCAACCTTGTTATAAAGTACAACCAATCTTGCTGGTGTATTGCCGTACTTGTTAGCTGCTCTGGCCATTTCAGGTCGCATCCTCATAATTTTTGTAGCAATGTCTGAAAAATAGTCAAGAGGCATGAATTAGTATGATGGTTGATGGGCCAAGGGACGATGATTGCCTTTGGCGCACAACTGATACTGTAGATGCAAAAGCTGAGGAATCATAACATCAACTATGCTGTAGATGATCCTAAATTTTCAATCCCATTGGCTACTTTGATGCAAATACTACACTATATTACTGTAACTTATGCTGCGCACCTAGGTCTCACCTCCATTCCCGTTTGTAGCTGCAGCATGCAAAGCATTGTTGTCACACCGTCCCGCATGACTAGAATCTGGAATATTCAAGAGTTCCTCAAAAACATCTGTGAAATTTCTCTTTGCCGCAATGTACATGGGTGAGTCACTGAACTTGGTCACATGCTGGGATAGATCAGGCTCTGCTGCTATCAACTCCAGCGCAAGCACCCTGTGGCCACTGCGAACGGCATAGTGCAGTGCATTGCATCCATGCGTGTCTTGTTGCAAGATTGCCTCACTCAACCGCCGTGAACGGTAGCATCGGAGTAAGACAGAAGCCAATGAGACCCAGCCACGTGTAATGGCAGTGAGAAGAGGCGTCTCCCCATCCAAATTTACAGTGGCAAGGAGTGATTCCTCCAGTGCCACTACAACCGTGCAAAATACCCGGTGACCATGGATGGAGGATATGTGGAGGCAGGTGTTCCCTTGCGGAGTTTTTCCATGAAGAATGCTTCGATCTTGCAAAGCCATCTCCTCCATTGATGTGGAATCACCAGATGCGGCTGCTTTCAGGAGTCGTCGGTCCATCTGTGGCTCTCTTTGTGTCCTCCTTCCGATGAACTAGCTGCTGATGTATTGTCTGCCATCCATATCTTGATTTAACTGCGGAGGAGAAAAAACTTGAGCAAATAGTAAATCTGCTAAATTAACCGAGCTCCATGAATTCTACTCAGAAAGTTCCACAAAGTTATTCAAAACTATAACTAGAGGAAACAAGTAACTGTAGCAAATGTAAACCTAAATTAACTCGATGGAACAGTAAGTAACTCACCTGACCTCAAAGGGAAGGGACTGGAGTACTCCAAAGGAGAAGAGAAATTCTAGCTAGCTTGCTGCTGTTTAATTCTCTTCAGTGGGATATCTATACATATAGTGGACAGGCAAGCAGAAGCAACCAACCAGTTGATGAAAAACAACCAATAAGCCTATTTATATTCGTTGACCATAAAGGCGCGCACATGTGAAGATCACCCGACATGGAGAATCTGCCAGTAGGAGGTAGTACAGTTACCCTGAAAAATTAATACAAGATAGGTTCTGCAAAATTAGACAAAATTTGGATGCCCGCTGAACTAATGCCAGAATAGTAATTAAGTAGTCGGAAGATGAAGAGAACATCCCATTAACTAATGTTCCATGGAGCATGGCATTTGATTAGCCATGCGACTGCACCTTTAATCTGATGATGACTTCGTGAAACGCAGTTGTCATCCTAGCACTCAGGGCATTTGGTTTGGTTTGGCTTGGCTGAGGATATCCCCGTCCTTGTGTTTGGTTGTAAATTGAGAGGTGGTTAAGGCGTTAAGGGTAGCCAATTTTATGTTTGGTTAGAGAAGAATATCTTTGTTGTGATGACCTCTTTGCCATGAAATGGTAAGATTTCCCCCCTATACTTGTAATTTGTGTTCTGTTCTTTTAATCAACTAATTACACACAAAAATATGTATCATGTAATATGTCAACAACACCATACGAAAAATGCATTGGATTGTAACTCCATAGTGGCATAGTCCAAACATATCCATGCGCACAACCAAATGCGTACACTCTAGTCTGACAAAAAAAAGTGTCTGAAAGACTGAAACTACATCATACTACAAGCCAGACATTAGCAGAGTAGAAGATGAGCACCAGACCGAAGCCGATGTTGCTATCTCATGTCACAGCCAGATGCAAGCATACTACTCTGAAGAATGTTATCTCCAGTCTATAAGCAAAGCACGCGCCGCCGTTCCCCACCGCCGAAGCTCGGCATCTCCTAGCCGCCCTTGCTCACGTGGGCAGAGCTTCGGGGCCGAGAGAGGAAAGGGAAAAGGAGAGGAGAAAGCGGCTACACCTCGACCGCGTCGCCGCCCCTTGCTCGAACGCGCCGCCGCCGATCCAAACTGTAGCCGCCGCTACTGCTGCCTTGTCCGTGACCGTGAGGAGAGAAGGGAAGTGTGGATAGAGTGCTATGTTCGGGAGGGGCGAGAAAAGAAAGGAAGACATCTCGCCGACTCTGGGAGTAGTCCTGGCCATCTCCGGCCCGGTCCTGCCGGCCCACCCAGGCCCGGCCCTAAAATCCAGGGCCTAGGCCTGATGGGCTTGCCTGTGGGCCGGGCATGGGCCTGAGTTTTGAGCCCACCAGTAGGGCCTGGACGGGTTTGGGCTTGACTTTTTTGACATTTTAAGAAAGAGGCCTGGCCCATGGCCCTAAGCCCTAAGGGCTTTTCAGGGCTTTTTTACCAGATGGGCCGGGCTTGGCCTTGAAAAATAGGCCCGTTGGTAGGGCTTGGGCCTCAGTTTTCTGCCATGGGCTTTTTAAGGCTTGGCCCAAGCCCAGCCCATGGCCAGGACTACTCGGGAGGCACCATCCACTACAATTTCACGGCTTCCCTCTGACCAGCCTTTGGAGGAATATTCCAACTAGGTTTCTAGTTTTTGCTTTTCTGGCCCTCAATGAGATTTTCTGGAGATTATCTCTAAGAGCATCTTCGATAGATGATATAGATACAAAAATAACTAAATTTTGCATCTCCAAGGCTCAAAAATCTCTCCAATAGATGATGTGCATATAATAAAATTATATATTCATCTCCCAGAGATGTAAAATACAACACCTGGTGCATCTCCACCTATAAAAGATGTAAAATCAACGGCCGCGTGCCAGCCGTCCAACTACCTTCATTTCCCTTCCCCTCCTCCTCTGTCCACCCACCGCAGCCGCCCCGATTCGTCGCCTTCCCCACTGTCGCCGCCCGCCCGCGCCAGATCAGGCCACGCCACCACTGCCGCTCCTCCTCCTCCTCCTCTCTCTCCGCCTCGAATCGCCCCTCCAACGCTCCTCCACCGCCCATCTGCTTCGAATCGCGTCAAGCCGCCGTCGCCCCGATGATGACCGTGTCGCACTGCGTCTCGGCTTCCCAGCAAACTCCAAACATCTTGAGCACGATGATCCAGGTCACCAGCATGGGCGACGCGTTGTCTGCTAGCACAGCGCCCATTGACAACAGCCCAAACACCGCGCCGTACACCGCCTGCGTCCCGAACACTCGCTCCTCTGTCATCGCTCTCTCTCCGACCGCGGCGGCGCGGATCTGGATTCTAGAGTGTCATCGCGTCTCACTGCCTCGTCTGGGGCGACCGTTGGAGAAGAGATGTGGAATCCATAGTGGAAGGTGTTGTACGTATAAACTGGGCCACATCATGGTCTGCCCGAGAGATGTGTAGCTTGGGGCTTGAGCCTAGTTGTGGGTTGTGTTTTCTTCAGGCCTGACTCCACACATCCGTTGTACAGAGTTCACTGCCTCGTTTCCTCCCCCAATCCCTCGCCAGAGCGCGTCTGCTTCCACTGCCTCATTCTCCTCCTTTCACCGCCGGATCACCGGGGTTGCAAATCGGCGCGTCTCCATCACTCTTCATCAGCGAGGGGATGAAAGGGATACACGCCGGAGCGGGAGGGGACACCCCTATCCCCTTGGGTGTAGCAAAAGGATTCACCAAATTCTCTCTAGTTCCCGATCCCCTTGGGGCTGGGAATACACACCCCTATCAAACAAGGCTTAAGGGGGATTCAATTACTTCTTAGGCCTTGTTCGGTTGTTTGGGTTTCGTTCCCAACAGGGAACTAATCACCATGGGGTTTGGGTGGATTCCCTTTGTCACTCTAATCCACGTTGGTTTCAAACCCACTGCTACCAAATCCCTCCACAACACAGAGACTGTTTGGTTATACAGGGTGTGCTAGGGTTTGTCATGGAAGTAAAGCTAACTCTGTTTTTTTTGCAAATTGGAAGTAAAACTAAATCCACAACACAAGCTCTAAACACACCAAACATAACATAAATTTTCTGGCCTCCTTGACATCCACAACACAGGCTCTAAACACGCCAAACATGATTTCAGAAATAAAAAGAAATTTAAAAACCATAAATCATTATAAACACGCCAACATAACATTGGAGAATTTTCTGGCCTCCTTGACATAACACCAACATAAAATTTTCACATGCATAACACCAACCATAAATCATTATAAACTTATGCGTCACAAAAAAAGAGAATTAAAACTTATGCAATAACATGACATTTGTGAGCCCATCACATCACAGAAATGACTTTCGTTTGCATACCAACAACAATGCCAGTAATTCTTGGTCCAATTCAAGAACGGGCAGATTCACATCAGCTGAAATTGCACTAGTGTTCCACAGCATAGCAATCCTCACCGTACTTTTATTATGACTAGTAAATGCGCATGTACAACACACGTTAATATTTAGGCAATATACTAATTGCACGCGGATATTAGATACTATGCTATTATTTATGTGTTAATCATGTGATTAGTATAATATTTGATACGATATTAATTGCACGTTAACACTTTTAACACTCGCTATTGAAGCAATTTAGGTTGTTGAATTGATTTAGTTTAATGACCGAGATCAGTTGGATCTGCCCCTTATATATAGATGTGTGCCGAGCTAATCAGGGAGAGATGGCGGCAGGTAGCTGGAGGCTGGAGATAAATGGAAGCCACGGGATTGAGATCCGACGGTGCACAGCAAAGGCTCTGTGCTGTGCTGCTGCGTCCATCTCTGCTGTACATTACACTTCTGTCTCTCTCTGTCCGTCGGAATGGCAACCGGAACGGCAGCAGCGGCGGCGGTGCGGCGCAGCCTCGGCGCCGCAGGCCCGGACCTCGCCGTCGCCCACCTCTGCTGCCCCTCGACCCCCGTCACCTACAACGCAGCCCACCTCCCGCCCACGCCGGCCACCCTCCTCGCCCTCCTCCGCCGCGCGCCCGCGCCCGCGCCGCACCCCACCACCGCCGTGCACGCCTGCCTCCTCAAGACGGCCTACTTCCGCCCGGGGGGCTGCACCGTCCCCAACTCGCTGCTCGCCTCCTACGCAACATCCGGTGACTCCCTTGCCGCGGCGAAGCTGTTCGACGAAATGCCTCTTAGGGACGTCGCGTCCTGGACCTCCATGATGCGGGCACACCTCGCGGGGGGCTCGGCGTCCCAGGCCCTGTGCATGTTCAGGGACATGCTCGCTGGCGGCAACGACGCGCCGGAGCCGGACGGGGTCGTCCTCGTCGTCGCCCTCCGCGCCTGCGCCGAGCTCGAGGACCTGGCGCTCGGGGCCTCCCTGCACGCCCTCATGGAGCGCCGTGGGCTGCAGGGCGGCGATGTCTTCGTCGCCAACTCGCTCGTCGACATGTACGCCAGGTGCCTGGACCTGCAGTCCGCCAAGAAGGTGTTCGACATGACCCCGAGCAGGAACGTGGTGTCCTGGAACACCATGCTCTCCGGACTCGCGCGCACCGGCCATGCCACCGACGCGCTAGACCTTCTTGCCTCCTCCTCGTCCTTGCTGAAAGAGGGCAGCGACATCGGCTTCGATGAGACGACGTTGGTGGTGCTGCTTCAGCTGTGCAAGAGGCTCGAGGGCGGCCAGGCCATGTGGTGCCGGTCTGTCCATGCCGCGGCCGTGAGGAGGGGGCTCCTATTGTCCTCGACAGGCCTGCCTCTGTTGAACGCCCTGCTGGACACATACGCCAAGTGCGGCCTGCTTGAGCACACGCTCAGGCTGTTCCGCGGCATGCCTGAGAGGAACATCGTCACGTGGAGCACCGTCATCGCTGGATGCGTCCACAACGGCCGGCCTGGCGAGGCGATCGCGTGCGCCGTCGTGATGAGGGAGGCCGGGGAGACGCCCAACTCGGTCACCATACTGAGCGTCCTCGAGGCATGCGCAGACTGTGCGGAGATGGCAGCGTCGAGATGCGCCCACGGCATGGCGCTCAGGAGTGGGCTAGCCTTGGAGCGGGACGTCAGCAACGCTCTGGTGGACATGTATGGTAAATGCGGCAACCTGGCTGCGGCGACGAGGGTGTTCAATGCGATGCCGCGAAGGGACGTGCTCACCTGGAACTCCATGATTGGCGCTCTGGGGATGAATGGCCGCGCACGTGATGCCCTCGCCCTCCTCGACAGGATGGAGCAGGAAGGGGACATCATGCCGAACGGTGTCACGATGCTGGCCGTGCTGTCGGCATGCGCGCACGGAGGTCTGGTAGAGGAGGGCGTGGCCTGCTTCGAGAGGATGACGGCGACACACTCGGTTGAGCCACAGGTGGAACACCTATCGTGCGTCGTCGACATGCTCGCGCGTGCAGGGGACCTTGAGGGGGCCGCTAGGGTCATCGAGGAGAGGATATCCACCAGCAGCAGTCCAGCAGCCTGGAGTGCGCTGCTAAGCGCCTGCAGAGGCCACAGCAGCGACTCGAGTGTTGGACGTGATGCTGCCTGCCGCGTCCTGGAGTTGGAGCCGGGCAATGCGGCGGGGTACCTGATGTCGATGGGCGTGCCCGGCGCTGGCGAGACGGCAGCGCGGATGCGACAGCTGATGAGGGAGAGGGGAGTAGGGGTGACTGGCGGACACAGCATGGTGCAGGTGGGGTGCAATGCTCACAGCTTCATGTCATGGGATGGATGCCACCCTGACAGAGGGCAGGTTTACTCCATGCTACATCTCCTGCATCAACAGATGCTGCCGCCTACTCCTCCACATCCAAACCACCATCATCTTACCTTATTATCACACAAGTGTCATGATTAAGGTACTCCCTCCGGTCCTTTTTACTCTGCATATTAGGTTTGTCTGAAGTCAATCTCATCCAACTTTGACCAAGTTTATATAAAAAATTATTGACATTCACATAACAACATCAATATCATTGGATTCATCTCGAAATATATTTTCATATTATATTTATTAGATATTATATATGCTAATAATTTCTAATATAAATTTGGTCAAACTTAGCACAGTTTGACTTTCGGCAAATCCAATGTGCAGAGTAAAAAGGACCGGAGGGAGTACATACGAAGTCCTCACCATCATCTATGTTTATCAACCTGGTTATCTATAATATACTGTATATGCTAGTAATTAGGCTGAATTCTGTAGTGCATTTTGAGTGCATGCTTTGGATTTGTTCAGTGCAATTCTCAGTATGGTTCTTTCATGACCTGTAGATGATTGATATGGGTGGGTACGCATATGGAAGGAAATGCAGGATTGCATTTCATTTCTTCTGTGGTAATACTGGAACGCCAAAGGTCAAAACATGATGACATTTTTTGAAACCGATGATGCTGTGTTTACATCGTTCGCCATTGCCATCCGCAGGTTCGCCACCGGCTCCATGAGATACTGCGGAATGGGTTGGAAGGCGGAGTGATCTCCGTCTTGCCCTCGAGCATCTTCAGTTCTTGACCACCACGCTCATTGACGGCCTCGACTGCACGCACTAGAACACCACCTTGCACATCCTCTCCACCAGCCCTCTGCAACGCGATTCATGGCGGACTGTTCCCACCATGAGTTCCATCAGCTCGCCAGCTTCATACCTGGTCCATGCGACCATGAGGAACCATTGCTGGCTGCTCTTCGGCGTGGCATCGACATCTTGGTTACTACCATGCTTGACGATCTTCAGGAGGAGCATGCCGAAGCTGTAGACATCACACTTCTCGGTGATCCAAACCTCCGGTGCGGTGTGCCCAAAAGTGCTGCGTCCGCGGGACAGAGACGTGCGTGTCGCAACGGTTGACGAGGCTTGCGAGGCCAAAGTCGGCCACCTTGGGGCTTGGGCCTGAGGGTGCCGTCGAGGAGGTATCTTGCTGTTGCTAACTTGAATGGATTTGTCATTTTTGAATAGCCTAACTTGTTCTTCCTCCGAAAGGATAGATGAGTAATAGAAACTCGCGAGTGTCATTACCGGTGGCAATCAGTTGGTCTGCGTTTTTGGTAAGAGAATAGCAGTGTTGTTCCTGTCATCTTCTGGTTTACTGTATGCTACCTATTGCATTATATTAGATTATGGTTAGACTTTTAAACATCAGTATGATTTTTGGTCTCATAGAGATTTTCTGTTCAAAACTTTTCAGCTTATGTGATAGATGTGCAATAAATGAATTGGTGTGATTCATTATTGTTCGTCTAATGTTGCACACCGTGAACTGTAGATTTTTTGGTATTTTTTTCCTGGAGGCTGGTATGTTATCAAGTTGTTTGTGCTACCAGCTGGATGAGTCCCTCTTTAATGCTGTCCACTTATTACACAGCTTGTTTCTTTTTGTGCCCTGATCTAATTTTATGAATAGGAACAATGTTATATTAGCACTTCCGTTTCAGAGGCGTCTGTGATATCCATAATCCATTTGAGTGGTTTTCGTCAGTAACTTGATTGGTCTTGTATAATCATTGCATGCTGGTTCATTTCCTAATATGTTCCCTTTTCCTGGCTGGGCCTGTAAGCATTCTTTTATTCTACTGGTTGGAGTATGTGTATAGCTGACCTGTGGGCATTCTTTTATTTTTGGTGTCGTCTAGGTTTTGTGTTTAAAACTTTCAGCTTATGTGATAGCTGTGCACTCGATGAATTGCTGTTCGTTTGATTTTATTACAGAGGGGGTGCTGGTGGATACAAAAATGCTTCTCCTGGGTCCTGGCAACTACGGTGGCGATGGCCTGAATCAAGCTTTATGCAATACTTCTTCTGTGCCGAGTTACTTGTTTTAGATTTATCTAGATACACATGTATCTAGCCACAAGTAATTTGGAACGGAAAGTAATAGTGGCGAGCAAGGCACGGCACGCCTGTGTGTAAGCATGCATCCCTCTATGCGTGTAGCTCCATTGCTGATGCAGGCGGGCAATAAGGATCACAAGTTGGGCAATTTGCTTGGCATTCGCCTATACTACGCCAACACGGGCTGCCCGGCAGCGTGACACAGCAGTGACAGATTTTAATAACGAACCAACTATGACCGCAGTGCCTCTTGAGACACCATTTGAGGGTGAGCTTGCTTTCATTCAACGACGGATCCACAGCGCTGGCGTTCGCGGTTATGTTGCCACCATGTTCTTGGTTGCTTCTTGCAGCCACAAGACCACCTACATATATATCATCACACACAATATAAATATATGTAGTGTTTGTTAGATCACAACACACAAATTTAACTTAAGACAAACCTAGTATGCGGAGTAACAAGAAACGGAGAGGTACAACCGGAGGCATCGGTTTATGCAAGACTGATAAATTTGCTGCGAGAATGTATGCGATAAGACGGTCGGTGTTATGCTTACACTGCCCGACGGCGACAAGGCACCCGATGAACAAGAGAGGGACCATGCACACGCCCCCTCTCATGTTTGGTCTTCAGCTTCTGGGAACCGAATGAAGTATGAGAAGTGAGAGGCAGCGGCCATGGATCCCTCTGGCCGCAGTATATATATAGAGGGTAGTATAATTTTAATAAAAGGATGCTACTACATTCCATGCATGCATGACGATCTGGAGATCCCGCGGTACAGCTGGCGATCACCGAATTGTAGTACGTATAGTACCTGCAAATTATGAATGTGTAATTTGTTACCATGCATTTCCGCAGCCAAACGAAAAAAAATGATTTGTTACCATGCATACATCCGGTTACTATCAGCAGGATTTGATGTACCAGGTGCTAGATGATTAGTGACTATATATGAATTAACCGACGAGATTACTTGCCATCCGAAAATAAGTGTATAAGAGAGTAAAATATAAGCATTCAACAGGACGATGGAAAAACATCATAAAATCAAGAGTGTAAGATTTTCTTTTAAAAATTCAGTAACTTTATTTCTCTTAATCGAAAGACAGTTACATCATCCACCAGCCACCTTACAATGGATGCCGGCGGTTTCTCTAACCGAGTTGAGGAATGAGGATGGCATTGAACCCGCTAGCCTAGCTAATTCATGAGAAACAACATTCACCTCCCTTGGGCAACGAACGAAAAGAAAAACGAACGATCGGTTCGACGCCACGTGCGCCGCGACCTTCAACTCGCTCGTCAACACTCTTGCTTTCCACGAGCTTGCGTTGTTCGATCGTCGGTTCACCTGGTCGAACAAACATGACCCCCCTCCCCCACGCTGGCTCGCCTGGATCGGGTCTTCTTTGACTCCGCCTGGGATGTTGCCTTCCTAGACTCGGCCTTGTCGTCTCGCCCGCGCCCTACCTCGGATCACGTGCCCCTGGTGTTGGAGGCGGCAACAAACATTCCCTCCTCCTCACGTTTCTTCTTCGAGAGCGCATGGTTACGCAACCCCCAGTTCCTTCCCTTTACTCTCCCCTCCTGGTCTAGCGCTGGCGGCGGGCGATGTGCGGTGGGGTGCCTGGCGGCTCGCAAGAAACGGTTTTGGGCTACGGCCAAGGTTTGGAAAAGACTACACAAATTCATTCCTGCTTTTGATAATGATTGCAAATTCTTGATTGACCTAGTGGATTTCTAGGAAGAATGCCGCCTCCTGTCCTCTGATGAATTGCAGCTCCGCGGAGACTCCAGGCTGGCGCTGGCCGACTCGATCAAGCGCCAGAGCTCTTACTGGAAGCAGCGCGGGAAGTGCAGGGCAGTCTGCGAAGGAGATGAAAACACCGGCTTTTTCCACGCGAGTGCCTCTCATCATCGTCGGGCCAACATGATCTGTGCCCTAGACGTGGGCGGGGTGACTGTGCTCGACCACGCGGGGAAGGTGGCGGCGCTGCTCTCCTACTACTCCGAGCTGTTGGGCAGGGCGCGCCCCTCTGTCTGGCGCTTTGATTTGGCCGCCCTGGACCGCAGCACCGCGCGGGTCGACGCGGCGGCTCTGGTGGCTCCGTTCTCACCCGAGGAGATCAAGGACGCGGCCGGCCTCCTCGATCGGTCCAGCGCGCCTGGACCGGACGGCCTTGGCCCCGCGTTCTACCAGGCCGCCTGGGGTGCCGTCTCCGGGGACCTGCATCGTCTCTTTGATCCGGTCCACGCCGGGACCGCGAACCTTGACGCGATCAACCGGGAGTATATCGCCCTCCTGCCCAAGGGTGTGGGAGTGCCAATGCCTGGCGCCTTCCGCCCTGTCTCCCTACAAAACGGAGATGTCAAGATCCTATGCCGCGGCCTCACCTCGAGGTTGCAGCAGCAAATCGGGGGCATCATCGACATCGACCAATCTGGGTTCCTGGCAGGGAGAAGCATCTCCGAAAACTTCGTGTACGCCGCCGAAGTGATTCAGTGTTGCCATCGACGCAGCGCCCCCACCCTCGTCTTTAAGCTTGACTTCGCCAAGGCGTTCGACTTGATCGACTGGGGGGCGCTCCGACAAATTCTCAAGGTGCGCGGCTTCCCCGACCGATGGTGTGCCTGGATGGACTTGATCTTCCGGTCCTCCAGGTCGGCGGTCCTTCTTAACGGCGTGTCGGGGAAGTGGTTCACGGTGCGCCATGGGCTGCGTCAGGGGGACCCGAGCTCGCCCTACCTCTTCCTCATCGTCGCCGACGTCCTCCAACAGATGATCCGACAAGATGAGGAGCTCCGCCACCCGCTCGTGGAGGGGGACCCCCCTGGTGCTTCAGTACGCCGACGACACGCTGGTCATCCTCAGGGCGGAGCGCAGTGCGGCTGCCCGCCTACGACGCATCCTCGATGATTTTGCGGCTGCGACGGAGCTAGACATCAACTTCTCCAAGAGTACGCTTGTCCCCATGCATGTGCCCGTCGAGGTGTTGGAGGAGACTATTGGCGCTCTCGGATGTGCCGTCCAGGGGTTCCCGCAGGCCTATCTCGGGCTTCCTTTGTCATGGGAAAAGCTCACCTTCGCCGACTTCCTCCCCATGATCACGAAGGTGGACAAGTACCTGTCGGGCTGGAGGGCTCGTCTCCTCTCCCCTGCCGGGCGGCTGGTCCTGCTCAGCGCGGTCCTAGATGCTCTCCCTACGTACGCGATGGCGGCCATGCTCCTCCCATCGGCGGTGCTCAAAAAACTGGACTGGCTGCGCCGCGCCTTTCTCTGGAACGCGGCCGACCGTGCTACCGGTGCGCAATGCCTCGTGGCCTGGGAGCGGGTCTGCAGAACCAAGGAGGAGGGTAGACTTGGCGTGCGGGACATCGCGACGCAAAACAGGTGCTTGTTGATCAAGATGCTGCACCGTCTCCACGCGGCTCCCACGTCCTCGCGGTGGGTGATGTGGGTGTGCGCGGAGCACGGCAGGCGTTCCCTGCTCTCTGCTACGGGTTACCTGTTGACCGGGGAGCACGGCAGATCGTTGTCCAAGATGCTCCCGCTCTACCGCGCCCTGGCGACGGTGGTGGTCCGCGACGGGCGGCGGACATCCTTTTGGTTTGATCACTGGCTGCCATGCGGGGCGATCTCTGCGGCCTTCCCTTCCCTTCTCTCACACGCTACAGATTCGGAGGTCACTGTGTGGCAGGTGCGCGCCCGCGGGCTTGACCGTGTGCTTGTACCCAGGCTCACCACCGTCGGGGCCGCCGAGCGGGGCACCCTGCTGGCCTTGATCGCCGGTGTTCGGGCGACCTCGGGCGACGGCGAACGCTGCCCTGGGCTGAGCCGGGGCGCGCGTGGGGGCTTCTCCATGGGTGCCGTCTACGCTCTGGAACGCTTCGGTGGCACGCGGGCTCCCTTCGCCGACTTCGTCTGGGGGTGCGCTGCGCCGTCCCGTGTCCGGTTCTTCGGGTGGCTCCTCGCTCAACGGAGGATTGACACAAGAGACGTCCTGCTCCGGAAGACTATTGTGACGGCTGAGGAGGCGGCATGCCCCATCTGTGCGCACGTGCTCGAGACGGCTGATCACCTGGTCTTCGATTGTCCCCTCGCCTGGTCGTTCTGGCTGACCGTGGGGGTTGATGTGGTCGGGAAGGGGTACCATCTTGGCGCGCTCCGGGACCTCGACGTGCAGGATGTGGCCGGTGATGCTGCCCACGCCTCCTTCACTCTCCTTTGCTGTTGGCAGCTTTGGAAACATAGAAATGCCGTGGTGTTCCAAGGCGCTCCACCTTCCCTGGCTCGTTTGCTCGGATGCTGCCGGGAAGACTCGGTCCTTTGGAAAGGCCGTTTGAAAGTGGCTGGCCGGCCGTGCGTAGATAGTGGCTACGCGCGTTCTCGCGAGCAGGTTAGCCTCAGGGGTTAGTGTGGCGCTTGTGCCACCCCCCTCCCTCCCCCACAGATGTAAAACTCTCCCCCCTTTCATGGGTGTGATGCAAATAGAAAAAGAAAAAGATTCAGGTGGAGGGCCTTGCCCTCCCCCGGTGACCTTCAAAAAAAAAACCGAACGATAACCAAGAGAAAGGACATTACAATTGTGTGGATAGCTGCTATATACAGTTGATGCCATGAAGCCACCTCCTTGCATTGTGTTAATCACCTTGTTTGCGCGAAAAAGGAAAGATGCACTCATACAAAAAGAAAAAGGTTTCGTATAAACGTCTCCCTTGCATCGGGGTGCAAAACATTGTGGGCGTGCCAGTGTACATATTACACAAATACACGAAGAAAAAGAAGAAAGGGTGGAGCCTACTAGTGCGGCCAAAGTGATCAAACGATCGTGGTCTCCTGGTTCCCGGGGGCCTAGAAAAGCCCCTGGTTAATTAATCCCACGGATAGAACCGCGGGACACCTCCGATCACGCTGCGCAATCGTCGTCTTCGGTCTTTGCTCGTGTTCCTCATGCATGGTGGTGGTGTGTGTGTGGCGGCGGCAGAGTCCGTGTGTGTCGGACGCCATCCATGGCACCTGCTCCGAGGCCATCCTCGCGTCCTGCTCTGCCTGCATATTTTCCGCATGCTCCGTTGCTGCCGCAGCCTCCCTCGCTGCTCGTAGTTCCTACGCTTGTTGATCTCCTTCATCTTTTCCGCAAGTCACTTCTTTGCATGCTCATCCAAAAGGTTTCGTCCACCAACATATGATCTTCACACCCTCCGCTTTCCATGCGAGATGCAACCTCTCCTTCTCAAGCTCAATCTCTCCAAGTGTCTTCACCTTCTCGATCTCCCATTTGATCGCCGCCTCTTGCTTCTCCAACTCGATTTCCCCCTCTCAATTTCGAGGCGGACACAGTCTACGTCGTGGCGGTCGGGGATGGGTTGGACGACATGTAGGGCGGCGGATCGGGACAGGTGGTGAGGATGGGGAGCAAGGGTGGCGGATAGCCAGGGCCTGGGCAAGGGAAAGATAGGAGGGAGGCGGGAGGAGGAGGAAGGGTTTGGTGGATTTAATGCAATTTGCGGTGGGGTAGGGTTGTCGGGTCCAACGTGGCGGACGCGCCTGGGCGCCTCCATATCCGCCCCATATTTGTGCTAGACATGAAAGGTGCCGGTCAGCCCAGGCGTTTGAGGCCTATTTAAAGAGCCTGCCTGAGTTGAATTTTTATGACCCGGCCATCTGCCCGGGCGTTTGAGACAGGTTTGGGACGCCCGGCTATGTAAATGCTCTTAAAACCACGAAAGGAACCACAACAACAAAAACTCCACATGTGGGAGTAAGTGGAATTAAACAATATCATCAAAAGCAAAAACCTCTGAAATGCATTCACATATGTATACCGTTTTACTAATAACCATGCTATGTACTCTCTCCGTCCCAAAATAATTGTATCAAGCTTAGTACAATTTTATACTAGAGCTAGTATAAAATTGAGATACTTATTTTAAGACAGAGAGAGTAGTATTTATAAAGATCTGTCTTGCGCAATGGCCATGCACTCAAATATGAACTACCGCTAGGGTTTGGAGGTGAAGGCCGCGTTGGCTGTGAAGATGAACGCGGCAGCAGATAGATGTGTGCGAGTGCGACGTCATGCATGGAGGTGGGTGGTTCCCGGTGGCCGACATTATGCTGCCATTAGTGACGGCCACGGAATCCCCACATGCACGGCGTGTTGCCATGCAGGCAACCGTCTGCGGTCCAAGCAAATCTTTGCTTAGTCTTTTTTTACATGATAATACGTATCTCATTTATATTATAAAGATCAAAATACAAGTCGCGTAAATATTGACATGACAAAACTGAAAAGATAGTAGAACATTTCTGAGTTTGACACCAACGCCTGTCATCTGCCTCCGGCATCACCACGGCGGCCACCGAAGAAAAGAATGACGGATCACCTCCTCACCCGAGCTCGATGCGGCTCCATAGCTGATATGCAGCTTTGCGGACCTCCAAGGTGGCTCACCAAAAGTGAAGTCTTTGCCGTTGAACGAATCAGACCGGAGCAACAACCCGGACACGCCACGAACTCCAGATCTGGAACTCCACCACGACTAAAACGCCGAAAGAGGAAACCATACCTGCCATCCACGAACCACAAACTCAGAACACGTTCCGTCTTCCAGATGTCATCGATGCAGACCAGAATCTGCATCCGCTCCTGGACTACCTCCCAAGCTCCGCGCCGACGCTAGAGCAAACACCGTCGCAATGGCGGAGCCCGAGGACACTGTCCACCACGAGGATGCAGCCACCGCCACGCCATCCTTACTTGAACAGACTAGTTTCCAAATCCATTCCCAACCATAGAACCAATGGCATTGTTGGGAAGGATCCGAAGAATCTTTATTCAGCGCTGTTATCGCCATCACCGAAGCCAAAGCGCAACCTAAAAACCTAGACTACAAGCGAGTAAAAACGATCCACACCACGTGGATCCGGCGACCCCCCTCACCACCAACGACCGAGGTCGCCGGTAGAGAGGGGCCGCCGGAGGACGGCGCTGGAAGAATGGCTTCTCCTGGCGGTGGCTAGGGTTGCAGCCGTGTGTATCGTCATGGTGCCGTCAAGTACGGCAATGTGGCCACGTGGCACGCAGGTACGGCCAGCGTCTACCGTAGGCTGTGAGTTTTTCAACGTGCTCGTTGCGACCATCGTCTTGCATGGGAGATGACCATATTGTCCTTTTTGATCCAATAAATTAGCTCTTCAATTTGTACTACCACTGAATGGATTGAGATCTGTGCAACTTTTTAAGGAATGTGCCAAAGTGTACCAAAGCATATCTATTTTAATTTTTAACTTAATGTGATTGCGATTTAGTTTTGCTTATTTCTTGAAAAAGGTTTCAAAACTGTACAATGAGATGGTGTGTACTATTTCTACCCTCAATAGAGAAGTTAGGGATATAGATTTAGATTTGCATCACATAATCTAATTGTAGAAAAACTGAATTATTCATGCACAAAAATGATTGTTGTGATTATATTTATCTTGGATTTTGTTATAGCCATAAATGCAGGGACATTTTGATATGATAATTTACTACTCCCTCTGTCAACAAATATGAGATGTTTTTCGCAAAAAAAAACAAATATAAGTTGTTTTAGATTACTAAAATATAAGTTGTTTTAGATTACTATTCATCACCCAGGGTGCAGAATAAGTTATTCTTCACCCGAGGTAATCTTATGATAATTTCATAATTAAATTACGTTTGGAATTCAAATATTTACATTCCTATCGATTCACAATGTAAAATTTGGCATAAGAAAAAAAGTCATAAGACAAGAAAATTTACAGTTTATGTATATTCTACATTATGCTTTTACATTTGTAATTTTACATCACATAAAATATTTTTTTCGACGATTATATATTTTCTTATAGTCTCTTTTTATTTCGGAAATAAGGCAAAATTTATGGAACATAAAATTACACTTCATTGATGGTAAAATAGAGGATGATGAAGAATAACTATTCATCACCCGGAGTGGCGAATAGTCAATCCCTATATATATATAACAACAGAATAGTTATTTGGATCACAGTCAGCCTTATAAGGGCCCGATCACATTTTTCCGAGATCCGAAAACACAAAACAAGCAACCTGACCGGGCCATCAAACCACTCTGATCGGCCCACTCACCACGTCATGACCTTCAACCACCGCCACCTCTCGCACCGCTCTCTGCCCAAATCCTCCCGCTGCCGGTGTCACTCGTCGCCCACCGCTGGCCCCAGCTCGCCTCCAGCCGCCGCCCGCCGCCGGCCCCAACGCGCCTCCCGCCGCCGGTCCCAGCTTGCCTCCCGCTGCCGCCCACCCCCGGCCCCAACGCGCCACACGTCGCCGCCCACCCCCGGCCACAGCGCGCTACCCGCCGCCGCCAACCCCCTGCCCCAGCGCGCCACCCGCCGCCCCGCGCATCGCCGGGCCCCAATGGAAACCAGGGCCGTCCCCCCACCAGCACCCCGTGCCACCGCCAGCATCCAAGATCTCGCACTGCCAGCCTCCTCCAACCGTCCCCTGTTCCCGTCGCCTATTCCTTGATGCCATGGATTTCTCCTGCTGCGATGCCTCTGCACCACGTCCTACCATAACTCACCGCGGATTCCCGCTTCTAAGCGCAGCAATGGAGGAGGTGACCTTACAGCCCTGCCGCTCTGAACTTCTTGTCTTTTTGCCAGTGGCCCCATGCCATCGTGCTGCAACCACTTCTTGCAGCACAGCACGCCCACCCATTCCGGTCCTCCACAAGCTCCCTCCCCCCGCGGCCGTGAGATCCTCGCCGGCGACACCAGGCCAAAGATTAAAATCGTGGGAGAAACGATTTCGCGGCGGCCTCTCCCAGCAGCTATAGCGGCCGCCATAGCAGGCAATCGCGGCAAATAGCGGAAATTTTTCTGGTGGGAGAGATGATTCTGGAAGGTTTTACTGATTTTTGAGTCATTTGGAGGGATATGTGGAGTTTTTCGCGGCAGCAGCCATAGCGTAGCGGCGAAGCTCCAGGACAGTTATAGCACAGCTATCGCGTCTATTTCGCGGGCTATTTTAATCTATGCACCAGGCTCCATTCTGATGAAGGAAGACAAAAAAAGGGATTTTGAGGGGAAGAAGAAAAAGGTTGATGAGACGGATGTGTGTTTGGAGACCCCTGCCCTGCTCCTGCCTATAGCGAGAACTCCGACAATCCATGTTCTGATGCATCTTACGCTCAAGCCGGCGGCCCTCCTCTTAGTGCGCGTGCGATGTGTGTTGTGCACTGGCCGCAATGCTCTGTTGTGCTCTCTGTGAGACACATTCATCTTTTTTGTTTGTTTTGACACTATGTGAGATACAGTCATAGCTGTTTTCATTTTTCGAAGTTCGAGATATGACGAAAATAACTCGTGGTTGTAGACAACCCATGTCAGGCCGAGCAAGTTACTCCTGGCAAGTCGAACAAAATAGAACAAAAAAACTATTATGGATGCCCTCTAAATGTTTGTCCTATTGCTTATGAGAATTGACCCAAATTTTCCTATTGTTTTTGCACATTTGGAATCAAGGGAAAATGTGTGTGTAAAAAGGTGTGATTTCGAAAGTTCAGATGTAACGAACTTCGAAGTTCAAACAAAAAAATGTAAACAAAAAAAAAATCATGGAATTCAAAGAATAAAATCTATGGAGTTTCATGAAAAAAATTAATAGCACACGAAGTTCATGTTTCAGAAATTCCAAAGTTCACGTGGTACAGAAGAAAAACCATCAAATGAAAAAAGGGACCGCCTAAGCCATTTCACCGAAAAGCAAAAAATGCATAAAATGTCACGACAAAATTCTATAAGAAGTTCAAATTTAAAAACCGAAGCAGGTCAACGTTAAAAAAAATGATGTTTTTAATATCTAAAAGACAAATTTGGAAGTTAAAAAAATTGAGCAAGAAGTTAAAAAAGGCAGTTCAAAAATCTTTATAACGGATTTTCCCCGTTTGTAAAGAAACCCAGAGAATGTCAAATTAAAAAGAGGAGCATTTCAAAAGATTATATAAAAGCAGATTTTCCCTCTCTAAAAACTAGAAGTTCAAATTAAAATAATGGCGCGGTATCACGTTTATATAAAAAAGCATTTTCCCTGTTACTAACCAATAAAACTAAGAAGTTCAAATTTAAAAAATGGTGAAGTTCGATGTCAATAAAAAATCAGATTTTTCACATTATTAAAAAATAAAAACCAAGTTCAAAATTTTAAACAAAGAAGTTCAAAAAACTCAATTTTCCTCGTTACGAAAGAATAAAGATAAGAAGTTCAAATTAAAATAACAGAGAAGTTCAAAGTTTATAAAAACCTCAGACTCTCATTCTTAGAATAACTAATAAGTTCAAATTAAAATAAGGAAACAACAAAAAAAGTTTTAAAAAATATGTGACATGATATGGCCATGATCATCTTGCGCCTTTGATCTCCATCTCTAAAGTACCGTCATGATCTCTATCGTCACCGGCATGACACCATGATCTCCATCATCTTGATCTCTAACAATGTGTCGTCACATGGTCGTCTCGCCAACTATTGCTTTTGCAACTATTGCTATCGCGTAGTGATAAAGTAAAGCAATTACATGGCACTTGCATCTTATGCAATAAAGAGACAACCATAAGGCTTCTGCCAGTTGCCAATAACTTTAACAAAACATGATCATCTCATACAATAAAATTTAGCATCATGTCTTGACCATATCACATCACAACATGCTCAGCAAAAACAAGTTAGACGTCATTTACTTTGTTGTTGCAAGTTTTACGTGGCTGCTACGGGCTGAGCAAGAACCATTTTTACCTATGCATCAAAAACCACAACGCGGTATAGTGATTGCTTTTTGATCTTCAGAAAGAACCATGTTCAATGAATCCGATTCAACTAAAGCTGGAGAAACAGACACCCACTAGCCACCTGTGTGTGAAGCACGTCGGTAGAACCAGTCTCGCGTAAGCGTACTCGTAATGTCGGTCTGGGCTGCTTCATCCAACAATGCCGCTGAATTAAGAATCAACTAGTGACGGCAATCAATATGTATATACCCACGCCCATAACTCCTTTGTGTTCTACTCGTGCATATAACATCTACACATAAATCTGGCTCGGATGCCACTGTTGGGGGAACGTAGTAATTTCAAAAAAAAATCCTACGCACACGCAAGATCATGGTGATGTATAGCAATGAGACAAGAGAGTATCGTCCACATACCCGCGCATACCGTAAGCGGAAGCGTTATGAGAACACGGTTGATGTAGTCGTATGTCTTCACGATCCGACCGATCCAAGTAGCGAACGTACGACACCTCCGAGTTCAGCACACGTTTAGCTCGATGACGTCCCACGAACTCCGATCTAGCAGAGCTTCACAGGAGAGTTCTGTCAGCACGATGGCGTGATGACGGTGATGATGTTGCAACCGACGCAGGGCTTCGCCTAAGCACCGCTACGATATGATCGGGGTGGATTATGGTGGAGGGGAGCACCGCACACGGCTTGGAACAATCAACTTGTCTGTCCTAGGGTGCCCCCTGTCCCCATATATAAAGGAGCAAGGGGGAGGCCGGCCGGCCCTTGCAGGGCGTAGGACTCCCCTTTCCTACTACTACTAGGAAGGGGAAAGGAAGGAGGAGAGGGAGAAGGAAAGGGGGGCGCCGCCCCCCTTCCCTTGTCCAATTCGGACCAGAGGGGGGAGGGGGCGCGCGGCATGCCCTGGCCGGCCCTCTCTCTCTCCACTACGGCCCATGTGGCCCATTACTTCTCCCCGGTGGGGGGGGGGGGTCCGGTAACCCTCCAACACTCCAGTTTTCTCCGAAATCACCCGGAACACTTCCGGTATCCGAATATAGTCGTCCAATATATCAATCTTTATGTCTCGACCATTTCGAGACTCCTCGTCATGTCCGTGATCACATCCGGGACTCCAAACTACCTTCGGTACATCAAATCACATAAACTCATAATACCGAACGTTAAGCGTGCGGACCCTACGGGTTCAAGAACTATGTAGACATGACCGAGACACGTCTCCGGTCAATGACCAATAGCGGAACCTGTATGCTCATATTGGCTCCTACATATTCTACGAAGATCTTTATCGGTCAAACCGCATAACAACATACATTGTTCCCTTTGTCATCGGTATGTTACTTGCCTGAGATTCGATCGTCGTTATCTCAATACCTAGCTCAATCTCGTTACCAGCAAGTCTCTTTACTCGTTCCGTAATGCATCATCCCGCAACTAACTCATTAGTTGCATTCCTTGCAAGGCTTATAGTGATGTGCATTACCGAGAGGGCCCAGAGATACCTCTCCGACAATCGGAGTGACAAATCCTAATCTCGATCTATGCCAACTCAACAAGTACCATCGGAGACACCTATAGAGCACCTTTATAATCACCTAGTTACGTTATGATGTTTGCTAGCACACAAAGTGTTCCTCTGGTAATCGGGAGTTGCATAATCTCATAGTCATAGGAACATGTATAAGTCCTGAAGAAAGCAATAGCAGTAAACTAAAACGATCAAGTGCTAAGCTAACGAAATGGGTCAAGTCAATCACATCATTCTCTAATGATGTGATCCTGTTAATCAAATGACAACTCATGTCTATGACTAGGAAACTTAACCATCTTTGATTCAATGAGCTAGTCAAGTAGAGGTATAGTGGTGACACTCTGTTTGTCTATGTATTCACACATGTACTAAGTTTTCGGTTAATAAAATTCGAGCATGAATAATAAACATTTATCATGATATAACGAAATAAATAATAACTTTATTATTGCCTCTAGGGCATATTTCCTTCACTCACACGGTGGCCAAGGTGGAGCGGTGTAGCTTCTAGCGCATCGACATCGGTGAGGGAGGCATGTTGATGGACGCCCGCGGAATGGTGGCGCTATCTGGCGTCGTGGTGGCGGCACATTCTAGGGGGTGCACATGCGATGTGCGCTAAGGGTATGCTACACCGTTTGGTGCTCTCGACTCGGTGTAGGTTGGCTTGGTGAGGCCATCAGATTTGATGGTGTGCGTTGGTGCGTCAGTGCACATCATCAAACTAGTAGGGGTAGCGACAGAGATCGTCAAAAAGTGGCTTTGGGTTGATATATGGATTTGGGCGTTGTTAGGCGCCGGCGCGCCGGCCCAAATTTGGGCCGGTCGGCTGCCAGGCGTCGGATCTACCCGCATAAACGCGCGAGATTGCCCCTGCGACCCAGGTCGTCTTCCTCCCTTCTAGATGTGCGCGAGAACAAAAAAAAAGAATTCCACAGGTCAGCATCCCGGTGTTGCCCTTGGCCGCCCCGTCGCAGCTCGCCGGGGCGCTGCAGCTTGTCGGGGCTGCTCACCGTCGCCGCTCGCCGGTGTCGCTCCCCGGATGCAGCTCCGCCTTTGCATCTCGATGTGTCTCACACCCCCTGGTTGCAGCGCCTCCAGGGTGAGGGTTCCAGCATCGCCATCGGCCGCTGTCGTAGCTTGTCATGCGCCCATTGCAGCACTGTCACGCAGCTTCATTGTTTGCCGCTCGCCATTGTTAGCCACCATTTTCTGTTTGAAGCTTTTTTAGAAGTGGGTTGTAGCTTTTCTTGTGGCCGGTTGCAACTTTTTTCGGCTGCGCGGTGGTCGACCTCCAACTACCCCGTATCTGTTTGAAACTTTTTTTTGAAGTCGGTTGTAGCTTTCTCGCCGCCGGTTGCAGCTTTTTGCACTGTGTGGTGGCCGACCTTCAGTTGGAGGTCGGCGCGCTGACTTTAAACGTTTTCCTTTGTTTTAAAAAAAGTTGGAGGATGTAGTGGTGGCCGACCGTCACGCTGGCTCCAGCAAAACCACCCACTGCATCGCCCGTATCCATTGAAGCTTTTTTCAAAGCAGGATGTAGCTTTTTTCGTTGCCGGATGTAGCATTTTACAGTACTGGTTGCAGCTCTGACACACGTCCATCGAAGCCCATTCTTCCTCAGGTTCCAACAAAAAATGCCACCGGGCGTAGCATTTGGCGTTGACGGTTGTAGCTCCGATGTGCACTGGTTGTAACATCTGATTTCTCTTGTCCGGAGCTCGTTGTCTTTGTCGCCGGCAGCTACTGGTTGCAGCAAGCGTGGCCTCTGGTTCCAACATCTTCAGACTCCGGTTGCAGCCCAAAAACTACAGGTTGTAGCACCGGAGCCCTCCCTCTCCACCACCGGCAGCCGTTGGTCGCAGCAAACATGGCCGCCGGTGAGGGAAGCTTGCAGTGGTTCGTGAGCAGCGTGGATGAGAGAGAAAAATCGTGGCTGTAGACAACAGAACATGTCATGGCTGGAGGTAGAAGAAAGACAAAAGGAAAGGCCAGGGATAGGATAAGGATAAGAGAGAGGGCGGTTATGCAAGGCCCACCACGTGCACACGTCCTACGCAGTGGGTGGTTTTGCTGGAGCCAGTGTGACCCGCGATGCGGCCGAAAGTTTGGCCGGCGCGCTGACTTTAAACGTTTTCCTTTGTTTTATCAGACTCTGTTGAATAATTTAATAAAAATAAGTGTGTACATAGCTTGATGTCCTGGTATAATTCCCTTTTTGGAAGAAATGCAGTCTCCCTCTACAATGAAATTGCGGTGTAAGCAATGGCAGATACACGAACAGTGCCTCCACTGATCTGTCCGCTGGTAAACTAGCTCGATAACCTGCTAAGTGATCTCAAGCTGATTGCTTGCAACAGAGGATGTTGGAGCTACCCTCCGGCGACGAAAGCCAAGCAGCCCCGAGCCACATGAACGCCTGACGGAAGGAGACAAACTTGATATGAATTTGAGCATACGAGTATTTGCGGCGCCATACGTACCGATGACATAAGCCGTTATCTTCTCCTCACTTTATTCCGACTCACACCAAGATACACGGGAGACTACACATGCCTAAGGCCTTTAACACTGCTAGGTGCTTAGGAAGATGCTTAGAAAGATAAATCAGACTTTTTAAAGCAACAGTGCCTATTTCTATAAAAAGAAAGGGTAACTAAGTGTCTATCATGTACAAATAAGTAAAATATGACAAATACATAAACAGTTCCTCCCCTAAGCACCTTGCAATGTACAAGATCTAAAGAATAACTCCCGCTACTACTCCTCGGCCAACTGGAACTACATCTTCTCTGCTTAAATAGCACACGCACGGCACAGTCGGCTACTTACCCACGTACTTCCTCCGATGAGTAATTTGGAATGGAGGGAGTAGTACGCACGGCCGGCTAACTTCGTTGGAATCTGTCCACAGCATCCGGCCGGCCATGCAACAAACAGCCATGCATGCACGCGCGAGTATCATTTTCTCCAACGGTAACACACGACCTGGCCAGCGGCTAGCATGCATGCCCACACAACTGACTATACTACTTTCATGCAGCCGACTCCATGCACGTACCACAGCGGCCACTAACCCATGACCCGGACAGCACTCCTGCCTCTTCGCGCGAATCCTGCATGTCAAGATTATGGCTAACAGATGGAACTGGCGGAGGGCACTGGCTTGGTTGAGGTGGACACCAAGAGAAGTGATGGTCAGGATATAACGATTTCAAATATGCAGATGACTGCGCGAACATGCATGGGAATCTGACTCTCGGTCCAGCCAGAAGCGCCGGCCGAATAACTTTCCATGGATCGCAGTTCAAAAATAATACTATAGGAGTACTTTTCATGGATCATTCTCCATGACCACCTTGTTTTCGTACATCCGGCGACAAAGCAAATAATATACTGTCCGCAAACAAGTTGCATATATTCGGTCTACTGTGTGATGATGCAGACCTGAAATATATATACAGATAGATAGACTAGAGTGAATATATATATATATATATATATTGCGTACATGAATGAGGTCATGAGCAGCACACTACGTACTTTATTTGAGGAAGACTTTCCCGGACCAGCTTTATAAAATTACTAACGACGCAAGTACGCATACATTCATTTATGCGTGTAGCTCGATTGCTGATGCAGGCGGGCAATCAGGATGACACGATGGGCAATTTGCTTGGCATTCATTCACATGACGCCAACACGGACTGCCCGGCTGCGTGACACAGCAGTAACAGTTTTTCCAGACGAACGGGTCCTTTGGATGATCGCAGTCCCTCCTCACACACCACTTCAACGTGATTTTGCTTTCATTCAGCGATGAATCCACGACGGTAGCGTTTGCCGTTATGTTGGCATGAGGATGTTCTTGGTTGCTTCTTGTAGCCACAAGACGACCTATCACATCAGCAATATGCATGTTAGAACACAACAATGTACGGGCAGTACATATGCCTCTACAACAATTGTAGATTTGGAGGCATCAATGTATGTATGTATGTAAAATAATGATAAGACGGTGTTATGCTTACATTGTCCCACCACAGCAAGGCACCCGACGAACAAGAGAGTAGCCACGCACACCAGACTGCTCCCTCTCATGTTTGATCTTCAACTTCTGGAATTCAAATGAAGTATGAGAATTGAGAGGCAATGGCCATGGATCCCTCTGGCCAAGGTTTTATATAGAGGGTGTGATTTTAATCTTCTCTACTCCTAAAAAGGGAGTTTGTATGTCGTCGGTACCCATCCTTTAATGCAACAACAACAACAACAACAACAACAACAACAACAACAACAGCAGCAACAACAACAACAACAACAACAACAACAACAACAACAACAATAATAATAATAATAATAACAAGCACCGAATAAATTTAGAAATCAAGTAACTACGTGTGCAATTAATTAAGTCTGCCTAAGTTGTGATTTATCCATGCCGAATCAATTATGAAATCGAGGTATTAATGCCAAAATAATAAAGAAACCAAGCACCGAATCCATTTGAAAAATCAACTCACTAATGCAATTAATAGCGATATAATTAATTAACATGCAATTAATTAAATATATTTAAGAAAAAAAATCCCACATCAAGTTAGTTCGGAAATGAAGTCATTAATGCAACTAATAGGAAAACAATTAAATACGCGTGCTATTAATTAAGTCTATTTAATTAGGGATTTTTCACGCCAAATCAATTATGAAATTGATTCATTAGTTCAAAGAAAATAAAAAATTGAGCACATAATCAATTTGGAAATCAGGCCATTAATGCAACTAATTGGTAGACAAATAATTATGCATGTAATTAATTAAGTCTATTTAAGTAGGCTTTTTCACGCCAAATCAATTATGAAATCGAGCTATTAATGCAATTAATCAACTAGTCAGACACTTAATAGTGATGCAGATAATTAGTAGTAAGTTCTTTGAATAGTATGTCTGCTATTAAAGGGGGTTGTGGATTGTATGTGGTACGTCCAACTCCCCTCCCCTCGACCCTCTCTATGAAAGAACGCATCCGCTCCCACCTCCCAACATGCAAAAAAAGCCTACCCCCTTTGCTTCACGCAAAAAATGATCATGATCCTCCCGATCTCCCCACCACCATGATATTTTGCCTGCCGCACCGCTGGGCTAACATCCTATGAAAACAACACACCTAATGGTTGATCCGGTCTCTGTCGTGCATCATCACAGGGGTGCCCAAGGAGTGCGGTTCTGGGTCGATATGGTCGCCGCCATGCATCATCCTTACGGATCCAATGTGGAAAGAGAGGGGTGCCAGGACATGAGCATTGGGCCGCCGGCGTAGCTCTAGGGATGCGGTGACTGGGAAGGAGGTCACCGCCCTCAGGCGACGCATCTTGGGGTAGGGATAGGCTGCTGTCGGGGCTGTGGTGTGCTCACCTTCTCGAATTCCATAGTCATGGTCGGAGCCGTGAGAGGAAGAGTAACCCACCACTACCAGGGAAAACCTTATACACATAGCATTATCAGTAGCGCTTGTTAAAAGGACGCGCTACAGTTAGCAGTAGCGCGTGTAAAGCGGGCGCGCTACAGGTAATACTTAGCAGTAGCGCGCGCTCACTGGCTAGGCGCTGCTGCTAAGTGAGCCACACGGCCACCCCGGGTCTAGCTTTAGTAGCAGCGCGGTTTGCAAAAACGAGTTACAACTAAAATTTTAGTTGTAGCGCTTGCTTGGCTTCCCATGCTACTGCTAAAACCACCTTATCCTATACCCCGTCCCGCCCGTTTCCTCTCCCTCACCACACTCTCACTCTCACTCCAAGACACTTTCTGGTCGCCGTCCCCGTCACCATCGCCCACCGCCGCCGCCCGTGTGCCACCCCCTCTCCGTCACCGGCGCTGCACCACCCGGCCATCACCGTCGCCCGCCGCCGGCACGCCACCACCAGTGAGGCACCTCTTCCTTCCCCCTCCTCCCTCCCTCCCTCCTTCCTCCCCCCTCCTTCCCCCTCCTCTCCCTCCCTCTCTCCATCCCTTCTCTTTTTTTATTGTAGAATGTAGGTATACAAATTTAGTAACAGAAATTTTAGGTCTTTTGAATAGAAATTTTAGTAATAGAAATTGTTTAGGTATACAAATTTTTCAATATAGAAATGTATCGCAATGCCATATGAGAAATTTAGTAACAGAAAATTTAGGTATGGAAATTTTTAGTAAGAAACATTAGTTATGCTTCTTAACCAAATAAAATATTCGAGTTATAAGATATATTGAATTTTTAGTAAATGTAGGTCTTTTGAATCAGCATAATAATGTTTAGTTGATAGCTTATAGGGTTTATATTTTGTTTTTGCAGAAATCAAGGAGCCCCTGCATCATCCCCGTTGTCGCCCCCGTCACCGACCCCCTTCGACCTTGAGGCAAGAGCAGCCAAATCCCCATGCCGTTGATGTCGATGATGATGATGTAGCCAAATAGGATATGTGCTTGCCCAAGTGGCCTATGTTTGCAGGGAACACCTCCGAGTGGCCTATGTTTTGCCGGAGTGTTGATTAATTTCCGTCCCGACAAATTTCAGGCCCTTGATATGTCCTTTCTAGTAAAGGTCATGCTAGATTTTTCTGTGAATTTTAGCATGGCTTGTGCTAGAATGTAGGAAATATCGAGTGCGTTGGATTTGCCGGAAAGAGCATTAAATGACATTTTGGGTTGACTTTAAGTCTGTTGGGACTCCATACATGACAGTTAAAAAAGTGAGGGAGTGTCCACCATATATGAGAGAAGAAGAATGCCGACTGTTGTCGTGGGGGTCGCTCTTCCTCTTCTTTATTGTCATAGACCTTTTGGTAATGCACGGGAAGGAAGATAAGAACGACCATCATCGACGGTCGCAAATGTCAAAGATGAAGAATCCCGACTGTTGTCATGGGGGTCGCTTCTCCTTCATTTCCGTGTGCTAGACAATTTGGTATAATGCACTCGGGGACGAAGGGAGTAGCGACCATCACCGACGGTCGAATATATCAGAGAGGGAGTGCCCACCATATACACCACGTGAGATGATAGTTTTCATGGAAGCCTCGACAGACCGAAAGTCAACCCGTGATGAATATTCAGAAGTTTAATCTTTGAATTATGTGTTGGGGAACGTAGTAATTTCAAAAAATTTCCTACGCACACGCAAGATCATGGTGATGCATAGCAACAAGGGGGAGAGTCTGATCTACGTACCCTTGTAGATCGCAACGGAAGCGTTGACACAACATAGAGGAAGTAGTCGTACGTCTTCTTCCCGATCCGACCGATCCAAGCACCGTTACTCCGGCACCTCCGAGTTCTTAGCACACGTACAGCTCGATGACGATCCCCAGGCTCCGATCCAACAAAGCTTCGGGGAGGAGTTCCGTCAGCACGACGGCGTGGTGACGATCTTGATGTTCTACCAACGCAGGGCTTCGCCTAAGCACTGCAACGATATGATCGAGGTGGAATATGGTGGCAGGGGGCACCGCACACGGCTAAGGAACGATCTCAATGATCAACTTGTGTGTCTAGAGGTGCCCCCTGCCCCCGTATATAAAGGATCCAAGGGGGAGGGGCTGGCCGGCCAAGAGGAGGGCGCAGGAGGAGTCCTACTCCTACCGGGAGTAGGACTCCCCCCCCCTCCAAATCCTAGTCCTCATAGGATTCCTTGAGGGGGAGAGAGAGAGAAGGGGGCCGGCCACCTCTCCTAGTCCTAATAGGACTAGGGGAAGGGGGAGGCGCGCAGCCCACCTTGGGCTGCCCCTTACACCTTTCCACTAAAGCCCACTAAGGCCCATATGGTTCCCGGGGGGTTCCGGTAACCTCCCGGTACTTCGGTAAAATCCCGATTTCACCCGGAACACTTCCGATATCCAAACATAGGCTTCCAATATATGAATCTTTATGTCTCGACCATTTCGAGACTCCTCGTCATGTCCGTGATCACATCCGGGACTCTGAACTATCTTCGGTACATCAAAATGCATAAACTCATAATAACTGTCATCGTAACGTTAAGCGTGCGGACCCTACGGTTCGAGAACAATGTAGACATGACCGAGACACGTCTCCGGTCAATAACCAATAGCGGGACCTGGATGCCCATATTGGCTCCTACATATTCTACGAAGATCTTTATCGGTCAGACCGCATAACAACATATGTTGTTCCCTTTGTCATCGGTATGTTACTTGCCCGAGATTCGATCGTCGGTATCCAATACCTAGTTCAATCTCGTTACCGGCAAGTCTCTTTACTCGTTCTGTAATACATCATCCCGCAACTAACTCATTAGTTGCAATGCTTGCAAGGCTTGTGTAATGGGCATTACCGAGAGGGCCCAGAGATACCTCTCCGACAATCAGAGTGACAAATCCTAATCTCGAAATACGCCAACCCAACATCTACCATTGGAGACACCTGTAGTACTCCTTTATAATCACCCAGTTACCTTGTGACGTTTGGTAGCACCCAAAGTGTTCCTCCGGCAAACGGGAGTTGCATAATCTCATAGTCATAGGAACATGTATAAGTCATGAAGAAAGCAATAGCAACATACTAAACGATCGGGTGCTAAGCTAATGAAATGGGTCATGTCAATCAGATCATTCAACTAATGATGTGACCTCGTTAATCAAATAACAACACATTGTTCATGGTTAGGAAACATAACCATCTTTGATTAACGAGCTAGTCTAGTAGAGGCATACTAGTGACACTAAGTTTGTCTATGTATTCACATATGTATTATGTTTCTGGTTAATATAATTCTAGCATGAATAATAAACATTTATCATGATACAAGGAAATAAATAATAACTTTATTTATGCCTCTAGGGCATATTTCCTTCATTATGAACACAACAGATGTCTGATGATGATAGGATCCCCGAGTGCCATTACCGTTACGATGACCGGGGTTTGTGCGACAGGTTTCCTCACTTGCAAAATGATAGGTTTTTCACCGTGAAGCAGGACGAGACCTTTCATGTTTGTACGGTATGCAACGACAAGCATTTCATCGTAATTAATATCATCACTTGTTCTTCTTTAGTTAAACGTGTAATTTCTTGATTTTTTTAAAATTCGAATAGTACATTCCGTGCCATGCAAGACCATATGTATTGCAGAAGCTTGGTTTCAAAGACTTTGAGAATATGGAGACGAGGAGGGCTCACTTAAGAACTAAACATGGTTATGCGTTTCGGGTTAAGCTGTACAATGCGGTCAATCACTCCCATTTCGGTTGCTCTAATTGGGAAGCTCTTTGCAAGGCATATGGATTTGACGAGGGTATGCAAATAACATTTGATATTCATCCCGAAGAAGAAGATGACGATAATATCGACATCTGGGTGGATGTGGATATGCCTCCAGTTTTGTCTAAATGTGAGTTTGTCAAACTAATTTGTTAAGTTAAGTAATTTATATTGTTAATTTAAAAATATTTGGTGTTCTTCGATACTAAACATCTTTATTTATAATTGTCAGCTTATTTCTTATCTTCCAAAAATACTCGGAAGGCTGTAGAGAGGACATACTACAGCTATGACTCCGCTCTTAATTGTGAGGAGAAAGGTTATCTTGTCTCATTCATAGATGATGTTAAGGCCCTTAAAACCAATCACTCTATCCTCCCAAGTTTTACTGGATACGTGCCACTAGTCCATATATTGCATGATGATAACTTTATTGCCAAGAACTTGGTAAGATTTTGTTAATGATGGTAACTTTATTGCATACATTCTTCTTAAGTATATAAACTACATTGCTAACTATATATGTTACTATTACGTTTTTCAACAGAGGCTCCCGAAGGAGGTTGTGCCTTACATGCTGTTTACCGAAGGTTATTTGCATATGGTTAGCTTACGACCAACTCCTTCGAAGGCTTACCGTACTACATACTCGATTTCTTCAAATGATGGAAGACTCAAAATCAATGAATGGAGCAAAGTGATGAATGCACACACGCAACTAATTGGATACAACATGAATGTGAGCAAGCCACAAGTTGGAGATAGGTTTATCTTCATTCTCCATTATGGAGATGGACCGGTTTATCTCTTTTATGGTATTTTACCTAGGAGAGAGGAGTAGGTCCTAGGTATTAAGAACAATTAATTAGTGTTGATTATGACTATAATGATGATGAGAAGTTGTTATTGTTTTCTACAATGTATTAGAGTTGATGATGATGAGGAGGAGTTGTGATTATGAGTAGTGTCTGAATACGTCTCCAACGTATCTATAATTTTTGATTGTTCCATGCTATATTATATCCTGTTTTGGACATTATTGGGCTTTATTATACACTTTTATATTATTTTTGGGACTAACCTATTAACCGGAGGCCCAGCCCAGAATTGCTGTTTTTTGCCTATTTCAGAGTTTCGCAGAAAAAGAATATCAAACGGAGTCCAAACGGATTGAAACCTTCGGGACGTGATTTTCGGAACTAACATGATCCAGAGGACTTGGACCCTACGTCAAGAAAGCAACCAGGAGGGCACGAGGTAGGAGGGCGCGCCTGATACGTCTGCGTCATATCTACTTTTCCGAACACTTTTGCCCTTGTTTTGGACTCTAACTTGCATGATTTGAATGGAACTAATGTAACGCCCCGAGACCGATGTGCCAGCTGTCATTCAGTTATTCGCTGTTGTTGCCTTGTCATTGTTTGCGTGTCATGCATTGCATATCATGTCATCATGTGCATTTCTTTTGCATACATGTTCGTCTCATGCATCCGAGCATTTTCCCCGTTGTCCGTTTTGCATTCCGGCGCTTCGTTCTCCTCCGGTGGTCATTTCTACCTTTCTTTCATGTGTGGGGATTAAACATTTCCGGATTGGACCGAGACTTGTCATGCGGCCTTGGTTTACTACCTGTAGACCGCCTGTCAAGTTTCGGGTCATTTGGACTTTGTTTGATACTCCAACGGTTAACCGAGGGACCGAAAAGGCCTCGTGTGTGTTGCAGCCCAACACCCCTCCAATTTGGCCCAAAAACCCACCAAACTCTGCTCCATCATCTCGGTCGTTCGATCACGATCGCGTGGCTGAAAACCACACCTCATTTGGACTCTCCTAGCTCCCTCTATCTATAAATATGTGCTCTCCTCCGTATTTTTCGCGCAGTCCAAACCCTAGCCTTCGTCCTCCTTGCGCCGCCGGACACGTCCGCCCGGCGGCCGGACATGTCCAGCCGCCCGGCCACCTCACCTCGCCCAATGGGCAGCCGCCACGTCAGCCGCCCCGCCGCTCTCCTCCTATCGCACGCCGCCACCTCACCGCCCTTCTCTCTCCTCCCGCCACCGAGCCCGCCGGCCCAGATCCGGCCCGCGCGGAGCCGAACCGGGCCGGGATCCGCCGCCGCCCGATACGCGCTGCGCCGCCCGCCGGTCGGCGGAGTTGCACCGGCCACCGCGCCCTCCATCGCCCCGTCGCCTATGCTCGCGCGCCGCCCGGATCCGCCGCCGCCCACCGCGGTCGCCGCCCCGCCCGCGACCCTCCGTCATCGCCCGGCCGCATCGCCGCGCCACCCCAAGCCTCGCCGCGCCATGCAGCTCGCCGGCCGGAGCTGCTTCCTGGCCGCAGCGCCTCGCCGGCGCCCGCTCGCCGCCCGGCCGAGTCCCTGCCGGCCACCGCCCTTCGCCGGCACGGCCCGCCTCCGCCACCGAGGCTCCTCGCCACCATCGCCGGAGCTCGCCGGAGTAAATCCCGGCCGGATCCGATCCGGTGGATCGGGACGAGATCCACCAGTCCCTTCATCCAAACACCGTCATCTCGATCCGGATCCACCCCGTCCCGCACCGCTCCGTCACGTTGACTTTTCCCGGAGAGGTATAAATTTTGGCTAAGTCCCCAGATTCCCAGATCCATGATGCCCTGTTCGAGGCCTCATATCTTTGCATCCGTAGCTCCGTTTTGGACATATGATATATCAAATCTTCGTCTCGACATGTACATCGTTTCATTCCATTGCATCATTTTCATTTGAGGTCATCTTGATGCCCAAAATGCTGTTAGAAGGAGGCATCGTGAGTTAAATTGCAGATCCGTTAGCTCATCATTGACTTTTGTCATTTTTGCCATGATTATTGTGCGCATGATATGCCTGTGCCCCTTTGGGATGAATTGTTAAGCATTTTGTCTTCTTTCCAGAGGTGCCACCCATGCATTTTTAGGATGTGTGTGGTGACTTGTGCAAGCTTGCAAAGAGGGGCACCTGAGTAATCTGTTTTTAGGGACTTAGTGATTTTCACTAAGTCTGGGATATTCTAGTTCATGATGCCATATGTCCAGCTTGTTTCCTAGTGATCCGTGCCCCTTTTGAGTATGCTTAGTAAGGGACATTTGTTAACCTTGTTATGCTCTATCCATCCATATCTTTGCTTGCTATGTTGGAGCACCCTAGGTTGAGTCAATCGAGCTCAACTTTTGCATAGTTGTGTAGTTGGGCAGATCGTCAACTCTTTTGCGATTTTGCCGGTGCTATCGTTAGTGATCCATGTATGCTATGCCATTGTTCTTGCCATGCCTAGTTAGCATTTTGTGCCTTCTTAATGGATATATGCTTGCCTTGCCATGACTTGCACCATAGTGAGTGCATCGAGCTCGTTTACATGCCTCCGTGGGTTATAATTTCAGCATATCTCAGTTTTCACTAAGTCTGAAAACTGATTGTGTTTCATCTATGTTCGTGTGCTCGGTAGAGTATTTTGTGAACCCTTTTGGCCCCAGGTCACTTTGGGTGTTTTTTTAAGCTTGTTGAGTAGCTCCATGCCATGCTCTTACTTGCCATGTTCAGGTTAAGTTTCATGTTGTTTTGCTGCTCCGAAGAGAGCATCGTGGTCTGAAATTTCAGACTAGTGTTAATTTCACTAAGTCTGAAATCTGTTTTGCTTATTCAGTTTTGCCATGCTTGTTTGAACCCCTTAATGGATGAATTTGCCTATGGCTCAGTCCTAGTGATTTGTTAAGCATCTTGTGTACATCACTGCCATGCATTTTGTGTTTATGTTTGGTGGCTGTAGCATGTTCATTTCGTTGCATTTAGGAGTCTACTTGCTGTAAATCGCAGATCGGTTCGTTTCGTAAAACGCTTGCCATTTCCAAACCGTAGCTCCGATTCCTATGATCTTTATATCGTTTTCAGGGGATTTCTCCCCCTATATCCAATGGCACACTTGGTTTTCCAAGTTGAGGCCAGTTTCATGCATTTCCTGTCACGTCTTGCATTTTACATCCCGCATCGCATCCCGCATCTCGCATATCATACCATGTCCATGTGTTGGTTTTTTACTATGTTGTTTGCTCTTTTCCGGTGATTGCTTCTTCAGGTTGGTTCCGGTAACGTCGTGCTTGTGAGGAACCGTTTGTCTACGTCCGCTTGTGTTCCTCTTGGACTCGTTCTTCTTCCTTGCGGGATTTCAGGCAAGATGATCATACCCTCGAAATCACTTCTATCTTTGCTTGCTAGATGCTCGCTCTTTTGCTATGCCATTGCTACGATGCCTACCACTTGCTTGTCAGCCTCCCAAATTGCCATGTTCAGCCCCTAACCCACCATTGTCCTAGCAAACCGTTGATTGGCTATGTTACCGCTTTGCTCAGCCCCTCGTATAGCGTTGTTAGTTGCAGGTGAAGATTGAAGTTTGTTCCTTGTTGGAACATGGAGATGCCGTTCCTTGTTGGAACATGTTTACTTGTTGGGATATCACAATATATCTTATTTAATTAATGCATATATATACTTGGTAAAGGGTGGAAGGCTTGGCCTTATGCCTGGTGTTTTGTTCCACTCTTGCCGCCCTAGTTTCCTTATATCGGTGTTATGTTCCCGGATTTTGCGTCCCTTACGCGGTTGGGTATATGGGAACCCCTTGACAGTTCGCTTTGAATAAAACTCCTCCAACAAGGCCCAACCTTGGTTTTACCATTCGCCACCTAGCCTTTTTTCCCTTGGGTTAGGCCAGCCCAAGGGTCATCTTTATTTTAAACCCCCCCGGGCCAGTGCTTGTCCAAGTGTTGGTCCGAAATGGGCAGCCTGCGGGGCCACCTCGGGGAAACTTGAGGGCTGGTTTTACTCGTAGCTTGACCTATCCGGTGTTGCCCTGAGAACGAGATATGTGCAGCTCCCATCAGGATGTCGGCGCATCGGGCGGTTTTGCTAGACTTGTTTTACCATTGTCGAGGATGTCTTGGAGTACCGGGATGCCGAGTCTGATCGGAATGTCTCGGGAGGAGGTCTATTCCTTCGTTGACCATGAGAGCTTGTGATGGGCTAAGTTGGGACACCCCTGCAGGGATTTGAACTTTCGAAAGCCGTGCCCGCGGTTATGGGCAGATGGGAATTTGTTAACGTCCGGTTGTAGAAAACCTGAAGTTGACCTTAATTAAAATGAATCAACCGCGTGTGTAACCGTGATGGTCTCTTTCCGGTGGAGTCCGGGAAGTGAACACGGTTGTTGGAGTTATGCTTGACGTAGGTTGCTATAGGATCACTTCTTGATCATACTTTTATCGACCGTGCTTTGCCTTCTCTTCTCGCTCTCATTTGCGTATGTTAGCCACCATATATGCTAGTCGCTTGCTGCAGCTCCACCTCATACCTTTACCTTACCCATAAGCTTAAATAGTCTTGATCGCGAGGGTGCGAGATTGCTGAGTCCCTATGGCTCACAGATACTTCCAAAACCAGCTTGCAGGTGCCGATGAGTCCTTGCAGATGATGCAACCAAGCTCAGGAGGAGCTCGATGAAGATTGTGTTCTTTGTGTTGTTTCGTTCTAGTTGATCAGTAGTGGAGCCCAGTTGGGTCGATCGGGGACCTTTGTCGCATTTGGGGTTCTTCTTTTATTTTGGTTCCGTAGTCGGACCCTGAGTGTATTTGATTGATGTAATGTTTATTCATGTAATTGTGTGAAGTGGCGATTGTAAGCCAACTGTGTATCCTTTTCCATATTATATTACATGGGTTGTGTGAAGATTACCTCACTTGCGACATATGCCTTCAATGCGATTATGCCTCTAAGTCGTGCCTCGACACGTGGGAGATATAGTCGCATCGAGGGTGTTACAACTAACCCGGACTGACGCTGTTTTCAGCAGAATTACCATGGTGTTATTTATGTGCAGAAACAAACGTTCTCGGAATGACCTGAAACTTCACGGAGCAACTTTTTGGAAAATATGAAAAATACCTGCAAAAGATGAAGGCCAGGAGGCCCACCACCTGTCCACGAGGGTGGGGGGCGCGCCCCCTACCTCGTGGGCCCCCTGGAGCTCCTCCGACTCCAACTCCAACTCCAACTCTATATATTTTGTTTCGGGGAGAAAAAAACTAGAGAGAAGAATTCATCGCGTTTTATGATACGGAGCCGCCGCCAAGCCCTAAAACATCTTGGGAGGGCTGATTTGGAGTCCGTTCGGGGCTCCGGAGAGGGGAATCCATCGCCATCGTCATCATCAACCATCCTTCATCACCAATTTCATGATGCTCACCGCCGTGCGTGAGTAAGTCCATCGTAGGCTTGCTGGACGGTGATGGGTTGGATGTGATCTATCATGTAATCGAGTTAGTTTTGTTAGGGTTTGATCCCTAGTATCCACTATGTTCTGAGATTGATGTTGCTATGACTTTGCTATGCTTAGTGCTTGTCATTGGGGCCAGAGTGCCATGATTTCAGATCTGAACCTATTATGTTTTCATCAATATATGAGAGTTCTTGATACTATCTTGCAAGTCTATAGTCGCCTATTATGTGTTATGATCCGTTAACCCCGAAATGACAATAATCGGGATACTTATCGGTGATGACCGTAGTTTGAGGAGTTCATGTATTCACTATGTGTTAATGCTTTGTTCCGGTACTCTATTAAAAGGAGGCCTTAATATCCCTTAGTTTTCGTAAGGACCCCGCTGCCACGGGAGGGTAGGACAAAAGATGCTATGCAAGTTCTTTTCCATAAGGACGTGTGACTATATTCGGAATACATGCCTACATTACATTGATGAGCTGGAGCTAGTTCTGTGTCACCCTAGGTTATGACTGTTACATGATGAACAACATCCGGCATAATTCTCCATCACCGATCCATCGCCTACGAGCTTTCCATATATTGTTCTTCGCTTATGTACTTTCCCGTTGCTATTGCTATCATCATTACAAAATACCAAAAACACTACTTTTACTACTGTTACCTTTGCTACTGTTACCACTACTATCATATTACTTTGCTACTAAACACTTTGCTACAGATATTAAGTTTCCAGGTGTGGTTGAATTGACAACTCAGCTGCTAATACTTGAGAATATTATTTGGCTCCCCTTGTGTCGAATCAATAAATTTGGGTTGAATACTTTACCCTCGAAAACTGTTGCGATCCCCTATACTTGTGGGTTATCAAGATTATTTTCTGGCACCGTTGCCGGGGACCATAGCTCTATTCTTTGAGTCACTTGGGATTTATATCTGCTTATCATTATGAAGAACTTGAAAGATCCAAGAAACAAGATTTATCCCTCAACTATGAGGGGAGGTAAGGAAATGCCATCTTGCTCTGCACTTGATTCACCTTCTGTTTTGAGTAAGCTTGCGACACCTAAACCTGCTTCTGCTATTCGTTCTGATATGTCGCATGCTATTGATGATGCCACTTCTTCTATACATGATACTTATGATGAAACTAATTCTATGCTTGATACTACCGTGCCACTTGGTGAATTTCTTGATGAACAACTTGCTAGGGCTAGAGAGATTCAAAATATTGAATCTGATAATACTGATGAAATTGATGATGAAGACTTGCCTGTTATTCCTGAGGGTTATGTTTTTGATAAAGAAGCTTCTTTAGCTATTTTAGCTTGCAAAGATAGATACGAACTTAAGAGGTTATTAGCTAAATGGAATAAGCAATCTCTAAATGCTAGGATGAAACCTGACCTTGCTTTTGCTACTTCACCTATCTGTGTTACTGATAAGGATTATGAATTCTCACTTGATCCTGATATAATTACTTTGGTTGAATCTGATCCTTTTCATGGCTATGAATCTGAAACTGTTGTGGCACATCTTACTAAATTAAATGATATAGCTACCCTGTTCACTAATGATGAGAGAATTCATTACTTTTATATCCTTAAAATATTTCCGTTCTCATTAAAGGGTGATGCTAAGATATGGTTTAATTCTCTTGATCCTGGTTGTGTGCGTAGTCCCCATGATATGATTTATTACTTCTCTGCTAAGTATTTCCCTGCTCATAAGAAACAAGCTGCCTTAAGGGATATATATAATTTTGCGCAAATTGAGGAAGAGAGTCTCCCACAAGCTTGGAGGAAGCTTCTCCAATTACTTAAAGCTTTGCCTGATCATCCTCTTAAGAAAATGAAATACTTGATATCTTTTATAATGGACTAACCAATGCCTCCAGAGATTACCTGGATAGTTGTGCTGGTTCTATTTTCAGGGAAAGAACACTTGATGAAGCTGAAATTCTATTGAATAATATGTTGACAAATGAAAATAATTGGACACCTCCGGAGCCAATTCCTGAGCCTATTCCTAAACCAACTCTGAAGAAGAGGGGTATTCTATTTCTCAGTCCTGAAGATATGCAAGAGGCAAAGAAATCTATGAAAGAAAAAGGTGTTAAAGCTGAAGATGTTAAGAATTTACCTCCTATTGAAGAAATACATGGTCTTAATTTACCGCCTGTTGAAGAAACATATGATCTTAATCCTTTACCTATTGAAGAAACTCACGGTCTTGATAACCCGACACAGGTAGTAAAGGTAAATTCTCTCTATAGATACGATAAAGCTGAAATGCCATTTACTAAGTTTGCTAGCCCATGCTTAGATGAGTTTGATAAATTTATGGCTAAGCAAGAGACTTTAATGCTTATTTTGGTAGACAATTGAAATACAATTCAAATATGCTTGAACACTTGGGTGATTATATGGCTAATGTCAAAGGTGAACTTAAACTTATTAGTAAACATGCTTCTATGGTTACCACTCAAGTAGAACAAGTACTCAAAGCTCAAAATGATTTGCTCAATGAATTGAATAGTAAAGATAATGATAATGTTGTTAGAGTTATGACTAGAGGTGGTAGAATGACTCAGGAACCTTTGTATCCTGAAGGCCACCCTAAGAAAATTGAGCAAGATTCTCGGAGAAATAATATAGATGCACCTAGTCCTTCTAAATGGAAGAAAAAGAAAAATGATAGGACTTTGCATGCTTCTAGTGAACCTGTTATTGAACCACCTGAGAATCCAAATGATATCTCTATTTTTGATGCTGAAACTCAATCTGGTAATAAACCTGAAACTAATGATAATGTTAATGATAATGTTCATGATGATGCTCAACCTAGTAATGATAATGATATAAAAATTGAACCTGCTGTTGATCTTGATAACCCACAATCAAATAATCAACGTTATGATAAGAAAGACTTTGTTGCTAGGAAACACGGTAAAGAAAGAGAACCATGGGTTCAGAAACCCATGCCTTTTCCTCCCAAACCATCCAAGAAAAAGGATGATGAGGATTTTGAGCGCTTTGCTGAAATGATTAGACCTATCTTTTTGCGTATGAGATTAACTGATGTGCTCAAAATGAATCCTTACACTAAGTATATGAAAGAAATTATTACAAATAAAAGAAAGATACCAGAAGCTGAAATTTCCACCATGCTTGCTAATTATACTTTTAAGGGTGGAATACCAAAGAAAGTTGGAGATCCCGGTGTACCAACTATACCATGCTCCATTAAAAGAAACTATGTTAAAACTGCTTTATGTGATCTTGGAGCCGGTGTTAGTGTTATGCCTCTCTCTTTATATCGTAGACTTGATTTGAATAAGTTGACACCTACTGAAATATCTTTGCAAATGGCTGATAAATCAACTGCTATACCTGTCGGTATTTGTGAGGATGTGCCTAATGTAGTTGCAAACGTTACTATTTTAACGGACTTTGTTATTCTTGATATTCCCGAGGACGATAGTATGTCTATTATTCTTGGAAGACCCTTTTTGAATACTGCAGGGGCTGTTATTGATTGCACTAAAGGCAATGTCACTTTTCATGTTAATGGTAATGAGCATACGGTACACTTTCCGAGGAAACAACCTCAAGTTCATAGTATCAACTCTATTGGAAAAATTCCATCGATTATATTTGGAGGTTTTGAATTTCCTCTTCCTACTGTCAAGAAGAAATATGATATTCTTATTATTGGGGATGTGCATATCCCCGTTGAGGTAACATAGTGTTATTCGAAATTTCTCCGGTTCCATGTTATTCGGAATGAGTTCGTTAACAAGACTTGATCAACCTTGTTAGTGGATTCCTTTTGATGACCATGAGATGGATGAAACTAGAAGGCACAACCTTCTGTACCCTCCCTTTACTTTCTGTTATTTACATTAAATAAAATAAAAATAGCATTTTTCTGTCTGTTATCTGATTATCCGTGCAATATAAAAATACCCCAAAAATAAAAGTTCTCCAAATGCCCTGAAATTTAGATATGATTTTTTACTGGAATATTTGAGAATATTTGGCACTGAGAACACAGTAGGGGGGTTAACCACCTGCCCACGAGGGTGGAGGGCGCGCCCCCTATCTCGTGGGCCCACGGTGGCCCTTCTCCATTTATTCCTGCACCCACACACTTCTTCTTCCTCCCACAAACACGAATATCCAGTTCATACCCGAGTCCAAGCTCGTTTTGCTACCATTTTCGATCTCCTTGCTCAAAGCACCTCTCACAAAACTGCTTGGGGAGATTGTTCCTTGGTATGTGACTCCTCCATTGGTCCAATTAGTTTTGGTTCTAGTGCTTTATTCATTGCAAATTTTTGCTGCCTAGGTGACCATGCTCTTGAGCTTGCATGTCAAATTTATATGGTTCCAAGTAGTTTTGATGCATGATATAGGCTCTAGGCACTTGTAGGAGTAGTTGCTATCAATATTATTGAGTTTGGTTTACTTTTATTTTGAAGTTACTAAAAATTTCAGAAGTTTTCAGAAAATTATGAAGAGACTTTTGAGGGGCTCATCGAGCCGAAGCTCGAAGGAAAAGGCACCGAAGCCTAAGTATAATCTGCCTCACACCACGGAGGTTCGGTCGTGTGAATGGCCTTCCGATGATTTCTTGAGAGCAGCCGGGATTTATGAAGATTTTTATGAATTGGCTAAGAATGTAGGCCTCACCGCTTTCCTCCACGACCAACGCGATCAGTATCTCTTACTCACAAATATCTTTGTGCAAAACTTTCATTTCCATTCTAGGAGCTCACCACCTACGGTGGAGTTTCATTTATATGATGAGCATAAGGAGATGTCACTTTATGATTTTTGTCGGGTTTGTTTAGTCCCTTTCAAGGGCAAGACAGAGGAACCACATCGCGAGGATGTGGATGGGTTTATTGATACTATCACTGTAGGGGAAACAAGGAAGGTTTCCGATGCACGAATCACTAGCATGCATTTTCCTGTTTTACGCTATTTTGCATTATTTGCTAGTCGTTGTTTAATTGGTCGCGGAAACTGTGGAAACCTTAGTGTACCTGATATTATTATTTTGCTCCACGGTTTATACGGTGATAACTCTGTTAGTATGGGCGGCATTATTGCTAAACGGTTAAGTCTGAACCGTACCAAGGGCCCCATCTTTGGAGGCATCTATGCTTCACGCCTAGCTGCACATTTTAACATACCTATTAGGCATTATGAGAAGGAAGAAAAAGTGTTGCCTCGCGTTTATTTGGATTATAAAAGTATGGTGGCACATGATTTTATTGTTAAGAATAGGGAAGGAGAGCTTAAATACAAATTGTTCTTTGATAAACATCATCCTGAGACTATTACCCTGCCTGCTCCTTCTTTGTTTGATTTATCTGCAGGCCAGTACCTTGTCCTGTTAGAGGCTATTCACGCCTACCGGAACCCTGCACCAGCCATGGAGCCAGAGCTGGAACCACAAGTTGATCCTCCACGACAGTCTAATTACCAGTGGGATCCTGATATGATTGCCAACCAGTGGCAATCGGAGCCTTCTTCCTCGCAGTACGACCCCAACTATTATTATGGATATCTGCCAGGCCAGCCATGGACATAGACCAACTTAGGCCAAAAGCCTAAGCTTGGGGGAGTACGTATTTCTCACCGACATTACATTTATGTTCACACACTCATTGCTAGATGTCGGTGCTCATACTTTTTCATTGTATCATACATGCTAGTTTAATTTCCTTTTTATGCTTCCTTCTTGTGTGTTTGATAAACCTTAAGAAAAACCAAAAAAATAGTTGTAGCTTTTAATTAGTTTAATTTCCATGCTTGTAGTATTAATTAAAAAGAAAACCCAAAAAGATTTCCTGTTCTTCTTTTACTTGTTGGGAGCTCTCCCGTGTAAATAGTTTTATTTCTCTTCTTTTCTTTGGGGGTCGATAAGAGAAGACCATAATTAAATTTTTGAAGTGGCTCTTGTATGCATTATTGTTGATGTGACAAAAGAGCCCATATTACCTTTCTTCTCCTGTCTATTGAATGCTTGCATATTCCAGCTTAGTCCAATGCACGTGCACTATTATTATTATTCACATCGTTCAGTCGTGCAAGTGAAAGGCAATTATGATGATATATGATGGATTGACTGAGATGAGAAAGGCTGGTATGAACTCGACCTCTTTTGTTTTTGTAAATATGATTAGTTCATCGTTCCTGATTCAGCCTATTATGAATAAACATGTTTGCAATGACAACTAGAGATCATAGTGCTTATGTCATGCTTGACTAGCTATGAGTTATAATGGTTTACCTTGCGTGCCAACATGCTATTAAAATGGTTATGATGTGGTATGATAGGGTGGTATCCTCCTCTGAATGATTTAAGTGACTTGACTTGGCACATGTTCACGCATGTAGTTGAAACAAAATCAACATAGCCTTCACGATATTTATGTTCACGGTGGATTATATATCCTACTCATGCTTGCATTCGGTGTTGATTAATTTTAATGCATGTTCATGACTGTTGTCGCTCTCTAGCTGGTCGCTTCCCAGTCTTTTGCTAGCCTTCACATGTACTAAGCGGGAATACTGCTTGTGCATCCAATCCCTTAAAGCCCAAAGTTATTCCACACGAGTCCACTATACCTACCTATATACGGTATCTACCTGTCGTTCCAAGTAAATTTGTATGTGCCAAACTCTAAACCTTCAAATAAATATCCTGTTTTGTATGCTCAAATAGCTCATGTATCAACTAGGGCTGTCTATATCTTCCATGTTAGGCGGGTTATTCTCAAGAGGAGTGGACTCCGCTCCTCACTCACGAGATAAATGGCTGGTCACTGGGATGCCCAGTCCCATGCTTTATGCAAACTAAATCAAAATAATTGCAAACAAAACTCCCCCTGGCACTCTTGGTAGTTGGAGGCACTCGTTGTTTCGAGCAAGCCATGGATTGATGCTTGTTGGTGGAAGGGGGAGTATAAATTTTACCATTCTGTTTGGGAACCGCCTATAATGTGTGTAGCATGGAAGATATCACCATCTCTTGGTTGTTATGTTGACAATGAAAGTATACCGCTCAAAATATTATTCATCTCTATTTCAAAACCGAGCTCTGGCACCTCTACAAATCCCTGCTTCCCTCTGCGAAGGGCCTATCTATTTACTTTTATGATGAGTCATCATCCTCTTATTAAAAAGCACCAGTTGGAGAGCACCGTTGTCATTTGCATTCATTACTGTTAGTTTACATTGAGTATGACTTGACTGGATCTCTTTTACCATCAATTACAATGTCTAGTCAGTCCTTGGTCTTTAATTATTTATGTTTTGCCTAAGCTCTGCATTTATGTTTTGCGGTCTCAGAAAGGGCTAGCGAGATACCATCTTCTTATATCATATTATGATTGTTTTGAGAAAGTGTTGTCATCCGAGATTTATAATTATTGCTCGCTAGTTGATTATGCTATTGATATGAGTAAACTTGAGACCTAAGAGCTATTGCGAATGTGGTTAGTTAGAATCTTTGCTGAAAACTTGAATGCTGGCTTTACATATTTGCAACGACAAGAGCAAACAGAGTTTGTAAAAGTTTTTCTTTATCACTTTCAGTTTGTCAACTGGATTGCTTGAGGACAAGCAAAGGTTTAAGCTTGGGGGAGCTGATACATCTCCATCGTATCTACTTTTCCAAACACTTTTGCCCTTGTTTTGGACTCTAACTTGCTTGATTTGAATGGAACTAACGCGGACTGATGATGTTTTCAGCAGAATTACCATGGTGTTATTTATGTGCAGAAACAAACATTCTCGGAATGACCTCAGACTTCACGCAGCAACTTTTTGGAAAATATAAAAAATACCAGCAAAAGATGAAGGCCAGGGGGCCCACCACCTGTCCACGAGGGTGGGGGCGTGCCTGCCCCCCTAGGGCGCGCCCCCTACCTCGTGGACCCCCTGGAGCTCCTCCGACTCCAACTCCAACTCTATATATTGTGTTTCGGGGAGAAAAAAATCAGAGAGAAGAATTTCATCGCGTTTACGATATGGAGCCTCCGCCAAGCCCTAAAACCTCTCGGGAGGGCTGATCTGGAGTCCGTTCGGGGCTCCGGAGAGGGGAATCCGTCGCCATCGTCGTCATCAACCATCCTCCATCACCAATTTCATGATGCTCACCGCCGTGCGTGAGTAATTCCATCGTAGGCTTGCTGGACAGTGATGGGCTGGAAAGGATCTATCATGTAATCGAGTTAGTTTTGTTAGTGTTTGATCCCTAGTATCCACTATGTTCTGAGATTGATGTTGCTATGACTTTGCTATGCGCAATGCTTGTCACTAGGACCCGAGTGCCATGATTTCAGATCTGAACCTATTATGTTTTCATCAATATATGAGAGTTCTTGATCCTATCCCGCAAGTCTATAGTCACCTATTATGTGTTATGATCCGTTAACCCCGAAGTGACAATAATCGGGATACTTACCGGTGATGACCGTAGTTTGAGGAGTTCATGTATTCACTATGTGTTAATGATTAGTTCCGGTACTCTATTAAAAGGAGGCCTTAATATCCCTTAGTTTCCGTAAGGACCCCGTTGCCACGGGAGGGTAGGACAAAAGATGTCATGCAAGTTCTTTTCCATAAGCACATATGACTATATTCGGAATACATGCCTACATTACATTGATGAGCTGGAGCTAGTTCTATGCCACCCTAGGTTATGACTGTTACATGATGAACCGCATCCGGCATAATTCTCCATCATCGATCCATTGCCTACGAGCTTTCCATATATTGTTCTTCGCTTATTTACTTTCCCGTTGCTATTCCTATCATCATTACAAAATACCAAAAACACTACTTTTACTATTGTTACCTTTGCTACCGTTACCACTACTATCATATTACTTTGCTACTAAACACTTTGCTGCAGATACTAAGTTTCCAGGTGTGGTTGAATTGACAACTCAGCTGCTAATACTTGAGAATATTCTTTGGCTCCCCTTGTGTCGAATCAATAAATTTGGGTTGAATACTTTACCCTCGAAAACTGTTGTGATCCCCTATACTTGTGGGTTATCAGCGCCTACCCCCCCCCCCCCCAGGCGCGCCCTCCACCCTCGTGGGGCCCATGTTGCTCCACCGACGTACTTCTTACTCCTATATATACCTACATACCCCTAAACTACCAGATACGGAGCCAAAACCCTAATTCCACCACCGTAACTTTCTGTACCCGTGAGATCCCATCTCGGGGCCTTTTTCGGAGCTCCGCCAGAGGGGGCATCAATCACGGAGGGCTTCTACATCAATACCATAGCCTCTCCGATGAAGTGTGAGTAGTTTACTTCAGACCTTCGGGTCCATAGTTATTAGCTAGATGGCTTCTTCTCTCTTTTTGGATCTCAATACAAAGTTCTTCCCCTCTCTTGTGGAGATCTATTCGATGTAATCTTCTTTTGCGGTGTGTTTGTTGAGACTGATAAATTGTGGGTGTATGATCAAGTTTATCTCTGAACAATATTTGAATCTTATCTGAATTATTTTATGTATGATTGGTTATCTTTGCAAGTCTCTTGGAATTATCAGTTTGGTTTGGCCTACTAGATTGATCTTTCTTGCAATGGGAGAAGTGCTTAGCTTTGGGTTCAATCTTGTGGTGTCCTTTCCTAGTGACAGTAGGGGTAGCAAGGCACGTATTGTATTGTTGCCATCGAGGATAACAAGATGGGGTTTATTTCATATTGCATGAATTTATCCCTCTACATCATGTCATCTTGCTTAAAGCGTCACTCTGTTCTTTTGAACTTAATACTCTAGATGCATGCTGGATAGCGATCGATGTGTGGAGTAATAGTAGTCGATGCAGGCAGGAGTCAGTCTACTTGTCTAAGACATGATGCCTATATACATGATCATACCTAGATATTCTCATAACTATGCTCAATTCTGTCAATTGCTCAATAGTAATTTGTTTACCCACCGTAATACTTATGCTCTCGAGAGAAGCCACTAGTGAAACCTATGGCCACCGGGTCTATCTTCCATCATATTAATCTTTCGTCAACAAGCTATTTCCTTTTCCGTTTATTTTGCTTTCTTTACTTTGCATCTTTATCATAAAAATACCAAAAATAGTATCTTATCATATCTATCAGATCTCACTTTCGTAAGTGACCGTGAAGGGATTGACAACCCCTTTATTGCGTTGGTTGCGAGGATTTTATTTGTTTGTGTAGGTGCGAGGGACTCGTGCGTGGCCTCCTACTGGATTGATACCTTGGTTCTCAAAAACTAAGGGAAATACTTACGCTACTTTGCTGCATCACCGTTTCCTCTTCAAGGGAAAACTAACGCAGTGCTCAAGAGGTAGCAAGAAGGATTTCCGGCGCCGTTGCCGGGGAGTCTACGCAAAAGTCAACATACCAAGTACCCATCACAAACCCTTATCTCCCACATTACATTATTTGCCATTTGCCTCTCGTTTTCCTCTCCCCCACTTCACCCTTGTCATTTTATTCGCCCCCTCTTTCCGTTCGCCTTCCTCCTTCTTTTTTGCCCCTTGCACTTTCTGCTGTTATGTCTGAAATTGCGGAAATTATTGTCGATATGGACAATAATATTATCATGGAAAATTCCGATGCTCCTGCTGAAGAACCCCCTATCTTACATACAAAAAATTCTGAATTGGTAGTGGTAATATTATTGGAAAAGGAGTTATCCAAGATTTCTTTACTTGTGCCGGTGCTTTGCCTTCTATGGGTAGTTCTATTCTTCATAGAACTAGTACTCTTGAGGACTCTATCGCCATGCTTGTAGTTGAACTTGAAAGAAAATTTATGCACATGCATCCTTGCATACAAAGGATTTTCCTAGAATTTTATAATATTGAGCATTCTTCTGTTAAGCGTGCCGCTACTATCTTTTTGGCTCATGAGTTTAGATTTATAATAAAAGAGGCCAAAGAAATATTTGCGCATTGTAGGGTGGACGCTGGCCGTCCTCCCATAGAGGCTATCCTTTTTGATCAATAAGAAATAATGCATTTTCAATCTCTAGACTTTGTTGCTTTCAATGAAAATCTTAGAAAAAGGGTTCCTACCAATGTTCTAGTTGATAGAATTTCCGAACTTAATAATGATTTGGCTATTCGAAATAATGAGCTAGGATATTCTCTCGAGTATAGGCTCACAAAGTCCTGTCAAAAGAATGCTTATAATGATGAATTGGTTGTGCAATACGAAGGGCCAATGGAGGAACCTATACCTCCTAAAGTTGATCTTGGGGACTTTGGTCCCATTAAATTTAGCTCTTTTGATTACTTTTGCTTGCCTCAAAGAAAACTTGCTGCTGAACATAGATAATATAAAATGATTTTTAATGATCTATCCTATCATTATGGCAATACCTAGATCTATCCTTGGTTTTATGCCTAGCTAGGGGCGTTAAACGATAGCGCTTGTTGGTAGGCAACCCAATTTTATTTTTATTTCTTGATTTTTTCTCCTGTTTAGTAATAAATAATTTATCTATCCTCTGTTTTGGTTGTGTTTTTTTGTGTTTAATTAGTGTTTGTGGCAAGTAGAACCGCTGGGAAGACTTGGGGAAAGTCTTTTTAATCTTGCTGTAAAAAACAGAAACTTTAGCACTCACGAGAATTGCTGTCACTTTTATTTGGAAAGTGATATTTAATTAATTATTTTTTCAGATGATTAATAGATAAATTCCTCACGTCCAGCAATTTATTTTAGAATTTTTGGGGTTCCAGAACTTGCGTTAGCTACAGATTACTACAGACTGTTCTGTTTTTGACAGATTCTATTTTTCGTGTGTTGTTTGCTTATTTTGATGAATCTATGGCTAGGAAATTAGTTTATAAACCATATAGAAGTTGGAATACAGTTGGTTTAACACCAATATAAATAAATAATGAGTTCATTACAGTACCTTGAAGTGTTGTTTTGTTTTCTTTCGCTAACGGAGCTCACGAGATTTTCTACTTTAAGTTTTGTGTTGTGAAGTTTTCAAGTTTTGGGTGAAAGATTTGATGGATTATGGAACAAGGAGGGGCAAGAGCCTAAGCTTGGGAATGCCCATGGCACCCCAAGATAATCTAAGGACACCTAAAAGCCCAAGCTTGGGGATGCCCCGGAAGGCATCCCCTCCTTCGTCTACTTCCATCGGTAACTTAACTTGGAGATATATTTTTATTTACCACATGATATGTGTTTTGCTTGGAGTGTCTTGTATTATTTGAGTCTTTATTTGTATGTTTTCCACAATCATCCTTGTTGTACACACCTTTTGAGAGAGACACACATGATTCGGAAATTGTTAGAATACTCTATGTGCTTCACTTATATCTTTTGAGTTATATAGTTTTTGCTCTAGTGCTTCACTTATATCTTTTAGGGAATGGTGGTGGATTTGTTTTATAGAAACTATTGTTCTCTCATGCTTCACTTAGATTATTTTGAGAGTCCTACAAAACAGCGTGGTAATTTGCTTTAATTATGTTAGGCATTCAAGATTAATAAAAAAATTCTTATGAGTGTGTTGAATACTATGAGAAGTTTGATACTTGATAATTGTTTTGAGATATGGAGATGGTGATATTAGAATCGTGCTAGTTGAGTAGTTGTGAATTTGAAAAATGCTTGTGTTGAAGTTTGTGATTCCCGTAGCATGCACGTATGGTGAACCATTATGTGAAGAAGTTGGAGCATGAATTATTTATTGATTTTCTTCCTTATGAGTGGCCGTCGGGGACGAGCGATGGTATTTTCCTACCAATCTATCTCCCTAGGAGCATGCGCGTAGTACTTTGCTTCAATAACTAATGGATTTTTGCAATAAGTATGTGAGTTCTTTATGACTAATGTTGAGTCCATGTATTATACGCACTCTCACCCTTCCACCATTGCTAGCATCTATAATACCGCGCACCTTTCGCTGGTATCATACACCCACTATATACCATCCTCAAAACAGCCACCATACCTACCTATCATGGCATTTCCATAGCCATTCCGGGATATATTGCCATGCAAATTTCCACCGTTCCGTTTACTATGACACGCTCCATCATTGTCATATTGCTTTGCATGATCATGTAGTTGACATTTTAGTTGTGGCAAAGCCACCATTCATAATTCTTTCATACAAGTCACTCATGCATCATTGCTATCCCGGTATACCGCCGGAGGCATTCATATAGAGTCATACTTTGTTCTAGTATCGAGTTGTAATCATTGAGTTGTAAATAAATAGAAGTGTGATGATCATCATTCATAGAGTATTGTCCCAAAAAAAGAGAAAGGCCAAAAAAAGGAAGGCCCAAAAAATATATATATAAAGGGACAATACTGCTATCCTTTTTCCACACTTGTGCTTCAAAGTAGCACCATGATCTTCATGATAGAGAGTCTCCTATGTTATCACTTTCATATACTAGTGGGAATTTTTTATTATAGAACTTGGCTTGTATATTCTAATAATGGGCTTCCTCAAAATGCCCTAGGTCTTCGTGAGCAAGCGAGTTGGATGCACACCCACTTAGTTCTTTTTGTTGAGCTTTCATATACTTATAGCTCTAGTGCATCCGTTGCATGGCAATCCCTACTCACTCACATTGATATCTATTAATGGGCATCTCCATAGCCCGTTGATACGCCTAGTTGATGTGAGACCATCTTCTCCCTTTTTGTCTTCTCCACAACCACCATTCTATTCCACATATAGTGCTATGACCATGGCTCATGCTCATGTATTGCGTGAAGATTGAAAAAGTTTGAGAACACCAAAAGTATGAAACAATTGCTTGTTGTCATTGGGGTTGTGCATGATTTAAATACTTTGTGTGGTGAAGATCGAGCATAGCCAGATTATATGATTTTGTAGGGATAACTTTCTTTGGCCATGTTATTTTGAAGAGACATAATTGCTTAGTTAGTATGCTTGAAGTATTATTATTTCTATGTCAATATTGAACTTTTGTCTTGAATCTTTCAGATCTGGATATTCATACCACAATTAAGAGAATTACATTGAAATTATGCCAAGTAGCATTCCACATCAAAAATTCTGTTTTTATCATTTACCTACTTGAGGACGAGCAGGAATTAAGGTTGGGGATGCTTGATACATCTCCAACATATCTATAATTTTTTATTGTTCCATGCTATATTATATCCTGTTTTATACATTATTGGGCTTTATTATACACTTTTATATTATTTTTGGGACTAACCTATTAACCGGAGGCCCAGCCTAGAATTGCTATTTTTTCCTATTTCAAAGTTTGGCAGAAAAAGAATATCAAACGGAGTCCACGCGGAATGAAACCTTCGGGAACGTGATTTTCGGAACAAACATGATCCAGAGGACTTGGACCGTACGTCAAGAAAGCAACCAGGAGGGCACAAGGTAGGGGCGCGCCTACCCCCCCCCCCCAGGCACGCCCTCCACCCTCGTGGGGCCCATGTTGCTCCACCAACCCAAAACCCTAATTCCACGGCCGTAACTTTCTGTACCCGTGAGATCCCATCTCGGGGCCTTTTCCGGAGCTCCGCCGGAGGGGGCACCGATCACGGAGGGCTTCTACATCAACACCATAGCCTCTCCGATGAAGTGTGAGTAATTTACTTCAGACCTTCGGGCCCATAGGTATTAGCTAGATATCTTATTCTCTATTTTTGGATCTCAATACAAAGTTCTCCCCCTCTCTTGTGGAGATCTATTCGATGTAATCTTCTTTTGCGGTGTGTTTGTTGAGACCGATGAATTGTGGGTTTATGATCAAGTTTATCTATGAACAATATTTGAATCTTCTCTAAATTCTTTTATGTATGATTGGTTATCTTTGCAAGTCTCTTTGAATTATCAATTTGGTTTGGCCTACTAGATTGATCTTTCTTGCAATGGGAGAAGTGCTTAGCTTTGGGTTCAATCTTGCGGTGTCCTTTCCTAGTGACTGTAGGGGCAGCAAGGCACTGATACGTCCATTTTGCATCATGCTTTTATATCGATATTTATTGCACATATTGTATTGTTGCCAATGAGGATAACAAGATGGGGTATATTTCATATTGCATGAGTTTATCCCTCTACATCATGTCATCTTTCTTAAAGCGTTACTCTGTTCTTTTGAACTTAATACTCTAGATGCATGCTGGATAGCGGTCGATGTGTGGAGTAATAGTAGTAGATGCAGGCAGGAGTCGGTCTACTTGTCTCGGACGTGATGACTATATACATGATCATACCTAGATATTCTCATAACTATGCTCAATTCTGTCATTTTTCTCAACAGTAATTTGTTTACCCACCGTAATACTTATGCTCTCGAGAGAAGCCACTAGTGAAACCTATGGCCCCCGGGTCTATTTTCCATCATATTAATCTTCCTTCAACAAGATATTTCCTTTTCTGTTTATTTTTCTTTCTTTACTTTGCATCTTTATCATAAAAATACCAAAAGTATTATCTTATCATATCTATCAGATCTCACTTTCGTAAGTGACCGTGAATGTATTGACAACCCCTTTATTGCGTTGGTTGCGAGGATTTTATTTGTTTGTGTAGGTGCGAGGGACTCGTGCGTCGCCTCCTACTGGATTGATACCTTGGTTCTCAAAAACTGAGGGAAATACTTACGCTACTTTGGTGCATCACCCTGTCCTCTTCAAGGAAAACCAACACAGTGCTCAAGAGGTAGCAGTGACCAAGTTGTTATATGATGTCTCATGGACGAAAATGATGATCATGAGGAGTTGTTATATGAGAATGACGTATTATGATGATAAGTTGTTAATGATATTATGATGATGATGAGTTATTATATCATTGGGTGAAAGAACCATGGATTAGTTTCACCTAGTGATGTAATAACTCATTATGATGTAAATAAATCTCTAAATTGCTACAGTATGAAAACTTGTATAATGGTGTATGAATACGACATAAAATAAAAAAGAAATAGAATACATAATAATAGTAGTAGCGTGTCGGTGTACTAGAGTAGGGGTACCCTAGTATCCCGAACTTGTGCACGGGCAGTCGCAGCATCCCGCGGCAAGGCTTGCCGGGTGACCGCCAAGGTCCTCCGTGGTTCCTTTGGAGCCATTCAAGAACAAAGTATCCAAGCCAAGGAGACAAGAACCCGGCAAGAGGAGCTTGCCGGGAAGGAGATAAGACCCCGGCAAGAGGAGCTTGCCGGGAAGGAGATAAGACCCCGGCAAGAGGAGCTTGCCGGGAAGGCTGACCAAGGCATCTCAAGGAACTTGCCGCAACGCACCACGCATCCCGGCAAGGCACGGTGAGCGACAAGCTCCCGGACGCAACAAGACAACAACCGTGGCAAGGTGCTTGCCGCGGCAAACCTCCACTCTGTACCTGCGCTGCAGCACATCCACCAACGTGTCGCTCTGGGACCCTTCCAGGCGAACGTGGCGGGAGGCTGTGCAGCCAGCGGTACACGGTGGCAAGCGGCGCTGACAAGATTGCCATTGTGCAAGCGGTGGCGTCCCTGGCGGTCCCTTTCTGCACCGTCTAGGCGACGCAAACAGGCATTTAATGCCCTTGTCCTCTACCGTCAGGGTTAGGTATGATAAACTGTAGTAGGCGGTGGTGCCTACCGCAACGCCTTTATATTTTTGCCCTTGTCTATGTTGCCACCTGTCGGTGACCCCTTGAGCATATAAAAGGAGGCCCATGCGCAACGTAGGAAGGGGGGATGATCACTCTCACGCTCGGTCTCGTTAGCTGCTAGAGTGTACTGTAGCACTCAGCGCTCCAGAGCAAGAAATCAATACAAACCACAAGGCAGGAGTAGGGTTTTACGCATCCGTGCGGCCTGAACCTAGGTAAACTGATCGCGTGCTCGTGTGTTTCGCCTCAATCTGCTCTTCGTGCTCTCTCCGCCTCCTGCCGAACCGAAAGGGGCTCGGTCCGCCGGTCCCATAGGTGTCCGTGGGATTAGCACCCCCGACATCTTTGGCGCGCCAGGTAGGGGGGGCGTCGAGGTTGTGTGAACCTAATCCGGCGTTCGCACGAGCTAAATCTTCATCGTCTTCATCGACATGCCGCCGAAGAAGAAGGCTTCGGAGGCGGCTGCTCCGTCCGCGCCGAACCCACCATCGCCGGAGCAAACGGCTGGTGGGGTAGACGCCAGCGGAAGAACGGGCGTCGATGAGGGAGCTCACGGTGCTGCCAGGTCCAAGGACAAGGCTGCGCTGCACATCGGCGGCGCAGACGGCTCCCACAACGACCGGGCGCACTCCAAGACCTCGGGTCCATACACGCACCGCGCCCATCCCAGGAGGCGCGAGACCGGCAGCGTCATGATACTCACGGTACCATACGCTTGCTAGACCAAGATCGAGCTGGTGGATCTTGGAGTGCTCAAGACCAGCATGCACACCAACGTGCCGGCGCGAGCGGGGCACGGTCGCCTGGACGAGATACTGCTCCTTCTAACACGGTTAGAAGTCCGAGCATATCCCGCTCCTCGCACCGTTCGCCACCGCCGCCCGCCACCCTCAACTGCTCCTAGACTACCCTCCAGCGCCAGACAAGATCGACGACTGGAGGGCCACCATTCAGAGTCTCATCGGCTTCGCCAACGGCGACAATCCACGGCAGCCGAGTACTTCCCTGCCGCGGCAAGTCAGCCAGGCACGAGCCGGTGGCGACAAGACCGGTGGGGGTGCAACCACCATGCACTCTCCGCCCCGAAGGCCAAGATCGCCGACTCGCCGGATCCACCACGACAGCGACTCCACCGCATCATCAGATCCTCGAGCTCGTCGCGATCAGCGCCAAGTTCTTGACGAACAACAGCAAGAAGACGCTCGCACTCGCATCGAGCGCTGAAGAGAAGCGCGGCGTCAATAAGACCAGCGCGCTGGGCCCTCTGTCGACATGCATGCGCCAGGGGAACCAGGCGACTTGCCGCACGCGGGAGGTTGCCCTGGTTTTACCCGTGAGCTGCGGCAAGTCCAGTGGCCCAGCCAGAAGAATTTCAAGCCAGACGAACCAGAGAAGTACGACGGCAAGTCGCATCAGTCGGAGTTCCTCAGCATCTACACCATCGCGGTGCAGGCTGCCGGGGGCGGGGCGACAAGGTCCTTGCCAACTACTTCCCGCTGGTGCTCAAGCCCGACGTCAGGTCCTGGCTCATGCATTTGCCGGACAACTCCATATCCTCTTGGGCAGACCTATGCCATCAGTTTGTCGGCGCCTTTACAGGCGGCCACAAACCTCATGGCCAAGAGAGTGACCTTCACCTGCTCGCCCAGAAGGAAGGAGAGCCCCTACGCAAGTACATTCAGAGATTCAGCCGTGTACAGCGCAACATCCCAGATATCCACCCTGCCGCGGTCATCAGCGCGTTCCATCAGAACGTGCGTAACCGCAGGATGCAGGAGGAGATGGCGATGTGCAGGATCAGAGACGTCAGTGAGCTGTATGCCCTGGGCGACAAGTGTGCACGTGCCGAGGAAGGGAGGAAACTCCCCGGAGAGAATACTGGAGCAGGAGGATCTGACAGCGAGGATGCTGCCCCGGCAAAGAGAAACCGGCGGCGGAACAACAGGAAAAAGAAAGGCAAAGAGGTGCTAGTCGTTGAGCAGTCCGGCAACGAAGGTGGTGCCAAGAAAGCCAAAGTTGGTAGCTCCGGCAAGGAGATTGCCGCATGCACCAACTGCCAGGCTGTGGCGGTCACCGACAAGCAGGACGGCACCGACAAGCAGTACTGCAAGATCCACCGCACCAAGGGCCATGACCTCCAGAGCTGCAAGAAGGTCGAGCAGCTTGTCCAGCAGCAAAAAGCTGAGTACGAGCGGCGCGACAAGGAGAGGGCCCAAGGAAGCGCTGGAGAATCCGGCAAGAAGCGCGCCGGCCGGGGAGGACACCGCGGCAAGGCCAAACAGCGGCAAGGAGACAGACCTCCCCGCGGCCGCGACAAGGATGAAGACGACGACGATGATGAAGACATGGATGATGTCGAGACCAGTGAGCAGGAGTTTCAGAAAGCCACAGAAGTCTTGTGCGTTGACGGCGGTGCTTCTCTGCATACTTCTCACCACCATCTCAAGCAGTGGGCGCGGGAAGTCAATGCGGCGGAACCACCTGTCGAGTCACGCAAGCTTCTGAAATGGTCCAGCACGCCTATCATCTTTGATATTGAGGACCACCCTGATCGCACAACTGCGGTCGGGTGCTTGCCGTTGTTGGTTTCACCAACTATCCGCAACCTCAAGGTCACTAAGATGCTAGTTGACGGCGGGGCCGGCTTGAACCCGATCTCCTCCGCTGTACTCCAGAAACTCCAGATCCCTGACAGCGAGCTCGAAGAGACCGGCACATTCCAAGGAATCAACCCGGGAAGGAGCAAGCCGAAGGGGAAGGTCACGTTGCCGGTAACATTTGGCAGCGAGATGAACTTCAGGACTGAGAGGGTCACTTTTGACGTTGCCGATTTTCCATTGCCTTACAATAGGATACTCGGCCGTCCAGCACTCGCCAAGTTCATGGCAGCCTCTCACTACGCATACAACATGCTCAAGATGCCAGGCCCGATAAGCGTCATCTCTGTCCCTGGCGACAAGAAAGATGCTCTTATCTGCGCCGACAAGATCTACCGGGAAGTAGCAGCCACAACAGATCGCAAGTCACTTGCCGCTGAAGCTCCCGGGGGGAAGAAGAAGACCAAGTCCGGCAAGAGTTCTGATGCCCACTCCGGCAAGCGCACCTCTTCGGAGTGCTGCGCTACCGTCGAGGACGCACCATCGAGCTCCACCGGCAAGTGTAAGAAGGCAATGGCAGCTCCGCCAGAGACCAAGAAAGTGTCCGCCAAGGAGGACGGCACTGGTGGTACCTTCACCATCAGTGCCACTCTTGACCCTAAATAGGAAGCGCGCTCATTGCTTTCCTGCGGGCGAATCTCGACGTGTTTGCGTGGCAACCGTCTGACATCCCCGGTGTTCCTAGGAAAGTAATTGAACACCATCTTGCCGTTTGTCCTCATGCGCGGCCCGTCAAGCAGAAGGTCAGGAAGCAAGCAGTGGAGCGCCAAGAGTTCATCGCAGAAGAGATCAAGAAATTGGAAGCAGCAGGCCTTGTCAGAGGAGTGCTCCATCCTACGTGGTTGGCCAATCCTGTAGTCGTGCGCAAGGCAAACGGGAAATGGAGGCTTTGTATCGACTTTACCGATGTTAATAAAGCTTGTCCCAAAGACCCATTTCCCTTGCCGCGCATTGACCAGATTGTTGACTCCACGGCCGGATGTGACTTGCTTTCATTTCTTGACGCATACTCAGGATACCATCAAATCTTCATGGCAAAAGAGGATGAGGAGAAAACCGCATTCATTACTCCATGTGGCACGTATTGTTTCATACGAATGCCTTTCGGTTTAAAGAATGCTGGTTCAACATTTGCAAGGGTAGTCCATGTCGCTCTTGAGCCACAAATGCACAGAAATGTGGAAGCATACATGGATGACATAGTGGTCAAGAGCAAGGACAGGGCAACTCTGATTCAAGATTTAGACGAGACCTTTGCAAATCTGCGCAAGATCAACCTCAAGCTCAACCCCGAGAAGTGTGTGTTCGGAGTCCCCTCCGGCAAGCTTCTCGGGTTCTTCGTGTCTCAGCGGGGAATCGAAGCCAATCCCGACAAGATCAAGGCCATTGAGCAGATTGAAGAACCGAAGCGCGTTAAGGATGTACGAAGACTTGCCAGTTGCGTGGCTGCTCTCAGCAGGTTTATCTCTCGGTCTGCTGAGCGCGCCCTGCCGTTTTTCAAAATTTTGAAAAAGGCAGGTCCAATGAAATGGACTCCGGAAGCGGAGGCTGCGCTGCAGGACTTGAAGGGATACCTATCCTCCACTCCAACACTTGTCGCACCTAAGCCGCAAGAGAAGTTGCTGCTGTATATAGCGGCAACCAATGAAGTGGTTAGTGCTGCGTTAGTGGCGGAGAGGGAGTCAGTTGATGAGCCAGCAACCGCGGCAAGCACATCCAGCGACAAGCAGGGAGCTTCCCCGACAAGCTCTGGTCCCGACAAGGATGGATCTGCGCAGGTGCGCGAAGAGATACAGAAGAAAATGGTGCAGCGCCTAGTGTACTTTGTCACTTCCCTTCTGCAGGGGGCTAGGTCAAGGTACTCTGCTGTGCAGAAATTGCTTTTCGGCCTTCTCATGGCCTCGAGAAAGCTGTGCCATTACTTCCAAGCACATGAGATCACAGTTGTCACTCGCTTTCCGCTGAAGAGGATACTGCAGAATCCAGAAGCAACAGGCAGGATTGTTGAGTGGGCACTGGAACTGTCAAGCTTTGGCCTCAAGTTTGAGAGTACTTCAACTATCCAAAGCAGAGCATTGGCAGAATTCGTAGCAGAGTGGACGCCAACACCAGATGAAGAAATTCCAGAAACGAGCGTCCCCGTCAAGGAAGCAAGCAAAGAGTGGCTCATGTACTTTGACGGTGCCTTCTCGCTGCAAGGCGCCGGCGTTGGCGTGCTGCTTGTCGCACCCACCGGAGAGCACCTCAAGTACGTAGTCCAGATGCACTTTCCCAAGGAGCAAGCGACAAACAATACTGCAGAGTATGAAGGCTTGCTTGCCGGTGTCAGGATCGCGACAGACCTTGGGATCAAGAAGCTCATTGTCAGGGGTGACTCGCAGCTTGTCGTCCGCCAAGTGAACAAGAGTTATCAGAGTCCGTTGATGGAAGCCTACGTTGACGAAGTGAGAAAGCTAGAAGATCACTTTGACGGCCTACAGATGGAGCATGTCCCAAGAGCTCAGAATGACATTGCCGATGGCCTGTCAAAGTGCGCCGCACTTAAGTTACCTGTGGAACCAGGGATCTTTGTGCTCAAGCTGACTCAACCGTCCGTAACACCATCAACTGGACAGAGCAAGAAGAGGAAGTTGGTTTCTGGTGACTATTTTCCGGCAGAGCTTCCCGAAGCCGCCGCCAAGAAGGTCCCCAAGATCAACACCAAGAATGCTGAGGAGCGGTCTGCTCCGGCAAGCCCTAGGGTTTGTTCCGTTGAAGCAGACGCTCCCGACAAGTTTTGCTCCGGCAAGCTTGCCGGGGAACGTCAAGCTCCGGCTGAGCCGCAGGTTCTCGCCGTAGAAGCGGATGTTCCCGCAGGCGCAGATATGCCTTTAGTCCTTGTTGTCGAGCCGCAAGCTCCAACATGGGCACAGCAGATTGTCCGTTTCCTTCAGACAGGAGAACTTCCCGAAGAGCAAGAAGAAGCGGAAAGAGTAGCCCGACAGTCAAGTATGTACCAGTTTGTCGACAGCACACTGTACAGAAGAAGACTCAACGGTGTGAAATTGAAGTGTATTCACCGGGAAGATGGACAAAAGCTGTTGGCAGAGATACATGGAGGCATATGTGGTCACCACATTGGCGCAAGAGCACTTGTCGGCAAAGCATTCCGGCAAGGTTTCTTTTGGCCGACAGCCCTCCAGGATGCGACTGCACAAGTAACCAAGTGTGAAGCGTGCCAGTTCCATTCCAAGCAGATACACCAGCCAGCTCAAGCTCTCCAGACGATCCCTTTATCCTGGCCATTTTCGGTCTAGGGGCTCGATATCCTTGGCCCCTTTCCCCGAGCAGTCGGGGGCTTTGAGTACTTGTACGTTGCAATCGACAAGTTCACAAAGTGGCCGGAAGTGGAAGCAGTGAGGAAGGTGACAGCACAGTCAGCAGTCAAGTTCTTCAGGTCGATTGTTTGCCGTTTTGGGATCTCTAACAGGATAATCACCAACAATGGTACGCAATTTACGAGCCGCACCTTCATGTAGTACGTCCAAGATCTTGGCGCCAAGGTCTGCTTCGCTTCTGTTGCTCACCCGAGAAGCAACGGTCAAGCGAAGAGGGCAAATGCTGAAGTGCTGCGCGGGCTCAAGACCAGAACTTTCGACAGGCTGCACAAGTGCGGAAGAAACTGGATCGAGGAGCTGTCGGTGGTTCTTTGGTCGATCAGGACGACGCCAAATCGAGCCACTGGCCAGACACCTTTCGCTCTAGTCTATGGAGCAGAGGCAGTTCTCCCCACGGAACTCGTATACGGGTCACCTCGAGTGCTCGCTTACGATGAGCTTGAGCAAGAGCAGCTGTGACAAGATGACGCGCTGCTCCTTGAGGAGGACCGTCTTCAGGCTGCTGTGCGAGCTGCTCGCTACCAGCAAGCTTTGCGCCGCTACCATAGCCGCAAAGTTAACGCCAGAAGTCTCGAGGAAGGCGACCTTGTTCTTCGGCGCGTTTAGTCCGCCAAGAATTCCAACAAGTTGACGCCGAAGTGGGAAGGCCCTTACCGGATGAAACGAGTCACTAGGCCTGGCGCTGTCCGCCTTGAGACCGAAGATGGCATCCCAGTGAGCAACTCCTGAAACATTGAGCATCTTCGTAAGTTTTACCCGTAGGGCACGGTTGCCGGAACCCGTTCCGGCAACCACCTTTTGTACAAGTCTTGCCGCTGTTGCATGTAATCCTTTGTACAAAGCTGGGCGCAGATCCCGTGCATAAAGACCATGTACTCCGCACATCTTGTCAGTTTCATGCCTTTTATTTTTATTTTTCTTGCATGTGATATCTGACACTTTGTGCAGCACCTAGCCCGGTAAGCAACAACGAGCCATAAGGCTCCATATCTTTATTTTTTCTCCTCTTTCTTTTTCTCAAGGAAAGGAAGGTTCCCTCGCCCACAAGTTTGCCGGGGGGGGGGGGGGGAAAGGAGAAGATAACGGTATGGACCAGGCGTCATTTAAGAAAGTTTCGCCTTGCCGGGAAGCAAACGACAGAAAAGATAAGTTGCCAAACTTTGAGCAATTAGATTTTTTTTAAATTTTTAAGTTATCTTCCTTGAACGACCGATCTTTGTATGGAAAACCTGTGCGCGGAGGAACCAACTCGTAGCTAGTTGCGCCCTTACTTTGTTTCAAGTCCGCTCAACAACTTAAGCGAGCTGCGACTAGCTGCAACAAGGTTTCTTGTCGGCAGCGGCACCGCCAGCAGGCTGCTGACGTCCCGCACTCAGCGCTCGCGGCCAAGGTGCCTGCGCCGGCAAGTTCCCTAAAAGCATAGGGTAAAAACATACAAAGGAAGGAATCAAGTAAAGGAAATAACATTGCAATCATTGCACAGGATAGAGTTATATTACAAGATAGCTTGTCGCAGCTCTAATAGATTGTTTTCATAACATGACCAACAACGACAAGAAAAGAAGAAAACGGGCGGCCTAGTCTACGCGATCGCCCTCGACCCTCTTGATTCGGCTCACCTTGTCCACAATGGGTGGTCTTGAGCGCCTCCAGATCAGCAACCGGCGGCAAGGACCTGAGGACGTTGGTGAGGTTGAGGCCCGGGTTGCGGAAGGCCACCTTCACCAGCACCTTCTGAAGAGCTCCCGCGCAGATCTGGCACGACTCGTCGGCCGGCTGCTTTGGGATCCTCTCCCGGAGTCGCCAGAGGGCCGTCGCCACGCCTTTGAAGAACGAGGTGAGCTTGGCGCTGGGTTGGAGGTTCTCGTCGGAGGGATACCCGAGATCCTCCATTCCCAGCTGCGCCAGCTCCCTGTCAATATCTCCGGCAACATCCATGAGACCCTCCGTCCAGTGCTCTACGTTCTCCCGGAAAGTGCTCTGGGCGGCAGCGGCACTCGCCAGCAGCGCCTTGCCGGCCTTGACCTCCTCCTTCAGGGACGTCTCCTTCTCCTTGGCACCGTCCAGCGTCTTGGTCAAAGCGATCAGCTTCAACTCAAGATCTACATTGGAGTCCTTGGCAGCGTCAAGCTCCTTGCCCTTCTCGGCGAGACGGGCCTGCAGCTCTGAATGGCTGTGGGCGTCCTTCTCCCGCTCAAGCTTGAGCGCGGCAAGCTCGTCACCGCTCGCCTTGAGATCGGCCTCCAGCTGCGCCACCTTCGTCTCCAGCTCCTTCTTGGCGGCCTCGGCAGCTGCGGCAGCGTCTTCTGCTTGCTTGAGGGCTCCGCCAAACGTTCGCTCGCGCGCGGCAAGCTCCTCCTCGTGGCTGTCAAGATCGACTTTTCGCTGCACCAGCTCGCCCTCCTGCACAGACAGCTTCTCAGCGGCAAGCCTTTGTTGCTCTTCGACTTCAGCCTTCTCAAGGAGGAAGGCCTTCTGCTGCTCGGCAAGTTGCTCTCACTCCACTGCCAAGGACCGGAGAGCTTCCTGGTTGTGAACCCGGAGCTCCTCCGCGCGCTTCTCGATGTCGACTCCCGCCTTCGCGGCAAGAGCCTCGTGGGATTCCAGCTTGGCTTGCTGGGCGCGGTAGAGCGACACCAGCTTCTGCAGCAGCCGCTCCTCCTCAGGCTCGCCGCTGCTGCTGCTTGGCGCATCAACTGGCGCCAGCCCGGCGGAGGCGAGCACTTCTCCGTCAAAGCTTTCTCCCTCGACCGGTGCCCTGGAACTTGATGCCCAGGGGAGGTTGATGAAGATGTCATCGCCGGCCTTCAAGTAGACGCCAGGCTGGGGCTCTTCGGAGCCTGGCGCTGCGGCAGCGGCGGAGGGATCGACGGTCGACGAAGCGCCTGGCGCTCCTGCGGCCTCAGGGCCGTCAGTGCGATCACCAGATCCCCCGCCTGCTTCTGCAGCGGCAGCTCTGGCGGCCTCTTCGCCGGCGGGCTCGTCAGCGCCGTCTGCTTCCTCGGCGGCAACGGCATCGTCGGCGGCAACCTCGATCTCCATCGGCTCTGCTGCAGATGGATCTGACAGCCGGAAAGGGGAGAAGAGTCAAGCAAATATCCAAAAAAAAAGAAGATAAAAAGAAGAAGAACCCAAGGGAAGTTCTGAAGCGAAAAGATTACCTGTGTCAGGTTCTGCAGTCGTGGTCTCGGCCGCCGGGGGGGCGCTTGTGCTGTCCCTTGCCGGAGAACCCTCCCTTGCCGGAGACTTCTCCCTTGCCGGGGAGCTCTCCCTTGCCGGGGACCTCTCCCTTGCCGGAGGACTTTCCCTTGGTGTTTCGGGGGCGACCTCCGGGCATTCCTGGTGGGGCTGCTCTACTCCTGCACAAGTCAACAAACAGATATCAGCAAAGCAAGAATCTTCGTGCGCACCCAACAGCGGAAAGCAAACCATGTACTTACGCTGGGGGCTGCTCTGGAGAACAGTTGCCGGGTCCGGCAAGGTTGTCTCAGGCGCATCCCCTGCTGTCGCGGTGGGTTCATCCTCGATGATAATCACCGGGGCCTTGGCTCTCTTCGCTGCTCTCTGGGCCAGAGTCCTAAGAAGGAAAAGGTTCAGAGTGAAGCAGATGAGATACAAGACAAAACAGCAAGGATTGAAGAACTACAAGTACAACAAGAGAATCTTACTCTTCTTCTTCTTCCTCGTCGGAGCTGAACGCGGAGAAGTCAAAGTCTGGCTCACGCCCGGTGCGATAAGGCGGAGGAGTAGATTCCCTTGGCCGCTTGGCGGGAACGGTGGCAGTGGTCTGAGACGACCCCACTCCGGCTGCCGCGGTGGCATGAGAAGCGGCAGGAGCAGAAGCGGTGGTCCGGGAAGACCCCGCTCCAGTTGCCGTAGCAGCGTGAGGCGCTCCCGCGGCAACGGTGCTTGCCGCGGTGGAGCGTGTCGCGCGGCGTGGCGACTGTCGACTCGCCTGCCGCCTCGCTACGTCCCCGGCCTTGCGGAGACGCCTTCTTGGTGGAGATGGAGGCTCTACTTGCGGCGAGCTGTCTGACGACGAGGAGGAAGAAGAGTTGATCTCCAACGAGCCGCTCGTATCCTCGGCGGGCTCGCTTGGCTCGGCGTCACGCCCGGCAAGATCTTTCTTGCTGGCAAGCTCCTCTTGCCGGGCAAGCTCTTTCTTGCCGGCAAGCTCCTCTCACTCGGCATGGTTTGCCGCCTCTGCTGCTTCTGCCTTCTCCAACGTGAATCCAAACTCGCCCGCAGCTGTGGCTGCCGCCGCCTCTTCCAACCTGGTGGCGATGCGCTTCAACTCCGCATCGGTGAGGCCATTCTTCTCGTCGGGGCGGATTGGCACTTCTACCAAGCAGTCGAAGAATTCATGCATGACCTCATCTGCAGGCTCTTGCCTAGTTGGCACAAGTCCATGCGAGTCGCACAGCGGCATCGTTGCCCGGATGCGGTCAAGCGCGGAATTGTTGCACAGCGGAACGACGCCCTGCGGCAACCTAAACACATCGGGATGATCTGGATCATACTTGAAGAGCTCCTGGAGCATCGCGTTGAGCTCCAGGACAGTGAAGTTGTAGTTGAGGCCCAGACGCAGCCTCATGATATCCGCCGCGTTCTTGAACTCCCAGGCGGGCCTCCTCCGTTCCTGCAGGGGGGGGGATGCGGCGATGAAGGAAATCTGCGCCAACGGCGCCTATAGTGAGTCCGGCAAGCCTAAGGCGTTGGGTCCTGGTGGTGGCAATCTTCAGCCTATCGTCTTCCGGGGCCACGTCACTCCAATCGCTGCCGCGTGTCACCGGGGCTTGGCGCCGGGCGGTAAATGGTTGCGGGTTCTCCTCGACAATCCAGCACCAGTCTGCTCTCCACTCCTCCCACTTGCCGCGGAACTCTCCCTCCAGATAAGAATCCTTCTTGCCGGCCCTCGAGATCCAGGCGATTCCGCCAGATAAGGGCTCTCCTCTCTCTACTCGGGGCATAAAGAAGTGGCGAAAAAGGGCTACGTTGGGATGGACTCCGACAAAGTTTTCGCAAAGATGTGCGAAAACTGCCATGGTTAGAACGGCATTGGGGGTGAAATCAAGGAGGCATAGGCCGTAGGTGTTCATGATGTCGCAGAAAAACTCCGAGAAGGGCGGGCATAGCCCGCAGTAGAAGAACACGGCGAAGAAGGGATATCCGTGTGGAGCCATTTTATGAGCGGTGGCTGGAAGTACCTTCGTGCTCGGATGCGCTCGCGTCTCCGTCGACCAGAAGAGGTAGTAGTACTCCCTCAGCTCCTTCGCGGCAAGCTTGTGGGGGGGGGGGGAGATCGCCCGCTCCTTCCGCAGCGCCGCAAGCCGCTGTGCCTCGGTCGACTTCACAACCTTCCCCTTGTCGGCTTTCGGAGCCATGGCGGAAGTGGTGGAGGAGGTCGACAGCGTTGGTGGTGCTGGTGGCGGTGGGGGGCGGGGCGCTGCTCTCTTTGCTTTGGGAAGACGGAGGCGCGGCGGAGGTTTCCAAGATTGGGAAAGCAACTGGCGAATGGGCGCACTACCCCTGCTTCCCCTTGCTTATAAAGGGGGAGGGGGCGGACGTTCCGCCTTTCCGAATAAAGAAACCACCCACGATCTCTCCCACGACGCCGCGTTCGACGCGTGCCTTTCGGGGAGGGCGCGGTGGATGCGGAGTGAGATACGGCGTAACCCAGGCCGCGCGTGCCCGTGCCCTGTTTTGGGCCTGGCCCAACAGCGCTCGGCATCGTGTATGGCCCAGGCCCGGGGGCTCCTGTCGGTGTACTGGAGTAGGGGTACCCTAGTATCCCGAACTTGTGCACGGGCAGTCGCAGCATCCCGCGGCAAGGCTTGCTGGGTGACCGCCAAGGTCCTCCGTGGTTCCTTTGGAGCCATTCAAGAACAAAGTATCCAAGCCAAGGAGACAAGACCCCGGCAAGAGGAGCTTGCCGGGAAGGAGACAAGACCCCGGCAAGAGGAGCTTGCCGGGAAGGCCGACCAAGGCATCTCAAGGAACTTGCCACAACGCACCACGCGTCCCGGCAAGGCACGGTGAGCGACAAGCTCCCGGACGCAACAAGACAACAACCGCGGCAAGGCGCTTGCCGCGGAGAACCTCCACTCTGTACCTGTGCTCCAGCACATCCACCAACGTGTTGCTCTGGGACCCTTCCAGGTGAACGTGGCGGGAGGCTGTGCAGCCAGTGGTACACGGTGGCAAGCGGCGCTGACAAGATTGCCATCGTGGCAAGCGGTGGCGTCCTTGGCGGTCCCTTTCTGCACCGTCTAGGCGACGCAGACAGGCATTTAATGCCCTTGTCCTCTGCCGTCAGGGTTAGGTATGATACACTGTAGTAGGCGGTGGTGCCTACCACAACGCCTTTACATTTTTGCCCTTGTCTACGTTGCCACCTGTCGGTGACCCCTTAAGCATATAAATGGAGGCCCATGCGCAACGTAGGAAGGGGGATGATCACTCTCACGCTCGGTCTCGTTAGCTGCTAGAGTGTACTGTAGCACTCAGCGCTCCCGAGCAAGAAATCAATACAAACCACAAGGCAGGAGTAGGGTTTTACGCATCCGTGCGGCCCGAACCTGGGTAAACTGATCACGTGCTCGTGCGTTTTGCCTCGATCTGCTCTTCGTGCTCTCTCCGCCCCCTGCCGAACCGAAAGGGGCTCGGTCCGCTGGTCCCATAGGTGTCCGTGGGATTAGCACCCCCGACATAGCGCGTGTAGGGAGGTGTGCTGCTAGTAACTACCAGTAGTGCGTTCTTCAAGAAGCGCTACTGCTAAGAAGGTATAGCAGCAGTGTAGGTAAACAAACACTACTACTACCCTTTAGCTATAGCGACATAGCAGTAGCGTCGTGGCACTCACGCTATTGCTAGACAAAAAACCAGCGCTACTTCTAGGCTTTTCCCTAGCAGTGCAGAGTCTATCCAGAGTAATGTGGGTGGAGCAGCCAAGCGGGTTCCCACCCCACTTCCTCTAATGATTGACACTAGCAGGTGGAAGAGGGAAGATGAGGACGGCAGCGCTGGTAGGAGGACGAGACATGGTGAGGAAGGTCATGCCTGTGTCCGTGGATTGGTAGTTGTGTGAAGAGTCTTCACACATGTGACCTTCTTCACCCGATTGATCTCCCTCGTACTATCATCTTTCTATCCATGCATTATTTTCATCATGGGGCGAGTGTTGCAGCGGATGACCGGACGATCATAGATCGACCTGAAGGAAATATGCCCTAGAGGCAATAATAAAGTTATTATTTATTTCCTTATTTCATGATAAATGTTTATTATTCATGCTAGAATTGTATTAAACGGAAACATAATACATGTGTGAATACATAGACAAACATAGTGTCACTAGTATGCCTCTACTTGACTAGCTCGTTGATCAAAGATGGTTATGTTTCCTAACCATAGACATGAGTTGTCATTTGATAAACGGGATCACATCATGAGGAGAATGATGTGATTGACTTGACCCATTCTGTTAGCTTAGCACTTGATCATTTTAGTTTACTGCTATTGCTTTCTTCGTGACTTATACATGTTCCTATGACTATGAGATTATGTAACTCCCGATTACCGGAGGAACACTTTGTGTGCTACCAAACATCGCAACGTAACTGGGTGATTATAAATGTGCTCTACAGGTGTCTCCGATGGTACTTGTTGAGTTGGCATAGATCGAGATTATGATTTGTCACTCCGATTGTCGGAGAGGTATCTCTAGGCCCTCTCGGTAATGCACATCACTATAAGCCTTGCAAGCAATGCAACTAATGAGTTAGTTGCGGGATGATGCATTACGGAAACGAGTAAAGAGACTTGTAGGTAATGAGATTGAACTAGGTATTGAGATACTGACGATCGAATCTCGGGCAAGTAACATACCGATGACAAAGGGAACAACATATGTTGTTATGCGGTTTGACCGATAAAGATCTTTGTAGAATATGTAGGAGCCAATATGAACATCCAGGTTCCACTATTGGTTGTTGACCGGAGACGTGTCTCGGTCATGTCTACATAGTTCTCGAACCCGTAGGGTCTGCACGCTTAACGTTCGGTGACGACCGGTATTATGAGTTTATGTGATTTGATGTACCGAAGGTAGTTCGGAGTCTCGGATGAGATTAGGGACATGACGAGGAGTCTCTAAATGGTAGAGACATAAAGATCGATATATTGGACGACTATATTCGGACATCGGAAAGGTTTCGAGTGATTCGGGTATTTTTCGGAGTACCGGGGAGGTACGGGAATACGGGGAAGAAGTATTGGGCCTCATGGGCCAAGTGGTGGAAGAGAGGAGGCAGGGCGCGGCGGTGGCATATCGACAAATGTCATTATTGTTACGCTGACCACCAGGTTGTGAGGCTTTCCCAGGGGATGTTTTCTATTTACATTCCCGTCTCTTAGAAAGAGCCGCTAAACGATCGGACCAGACAGGTGCAGGTAGCTCGGCTACGTTACCCGTGATTGAAACACAAGCTGGAGACGTATCGGCCTCGGCCCCCCTAGCCCAAACCAAACTGGATTAGGGGGCCGGCCCCCTTTCCTCCTTTCCTCCCTCTCCTCCATCTCCTTCCTACTCCTACGAGGAGGAGGACTCCTCCTCCTGGCGCGCCCTATAGGGCCGGCCGGCCTCCCCCCTTGCTACTTTATATACGGGGGCAGGGGGCACCCTAGAACACACAAGTTGATCATTGATCCCTTAGCTGTGTGCGGTGCCCCCTCCACCATAATCCACCTCGATCATATCATAGCGGTGCTTAGGCGAAGCCCTGCGTCGGTAGCAACATCATCACCATCAACACGCCGTCGTGCTGACGGAACTCTCCCGTGAAGCTCTGCTAGATCGGAGTTTGTGGGACGTCATCAAGCTGAATGTGTGCTGAACTCGGAGGTGTCGTGCGTTCGGTACTTGGATCGGTCGGATCGTGAAGACGTTCTATAACGCTTCCGCTTACGGTCTACGAGGGTACGTGGACAACACTCTCCCCTCTCGTTGCTATGCATCACCATGATCTTGCGTGTGCGTAGGAAAGTTTTTGAAATTACTATGTTCCCCAGCAGTGGCATCCGAGCCAGGTTTATGCGTAGATGTTATATGCATGAGTAGAACACAAGTGAGTTGTGGGCGATACAAGCCATACTGCTTACCAGCATGTCATACTTTGGTTCGGCGGTATTGTTGTATGAAGTGGCCCGGACCGACATTGCACGTACGCTTATGCGAGACTGGTTCTACCGACGTGCTTCGCACACAGGTGGCTGGCGGGTGTCAGTTTCTCCAACTTTAGTTGAACCGAGTGTGACTACGCCCGGTCCTTGTTGAAGGTTAAAATAGCACTAACTTGACGAAATATTGTTGTGGTTTTGATGCGTAGGTAAGAACGGTTCTTGCTCAGCCCGTAGCAGCCACGTAAAGCTTGCAACAACAAAGTAGAGGACGTCTAACTTGTTTTTGCAGGGCATGTTGTGATGTGATATGGTCAAGACATGATGCTAAATTTTATTGTATGAGATGATCATGTTTTGTAACACAGTTATCGGCAACTGGCAGGAGCCATATGGTTGTTTCTTTATTGTATGAAATTCAATCGCCATGTAATTACTTTACTTATCACTAAACGGTAGCGATAGTCATGGAGGCAATAGTTGGCGTGACGACAATGATGCTTCGATGGAGATCAAGGTGTCAAGCCGGTGACGATGGTGATTGTGACGGTGCTTTCGAGATGGAGATCAAAGGCACAAGATGATGATGGCCATATTATATCACTTAGATTGATTGCATGTGATGTTTATCCTTTATGCATCTTATTCTGCTTGATTGACGGTAGCATTATAAGATGATCTCTCACTAAATTTCAAGGTACAAGTGTTCTCCCTGAGTATGCACCGTTGCCAAAGTTTGTCGTGCCGAGACACCACGTGGTGATCGGGTGTGATAAGCTCTACGTTCACATACAACGGGTCCAAGCCAGTTTTACACACGCAGAAATACTCGAGTTAAACTTGATGAGCCTAGCATATGCAGATATGGCCTTGGAATACTGAGACCGAAAGGTCGAGCGTGAATCATATAGTAGATATGATCAACATAGTGATATTCACCATTGAAAACTACTCCATTTCACGTGATGATCGGTCATGGTTTAGTTGATATGGATCACGTGATCACTTAGATGATTAGAGGAATGTCTATCTAAGTGGGAGTTCTTAAATATGATTAATTGAACTTTAATTTATCATGAACTTAGTACCTGATAGTATTTTGCTTGTCTATGTTGTTGTAGATAGATGGCCCGTGTTGTTATTCCGTTAAATTTTAATGCGTTCCTTGAGAAAGCAAAGTTGAAAGATGATGGTAGAAATTACATGGATTGGGTCCGTAACTTGAGGATTATCCTCATTGCTACACAGAAGAGTTACGTCCTGGAAGCACCGCTAGGTGCCAAACCCGCTGCAGGAGCAACGCCAGATGTTATGAACGTCTGGCAGAGCAAAGCTGATGACTACTCGATAGTTCAGTGTGCCATGCTTTACGGCTTAGAACCGGGACTTCAAGGATGTTTTGAACGTCATGGAGCATATGAGATGTTCCAGGATTTGAAGTTAATATTTCAAGCAAATGCCCGGATTGAGAGATATGAAGTCTCCAATAAGTTCTACAGCTGCAAGATGTAGGAGAATAGTTCTGTCAGTGAACATATACTCAGAATGTCTGGGTACCATAACCACTTGACTCAACTGGGAGTTAATCTTCCTGTTGATAGTGTCATTGACAGAGTTCTTCAATCACTGCCACCAAGCTACAAGAGCTTCATGATGAACTATAGTATGCAACGGATGGATAAGACGATTCTCGAGTTCTTCGCAATGCTAAAAGCTGCGGAGGTAGAAATCAAGGAGCATCAAGTGTTGATGGTCAGCAAGACCACCAGTTTCAAGAAAAAGGGTAAAGGGAAGAAGAAAGGGAACTTCAAGAAGGACGGCAAACAAGTTGTTGCTCAAGAGAAGAAACCCAAATCTGGACTTAAGCCTGAGACTGAGTGCTTCTACTGCAAAGGGACTGGTCACTGGAAGCGGAACTGCCCCAAGTATTTGGCGGATAAGCAGGATGGCAAGGTGAACAAAGCTATATGTGATATACATGTTATTGATGTGTACCTTACTAAAGCTCGCAGTAGCACCTGGGTATTTCATTCTAGTTCTGTTGCTAATATTTGCAACTCGAAACAGGGACTACGGATTAAGCGAAGATTGGCTAAGGACGAGGTGACCATGCGTGTGGGAAATGGTTCCAAAGTCGATGTGATCATCGTCGGCACGCTACCTCTACATCTACCTTCGGGATTAGTTTTAGACCTGAATAATTGTTATTTGGTGCCAGCGTTGAGCATGAACATTATATCTGGATCTTGTTTGATGCGAGACGGTTATTCATTTAAATCAGAGAATAATGGTTGTCCTATTTATATGAGTAATATCTTTTATGGTCATGCACCCTTGAAGAGTGGTCTATTTTTAATGAATCTCGATAGTAGTGATACACATATTCATAATGTTGAAGTCAAAAGATGCAGAGTTGATAATGATAGTGCAACTTATTTGTGGCACTGCCGTTTAGGTCATATTGGAGTAAAGCGCATGAAGAAACTCCATTCTGATGGACTTTTGGAATCACTTGATTATGAATCACTTGGTACTTGTGAACCATGCCTCATGGGCAAGATGACTAAAACGCCGTTCTCCGGAACTATGGAGCGAGCAACAGATATGTTGGAAATCTTACATACTGATGTATGTGGTCCGATGAATATTTAGGCTCGCGGTGGGTATCGTTATTTTCTCACCTTCACAGATGATTTGAGCAGATATGGGTATATCTACTTGATGAAACATAAGTCTGAAACATTTGAAAGGTTCAAAGAATTTCAGAGTGAAATGGAAAATGATAACCCACAAGTATAGGGGATCGCAACAGCTTTCGAGGGTAGAGTATTCAACCCAAATTTATTGATTCGACACAAGGGGAGCCAAAGAATATTCTCAAGTATTAGCAGCTGAGTTGTCAATTCAACCACACCTGGAAACTTAGTATCTGCAGCAAAGTGTTTAGTAGCAAAGTAATATTATAGTGGTGGTAGCGGCAACAAAAGTAAAGACAGCAAAAGTAATGTTTTTGGTATTTTGTAGTGATTGTAACAGTAGCAGCGGGAAAGTAAATAAGTGTAAACTAGTATATGGAAAACTCGTAGGCACCGGATCAGTGATGGATAATTATGCCGGATGCGGTTCATCATGTAACAGTCATAACATAGGGTGACACAGAACTAGCTCCAATTCGTCAATGTAATGTAGGCATGTATTCCGTATATAGTCATACGTGCTTATGGAAAAGAACTTGCATGACATCTTTTGTCCTACCCTCCCGTGGCAGCGGGGTCCTATTGGAAACTTAGGGATATTAAGGCCTCCTTTTAATAGAGAATCGGAACAAAGCATTAGCACATAGTGAATACATGAACTCCTCAAACTATGGTCATCACCGGGAGTGGTCCCGATTATTGTCACTTCGGGGTTGCCGGATCATAACACATAGTAGGTGACTATAGACTTGCAAGATAGGATCAAGAACTCACATATATTCATGAAAACATAATAGGTTCAGATCTGAAATCATGGCACTCGGGCCCTAGTGACAAGCATTAAGCATAGCAAAGTCATAGCAACATCAATCTCAGAACATAATGAATACTAGGGATCAAACCCTAACAAAACTAACTCGATTACATGATAAATCTCATCCAACCCATCACCGTCCAGCAAGCCTACGATGGAATTACTCATGCACGGCGGTGAGCATCATGAAATTGGTGATGGAGGATGGTTGATGATGACGACGGCGACGAATCCCCCTCTCCGGAGCCCCGAACGGACTCCAGATCAGCCCTCCCGAGAGGTTTTAGGGCTTGGCGGCGGCTCTGTATCATAAAACGTGATGATTTCTTCTCTCTAGTTTTTTTCTCATCGAAACTCAATATATGGAGGTGGAGTTGGAGTCGGAGATGCAACAGGGGGCCCACGAGGTAGGGGTGCGCCCTAGGGGGGGCGCCCCCCACCCTCGTGAGAAGGGTGTGGGCCCCCTGGTCTTCATCTTTGGCAAGGATTTTTTATTATTTTTTCTAAGATGTTCCGTGGAGTTTTAGGTCATTCCGAGAATATTTGTTTTCTGCACATCAAACAACATCATGGCAATTCTGCTGAAAACAGCGTCAGTCCAGGTTAGTTCCATTCAAATCATACAAGATAGAGTCCAAAACAAGGGCAAAAGTGTTTGGAAAAGTAGATACGCCGGAGACGTATCAACTCCCCCAAGCTTAAACCCTTGCTTGTCCTCAAGCAATTCAGTTGACAAACTGAAAGAAAGAAAGAAAAAACTTTTACAAACTCTGTTTGCTCTTGTTGTTGCAATTATGTCAAGCCAGCATTCAAGTTTTCAACATAAATCATAACTATCCACATTTGCAATAATTCTCAGGTCTCACAATTACTCATATCAATAGCATAATCAACTAGCAAGTCATAATAATAAATCTCAGATGACAACACTTTCTCAAAACAATTATAATATGATATAACAAGATGGTATCTCGCTAGCCCTTTCTCAGGCCGCAAAACATAAATGCAGAGCACCTTTAAAGATCAAGGACTGACTAGACATTGTAATTCATGGTAAAAGAGATCCAATCATAGTCACACCCAACATAAATTAACAGTGATGAATGCAAAATGACAGCTGTGCTCTCCAGCTAGTGCTTTTTAATAAGAGGGTGATGACTCAACATAAAAGTAAATGGATAGGCCCTTCGCAGAGGGAAGCGGGGATTTGTAGAGGTGCCAGAGCTCGGTTTTGAAATAGAGATAAATTGTATTTTGAGCGGTATACTTTCATTTTCAACGTAACAACTAAGAGATGGCGATATCTTCCATGCTAAACACATCATAGGTGGTTCCCAAACAGAATGGTAAAGTTTATACTCCCCCTCCACCAACAAGCATCAATCCATGGCTTGCTCGAAACAACGAGTGCCTCCAACATACATCAGGTCCCAGGGGGAGTTTTGTTTGCAATTAATTTTGATTTAGTTTGCATAAAGCATGGGACTGGGCATCCCGGTGACCAGCCATTTTCTCGTGAGTGAGGAGCGGAGTCCACTCCTCTTGAGAATAACCCGCATAACACGGAAGATAAGGACATCCTTGGTTGATACATGAGCTATTCGAGCATACAAAACAGAATGTTTATTTGAAGGTTTAGAGTTTGGCACATACAAATTTACTTGGAACGGCATGTAGATACCGCATATAGGAAGGTATAGTGGACTCATCTGGAATAACTTTGGGGTTTAAGGGATTGGATGCACAAGCAGTATTCCCGCTTAGTACAAGTGAAGGCTAGCAAAAGATTGGGAAGCGACCAACTAGAGAGCAACAACAACCATGTACATGCATTAAAATTAATAAACATTGGATGCAAGCATGAGTAGGATATAATCCACCATGAACATAAATATCTTGAAGGCTATGTTGATTGTTTCAACTACATGCGTGAACATGTGCCAAGTCAAGTCACTTAAATCATTCAAATGAGGATACCACCCCATCATACCACATCATAATCATCTCAATAGCATGTTGGCACACAAGGTAAACCATTATAACTCATAGCTAATCAAGCATGGCACTAGCAACTATGATCTCTAATTGTCATTGCAAACATGTTTATTCATAATAAGCTGAATCAAGAACGAGGGACTCATCATATTTACAAAAACAAAAGAGGTCGAGTTCATACCAGCTTTTCTCATCTCAGTCAGTCCATCATATATCATCATAATTGCCTTTCACTTGCACGACCGAACGGTGTGAATAATAATAAGAGTGCACGTGCATTGGACTAAGCTGGAATCTGCGAGCATTCAATAAACAAGAGAAGGAAAGGCAATATGAGCTCTGGGTTAAATCAACAATAATGCATAAAGGAGCCACTTCAACAATTTAATTATGGTCTTCTCCTACTTACCCCCAAAGAAAGAAAGGAAATAAAACTATTTACACGGGAAAACTCCCAACAAGCAAAAGAAGAACGGGAAATATTTTCGGGTTTTCTTTTTAATTATTACTACTACAGCAGAAAAATAAACTACTACTATTTTTTTCTTAAGGTTTAACAAGCACACAAGAAGAAAGCAGGAAAAAGAAAATAAACTAGCATGGATATTACAGTGAAAAAGTATGAGCACCGACATCTAGCAATGAGTGTGTGTGAACATGAGTGTAATGTCGGTGAGAAATATGTACTCCCCAAGCTTAGGCTTTTGGCCTAAGTTGGTCTGTGGCCACGGCTGGCCTGGCAGATATCCATAATAATAGTTGTTGGGGTCGTACTGTGATGAGGAGGAATAGTTGGGATCATACTGTGATGAAGAAGAAGACTCTGACTGCCACTGGCTGACAGTCAGCTCTGGATCCCAAGAATAAATAGATTGTTCCGGGGCTGGTGCAGGATTCTTGTAAGCTTGGACGACAGCCCACGTAACTAGGTAGGGTCCTACAAAATTAAACAAAGAAGGAGCAGGCAGGGTAATAGTCTTAGGGTGATGTTTGTTAAAGAACAATTGATACTTAAGCTCTCCTGCCCTATTCTTAACAATAAAATCATGTGCCACCATACTTTTATGATCTAGATAAACACAGGGCAGCACCTTTTCTTCCTTCTCAGCATGCCTAATAGGTATGTTAAAATGTGCAGCTAGGCGTGTGGCATAAACGCCTCCAAAGATGGGACCCTTAGTACGGTTCATACTTAACCGTCTAGCAATAATACCGCCCAAACTAAAAGTGTTATCACTGTATAAACCATGGTGAAGAATAATTATATCAGGGATACTAAGGTTTCCACTGTTTCCGCGTCCAATTAAACAACGACTAGCAAATAATGCAAAGTAACGTAAAACAGGAAAATGTATGCTAGTGATTCGTGCATTGGAAACCTTTCTAGTTTCTCCTATAGTGATAGTATCAATAAACCCAGCCACATCATCATGATGTGGTTCTTCTGTCTTGCCCTCAAAAGGGATTAAACAAATTCGACAGAAATCATAAAGTGACATCTCCTTATGCTCATCATATAAATGAAACTCCACCGTAGGTGGTTTCTTACAATGAAAATGGAAGTTTTGCACAAAAGTATTTGTGAGTAAGAGATACTGATCGCATTGGTCGTGGAGGAAAGCAGTGAGGCCTGCATTGTGAGCCAATTCATGAAAATCTTCATAGATACCGGCTGCTCTCAAGAAATCTTCAGAAGGCCATTCACACGCCCGAATCTCCGCGGTGCGTGGCAAATTATACTTAGGCTTCGGTGCCTTTTCCTTTGAGCTTTGGCTTGATGAGCCCCTCAAAAATCTCCTCATTATTTTTCTAAAATAATCTGAAATTCTTAGTAACTTCAAAATAAAAGTAACCAAACTCAATAAAACTGATAGTAACTACTCCTACAAGTGCCTAGAGCCTATATCAAGCATTAGAACTACTTGGAACCATATAAATTTGACATGCAAGCTCAAGAACATGGTCACCTATGCAACACAAATTTGCAAAGAATAAAGCACTAGAACAAAAACTAATTGGACCAATGGAGGAGTCACATACCAAGGAACAATCTCCCCAAGCAGTTTTGCGAGAGGTGCTTTGAGCAAGGAGATCGAAAATCACAGCAAAAGTGGCTGGAACTCGTGCTTGAGTTGGTTCTTCGGATTTGTGTGAGATAGAGGAAGAAGATGGGTGCTGGGATAAGTGGAGGAGGGCCACCGTGGGCCCATGAGGCAGGGGGCGCGCCCTATAGGGGGGGCGCCCACCACCCTTGTGACCAGGTGGCAGCTCCTCCCGCGGTAATTTTTGCACAGTAAATCTTCAAATATTCCCGAAAAAATCATATTAAATTGGCATGGCATTCTGAGGACTTTTATTTTCGAGATATTTTTATATTGCACGGATAAGTCAGGAAACAGACAGAAAATACTAATTTTACTTTATTTAATATAAATAACAGAAAGTATGGAGAGGGTACAGAAGTTTGTGCTTCTAGTTTCATCCATCTCATGCTCATCAAAAAGAATCCACTAACAAGGTTGATCAAGTCTTGTTAACAAACTCATTCCGATAATCATGAAACCGGAGAAATTACGAATAACACTAAGTTACCTCAATAGGGATATGCACATCCCCAATAATAAGAATATCATATTTCTTTTTGACAGTAGGAAGAGGAAATTCAAAACCTCCTAATATAATTGATGGAATTTTTCTGATGGAGTTGATACTATGAACTTGAGATTGTTTCCTCGGAAAGTGTATCGTATGCTCATTACCATTAACATGAAAAGTGACGTTGCCTTTGTTGCAACCAATAACAGCTCCTGCAGTATTAAGAAAAGGTCTTCCAAGAATAATAGACATACTATCATCCTCGGGAATATCAAGAATAACAAAGTCCGTTAAAATAGTAACGTTTGCAACCACAACAGGCACATCCTCACAAATACTGACAGGTATAGCAGTTGATTTATCAACCATTTGCAAACATATTTCAGTAGGTGTCAGCTTATTCAAGTCAAGTCTACGATATAAAGAGAGAGGCATAACACTAACACCGGCTCCCAGATCACATAAAGCAGTTTTAATATAATTTCTTTTAATGGAGCAAGGTATAGTAGGTACTCCGGGGTCTCCAAGTTTCTTTGGTATTCCACCCTTAAAAGTATAATTAGCAGGCATGGTGGAAATTTCAGCTTCCGGTATCTTTCTTTTATTTGTAACAATTTCTTTCATATACTTAGCGTAAGGATTTTTTTTGAGCACATCAGTTAATCTCATACACAAAAAGATCGGCCTAATCATTTCAGCAAAGTGCTCAAAATCCTCATCATCCTTTTTCTTGGATGGTTTCGGAGGAAAAGTCATGGGTTTCTGAACCCAAGGTTCCCTTTCTTTACCATGTTTCCTAGCAACAATGTCTCTTTTATCATAACGTTGATTCTTTGATTGTGGGTTATCAAGATCAACAGCAGGTTCAATTTCTACATCATTATCATTACTAGGTTGAGCATCATCATGAACATTATCATTAATATTTTTACTAGGTTCATGTTCATTACCAGATTGTGTTTTAGCATCAGACATAGATATATCATTTGGATTATCAGGTGGTTCAGCAATAGGTTCACTAGAAGTTTGCACAGTTCTATCATTTTTCTTCTTCTTCTTTTTAGAAGAACTAGGAACATCAATATTATTTCTTTGAGAATCTTGCTCGATTCTCTTAGGGTGGCCTTCAGGATACAAAGTTTCCTGAGTCATTCTACTAGTTCTAGTAGCCACTCTAACAGCATAATATTTTTTCTTACTATTCATTTCATCAAGCACTTCTTTTTGAGCGTTAAGTACTTGTTCTACTTGAGTGGTAACCATAGAAGCATGTTTGCTAACAAGTTTAAGTTCACCTTTAATGTCAGCCATATAATCACCCAAGCGTCTAATCATATAAACATTTTCTTTTAATTGTCTACCAAAATAAGCATCGAAGTCGTCTTGCTTAAACATAAAGTTATCAAACTCATCCAAGCATTGACTAGCAATTTTGGTAGGAGGGACTTCAGTTTTATCATATCTATAGAGAGAATTTACCTTTACTACCTGTGTCGGGATATCGGGATCAGGAGGTTCTTCAGTAAATAAAGAATTGTGATTATATGTTTCTTCAACAGGCGGTATATTAAGACCATGTATTTCTTCAATAGGAGGTAAATTCTTAACATCTTCGGGACTTAGGAATAAAACACCTCTCTTCTTCGGAGTTGGTTTAAGAATAGGCTCAGTAATTGGAGCAGGAGTTCGCTCAGGAGCTGGCTCAGGAGGTGCCCAATTATTTTCATTTGTCAACATATTATTCAATAAAATTTCAGCTTCATCCGGTGTTCTTTCCCTGAAAAGAGAACCAGCACAACTATCTAGGTAATCTCTGGAAGCATCGGTTAGTCCATTATAAAAGATATCAAGTATTTCGGGTTTCTTAAGAGGATGATCACGCAAAGCATTAAGTAGCTTGAGAAGCCTCCCCCAAGCTTGTGGGAGACTCTCTTCTTTAATTTGCACAAAGTTATATATTTCCCTCAAAGCAGCTTGTTTCTTATGAGCAGGGAAATATTTAGCAGAGAAGTAATAAATCATATCCCGGGGACTACGCACACAACCAGGATCAAGAGAATTAAACCATATCTTAGCATGACCCTTTAATGAGAAGGGAAATATTTTGAGTATATAAAAGTAACGCGATCTCTCATCATTAGTAAACAGGGCAGCTATATCATGTAACTTAGTAATATGTGCCACAACAGTTTCAGATTCATAGCCATAAAACGGATCAGATTCAACTAAAGTAATTATATGAGGATCAACAGAGAATTCATAATCCTTATCAGGAACACATATAGGTGAAGTAGCAAAAGCAGAGTCGTGTTTCATTTTATCTCTAAGTGATTCTTTGTTCCATTTAATTAATAACCTCTTAAGCTCATATCTATCCTTGCAAGCTAAAATAGCGGCAGAAGATTCCATATCAAAAAGATAGCCCTCAGGAATAACAGGCATATTTTCATCATCACTATCATCATCAATTCATATTCTATAATTTATTTTTCTCTAGCCATAGCAATTTGTTCATCAAGAAATTCACTAAGGGGCACAGTAGTATCAGGCATAGAAGCAGTTTCATCATAAGTATCATGCATAGCAGAAGTGGCATCATCAATAACATGCGACATATCAGAACAAATAGAAGAAGCAGGTGTAGGTGTCGCTAACTTACTCATAACAGAAGGTGAATCAAGTGCAGAGCTAGATGGCAGTTCCTTACCTCCCCTCGTAGTTGAGGGATAGATCTTGGTTTTTGGATCTCTCAAGTTCTTCATAATGTCCAGCAGATATAAATCCCAAGTGACTCAAAGAATAGAGCTATGCTCCCCGGCAACGGCGCCAGAAATTAGTCTTGATAACCCACAAGTATAGGGGATCGCAACAGCTTTCGAGGGTAGAGTATTCAACCCAAATTTATTGATTCGACACAAGGGGAGCCAAAGAATATTCTCAAGTATTAGCAGCTGAGTTGTCAATTCAACCACACCTGGAAACTTAGTATCTACAGCAAAGTGTTTAGTAGCAAAGTAATATTATAGTGGTGGTAGCGGCAACAAAAGTAAAGACAGCAAAAGTAATGTTTTTGGTATTTTGTAGTGATTGTAACAGTAGCAGCGGGAAAGTAAATAAGTGTACACTAGTATATGGAAAACTCGTAGGCACCGGATCAGTGATGGATAATTATGCCGGATGCGGTTCATCATGTAACAGTCATAACATAGGGTGACACAGAACTAGCTCCAATTCGTCAATGTAATGTAGGCATGTATTCCGTATATAGTCATACGTGCTTATGGAAAAGAACTTGCATGACATCTTTTGTCCTATGCTCCCGTGGCAGCGGGGTCCTATTGGAAACTTAGGGATATTAAGGCCTCCTTTTAATAGAGAACCGGAACAAAGCATTAGCACATAGTGAATACATGAACTCCTCAAACTATGGTCATCACCGGGAGTGGTCCTGATTATTGTCACTTCGGGGTTGCCGGATCATAACACATAGTAGGTGACTATAGACTTGCAAGATAGGATCAAGAACTCACATATATTCATGAAAACATAATAGGTTCAGATCTGAAATCATGGCACTCGGGCCCTAGTGATAAGCATTAAGCATAGCAAAGTCATAGCAACATCAATCTCAGAACATAATGAATACTAGGGATCAAACCCTAACAAAACTAACTCGATGAAATGATAAATCTCATCCAACCCATCATCGTCCAGCAAGCCTACGATGGAATTACTCACGCACGGCGGTGAGCATCATGAAATTTGTGATGGGGGATGGTTGATGATGACGACGGCGACGAATCCCCCTCTCCGGAGCCTCGAACAGACTCCAGATCAGCCCTCCCGAGAGGTTTTAGGGCTTGGCGGCGGCTCTGTATCGTAAAACGCGATGATTTCTTCTCTCTGGTTTTTTCTCATCGAAACTCAATATATGGAGGTGGGGTCGGAGACACAACAGGAGTAAGATCAACCAGAGTAAGATCAAGTTACTACCGAATCTCGTAGATCAACCAGAGTAAGATATGCACTAGAGTGGTACGGTAATCCTATTCTGGAGGTCATGTTACTTGACCATGACGAACCTACGAACTATGAGGAAGCGATGATGAGCCCAGATTGCACAAAATGGCTTGAGGCCATGAAATCTCAGATGGGATCCATGTATGAGAACAAAGTGTGGACTTTGGTTAACTTGCCAGAAGACCGGCAAGCCATCGAGAATAAATGGATCTTCAAGAAGAAGACTGACGCTGACGGTAATGTTACTGTCTACAAAGCTCGACTTTTGGAGAAGCCTGTATTTACAAGAAAGTGAGTGGGAGCTCTATAGCATTTCTAATATTATATGTGGATGACATATTGTTGATTGGAAATGATATAGAATTTCTGGATAGTATAAAAGGATACTTGAATAAGAGTTTTTCAATGAAAGACCTCGGTGAAGCTGCTTATATATTAGGCATCAAGATCTATAGAGATAGATCAAGACGCTTAATTGGACTTTCACAAAGCACGTACCTTGATAAAGTTTTGAAGAAGTTCAAAATGGATCAAGCTAAGAAAGGGTTCTTGCCTGTGTTACAAGGTGTGAAGTTGAGTAAGACTCAATGCCCGACCACTGCAGAAGATAGAGAGAAAATAAAAGTGTTCCCTATGCATCAGCCATAGGCTCTATCATGTATGCAATGTTGTATACCAGACCTGATGTGTGCCTTGCTATTAGTTTAGCAGGGAGGTACCAAAGTAATCGAGGAGTCGATCACTAGACAACGGTCAAGAACATCCTGAAATACCTGAAAAGTACTAAGGCTATGTTTCTCGTTTATGGAGGTGACAAGGAGCTCGTCATAAATGGTTACGTCGATGCAAGCTTTGACACTGATCCGGACGATTCTAAATCGCAAACCGGATACATGTTTATATTGAATGGTGGAGCTGTCAGTTGGAGCAGTTCTAAACAAAGCGTCATGGCGGGATCTACGTGTGAAGCGGAGTACATAGCTGCTTCGGAAGCAGCAAATGAAGGAGTCTGGATGAAGGAGTTCATATCCGATCTAGGTGTCATACCTAGTGCATCAGGGCCAATGAAAATCTTTTGTGACAATACTGGTGCAATTGCCTTGGCAAAGGAATCTAGATTTCACAAGAGAACCAAACACATCAAGAGACGCTTCAATTCCATCCGCGATCAAGTCCAGGTGGGAGACATAGAGATTTGCAAGATACATACAGATCTGAATGTTGCAGACCCGTTGACTAAGCCTCTCTCATGAGCAAAACATGATCAGAACCAAGGCTCCATGGGTGTTAGAATCATTACTGTGTAATCTAGATTATTGACTCTAGTGCAAGTGGGAGACTGAAGGAAATATGCCCTAGAGGCAACAATAAAGTTATTATTTATTTCCTTATTTCCTGATAAATGTTTATTATTCATGCTAGAATTGTATTAACCGGAAACATAATACATGTGTGAATACATAGACAAATAGAGTGTCACTAGTATGCCTCTACTTGACTAGCTCGTTGATCAAAGATGGTTATGTTTCTTAACCATAGACATGAGTTGTCATTTGATAAACAGGATCACATCATTAGGAGAATGATGTGATTGACTTGACCCATTCCGTTAGCTTAGCACTTGATCGTTTTAGTTTACTGCTATTGCTTTCTTCATGACTTATACATGTTCTATGACTATGAGATTATGCAACTCCCGATTACCGGAGGAACACTTTGTGTGGTACCAAACGTCACAACGTAATCGGGTGATTATAAAGGTGCTCTACAGGTGTCTCCGATGGTACTTGTTGACTTGGCATAGATCGAGATTAGGATTTGTCACTCCGATTGTTGGAGAGGTATCTCTGGGCCCTCTCGATAAAGATGTTCGTAGAATATGTAGGAGCCAAGACGATCGGTTTTATGAGTTTATGTGATTTGATGTACCGAAGGTATTCGGAGTCCCGGATGAGATCGGGGACATGATGAGGCGTCTCGAAATGGTCGAGACGTAAAGATCGATATATTGGATGACTACATTCGGACATCAGAAAGGTTTCGAGTGATTCGGGTATTTTTCGGAGTACCGGGGAGTTACGGGAATACGGGGAAGAAGTATTGGGCCTCATGGGCCAAGTGGTGGAAGAGAGGAGACAGTGCGCGCGGCACCCCTAACCCAAACCGAATTGGACTTGGGGGCCGGCCCCCCTTTCCTCCTTTCCTCCCTCTCCTTCCTTCTCCGCTTCCCCCTTCCTTTCCTCCTCCTAGTAGGAGTAGGAAAGGGGAGTCCTATTCCTACTAGGAGGAGGACTCCTCCTCCTGGCGCGCCCTATAGGGCCGGCCGGCCTCCCCCCCCCTTGCTCCTTTATATATAGGGGTAGGGGCATCCTAGAACACACAAGTTGATCATTGACCCCTTAGCCGTGTGCGGTGCCCCCCTCCACCATAATCCACCTCGATCATATCATAGAGATGCTTAGGCGAAGCCCTGCGTCAGTAGCAACATCATCATCGTCAACACGCCGTCGTGCTGACGGAACTCTCCCATGAAGCTCTGCTGGATTGGAGTTCGTGGGACGTCATCGAGCTGAACGTGTGCTGAACTCGGAGGTGCCGTGCGTCCGGTACTTGGATCGATCGGTGTGAAGACGTTCGAATACATCAACCGCGTTCTCATAACGCTTCCGCTTACGGTCTACGAGGGTACGTGGACAACATTCTCCCTTCTTGTTGCTATGCATCGCCATGATCTTGCGTGTGTGTAGAATTTTTTTTGAAATTACTATGTTCCCCAACACGACCAACCCAACAGCCAGCACCCTAAGAGCACAAAGCGAGCTGTGGGGAATCTGCACATGCCGGTGTGACACCACCGGATGAGGTTCAAGGAAATATGCCCTAGAGGCAATAATAAAGTTATTATTTATTTCCTTATATCATCATAAATGTTTATTATTCATGCTAGAATTGTATTAACCGGAAACATAATACATGTGTGAATACATAGACAAATAGAGTGTCACTAGTATGCCTCTACTTGACTAGCTCGTTAATCAAAGATGGTTATATTTCCTAACCATGAACAAAGGGTTGTTATTTGATTAACGAGGTCACATCATTAGTTGAATGATCTGATTGACATGACCCATTCCATTAGCTTAGCACCCGATCATTTAGTATGTTGCTATTGCTTTCTTCATGACTTATACATGTTCCTATGACTATGAGATTATGCAACTCCCGTTTGCCGGAGGAACACTTTGGGTGCTACCAAACGTCACAACGTAATTGGGTGATTATAAAGGAGTACTACAGGTGTTTCCAATGGTAGATGTTGGGTTGGCGTATTTCGAGAATAGGATTTGTCACTCCGATTGTCGGAGAGGTATCTCTGGGCCCTCTCAGTAATACACATCACATAAGCCTTGCAAGAATTATAACTAAGATGTTAGTTGTGAAATGATGTATTACAGAACGAGTAAAGAGATTTGCCGGTAACGAGATTGAACTAGGTATTGGATACCGACGATCGAATCTCGGGCAAGTAACATACCGATGACAAAGGGAACAACGTATGTTGTTATGCGGTCTGACCGATAAAGATCTTCGTAGAATATGTAGGAGCCAATATGGGCATCCAGGTCCCGCTATTGGTTATTGACCGGAGATGTGTCTCAGTCATGTCTACATTGTTCTCGAACTGTAGGGTCCGCACGCTTAATGTTACGATGACAGTTATTATGAGTTTATGCATTTTGATGTACCGAAGGTTGTTCGGAGTCCCGGATGTGATCACGGACATGACGAGGAGTCTCGAAATGGTCGAGACATAAAGATTGATATATTGGAAGCCTATATTTGGATATCGGAAGTGTTCCGGGTGAAATCGGGATTTTACCGGATTACCGGGAGGTTACCGGAACCCCTCGGGAGGCATATGGGCCTTCATGGGCCTTAGTGGAAAGGAGAAAAGGGGCAGCCCATAGGTGGCCGGGCGCCCCCCTTCCCTTAGTCCTATTAGGACTAGGAGAAGGGGCCGCCCCCCCTCTCTCTCTTTCCCCCTTGGGAATCCTAGTTGGAATAGGATTGAGGGGGGGGAGTCCTACTCCCGGTAGGAGTAGGACTCCTCCTGCGCCCTCTCCCTGGCCGGCGCACCCCTCCCCCTTGGATCCTTTATATACGGGGCAGGGGGCACCTCTAGACACACAAGTTGATCCTTGGTGATCGTTCCTTAGCCGTGTGCGGTGCCCCCTGCCACCAAATTCCACCTCGATCATATTGTTGCAGTGCTTAGGCGAAGCCCTGCGTCGGTAGTACATCAAGATCGTCACCACACCGTCGTGCTGACGGAACTCTTCCTCGACGCTTTGCTGAATCGGAGCCCGAGGATCGTCATCGAGCTGAACGTGTGCTAAGAACTCGGAGGTGCCGGAGTAACGGTGCTTGGATCGGTCGGATCGGGAAGACGTACGACTACTTCCTCTATGTTGCGTGATCGCTTCCGCAGTCGGTCTGCGTTGATACGTAGACAACACTCTCCCCTCTCGTTGCTATGCATCACCATGATCTTGCGTGTGCATAGGAATTTTTTTGAAATTACTATGTTCCCCAACAGTGGTATCAGAGCCTAGGTTTTATGGTTTGATGTTATTTGCACGAGTAGAACACAAGTGAGTTGTGGGCGATACAAGTCATACTGCCTACCAGCATGTCATACTTTGGTTCGGCGGTATTGTTGGACGAGACGACCCGGACCAACCTTACGCGTACGCTTACGCGAGACAGGTTCCCTCGACGTGCTTTGCACATAGATGGCTTGCGGGCGACTGTCTCTCCAACTTTAGTTGAACCGAGTGTGGCTACGCCCGGTCCTTGAGAAGGTTAAAACGGAGTCTATTTGACAAACTATCGTTGTGGTTTTGATGCGTAGGTGAGATGAGTTCTTGCTTAAGCCCGTAGTAGCCACGTAAAACTTGCAACAACAAAGTAGAGGACGTCTAACTTGTTTTTGCAGGGCATGTTGTGATGTGATATGGTCAAGGCATGATGCTAAATTTTATTGTATGAGATGATCATGTTTTGTAACCAAGTTATCGGCAACTGGCAGGAGCCATATGGTTGTCGCTTTATTGTATGCAATGCAATCGCGATGTAATGCTTTACTTTATTACTAAGCGGTAGTGATAGTCGTGGAAGCATAAGATTGGCGAGACGACAACGATGCTACGATGGAGATCAAGGTGTCGCGCCGGTGACGATGGTGATCATGACGGTGCTTCGAAGATGGATATCACAAGCACAAGATGATGATGGCCATATCATATCACTTATATTGATTGCATGTGATGTTTATCCTTTTATGCATCTTATCTTGCTTTGATTGACGGTAGCATTATAAGATGATCTCTCACCAAATTATCAAGAAGTGTTCTCCCTGAGTATGCACCGTTGCCAAAGTTCGTCGTGCCCAGACACCACGTGATGATCGGGTGTGATAAGCTCTACGTCCATCTACAATGGGTGCAAGCCAGTTTTGCACATGCAGAATATCAGGTTAAACTTGACGAGCCTAGCATATGCAGATATGGCCTCGGAACACAGAGACCGAAAGGTCGAGCGTGAATCATATAGTAGATATGATCAACATAACGATGTTCACCATTGAAAACTACTCCATCTCACGTGATGATCGGTTATGGTTTAGTTGATTTGGATCACGTGATCACTTAGAGGATTAGAGGGATGTCTATCTAAGTGGGAGTTCTTAAGTAATTTGATTAACTGAACTTAAACTTATCATGAACTTAGTACCTGATAGTATCTTGCTTGTTTATGTTGATTGTAGATAGATGGCTCGTGCTATTGTTCCGTTGAATTTTAATGCGTTCCTTGAGAAAGCAAAGTTGAAAGATGATGGTAGCAATTACACGGACTGGGTCCGTAACTTGAGGATTATCCTCATTGCTGCACAGAAGAATTACGTCCTGGAAGCACCGCTGGGTGCCAGGCCTGCTGCTGGAGCAACACCAGATGTTATGAACGTCTGGCAGAGCAAAGCTGATGACTACTCGATAGTTCAGTGTGCCATGCTTTACGGCTTAGAATCGGGACTTCAACGACGTTTTGAACGTCATGGAGCATATGTGATGTTCCAGGAGTTGAAGTTAATATTTCAAGCAAATGCCCGGATTGAGAGATATGAAGTCTCCAATAAGTTCTATAGCTGCAAGATGGAGGAGAACAGTTCTGTCAGTGAGCATATACTCAAGATGTCTGGGTATAATAATCACTTGATTCAATTGGGAGTTAATCTTCCGGATGATTGCGTCATTGACAGAATTCTCCAATCACTGCCACCAAGCTACAAGAGCTTCGTGATGAACTATAATATGCAAGGGATAAACAAGACTATTCCCGAGCTCTTCGCAATGCTGAAAGCTGCGGAGGTAGAAATCAAGAAGGAGCATCAAGTGTTGATGGTCAACAAGACCACTAGTTTCAAGAAAAAGGGCAAAGGGAAGAAGAAGGGGAACTTCAAGAAGAACAGCAAGCAAGTTGCTGCTCAGGAGAAGAAACCCAAGTCTGGACCTAAGCCTGAAATTGAGTGCTTCTACTGCAAGCAGACTGGTCACTGGAAGCGAAACTGCCCCAAGTATTTGGCGGATAAGAAGGATGGCAAGGTGAACAAAGGTATATGTGATATACATGTTATTGATGTGTACCTTACTAGAGCTCGCAGTAGCACCTGGGTATTTGATACTGGTTCTGTTGCTAATATTTGCAACTCGAAACAGGGACTACAGAATAAGCGGACACTAGCAAAGGATGAGGTGACGATGCGCGTGGGAAACGGTTCCAAAGTCTATGTGATCGCGGTCGGCACGCTACCTCTACATCTACCTTCGGGATTAATATTAGACCTAAATAATTGTTATTTGGTGCCAGCGTTGAGCATGAACATTATATCTGGATCTTGTTTAATGCGAGACGGTTATTCATTTAAATCAGAGAATAATGGTTGTTCTATTTATATGAGTAATATCTTTTATGGTCATGCACCTTTGAAGAGTGGTCTATTTTTGATGAATCTCGATAGTAGTTACACATATTCATAATGTTGAAACCAAGAGATGCAGAGTTGATAATGATAGTGCAACTTATTTGTGGCACTGCCGTTTAGGTCATATCGGTGTAAAGCGCATGAAGAAACTCCATACTGATGGGCTTTTGGAACCACTTGATTATGAATCACTTGGTACTTGCGAACCGTGCCTCATGGGCAAGATGACTAAAACACCGTTCTCCGGTACTATGGAGAGAGCAACAGATTTGTTGGAAATCATACATACCGATGTATGTGGTCCGATGAATATTGAGGCTCGTGGCGGATATCGTTATTTTCTCACTTTCACAGATGATTTAAGCAGATATGGGTATATCTACTTAATGAAACATAAGTCTGAAACATTTGAAAAGTTCAAAGAATTTCAGAGTGAAGTTGAAAATCATCGTAACAAGAAAATAAAATTTCTACGATCTGATCGTGGAGGAGAATATTTGAGTTACGAGTTTGGTGTACATTTGAAAAATTGTGGAATAGTTTCGCAACTCATGCCACCCGGAACACCACAGCGTAATGGTGTGTCCGAACGTCGTAATCGTACTTTATTAGATATGGTACGATCTATGATGTCTCTTACTGATTTACCGCTATCGTTTTGGGGATACGCTTTAGAGACGGCCGCATTCACGTTAAATAGGGCACCATCAAAATCCGTTGAGACGACGCCTTATGAACTGTGGTTTGGCAAGAAACCAAAGTTGTCGTTTCTTAAAGTTTGGGGCTGCGATGCTTATGTGAAAAAGCTTCAACCTGATAAGCTCGAACCCAAATCGGAGAAATGTGTCTTCATAGGATACCCAAAGGAGACTGTTGGGTACACCTTCTATCACAGATCCGAAGGCAAGACATTCGTTGCTAAGAATGGATCCTTTCTAGAGAAAGAGTTTCTCTCGAAAGAAGTGAGTGGAAGGAAAGTAGAACTTGACGAGGTAACTGTACCTGCTCCCTTATTGGAAAGTAGTACATCACAGAAAACCGTTTCTACGACACCTACACCAATAAGTGAGGAAGCTAATGATGATGATCATGAAACTTCAGGACAAGATACTACTGAACCTCGTAGATCAACCAGAGCAAGATCCGCGCCAGAGTGGTACGGTAATCCTGTTTTGGAAATCATGCTACTAGATCATGATGAACCTACAAACTATGAAGAAGCGATGGTGAGCCCAGATTCCGCAAAGTGGCTTGAAGCCATGAAATCTGAGATGGGATCCATGTATGAGAACAAAGTATGGACTTTGGTTGACTTGCCCGATGATCGGCAAGCAATTGAGAATAAATGGATCTTCAAGAAAAAGACTGACGCTGATGGTAATATTACTGTCTATAAAGCTCGAGTTGTCGCAAAAGGTTTTCGACAAGTTCAAGGGGTTGACTACGATGAGACCTTCTCACCCGTAGCGATGCTTAAGTCTGTCAGAATCATGTTAGCAATTGCCGCATTTTATGATTATGAAATTTGGCAGATGGATGTCAAAACTGCATTCCTGAATGGATTTATGGAAGAAGAGTTGTATATGATGCAACCAGAAGGTTTTGTCGATCCAAAGGGAGCTAACAAAGTGTGCAAACTCCAGCGATCCATTTATGGACTGGTGCAAGCCTCTCGGGGTTGGAATAAACGCTTTGATAGTGTGATCAAAGCATTTGGTTTTATACAGACTTTTGGAGAAGCCTGTATTTACAAGAAAGTGAGTGGGAGCTCTGTAGCATTTCTTATATTATATGTGGATGACATATTGCTGATTGGAAATGATATAGAATTTCTGGATAGCATAAAGGGATACTTGAATAAAAGTTTTTCGATGAAAGACCTCGGGGAAGCTGCTTACATATTAGGAATAAAGATCTATAGAGATAGATCAAGACGCTTGATTGGACTTTCACAAAGCACATACCTTGACAAGATTTTGAAGAAGTTCAAAATGGATCAAGCAAAGAAAGGGTTCTTGCCTGTGTTACAAGGTGTGAAGTTGAGTCAGACTCAATGCCCGACCACTGCAGAAGATAGAGAAAAAATGAAAGATGTTCCCTATGCTTCAGCCATAGGCTCTATCATGTATGCAATGCTGTGTACCAGACCTGATGTGTGCCTTGCTATAAGTTTAGCAGGGAGGTACCAAAGTAATCCAGGAGTGGATCACTGGACAGCGGTCAAGAACATCCTGAAATACCTGAAAAGGACTAAGGATATGTTTCTCGTGTATGGAGGTGACAAAGAGCTCACCGTAAGAGGTTACGTTGATGCAAGCTTTGACACTGATCCGGACGATTCTAAATCGCAAACCGGATACGTGTTTACTTTAAACGGTGGAGCTGTCAGTTGGTGCAGTTCTAAACAAAGCGTCGTAGTGGGATCTACATGTGAAGCGGAGTACATAGCTGCTTCTTAAGCAGCGAACGAAGGAGTCTGGATGAAGGAGTTCATATCCGATCTAGGTGTCATACCTAGTGCATCGGGTCCAATGAAAATCTTTTGTGACAATACTGGTGCAATTGCCTTAGCAAAGGAATCCAGATTTCACAAAAGGACCAAACACATCAAGAGACGCTTCAACTCCATCCGGGATCTAGTCCAGGTAGGAGACATAGAGATTTGCAAGATACATACGGATCTGAATGTTGCAGACCTGTTGACTAAGCCTCTTTCACGAGCAAAACATGATCAGCACCAAGGCTCCATGGGTGTTAGAATCATTACTGTGTAATCTAGATTATTGACTCTAGTGCAAGTGGGAGACTGAAGGAAATATGCCCTAGAGGCAATAATAAAGTTATTATTTATTTCCTTATATCATGATAAATGTTTATTATTCATGCTAGAATTGTATTAACCGGAAACATAATACATGTGTGAATACATAGACAAACAGAGTGTCACTAGTATGCCTCTACTTGACTAGCTCATTAATCAAAGATGGTTATGTTTCCTAACCATGAACAAAGAGTTGTTATTTGATTAACGAGGTCACATCATTAGTTGAATGATCTGATTGACATGACCCATTCCATTAGCTTAGCACCCGATCGTTTAGTATGTTGCTATTGCTTTCTTCATGACTTATACATGTTCCTATGACTATGAGATTATGCAACTCCCGTTTGCCGGAGGAACACTTTGGGTGCTACCAAACGTCACAACGTAACTGGGTGATTATAAAGGAGTACTACAGGTGTTTCCAATGGTAGATGTTGGGTTGGCGTATTTCGAGAATAGGATTTGTCACTCCGATTGTCGGAGAGGTATCTCTGGGCCCTCTCGGTAATACACATCACATAAGCCTTGCAAGCATTATAACTAAGATGTTAGTTGTGAGATGATGTATTACAGAACGAGTAAAGAGACTTGCCGGTAACGAGATTGAACTAGGTATTGGATACCGACGATCGAATCTCGGGCAAGTAACATACCGATGACAAAGGGAACAACGTATGTTGTTATGCGGTCTGACCGATAAAGATCTTCGTAGAATATGTAGGAGCCAATATGGGCATCCAGGTCCCGCTATTGGTTATTGACCGGAGACGTGTCTCGGTCATGTCTACATTGTTCTCGAACCGTAGGGTCCGCACGCTTAACGTCACGATGACAGTTATTATGAGTTTATGCATTTTGATGTACCGAAGGTTGTTCGGAGTCCCGGATGTGATCACGGACATGACGAGGAGTCTCGAAATGGTCGAGACATAAAGATTGATATATTGGAAGCCTATATTTGGATATCGGAAGTGTTCCGGGTGAAATCAGGATTTTACCGGATTACCGGGAGGTTACCGGAACCCCCCGGGAGCCATATGGGCCTTCATGGGCCTTAGTGGAAAGGAGAAAAGGGGCAGCCCATAGGTGGCCGCGCGCCCCCCTTCCCTTAGTCCTATTAGGACTAGGAGAAGGGGCCGGCCCCCCCTCTCTCTCTTTCCCCCTTGGGAATCCTAGTTGGAATAGGATTGAGGGGGGGGGGGGGAGTCCTACTCCCGGTAGGAGTAGGACTCCTCCTGCGCCCTCTCCCTGGCCGGCGCACCCCTCCTCCTTGGATCCTTTATATATGGGGCAGGGGGCACCTCTAGACACACAAGTTGATCCTTGGTGATCGTTCTTTAGCCGTGTGCGGTGCCCCCTGCCACCAAATTTCACCTCGATCATATTGTTGCAGTGCTTAGGCGAAGCCCTGCGTCGGTAGTACATCAAGATCGTCACCACGCCGTCGTGCTGACGGAACTCTTCCTCGACGCTTTGCTGGATCGGAGCCCGAGGATCGTCATCGAGCTGAACGTGTGCTAAGAACTCGGAGGTGCCGGAGTAACGGTGCTTGGATCGGTCGGATCAGGAAGACGTACGACTACTTCCTCTATGTTGTGTGATCGCTTCCGCAGTCGGTCTTCGTTGGTACGTAGACAACACTCTCCCCTCTCGTTGCTATGCATCACCATGATCTTGCGTGTGCGTAGGAAATTTTTTGAAATTACTACGTTCCCCAACAGAGGTCATTTGTCGACGCTCAGGATGGAGGCCGCCATGGACGTCCACTTCAATGACCTCCCTCAGCAGGTACCATCACACACATCTCCTAGCAGACCTCTACCTCCATCTACCTAACCAATCATCACTATAACGCATTGATGCCATTGCAATATGTTCCACCGAAAGTTAAGTTCCGGTATTAGAACTATTTATTCTGTAATAGTATGATCCATTTTCTATTGATCATGTTTGGAAGAAACACCATTTATGAACAATTAGGCTAGTGAGGTCACAAGGTAAGGAAAGATAGATATTACTTATTCCACTCATTTTTTTTTCTGTCTGACTGTGTTGAGATGTTTACGTATTACATGTAGTTTTATATAGATGTTCCAAAGTTACTTCAGCCGGTATGATTAGCTGGATAAGTAACTGATTTAGGGAGCTAACTTGAGGTTGTACGTGTTTCTTTCCTTGTCCCATATATTATATATTCAATCTTAGGATTTAAGTTCATGTACCAAACTGAAAACACATACACAGGAAAGCAGCATATTAGAAAATACACAGAAGAACTTTGTTTTCATTGATAGAGGAAGGGCGTGGTCATGGCAGTTCATTGATAGAAAACACACACAAAAGTTGAGATTTATTTGGTGATGATACTGCTGCATGCTCCTCGGGTGCTCGTTCTCCCGTGAGGTTTGATACCACACCCTGTTGCTGCTGCGCCTGCACCTTTTCACCCCGTCTGCATGAATGGTGGCCTATGATCTCCTCTCCAGTCTCCGGCGCGCGCCGCAAGGACCTCAACACTATCATCGCCGCCAAGCTTCCATTCATTTGGCCAGTCGAACGTGGGCATGTCTTTCAAACACATTAGATCTCGCTTTCCAGTGTGGGTTGCCGCGGCTCTCGCCTGTGAGGCCGTGGCTTGTTCTATTATTTCTTGACTCCTTATTTAAATGGAAAAGACATGCAACACTCTTGCATGTTCTTGAAGAAGAAAAAACTCCGATGGCCGTCGTTCTCGGCTCGCTGGACAGGATGGGAACGCGCATGCGTACGTGCATACCATCTGAGACCAATTATGTTTTTCCGGGACATGTGAGACTCAGACTTGTCCTATTTTGGAGTACGTAGATACAGTTCTTTGTTTGTTGCATCTCCAGTCATATGAGCCCTCAACTCAGGCTTACACAATATTCTAGTCGCACATGCATATATAGAGATAAATAGACTAGCGTGAAACATATATTGCGTACATGAATGAGGTCATCGATCAGCAGCACACTAGTTTATTTGAGGAACACTTTCCTGGACTAGCTTTATAAAATTACTAACGAGCGAACACACTTATATCTACATCTATATTTATGCCTATATATTTATCTATATCTATATCTATCTATCTATCTATCTATCTATCTATCTATCTATCTATCTATCTACCTAATCTACTTAATAATAATAATAAAGCAAGGTGTATTTCTCTAATTTTTTCATCCGTTCACCGTCGAAATTTATTTTTCTATCCGAGGTGATACTAAATTTTTGTGCGTTCGTCCGTTTTTTATTTAACAACTCCAGATTTTCGTACTTGGGCCGCTCACGCTGTGGCCCAGCCAAGCCTGCCTACTTATTTGCCTGCTGATGAAGCTGCAAAAACTCTATTTGACTCCCAATGCGGCAGATAGTTAGAATTTCCCACAGGCCACCCAAAATTGTGCCGGCCCGTTTCACTTTTCCTTCCAAATTTATTTGTTTTACCTTATTTCGTAATTAAAACTTTTCAAACAAAGTTCAGATTTTTTAAAAAATTACAAAAAATGTTCAGAAATAAAATATTGTTTTCTCATTTTTATAAATGTTTGGAAAAAATATTTTTTTCTCGTTCCGATTTTTTATCGAAATTCAGGACATATTAAAAAATCCAAAACTTATTTGTGTTTTCCAAAATTGTTTGGATTTAAAAAAACTCATTTAAGAAAAAAATTCCAAATTCGAAAAATATTCATATGTTAGTAAATTGTTCACAAATTCAAAATAATGTCCGCGTTTAAAACACATTTTATAAAATTGTTCTGAATGCTCAAAACATGTTCCATTTTCAGAAGTCGGTCACTACTTCAATTTTTTTTGTATTTTCATAAAAGTTTAATGTCTTCAGAAAATGATGCCGTTTCAAATTGTGTTAATGTTTTTTTCAAAATGGATGGAATATTAAAATCATTATTCGCAATTTAAAAAAATGTTCATTTTTCCAAGAATATTCGGCAATTCATATTTAAAAAACATTTTTTTTAAATCTGACGTTGCAGTATATTCCTAAATATTCATGCTGGCCATTGGTTAGCAGTAGGTGTTTGTTGCCATGGCTAGCAGCACGTGCTCGAGTCTTTAAGGTCATGTGCTCGATCGTTCAACCCGTCGTTTTGCTGGATTATTACCGTGCCTTGCAAACGATGGTTATTTCGGTGTCTGCCAGTAACTGGCCCAGACGTGATCGGTTGTGCATTCCACACGCTATTTCACGCAACTAGCGTCATATAGTAGCGCCCACGCAGCTGCCCCAAGAAAAGCAAAAATATACATATAGATTTTGTTCCGTCCATTCCACACGTAATTCCCCATTTTTTTTTGTTTATCCCCAATTAGGCTTACCACACATTTCTTTTTCTGTCACAATGACAAGTAGCAAAAAATTAAGGGCGCGAGGGGATTGAACTATGACCTTCCCTATTGTGTCGACGAACAAAGCCAACTCAGCTAGCTTGCAATTATGGAATAGTCCCACCTTGGAATTTTATACTAAATCACACCAGTTTTTATATGTCCCTAAGTTATCTGGAAATAAGAAGGTTGTGTGAGAATAAGGAAGTTGTCCCGGGAATCATGTGCAGAACGAGGTACTCCACAAATTATTGCCGGAGGTAACTTGCACGTGTCAATAAAATACAATATGCTGGTTGGCTATAGCCTATAATTGAAAAAATTGTGGGCACATGCTAATAAAAGAGAATATGTTGATTTTTCTCTAATTAATAAAAATTGTGGGCACATGAGCGCAAAAATAGTTGAAGAGAATAAATCCTGATAATGAAGGGACATTCATGCCTGGTTATGAGCTAATTATGACAATCAAACAAAATTTATGCACTATAATTAGTAATCCATCCGATTACATCGTCGTAGGAGAGAGTGGTCGAAGCAACCATGCCTCAAAGATCGCCGTGTAGCAACAAAATGAGGATGCAACCACAACTCCGACTAGGTCAGAAACAATGTATATGACTATTTTAGAGTCATACCTAGGTCTATAATTTTTGTAGCAAACTTACTTGCAAATTATATTTGCAACACTGACAACAGCTCGGTTGATGGAGGAGGTGACTATAGGCGAGGCGCTAACCAACGACACCCCAACGCGGCCGAGCACTACTGCCGACTATCTCCTCCCATTATTGATGGCCGCCGCCCACATCGTTCCACTGACACAAGGTTGAACTATCACCGCCGACGATGACAGGAAGGAGGATAAGCAACAGTATAGATCGGGCGTTGTGTTCACATTAGAGGACATGGAAGAGTGTGTGTTCGAATGTGGGAAATGCTGAGATATTAGTTTTCTCCCGTTGCAACGCATGGGCATATTTCCTAGTGAAATAGAAAAGTCAAATGTATTGAGTATATCCTAAAAATAAAAATCTTGGAATTAAAAAAATAGAAAAGTCAAATGCTGAAATATACTTGGAATTAAAAAATCATCTATAGTTAGAACAAAAAAAAAGGTATGCACACCATGTCAGTGTGTAGGTATGTCATGTGCTCCTACTCAAGGTAATCACCCTTGAGAGAGGCAAGCCATGGTGAAATCACAATTATCTATTGCTCATTGTTTTTGATATAGCTTACCAGCCATGCCAAGTGATGAAGACCTTGTCCTGAAACCAGCTTATGAATCGGTATGGATCCCCTTCCGTAAGCGGTGTGGTACTATACTTATACTGATACAGTGTAGCCGACTCCTCCTCGTGTTGCCTCGATAGGGGCCGAACTGAAGGCCTGGTACAGGGAAAAGAACCGATGGGCCAGACCGTCGGCCCAGGCCAGTAGTATTTTGTATTTCTGTAAAAATCAATGGCCGGAGGAGAGGCCGGTGTTAGACTAGTTCTATGTACCCTGGCCTTCGTGCCGATTCTTATGAGCTCTCCCTTGTATATGTTGTAATCAGTCAATCAATCGAGAGTTAATCACTCTAACTTGATATCAGACACCAGGAGCATCCATGGCCGGCCATCCACCCTTCACCTTCGCCGGCGGCTCCTCCAGCTCCGCCACCTCGCCGGGCTCTCTCTCCTCCTCCTCCATGGCGCCCGCCGCCGACTCCTCCGTGGCCACCTCTGCCGTTACCTCCCTGGTGTTCTCCTTCGGCACTACTCCGTTCCTCTCCAGTGGCTCCTCTGCCGCCCCTAGCACCCAGTTTGCGCTGCTGTTCACCGCCGGCACCACTCCCTCGCCTATGCCGCCGACCCCTGCCCCTAGCCCCTCCATCTTTCACGACCACATCACAAACCACATCAAGTTTCTCCTCAACCCAGCAGATCACAACTATCACAAGTGGAAAACCTTCTTTCTCATGGTGCTTCTCCGCTATGGCGGCACCTACCTCATCGAGCACCCTCCTCCACCCAACTCCACCTCCCAATACCTAGAGCTGGATGCCCACGTTGTCCTGTGGATCTATGCCACCCTCTCCAACACCATGTGCGACCATGTCATCGGCGCCACTACCACGTTCGCTCTCTGGCACAAAATCAAGGACTACTTCCTCGCCAACCACGCCGCCCGCTACATGATTCTCAACCGCCAATACCGCAACCTCAAGCAGGGCGACCTCTCGGTCTCCGAATATGCGCGCCGCATGAAGCAGCTCACCGACGGCCTCGCCAACATCGACCACGCGGTCACCGAGGTGGATCTCACCACGCAGTTCCTCCATGGCCTCGACAAGCGGCTCGAAACCATTCGGGTCGTTCTCGGTGATCAGGCCCTCCCCTTCGACACCATCCTCTCCCGGGTGGTCTTGGCCGAGGAGTCTCAGGCGCAGCGTGCGGCCGAGGAGAGCGCCTCCGCCTTCGCTCTCCTCGGCTCTAGCGCCTCCGGCGGCAACCCCGGCGCGGGTGGTCGCGCCGCTGGTGATTGTGGTGGCGACCGCTCCTCCAACCGCGTCTCCGATCGACTCCAGGGCCGCCTCATCCGCCGCCCCAACCCTCTGGTCGTGGCCGTGGTGACTGCGGCCGTGGCCGTGGCCGTAGACGAGGCCGCGGACGCAACGACGGCGGGGGCCGTGGCCAGTTGCAACCACAATTCTCTTCGTTCACAGGCTATTTTGCCCCCTACGGGATGGCGCTCCCGTCCCCCCGCTCTGGCTGGATCCCTCCCAACGCCGCCGGCGTCCTCGGGCCTCGTCCTGCCTCCCATGCCCAGGTGTACCACGCCTACACACCGCCCCCGTCGGCCAACCCGTACTACCCACCACCGCCTCCGTCGTGGGATCACATTGCCATGCTCAACGCCGCATACAGCAACGGCGGCTACCCTTCCACGCCGGCGCCTGAATGGTTCCTTGACAGTGGAGCCTCTTCTCACGTGACAGGCAATCCAGGTACATTGACCAAACCCAGTTTCTCATTAAAGCATATACCATCTAGCATCCTTGTTGGCAATGGGCAACATCTTCCTATCACCGCCTCTGGATCCACTACTCTCTCACCCCATGATTTCCGCCTTACCAATATTCTCGTTTCTCCTCACGTCGTCACTAGTCGTATCTCTGTTCGTCGTTTTACCAAAGATAATTCATGTTCGATTTAATTTTACCCATGTGGTTTTCTTGTGAAGGACCTTCGCACACGGAAAGTGCTCATGATCTCTGTTAGCAATGGCGACCTCTATCCCTTTGTTGGCACCACTCCATCTCCGGCGTCTGATCTTTTCAACGTCTCCACTTCGGACTTGTGGCATCGTTGGCTCGGCCATCCTAGCGCGCATACGCTCGCTTCATTAGGACGTGATTTTCTTTCTCATTGTAATAAGGCCGCTCACTCCCCATGTACTGCTTGCCAACTAGGGCGCCAGCCACGTCTTTCTTTTCCTTCTTCACTTAGTAAAACTTATGCTCCCTTTGAATTGATTCATTGTGATCTATATGGACCTCTCCCGTTGTAAGCTTCTCTGGTTATCAACATTATTTGATTGTTTTGGATGACTATACACATTACTCCTGGTCCTTTCCACTTCGCAACAAATCCAACACCTCCTCCACCCTCCAACGTTTCTTCTCGTTCGTGTATACTCAATTTGACGTTATCATCAAAGCTATGCAATGCGACAACAGTGGCGAATTCATCAACACCACTCTTCGTCATTTCTTTTCCTCCAACGGCATCGCCTATCGCTTTTCTTGCCCTCATACCTCTCCTCAAAATGGCAAGGCCGAACGGCTCATACGCACCACCAACGATTTCATACGCACCCTTCTCCAACAAGCCACTCTTCCACCTCCGTTTTGGGTCGAAGCATTACACACCGCCACATATCTCCTCAACCGGCACCCCTCTCGTGCCATTCATCCCTACACACCACACTTCCTCTTATATGGCACCCATCCCACCTATGATCACTTACGTGTTTTCGGTTGTCTTTGCTTCCCCAACGTCTCCGCCACTATGCCTCACAAGATTGCGCCACGCTCCACTCACTGCGTGTTCCTTGGCTATCCTCTCGAGCACAAGGGGTATCGGTGCTTTGACCTTGCGACTCGCCGCGTTATCGTATCACGTCACGTTATTTTTGATGAGTCCAATTTTCCATACACACCACCCACACCGCGGCCACACACCCTCACGTCCACATCCGATCCCATGCAGCCGATCCTACCCGCCTCCGGTTCCTCGGATCGCCCACCTCCACCGGATCACTTGGATCGCCCACCCCACCCGTCGCTATCGCCTCCACACCCTCCGTCCAGGCCCCACCTCCTCACTACGCCGACCGATTCCACGCGTTCCTCTCCCAACGGCTCGCCCACCACCAACTCCGTATCCCCCTCGACTGCAGCGCCCACTACCACCGGCTCCACCCAATCCAGCTCGCCCCCATGCCCTACGCCAACTACCTCGGACCCACCTGCCGCTGCATCCACCTCGCGATCCGTCCCTGTCGGCTCTGCCTCCCACACAGCCCGGTCCACCGAATCTACTTCGCAGTCCGCGCCATCCACTCCCAGCCCGCCACGTCTACCTCGCCATGCACTCCCGATCGAGCCTCCACGTAACTCCCATGAAATGTCCACTCGCGCCAAACGTGGCTACTATATGCCTCGCTGTTTATTTCTCGCCACCACTTCACCTCCTCTCTCCCCTATTCCGGCCACCTACAAATCTGCCCTCAAGGACCCTAATTGGCAACAAGCAATGCGTGATGAATATCTTGCTTTAACGAATAACTCCACTTGGTCCTTGGTGCCTAAGCCTGCAGGTGTGAACGTGGTGACGGGCAAATGGATTTTTCGACATAAGTTCAGTCGGATGGCTCTCTTGCTCGATACAAGGCACAGTATGTGGTCCGTGGCTTCACTCAACAAGAAGTTGTCGACTATGATGAGACATTCCGCCCTGTGGTCAAGCCATCTACGATCCGTGTTGTTCTCAGTCTTGCCACGTCTCAATCATGGCCCATCCACCAACTTGATGTGAAGAATGCATTCCTCCATGGTGATCTCAATGAAACCGTGTATTGTGCTCAGCCCGCTGGCTTCGTCGACCCAACCCGTCCGGATCATGTATGCTTGCTCCACAAGTCCCTCTACGGCCTCAAACAGGCCCGACTCCAGTGGTTTCTCCGGTTCAAGCAATACTTGCTCTCCCTCAGCTTCTCTGCCTCCCGGAGTGATTCTTCCCTATACATTCTCCATCAAGGTACATCCATTGCCTATCTTCTTGTGTATGTTGACGATATTATTCTTACCGCCAACTCCCCACACACACTCCACACCATCATCGCTTCCCTTAAGTCAGAATTCTCCATGAGTGACTTGGGTGACCTTCATCATTTCTTGGGCATAAATGTCACCCCCACCACATCCGGTCTCTTTCTTTGCCAACACCAATATGCTCTGGAGATTCTTGACCGCGCTAAGATGCTCAATTGCAAGCCCGTTTCCACTCCTATTGACACTAGCTCCAAACTCTCCTCCACCGACGGCAATCCTCTCTCTAATCCCACACATTACCGGAGTCTTGCTGGTGCACTCCAATACCTCACCCTAACTCGGCCCGACATCTCCTACGCCGTTCAGTAGGTATGCTTGTTCATGCATGCGCCCCGGGACAGCCACATGCAGTTGATCAAGCGCATACTTCGGTACTTGAGGGGTACCTCTCACTACGGGCTTCAGTTCTACCGATCCACTTCTCGTGATCTTGTGGCTTACACCGACGCAGATTGGGTTGGCTGCCCGGATACCCGCAAGTCCACGTCGGGCTTCTATGTTTTCCTCGGCTCGAATTTGGTGTCTTGGTCCTCCAAACGACAACCAATTGTGAGCCGTTCGAGCGCCGAAGCTGAATACCGCGGAGTTGCAAATTGTATTGCTGAGTCTTGCTGGCTATGCCAACTTCTACATGAGCTCAAGTATCCTCCGCGGCGTGCCACTGTGGTATATTGCGACAATGTCAGTGCTTCATACCTCGCCAGCAACCAACATCAACACACGAAGCATATTGAGATAGACTTGCACTTCGTCCATGATCGTGTCGCTCTTGGTGAAGCTCGCGTGTTGCATGTACCGTCTACTTCTCAGTTTGCCGACCTCTTCACTAAGGGGCTGCCATCTCAGGTGTATCATGAATTCAGATCCAGCCTGAACTTTCATCCAAATGGAGTTCCGGCTGAGGGAGGGTGTTAGACTACATCTATGTATAGCATGTACACCTATGTATACCCTAGATTGTAGGATCTGTAACAGCATGCCCTGGCCTGCGTGCCGACTCTTATGGGCTCTTCCTTGTATATGTTGTAACATGTAACCGATGCTAATCGGTCAATCAATCGAGAGTTAATCACTTCAACTGCCGAGGGCACCGGAGGAGAGGGAGGGCGGCGGCCGGCGGACCGGCGCTGTGCGTCTGCCTCCTCACCCTTTCTGCTTGTCGGCACTCCGCACTCGGCGTGTGCATGGGTCGAGGCATCTGCGGGCTCTCGCGTGGACGCCATGGCCGCAAGGTGTTCGGCATAATGCTCCCGGCTTCCGATGGTGGCTCACTGGACCCGAGCCCGAGCGAGAGACTTTTCTCGACGAGATGATCCAGAAAACTGGACGCCCAGACGTCGTGTAACCTGAGCGCCCTCTTCACAGTCCTTGTACACGTGGTTAGTCGACCATTGGACTTTGGTGAGACCCATGACAGACCTGTTTATCTGCCACGAATGCATCAAGAACTTTATACAGTGTCTCCCGCTGATCTGCAGGCATTATGAGGGTACACAGTGCTGCGAGTGGTGGACGATGCCGCGATGAAAGGAGTATTTTCTTGCCAGGATGCTTTCTAATCTTCTGTCCACTTGTTTCAGGGATCAGGTGAGACCGTGAGAGCACTATGTCCCCTGTCGTCATTGTCGTCACAGTTACATGGCTTTTAAAAAAATTATTGGTTATCATTTCTGTTCTAATTGTTAGTGCGTACATTATTCATGTCATGTTCAGTTACCTTGTGACTTAGTCTTTGCCTGCATGTAGCGCATTACTCACGATCGTGCACACTATCGACTCTTGTAACTGCTGGATGCATCTTTGCACTACCTCAATAGTTGATGAATAGATCGAAAGTTTTCCTCGCAAAAAAACTGCTGGGTGCAGCTCTATATGTACCATGTGCTGAACACCAATGCAAAAACAACTACAGTCTCAGTCGAACTCTGTTTTCTATCACTATTTTGAGCAAGTAACGACTAATGTCATGTCATCATTTGACTCCTACTAAAAGCTTTATGCATTTGGTAAATACGCATCACACCACCTGGATATATTCTCGGAAACAGGCTCTCGTCTTGTTTTATATAGGTATAAAACACAAACCAATATTCTCTGTAAACAAAATTCTAAGTGATCAGGCTGAGATGTCGATGATCACACACGGAGGACATGACGGATCTCACATGAGGAGGGATTGTGAGGGAGTGTGGTTTGTAAATTAAATTGATGGCTAGAAATTTTAAAACTATTCTGATTTCAATTCCTTATGATTCGAGAGTATGTACTATGTGATAAGGGCATCTCCAACGGCGTACCTTAAACCGGACACACTACGTCCATGTATGGGTCCGGATATGGCAGCCGGACATCCAACCCGGTACATCAAACAAAAGCGGACATATAATTTTCATTATTGTAGGCAATTTTGTTTACCTACCAAAAGATACCCTAGTTTATTTGAGGAGCACTTTCCTGGACTAGCTTTATAAAATTACTAACGAACAAACACACTTATATCTACATCTATATCTATATCTATATCTATATCTACATATTTATTATATAATATATAATAAAGCAAGTTGTGTTTCTTCGATTTTTTCATCCGTTCACCATCGAAAAGATTATATTCGAGATGGTACTAAATTTTTGTCCGTTCGTCTATTAGAAAAAGAAAAACAGCAAAATTTTGTACATGGCCCGCGCGCAGTGTGGCCCAGCAAAACCAGCCCAGTTATTTTCGTGCCCACGAGTAGGGAAAATCCTATTTATCGCAATGATCATCAAATAATCGCAAATTCTCACAGGGCGCCCAAGCTGGGCTGAACCATTTTTTCTGTTATGTTTCTATTTTTCTTTCCTGTTTCTTTTGTATTTTTTCCTTTGAAGTTTATTTTTCTTTCTCCTTTTTTTCGTCAATCTAAATTTTCAGAAAAGTTCATAATATGAAAAAATTGATTTTTCTAAAAATGTTCAGAATTTTAAAATATATTTCGTTTTAAAAAATGTTCAGAACATTAAATCTTTGTTCTCAATCCAAAATAGTCGCAAATTCGAACAGGGCGCCCATGCTTGGCTGAACCGTTTTCCTTTTTTGTTATTTGTAATGTTTCTATTTTTCCTTTTCTATCTCTTTCTATTTTTCTTTCCTGTTTCTTTTGTCTTTTTTTCCTTTCAAGTTTGTTTTTCTTTCTCCCTTGTTTTGTAAATTCAAAATTTTCAAAAAAGTTCATAATATCAGAAAAAATGAATGTTTTATAAATATTTGGAATTTTGAAATATATTCCGTTTTGAAGAATGTTCAGAACATTAAATCTTTGTTCTCATTTCAAAATTGTTTCAGATTCTAAAAAATATATTCCATTTTTCTTTGTGTTTTCCAAAGTTATTTGAGATTTTCCAAAAAAATACATTTAAGAAATGTTCGAAATATGAAAAATATTTTTGTTTTAGTGAAATGTTCGCAAATTCAGAATAATGTCCGAGTTGAAGAAACACATTTTAAAAAATTGTTACGAATGTTCAAAATATTTTTCCTTTAAAAAAAATCACAAATTCAAAAAAATCATGTTATTATAAAAGGTTCATGTTTCCAAATGAAATTGTGAATTTGAAATGTTTCAATTTTTTCAAAATTATTCATATTTCCAAGAATGTTCGGCATTTTATATATTGTTTAAAAAGTTCAAAAAATGGTCCCAATCTGATGTTGGAGTATGATCTTAAAGGTTTGAGCTGGCCATTGGTTGGTAGAACTCGGTTTCTTCGAGTGGCTAGCAACACATAGTCGCGTCTTTGGTGGCATGATTTCGATCCTTCAACTCATCATTTTTTAGATTTTTTTGCACCATACAAACACAGGTCGTCTTGAAGCCTACCGGTGTGTTGGTCCGTACAGGAACTGATGTGCGCCCCACACGCTATTTTATGCATCTAGCGTCATATAGTTGCCCCCACCCAGTTGGTCAAAGAAAAAATTGCTCTGTCGCACATGCGGTATTGGGCCTCAGGCGCACTCTCATACTGGGTCGTCCGAGGGGGCAATCTTTTTTTCTTTGGCCAATAAAAGAGAATATGTTGGTTTGGCTAGAATGAAAAAATTGTGGGCACGTGAGCGCTAAAAAAATCAAAGAGAATAAACCCTAATGAAGAAGGGACATTGATGTCTAGTTATGCGCTAAATATGCTAATGAAATGGGATTTATGCGCTACAATTAGTAATCCATCCGATTACGCCATCGTAATAGAGAGTGGTCGAAGCAACCGTGCCCCGAAGGTCGCCGCATAGCTACCAAATGACGAGGCAGACACAACCCCGAGACAGAAGCGGACCCGGAGGAAAAAAAGGCATGAGTTAGATGGTTGCCGCCACGCCGACTAACCCCACTACTATCAAGATCTCGCGGGACAAACATGGCCCGCAAGAAAACCACAACTCCTCTCTCTATTGCACCATTATGAAGATCGTTTTTGGTGGACACATCAGTTATCTCTCCCATTGCTTCTCGCAAAGAAATATATCTCTCGTTGCAACTCACAGGCATATGTGCTAGTCTAAGCATACATTCATTTATGCGTATGCATGCAGCTCCCACTGTTGATGCAGACGGGCAATCAGGATGACGTACATGATGGGCAATTTGCCTGGCATTCATGCACATGACGCCAATGTGGACTGCCCGACAGCTTGACACAACAGTAACACAGACTGCCCAGCAGCCGACATATGTAGAAGAGAATAGAGAGGGAGATTCGCGTGATGCGGTAGGTGTATTATTGAATTTCGAGGGCAAGTATATATATAGTACAAGATTTGGAGGATAAGAAAGCTCTTCTAAAGATAAGGTGGTAATCATATATGAAATGCTCGATGGAGATGGCATTGGCCCTGTCTGGGTCCATAGGTTAGAGTTAGTTTGGGTTAGATTGGACTCAACTAATCCAAAAATATCCAAACAAGAGGGTTAGTTTAATTTAGATGCATCTAACCTATCCAAAAAATCTAACCCACCCAAGAGATGCTAATTGGGGTTAGTTTTTCTCGGGACCACTAAAAACATTTTTTTTCTCTTGCTCTCGCCGCAGCAGATCCCTCCTACTTCCTCGAAGCTTCTCATCCTCTCCCTCCCTCCCTCTCGCACCGTCCGTGAAGGCGCCTCGCTGTATCCGCGCTCCATCTAACTCTGCCATCCAAACACCTTTTTGGCTAGAGTTAGTTCAAAGTTAGTTCAGGATTAGAATCTAACTCTAAACTTTAACTGAGTTAGAGTATCCAAACAGGGCCATTGTGCGTGCGCCCACCCACCTCTATCATCGCCTGTAAGAAAAAACGTGGCTGGTATATTTAATCTTATTACAACAGTCAGTTAGTCAAGGAGAGAAATAGACAAGCAGGACTCACTTGAGTAGCAAAACCGACGAATGTGGTACCTTTAGCAGGAGCCAGACCCTCTGACGTATGGCCCGCTGCCGTTGAGCCACTGACATGTAGGCTTAGGGCCACATGTCAGTGGGCATCACGGTACGGTCAGAGGAGTTGCGTCTCCTTTGGCATCATTGCTATGAGCTTCTTCAGCTGGTAGGTATTCCTAATCCCTCGCTTCAGGAATGCCTGCAGTACCTGGCAGCAAGGCAAAATCGTAAGTATAATGTCAGTTACTTGAGTCCCAGACATGGTTTTCATTTTTAGTGAGATTTCAATAAAATTCACTGAATTTTATTAATTTCAGCAGTTGTTAAAATATTTACTTTTCGGTCAAAATATTTTAGCAATTTCAATAGTGCACATGACATTCAATTTTTCTTTAATCTTGCATGGGAGCGGACCAGAGAGAATCGCCGGATGGCGAGGTGGATCACGTGACGTCATCTCACACAGGATACGCAGGAAGAGCAGTTTACAGCCGGTACGCACAGAACCCCCCCCCCCCCCCCCCCCCCTCCAGACTGTACTGCCGCACGCACCACTAGTTTTTTGAACTTACCATAAATAGCAATAGCTATAGCATACAGACAGTGGTTTTACGAAAAACGATGTTGATAATTGCTAACTGGCCACAAAATTTCACGCCGCCGGGGGCAAATTTAACAAATATGACCTATAGACGAAATCAAACCACGGAATGAACTGCCCGTGAAACTATTTCACACGCCTGACCCTTTTGTGTAGCGCCCGCCACGACGGCGCCACACTACACTGTGCAACGCCTCACAGATAGGCGCTACACGGCCAGCGTCATACCCGAAAATTACTAAAACAGTGTGCAGCGCCTGAGAGCTAGGCGCCACACTATACAGTGCAGCGCCTAGCTCCCGGGCGTTGCACTAGTTCAGCGCCTAAGAGCTAGGCGTCACGGGTCAGCTGCGTGAAATAGTTTGACAGACAATTCATTCTGTGATTTGATTTCGTCTATAGGTCAGATTTGTCAAATTTGCCGCCACCGGGCTACAAGCATAGTAAAACTAAGTATAAATCCAGCCCTCTCACGCGCACTTGACATTTTCAGCCGTCGAATCAAAACTAGCGAACCAATACATCCCTTCGCTCCTCACGACGCCTCTTCCTCTCCCCGTCGGCGCCCACGCCGGCATCTCCTTCCTCTGCGCATCACTGCATGTGGATGTCGCTGTTGGCGCCGAGCCCTAGCTTGCTCTTTGCGCCGGTGCCCAGCGCTCTCTCTCGCACGAAGGGAGGAGACACAGGATACGATAGAGGTTTTCCGATGCACAAACGCCATTGTCACACATACGTACGGCATATTCCGGCGCATGAACGACTCGGCAACAAACCGACGCAATGATCCATTACAGAGGAGAGGGGTTTTATACCCTATATGCACACACAACCCGGCCATAACTCCACACGCATTAAGAGCAACTCTAATGGAGCGACCCATTTCATCCGCGACCGTTCGTTTGGGTCGGCGCGAACAGAAAAAACAGCCCAACGCGCCGATCCAAACGGAGGCGCGCCCGTTTTTCGTCCGCGGGCGACCCATTCTCAGCCCATTTTTTAGCCTGATTTGTGTCGGCGCGGACACGCGACGGACGCGCGCGCTCGCCTACTTCTGTCCCCGGGCCCGCTCGTCTGTGGCACATTGGCCTCTCCTCCCCCCGGCCAACAAGCAACCCTCACCCTCGTCTACTCCGTCACCGACGCCGCCGGCCATTTTGCCGGCGACTCTTCCAGCTGCCGCCGCCTCCACATCCGCCCAGCAACGCCGCCCCTGCCCCAGTCGCCCGCCGCCGCCGCCGTTTTGCCGCCGGGGAGCATGCTGGTTCCCGCCGCCCGCGACCAAGAAGACGCCTCGCCGTCCCCGCCACATATGACCGGCACGCTCATCGGACGCCGTCACACTCATCGGACGTCGGCCGGGCAGCTAGCTGGTCTGTGGGCGCCGCGTCTCCCCTCGCCGGCCATCTCCTTCTTCGACGCCCGCAAGTTGTTCGACAGTTTGCCAAGGTACGAAAATGGACTCCGCTGACGAGTTCTTTTTCCACAATTTCCTTTGCGACTCCGACGATTCGTCGTCCGACGACGAGGAGGAGATATTGGCTGCCGTGTTGGTCCATCACCACCTCAACAACCAGCGGCCGTTGTCCCGTGGCTCCATTCCGGGCCACCCTCCGGCGTTGAATCGTAACCGGGAGAGCGGGCATTTCCTTCTCTGAAAGGACTACTTTGATACAACAAACCCGTTGTTCAAACATCACAAATTCCATCGCCGGTTTCGTATGAGTAGGCATGTTTTCAACCGTATTAGAGAGGGAGTGGTCGGCTATGATGACTACTTCGAGTGCAAAGAGGATGCCGTCGGCAAGATTGGTTTCTCCTCTTATCAGAAATGCACTGCCGCCATCCGAATGCTTGCATACGAAGTGCCCGATGATCTCATTGACGAGTACGTTCGTATGAGTGAGTCTACATGCCTAGAGTCCCTGTATAAGTTCTGCAAGGCTGTGATTGCTGTGTTTGGCCATGAGTACTTGAGAGAGCCGACAACTGAAGATACAACCCGTTTGTTGGCGATGAATGCTAGCAGGGGCTTCCCGGGGATGCTTGGCAGCATAGACTGCATGCACTGGGAGTGGAAGAACTGCCCTTCTGCTTGGCAATGGCAGTATAAGGGACATGTCAGGGCTTGCACTATCATACTAGAGGCTGTGGCATCTCAAGATCTCTGGATCTGGCACTCTTTCTTTGGCATGGCTGGATCACACAATGATATCAACGTGCTTCAGCGCTCGCCGGTGTTTGCTAGGCTTGCCGAAGGCAACAGCCCACCGGTGAACTTTACTGTCAACGGCCACAACTACGACAAAGGGTACTATTTGGGTGACGGTATCTATCCTCAGTGGACCACTATTGTAAAGACAATACCCAACCCTGTCGGAGAAAAAAGGAAAATATTTTCCCAAGAGTAAGAGAGTGCTAGAAAGGATGTCGAGCGTGCCTTTGGTGTTTTGCAATTTCGATGGGGCATCGTTCGGTATCCTGCTAATACTTGGAGCACGCAGAAACTATGGAGGTGATGACTGCTTGTGTGATCATGCGCAATATGATCGTAAAAGACGAGCGCCCGGAACGTCTGTATGATCAAGGCTTTCAATTTCAGGGTGAGAATGTTGTGCCTGAGCATGGAGTAGCGGTAACATTTGAGCAGTTCACTCAGTTTCATGAAGACATGCATGATTGGGAAACTCACGTGCAACTGCAAAATGATTTGGTTGAGCATATGTGGACTCATGTTGGCAACCAATAGATGTATCTTTTTTTATTCATTTGCAAAACTATGTGAAACATTTTTATTTTTATTTGGCCTATAAACTATACTATTTATTTGGGCGGACTATTTTGCTTGTTAAATTTTCATTTCACAATACGTTGAATGCAATGCAAAATTGGACGGCCAGCCGGCCACGCCTGCACATATGGGTCGGCGCATTGGGCATGCTGCCGACCCATATGAAAAACAGGGCGGACGCCGGGCGGGCGGCCGACCCAAACGGACAAAAAACGGACGAAATCGCCATCCGTTTGGGTCGGCCCATTAGAGTTGCTCTAACTACCTGAACTCAGTGGCGGAGCTAGAGTTTGAGATCAGTGTGGTCCGCGCCCAAAAAATCATAAGAAATATCACATGTGAATGTTCTAACTAAACAATATCACATAGAAATAGATCAATATGATCTTTCAAACACCCAAAAATTCTTAATTAAATCTATTTTTTTTATAAACATGGCTACATAGCACGTACTACATGGACCATAGTACATACCTTGAGAAGTTCTTCCATTAATTTTTTGGCCACATCTAGTATAGCCTCTGCCTTTTTCTTCCATATCTTCATAGCTTCTCTTTGAAAAAGAGAAACAATGTCTCCGGTCCTCTTCATTCATCAACAGTTCTGCAATAAGAATTTCTATCATTAATGCTATTTGGAGCCAAAATTATATGCAAAATAATGCATGTGTTCAGTTCATCCACAAGATAGGATAGCATGTTGAAAATATAAGCAATTTACCGAATGATTTTATTAACAGAAATACTAGATAAAGCATGACTAATATAGTAGAGATAAAACAAGTCATGCGTTCTGACAAAGAGAAGGAAAATAGCTTCTGCATATATGAACCGTAGCTAATCATATCTATAGCAGACAGTAGAACTAGTTGCATATATGAGGTAGAACCTAACATATTTAGGGCAAGTACTAGTACGAGAAACTGTGGCAGGATATCTAACAGAAAGAAGAACACATACGAGACAGCGGTAGCAGCAGCACTGGACTTGGGGTCGGTGTCCTCGCCAACCATGTCGTCGAGGAGGTTGTCGACGTCGGGGAAGAAGTCGTCATCGGGGAAGTAGTCATCATCGGGGAAGTAGTCGTCGGAGTCCGGGGCGTCCGTGACGAAGGAGTCAGTCAGTAGTCGCGCAGAGCGCTCCCCAAAAACCTTATCACCCTTCTCCCGTACAGGACTCAAAGAGGTGCGGTTTCGGAGGCCTACTGTGCCGACCTGCGGTGCACGCCGCAAGCCGGGATGAGGAAGACATCGGCAGCTCAGAGATTGGAACCGGTGGCGAGAGGAAGGAGAAGTTCTGGTGCATCTCTCTGAGAGGAGCGACCTTCCTTTTATAGGCGCAAGAGAAGGAGGCGAGAGGCTGCGCCGGGAGCTGAAGGGAACGCGGGAGATGAAATGATATAGACATCGGCTCGGCTCATTCCCGCAACCCGCGGCGCGGCGCGGCGCGGCGTGTCGTGTCGTGTCGAGGCGAGGCGAGGCGAGGCGGGCGGCGGAGGAGGAGCGCGCGTGGATATCCCTCTTGTTCTCATTCTCGTACAAGTGGGGAAAGAACCTCCCTTATAAGGAGGTCCAACTCCCACTAAACTAGCAATGTGAGACTAAAATTTAGTAGTATCCCTTGCCTTGCACAAATGGGCTAAGTGGGCCTCTAGGATTTATTAGGAATTTCTGAAATAGTTATTGGGCTGCCCAAAATGGACTAAATTCCAGCAATCCCCCACTAGATCCCAGAGGCACACAGAAATTTGCCTTTAGTTCCAAAACACTGTTTTATATACCGGTACTGCAGTGGAGACTGTTAAGTTGAACTTCCACCTAGAACTCTATGCTACACTAGTAAGCAACTTGAACAGTAGACTGGGCCTTGAACTGCAAGTTTTCTGCGAATCTAGCTTCACATAAAGCCTTGACCGATACGTGGCTACCGTGGGTCTTCCCCGCGGGTGGAGCTTATGCGTCATACTCCGAGACCTTTCATGAGTTTACTAGAGAGAACCCTACTCTCATAGATTGCGACGTTTAACAATCAGACTCATATAGGTGCGTTCTTCAAAAGATGTTCTGCAGGACAACATCTCTGCTTCAAAGAGCCACTTAGAACACATTAAGATATACATCAACCTGCCATGCAGATTAAGAGAGTATTGCATCTTTATGGAGTGATATTTTAATAGTAAGGGTACTCTCCTCCCGGTTGACCAACATCTTGTCTTCCACATCTAATTCACGGGATCTCCGATCACAAGAATAGGTTACCACTATGAACAACTCATATTGTGGGTCTAATACCCATCTCCCTCGATGCATTATCTATCACATTACGTGATAGACCCTTAGTAAAAGGATCTGCCAGATTTTTAGACGTTTGGATATAATCCAATGCAATAACTCCGGAGTTTCTCATTTTTCTGACAGACTTTAACCTTCTCTGAACGTGTCTTGATAACTTCATGTTATCCTTTGAGCTGCTCACTTTCGTGATCACGGTTTGATTGTCGCAGTTCATAAGAATACCCGGTACAGGTTTCTCAACAACCGGCAAGTCATTCAAGAGCCAGCGAAGCCAATCTGCTTCAACCGTAGCTGTATCTAATGCTGTGAGTTCTGCTTCCATTGTTGACCTCGTTAAGATGGTCTGCTTGCAAGACTTCCAAGAAACAGCGCCACCTCCATGAGTGAATACATAACCGCTCGTGGCCTTTATCTCATCAGCATCTGAGATCCAGTTTGAGTCACTATACCCTTCAAGCACCTTTGGGTGCCCGGTGTAGTGAATTCCATAATTTGCAGTGCCTTTCAAATAACGCAAAACTCTCTCTAGAGCTTTCCAATGCACATCTCCTGGTTTTGAGACAAACCGACTCAGTTTGCTAACAGCAAAAGAGATGTCAGGTCTTGTAGCACTTGCTAAGTACATAAGGGAGCCAATAATTTGAGAATATTTCAATTGATCTCTAGCAATTCTTCGATTCTTTCGAAGTAACACACTCGCATCATATGGTGTTAGAGAGGGCTTGCAGTCACTATAGCCAAAGCGACTCAAGATCTTTTCCACATAGTGAGATTGAAGCAATGTAATCCCACCATCATCGTCTCTCAATAACTTGATGTTCAGAATGACATCAGCCACTCCTAAATCCTTCATCTCAAAACAACGAGATAGGAAATCCTTGACCTCCTTAATAACATTCAGATTTGTTCCGAAAATCAGTATGTCATCAACATACAAGCACAGGATAACTCCCTCGCCCCCACCATGGTGATAGTACACACATTTGTCAGCTTCGTTCACAACAAAGCCTGCAGCTGTTAAAGTTCTTTCAAACTTCTCATGCCACTGTTTGGGTGCTTGCTTAAGTCCGTACAAAGACTTCAACAACTTGAACACTTTTCCTTCCTGACCATCTAGTACAAACCCATCTGGTTGTTCCATATAAATTTCCTCGTCCAACTCTCCATTTAGGAAAGCAGTCTTAACATCCATTTGATGAACGAGAAGACCATGCGAGGCAGCTAGTGAAAGTAGAACTCGAATAGTGGTCAGTCGAGCCACAGGTGAGTAAGTATCAAAGAAGTCTTCACCTTCCTTTTGGGTATAACCCTTAGCCACGAGCTGAGCCTTGTACTTCTCAATAGTACCATCAGGCCTAAGCTTCTTCTTGAATACCCATTTGCATCCTATAGGTTTGCACCCATAAGGACGATCAGTTATCTCCCAGGTTTCATTCTCCAAGATGGAATCCATCTCGCTACGAACCGCTTCCTTCCAGTAGTCAGCATCTTCAGATGCATAGGCCTCTGAAATAGAACTAGGAGTGTCATCTATGAGATACACAAGAAAATCATCACCAAAGGACTTTGCAATCCTTTGTCTCTTGCTCCTAGTAGGAACTTCATTGTTCTCCTCCATGGGACTTTCAAAGTGTTCTATCGAAATGGCAGGTTTGGTAATTGTAACTGGTTCCTGATTCGATGAACTAGGCATCTCCTAATTAGATGAGGTAGCCATATCCTTCATGGGAAAGATATCTTCAAAGAAAGTCGCATCATTCGACTCCATGATCGTACCGACATGCACGTCAGGTACCTCAAAGTTTACAACCAAGAATCTATAGCCAATGCTATGAAAAGCATATCCCAGGAAAACACAATCCACAGTCTTTGGTCCAAGCTTCCGCTTCTTTGAAATTGGAGCATTGACTTTCGCCAAACAACCCCATGTTCACAGATAAGAGAGTTTTAACCTTTTCTTCTCCCATTCCTCGAATGGAGTTATCTCTTTGTTCTTTGTGGGGACTCGGTTCAGGACATGACATGCTGTCAATATCGCCTCCCCCCACCATGCCTTGGAGAGACCCGATGTATCTAACATGGCGTTAACCAAATCAGTTAGAGTACGGTTCTTTCTTTCGGCCACCCCATTTGACTGAGGTGAGTAGGGAGGAGTCCTCTCATGGATTATACCATGTTTCGTACAAAAAGCATCAAAATCATTGGAAAAATACTCTCCACCACGGTCGGACCTAAGCCTCTTGATTTTTCGATCAAGTTGGTTTTCCACTTCAGCTTTATAGATCTTGAAAAAGTTCAAAGCCTCATCCTTAGATTTTAGAAGATACACACGGCAGTATCTAGTGGAGTCATCAATTAACGCCATGGAATATTTCTTTCCACCTTTTGTCAACACACCATTCGTTTCACATAGATCTGAATGTATGAGCTCTAGTGGTGCAAGATTTCTTATTTCCGCAGTCGTGTGAGACTTACGAGGTTGCTTAGCTTGCACACACACTTTACACTTAGATCCCTTGACGGTGGTGAAACTAGGGATTAAGTTCAACTTTGCTAGTCGCGACATGCAACCAAAGTTAACATGACAAAGACATGAATGCCACACATTGGATTCACTATTGTTGCAAATATGATTAACAACTTTATTGCAAATGTCTGATAAGGATAAACGAAACAAGCCTCCTGACTCATAGCCTTTACCAACAAAGGTTCCATACTTGGATATTACAAATTTATTCGACTCAAAGACAAGCTTGTAGCCATCTCTACACAGAAGAGATCCGCTAACAAGATTTTTATTGACGGAGGAGACATAATGCACGTTCTTCAGCCGCACGATCTTCCCCGAAGTAAACTACAGATCGACCGTGCCAACACCACGAACAGAAGCACTTGAACCATTGCCCATCAGCACGGTTGAAGTCCCTGCGGTCTGATAAGACGAAACATGGAAATATCACCGTATACATGTCAATCAACCAGTCAGGAGAATGACATACTTAAAGAATAGTGGAAAATATACCATACCCAGCATCCTTCATGTCAGTGTCTCCAATGACAACATTAGCGGTCTTGCCGCCTTTCCCAGGATGACGCTTGTCATAGCGATTAGGGCAACTAGGAGACCAATGATCAGGATCCCCACACACATGACAAGCACCTTTCTTCTTGCCATTCTTCTTCTTGAAGTTCGTGTGTTGCACAGCCTTGTTCTTCCCATCAAACTTTGCTTTTCCCTCAAACTTGCCCTTGTTCTTGAACTTGTGGGGCTGGAAGTTCTGCTTCTGTACCACATTGGCACTAGATCCTCCCTCAATATCTCGAGCACGTGTGTCCTTTGCTCTCGCCTTTTCTTCCACATCAAGAGTGCCAATGAGATCCGGGACGGAAAACTCCTGCCTCTTATGCTTCAGCAAGGTAGCAAAGTTCCTCCATGAAGGAGGAAGCTTAGTGATGATACCTCCGGCAACAAACTTGTCTGGTAGCATACAACTGAAGTGCTCAAGTTCTCTAGCAAATGACTGTATCTCATGAGCTTGCTCAACCACGGAGCACTCTTCAGTCATCCTGTAATCATAGAATTGCTCCATGATGTACAGCTCAGTGCTAGCATCCGAGACCCCAAACTTGGCCTCGAGTGCATCCCACATATCTTTTCCATTATCAATTGACGCATAAGAATCAACTATGTTCTCACCAAGAACACTCAAGAGAGCAACCTTAAACAGAGTATCCATTTTCTGAAAAGCTTGTGCCTGTTGAGCATCAAGCTCTCCTTCAGGTTTGCCGAGAGTGGCGTCATAGCAACTCATGGTTTGAAACCATAAGACTTCTCTCACACGCCACCTCTTATAGTGGATACCCTCAAACATAGGAGGTCTCATGGAAGCAGCAAAACCACTCGGGGTAAATTGCCTATAATAAGGTTTTTGGATTGTTGGAAATATAAGCAATTTACCGAATGATTTTATTAATAGAAATACTAGATAAAGCATGACTAATATAGTAGAGATAAAACAAGTCATGCGTCCTGACAGAGAGAAGGAAAATAGCTTCTGCATATATGAACCGTAGCTAATCATATCTATAGCAGACAGTAGAACTAGTTGCATATATGAGGTAGAACCTAACATATTTAGGGCAAGTACTAGTACGAGAAACTGTGGCAGGATATCTAACAGAAAGAAGAACACATACGAGACAGCAGCAGCAGCACTGGACTTGGGGTCGGTGTCCTCGCCAGCCATGTCGTCGAGGAGGTTGTCGACGTCAGGGAAGAAGTCGTCGTCGGGGAAGTAGTCGTCGGAGTCCGGGGCGTCCGTGACGAAGGAGTCAGTCAGTAGTCGCGCAGAGCGCTCCCCAAAAACCTTATCACCCTTCTCCCGTACAGGACTCAAAGAGGTGCGGTTTCGGAGGCCTACTGTCCCGACCTGCGGTGCACGCCGCAAGCCGGGATGAGGAAGACAGCGGCAGCTCAGAGATTGGAACCGGTGGCGAGAGGAAGGAGAAGTTCTGACAGCGACCTCCCTTTTATAGGCACTGCAGCAAAAACTTTCCAGCTTCCGAGTGACCTTTCGTATACCCGTAGTGCGTGGCAAAAATTTAGACATCGGCTCGGCTCATTCCCGCAACCCGCAATCCGCGGCGCGGCACGGCGTGGCTGTTGGGGAACGTAGTAATTTCAAAAAAAATTCTACGCACACGCAAGATCATGGTGATGCATAGCAACGAGGGGGAGAGTCTGATCTACGTACCCTTGTAGATCGCAACGGAAGCGTTGACACAACGTAGAGGAAGTAGTCGTACGTCTTCTTCCCGATCCGACCGATCCAAGCACCGTTACTCCGGCACCTCCGAGTTCTTAGCACACGTTCAGCTCGATGACGATCCTCGGGCTCCGATCCAGCAAAGCGTCAAGGAAGAGTTTCGTCAGCACGACGGCGTGGTGACGATCTTGATGTACTACCGACACAGGGCTTCGCCTAAGCACTACAACGGTATGATCGAGGTGGAATTTGGTGGCAGGGGGCACCGCACACGGCTAAGGAACGATCTCAATGATCAACTTGTGTGTCTAGAGGTGCCCCCTGCCCCCGTATATAAAGGTTGCCAGGGGGAGGGCTGGCCGGCCGGCCAAGGAGGAGGGCGCAGGAGGAGTCCTACTCCTACCGGGAGTAGGACTCCCTCCCCAATCCTATTCCTAACAGGATTCCTCGAGAGAGAGAGAGGGAGAAGGGGGCCGGCCACCTCTCCTAGTCCTAATAGGACTAGGGGAGGGGGGAGGCACGCAGCCCACCTTGGGCTGCCCCTTTCACCTTTCCACTAAGGCCCAATAAGGCCCATTTGGTTCCCGGGGGGTTCCGGTAACCTCCCGGTACTCCGGTAAAATTCCCGATTTCACCCGAAACACTTCCGATGTCCAAACATAGGCTTCCAATATATCAATCTTTATGTCTCGACCATTTAGAGACTCCTCGTCATGTCCGTTATCACATCCGGGACTCCGAACAACCTTCGGTACATCAAAATGCATAAACTCATAATAACTGTCATCGTAACGTTAAGCGTGCGGACCCTATGGTTCGAGAACAATGTAGACATGGCCGAGACACGTCTCCGGTCAATAACCAATAGCGGGACCTGGATGCCCATATTGGCTCCTACATATTCTACGAAGATCTTTATCGGTCAGACCGCATAACAACATACGTTGTTCCCTTTGTCATCGGTATGTTACTTGCCCGAGATTCGATCGTCGGTATCCAATACCTAGTTCAATCTCGTTATCGGCAAGTCTCTTTACTCGTTCCGTAATACATCATCCCGCAACTAACTCATTAGTTGCAATGCTTGCAAGGCTTGTATAATGTGTATTACCGAGAGGGCCCAGAGATACCTCTCCGGCAATCTGAGTGACAAATTCTAATCTCGAAATACGCCAACCCAACATCTACCATTAGAGACACCTGTAGTACTCCTTTATAATCACCCAGTTACGTTGTGGCATTTGGTAGCACCCAAAGTGTTCCTCCGGCAAACGGGAGTTGCATAATCTCATAGTCATAGGAACATGTATAAGTTATGAAGAAAGCAATAGCAACATACTAAATGATCGGGTGCTAAGCTAATGAAATGGGTCATGTCAATCAGATCATTCAACTAATGATGTGACCTCGTTAATCAAATAACAACACATTGTTCATGGTTAGGAAACTTAACCATCTTTGATTAACGAGCTAGTCAAGTATAGGCATACTAGTGACACTCTGTTTGTCTATGTATTCACACATGTATTATGTTTCCGGTTAATACAATTCTAGCATGAATAGTAAACATTTATCATGATATAAGGAAATAAATAATAACTTTATTATTGCCTCTAGGGCATATTTCCTTCAGTCTCCCACTTGCACTAGAGTCAATAATCTAGATTACACAGTAATGATTCTAACACCCATGGAGCCTTGGTGCTGATCATGTTTTGCTCGTGGAAGAGGCTTAGTCAACGGGTCTGCAACATTCAGATCCGTATGTATCTTGCAAATCTCTATGTCTCCCACCTGGACTAGATCCCGGATGGAGTTGAAGCGTCTCTTGATGTGTTTGGCCCTTTTGTGAAATCTGGATTCCTTTGCTAAGGCAATTGCACCAGTATTGTCACAAAAGATTTTCATTGGACCCAATGCACTAGGTATGACACCTAGATCAGATATGAACTCCTTCATCCAGACTCCTTCGTTCGCTGCTTCCGAAGCAGCTATGTACTCCGCTTCACATGTAGATCCCGCTACGACGCTTTGTTTAGAACTGCACCAACTGACAGCTCCACCGTTTAAAGTAAACACGTATCCGGTTTGCGATTTAGAATCGTCCGGATCAGTGTCAAAGCTTGCATCAACGTAACCTCTTACGGTGAGCTCTTTGTCACCTCCATATACGAGAAACATATCCTTAGTCCTTTTCAGGTATTTCAGGATGTTCTTGACCGCTGTCCAGTGATCCACTCCTGGATTACTTTGGTACCTCCCTGCTAAACTTATAGCAAGGCACACATCAGGTCTGGTACACAGCATTGCATACATGATAGAGCCTATGGCTGAAGCATAGGGAACATCTTTCATTTTCTCTCTATCTTCTGCAGTGGTCGGGCATTGAGTCTGACTCAACTTCACTCCTTGTAACACAGGCAAGAACCCTTTCTTTGCTTGATCCATTTTGAACTTCTTCAAAATCTTGTCAAGGTATGTGCTTTGTGAAAGTCCAATTAAGCGTCTTGATCTATCTCTATAGATCTTTATGCCTAATATGTAAGCAGCTTCCCCGAGGTCTTTCATCAAAAAACTTTTATTCAAGTATCCCTTTATGCTATCCAGAAATTCTATATCATTTCCAATCAGCAATATGTCATCCACATATAATATCAGAAATGCTACAGAGCTCCCACTCACTTTCTTGTAAATACAGGCTTCTCCAAACGTCTGTATAAAACTAAATGCTTTGATCACACTATCAAAGCGTTTATTCCAACTCCGAGAGGCTTGCACCAGTCCATAAATGGATCGTTGGAGCTTGCACACTTTGTTAGCTCCCTTTGGATCGACAAAACCTTCTAGTTGCATCATATACAACTCTTCTTCCAGAAATCCATTCAGGAATGCAGTTTTGACATCCATCTGCCAAATTTCATAATCATAAAATGCGGCAATTGCTAACATGATTCTGACAGACTTAAGCATCGCTACGGGTGAGAAGGTCTCATCATAGTCAACCCCTTGAACTTGTCGAAAACCTTTTGCGACAAGTCGAGCTTTATAGACAGTAATATTACCGTCAGCGTCAGTCTTTTTCTTGAAGATCCATTTATTCTCAATTGCTTGCCGATCATCGGGCAAGTCAACCAAAGTCCATACTTTGTTCTCATACATGGATCCCATCTCAGATTTCATGGCTTCAAGCCACTTTGCGGAATCTGGGCTCACCATCGCTTCTTCATAGTTCGTAGGTTCATCATGATCTAGTAGCATGACTTCCAGAATTGGATTACCGTACCACTCTGGTGCGGATCTCACTCTGGTTGATCTACGTGGTTCAGTAGTATCTTGTCCTGAAGTTTCATGATCATCATCATTAGTGAAGGAAATATGCCATAGAGGCAATAATAAAGTTATTATTTATTTCCTTATATCATGATAAATGTTTATTATTCATGCTAGAATTGTATTAACCGGAAACATAATACATGTGTGAATACATAGACAAACAGAGTGTCACTAGTATGCCTCTACTTGACTAGCTCGTTAATCAAAGATGGTTATGTTTCCTAACCATGAACAAAAGAGTTGTTATTTGATTAACGAGGTCACATCATTAGTTGAATGATCTGATTGACATGACCCATTCCATTAGCTTAGCACCCGATCGTTTAGTATGTTGCTATTGCTTTCTTCATGACTTACACATGTTCCTATGACTATGAGATTATGCAACTCCCGTTTGCCGGAGGAACACTTTGGGTGCTACCAAACGTCACAACGTAACTGGGTGATTATAAAGGAGTACTACAGGTGTTTCCAATGGTAGATGTTGGGTTGGCGTATTTCGAGAATAGGATTTGTCACTCCGATTGTCGGAGAGGTACCTCTGGGCCCTCTCGGTAATACACATCACATAACCTTGCAAGCATTATAACTAAGATGTTAGTTGTGAGATGATGTATTACGGAACGAGTAAAGAGACTTGCTAGTAACGATATTGAACTAGGTATTGGATACCGATGATCGAATCTCGGGCAAGTAACATACCGATGACAAAGGGAACAACGTATGTTGTTATGCGGTCTGACCGGTAAAGATCTTCGTAGAATATGTAGGAGCCAATATGGGCATCCAGGTCCCGCTATTGGTTATTGACTGAAGACGTGTCTCGGTCATGTCTACATTGTTCTCGAACCGTAGGGTCCGCACGCTTAACGTTACGATGACAGTTATTATGAGTTTATGCATTTTGATGTACCGAAGGTTGTTCGGAGTCCCGGATGGGATCACAGACATGACGAGGAGTCTCGAAATGGTCGAGACATAAAGATTGATATATTGGAAGCCTATGTTTGGACATCGGAAGTGTTCCGGGTGAAATCGGGAATTTTACTGGAGTACCGGGAGGTTACCGGAACCCCCCGGGAACCAAATGGGCCTTATTGGGCCTTACTGGAAAGGTGAAAGGGGCTGCCCAAGGTGGGCTGCGCGCCTCCCCCCTCCCCTAGTCCTATTAGGACTAGGAGAGGTGGCCAGCCCCCTTCTCCCTCTCTTTCTCTCGAGGAATCCTATTAGGAATAGGATTGGGGGGGGGGGAGTCCTACTCCCGGTAGGAGTAGGACTCCTCCTGCGCCCTCCTCCTTTGGCCGGCCAGCCCTCCCCCTGGCAACCTTTATATACGGGGGCAGGGTGCACCTCTAGACACACAAGTTGATCATTGAGATCGTTCCTTAGCCGTGTGCGGTGCCCCCTGCCACCAAATTCCACCTCGATCATATCGTTGTAGTGCTTAGGCGAAGCCCTACGTCGGTAGTACATCAAGATCGTCACCACGCCGTCGTGCTGACGGAACTCCTCCCCGAAGCTTTGCTGGATCGGAGCCCGGGGATCGTCATCGAGCTGAACGTGTGCTAAGAACTCAGAGGTGCCGGAGTAACGGTGCTTGGATCGGTCGGATCGGGAAGAAGACGTACGACTACTTGCTCTACGTTGTGTCAACGCTTCCGTTGCGATCTACAAGGGTACATAGATCAGACTCTTCCCCTCGTTGCTATGCATCAACATGATCTTGCGTGTGCATAGGAATTTTTTTTGAAATTACTACGTTCCCCAACAGTGGCATCCGAGCCTAGGTTTTTATTGTTTGATGTTATTTGCACGAGTAGAACACAAGTGAGTTGTGGGCGATACAAGTCATACTGCCTACCAGCATGTCATACTTTGGTTCAGCGGTATTGTTGGACGAGACGACCCGGACCAACCTTACGCGTACGCTTACGCGAGACCGGTTCCCTCGACGTGCTTTTCACATAGATGGCTTGCGGGCGACTGTCTGTCCAACTTTAGTTGAACCGAGTGTGGCTACGCCCGGTCCTTGAGAAGGTTAAAACGGAGTCTATTTGACGAACTATCGTTGTGGTTTTGATGCGTAGGTGAGATGAATTCTTGCTTAAGCCCTTAGCAGCCATGTAAAACATGCAACAATAAAGTAGAGGACGTCTAACTTGTTTTTGCAGGGCATGATGTGATGTGATATGGTCAAGGCATGATGCTAAATTTTATTGTATGAGATGATCATGTTTTGTAACCAAGTTATCGGCAACTGGCAGGAGCCATATGGTTGTCGCTTTATTTTATGCAATGCAATCGCGATGTAATGCTTTACTTTATTACTAAGCGGTAGTGATAGTCGTGGAAGCATAAGATTGGCGAGACGACAATGATGCTACGATGGAGATCAAGGTGTCGTGCCAGTGACGATGGTGATCATGACGGTGCTTCGGAGATGGAGATCACAAGCACAAGATGATGATGGCCATATCATATCACTTATATTGATTGTATGTGATGTTTATCCTTTTATGCATCTTATCTTGCTTTGATTGACGGTAGCATTATAAGATGATCTCTCACTAAATTATCAAGAAGTGTTCTCCCTGAGTATGCGCCGTTGCCAAAGTTCGTCGTGCCCAGACACCACGTGATGATCGGGTGTGATAAGCTCCACGTCCATCTACAACGGGTGCAAGCCAGTTTTGCACACGCAGAATACTCAGGTTAAACTTGACGAGCCTAGCATATGCAGATATGGCCTCGGAACACAGAGACCGAAAGGTCAAGCGTGAATCATATAGTAGATATGATCAACATAACGATGTTCACCATTGAAAACTACTCCATCTCACGTGATGATCGGTTATGGTTTAGTTGATTTGGATCACGTGATCACTTAGAGGATTAGAGGGATGTCTATCTAAGTGGGAGTTCTTAAGTAATTTGATTAACTGAACTTAAACTTATCATGAACTTAGTACCTGATAGTATCTTGCTTGTTTATGTTGATTGTAGATAGATGGCTCGTGCTGTTGTTCCGTTGAATTTTAATGCGTTCCTTGAGAAAGCAAACTTGAAAGATGATGGTAGCAATTACACGGACTGGGTCCGTAACCTGAGGATTATCCTCATTGCTGCACAGAAGAATTACGTCCTGGAAGCACCGCTGGGTGCCAGGCCTGCTGCTGGAGCAACACCAGATGTTATGAACGTCTGGCAGAGCAAAGCTGATGACTACTCGATAGTTCAGTGTGCCATGCTTTACGGCTTAGAATCGGGACTTCAACGACGTTTTGAACGTCATGGAGCATATGAGATGTTCCAGGAGTTGAAGTTAATATTTCAAGCAAATGCCTGAATTGAGAGATATGAAGTCTCCAATAAGTTCTATAGCTGCAAGATGGAGGAGAACAGTTCTGTCAGTGAGCATATACTCAAAATGTCTGGGTATAATAATCACTTGATTCAGATGGGAGTTAATCTTCCAGATGATTGCGTCATTGACAAAATTCTCCAATCACTGCCACCAAGCTACAAGAGCTTCGTGATGAACTATAATATGCAAGGGATGAACAAGACTATTCCCGAGCTCTTCGCAATGCTGAAAGCTGCGGAGGTAGAAATCAAGAAGGAGCATCAAGTGTTGATGGTCAACAAGACCACTAGTTTCAAGAAAAAGGGCAAAGGGAAGAAGAAGGGGAACTTCAAGAAGAACAACAAGCAAGTTGCTGCTCAGGAGAAGAAACCCAAGTCTGGACCTAAGCCTGAAACTGAGTGCTTCTACTGCAAGTAGACTGGTCACTGGAAGCGGAACTGCCCCAAGTATTTGGCGGATAAGAAGAATGGCAAGGTGAACAAAGGTATATGTGATATACATGTTATTGATGTGTACCTTACTAGAGCTCGCAGTAGCACCTGGGTATTTGATACTGGTTCTGTTGCTAATATTTGCAACTCAAAACAGGGACTATGGAATAAGCGGACACTAGCAAAGGACGAGGTGACGATGCGCGTGGGAAACGGTTCCAAAGTCGATGTGATCGCGGTCGGCACGCTACCTCTACATCTACCTTCGGGATTAATATTAGACCTAAATAATTGTTATTTGGTGCCAACGTTGAGCATGAACATTATATCTGGATCTTGTTTAATGCGAGACGGTTATTCATTTAAATCAGAGAATAATGGTTGTTCTATTTATATGAGTAATATCTTTTATGGTCATGCACCTTTGAAGAGTGGTCTATTTTTGATGAATCTCGATAGTAGTGATACACATATTCATAATATTGAAACCAAAAGATGCAGAGTTGATAATGATAGTGCAACTTATTTGTGGCACTGCCGTTTAGGTCATATCGGTGTAAAACGCATGAAGAAACTCCATACCGATGGGCTTTTGGAACCACTTGATTATGAATCACTTGGTACTTGCGAACCATGCCTCATAGGCAAGATGACTAAAACACCGTTCTCCGGTACTATGGAGAGAGCAACAGATCTATTGGAAATCATACGTACCGATGTATGCGGTCCGATGAATATTGAGGCTCGTGGCGGATATCGTTATTTTCTCACCTTCATAGATGATTTAAGCAGATATGGGTATATCTACTTAATGAAACACAAGTCTGAAACATTTGAAAAGTTCAAAGAATTTTAGAGTGAAGTTGAAAATCATCGTAACAAGAAAATAAAGTTTCTACGATCTGATCGTAGAGGAGAATATTTGAGTTACGAGTTTGGTGTAGATTTGAAAAATTGTGGAATAGTTTCGCAACTCACGCCACCCGGAACACCACAGCGTAATGGTGTGTCCGAACGTCGTAATCGTACTTTACTAGATATGGTGCGATCTATGATGTCTCTTACTGATTTACCGCTATCATTTTGGGGTTATGCTTTAGAGACGGCCGCATTCACGTTAAATAGGGCACCATCAAAATCCGTTGAGACGACGCCTTATGAACTATAGTTTGGCAAGAAACCAAAGTTGTCGTTTCTTAAAGTTTGGGGATGCGATGCTTATGTGAAAGCTTCAACCTGATAAGCTCGAACCCAAAGCGGAGAAATGTGTCTTCATAGGATACCCAAAGGAGACTGTTGGGTACACCTTCTATCACAGATCCGAAGGCAAGACATTCGTTGCTAAGAATGGATCATTTCTAGAGAAGGAGTTTCTCTTGAAAGAAGTGAGTGGGAGGAAAGTAGAACTTGACGAGGTAACTGTACCTGCTCCCTTATTGGAAAATAGTACATCACAGAAAACTGTTTCTGCGACACCTATACCAATTAGTGAGGAAGCTAATGATGATGATCATGAAACTTCAGGACAAGATACTACTGAAGCACGTAGATCAACCAGAGTGAGATCTGCACCAGAGTGGTACGGTAATCCAATTCTGGAAGTCATGCTACTAGATCATGATGAACCTACGAACTATGAAGAAGCGATGGTGAGCCCAAATTCCGCAAAGTGGCTTGAAGCCATGAAATCTGAGATGGGATCCATGTATGAGAACAAAGTGTGGACTTTGGTTGACTTGCCTGATGATCGGCTAGCAATTGAGAATAAATGGATCTTCAAGAAAAAGACTGACGCTGACGGTAATATTACTGTCTATAAAGCTCGACTTGTCGCAAAAGGTTTTCGACAAGTTCAAGGGGTTGACTACGATGAGACCTTCTCACCCGTAGCGATGCTTGAGTCTGTCAGAATCATGTTAGCAATTGCCGCATTTTATGATTATGAAATTTGGCAGATGGATGTCAAAACTGCATTCCTTAATGGATTTCTGGAAGAAGAGTTGTATATGATGCAACCAGAAGGTTTTGTCGATCCAAAGGGAGCTACAAAGTGTGCAAGCTCCAGCGATCCATTTATGGACTGGTGCAAGCCTCTCGGAGTTGGAATAAACGCTTTGATAGTGTGATCAGAGCATTTGGTTTTATACAGACGTTTGGAGAAGCCTGTATTTACAAGAAAGTGAGTGGGAGCTCTGTAGCATTTCTGATATTATATGTGGATGACATATTGCTGATTGGAAATGATATAGAATTTCTGGATAGCATAAAGGGATACTTGAATAAAAGTTTTTCGATGAAAGACCTCGGGGAAGCTGCTTACATATTAGGCATAAAGATCTATAGAGATAGATCAAGACGCTTAATTGGACTTTCACAAAGCACATACCTTGACAAGATTTTGAAGAAGTTCAAGATGGATCAAGCAAAGAAAGGGTTCTTGCCTGTGTTACAAGGTGTGAAGTTGAGTCAGACTCAATGCCCGACCACTGCAGAAGATAGAGAGAAAATGAAAGATGTTCCCTATGCTTCAATCATAGGCTCTATCATGTATGCAATGCTGTGTACCAGACCTGATGTGTGCCTTGCTATAAGTTTAGCAGGGAGGTACCAAAGTAATCCAGGAGTGGATCACTGGACAGCGGTCAAGAACATCCTGAAATACCTGAAAAGGACTAAGGATATGTTTCTCGTATATGGAGGTGACAAAGAGCTCACCGTAAGAGGTTACGTTGATGCAAGCTTTGACACTGATCCGGACGATTCTAAATCGCAAACCAGATACGTGTTTACTTTAAACGGTGGAGCTGTCAGTTGGTGCAGTTCTAAACAAAGCGTCGTAGCGGGATCTACATGTGAAGCGGAGTACATAGATGCTTCGGAAGCAGCGAACGAAGGAGTCTGGATGAAGGAGTTCATATCCGATCTAGGTGTCATACCTAGTGCATCGGGTCCAATGAAAATCTTTTGTGACAATACTGGTCCAATTGCCTTGGCAAAGGAATCCAGATTTCACAAAAGGACCAAACACATAAAGAGACGCTTCAACTCCATCCGGGATCTAGTCTAGGTGGGAGACATAGAGATTTGCAAGATACATACGGATCTGAATATTGCAGACCCGTTGACTAAGCCTCTTCCACGAGCAAAACATGATCAGCACCAAGGCTCCATGGGTGTTAGAATCATTACTGTGTAATCTAGATTATTGACTCTAGTGCAAGTGGGAGACTAAAGGAAATATGCCCGAGAGGCAATAATAAAGTTATTATTTATTTCCTTATATCATGATAAATGTTTATTATTCATGCTAGAATTGTATTAACCGGAAACATAATACATGTGTGAATACATAGACAAACAGAGTGTCACTAGTATGCCTCTACCTGACTAGCTCGTTAATCAAAGATAGTTATGTTTCCTAACCATGAACAAAAGAGTTGTTATTTGATTAACGAGGTCACATCATTAGTTGAATGATTTGATTGACATGACCCATTCCATTAGCTTAGCACCCGATCGTTTAGTATGTTGCTATTGCTTTCTTCATGACTTATACATGTTCCTATGACTATGAGATTATGCAACTCCTGTTTGACGGAGGAACACTTTGGGTGCTACCAAAAGTCACAATGTAACTGGGTGATTATAAAGGAGTACTACAGGTGTTTCCAATGGTAGATGTTGGGTTGGCGTATTTCGAGAATAGGATTTGTCACTCCGATTGTCGGAGAGGTACCTCTGGGCCCTCTCGGTAATACACATCACATAAGCCTTGCAAGCATTATAACTAAGATGTTAGTTGTGAGATGATGTATTGCGGAACGAGTAAAGAGACTTGCCAGTAACGAGATTGAACTAGGTATTGGATACCGACGATCGAATCTCGGGCAAGTAACATACCGATGACAAAGGGAACAACGTATGTTGTTATGCGGTCTGACCGATAAAGATCTTCGTAGAATATGTAGGAGCCAATAGGGGCATCTAGGTCCCGCTATTGGTTATTGACCGAAGACGTGTCTCGGTCATGTCTACATTGTTCTCGAACCGTAGGGTCCGCACGCTTAACGTTACGACGACAATTATTATGAGTTTATGCATTTTGATGTACCGAAGGTTGTTCAGAGTCCCAGATGTGATCACGGACATGACGAGGAGTCTCGAAATGGTCAAGACATAAAGATTGATATATTGGAAGCCTATGTTTGGACATCGGAAGTGTTCCGGGTGAAATCGGGAATTTTACCGGAGTACCGGGAGGTTACCGGAACCCCCCGGGAACCAAATGGGCCTTATTGGGCCGTAGTGGAAAGGTGAAAGGGGCAGCCCAAGGTGGGCTGCGCGCCTCCCCCCTCCCCTAGTCCTATTAGGACTAGGAGAGGTGGCCGGCCCCCTTCTCCCTCTCTCTCTCTCTCGAGGAATCCTATTAGGAATAGGATTGGGGGGGGGGGGAGTCCTACTCCCGGTAGGAGTAGGACTCCTCCTGCGCCCTCCTCCTTTGGCCGGCCAGCCCTCCCCCTGGCAACCTTTATATATGGGGGCAGGGTGCACCTCTAGACACACAAGTTGATCTTTGAGATCGTTCCTTAGCCGTGTGCGGTGCCCCTGCCACCAAATTCCACCTCGATCATATCGTTGTAGTGCTTAGGCGAAGCCCTACGTCGGTAGTACATCAAGATTGTCACCACGCCGTCGTGCTGACGGAACTCCTCCCCGAAGCTTTGCTGGATCGGAGCCCGGGGATCGTCATCGAGCTGAACGTGTGCTAAGAACTCGGAGGTGCCGGAGTAACGGTGCTTGGATCAGTCGGATCGGGAAGAAGACGTACGACTACTTCCTCTACGTTGTGTCAACGCTTCCGTTGCGATCTTCAAGGGTACGTAGATCAGACTCTTCCCCTCGTTGCTATGCATCACCATGATCTTGCGTGTGCATAGGAAATTTTTTGAAATTACTACGTTCCCCAACAATTAGCTTCCTCACTAATTGGTATAGGTGTCGCAGAAACAGTTTTCTGTGATGTACTATTTTCCAATAAGGGAGCAGGTACAGTTACCTCGTCAAGTTCTACTTTCCTCCCACTCACTTCTTTCGAGAGAAACTCCTTCTCTAGAAATGATCCATTCTTAGCAACGAATGTCTTGCCTTCGGATCTGTGATAGAAGGTGTACCCAACAGTCTCCTTTGGGTATCCTATGAAGACACATTTCTCCGCTTTGGGTTTGAGCTTATCAGGTTGAAGCTTTTTCACATAAGCATCGCAGCCCCAAACTTTAAGAAATGACAACTTTGGTTTCTTGCCAAACCATAGTTCATAAGGCGTCGTCTCAACGGATTTTGATGGTGCCCTATTTAACGTGAATGTGGCCGTCTCTAAAGCATAACCCCAAAATGAGAGCGGTAAATCAGTAAGAGACATCATAGATCGCACCATATCAAGTAAAGTACGATTACGACGTTCGGACACACCATTACGCTGTGGTGTTCCGGGTAGCGTGAGTTGCGAAACTATTCCACAATTTTTCAAATGTATACCAAACTCGTAACTCAAATATTCTCCTCCACGATCAGATCGTAGAAACTTTATTTTCTTGTTACGATGATTTTCAACTTCACTCTGAAATTCCTTGAACTTTTCAAATGTTTCAGACTTGTGTTTCATTAAGTAGATATGCCCATATCTGCTTAAATCATTTGTGAAGGTGAGAAAATAACGATATCCGCCACGAGCCTCAATATTCATCGGACCACATACATCGGTATGTATGATTTCCAACAGATCTGTTGCTCTCTCCATAGTACCGGAGAACGGTGTTTTAGTCATCTTGCCTATGAGGCACGGTTCGCAAGTACCAAGTGATTCATAATCAAGTGGTTCCAAAAGCCCATCAGTATGGAGTTTCTTCATGCGCTTTACACCGATATGACCTAAACGGCAGTGCCACAAATAAGTTGCACTATCATTATCAACTCTGCATCTTTTGGTTTCAACATTATGAATATGTGTATCACTACTATCGAGATTCATCAAAAATAGACCACTCTTCAAAGGTGCATGACCATAAAAGATATTACTCATATAAATAGAACAACCATTATTCTCTGATTTAAATGAATAACCGTCTCGCATTAAACAAGATCCAGATATAATGTTCATGCTCAATGCTGGCACCAAATAACAATTATTTAGGTCTAATATTAATCCCGAAGGTAGATGTAGAGGTAGCGTGCCGACTGCGATCACATCGACTTTGGAACCGTTTCCCACGCGCATCGTCACCTCGTCCTTTGCTAGTGTCCGCTTATTCCGTAGGCCCTGTTTTGAGTTGCAAATATTAGCAACAGAACCAGTATCAAATACCCAGGTGCTACTGCGAGCTCTAGTAAGGTACACATCAATAACATGTATATCACATATACCTTTGTTCACCTTGCCATCCTTCTTATCCGCCAAATACTTGGGGCAGTTCCGCTTCCAGTGACCAGTCTGCTTGTAGTAGAAGCACTCAGTTTCAGGCTTAGGTCCAGACTTGGGTTTCTTCTCCTGAGCAGCAACTTGCTTGCTGTTCTTCTTGAAGTTCCCCTTCTTCTTCCCTTTGCCCTTTTTCTTGAAACTAGTGGTGTTGTTGACCATCAACACTTGATGCTCCTTCTTGATTTCTACCTCCACAGCTTTCAGCATTGCGAAGAGCTCGGGAATAGTCTTGTTCATCCCTTGCATATTATAGTTCATCACGAAGCTCTTGTAGCTTGGTGGCAGTGATTGGAGAATTCTGTCAATGACGCAATCATCTGAAAGATTAACTCCCATCTGAATCAAGTGATTATTATACCCACACATTTTGAGTATATGCTCACTGACAGAACTGTTCTCCTCCATCTTGCAGCTATAAAACTTATTGGAGACTTCATATCTCTCAATTCGGGCATTTGCTTGAAATATTAACTTCAACTCCTGGAACATCTCATATGCTCCATGACGTTCAAAACGTCGTTGAAGTCCCGATTCTAAGCCGTAAAGCATGGCACACTGAACTATCGAGTAGTCATCAGCTTTGCTCTGCCAGACGTTCATAACATCTGGTGTTGCTCTAGCAGCAGGCCTGGCATCCAGCGGTGCTTCCAGGACGTAATTCTTCTGTGCAGCAATGAGGATAATCCGCAGGTTACGGACCCAGTCTGTGTAATTGCTACCATCATCTTTCAACTTTGCTTTCTCAAGGAACGCATTAAAATTCAACGGAATAACAGCACGAGCCATCTATCTACAATCAACATAAACAAGCAAGATACTATCAGGTACTAAGTTCATGATAAGTTTAAGTTCAGTTAATTACTTAAGAACTCCCACTTAGATAGACATCCCTCTAATCCTCTAAGTGATCACGTGATCCAAATCAACTAAACCATAACCGATCATCATGTGAGATGGAGTAGTTTTCAATGGTGAACATCGTTATGTTGATCATATCTACTATATGATTCACGCTCGACCTTTCGGTCTCTGTGTTCCGAGGCCACATCTGCATATGCTAGGCTCGTCAAGTTTAACCTGAGTATTCTGCGTGTGCAAAACTGGCTTGCACCCGTTGTAGATGGACGTAGAGCTTATCACACCCGATCATCACGTGGTGTCTGAGCACGACGAACTTTGGCAACGGTGCATACTCAGGGAGAACACTTCTTGATAATTTAGTGAGAGATCATCTTATAATGCTACCGTCAATCAAAGCAAGATAAGATGCATAAAAGATAAACATCAAATGCAATCAATATAAGTGATATGATATGGCCATCATCATCTTGTGCTTGTGATCTCCATCTCCGAAGCACCGTCATGATCACCATCGTCACCGGCGCGACACCTTGATCTCCATCGTAGCATCGTTGTCGTCTCGCCAATCTTATTCTTTCACGAATATCACTACCGCTTAGCAATAAAGTAAAGCATTACATCGCGATTGCATTGCATACAATAAAGCGACAACCATATGGCTCCTGCCAGTTGCCAATAACTTGGTTACAAAACATGATCATCTCATACAATAAAATCAGCATCATGCCTTGACCATATCACATCACAACATGCCCTGCAAAAACAAGTTAGACATCTTCTACTTTGTTGTTGCAAGTTTTACGTGGCTGCTACGGGCTTAAGCAAGAACTCATCTCACCTACGCATCAAAACCACAACGATAGTTTGTCAAATAGACTCCGTTTTAACCTTCTCAAGGACCGGGCGTAGCCATACTCGGTTCAACTAAAGTTGGAGAGACAGTCGCCCGCAAGCCATCTATGTGCAAAGCACGTCGAGGGAACCGGTCTCGCATAAGCGTACGCATAAGGTTGGTCCGGGTCGTCTCGTCCAACAATACCGCCGAACCAAAGTATGACATGCTGGTAGGCAGTATGACTTGTATCGCCCACAACTCACTTGTGTTCTACTCGTGCAAATAACATCAAACCATAAAACCTAGGCTCGGATGCCACTGTTGGGGAACATAGTAATTTCAAAAATTTTCCTATGCACACGCAAGATCATGGTGATGCATACCAACAAGGGGGAGAGTTTGATCTACGTACCCTTGTAGATCGCAACGGAAGCGTTGACACAACGTAGAGGAAGTAGTCGTACGTCTTCTTCCCGATCCGACCGATCCAAGCACCGTTACTCCGGCACCTCCGAGTTCTTAGCACACGTTCAGCTCGATGACGATCCTCGGGCTCCGATCCAGCAAAGCGTCGAGGAAGAGTTCCGTCAGCACGACGACGTGGTGACGATCTTGATGTACTACCGACGCAGGGCTTCGCCTAAGCACTACAACGGTATGATCGAGGTGGAATTTGGTGGCAGGGGGCACCGCACACGGCTAAGGAACGATCTCAATGATCAACTTGTGTGTCTAGAGGTGCCCCCTGCCCCCGTATATAAAGGTTGCCAGGGGGAGGGCTGGTCGGCCAAGGAGGAGGGCGCAGGAGGAGTCCTACTCCTACCGGGAGTAGGACTCCCCCCCCAATCCTATTCCTAATAGGATTCCTCGAGAGAGAGAGAGAGAGGGAGAAGGGGGCCGGCCACCTCTCCTAGTCCTAATAGGACTAGGGGAGGGGGGAGGCGCGCAGCCCACCTTGGGCTGCCCCTTTCACCTTTCCACTAAGGCCCAATAAGGCCCATTTGGTTCCCGGGGGGTTCCGGTAACCTCCCGGTACTCCGGTAAAATTCCCGATTTCATCCGGAACACTTCCGATGTCCAAACATAGGCTTCCAATATATCAATCTTTATGTCTCGACCATCTCGAGACTCCTCGTCATGTCCGTGATCACATCCGGGACTCCGAACAACCTTCGGTACATCAAAATGCATAAACTCATAATAACTGTCATCGTAACGTTAAGCGTGCGGACCCTATGGTTCGAGAACAATGTAGACATGACCGAGACATGTCTCCGGTCAATAACCAATAGCGGGACCTGGATGCCCATATTGGCTCCTACATATTCTACGAAGATCTTTATCGGTCAGACCGCATAACAACATACGTTGTTCCCTTTGTCATCGGTATGTTACTTGCCCGAGATTCGATCGTCGGTATCCAATACCTAGTTCAATCTCGTTACCGGCAAGTCTCTTTACTCGTTCCGTAATACACCATCCCGCAACTAACTCATTAGTTGCAATGCTTGCAAGGCTTGTATAATGTGTATTACCGAGAGGGCCCAGAGATACCTCTCCGACAATCGGAGTGACAAATTCTAATCTCGAAATACGCCAACCCAACATCTACCATTGGAGACACCTGTAGTACTCCTTTATAATCACCCAGTTACGTTGTGACGTTTGGTAGCACCCAAAGTGTTCCCCCGGCAAACGGGAGTTGCATAATCTCATAGTCGTAGGAACATGTATAAGTTATGAAGAAAGCAATAGCAACATACTAAATGATCGGGTGCTAAGCTAATGAAATGGGTCATGTAAATCAGATCATTCAACTAATGATGTGACCTCGTTAATCAAATAACAACACATTGTTCATGGTTAGGAAACTTAACCATCTTTGATTAACGAGCTAGTCAAGTAGAGGCATACTAGTGACACTCTGTTTGTCTATGTATTCACACATGTATTATGTTTCCGGTTAATACAATTCTAGCATGAATAATAAACATTTATCAAGATATAAGGAAATAAATAATAACTTTATTATTGCCTCTAGGGCATATTTCCTTCAGTGGCGAGGCGGGCAGCGGAGGAGGAGCGCGCGTGGATATCCCTCTTGTTCTCATGCTCGTACAAGTGGGGAAAGAACCTCCCTTATAAGGAGGTCCAACTCCCACTAAACTAGAAATGTGGGACTAAAATTTAGTAGTATCCATTGCCTTGCACAAATGGGCTAAGTGGGCCTCTAGGATTTATTAGGAATTTCTGAAATAGTTATTGGGCTGCCCAAAATGGACTAAATTCCAGCATAGCACAATAAAAACACAAACCCTAAATCAGAAATTGGGGAAGCAGAAATTTAGTATTTGATAACTTCAATTGGGCTGACTTGTTGACTTGCTGCCGCCGGAATGGGGCACATGGGGCACTCAGCGGTGGCTGCCAGCTGTGCAGCCACGCAGCCGGCAAGGGCGCAGCGGTGTAGGGCAAGGGCAGGGGTGAGCGCGGCGGCTAGGCTTCGGGCGGCGACTGGCGAGGGCGAGGCAGGGCACGACCGCGCGGCTCTGGGAGGGCGTCGGGACGAGGCGGCTGTGCCCTCGCTTGTTGTGGACGGCGTGGCTTGGGCTGCGTTTGTCCGTGGGTCATTAGGCAAAGTTTTATTGGGCCAATTGTTTTTCTCTGGCCCACTTAAAAATTCAGAGGTATATAAGCGGATCCAAAATCCTAGGGTGGGTCGTGGCCCACCCTGGCCACCCTGTAGCTCCACTCCTGCCTGAACTCCCGGCTACTACTGCATCGTGATGCTTATCCTCTAATGACTGAGCCTACTCAGGCCTTGTAGTACAATGGGAGATACTTAGGGAAGGTGCTTAGAGAAATAAATCAGGCTTTTCTTAAGCATCGGTGCTTATTTGTATAGGGTAGACGCTTAACTAAACGTCTTTCCTGTAAAAATAGGCATTGATGCTTTAAAAAAACTCGGTTTATTTTTCTAAGCACCTCTCTAATCACCTCTCATTGTACAAGGCCTCACAACTCTCCGTGCGTAATGCTAGCTAACAAACCGCTAATCATCCAGCTAACTAACTGAATATGGCATTATGGCCCGGCTTTGTAGCCCTCGGGAGCAGAGTGCCCACGCATGCACCAACGTGCGCAAACTGACTCACCCGACGTGACATAGACGCACGCACGCACACCTAGGCGTGGTTTACTCCTAACACTCGCCTCCTACGCCTCTGCATCCCTTGCCCACCTCGCGGGGCAATCCTCCGCCGTGGAATCCGGTGCAGGACCGCGCCCAAGCGCGTGTACAGGGGAGAGGTGGTAGCTGGTGGCGGCGGCCTGTTCAAGAAGTGGAGGCTGAAGGGGAGGTTGATGCGAGGCCAGCCGATGACGATGACCTGGATGCAGCTGGCGGCGGTGGCAGATTTAGGAGGGCGCGTTGACAGGGCACCTCTCCTCCCCCATGGTCAAGGCCGCCCACTCGTTGTCGATCATGGATTCACTAGTAGAAAACCGGGCAATAGCACCGGTTCGTAAGGGCCTTTAGTGCCGGTTATGGAACCGGCACTATTATTTCGGCACTAAAGGCCCCCCCCCCTTTAGTACCGGTTCAGCACGAACCGACGTTAAAGTGCCACCACGTGGCGTGAGCTCGCGCCCTGGTACGGGGGACCTTTAGTACCGGTTGGTGTTACCAACCGGTACTAAAGGTTTTTTTTGAATTTTTTTTTGAAATTTTTGGAAAAAGATTTGTTTTCTTTAATTTTTCTGAATTATTTGATGATTTAGTCTCTAATCACCTCTCTTAACTACTCAAGTGTGGATCACTCATTCCAAATCATCTAACTTCCCGACCGGTCACCCATCCCTCTCAATACTCCAGCCCGAGCACGCTTAACTTCCGGGTTCTATTCTCCCTCGCTCCAAGTCTGCACTTGTTGTTTTCCTGACAATAGTAAGATGTCAATCCTATTAACCTTCAGGAATTTTGCTTGAGCATGCAGTGACACATTTCACTGTTTGAGTTTGAAACTATTGTTTTAAAAAATAATAATTATTTAGTAACACTAATATTTCTTGAATAATTAGTTTGACCATTGTTTGACCACAGTTTGACCATAGTTTGACCACAGTTTGACCAGATTTGACCAAAATTGAAATAACTAAAATAATTATTTAGTAACACTAATATTCTAGAATAATTAGTTTGACCATTGTATGACCACAGTTTGCCCACTGTTTGAATATTTTTCAATTTTTTCCACTCTAGATCTTAAAAGGCCCGTAACTTTTTTCTATTAGGTTTTTGAGGATTTTAAAAATGTTTAACGGGGTTCCCCCGTTAAATTTGGATGTAATTTTTCGAGTAGATGATTTTTCATATAAAAAACTTTTTCATCCGAGTTAGTATGCAAAAGTTATGCCCATTTTTACAAATTTCAGAGAGATTTTGCAAATAAAGTCAAAATTCACATTTGCAAATTTTCCCAACAACTAGACCACATATCACATGAGAAACTTATTTTCTTTTATTTTTTTGACATTTCCATTATTTTCTTTTATTTTTTTTAAAACTGAAAAGGCGATCCAGGGGAGGGGGGGGGTAGAGTTTGAAAATGGGACCTTTAGTACCGGTTCGTGGCACGAACCGGTACTATAGGTTAGACCCCTTTAGTACCGGTTCGTGGCACGAACCGGTACTAAAGGTGAGACCTTTAGTACCTTTAGTACCGGTTCGTGCCACGAACCAGTATTAAAGGTTCAACACGAACCGGCATTAATGCAAATTCGTTCGAACCGGCACTAATGGTACCATTAGTGCCGGCTCAAATACAAACCGGCACTAATGTGCTTCACGTTTAACCCTTTTTCTACTAGTGATTCTCCCTGGGTGCAAGACCTGATTAGTGCAGATTGCCGTCATGCGTCTATCGTTTGGTTCGTTCTTTGAATTCTAGAGTACAAGCGCGCTGCTGCTGTCGCTGTCACGGCTGGCGAGTGGCGCTCCGGCGAGTCGGCTTCAATCACTGAATATGAGTGAACCCTAGCGAGCAAGCGCGGGTGAGAGGTCTTGCAGCCAGTCATGGCACACGGGGCGGACGAATGGGGCCGTCAGTGCTGCTCAGCTATATTTGGTGCGAGCAAGTGAGTACAATCATATTGCCACTGTCCTATCTCCTACTTACGTGTACTGCATCTGATCTTCACTTTTTATTGATTTGTCCTTGCAAGAAACAATGAGATGATCTTGCATATCTTTTTGTCTCAGTTCTGCTCCAGTAATTTTTTAGAGATCAAAGTGTGTGGGTAAGTGCAAGTGATTAAGGTTTTTCTTCTTTCCTTGATTGTGATTTTATTGAGACTTTTTTTACCTTTCATTTTTTTTGCGGTTCATTAGGAAGGTGAGAGGCAGCAACAGAGCTACATATATAGCACCAGTTTATGCTATGCTTTTCTTTCATTATTTAAAGATCAGGTAATTCATTCATGTGAGCATACAATTTCGTGAGGCATTTTTTTTTTGCGCATAGAGGCTGTAGTTATAATCAGAGTATACAAGAACCATCTCTGGAGAGGATACAAAGGAGAGGGTGCGGGTCCAGCTAAAGCGCCCGAGGGGATGAAGGCAAGGCGTGGCGGGCGAGGGGATCCAGCCGAGGCGACGCGTGCGACATGTAAAGGCTAACCGTCTCCCCTTCATCCTGTTTAGAAATCTGAATCAACTCTCCAATTCAACCTTCCTCGTTCATTGAGTTTATTGAACTGAAGGGATTAAGTGGCTATCCTATGATAAGCACATGACCTTTGTAATGCTACTTTCTTTCCAGATTTGCGATAATAATGTATGCTCTCAGGGCTTGAGTTTATATTGAACTGAAGGGATTACGTGGCTATCCTATGATTGTGAAATCCAACTATAGATAATAAACTCTCGCAAAAAAAACTATAGATAATAAAGGCTTGCTCTCATCAAAACGCAACAACTAACTGCACTAGAAACTAAATCATGTGGGTTCCCATGTCACTCCTGATGTATGCACATGAATAATCGTATGATTACCATCACGTCTATGGTTTCTCAAGTAAAGAGGCTGAAACAATGTATTCCATGTGTCAATTATTCTGTACAGCCTGGTTCTATAATATCCGAAGACAAAAATATAGTGATATATTAGAAACCCATTAGAGCATTCCTGATTAAAAGAGGTCACATTAAATTATTTTAAAAATCTTGAACATGACCACATTATTAGTTTAAACAAAACAAAAGAGATTTAGAATCTAGCTATGTTTATTGCACATTCTTTTGGCAAAACATAATTTTTATGTTGTAAAGCGTGATTTTTTAAAGAAATTATTATGTTAGTGGATCACTTGTAACTTCATGTAAATATACTTTGTCACCTCTATCAAGGAATTGTAATTTAATGTGTTAAAACTCCACAAACTATTTATATTGTCCATTTTATGCTATTCTCAACTGAATGAGTATTTTCAGCTAATTGCAAGTGTTGCTACTATGTTATATGGGCTTTTACACAGATTTAATGATATTACTGCGTGTTACTATTTCAAATTTAACTTCATATTTCCTGTGATGGTTCTCAGAACTAAGCATGTTTACATGCATGATGTGTTTCTCCCGCTGGTACGATTGATGTGTATGTAGCTTTGAAAACTTCAATTTATTTTGTAAATCCTCATAATACTTAGAGCAATAGCTTGAATTGTTGGAAATAAATTTAAATACTTGGATGTAAATAATTTTGAAATACTCTTACGTTTTTTTAAATACATGGGCCTGGCAATGCCCGTCATCATTGATTATATATTGATGTTACTTTTTCCCACAGTTCTTTATTTACATGAATGGATGAAAAAATGCATGAAGGCCATACCATTGGCTTGTCGGACTTCGTAAAACCATGCCATTATTGCTGAGTTTTAGTAAGATCCTTGTGTAATAATTCGTCCGTTTTAGATTGAATCCAACCGCATTGAGGCACCACACGAGCCATGGCACGGATGGACCAAACGGTCCCACTTTGATTCCAAGAACTATGATACAAGTCATCTTTCTACCAGTTTGTTTACATTAGCCATTGGAGGATATAGAAGCTTTCCTTCTTGCGTATAGATGCTTGCTGTTGTGTAACCAGTCTAAATATTTAAGTGTGGTTATTAGCAAAATTTATTCATCCTATCTTGTTTCTTGCTATTCGTAAGTTTACAAAGTTTTTTTTTGCGGGGCGTAAGTTTACAAAGTTAGGATGTAAGGTTTGTATAGCAGGATATATATAGTCTCAAAATATGGATAGACGACTCAATATGCCTGCCTTATTTAATAAAATTTGCACTTACTATTTCTTTGTTTCCTTTTCTGAGAAGCAAGAGTAAAGAATTACTCAAGAGGGGAGTTACAATCTTTGAACATGCACGTTCGTAGTCTTTCAGGTACTCCCAAGATCAACATCAGGTCTCCATTTTAACTTTGCTTCTGCTGCTAGCTCATGGGCCATGGTATTGTTGCACTCCCTCGGGGCGAATGAAACTCTATAGTCATCAAACACCGCTAAGGCTTCCTTGATGTCCCGTATCACACCAAACCAAGGAGCCAGACACGGGCCTTCAGCTTTTAACACTTTAATTACCGTTGTGCAATCCATCTCAAGCTCTACTGGACCCCTGTAGACACCGGCCAAGGCATGCAGACCAATGAGGGCCGCTCGGGCTTCTGCCTCCTCCACACTTGCCGATACAGAAAGTTGTATGCCAACCGAGAGGAGTACCAGGCCTCTGTGGTCTTCTGCACTTACTATTTCTGCACATACAGAAGGTGAGAGAGAGGAGCTGATTGCAGGATACTAAAACCTTTCTTGACTGCCAAAGCTCCCTCATCGCCATGCTGGGCATTATCAACTTTTTTTAAAGGAAAGCCATTAATCACTTACCCATGTATATTATATAGTATATAATTTGGGTTATCTGGGAACAAGAAGGCACTTAGATTTGAGTTATAAAGGCGGCATATTTTATCTAATATTATTCTACCTTGCTGTGTTAATTTATTCATGTATCATTTTGCTCTTTTGATAAGGATGGCAGTCGGTGCTGGTTATACAATGGAGTGCTATGGTTGGGGGCTTGGTTTACTGCAGATGAACCCTGCTATTCATGCGGAGCTTTCATGCTATTCTTCTTCTTTCTCCTGTGTATTATTTCCTGTGTAACTATAGTTGTTGCCATCATTCTGCTATTATGCAACATTTGGACACACATAAAGGGTAAATTTTGCTTCTTATCCACTAATGATTTGGTAGAAATAAAATGAAAAAGATAAACGTTTGCAGAGTGCATCATGCATGTGTCCCTTTTCTTATAGTAATAATACCAATTAAATTCTTCTATTTTTTTGTAAACCGATTAGATTACTACTTTCAATATATTATGTATTCCCTGTACTGGTTTATCTAGTAAAAAGAAATCAATATGTGCTACTTTGAAGACACACTTCATCTAAATTTTATTTTCACGTCATAAATGGCTAGCAATCTATTGTAAAAATGGACGGGCGCTGCAATCCGCGCCTTGGATGATCTAGTAAGTATAAGATACATATACTGAATCAGAGATGAGTATAATTCAGGGAAACTAAGATGGCTGCAATGATCACGAGTGTCAGTTGAGCTCACATTCATCATGCAGGAATTATCAAACATATAAACAACGCTATGCTACCCGCCGTTCTAGAGCAACTGCTTCGCACACTCGTTCTGGATCGAACGATCTGTCTCGCTGGCACTTTTTTTACAGTGTTGTCAAATATCCAGCCATTCGTTTCTCTTCACGTTATGCTCTCATGCTTCAGTCAATGACAGGTGGGGCTCCTTTGCCCGTGGACCCAGCTTGCAGTGTGCGTCCCATGTTTTCGGTGAAAAAACTATTGACCGCGATGGTAGTGGGCGACATGGGGGGATCGAGCCTGATGAAACCTTATCAACCAATCCTCCATGCTCCTCGAGCCTCACGTCCTTCCTTCCCCGCTCTCCACTCCCCCTGCTACCCCGTGCAGCGGCCGCCTCCCCATCCCCGCTCTCTCCATCACGCCAGAGCCGCCCCGCCCAGAGTCCTTCTTGTCCCCTTAGGAGCCCCCATCCTTGCCCCGCGCAGGAGTTCAGTGGTAGGGGAGGAGCAGGTCGACGACGGTGAGGATGAGAGATCGAGGAGGGAGGGGTGACGCCGGCCAGCCACCGCCTCACCACCGGCTCGTGTGGCAGCGTTGGACAGCGGAAAGAAGGAACCGTCTCTCTGCTTCTTTCACTCTTCCCCGCAAGCGGCACCTCCTCACGTTCTCGATGTACCATGATTCTGGATCGGGCTCAGGAATCATGGTGGGTGTGGAGGAGTAGGGGAGGGTGGGAAGGGGAGATGTTAGGAAGGAGCGTTCAGGTGATGGTGGAATGGAGTCGGCCTTCACTGCCTACCGTTGCTTTCCGGTCGTCGTGCCCCATCCTCAATCTTGGCTGCACATCTATCTTTCTCCTCTATTTTTCTTGCCCCTTGATTTCCACCTGGTTCATTGATAATCTGATTTTGATTTCTCAATTTATATTTTTTTTCTAAATAAGATGTGTGCAAATCCAATGAAGAAGACAAGAGGAAGACTGAAGAACAAGGTGAGCTCTATCTCTCTCATCTGTCTAGATTGTTGGTGTACGTGTAGGTAAAACACGAAACCTCGTTGATTACTCATGCCCTCTTGTTTCTGTCACTCAGCGAATCTGGGCAGAGGTAGGGGAAAGTGAGGGTCAGAAGAGCAAGGTCTTGTCAAGAGATAGAAATAGAATGCTTGGAGGTGTACCGCAGGAAGGTGGACGATGCCAATCAGACCAGGGTCCAGCTGCACCTGTCTGTGGCCACTTAAAGAAGCTAAGGTTGCATTGTTAGTGGCAACTCTAGGGGAGCACAAGCTGTATATCAAGGTATGCATACTAATCATCGTCATGATGATTCACTAATTGGGTTGGTTGTCTATTGACTTCCTGAGTGGTTGCTTGGCTCCCACGAGATGATGGAATCTGGCTGTTGTTGGTAACATGCATGATTCAAGTTGTAGATTGCTACTAAATAGGGCTTTGACAGCCGCTTAGCCGCTTTCAGGACCGGGGCGCCATCAACACCCTCCTCGCCGACCTCCGCTCGATGGCCTTCTGCGTGGCACCTCCGCTGCCGGCCCCTCCTCCGGAGTCCGATTGAGCTTGCTACATGTGGTGCTTTTTTGTGTTTTTTCATTTGGAGCTTGTTAAGCTGTGCTCTCAGCATTGAACCTTGTACTCGGATTGGGGCGTGCCCCTTTGTGTGTGTGTGTGTGTGTGTGTTTATTGTCTGAACTATGTTGGATGATTGGCTCGAGCGATTTACTTTATAATATAAAGCGGAGCGAAAGTCTTTTTCGGTAATAGGGTTTGGCAATACCTATTTGCTTTTTTGGTCAAAAGTAGCTACCGGCTTGTACTAAATCTCTAGGAAATACCACCTTACGTTAATCTTTTTACTAGGATGCTTTTGTTAATTTCTCAGCACTTGTGCAACAAGACAAGAGCTACGTGTCGCTCAAGGAACAACTTGTTGCTGTCGTTCCTGTGCTCGACGAACTGGAATGCAAGACAGAAGAAAGGATCATGCAGTATTACGATATTCAATCACAGATTGAGAAGATATGGTCTGAGTTAAGTGAGCATATTGATCAGGGTGATAATGTAAACATTCCAGCGACTGATGAACATGATTTGTCGGCAAGGAAACTTAATAGCTACCAAGCACAACTTCGTGCTATGCAAAGATAAGGTAAACTGTCCTGAATAACCCTTCAGTTGCCTTTCAGTTTGATCCATCACATAGCTTAACAATATTCTGCTTTCATACTTGACCAGGCCCCGTTCCCCGTGCCGCTCCCGCGAGCGGCCCGGTCGGAACCCTAGATCGCCGCCACCGCTCCCCTTTCTCGCCTTACCCCTCCCTCGCCGTCGCCAGGGGACGCCACCGGGCAAAGCTCGCACGTGCGTCGGCGGCGGCAGGGCTCCCTCCCTCCTCGCGAGGTTCCTGGGCGGCGCGGGACGTCCGGCGCTCGCGGCGGCGCTCGGCTCGGCGGATCTGGGCGGGGCTCCCCTGCTTGGTGGCGCCGGCGGCGTAGTCTGCGCGGGGCGGCGAGGCGCGGGTTTCTCCTCCTCCCGATCTGATGGCGCCGGCGATCGGGCGTGCGGCGGGTCCACGAGGGTGGTCGGCGCGCGACGTCTCCCCCCCGATCTAACTCCACGGTGGCGCCAGTGCTTGGGCGGCGGTTGGCTTCGGCGAGCGGTGGTGGGCGCTAGGCTCTCGGCGGAGCTCCGGCGTGTGCAGGCGGCAGCGGTCCCTGTGCGCGGTCGGCGGCTCCGTCTCTGATCCGGATGGCACGGGGGATGGCGGCGGCTCGGCGTGGCCGGTGATCTGGATGCGGTGGTGCCGGCGGTTCGCTGATCTGCCGATACTCCAGGGTCTGCCTGGTGGTGCTGGTGGTGACGGCGGCCCGGGCACGAGAGTTGGATGAAGGAAATATGCCCTAAAGGCAATAATAAAGTTATTATTTATTTCCTTATATCATGATAAATGTTTATTATTCATGCTAGAATTGTATTAACCGGAAACATAATACATGTGTGAATACATAGACAAACTTAGTGTCACTAGTATGCCTCTACTTGACTAGCTCGTTAATCAAAGATGGTTATGTTTCCTAACCATGAACAAGGTGTTGTTATTTGATTAACGAGGTCACATCATTAGTTGAATGATCTGATTGACATGACCCATTTCATTAGCTTAGCACCCGATCGTTTAATATGTTGCTATTGCTTTCTTCATGACTTATACATGTTCCTATGACTATGAGATTATGCAACTCCCGTTTCCCGGAGGAACACTTTGTGTGCTACCAAACGTCACAACGTAACTGGGTGATTATAAAGGAGCTCTACAGGTGTCTCCAAAGGTAGATGTTGGGTTGGCGTATTTCGAGATTAGGAGTTGTCACTCCGATCGTCGGAGAGGTATCTCTGGGCCCTCTCGGTAATGCACATCACTTAAGCCTTGCAAGCAATGCAACTAATGAGTTAGTTGCGAGATGATGTATTACAGAACGAGTAAAGAGACTTGCCGGTAACGAGATTGAACTAGGTATTGGATACCGACGATCGAATCTCGGGCAAGTAACATACCGATGACAAAGGGAACAACGTATGTTGTTATGCGGTCTGACCGATAAAGATCTTCGTAGAATATGTAGGAGCCAATATGGGCATCCAGGTCCCGCTATTGGTTATTGACCGGAGACGTGTCTCGATCATGTCTACATTGTTCTCGAACCGTAGGGTCCGCACACTTAACGTTACGATGACAGTTATTATGAGTTTATGCATTTTGATGTACCGAAGTTAGTTCGGAGTCCCGGATGTGATCACGGACATGACGAGGAGTCTCGAAATGGTCGAGACATAAAGATTGATATATTGGAAGCCTATATTTGGACATCGGAAGTGTTCCGGGTGAAATCGGGATTTTACCGGAGTACCGGGAGGTTACCGGAACCCCCCGGGAGCCATATGGGCCTTAATGGGCTTTAGTGGAAAGGAGAAAGGGGCAGCCCAAGGTGGCCGCGCGCCTCCCCCCTCCCCTAGTCCTATTAGGACTAGGAGAGGTGGCCGGCCCCCATCTCTCACTTTCCCCCTCGGGGAATCCTAGTCCAACTAGGATTGGGGGGGGGGGGGGTCCTACTCCCGGTAGGAGTAGGACTCCTCCTGCGCCCTCCTCCTAGCCGGCGGCCCCCTTCCCCTTGGCTCCTTTATATACGGAGGCAGGGGGCACCTCTAGACACACAAGTTGATCATTGAGATCGTTCCTTAGCCGTGTGCGGTGCCCCCTGCCACCATATTCCACCTCGATCATATTGTAGCAGTGCTTAGGCGAAGCCCTGCGACGGTAGAACATCAAGATCGTCACCACGCCGTCGTGCTGACGGAACTCCTCCCCGACGCTTTGCTGGATCGGAGCCCGGGGATCGTCATCGAGCTGTACGTGTGCTAAGAACTCGGAGGTGCCAGAGTAACGGTGCTTGGATCGGTCGGATCGGGAAGACGTACGACTACTTCCTCTACGTTGCGTCAACGCTTCCGCTGTTGATCTATAAGGGTACGTAGATCACACTCTCCCCTCTCGTTGCTATGCATCACCATGATCTTGCGTGTGCGTAGGAATTTTTTTGAAATTACTACGTTACCCAACAGTGGCATCCGAGCCTAGGTTTTATGGTTTGATGTTATATGAACGAGTAGAACACAAGTAAGGTGTGGGCGATACAAGACATACTGCCTACCAGCATGTCATACTTTGGTTCGGCGGTATTGTTGGACGAGACGACCCGGACCAACATTACGCATATGCTTACGCGAGACCGGTTCCCCTGACGTGCTTTGCACACAGGTGGCTTGCGGGCGACTGTCTCTCCAACTTTAGTTGAACCGAATGTGGCTACGCCCGGTCCTTGCGAAGCTTAAAACGGAGTCTATTTGACAAACTATCGTTGTGGTTTTGATGCGTAGGTGAGATTGGTTCTTTCTTAAGCCCGTAGTAGCCACGTAAAACTTGCAACAACAAAGTAGAGGACGTCTAACTTGTTTTTGCAGGCCATGTTGTGATGTGATATGGTCAAGACATGATGCTAAATTTTATTGTATGAGATGATCATGTTTTGTAACCGAGTTATCGGCAACTGGTAGGAGCCATATGGTTGTCGCTTTATTGTATGCAATGCAATCGCGATGTAATGCTTTACTTTATCACTAAGCGGTAGCGATAGTCATGGAAGCATAAGATTGGCGAGACGACAATGATGCTACGATGGAGATCAAGGTGTCGCGCCGGTGACGATGGTGATCATGATGGTGCTTCGGAGATGGAGATCACAAGCACAAGATGATGATGGCCATATCATATCACTTATATTGATTGCATGTGATGTTTATCTTTTTATGCATCTTATCTTGCTTTGATTGACGGTAGCATTATAAGACGATCTCTCACTAAATTATCAAAAAGTGTTCTCCCTAAGTATGCACCGTTGCCAAAGTTCGTCGTGCCTAGACACCACGTGATGATCGGGTGTGATAAGCTCTACGTCCATCTACAACGGGTGCAAGCCAGTTTTTGCACACGCAGAATACTCAGGTTAAACTTGACGAGCCTAGCATATGCAGATATGGCCTCGGAACACGGAGACCGAAAGGTCGAGCGTGAATCATATAGTAGATATGATCAGCATAACGATGTTCACCATTGAAAACTACTCCATCTCACGTGATGATCGGTTATGGTTTAGTTGATTTGGATCACGTGATCACTTAGAGGATTAGAGGGATGTCTATCTAAGTGGGAGTTCTTAAGTAATTTGATTAATTGAACTTAAACTTATCATGAACTTAGTACCTGATAGTATCTTTGTCGGGGTGAATAGCCATGGGTAGCTCCGCCGGCTTCCCCTGGCCGCTCAGAAAAAATTATGAGCCCATCCGGCTCATAAGGAGACTCAAGACCCGGGCCGCCTCCCCCTAGCCGGCTTGGGGGGCGGCCCGCCCTTTCTACCCCCATGAAGAAAACTATGGAGGGCCGGCTACGACATGGCCAGCTGCGGCAGGGCCGGCTATGACAAGGCCGGCTATGGCGCGGCCGGCTACCGCCGGGCCGGCTCCGATATAGCAGTCAACGCCGTGCCCGCGATGTACGCGTCCACTCTGCGATGATGAAGCGGGGCGTGGCTACAGTGGAGCCTGCCACCCCCAAAACCCGGAGCACGCCTGGTACAGCGCGTCGTGCGGGCAACTGCGGCCCGCCCGGCGCGGCACTGTAGCCTTGGCGGCTCCGACGCCGTCCTCGACGGGCCGCCAGCGTGGCCCCCAAGGCGGTGGGCCCCTTCGGGCAGAGAGATGCCGAAGGCGGCCGCACCCCCTCTCAAGCCGGCAAGACAGAGGGCCGGCTTCGCGTAGCCGGCCTGCCGCCCTCCTCGAAGGAGACGCCCATTAAGGAGACAAGGTGCGGCGGGGCTACAGTAATCGCCCGCCAGGGCGGCGTTACTGTAGCCATGCTTACCCCGACCAAGCCTGCGCCAACAAACATGGAGCAACAGTAACTGGCCGCCGACAAGGCCCTGGTCGGTGGGGCCGGCCTGTCAACCCAGGAGCCGGCAGTCGGCGGGACCCACCTGCCGGCGGGCCCCAGAAGCCGGCGAGCATAGCCACCGATAGCTGGGCCCCGCGCCCAGTCGGATTACCATTGTACCCCCGGGGGGTAGGCCTATATAAACCCCCCGGTGCACCCATGCAAAGGGTTGAGCTCTCTTTCTAGACATAGACACTTACAAGGAGAAGAGGCAGGCTGAGCTAAGCCCTTCTTCCTCCTTCTGCCCCCAAACAGCTCAAGGAGCATTGTAGCCACCTGTGAACTTAGTAACCATGTGGAGACCCCGCAGAGCAGCAGTAGGGGTGTTATCTCCCCGGAGAGCCCTGAAGCTGGGTAAGATTCGCCGGCGTGCATGTCTACGCCTCATCCCGTTTCCAGGCACCGGCGACGTTCTATTGGCCCCCGCAATGATAAGCCACCCGTTGGCATATGTCGATCCTACCACCCGACATTTGGCGCCCACCGTGGGGCCAGGTGCACCGTCGTCCGGAGACTTGTTCTGGACGGGAACCCTTTTCCTTCCTCAAGGGCGCAGCCAGCCTGGCTCGCCCGACGGCGCTTGCCGCGACGCGCTGCATGGCGTCGCCGACGCCTGCACGGCTAGCGGCCTCGCTAGCCTCTTCGACAAGGCCCGCATCTCCGACGAGCTCGCTTCCGATGCGGGCACAGATCACCTCGCCAACCTCCTCAGCCAGCTACACGTCTCCAGCGAGCCCGCTGTGGACTTGGAGTCGGTTGGCTCCACCGACCCGATGCCCGTCGACTCCGACTCGGCATCCTACGACACCTTCCCCACCAACGTCACGGTCTACAACGACCCGCTCCCTCCGGCTGGCGATCGCGATTCTGACGCCCCCGAGGTGATGGTTATCGGCCTCGACGGCCCGACTGACGAGGGCGCCCGCGACTCCCCGCGCGCGGCAGCCCAAGACTTGTCCTGTAACGCCCCAAGACCGGAGCTTCACATGCCTTCCAGGGTTTTCGGGTTTTGTCGTGTGATTTGCTTCTTTCTTTGCATTCATCATTGCATCTTGTGTATTGCATCATGTCATCATGCCATCATCTCATAAATCTTTTGCATCTCAACTAAGCAAATCGTATGGATCTTTGATCCATTTAAATCGAGGGAAGGATGACTTCTCTTTATAATATATCCTCCCGATATTAGGGAGCTATAATAAATATTCCATTCTTTTGGAATTAACCGGAACACACTTGCAAAAATCCCAATGCCTTTTCTAGCTTCGAGTTTGGTCCCCAAACTTTGCTTTTATCCTTTCTCCATTTTCCGGAGCTCCACCAATATTCCGAACATTTTTGGACTCTCCAAAAATGTTTTCCCAATTCAAACTCATTTGAATCACATTCAAATGTGTTTGAATGCAATCCTTCCAAACGGTGTCAAATGTATTTTTCTTGGATCAAGCTCATTTTTATGAGTCCAAGAAAATTGGCGCCCTGCTCAAATTCTTCTCCTATCTCTCTCTACATTTCTTATTCCTCGGTTTATTTGTTAAATCAGGAAATAAAGAAGTGAAAGAGAATTAGAGAAGGGAGGAGAGAGGAGCCAGCCTCCAAGCCGGCCCATCCCCGCCGGCCCACCCGCACCACCCGCACCCAGGCCGGCCCAAGGCCCACTCCCTCCCTAACCTAGTGCCGCAACCCTAGACCCAAGGAGCCCGACTCCCTTCTCCCTCGATACCTTCCCCTCGCGCCGCCATCTCCCTCTCGTTCCCTGGCCCGATCCTCCTCTTCCCTCATTCATCTCCTCCCTCGCCCTCTCTCTCTCGTTCCATGCCGCGCCGCCAGAGGCGAACGCAGCTGCCGCCTCCCGATCCGCCGTCCCACGTACTCCTCCGCCATCGATTCGGTGCCGCCGGAGGCCACCGGCGTCGCCCAGGCGCCGCGGCTCCTCCCCAGCGCGCCTCCTTCCTCCCGCATCGGCCTCTTCCCTCCTTGCTCCAACGCCATGGAACCAGGCCGCCGCTCCGGTCAAGCCTCGTCGCCGGCCGACCTGAACCGTGGAGCCATGGCTGGATCCGTCTCTCCCAGACGCCATAGGACCTCTGCCTCACCCTGCTCGTCGCCGGAGTCCCAGCTCCACCACCTCGTTTCTCCAGCGCCGCTGCCTCCCTCTACCTCATCCAAGAGACAAGCACAACGCCATGGAACCCTCCTCGCTGCTGGCCTCGTGCAGAGCCCCTCCTTCTCATGGCCTTAGGGTTCGTCACTGTCCCCATGTTGCTACTGCTTCGTTGCCCGCCTCCCATCGATGATCGGGGCTGCATGTTTCGGTTCACCAAGTACCACCACTACCACCGCTCGTGCACGCCTCTGGATTCGTCCAAGTTCGACGATGTTTTTGTGCAACTGCAATGCGAGGACCAAGTACCACTACCGTCGACCTCCGAAGAACAGGGTTTTGCCGAGTACCCCTTCATTTTGTCAAGACCATCAAGTCCCTCGACGACAAGTGCACAACTACGAGGATTGTACCAAGTACCCCTTCGTTTCGACGAGACCAGCAAGTCCGGAGAACGCCGAGTACCTCGACGCCCGACGCCCGACGCCAAGAGAAACTACCGATGCCGAAGACCCACGAACCAAAACGTCAAGTTCGACAATCATTGACGTGCACTTCGACAAGTACCACTACTTCCCTAGACGACCCGTGAACGTCTACTTCCTCTTCGACTCGTGAACCACTACCGCCGCGAGAACGACTACTTCCCCTCCGAACCGATCCACTTCGAAATGCACGCTTCGAAGGTATAACCCCGAGACGACCTTCCGAGAACGAATGTTGTGTGGTGTATGAGATGAACCGCGTGTTTGCACCGTTTGCGATTGTTCGTTGCGATGCTCCTCTTTTGCCATGCCACCATCTTGTGGGAACCCGGTATCCGGGATCACCCCACCTTCTATCGCATGTCACGCTCTCGTCATTTTTCCTTTTGCACCGGTACCTCTATGAGCTACCGGAACCGATATGTTGCCGTGGCATCACTTTCGGATTCGTTGCCGTGGCACCCCTTTCGTTTCGGCCACGATGACAAATGCCTCGTATCTTATCATGATAACTTTTTCATAAATATTGCATAAAACTTGCTCATGTCATCCGCATCATCATAACAACAATTAAAATGTTGTTTGTTTAAATTTTGCTTAAATGCCATGCTAAAATGATTTAATTCATAACTAAATAACCATAGCTCCGAATTAAATAAACTTTATATGTAAATGGGGTAGAATTTTGCCTAGTTTATCATGGTGGCATCACTTTGCATGTTAAACAACTCTAAAATTGTGTTTAGGACAGATCAGGACCAAACCTAATATTTGCACATGAGGAGTTTCCGGATTTGTTGTTTGTTGTTCCCGGCCTCATTTAACCCTGACTAGATAGGTAGTTTAATTTTGCTTCACCCTCTTGCCATGTTTAACAACATTTAATATTGTTGGGTACATCAACGAGAGAGAACTAAATAATTGATGTGGTGTTTTGTCAATATGCATCCCGATGCATATTGTGCTCCACTTAATTTGTAGGATTGTTTGTGCATTTTGCCATGCCATGCCTCTTTAAACCGGACATGCATCATACTCGTTTGTGCATCATGCCATGTTGATGTGGTGGTTGTTTACTATGTTGTGTGCTTCTTTTCCGGCGATTGCTTCTTCGGGTTGGTTCCGATAACGTCGAGTTTGTGAGGACCGTTCTTCTACGTCCGATTTTCTTCTTCATGGACTCATTCGTCTTCCTTGCGGGATTTCAGGCAAGATGATCATACCCTCGAAATCACTACTATCTTTGCTATGCTAGTTTGCTCGCTCTTTTGCTATGCCATTGCTACGATGCCTACCACTTGCTTGTCAGCCTCCCAAATTGCCATGTTCAGCCTCTAACCCACCTTTGTCCTAGCAAACCGTTGATTGGCTATGTTACCGCTTTGCTCAGCCCCCTCTTATAGCGTTGTTAGTTGCATGTGAAGATTGAAGTTGTTCCTTGTTGGAACATGGAGATGTTGTTCCTTGTTGGAACATGTTTACTTGTTGGGATATCACTATATTGCTATGTTATATTAATGCATCTATATACTTGGTAAAGGGTGGAAGGCTCGGCCTTATGCCTGGTGTTTTGTTCCACTCTTGCCGCCCTAGTTTCCGTCATATCGGTGTTATGTTCCCGGATTTTGCATCCCTTACGCGGTTGGGCTATAATGGGAACCCCTTGACAGTTTGCCTTAAGTAAAGCTTCTCCAGCAATGCCCAACATTGGTTTTACCATTTGCCACCTGGCCTTTTTTTTCTTCCCTTGAGTCGGCCGGCTCAAGGGTCATCATTATTTTAGCCCCCCACGGGCCAGTGCTCCTCTGAGTGTTGGTCCGAACTAGAGCCCCTTGCAGCGCCACCTCGGGGGAACCCGAGGGCTGGTTTTAGTTGTACGGACTGCTCATCTGAGTGTGCCCTGAGAAAGAGATATGCTCCTATCGGGATTTGTCGGCACATTCGGGCGGTGTTGCTGGTTTAGTTTTACCCTGTCGAAATGTCTTGTTGTACTGGGATACCGAGTCTGATCGGAATGTCTCGGGTGGAGGTCTATTCCTTCGTTGACCGTGAGAGCTTGTGATGGGCTAAGTTGGGACACCCCTGCAGGGATTTGATCTTTCGAAAGCCGTGCGTGCGGTTATGGGCAGATGGTAATTTGTTAACGTCCGGTTGTAGAAAACCTGAAGTCAACCTTAATTAAAATGAATCAACCGCGTGTGTAACCGTGATGGTCTCTTTCCGGAGGAGTCCGGGAAGTGAACACGGTTGTTGGAGTTATGCTTGACGTAGGTAGTCCAGGATCACTTCTTGATCATACTTTTATCGACCATGCTTTGCCTTCTCTTCTCGCTCTCATTTGCGTATGTTAGCCACCATATATGCTAGTCGCTTGCTGCAGCTCCACCTCGTACCTTTACCTTACCCATAAGCTTAAATAGTCTTGATCGCGAGGGTGCGAGATTGCTGAGTCCCTGTGGCTCACAGATACTACCAAAACCAGCTTGCAGGTGCCGATGAGACCGAGCAGATGACGCTACCAAGCTCAGGAGGAGCTCGATGAAGACCTTGTTCATTTGTGTTGTTTCGTTCTAGTTGATCAGTTGTGGAGCCCAGTTGGGGTCGATGGGGGACCTTTGTCGCATTTGGGGTTCTTCTTTTATTTTGGTTCCGTAGTCGGACCATGAGTGCATTTGATTGATGTAATTTTTATTCATGTAATTGTGTGAAGTGGCGATTGTAAGCCAACTATGTAACTCTTTCCCTTATTATATTACATGGGTTGTGTGAAGATTACCTCACTTGCGACATATGCCTTCAATGCGATTATGCCTCTAAGTCGTGCCTCGACACGTGGGAGATATAGTCGCATCGAGGGTGTTACAAGTTGGTACTCAGAGCCTTCCCCGACCTTAGGAGCCCCCATTGCTTGATCGTTTTTAGCAGCCGAGTTGTGTCTAGAAAAATGTTTTGAGTCATTTAGGAATTATATACCGGAGAGTTTAGGAATTCTTTTTACTCCCCAGTCCCTTCGTCGCTCTGGTGAGGCATCCTGACGTAGAGTTTTGACTCTTCTCTTCTCAAATTTCACTAAATTTTTTTTAGGATCACGCGAGTATCTTGGTTTTGTTCCGATGACTTATGATGAGAACACTGTCTTGGTGCCTCCTGTCAGGGGTTTAGTGGAAGTGTCCCGGGGAGTTGAGCTCTGAGGTGTTGTCATCATAATTTTATCGTTGCAATTCTGGTATACTTGAGATATTTTCGCGACATCGAAAATCTCTTTTATGCAGTTCGTTGGTGAGATAACCTCGACGCCACCCAGTACTGGGCGGGAGTTCGGGAGTATCGCCATAACTTGTATAACAGATGCTTTTCGAAGGTTGGGATAGATGGTTTCCGAAGGTTTCTTGGTTATGTGTTGAAGGATGGATACAGCTGGATGTAGGATTTGCTAGTTTGGGTGAGATATTATGCTTCCCCTGTATCCTCAACACCTGATTGCATAACCGGAAAGTTTCGGGAGTTTCATAGGTGGGAATTCAAGTAGTTCTTAGGATATCTTTTCGACAGATGTATGATATGAAATTGGGGTTCGACGTCTAGTGGTTCGCCTATTCACGGTCGATTTTACAGTGGTCTCATTGTGTCTTAAAGAGTCCTTGGCTATGCCGACTCGGGGACGCTTCGTATGTCATGTGCACTGCCTTGTACATGATGGTGTTGTACGATCGAGCCCGTGTAGGTCCCACCACAAAAACTTCGGACGAAATCTCTATCATATGTTTGTTCTGGCTTATTCTGCAAGCCAACCCTTTGTTTTTTGTTTTGAGTTGTGGTATTCGAGTTGCTTCGATGTCAAATGTTGATTCCATACCTTCCCCAAATGGTGTTCTCATATTCCTATGTGAATACTAATCCTTCATGATAATCGAGATTTTCATGTTAATTCTTCTCAACCGGTGTGTTTCTCCTCAAGTGGATCCGTTCATTTCAACTCCCGCAAGATCAATTATCACTTCTTCTCAACGGTGTTTGTTCCATCCGTCTCCAAGTGGCCTTTGTTTTTCCCTCCCACCCACCCTTTTTCTTCAAGGATTCAGATTTCTTAAACACTATCCATTTTATTGATGGAAGTCCCTCCGTTCTATTTCCTTCAATGTTCGTATCCGTTGTTTCTCATGAAGATTCTAACGGAACCTCAAGTTCGTCATTCTTCATTCTTTTTCTTCTCCGGCGGATCCAATTCAAGCTTTGTGGATCATATCCTTTTTCCTCGTTTCAATGCTTTTCTTATGCCGGTGCTCCTCATAATGATTCACTTCTCGCTATTCATTTATTCTGGAGTGCTCAAGATATCTCGAAGATTCGTGTTTCCACTCTACTTTCGTAATCCGTTCAAGCTATTTTGAGGATGTTATCTTATTCAAGCCTTTTTATTCAACCGGTGCTTTCTCTTTTTTTAAATCATTTCAACGGTGTTTCTTTTGAGTGGGCCCTAACCCACAGGTTTTTTCCAGGATCTTACCCGACTCTTCCAATTTTTCCCGGAGCTACCCTCAAATTCATCTTAAAGTTGACGTAGGAATGATTTATCATCAGTCACGTGTATTTCTCCAAGATCTCTCAAATTCTTTTCATCGTTGGCTCAATCTCTTCGCTTTTGATTATTCCGGAGTGCCTCGATAATTCTTGGTGGTGTTTCTCGTCGTCATTTGAAGACCGAAGAAGATTTTACCTCCATATCTTGCTCCATTCTCTTCAAGATCCGTGATTATAGCTTGTTGCCAAACTCTCTTAATTATTTGCGATTGTGAGATATTCTTTTCACCCTTCCGGAGAAATTCAAGAGTCTGTTCAGTTTGTTTATCTGGAGCCCATCATCTAACATTTATTCATTCCAGCTTTCAGCTCTCATACTCTAAATCATACCGGTGTCTAAATCAAGGATTCTCTAATCAGCTCGTAATCTCTTCGCTTTCACTTGTATCTAAATTCACTCAAGCATCTTCGTTCATTTGCCAATTCTTCCCGGTGTTTCCTTATCTTTACTCCGTTCATTTTCAATTCTTACGGTGGTTCATTCAAGATTTCTCTTCCTTATCTTATCTATTTATCTCAAGTTTGCGCTATATCTATCTTAATCCTCTCTACGAGGATAAGTAATATGCCAAATCCATTGATTGTCATCAATTTAAATTGGTGAAGGATAAGCATAATGTAATTCTTACTCTTGTTCCATCCAAGTGATTTAATTCCTTATTCCGGAGGTGCATCATATCACATTCTTGGTTCGACACGCTTTATGTTTTCAACTTCTTTTCCTTCCGTTTGTTCATCCTTTTGTTTACCGGAGTTTGTTCTTGATGATTAAATTCTTGGGTTCAAGTGCTCATCTTTCTTTCCCGGAGTTCTAACCTCTTTCAATTATATTATCATGGAGTTCTCTATCTAAATCATTGCGAGGCTTAAATCTTATTCTTTACATCATTCAATTATTTTGGATCAATCTTTTTATTACCGGAGTTCTTCATGGAGGCTCTACATGATGGTCCATCAAGGATTTAATTCCTTCTCCAACTTTTTAATTGAGATTCTTTTCTAAGGAGCTCAAGCCTTCTTCATCTTGCTATCCGGAGTGCAATTTCTTTCTACCGTATCTTTGGAGGTGGTTTTACATCATTCTTGATAATTTGAGTTCATGATTCACATGTTATCTTGTTCATCATTCTTGAAAATTCTTCTATCCTCCCGGTGAATCAAGCTTCTCGTCTCCTTGTTCCTATCAATCCAAATTCTTTTCCCGTGAGTGGCAGGTTGTCACCTCATAATTTGAGATGTATTCCATAAGACCATATCAACCTTATTCTTTTCGTTGGTGGTTTTTTCCAACAACTCCGTTCAACCCTTCTCCTAAAGATGCCTTCCCAAACTCTTTTGTGGCAGAAGTTGGCATTTTCTTCTCAATTCTCTTATTTCAATTATCTATCTTCTATTCTTTTGTTCCGGAGGCTTTGGGATGTTGCTTTTTTCAAGCCTTCTTATTGTTCTTGTCAGGATCTTGTTATTATCATGCTTATCCATTTAACCGGAGTGTTGTGTTTTTCATGCCAGTTCTCTCATCTTATCAAGTTTTACATCCTTTATCAACCGGAGTGCTCTCTGAAACCTTTCTTAACCATTGTTCCATTCATTCAATAGTTCCGGTGGTAGTGTGTGGTGATGTCATCAAGTATCTTCTCATCTTAACAAGACCTTATTCAATTCCTTTTCTTTTCAACCGGAGTGCTGCCCGAATTTTGGTCTTCCTTGATCCCCTTCCTTAACCGGAGTGTTTTCTATATATATCTTCCCTTCAACCTAAAGGTTTCGCAATGCTCTTTATCCCTCGTTTCTAACGGAGTGTTTCGACCTAGTTCACCTTCGTGGTATTCTTTTCTCGAATTTGTTCAACCTTTTCAAGGTTCGTGGTTTCACTCGTTTGTCAAGGAGCAACTTAGTTTTACCTCTTCTCTTTATCTTCTGTTGTCCCTCCGGTGCCATTCTAGATCTCGGGACGAGATCCTCTTGTAGTGGTGGAGTGTTGTAACGCCCCAAGACCGGAGCTTCACATGCCTTCCAGGGTTTTCGGGTTTTGTCGTGTGATTTGCTTCTTTCTTTGCATTCATCATTGCATCTTGTGTATTGCATCATGTCATCATGCCATCATCTCATAAATCTTTTGCATCTCAACTAAGCAAATCGTATGGATCTTTGATCCATTTAAATCGAGGGAAGGATGACTTCTCTTTATAATATATCCTCCCGATATTAGGGAGCTATAATAAATATTCCATTCTTTTGGAATTAACCGGAACACACTTGCAAAAATCCCAATGCCTTTTCTCGCTTCGAGTTTGGTCCCCAAACTTTGCTTTTATCCTTTCTCCATTTTCCGGAGCTCCACCAATATTCCGAACATTTTTGGACTCTCCAAAAATGTTTTCCCAATTCAAACTCATTTGAATCACATTCAAATGTGTTCGAATGCAATCCTTCCAAACGGTGTCAAATGTATTTTTCTTGGATCAAGCTCATTTTTATGAGTCCAAGAAAATTGCGCCCTGCTCAAATTCTTCTCCTATCTCTCTCTACATTTCTTATTCCTCGGTTTATTTGTTAAATCAGGAAATAAAGAAGTGAAAGAGAATTAGAGAAGGGAGGAGAGAGGAGCCAGCCTCCAAGCCGGCCCATCCCCGCCGGCCCACCTGCACCACCCGCACCCAGGCCGGCCCAAGGCCCACTCCCTCCCTAACCTAGTGCCGCAACCCTAGACCCAGGGAGCCCGACTCCCTTCTCCCTCGATACCTTCCCCTCGCTCCGCCATCTCCCTCTCGTTCCCTGGCCCGATCCTCCTCTTCCCTCATTCATCTCCTCCCTCGCCCTCTCTCTCTCGTTCCATGCCACGCCGCCAGAGGCGAACGCAGCTGCCGCCTCCCGATCCGCCGTCCCACGTCCTCCTCCGCCATCGATTCGGTGCCGCCGGAGGCCACCGGCGTCGCCCAGGCGCCGCAGCTCCTCCCCAGCGCGCCTCCTTCCTCCCGCATCGGCCTCTTCCCTCCTTGCTCCAACGCCATGGAACCAGGCCGCCACTCCGGTCAAGCCTCGTCGCCGGCCGACCTGAACCGTGGAGCCGTGGCCGGATCCGTCTCTCCCAGACGCCGTAGGACCTCTGCCTCACCCCGCTCGTCGCCGGAGTCCCAGCTCCACCGCCTCGTTTCTCCAGCGCCGCTGCCTCCCTCTGCCTCATCCAAGAGACAAGCACAATGCCATGGAACCCTCCTCGCTGCTGGCCTCGTGCAGAGCCCCTCCTTCTCATGGCCTTAGGGTTCGTCACTGCCCCCATGTTGCTGCTGCTTCGTTGCCCGCCTCCCATTGATGACCGGGGCTGCATGTTTCGGTTCACCAAGTACCACCACTACCACCGCTCGTGCACGCCTCTGGATTCGTCCAAGTCCGACAATGTTTTTGTGCAACTGCAATGCGAGGACCAAGTACCACTACCGTCGACCTCCGAAGAACAGGGTTTTGCCGAGTACCCCTTCATTTTGTCAAGACCATCAAGTCCCTCGACGACAAGTGCACAACTACGAGGATTGTACCAAGTACCCCTTCGTTTCGACGAGACCAGCAAGTCTGGAGAACGCCGAGTACCTCGACGCCCGACGCCCGATGCCAAGAGAAACTACCGATGCCGAAGACCCACGAACCAAAACGTCAAGTTCGACAATCATTGACGTGCACTTCGACAAGTACCACTACTTCCCTCGACGACCCGTGAACGTCTACTTCCTCTTTGACTCGTGAACCACTACCGCCGCGAGAACGACTACTTCCCCTCCGAACCGATTCACTTTGAAATGCACGCTTCGAAGGTATAACCCCGAGATGACCTTCCGAGAACGAATGTTGTGTGGTGTATGAGATGAACCGCGTGTTTGCACCGTTTGCGATTGTTCGTTGCGATGCTCCTCTTTTGCCATGCCACCATCTTGTGGGAACCCGGTATCCGGGATCACCCCACCTTCTATCGCATGTCACGCTCTCGTCATTTTTCCTTTTGCATCGGTACCTCTATGAGCTACCGGAACCGATATGTTGCCGTGGCATCACTTTCGGATTCGTTGCCGTGGCACCCCTTTCGTTTCGGCCACGATGACAAATGCCTCGTATCTTATCATGATAACTTTTTCATAAATATTGCATAAAACTTGCTCATGTCATCCGCATCATCATAACAACAATTAAAATGTTTTTTGTTTAAATTTTGCTTAAATGCCATGCTAAAATGATTTAATTCATAACTAAATAACCGTAGCTCCGAATTAAATAAACTTTATATGTAAATGGGGTAGAATTTAGCCTAGTTTATCATGGTGGCATAACTTTGCATGTTAAACAACTCTAAAATTGTGTTTAGGACAGATCAGGACCAAACCTAATATTTGCACATGAGGAGTTTCCGGATTTGTTGTTTGTTGTTCCCGGCCTCATTTAACCCTGACAAGATAGGTAGTTTAATTTTGCTTCACCCTCTTGCCATGTTTAACAACATTTAATATTGTTGGGTACATAAACGAGAGAGAACTAAATAATTGATGTGGTGTTTTGTCAATATGCATCCCGATGCATATTGTGCTCCACTTAATTTGTAGGATTGTTTGTGCATTTTGCCATGCCATGCCTCTTTAAATCGGACATGCATCATACTCGTTTGTGCATCATGCCATGTTGATGTGGTGGTTGTTTACTATGTTGTGTGCTTCTTTTCCGGCGATTGCTTCTTAGGGTTGGTTCCGATAACGTCGAGTTTGTGAGGACCGTTCTTCTACGTCCGTTTTTCTTCTTCATGGACTCGTTCGTCTTCCTTGCGGGATTTCAGGCAAGATGATCATACCCTCGAAATCACTACTATCTTTGCTATGCTAGTTTGCTCGCTCTTTTGCTATGCCATTGCTATGATGCCTACCACTTGCTTGTCAGCCTCCCAAATTGCCATGTTCAGCCTCTAACCCACCTTTATCCTAGCAAACCGTTGATTGGCTATGTTACCGCTTTGCTCAGCCCCCTCTTATAGCGTTGTTAGTTGCATGTGAATATTGAAGTTGTTCCTTGTTGGAACATGGAGATGTTGTTCCTTGTTGGAACATGTTTACTTGTTGGGATATCACTATATTGCTATGTTATATTAATGCATCTATATACTTGGTAAAGGGTGGAAGGCTCGGCCTTATGCCTGGTGTTTTGTTCCACTCTTGCCGCCCTAGTTTCCATCATATCGGTGTTATGTTCCCAGATTTTGCGTCCCTTACGCGGTTGGGCTATAATGGGAACCCCTTGACAGTTTGCCTTAAGTAAAGCTTCTCCAGCAATGCCCAACATTGGTTTTACCATTTACCACCTAGCCTTTTTTTTCTTCCCTTGAGTCGGCCGGCTCAAGGGTCATCATTATTTTAGGCCCCCACGGGCCAGTGCTCCTCTGAGTGTTGGTCCGAACTAGAGCCCCTTGCAGCGCCACCTCAGGGGAACCCGAGGGCTGGTTTTAGTTGTACGGACTGCTCATCTGAGTGTGCCCTGAGAAAGAGATATGTGCAGCTCCTATCGGGATTTGTCGGCACATTCGGGCGGTGTTGCTGGTTTAGTTTTACCCTGTCGAAATGTCTTGTTGTACTGGGATACCGAGTCTGATCGGAATGTCTCGGGTGGAGGTCTATTCCTTCGTTGACCGTGAGAGCTTGTGATGGGCTAAGTTGGGACACCCCTGCAGGGATTTGATCTTTCGAAAGCCGTGCCCGCGGTTATGGGCAGATGGGAATTTGTTAACGTCCGGTTGTAGAAAACCTGAAGTCAACCTTAATTAAAATGAATCAACCGCGTGTGTAACCGTGATGGTCTCTTTCCGGCGGAGTCCGGGAAGTGAACACGGTTGTTGGAGTTATGCTTGACGTAGGTAGTCCAGGATCACTTCTTGATCATACTTTTATCGACCGTGCTTTGCCTTCTCTTCTCGCTCTCATTTGCGTATGTTAGCCACCATATATGCTAGTCGCTTGCTGCAGCTCCACCTCGTACCTTTACCTTACCCATAAGCTTAAATAGTCTTGATCGCGAGGGTGCGAGATTGCTGAGTCCCCGTGGCTCACAGATACTACCAAAACCAGCTTGCAGGTGCCGATGAGACCGAGCAGATGACGCTACCAAGCTCAGGAGGAGCTCGATGAAGACCTTGTTCATTTGTGTTGTTTCGTTCTAGTTGATCAGTAGTGGAGCCCAGTTGGGGTCGATCGGGGACCTTTGTCGCATTTGGGGTTCTTCTTTTATTTTGGTTCCGTAGTCGGACCATGAGTGCATTTGATTGATGTAATGTTTATTCATGTAATTGTGTGAAGTGGCGATTGTAAGCCAACTATGTAACTCTTTCCCTTATTATATTACATGGGTTGTGTGAAGATTACCTCACTTGCGACATATGCCTTCAATGCGATTATGCCTCTAAGTCGTGCCTCGACACGTGGGAGATATAGTCGCATTGAGGGTGTTACATGTCCGTCCCCCTTCCGGCTGACACCAGCGACGAAGTTCTGGAGGCACGCCGCCTCGCCCTCCTCGCGGAGGGCCGGCGGCTGTCCTCCATAAGACGCCTCACCGAGGCCTACCAGCGCGAAGCTGATCGCGCCGCCTTCGGCACGCCGGCTCCGGCTGGCCCTAGCCGGGCCGGCGCTGTCAGGCAACGCGGCGCCGTCATCGCCGACATGCTCGGCGTGGATCGCCCGGTCTACGCCACCCCGCTCGAGAACCTGCGCGCCGCCCAGGCGGCCGTAGACGAGCTAGACGGCTTGGAAGCCGAAGATCTCCCCCATATGACGTGGCGCATCCAGCAACTAATCGATGCGGCCGCACGACGGCACGAGGCCGACGCCTGCGCGGGGAGCCCTCCCCCGCGCCGCGAACACGGCGCGACCTCCCGGTCGCCGACTACCAGCTACACCCGCGCGCGGCGCGAAAAAGAGCCGGCTTCCAGCCGAAGCCGGACCCAAGTCTCCATCGAGCGAGACGCGGACGGCCGCCCCCGAGCCATGGAATGGCGGGGCACCCCGCCTCCGCCTCGAGCTCGCGGAGAAAGATATCCTACCCCGCCTCCAGTGGCTCACCCGACTCTCAGCGGCCGGCTTGGTCGCCGGGAGGGAATCGGCGAAAACGACGCCCGCCACCGGATCGACCGCCTGGCCCGATCCCTGGCACTAGAAGAAGAAGACGATGTCGGCCCGCCTTGTTTCGGCCCCCGCATCCGCGACGAGCCCTTCCCCAAAGGGTTCTCGCTCCCAAGAGACACACCCAAGTACAACGGCTCGGTGAAGCCGGAAGACTGGCTGACCGACTACTCCACAGCCGTTAGCATCGCCAATGGCAACCGGCACGTTGCCGTAAAGTACGTGCCCCTCATGCTGCAAGGCACGGCGCGGACTTGGCTTAACAGCATTAAGCCGCTCAGCATCAACAGCTGGGTGGATTTCACTGAAGCCTTCGTTCGCAACTTCACCAGCACCTACAAGCGGGCTCCCAAGCCCAGACAGCTCTCCCTGTGTGTACAGGGCCCAGCCGAGTCCACTCGCGACTACTTGACGCGTTGGGCCGAGCTCCGCAACTCCTGTGAGGGGGTGCACGAGGTGCAAGCCATCGAATACTTCACAGCCGGGTGCCGAGAGGGCACCCTCCTCAAGCACAAGCTTCTCTGCGATGAGCCGACTACCCTCGACGAGCTCCTAAACATCGCCGACAAGTACGCCACCGCCGACTCCTCGATGAAGACCGAGCTCCGGGTGGACGCATCCGGAAAGGTGCTCAATCCGGCGCCCAAAGCACCAGCTGGAGACGGCGGCCGACGCCAACACCAGAACGATCAAAAACGCAAGGGCCCTGCGCCGCCTCCCGCCAGTCGGCAGGTGGCCACGGTCGAAGACGCGCCGCTTGAAGGGCGGCCCGCACCCAAGAAGCCCAAGGGCGGTCGGCCGGCTTGGCAGCCGGCCTTCTCCTACGAGCAAACCCTTGATGCCCCGTGCAAGTTCCACAGCGGCGCGAAGCCGTCCAACCACACGACCCGCAAATGCAACTGGCTCGCCCGAATCTCGAAGGGCGAAGGGCTCACGCCGACTCCACCTGCCGGCCCGCCGCCGCCGGCTCCGCCGCCCAAAGCCGCCCGGCCCGCGGTCGACGCCGTGCAGGACGAGTTCCCCGACGAGCAAGCGTCTTATGTCATCTTCACGAGCCAGCCCGAAGACCGGCGCTGAGCAACAGGAGGTCAACATGGCCGCCACCAGCCCAGCCGGCCACATGCACTGGTCGGAGAAACCCATCAGCTGGAGCCGGGCCGACCACCCAGAGGTGATGCCATCCCCCGGCTCCTACGCGTTGGTCCTGGAGGCCACCCTCGCTACGGATACGCGCGTCGCACGCTTCTCCCGCGTGCTGATCGACGGCGGAAGCAGCATCAACATCCTGTACCGTGACACCATGGAGAAGCTGGGCGTCAAGGCCAAGCAACCTGCGCCGACTCGAACGGTGTTCCACGGCATCGTACCCAGATTGTCCTGTGCCCCCATCGGCAAGCTCAAGATCGATGTACTCTTTGGGGGCAAGGATCATTTCCGCCGGGAAGCGATCTGGTTCGAGGTGGTGGACCTGGATAGCCCTTATCATGCCTTGCTTGGCCGACCGGCCTTGGCCAAGTTCATGGCGGCCCCCCACTGTGCTTACCTCAAGATGAAGATACCGAGCTCCAAGGGTGTCATCACCATCGCCGGCGACTACAAGAAGTCCGCCGACTGCGCCGCGGCCAGCAGCCGGCTGGCCGAATCCCTCGTGATCGCAGCCGAGAGGAAGACGCTGGACCGGGTCGTGGCCCTGGCCAGCAAGCAGCTAAACCAACCCGCCGACTCCAAGGAGTATGATGCCCAAGGATCTTTCCAGCCGGCCAAGGAGACCAAGAAGATACAGCTCGACCCCGAGCGCCCCGAGAGGTTTGCCGTCATTGGGGCGAGCTTGGACAGCAAATAGGAAGGCGAGCTCGCCGATTTCCTCCGTGAGAATCGGGATATCTTTGCATGGTCCCCCAAGGACATGCCGGGTGTTCCGAAGGATTTCGCCGAGCACAAATTGCACGTGCGGGAGGATGCTAAACCAGTCAAGCAGCCCCTCCGCCGACTGTCAGAAGAGAAGAGAAGGATCGTAGGGGAGGAGATAGCCCGGCTCCTTGCAGTCGGCTTCATCATGGAAGTTTTCTTCCCCGAATGGCTCGCGAACCCGGTTCTCGTGCTGAAGAAGAATAACAAGTGGCGCATGTGTATAGATTACACGAGCCTCAACAAAGCCTGCCCAAAAGATCCCTTCGCTCTGCCCAGGATTGATCAAGTGATAGACTCCACAGCCGGATGCGAGCTGTTGAGCTTTTTGGATGCCTACTCGAGATACCACCAGATCAAGCTGAACCCGGATGACCAACTGAAGACCGCCTTCATCACGCCGTTTGGAGCCTTCTGCTACCTGACCATGACGTTCGGCTTGAGGAATGCCAGCACCACTTTTCAGCGTTGCATGCAGAAGTGCCTCCTCACGCAGCTCGACAAGAATGCCCACGTTTACGTGGATGATGTTGTGGTGAAGACGGAGAAGCGTGGCACTCTGCTGGAAGACTTGAAGGAGACGTTCGAGAACCTGCGCCGGTTCCGGATCAAGCTCAACCCAGAGAAATGCGTGTTCGGAGTGCCAGCCGGCCAACTCCTAGGCTTCCTGGTCTCTGAACGCGGCATAGAGTGCAACCCTGTGAAGATCAAGGCCATCAAGAGGATGGCGGTCCCAACCAAGCTCAGAGAGATTCAGAAGTTCACTGGGTGCCTGGCCTCTCTTAACCGCTTCATCAGCCGGCTCGGAGAAAAAACTCTCCCCCTCTACCGCCTCATGAAGAAGAGCACTCACTTTGAGTGGAACGACCAGGCCGACCAAGCTTTCCATGAGCTGAAGAAAATGCTGTCCACGCCGCCTGTCTTGGTGGCACCGACTGAGAAGGAGCCCATGCTCCTATATATTGCCGCCACTAGCCGGGTGGTCAGCACCGTCATTGTGGTCGAACGCCCCGAAGAAGGCCGAGCCCAGCCGGTCCAGAGGCCAGTTTATTACCTGAGCGAGGTGCTGTCCACCTCGAAACAAAATTACCCGCACTATCAGAAGATGTGCTATGGCGTGTACTTCGCCGCCAAGAAGCTGAAGCCGTACTTCCAAGAGCATCCCATCACGGTCGTATGCACTGCCCCGCTTGCCGACATCATAGGCAGCTGGGATGCATCCGGCCGGGTGGCCAAATGGGCCATTGAGCTGGCCCCCTACACCATCTTCTACCAACCCCGCACCGCCATCAAGACGCAAGCGCTGGCCGACTTCCTCATCGACTGGGCCGAGACCCAGTACTTACCACCGGCGCCCGACTCCACCCATTGGCGCATGCACTTTGACGGATCAAAGATGCGCACCGGCTTAGGAGCCGGCGTCGTCCTTACTTCTCCAAAGGGCGACAAGCTCAAATACACGCTGCAGATCCACTTCGCCGCCTCCAACAACGTAGCCGAGTACGAGGCGCTCATACACGGGCTCCGGCTTGCCAAGGAGCTTGGTATTCGCCGGATCCTGTGCTATGGCGACTCGGATTTGGTGGTGCAGCAGTCTTCTGGCGACTGGGACGCCAAGGACGCGAACATGGCGAGCTACCGTTTCCTAGTACAGCAAATCAGCGGATACTTCGACGGATGTGAGTTCCTTCGCGTGCCGCGAGCCGACAACGAGCCAGCTGACGCCCTGGCCCGAATAGGCTCCACGCGGCAAGCAATACCAGCCGGCGTCGCCCTGCAGCGCCTCCTCAAGCCTTCAATCAAGCCGTCTCCGGAGTCTGACTCCATTTTCGTGCCGCCTAACCCCGAGGGGGCCGGGTCCGGCTCGAAGAATCAAGCAGCCGGCCCGGGGACTTCAATACTCGGCTCGGGGACTGCCGCACCCGGCCCGGGGACTGCAGTAGCCGGCCCGGGGACTGCAGTAGCCGGCCCGGGGACTTCTTCAGCACAGGAAGCGGCGGCCGACTCCAGCGCTGCACTGCCCAACCCACCCACCCTGGTGGTTCTAGCCACATTGGTGGCTGAGGAGGTCGCCGCCCCATCATGGGCCCAAGCCATCCGCAACTTTCTGGTGAACCATGACCTGCCGGCTGACAAAAACGAAGCAAGACAAGTTCAGCGCCGGGCTGGAGCATACACAATCGTCAACAAAGAGCTTGTCAAGCGCAGCGCCACTGGAGTCTTGCAGCGATGCGTCGAGCAGGAGAAAGGCATCGCGATCCTCAGGGATATACACCAAGGAGAATGCGGCCACCACGCCGCATCAAGATCACTGGTCGCCAAAGCCTTCCGCCACGGTTTCTTCTGGCCGACTGCTTTGGACGACGCCAAAGAGCTAGTCAAACACTGCAAAGGCTGCCAGCTTTTCAGCTCGTAGCAACACATGCCGGCTTCAGCACTCAAGACCATTCCCATCACCTGGCCCTTTGCCGTCTGGGGATTGGATATGGTGGGCCCATTCAAGACGGCGCGCGGCGGCATGACACATTTGCTCGTCGCCGTTGACAAATTCACCAAGTGGATCGAGGCGAAGCCGATCAAGAAGCTGAATGGGCCGACTGCAGTGACCTTCATTGAAGATATAACAACCCGGTACGGCGTACCGCACAGCATCATCACCGACAACGGCACGACCTTGTGCTCCGGCTGATCCAGCGAACAGCCGGCCAGCACAAGCTTGCAGCCCCCTGGGAAGGCCCCTTCATCATCAGCAGAGCCTTGGGCAACGACGCCTACTACCTCGTCGACGCACAGAAGCCGAAGGCACGCAAGAGAGACGACTCCGGCAAGGAGTCGGAGCGACCGTGGAACGCAAATCTCCTTCGAAAGTTTTACAGTTAAAGCGCAGTATGTGTCATGCCCACTTTTGTATTTAGTATGATACAGTAGGCTCCCCGAGAAAGACTCGGGGACTGCCACCCGTTGTTTTAATGAATGAAAGTCATCATGCGTATGATATTACCTTTTCATCTATTTTGTCCGGTACCGGGTCCGACGAGTCGGCCCGGGGACTAGCCGACTAGAGTTATATTAGGAGCCCTACCCGCAGTCAGACAAGTAATGTGCCGACACCCAGGCTTGGCTCTTGCCGAAATCGCAGCTCGAAGAACCGACTGCCCGGCTGGCAAGAGTCACCAGCCGGAAAGGGTGCGCACATGAAAAACGGCTAGGGACGAAACAGGCTCGCATATATAACAAAAGCCGGCTTGCTGCCTCCCGCCGACCGACTACCAGAGTAGCCGGCCGGCCGGCTTACATTCAGTCTACTTCAAATCCAAGAAAACTCAAGTACTTAGCTTCCCAAAGAGGGAAGGCGGCAAAGGAAAGAGCCTAAGGACAAAAAGTACACTCGGATGAACGCCAACACATGCATATATTAGTATATTACACAAAAAGCCTCCAGAGAGGTCGACATTCAGCATTGTTCGATACACCCCCAGTGGGTGGAATTGCAGAAACTTAAATTTGTCCAAAGAGAAAGACAGGGACAAAAGGAAAGGCAGATCAAGCCGGCGGGGCCGCAGACGAGCTGGATTAGGCGACGGAGGCAGTCGCGCCGGCTGAAGGAGCGGCCGGCTGGCGAACCTCGGCTTGGTCATCGTCTCCGGCAGAGGGCGCGCTCCTGCGTGGCTCGTTGCTAGAGGCACGATCGGCTGGGGGACGATCGGCCGCCCCACCAGTCGGCTCGGCGTCTTTGCTGTCCTCTTCCTCGTCGTCCTCGCCCTCGTCGCTGGAGGCGATCTCTTTCGCCGAGTCCTCGCCGTCCGCCGGGTTCAGCCCGAACCATTCCTCCAGCTGGGCAGCGCCATCGTCGTTGAGCTCCGGCGCGAAGATGCTGGTGTCGGTACACTCGGTGATCGTCGAAGCGCGCTGCGCGATCGCCGACCGCACCTCCTCCAGCTCGGCGTCGGCTTCCGACCGCCACGTCCGCAGCTGGTCCAGGCTTAGCCCTGGGTACCACGCGCGGACGAACTCCAGCGCGCGCCCGGCTCCAAGACGGGCCGCGGACGCCTTCCAGGCCTCGAAGCAGCCGACTGTGACTTCGAGCCAGTCGGCCGTCCGGCTTGGGGTCCGGGGAATTGCCTGGCCGGGCCAGAGCGCGGCCAGCATCGTCGCCCCGATGCGTTGGAGCCGGCGGAGCAACCGGTGGGCCGGCTGCAGCCGTGCTTGGACGGCGATAAGCTGCTCCGACAATGTCCAGTTCGCATCCGGCGGAATCACGACCCCGGCTTGATGACGCTCCTCGCGGTAGGCTTCGATGGCTTGGGCGGCAAGGACAGACTGGCCGGGGAAGTACTCTGCTCAAGACAGCAAACACAAGTCAAAACAAAACCATAGGCGGCCGGCGAATGGAAGAATAGCAAGAAAGACAGCCTACCGTCAATGAGATCCTCGACCCGGCCGAAGCCTTCTTCCAGCGCCCGGCGCGTCTCGGCCCAGCTCGCCTCCCTGGTCCCGAACTCCGCCCTCAGGGTAGCCTCGCCGTCCTGCGCCTTTTGCAGGGCCGCCTTGTGGCTCTCCTCTTGGTCGGCCAGCTTCGTCGCCAGGCGGTCGCGCTCTTGAGCCAAGTCCGCGTACTCGGCGTCCTTGGCACGAAGAGCGGCCTGCACCACGCCGAGTTCCCTCCGCAGGTCGGCGTTGGCCTCTGCACGAGCAAGAAATAAAGAGAAAAATCAGCAAAGGAAAAGTCGTCAAGTAAGATCCGACCCGACTGCGCTGCAGTCGGCCCGGATCTCGGGGACTACACCCAGTGGGTGCGCTGTCGCGCCCCCACGAGAAGTTAATAATGACAAAACACTTACGCCGGCTGCTGGCGAGGTCTTCGGTCCTTCGGCTTAGCTCCCGAGCCTGGGAGTTGAAGGCGGCCGCGCGAGAGTTGTGATAATCCTGAAGATCAGAAAAAACAGTCAACATAGTCGTCTAGTAAGATCCGACCCAACTGCGCTGCAGTCGGCCCGGATCTTGGGGACTACACCCAGTGGGTGCGCTAGCGCGCCCCCACGGAAAAAATTCAAAGGACCAGAGCGGTCAAGGAGTGAAGACTTACCCGGATCACAGACCGCGTCGACAGAAACTCCTGAGTGAATTGCCTCAGGAGGCCGGCCTGTGCCTGCAGCTGGCTCCGAACCTCTTGGGCCGCGACGTTCAGCTCGCCGCTCCCTCCGCTGGGAGTCCACCCGGACGTGGCGGAGCTGGCCGCCTCCAAAGCGTCTGCCATCCGCTCGGCTCCCGTGGCTCGGCGCGTGTCCGACGGGGCCGTGCCCCCTCCGGCGGGCCGGCTCGCCGCCGGCTCGATCTCAAGGCCGGCTCCGGCCTCGGGTGCAGCCCGGGCCGGCTCCTCCGGCACCGCCGACGATCGGCCGCCTTCGCCTGCTCCGGCTGGCGCTGCTGACGACGTCCTCTCAACGGATCCCTCGAAGACCTCGTCCCTCTGCACCAGCGGCTGCTCGGGGATAATCTCCTCCGCTGTGGGCAGAGGGATGTCCGGATCCAAGGTCTAGAGGGGGATGGCGAGCAGCGGAGTCTGGCTGCGCGCGCCTTCCACCTCCGTCTCCACGGCCGCCTGCTCCGATGGAGTCTCGGCCGCCGCTCTCGCTCGCCCTGGCGCCGTCTGGGCGGACTCTCGCTCCGCCGCCGCCCGCTCGGCCGCCTCCCTCTCTCGGCGCGCCTCGCGTGCGTTGTGCTGCGTGGCTGCGTCAAGTTCGGCGCGGGGGTCCACTCGGCGGGACCCTGAGGAGCCGACGCTCGGCCCGACCACGGAGCCGGCTGGGCCTCGCTCGAGGGAGAGCGGCGCCCTGCCCAGGAAATCAGAAAAACATTCAAGGAAAGAAAACTTCAGAATAACAAGCATGCAGGCGGCTACTAGACTTACGCGGAAACTGACGGGGGCTTCTTCACCGCCTTCCAGAAGCGGGCCGCCTTTGCCGCCGCCTCCTCGCGATTTGTGGCCGCGGCGGATGCCTTCGGTTTCTTCGGCCGGCTTCCGAAGAGCGGGAGCGCGGCCCGGCGTTTTCCCTTCCCGCCACCGGCAGTCGGCGCGGCAGACGAGCTCGCGCCGCGGCGGTCGGTTGCCGGCTGGCGGCGCGGGAGTTCTTCGGCTTCAAAATCGTCCGGCCAGTCGTCGAAACTGGCCGAAAGCCCGGTGCCGCCGAGCTCGGCGGCATCCCCCATGGCGGCGTCCTCCATGGCGACGGCGGAGAGTTCCGGGTCGTCCACCGTGCGGTCCGGGGCGTAATCCCGGTCGACTCCGGCTGCCCCGGCTCGCAGCGGGAGGAGAGGATTCTGATGAAAAGGAAAAAAAAAGAAAAAATAGCCGCCTGGTCAGAGGCCGGCTAACCCAAGCCGGCAGACGACGAGAGGAAAAGCTTACCACAGGCGGAGGCTGGGCACGGGAGTAAGGCGCCTTGCCGAATTGCCACTCGTCAGTGAGCTTCAAGTTGGCGATGTAGTTCGCCATCAGAGCCACCTCGGCGTGGGGCATCTCCTAGGTGCTCAGCCGGCAGGGATCGAACCGGCCGCTCATCTGGCACATCATGTGCGGCCGGCTTTGAAGAGGCAAGATCCGGCGCTCGACGAAGGTGGTCACCAAGTCGGACGCGATCAGGCCTTCCGACTGGATCATCACCCGAAGCCGGGAGATGGAAGCGGTCCCCGCTGGAGACAGGGATTTCGACCGGTAGCCCCAGGTCCGCCGCCTCCCAGCCGGCGGGCCGGCTATGTAAGCCGGCAGGTTGACGTAGTTGCCGTGTCGGGCGACGTTCTTGACGTAGAAGTAAGACTTCTGCCACAGCTTGACCGACTGGATCAGAGGAATGTGGGGGAAGGGGTTGTCGTCGCTGGCCCTCTTCATCGCGATGAAGGCGCCGCAGGGAGCCGGCACGCCGGCGGCGACGGTGCCGAGCTTGTTCTGGAACAGTTCCGCCCAGAGCTCCAGCGTCGGCAACACCCCCAAGTACCCTTCACAGAGCGTGACGAAGGCCGAGAGTTGCAGCACTGCGTTGGGCGTGACGTGGTTGTTGGGGAACGCAGTAATTTCGAAAATTTTCCTACGCACACTCAAGATCATGGTGATGCATAGCAACAAGGGGGAGAGTGTTGTCTACGTACCAACGCAGACCGACTGCGGAAGCGATCACACAACGTAGAGGAAGTAGTCGTACAGCTTCTTCCCGATCCGACCGATCCAAGCACCGTTACTCCGGCACCTCCGAGTTCTTAGCACACGTTCAGCTCGATGACGATCCTCGGGCTCCGATCCAGCAAAGCGTCGAGGAAGAGTTCCGTCAGCACGACGGCGTGGTGACGATCTTGATGTACTACCGACGCAGGGCTTCGCCTAAGCACTGTAATGGTATGAACAAGGTGGAATTTGGTGGCAGGGGGCACCGCACACGGCTAAGGAACGATCTCAAGGATCAACTTGTCTTGGGGTGTCCCCTGCCCCCGTATATAAAGGTTGGAGGGAGGGGGGCTGGCCGGCCAGAGAGAGGGAGGCGCAGGAGGAGTCCTACTCCTACCGGGAGTAGGACTCCCCCCTCCAATCCTATTCCAACTAGGACTCTCAAGGGGGAAAGGAGAGAGAGGGGGGCCGGCCCCTTCTCCTAGTCCTACTAGGACTTGGGGAAGGGGGGGGGCGCGGCCAGTAGTGGGCTGCCCCTTTTCTCTTTTCCACTAAGGCCCAATAGGCCCATTAGTCTCCCGGGGGGTTCCGGTAACCCTCCCGGTATTCCGGTAAAATCCCGATTTCACCCGGAACACTTCTGATGTCCAAACATAGGCTTCCAATATATCAATCTTTACGTCTCGACCATTTCGAGACTCCTCGTCATGTCCGTGATCTCATCCGGGACTCCGAACAACCTTCGGTACATCAAAATGCATAAACTCATAATAACTGTCATCGTAACGTTAAGCGTGCGGACCCTACGATTCGAGAACAATGTAGACATGACCGAGACACGTCTCCGGTCAATAACAAATAGCGGGACCTGGATGCCCATATTGGCTCCTACATATTCTACGAAGATCTTTATCGGTCAGACCGCATAACAACATACGTTGTTCCCTTTGTCATCGGTATGTTACTTGCCTGAGATTCGATCGTCGGTATCCAATACCTAGTTCAATCTCGTTACCGGCCAGTCTCTTTACTCGTTCCGTAATACATCATCTCACAACTAACATATTAGTTGCAGTGCTTGCAAGGCTTATGTGATGTGCATTACCGAGAGGGCCCAGAGATACCTCTCCGACAATCGGAGTGACAAACCCTAATCTCGAAATACGCCAACCCAACATCTACCATTGGAGACACCTGTAGTACTCCTTTATAATCACCCAGTTACGTTGTGACGTTTGGTAGCACCCAAAGTGTTCCCCCGGCAAACGGGAGTTGCATAATCTCATAGTCGTAGGAACATGTATAAGTTATGAAGAAAGCAATAGCAACATACTAAATGATCGGGTGCTAAGCTAATGAAATGGGTCATGTAAATCAGATCATTCAACTAATGATGTGACCTCGTTAATCAAATAACAACTCTTTGTTCATGGTTAGGAAACATAACCATCTTTGATTAACGAGCTAGTCAAGTAGAGGCATAGTAGTGACACTCTGTTGGTCTATGTATTCACACATGTATTATGTTTCCGGTTAATACAATTCTAGCATGAATAATAAACATTTATCATGATATAAGGAAATAAATAACAACTTTATTATTGCCTCTAGGGCATATTTCCTTCAGTCTCCCACTTGCACTAGAGTCAATAATCTAGTTTATACAGTAATGATTCTAACACCCATGGAGCCTTGGTGCTGATCATGTTTTGCTCGTGGAAGAGGCTTAGTCAACGGGTCTGCAACATTCAGATCCGTATGTATCTTGCAAATCTCTATGTCTCCCACCTGGACTAAATCCCGGATGGAGTTGAAGCGTCTCTTGATGTGTTTGGTTCTTTTGTGAAATCTGGATTCCTTTGCCAAGGCAATTGCACCAGTATTGTCACAGAAGATTTTCATTGGACCCGATGCACTAGGTATGACACCTAGATCGGATATGAACTACTTCATCCAGACTCCTTCGTTTGCTGCTTCCGAAGCAGCTATGTACTCCGCTTCACATGTAGATCCCGCTACGACGCTTTGTTTAGAACTGCACCAACTGACAGCTCCACCGTTTAAAGTAAACACGTATCCAGTTTGCGATTTAGAATCGTCTGGATCAGTGTCAAAGCTTGCATCAACGTAACCTCTTACGGTGAGCTCTTTGTCACCTCCATATACGAGAAACATATCCTTAGTCCTTTTCAGGTATTTCAGGATGTTCTTGACCGCTGTCCAGTGATCCATTCCTGGATTACTTTGGTACCTCCCTGCTAAACTTATAGCAAGGCACACATCAGGTCTGGTACACAGCATTGCATACATGATAGAGCCTATGGCTGAAGCATAGGGAACATCTTTCATTTTCTCTCTATCTTCTGCAGTGGTCGGGCATTGAGTCTGACTCAACTTCACACCTTGTAACACAGGCAAGAACCCTTTCTTTGCTTGATCCATTTTGAACTTCTTCAAAAAAATTTCAAGGTATGTGCATTGTGAAAGTCCAATTAAGCGTTTTGATCTATCTCTATAGATCTTTATGCCTAATATGTAAGCAGCTTCCCCGAGGTCTTTCATCGAAAAACTTTTATTCAAGTATCCCTTTATGCTATCCAGAAATTCTATATCATTTCCAATCAGCAATATGTCATCCACATATAATATCAGAAATGCTATAGAGCTCCCACTCACTTTCTTGTAAATACAGGCTTCTCCAAAAGTCCGTACAAAGCCAAATGCTTTGATCACACTATCAAAGCGTTTATTCCAACTCCGAGATGCTTGCACCAGTCCATAAATGGATCGCTGGAGTTTGCATACTTTGTTAGCTCCCTTTGGATCGACAAAACCTTCTGGTTGCATCATATACAACTCTTCTTCCAGAAATCCATTCAGGAATGCAGTTTTGACATCCATCTGCCATATTTCATAATCATAAAATGCGGCAATTGCTAACATAATTCTGACGGACTTAAGCATCGCTACGGGTGAGAAGGTCTCATCGTAGTCAACCCCTTGAACTTGTCGAAAACCTTTTGCGACAAGTCGAGCTTTATAGACAGTAACAATACCGTCAGCGTCAGTCTTTTTCTTGAAGATCCATTTATTCTCAATTGCTTGCCGATCATCGGGCAAGTCAACCAAATTAAAGTCCATACTTTGTTCTCATACATGGATCCCATCTCAGATTTCATGGCCTCAAGCCACTTTGCGGAATCTGGGCTCACCATCGCTTCTTCATAGTTCGTAGGTTCATCATGATCTAGTAGCATGACTTCCAGAATTGGATTACCATACCACTCTGGTGCGGATCTCATTCTGGTTGATCTACGTGGTTCAGTAGTATCTTGTCCTGAAGTTTCATGATCATCATCATTAGCTTCCTCACTAATTGGTATAGGTGTCACAGAAACAGTTTTCTGTGATGTACTATTTTCCAATAAGGGAGTAGGTATAGTTACCTCGTCAAGTTCTACTTTCCTCCCACTCACTTCTTTCGAGAGAAACTCCTTCTCTAGAAAGTTTCCGAATTTAGCAACAAAAGTCTTGCCTTCGGATCTGTGATAGAAGGTGTATCCAATAGTTTCCTTTGGATATCCTATGAAGACACATTTCTCCGATTTGGGTTCGAGTTTATCAGGTTGAAGCTTTTTCACATAAGCATCGCAGCCCCAAACTTTAAGAAACAACAACTTTGGTTTCTTGCCAAACCATAGTTCATAAGGTGTCGTCTCAACGGATTTTGATGGTGCCCTATTTAACGTGAATGCGGCCGTCTTTGAAGCATAACCCCAAAACGATAGCGGTAAATCAGTAAGAGACATCATAGATCGCACCATATCTAGTAAAGTACGATTACGACGTTCGGACACACCATTCCGCTGTGGTGTTCCGGGTGGCGTGAGTTGCGAAACTATTCCACAATTTTTCAAATGTACACCAAACTCGTAACTCAAATATTCTCCTCCATGATCAGATCGTAGAAACTTTATTTTCTTGTTACGATGATTTTCAACCTCACTCTGAAATTCTTTGAACTTTTCAAATGTTTCAGACTTATGTTTCATTAAGTAGATATACCCATATCTGCTTAAATCATCTGTGATGGTGAGAAAATAACGATATCCGCCACGAGCCTCAATATTCATCGGACCACATACATCGGTATGTATGATTTCCAATAAATCTGTTGCTCTCTCCATAGTACCGGAGAACGGTGTTTTAGTCATCTTGCCTATGAGGCACGGTTCGCAAGTACCAAGTGATTCATAATCAAGTGGTTCCAAAAGCCCATCAGTATGGAGTTTCTTCATGCGCTTTACACCAATATGACCTAAACGGCAGTGCCACAAATAAGTTGCACTATCATTATTAACTTTGCATCTTTTGGCATCTACATTATGAATATGTGTATCACTACTATCGAGATTCAACAAGAATAGACCACTCTTCAAAGGTGCATGACCATAAAAGATATTACTCATATAAATAGAACAACCATTATTCTCTGATTTAAATGAATAACCGTCTCGCATCAAACAAGATCCAGATATAATGTTCATGCTCAACGCTGGCACCAAATAACAATTATTTAGGTCTAATATTAATCCCGAAGGTAGATGTAGAGGTAACGTGCCGACCGCGATCACATCGACTTTGGAACCGTTTCCCACGCGCATCGTCACCTCGTCCTTTGCTAGCGTCCGCTTATTCCGTAGTCCCTGTTTCGAGTTGCAAATATTAGCAACAGAACCAGTATCAAATACCCAGGTGCTACTGCGAGCTCTAGTAAGGTACACATCAATAACATGTATATCACATATACCTTTGTTCACTTTGCCATCCTTCTTATCCGCCAAATACTTGGGGCAGTTCCGCTTCCAGTGACCAGTCTGCTTGCAGTAGAAGCACTCAGTTTCAGGCTTAGGTCCAGACTTGGGTTTCTTCTCCTGAGCAGCAACTTGCTTGTTGTTCTTCTTGAAGTTTCCCTTCTTCTTCCCTTTGCCCTTTTTCTTGAAACTAGTGGTTTTGCTAACCATCAACACTTGATGCTCCTTCTTGATTTCTACCTCCACAGCTTTCAGCATTGCGAAGAGCTCGGGAATAGTCTTGTTCATCCCTTGCATATTATAGTTCATCACGAAGCTCTTGTAGCTTGGTGGCAGTGATTGGAGAATTCTGTCAATGACGCAGTCATCTGGAAGATTAACTCCCATCTGAATCAAGTGATTATTATACCCAGACATTTTGAGTATATGCTCACTGACAGAACTGTTCTCCTCCATCTTGCAGCTATAGAACTTATTGGAGACTTCATATCTCTCAATTCGGGCATTTGCTTGAAATATTAACTTCAACTCCTGGAACATCTCATATGCTCCATGACGTTCAAAACGTCGCTGAAGTCCCGATTCTAAGCCGTAAAGCATGGCACACTGAACTATCGAGTAGTCATCAGCTTTGCTCTGCCAGACGTTCATAACATCTGGCGTTGCTCCAGCAGCAGGCCTGTCACGCAGCGGTGCTTCCAGGACGTAATTCTTCTGTGCAGCAATGAGGATAATCCTCAGGTTACGGACCCAGTCCGTGTAATTGCTACCATCATCTTTCAACTTTGCTTTCTCAAGGAACGCATTAAAATTTAACGGAACAACAGCACGAGCCATCTATCTACAATCAACATAAACAAGCAAGATACTATCAGGTACTAAGTTCATGATAAGTTTAAGTTCAGTTAATCAAATTACTTAAGAACTCCCACTTAGATAGACATCCCTCTAATCCTCTAAGTGATCACGTGATCCAAATCAACTAAACCATAACCGATCATCACGTGAGATGGAGTAGTTTTCAATGGTGAACATCGTTATGTTGATCATATCTACTATATGATTCACGCTCGACCTTTCGGTCTCCGTGTTCCGAGGCCATATCTGTATATGCTTGGCTCGTCAAGTATAACCTGAGTATTCTGCGTGTGCAACTGTTTTGCACCCGTTGTATTTGGACGTAGAGCTTATCACACCCGATCATCACGTGGTGTCTGGGCACGACGAACTTTGGCAACGGTGCATACTCAGGGAGAACACTTCTTGATAATTTAGTGAGAGATCATCTTATAATGCTACCGTCAATCAAAGCAAGATAAGATGCATAAAAGGATAAACATCACATGCAATCAATATAAGTGATATGATATGGCCATCATCATCCTGTGCTTGTGATCTCCATCTCCGAAGCACCGTCATGATCACCATCGTCACCGGCGCGACACCTTGATCTCCATCGTAGCATCGTTGTCGTCTCGCCAATCTTATGCTTCCACGACTATCACTACCGCTTAGTAATAAAGTAAAGCATTACATCGCGATTGCATTGCATACAATAAAGCGACAACCATATGGCTCCTGCCAGTTGCCGATAACTCGGTTACAAAACATGATCATCTCATACAATAAAATCAGCATCATGCCTTGACCATATCACATCACAACATGCCCTGCAAAAACAAGTTAGACTTCCTCTACTTTGTAGTTGCAAGTTTTATGTGCCTGCTACGGGCTTAAGTAAGAACTCATCTCACCTACGCATCAAAACCACAACGATAGTTCGTCAAATAGACTCCGTTTTAACCTTCTCAAGGACTGGGCGTAGTCACACTTGGTTCAACTAAAGTTGGAGAGACAGTCTTCCGCAAGCCATCTATGTGCAAAGTACGTCGAGGGAACCGGTCTCGCGTAAGAGTACGCGTAAGGTTGGTCCGGATCGTCTCACCCAACAATACCGCCGAACCAAAGTATGACATGCTGGTAGGCAGTATGACTTGTATCGCCCACAACTCACTTGTGTTCTACTCGTGCAAATAACATCAAACCATAAAACCTAGGCTCGGATGCCACTGTTGGGGAACGCAGTAATTTCGAAAATTTTCCTACGCACACTCAAGATCATGGTGATGCATAGCAACGAGGGGGAGAGTGTTGTCTACGTACCAACTGCGGAAGCGATCACACAACGTAGAGGAAGTAGTCGTACAGCTTCTTCCCGATCCGACCGATCCAAGCACCGTTACTCCGGCACCTCCGAGTTCTTAGCACACGTTCAGCTCGATGACGATCCTCGGGCTCCGATCCAGCAAAGCGTCGAGGAAGAGTTCCGTCAGCACGACGGCGTGGTGACGATCTTGATGTACTACCGACGCAGGGCTTCGCCTAAGCACTGTAACGGTATGATCAAGGTGGAATTTGGTGGCAGGGGCACCGCACACGGCTAAGGAACGATCTCAAGGATCAACTTGTGTGTCTTGGGGTGTCCCCTGCCCCCGTATATAAAGGTTGGAGGGAGGGGGGCTGGCCGGCCAGAGAGAGGGAGGCGCAGGAGGAGTCCTACTCCTACCGGGAGTAGGACTCCCCCCTCCAATCCTATTCCAACTAGGACTCTTAAGGGGGAAAGGAGAGAGAGGGGGGCCGGCCCCTTCTCCTAGTCCTACTAGGACTTGGGGAAGGGGGGGGGGGCGGCCAGCAGTGGGCTGCCCCTTTTCTCTTTTCCACTAAGGCCCAATAGGCCCATTAGTCTCCCGGGGGGTTCCGGTAACCCTCTCGGTATTCCGGTAAAATCTCGATTTCACCCGGAACACTTCCGATGTCCAAACATAGGCTTCCAATATATCAATCTTTACGTCTCGACCATTTCGGGACTCCTCGTCATGTCCGTGATCTCATCCGGTACTCCGAACAACCTTCGGTACATCAAAATGCATAAACTCATAATAACTGTCATCGTAACGTTAAGCGTGCGGACCCTACGGTTCGAGAACAATGTAGACATGACCGAGACACGTCTCCGGTCAATAACCAATAGCGGGACCTGGATGCCATATTGGCTCCTACATATTCTACGAAGATCTTTATCGGTCAGACCGCATAACAACATACGTTGTTCCCTTTGTCATCGGTATGTTACTTGCCTGAGATTCGATCGTCGGTATCCAATACCTAGTTCAATCTCGTTACCGGCAAGTCTCTTTACTCGTTCCGTAATACATCATCTCACAACTAACATGTTAGTTGCAGTGCTTGCAAGGCTTATGTGATGTGCATTACCGAGAGGGCCCAGAGATACCTCTCCGACAAGCGGAGTGACAAACCCTAATCTCGAAATACGCCAACCCAACATCTACCATTGGAGACACCTGTAGTACTCCTTTATAATCACCCAGTTACGTTGTGACGTTTGGTAGTACCCAAAGTGTTCCTCCGGTAAACGGGAGTTGCATAATCTCATAGTTATAGGAACATGTATAAGTCATGAAGAAAGCAATAGCAACATACTAAACGATCGGGTGCTAAGCTAATGGAATGGGTCATGTCAATCAGATCATTCAACTAATGATGTGACCTCGTTAATCAAATAACAACTCTTTGTTCATGGTTAGGAAACATAACCATCTTTGATTAACGAGCTAGTCAAGTAGAGGCATACTAGTGACACTCTGTTGGTCTATGTATTCACACATGTATTATGTTTCCGGTTAATACAATTCTAGCATGAATAATAAACATTTATCATGATATAAGGAAATAAATAACAACTTTATTATTGCCTCTAGGGCATATTTCCTTCAGTGGTGCGGTTGGAGGTTGTAGAACTCGAGAAAGGACCGCATGAAGCTGCTCGCCGGGAAGCCGAAGCCCCGGAGGAAGTGCGTGCGGAAGACGACGCGCTCGCCTTCCTCCGGCGCCGGCGAGACCTCCTTCGCGGGCGCTAGGCGCACCTGCACGAGGTCGGCGGCGGGCAGACGCCGGGTCTGGCGGAGGAACTCGATGTGCTCGTCGTGGATGTTGGACCCGTCCCACGAGCTCGACAAAGCCAGCGACATGGCGGCGTGGGAGGGCTACGGCGCGAAGCTGCGTCGGGCGCGAGGAAGAAGAAGAAGAGCAAGAAGAAGGAGAGCAGGAGGGACGGGGAGCGGGGGAGCGAGCAGGCCCGTGCCTCTCCCCCTCCCCCCCCTACTTGTAGGCGCGTGCGCCGGAGACGAGGAGGCGCGGCGTGGGGGATCGTGGGGATCGATCGTGCCCATCTCCCCCACGCCCGCGCTAATTACGCGCCTTGATGACGCGAGGTAAAGGCCGCGGGGAGGCGAGCAGCCCCCTCGGGCCACAGAAGATCTGCGCCCGGGCCGAGGCCATGGAGTGGCGGGCCCGGGCCTGCGGCGGCGTCCCGTCGCGGGCGTGCGACGGCAGGACTTCCCCGCCACGTGGCTCGTCGTGGGGCCCGCGGCCAGTCCGCGGGTCAACCACGGTCGCCCTAATAAAGAAAAAACGCTCGGAAGTTGGCTACATCGACGCAATCGGCCCCTCATGGTATGAAGCCGGCCAAGCTTCCCGTCCTTCCGCCCGCCATGAAGCTCGCCCGCCTTCGGGGACTACTGTCGGGGTGAATAGCCATGGGTAGCCCAGCCAGCTTCCCCTGGCCGCTCAGAAAAAATTATGAGCCCATCCGGCTCATAAGGAGACTCAAGACCTGGGCCGCCTCCCCCTAGCCGACTGCCATCCTAGCCGGCTTGGGGGGCGGCCCGCCCTTTCTACCCCCATGAAGAAAACTATGGAGGGCCGGCTACGACATGGCCGGCTGCGGCAGGGCCGGCTATGACAAGGCCGGCTATGGCGCGGCCGCTACCGCCGGGCCGGCTCCGATAAAGCAGTCAACGCCGTGCCCGCGATGTACGCGTCCACTCTGCGATGATGAAGCGGGGCGTGGCTACAGTGGAGCCTGCCACCCCCAAAACCCGGAGCACGCCTGGTACAGCGCGTCGTGCGGGCAACTGCGGCCCGCCCGGCGCGGCACTGTAGCCTCGGCGGCTCCGACGCCGTCCTCGACGGGCCGCCAGCGTGGCCCCCGAGGCGGTGGGCCCCTTCGGGCAGAGAGATGCCGAAGGCGGCCGCACCCCCTCTCAAGCCGGCAAGACAGAGGGCCGGCTTCGCGTAGCCGGCCTGCCGCCCTCCTCGAAGGAGACGCCCATTAAGGAGACAAGGTGCGGCGGGGCTACAGTAATCGCCCGCCAGGGCGGCGTTACTGTAGCCACGCTTACCCCGACCAAGCCTGCGCCAACAAACATGGAGCAACAGTAACCGGCCGCCGACAAGGCCCTGGCCGGTGGGGCCGGCCTGTTAACCCAGGAGCCGGCAGTCGGCGGGACCCACCTGCCGGCGGGACCCAGAAGCCGGCGGAGAAGCCGGCGAGCATAGCCACCGACAGCTGGGCCCCGCGCCCAGTCGGATTACCAGTGTACCCCCGGGGGGTAGGCCTATATAAACCCCCCAGTGCACCCATGCAAAGGGTTGAGCTCTCTTTCTAGACATAGACACTTACAAGGAGAAGAGGCAGGGTGAGCTAAGCCCTTCTTCCTCCTTCTGCCCCCAAACAGCTCAAGGAGCATTGTAGCCACCTATGAACTTAGTAACCATGCGGAGACCCCGCAGAGCAGCAGTAGGGGTGTTATCTCCCCGGAGAGCCCTGAAGCTGGGTAAGATTCGCCGGCGTGCATGTCTACGCCTCATCCCGTTTCCAGGCACCGGCGACGTTCTATTGGCCCCCGCAATGATAAGCCACCCATTGGCATATGTCGATCCTACCACCCGACAATCTTGCTTGTTTATGTTGATTGTAGATAGATGGCTCGTGCTGTTGTTCCGTTGAATTTTAATGCGTTCCTTGAGAAAGCAAAGTTGAAAGATGATGGTAGCAATTACACGGACTGGGTCCGTAACTTGAGGATTATCCTCATTGCTGCTCAAAAGAATTATGTCCTGGAAGCACCGCTGGGTGCCAGGCCTGCTGCTGGAGCAACACCAGATGTGTAACACCCTCGATGCGACTATATCTCCCACGTGTCGAGGCACGACTTAGAGGCATAATCGCATTGAAGGCATATGTCGCAAGTGAGGTAATCTTCACACAACCCATGTAATACATAAAGGAAAAGTTACATAGTTGGCTTACAATCGCCACTTCACACAATTACATGAATAAACATTACATCAATCAAATACACTCATGGTCCGACTACGGAACCAAAATAAAAGAAGAACCCCAAATGCGACAAAGGTCCCCGATCGACCCCAACTGGGCTCCACTACTGATCAACTAGAACGGAAAACAACATAAAGGACAAGATCTTCATCGAGCTCCTCCTGAGTTGGGTTGCATCAACTGCACGGACTCATCGGCACCTGCAAACTGGTTTTGGAAGTATTTGTGAGCCACGGGGACTCAGCAATCTCGCACCCTCGCGATCAAGACTATTTAAGCTTATGGGTAAGGTAAAGGTATAAGGTGGAGCTGCAGCAAGCGACTAGCATATATGGTGGCTAACATACGCAAATGAGAGCGAGAAGAGAAGGCAAAGCACGGTCGATAAAAGTATGATCAAGAAGTGATCCTGGACTACCTACGTCAAGCATAACTCCAACAACCGTGTTCACTTCCCGGACTCCGCCGAAAAGAGACCATCACGGTTACACACGCAGTTGATTCATTTTAATTAAGGTCAAGTTCAGGTTTTCTACAACCGGATATTAACAAATTCCCATCTGCCCATAACCGCGGGCACGGCTTTCGAAAGTTCAAATCCCTGCAGGGTGTCCCAACTTAGCCCATGACAAGCTCTCACGGTCAATGAAGGAATAGACCTCCTCCCGAGACATTCCGATCAGACTCGGTATTCCGGTACAACAAGACGTTTCGACAGGGTAAAACTAAACCAGCAATACCGCCCGATGCGCCGACATCCTGATAGGAGCTACACATATCTCGTTCTCAGGGCAACACCGGATGAGCGCTCCATACAACTAAAACCAGCCCTCAAGTTTCCTCGAGGTGGCGCTGCAAAGGACTCTAGTTCGGACCAACACTTAGATAAGCACTGGCCCGGGGGGGGGGGTGTTAAAATAAGATGACCCTTGGGCTGGCCTAACCCAAGGGAAAAAAAGGCTAGGTGGCAAATGGTAAAACCAATGTTGGGCATTGCTGGAAAAGCTTTACTTAAGGCGAACTGTCAAGGGGTTCCCATTATAACCCAACCACGTAAGGGACGCAAAATCCGGGAACATAACACCAATATGACGGAAACTAGGGCGGCAAGAGTGGAACAAAACACCAGGCATAAGGCCGAGCCTTCCACCCTTTACCAAGTATATAGATGCATTAATTAAATAAGATATATTGTGATATCCCAACAAGTAAATAAATGTTCCAACAAGGAACGGTCTCCAATCTTCACCTGCAACTAACAACACTATAAGAGGGGCTGAGCAAAGCGGTAACATAGCCAGACAACGGTTTGCTAGGACAATGGTGGGTTAGAGGCTGAACATGGCAATTTGGGAGGCTGACAAGCAAGTGGTAGGCATCGTGGCATTGGCATAGCAAAAGAGCGAGCAAACTAGCATAGCAAAGATAGTAGTGATTTCGAGGGTATGATCATCTTGCCTGAAATCCCGCAAGGAAGAAGGACGAGTCCAAGAAGAAGACAAATGGACGCAGACGCACGGATCCTCACCCACACGACGTTATCGGAACCAACCCGAAGAAGCAACACCGGAAAGAAGCAAACAACATAGTAAACAACCACCACATCAACATGGCATGATGCACAATCAAGAATGATGCATGTCCGGATTAAAGAGGCATGGCAAAGTGCACAAGCAATCCTACAAATTAAGTGGAGCTCAATATGCAACGAGTTGCATATTGACGGAACACCACATCAATTATTTAGTTCGATCTCGTTTATGTACCCGACAATATTAAATGTTGTTTAAACATGGCAAGAGGTGGAGCATAACAAAACTACACCATCTAAACAATTTAAATGGGGCCGGATATAACAAATAACGAATCCGGTAAATCCCCATATGCATTAGTGATTTATTGCAACAACAATTTTAAAACATTTAATTGTTGTTATCATGATGCGGATGACATGAACAAGTTTTATGCAATTTTTATTAAGAGTTGACATGAGCATTATGAAGCATTTTGTCACCATGGCGGAAATGAAAAGGAGTGCCACGGCAACGATAACGAAACGGTGCCACGGCAACGTCCCGGTTTCCGGTAACTCGATTGAGATGCCGGTGCAAAAGGAAAAGTGACGGGGCGAGTCAAAAGATGGTGGGGTGATCCCGGTTACCGGGTTCCCACGAGTCAACGACGACATGACAACAAGGAGGAACCACTAACATTCACGGGCGAAAACAACAACTAACCATGCATCTCATACAACACATCCTTTCGGTCCACGGGTGATCGCCTCGGGGTTATACCTTTGAAGCGTGCATTTCTCGAAGCGGTTCCAGTTTGGAGCGGTGTAGAGGAAGTAGGCGTTCTCGGGCGTCGAGGGAAGTAGGGGTACATGATGACGTAGAGGTACTCCCGACGGTAGTCGTTCACGTTCACGTTACACGGGTCTTCGGTGACGGTCGTCGTACATGGTTCGGAGTGGTACTTGATGGCTCCAACGTCTTCGGGGTGACGGTAGAGGTATACGCGACGTCGGGGTACTTGTCGGTCCGGTCTTGACGGCGTAGATGTACACGTTGTCGGGGTACTTGTCGCATCATCAGGAGTAGTTGTACGTGAGGGTCTTGACGAATCCGAAGGGGTACTTGACGAGTTCGAGGGTCCTCATGTCATGGTACTTGGCAAATTCCTTGGAGAAGGTGCTTGACGGTCCGGGTACGGGTCTTGGCGGTTTCCGGTGGAGGCATTTGTTCGTTTGACCAAGGGAAAACAGCGGCAGTGGAAGGCATCGCAGGAGCTAACGGGCCGCTGCGTGTCTTCAGGAGCGAAGCAGGGGTGCAGGCGTGCGTGGAGAGGAGCCCGACAGCTTTGCAGCAAGAGGACGGTGGCATCGTCCTGCGGGCAGAGCTCGGAGAGGCCACGGCGAGGTGGCTGTAGATGACGAAGCAGGGGGGGTAGGCCGGCAGGCTGCAGTGCCCGACGGCCGTGGCGACGCGGTGGGGCGGCGAGCTCGACCCTCGTATCCATGGCAGCAAGGAGGGAGGCCATGGAGGAGGCGCAGCTGGACACCGGCGCGGACCTCGGGGTGTCGCCGGACCTGGAGGTTGAGGCGAACGGGGTGGAGCTTGGGGCAGCGCGCCATGGAGGCTCGGGCACGGCTGCAGGAGGTGGGAGGTGGGGCACTTGGGGTGTGGTGCAGCTGGACGATGTCGGGGACGAGGCGTAGAAGACGGAACCTCGCGGGCAGAGGAGACCAGCTAGGGGAGGACGCGCGGGGTCCTGTGGCTAGAGGGCGGCTCGAGCAAGAGGAGAGGAAGAGGTCGAGCGGTGGCGGCGTTGGTGTTGGGGTCGAGGGAAGGGAGAAGGGGTTCGAGTGGGATCGGGCTTCCCTGGCGGCGCGATGGGAACGAGGCAAAGAGGGAGCGAGGCTGCGAGGGAGATGGGGGAATCGGGCTAGGGTTAGGTTTTTGGTGGGCTGCGGTGCCCATGGGCCTGCGGGAGGCCTTAGGCCAAAAGGGCCGGCGCGAGAGGTTTGGAGGCCCAGCTGGGGCCTGCAGTGCTACTCTCTTCTCTTTTCTTTTTCTTCAGATAGAAAAATAAAGATGAATGCACAGGGTGAAAGGAGAGGTGTATGAAAGATATGAGAATATCCTCAAGACCTTGAATTCATGCCCTATTTGATAAAATTGGTATGGACATTTTTTAGAGGTAAAAAAAATACAACAAGTTTAAATATGATTCAAACTTGAGGCATTTTTGAACCTAACCAAAACAACTCCAAAGGATCTGAAATTTGACTGAGAGGTTGTAGGCATGGTTGAGAATTTATCGAAAAAGAATGAACATTAATAGAGAAGGGGGAAAAGGCACTTGCAAAAGAAAGGAAATAGAAGGAAAAGAGAAGGAGATGATGCATGGGACAAAGGCATGGGGAATTAATTTGCAAGTGTGTTATGATGATTCCAAATTAATGGGATATTTAATATAGCTCCCTAAAATATTGGGAGGATATGTTATAAAGAGAATTCACCATGTGAATACCCTCGGTTTAAATGGATCAAAGATCCATGCCATTTATTTATTGAGTTAAAAAATGACATGATGGCATGATGACATGATGCAATGCACACGATGCAAAGACAACGCAACAACATCGAATAACTGCACGAAACCTGGCACATCGGTCTCGGGGCGTTACAACACTCCACCACTACGAGAGGATCTCGTCCCGAGATCTAGAATGGCGCCGGATGAGAAAACGAAAGAGAAAGAGAAGAGGTATAACTAAGTTGCTTCTTTGACAAACGAGTGAAACCAAAACACCTTGAGAGTTTGAACAAAAGACCAAAAGAAAGCAACGGAGATGAACGAAGTTGAAAACACCCCGTTAGAAAAGAGCAACAAGGAAGAACAACTTCGAGCAGCACTCCGGTTAAAAGAGATTAAAGACTTGTTAAGAAGAAAGAACTTGAGCAGAGGACACAACACTCCGGTTAAATGGATAAACCAAGAAAAGAACATGATCCTGACAAAACCAGAAGATGGGTTCAAGAGAGCACATCACAATGCCTCCGAAAAAATAGAATAGAAGATCGATAATTAAAATAGGAGAATGGAGAAGAAAATGCCAATTACTACCACAAAATAGCTTGACAAGGCATCTTTAGGAGAAGGTTCGAACGGAGTTGTTGGAAAACCAACAACGAAAAGAACAAGATTGTGGTGGGCTTATGGAGAACATCTCAAAACTATGAGGTGAAATTGTGCCACTAACGGAAACGATATATTAGATTGATAACAACAAGGAGATAGGAAGCTTATTTCACCTGGAGGATAGATGAATAACTTGGGTCATTTCTAAACAACATAGATAGCAACAAGCCATAGGGAAGGCTTTAGGTGAAATATAACCCAAGATAATTCCAATGACGAGATTGATGGATTTAAAATATCTCATTCTTAACAGCATGGGAATCATGAGACATGAACTCAAATTATCAAGAATGACATAATACCACCTTGAATGGTATGGTTGAAAGAATGCACTCCGGATTACAATATGAAGAAAACTTGAGCTTCTTAGGAAAGAATCTCGATGAAAATGTTGGAGAAGGAATTAAATCCTTGACAGACCATTATGTATAGCCTCCATAAAGAAACACTGGTAAGAAAAGAATAACAAGAAAAAGAAATTGAAAACACAAGGTGAATCCTTGCAATGATTTAGATGGACCTCCGTGGAGATGTAATTGTTAAAGCTTGGAACTCTTGGGAAAGAAAAGATAAATCATCTCGAACCAAGAATGTGATATGATGCACCTCCGGAATAAGGAATCAATTATTCGGATGAAACAAGACTAAGAATTACATTATGCCTATCTTTCACCAATTAAATTGATGGCACTTAAAGGATTTGGCACACTACTTATTCTCGTAGAAAGGATTAAGATAGATATAGCGCAACTTGAGAATGCCTTCAACGAAACACCGGTGGAATCAAAACAACGAATGAATTGATATGATAACGAAAGAAGAGGAATCTTGTACGAGCCACCGTAAGAATTGAAAAAGAACGAATACAAGATAACGAATCACCGGGAAGAATTAGCAAATGGACGAAGATGCTTGAGACAATTTAGATATGATTTAATATAATAGATCATGGACCGATTAGAGATCACTTGAACGCTGCACCGGTAAGATCGGAGAATGATAACTGAAAGCTGAGAATGAATAAACCTGACTTGATGGACTCCGAATAACAAACTGAGAAGACTCTTAAATTGCTCCGAAAAGGTGAAAAGAATTCTCATGATGAAAAAAAATTACGAGAGGATGGCAACAAGCTAGAATCATGAATCTTGAAGAGAATGGAGCAAGATTAAAGAGAAACTCTTCTTCGGTCTTCAAAATCTAAGAATGACAACGAGAAACACCATCAAGAATCATTTAGGCACTCCGGAAGAATGAAAACGAAGAGGTTGAACCAATGTTGAAAATAATTTGAAAGATCTTGGAGAAAACATTTGACTGATGATAAATCATTCTTACGTCAATTTTGAAATGAATTTGAGAATAACTCCGAAAAAATAAGAAGAGTCAGGTAAGATCCTGGAAAAAGACCTGTGGGTTAGGGCCCACTCAAAAGAAACACCGTAGAATGATTACTTGAAAAGGAGAATGCACCGGTTGGATAAAAAGGCTTGAATAATATAACATCCTCGAAATAGCTTGAATGAAAGAAGAGTGGATACACGAATCTTTGAGATATTTTGAGCACTCCGGAACACATGAATAGCGAGAGGTGAATGATAAATAGGTGCACCGGTAAGAAAAAGGTATTAGAAACGAGGAAAGGATATGATCAACAAAGTTTGACTTGAAACCACCGGAGAAGAAAATGAACGAAGAACGATGAACTTGAGGTTCCGTTAGAATCTTCATGAGAATCACCGGTTAAGAACATTGATAGAAAAAGAATGGAGAGGCTTCACATCAATAAGATGGATACTCGATTAAGAAATCTGGGTCCTTGAAGAAAAACAAAGGGAGGGAGGGTGGGAAAACAACAAAGACAATTTGGAATGGATGAAACGAACACCTTTGAGAAGAAGTGATAATTGATCTTGCGGAAGTTGAAATGATCGGAATCACTAGAAGAGAAACACACCGGTGAAAAAGGATTGACATGACAGTCTCGATTATCAAGAGGATTAGTATTCGCATAGGAATATGAGAACACCACTTGAGGATGGTATGGAATCAACACTTGACATTGAAGCAACTCGAATACCACAACTCAAAACAAAACAAAGGGTTGGCTTGCAGAATAAGCCGGAACAAACATATGATAGAGATTTCGTCCGAAGTTTTCGTGGTTGGACCTACACGGGCTCGATCGTACAGCACCATCATGTACAAGGCAGTGCACATGACATACGAAGCGTCCCCGAGTCGGCATAGCCAAGGACTCTATAACGCCCCGGACACACCCGCCGGTGGTCGTTACTCCTGGCGGGATCTAGACTGGCCCCACAGATCAATACTAGTCTTTTCTGCACACTTTGTCCTCACTCGTGCGCACCCGGGAGCAACTTCCCGGTCGGTCACCCATCCTGACACTACTCCAAGCTGAGCACGCTTAACTTTGGAGTTCTGTCCGAATAGGCTCCCGGAAAAGAAGGAATTCCTTATTGATATGAGTAGTCTATCATCCCTAATAAGCCAGGCTATCACATACACCCCCACTCAGAGGAACCGACGTCCTCGTCGGGCCACAGGAACGTTCCCTCTTGGCACAAACGTCTGTGCTTCCAGTCCGGTACATGTGCCATGCCGGGTGCCACGACGGGTCACAAACGTCATGAACAACATGACCACGCACCTGTCCGCAACCATCCGTGTAACCGCGAGGGTCGGCTCTGATTACCAACTTATAACGCCCCGGACACACCCGCCGGTGGTCGTTACTCCTGGCGGGATCTAGACTGGCCCCACAGATCAATACTAGTCTTTTCTGCACACTTTGTCCTCACTCGTGCGCACCCGGGAGCAACTTCCCGGTCGGTCACCCATCCTGACACTACTCCAAGCTGAGCACGCTTAACTTTGGAGTTCTGTCCGAATAGGCTCCCGGAAAAGAAGGAATTCCTTATTGATATGAGTAGTCTATCATCCCTAATAAGCCAGGCTATCACAGACTCTTTAAGACACAACGAGACCACTGTAAAATCGACCGTGAATAGGCGAACCACTAGACGTCGAACCCCAATTTCATATCATACATTTGTCGGAAAGATATCCTAAGAGCTACTTGAATTCCCACCTATGAAACTCCCGAAACTTTCCGGTTATGCAATCAGGTGTTGGGGATACAGGGGAAGTATAATATCTCACCCAAACTAACAAATCCTACATCCAGCTGTATCCATCCTTCAACACATAACCAAGAAACCTTCGGAAACCACCTACCTCAACCTTCGAAAAGCATCCGTTATACAAGTTATGGTGATACTCCCGAACTCCCGCCCCAGTACTGGGTGGCGTCGAGGTTATCTCATCAACGAACTGCATAAAAGAGATTTTCGATGTCGGCGAACATATCTCAAGTATTCCAGAATTGCAACGATAGAATTATGATGACAACACCTCAGAGCTCAACTCCCCGGGACACTTCCACTAAACCCCTGACAGGAGGCACCAAGACAGTATTCTCATCATAAGCCATCGGAACAAATCCAAGATACTCGCATGATCCTAAATTTTTTTTAGTGAAATTTGAGAAGAGAAGAGTCAAAACTCTATGTCAGGATGCCTCACCAGAGCGACGAAGGGACTAGGGAGTAAAAAGAATTCCTAAACTCTCCGATATATAATTCCTAAATGACTCAAAACATTTTTCTAGACACAACTCGGCCGCTAAAAACGATCAAGCAATGGGGCTCCTAAGGTCGGGGAAGGCTCTGATTACCAACTTGTAACACCCTCGATGCGACTATATCTCCCACGTGTCGAGGCACGACTTAGAGGCATAATCGCATTGAAGGCATATGTCGCAAGTGAGGTAATCTTCACACAACCCATGTAATACATAAGGGAAAAATTACATAGTTGGCTTACAATCGCCACTTCACACAATTACATGAATAAACATTACATCAATCAAATACACTCATGGTCCGACTACGGAACCAAAATAAAAGAAGAACCCCAAATGCGACAAAGGTCCCCAATCAACCCCAACTGGGCTCCACTACTGATCAACTAGAACGGAAAACAACACAAAGGACAAGATCTTCATCGAGCTCCTCCCGAGCTGGGTTGCGTCAACTGCACGGACTCATCGGCACCTGCAAACTGGTTTTGGAAGTATTTGTGAGCCATGGGGACTCAGCAATCTCGCACCCTCGCGATCAAGACTATTTAAGCTTATGGGTAAGCTAAAGGTATGAGGTGGAGCTGCAGCAAGCGACTAGCATATATGGTGGCTAACATACGCAAATGAGAGCGAGAAGAGAAGGCAAAGCACGGTCGATAAAAGTATGATCAAGAAGTGATCCTGGACTACCTACGTCAAGCATAACTCCAACAACCGTGTTCACTTCCCGGACTCCGCCGGAAAGAGACCATCACGGTTACACACGCAGTTGATTCATTTTAATTAAGGTCAAGTTCAGGTTTTCTACAACCGGATATTAACAAATTCCCATCTGCCCATAACCGCGGGCACGGCTTTCGAAAGTTCAAATCCCTGCAGGGTGTCCCAACTTAGCCCATGACAAGCTCTCACGGTCAACGAAGGAATAGACCTCCTCCCGAGACATTCTGATCAGACTCGGTATCCCGGTACAACAAGACGTTTCGACAGGGTAAAACTAAACCAGCAATACCGCCCGATGCGCCGACATCCTAATAGGAGCTGCACATATCTCGTTCTCAGGGCAACACCGGATGAGCACTCCGTACAACTAAAACCAGCCCTCAAGTTTCCTCGAGGTGGCGCTGCAAAGGACTCTAGTTCGGACCAACACTTAGACAAGCACTGGCCCGGGGGGGGAGGGGGGGTTAAAATAAGATGACCCTTGGGCTGGCCTAACCCAAGGGAAAAAAGGCTAGGTGGCAAATGGTAAAACCAATGTTGGGCATTGCTGGAAAAGCTTTACTTAAGGTGAACTGTCAAGGGGTTCCCATTATAACCCAACCGCGTAAGGGACGCAAAATCCGGGAACATAACACCGATATGACGGAAACTAGGGCGGCAAGAGTGGAACAAAACACCAGGCATAAGGCCGAGCCTTCCACCCTTTACCAAGTATATAGATGCATTAATTAAATAAGATATATTGTGATATCCCAACAAGTAAATAAATGTTCCAACAAGGAACGGTCTCCAATCTTCACCTGCAACTAACAACGCTATAAGAGGGGCTGAGCAAAGCGGTAACATAGCCAGACAACAGTTTGCTAGGACAATGGTGGGTTAGAGGCTGAACATGGCAATTTGGGAGGCTGACAAGCAAGTGGTAGGCATCGTAGCATTAGCGTAGCAAAAGAGCAAGCAAACTAGCATAGCAAAGATAGTAGTGATTTCGAGGGTATGATCATCTTGCCTGAAATCCCGCAAGGAAGAAGGACGAGTCCAAGAAGAAGACAAACGGACGCAGACGCACGGATCCTCACCCACACGACATTATCGGAACCAAGCCGAAGAAGCAACACCGGAAAGAAGCAAACAACATAGTAAACAACCACCACATCAACATGGCATGATGCACAATCAAGAATGATGCATGTCCGGATTAAAGAGGAATGGCAAAGTGCACAAACAATCCTACAAATTAAGTGGAGCTCAATATGCAACGAGTTGCATATTGACGGAACACCACATCAATTATTTAGTTCGATCTCGTTTATGTACCCGACAATATTAAATGTTGTTTAAACATGGCAAGAGGTGGAGCATAACAAAACTACACCATCTAAACAATTTAAATGGGGCCGGATATAACAAATAACGAATCCGGTAAATCCCCATATGCATTAGTGATTTATTGCAACAACAATTTTAAAACATTTAATTGTTGTTATCATGATGCGGATGACACGAACAAGTTTTATGCAATTTTTAGTAAGAGTTGACATGAGCATTATGAAGCATTTTGTCATCGTGGCGGAAATGAAAAGGAGTGCCACGGCAACGATAACAAAATAGTGCCACGGCAACGTCCCGGTTTCCGGTAACTCGATTGAGATGCCGGTGCAAAAGGAAAAGTGACGGGGCGAGTCAAAAGATGGTGGGGTGGTCCCAGTTACCGGGTTCCCACGAGTCAACGACGGCATGACAACGAGGAGGAACCACTAACATTCACGGGCGAAAACAACAACTAACCATGCATCTCATACAACACATGCTTTCGGTCCACGGGTGATCGCCTCAGGGTTATACCTTTGAAGCGTGCATTTCTCGAAGCGGTTCGAGTTCGGAGCGGTGTAGAGGAAGTAGGCGTTCTCGGGCGTCGAGGGAAGTAGGGGTACATGCCGACGTAGAGGTACTCGCGACGGTAGTCGTTCACGTTCACGTTACACGGGTCTTCGGCGACGGTCGTCGTACATGGTTCGAAGTGGTCCTTGATGGCTCCAACGTCTTCGGGGTGACGGTAGAGGTACACGCGACGTCGGGGTACTTGTCGGTCCGGTCTTGACGGCATAGATGTACACGTTGTCGGGGTACTTGCCGCATCATCGGCAGTAGTTGTACATGAGGGTCTTGACGAATCCGAAGGGGTACTTGACGAGTTCGAGGGTCCTCATGTCATGGTACTTGGCAAATTCCTTGGAGAAGGTGCTTGACGGTCCGGGTACGGGTCTTGGCGGTTTCTGGTGGAGGCATTTGTTTGTTTGACCAAGGGAAAATAGCGGCAGCGGCAGGCATCGCAGGAGCTAACGGGCCGTTGCGTGTCTTCAGGAGCGAAGCAGGGGTGCAGGCGCGCGTGGAGAGGAGCCCGGCAGCGTTGCAGCAAGAGGACGGTGGCGTCGTCATGCGGGCAGAGCTCGGAGAGGCCACGGCAAGGTGGCTGTAGATGACGAAGCAGGGGGGTAGGCCGGCAGGCTGCGGTGCCCGACGACCGTGGCGACGCGGCGGGGCGGCGAGCTCGACCCTCGCATCCATGGCAGCAAGGAGGGAGGCCATGGAGGAGGCGCAGCTGGACACCGGCGCGGACCTCGGGGTGTCGCCGGACCTGGAGGTTGAGGCGAACGGGGTGGAGCTTGGGGCAGCGCGCCATGGAGGCTCGGGCACGGCTGCAGGAGGTGGGAGGCGGGGCACTTGGGGTGTGGTGCAGCTGGACGATGTCGGGGACGAGGCGTAGAAGACGGAACCTCGCGGGCAGAGGAGACCAGCTAGGGGAGGATGTGCGGGGTCCTGTGGCTAGAGGGCGGCTCGAGCAAGAGGAGAGGAAGAGGTCGAGCGGTGGCGGCGTTGGTGTTGGGGTCGAGGGAAGGGAGAAGGGGTTCGAGTGGGATCGGGCTTCCCTGGCGGCGCGATGGGAACGAGGCAAAGAGGGAGCGAGGCTGCGAGGGAGATGGGGGAATTGGGCTAGGGTTAGGTTTTTGGTGGGCTGTGGTGCCCATGGGCCTGCGGGAGGCCTTAGGCCAAAAGAGCCGACGCGAGAGGTTTGGAGGCCCAGCTGGGGCCTGCAGTGCTACTCTCTTCTCTTTTCTTTTTCTTCAGACAGAAAAATAAAGATGAATGCACAGGGTGAAAGGAGAGGTGTATGAAAGATATGAGAATATCCTCAAGACCTTGAATTCATGCCCTATTTGATAAAATTGGTATGGACATTTTTTAGAGGTAAAAAAATACAACAAGTTTAAATATGATTCAAACTTGAGGCATTTTTGAACCTAACCAAAACAACTCCAAAGGATCTGAAATTTGACTGAGAGGTTGTAGGCATGGTTGAGAATTTATCAGAAAAGAATGAACATTAATAGAGAAGGGGAAAAAGGCACTTGCAAAAGAAAGGAAATAGAAGGAAAAGAGAAGGAGATGATGCATGGGACAAAGGCATGGGGAATTAATTTGCAAGTGTGTTATGATGATTCCAAATTAATGGGATATTTAATATAGCTCCCTAAAATATTGGGAGGATATGTTATAAAGAGAATTCACCATGTGAATACCCTCGGTTTAAATGGATCAAAGATCCATGCCATTTATTTATTGAGTTAAAAAAATGACATGATGGCATGATGACATGATGCAATGCACACGATGCAAAGACAACGCAACAACATCGAATAACTGCACGACACCTGGCACATCGGTCTCGGGGCGTTACAAGATGTTATGAACATCTGGCAGAGCAAAGCTGATGACTACTCGATAGTTCAGTGTGCCATGCTTTACGGCTTAGAATCGGGACTTCAACGACGTTTTGAACGTCATGGAGCATATGAGATGTTCCAGGAGTTGAAGTTAATATTTCAAGCAAATGCCCGGATTGAGAGATATGAAGTCTCCAATAAGTTCTATAGCTGCAAGATGGAGGAGAACAGTTCTGTCAGTGAGCATATACTAAAAATGTCTGGGTATAATAATCACTTGATTCAGATGGGAGTTAATCTTCCAGATGATTGCGTCATTGACAGAATTCTCCAATCACTGCCACCAAGCTACAAGAGCTTCGTGATGAACTATAATATGCAAGGGATGAACAAGACTATTCCCGAGCTCTTCGCAATGCTGAAAGCTGCGGAGGTAGAAATCAAGAAGGAGCATCAAGTGTTGATGGTTAACAAGACCACTAGTTTCAAGAAAAAGGGCAAAGGGAAGAAGAAGGGGAACTTCAAGAAGAACGGCAAGCAAGTTGCTGCTCAGGAGAAGAAACCCAAGTCTGAACCTAAGCCTAAAACTGAGTGCTTCTACTACAAGCAGACTGGTCACTGGAAGCGGAACTGCCCCAAGTATTTGGCGGATAAGAAGGATGGCAAGGTGAACAAAGGTATATGTGATATACATGTTATTGATGTGTACCTTACTAGAGCTCGCAGTAGCACCTGGGTATTTGATACTGGTTCTGTTGCTAATATTTGCAACTCGAAACAGGGACTACGGATTAAGCGAACACTGGCGAAGGACGAGGTGACGATGCGCGTGGGAAATGGTTCCAAAGTCGATGTGATCGCGGTCGGCACGCTACCTCTACATCTACCTTCGGGATTAATATTAGACCTAAATAATTGTTATTTGGTGCCAGCATTGAGCATGAACATTATATCTGGATCTTGTTTGATGCGAGACGGTTATTCATTTAAATTAGAGAATAATGGTTGTTCTATTTATATGAGTAATATCTTTTATGGTCATGCACCTTTAAAGAGTGGTCTATTTTGATGAATCTCGATAGTAGTAACACACATATTCATAATGTTGAAGCCAAAAGATACAGAGTTGATAATGATAGTGCAACTTATTTGTGGCACTGCCGTTTAGGTCATATCGGTGTAAAGCGCATTAAGAAACTCCATACTAATGGGCTTTTGGAACCACTTGATATGAATCACTTGGTACTTGCGAACCGTGCCTCATGGGCAAGATGACTAAAACACCGTTCTCCGGTACTATGGAGAGAGCAACAGATTTGTTGGAAATCATACATACCGATGTATGTGGTCTGATGAATATTGAGGCTCGTGGCGGATATCGTTATTTTCTCACTTTCACAGATGATTTAAGCAGATATGGGTATATCTACTTAATGAAACATAAGTCTGAAACATTTCAAAAGTTCAAAGAATTTCAGAGTGAAGTTGAAAATCATCGTAACAAGAAAATAAAGTTTCTATGATCTGATCGTGGAGGAGAATATTTGAGTTATGAGTTTGGTGTACATTTGAAAAATTGTGGAATAGTTTCGCAACTCACGCCATCCGGAACACCACAGCGTAATGGTGTGTCCGAACGTCGTAATCGTACTTTACTAGATATGGTGCGATCTATGTTGTCTCTTACTAATTTACCGCTATCGTTTTGGGGTTATGCTTTAGAGACGGCCGCATTCACGTTAAATAGGGCACCATCAAAATCCGTTGAGATGACGCCTTATGAACTATGGTTTGGCAAGAAACCAAAGTTGTCGTTTCTTAACGTTTGGGGGAAACCCTAGATCGAATGACCGGATGACGGTGGCGCTCTGGTGTCGTTCCTCCCTTGGGGGCGTTATTCTTGGAGGTACACACGTGATCGAGGGACCAAAGGACGGATTCTTTGGTGGAGCGGTGCTTCATCCTACACACTGATGGCGACGGATCTTGACGGCGTGGTGCGGTGCAGATTCAGAGTTTGCTGTGGGAGAATGGACTCGCATAGAAGGACGACGCTGTCGGGCGTCGTGGTGGCGTCGATGGCAGAGAGACCTAGCACGGTACATGCAACAGTACTGTAACACCCCAAAAATTTAACCATGATTTATCTATTAAAATTTTGCTAGGAATTAAAATTTTCATTTTTTGGATTTTCCTTGATTTCAGAACCACTCCTTTCTTTGATATTATGGAGTTTTTACCCCAAGTGAAAACTTTACAAATGAATTGTTGGACTTGTATACCCTCTCAAGAAAACATTTCTTTTTATCAGTGAAATTATTTATATAACTATTTTTCCTGAGCTTTATTTCTTTTAAAATAGATTTTTATAAGTTTTGGAGTCAGTTTGCACTGCAACCCTTTCTAATACTCTTTTAAAATCTTCACAAAAACATTGGGGATGTCATGTGATGTTCCTAAATCACTTTTATGCAAAAATATCTTTTATTCATTGGAGATTTTGAGCCCTACCTCAAGTTTTCAAATCTGGTCCAGTTTGTAAAATTGCACTACAACCTATTTAAATATTTCTTTAAAGCTTCCACCAAAATTATGGGATGTTAAATGTAGCATATGATTCAACTTTATGCAAAAACCCTTTTATGTTCTTTGAAAAATTTGAGTAAATCATCCTCATCTTCATTCTGGTCCAGCTTGATGATTTGTACTACAACCATATTTGGACTTGCCCTTTTACCCATGATTCTTTTTCCTACGTTTAGATCACCCTACAAAACCCTTAAGTCCAGGAGAGTGGGCCCATTGGAGTATGTTTGGTCCATACAATGATACCCTTTACTTTCTGTCAAGAATTAGTTTTCTCAAAAACTTGCACTATCAAGTTTCTATTCTTGCCAAACTAACCTTGCCACCATCACCTACACCTAAAGAGGCTCTGATCTGGAGTTTTTGGCGACCCCAAGAGTTGCCTAGATGCCCTTGGCATTCTGTCAAACACCTGGTGTGCATGGCCAGTTTTGGTTTTTGGTTTGCATTGTGGACTTAACCCTCTGACCCAGCAACCTTGTCCACTAAACTCCTAGCTAACTCTAACCCAGACCTGGATGCTACCAGCCTCTCCCTAGCCCTCTAGCACACGCTGGCATTGCATCAAGCACCTGGCATGCGTGCTCTGGGCGCGGCCAGAGCGCGCGTTTTACACATGCGTGCGCCCGAGTCGCCGCGTCCCACTGTCGCCTCCCCGCGCCCGTTCTAGTCCCTTCCCACTCACATCCGTCGCACCCCGACCTCTCCCTCATCGCAGAGCCGCCCTGGCCACCCCCTGACACCCCACAGCACCACCACCGCATGCCGCCACCACCGCCCCGACAACTCCTGCCCTGGACGGCGCCGCCCGAGCCACACCAGCGCGCCAGCTCGCTCATGGAAGAGCCCGAGCTCATCCACGAGCCCGTCCGCTAGCGCCCAACGCCTCCACGTCACGCTGCTGCAACAAAACGACGGTTCGTCGGCGTTCTTATCCACGGCCATAGGAACCGACCTCGCCGGGCTATATATAGCCCTCCTGTTCGTGCCTAAGCTCGTGAGCAGCCTTGTTCGAGCAGTAGGAAGCCCCCCTCCTCCCCAGTTGGCCAGAGGCCCTTCCCTTCCCCATCTCCGGCAGGTTCGGCCGCCGCCACGCCCCGGCAAAATCCGGCCAAGGCCGAGGCCCCTAACCCCTCCCGTGCTCCCATCCTCTTCCCCTAGATCCTGCGGAGCCACTCCGCCTCTCAAACGCGATCGGGAGCCACCGTAGCCCAAACCCCCAATCCCTCCCGAAGCCACCTCCGCCGCAGAGCTCGCCGCCGGAGACTCCCTTCGTCCCCGCCAGCCTGTCGACCAGCGGGAGGACCGCCCTGGACTGGCGGATCCATCCCCGCCCTCAGAACCCCGCGGGGAGCCGCCGTTCGTCGACAGCGATCGCCGGAGCCCCGCCTCGGCTCGGCTAGAGAAGAAAGAGGGGGCGGGCGACTGGTCAAACCTGACCAGTGGGCCAAGGGACCCACTGTCAGGGACCCAGGCCCGCCGAAACGTGGCTTAAGTGGAAGCGTATTCCACGGAATACGTCTTCGCTAAGCATAAAGCGTAAGCCCCCCCCCCCCCCCCGAAACGTTTTCTTTTCCTGGTTTTATTAAAAACAGAATTTTGACTAAACTTTGACTGGCTATAACTTTTTAAATATAAGTCCAATTGACTTGATTCTTTTTCTGTTGTTTCTCAAATTTGGTCTAGTTTATTTTCATATTTATTTGAAAATTTTCCAAGCAACTTTTTTTATTGATTTTAAACTATGAGTTAATTCAAATTTTCTTAAAATAGGATTTTGAAGAAGGGAGCAACTTCCAAAAAGTGCACCCCCACTTGCATATACTTGAAGGCAAGCATTCTGAACCCTGGCATAATATTTTTTGTGGGTTGTTTGATACGGTTACAACACCACTTTGACATGGAGCATTCGTTATTTTATGTGATGATATGATCATACGCATGAGTGCCTAATAAAGATTCTTGCTGTTGGAAATGGATATGCTTGTGATAGTAATCACCCTCGCATGCCTTTCATGCCTACCGGAAGGAATCCAGGAAAGTCTCTGTCTTGGGTAGACACGAGCTTGTCTCCGATCTTCGCCGAGACAGTTGTGTCCGGTACGGCATAGTGAGGTATGATGAGTGGTGATTTTTTCTGTTGGTTGAAACATATTTGTATGCTAACCATGCAAGGAATACTTAAACCTCCTGAGTCGACCGTAGATCGAGTCTTGTTCTAGTAACCCCCATACTTGTTTCGTACTACCACTTGTCCCGGCCACAGGTAGGGTACGGTTCAGTAAGTTGTCAACCCCTTCCTAGCACACACCGTACAGAGAGGCCATGGTGGAAGATACCGGAGGCCTCCGGTAGGCATGCCACCTGGTCCGGGGGCATGGGTGTTTCGGTTGGAGTCGAAGGGGTAGCTCCCCTAGTTTGCGTGCGGTGTAAGTTTTGTGATCCCATGCTAATCGAGGTTGTAGCCTCCCCACTTAAAGTTTCGCTTAACGGGTGTCGTGGGTGATTCTAGACACCGGTAAGTTAGGCTGGTGTGTGTGAGTCAGGTGTGTTTTCAATTAAAAGACCGTAGACGGAATTAGTCCCGATGAACTAAAGGAATCCGTTACTCGTGGGTAAAGAGTACACCCTCTGCAGAGATTATATCTATTCGAATAGCCGTGTCCATGGTTAGGACTACAGTCTAGGTTGGTCAAGTGTCGGTCTTAGTGTCGGTCTTCGAAGGAAAAACTGCTAAACCAGAACATTGATTGTGACCTGTGACATATGATGATTATGATTATTATTATTGTGGACTAACCATTTACATTATTGAGTATCCCTGGGACGGTCCTACCTCCTGGATATTCACTATGATTATTATTATATAAGCCCTTTATGTGGTGTCGCTCAGACGCTCGACTGTGGCATGCTTGTTATATCTTTCATTTATATAAGCCCTTTATGGGGTGTCGCCTAGACGCCCAACTGAGGCATGTTATTATCCTTTCGAGGCGTCGCTTCAGACACCCGATCGGTGCATTTTATTTTTATTCTCAGGTTGTTTATTCATGTCCTATATGAATAGCTTGCTTGCGTGCATCAAATTTTTTATTTCGTGACTGATGTATGATCATAGAATATTTCAGAGCATGATTATCGTTTGTTATATTATACCCGTGTTCATAATGTTTGCGAGTACATTCAAAAGTACTCACTGGCTTGTCCCTGGCTATTGTCTTGGCCAGATTTCTTGTGTGGAGAGGAGCCCTGCAATGACAGCCCCGGAACCTAGGCAGTGGTGATAGCAGCCCCGTGAAGATAGGAGTTATCCAGGTCAGCTGTTCCTGTGGGAAATGGAATCCCATAGACGCTGATGATCCGCAAACCGCTTCCGCCAGCAGCCACTAGTAACCATTTGTTGTACTCATAGGCCAGAATGGTCTTGTACTACATATTTTGTATTTTGCTTGAATTTCTGTATCAAGTTGGCGCCTCATCAGCTAACAGTAATCCTGGGGCTGGTGAGCATGAGGACCCCGAAAATCTGGTCCTAACAAGTACAGCTCTGAAGATGGATTGGTGGCAGGTGGCTGCGGCGGCCTCATACCCGGCAGGCATCCTGGTTGAGGAGTGCACCGGACTGGTAGGTGCCCGATACCCGGCATGCGTCCTGGTTGGGACCTCCGGTCTTAGATGTTTAGGTTTGGCTGCGATGTCTGTTTGGTATTAGGCACAGACTATCTGCACCCCTTCATCAATTGGATAGGTGTAGCGACAGTTGTTGCTTAGACGGTGGCTTTAGTCTTGCTGTTGTATGGCTTTGTAAGGTCTTGTGAGAATAATTAATAAAGTGGCCAAATGCATCGCCCAGATGCAGAGGCCGGGGGTCATCCTCCTTTTCTAAAAAAAAGTTGCCTTTCAGAATATTTTTGTTTCTTGCACTACTTGTGAATAAATAGAACTGGCAGCTGCTAAGGAAGCCGTGAGTATTCAGGAATGGTTTAACTCAGAGAAAAAAACCTTAGATGCTCATTGTTTAACAATTTGATGCTGTGCATAAGCAATTTATTCAGTTTGCTAACATTGTGTTATAATTTTATTTTTATTGTTGTAGTGGTCTTTTCTATACCAACGCGGTGACATTACAATGCTCCTCATTTTCGCAGTGCGATGCAACAATAAAAAGCTTTTCAATGGATAGCCTACAGTCTATAATTATAATTCTGTGTGCACTTTGGAGCTATTGGATGTCCAAGTGTGTCACAAAGCAATATTTACTGATGCAAATATTCGCATGCATAGTGTCGGCAGGTGCCGAATTCTCATGTCGTTACAATTCTGAGATGTGGATAGTTCGCTTGATTGCTTCTGAGGTGAGCTAAATTCTCTACTATTTCAGCCTTCAGAGCAGATCCAGTTGCTCTCATATCTGAATGAGCCAAAGGATAATTTCCTTCACGTTGCAGTACCGATGCATTTGCTCTGCAGAAAAAGGATTTGAAGGCCCAGGGTATGAATACTTCATTTTAAACCATTTGCATTGTCGAACTGCATATCTCATTTTCTTTTGTGTATGTTAGCAGTATATTTTTTATCTTGCACATGGTCAACCTTGAATGTCCACAGTTTCAGAAGTTTACCCTAGGCCTAGGGTATGGAGTATGTGTTGGTTGACAAGTTCACAAATAAATTAGCAATAACTGGCATGAGGCTGAATTGTCCATGACATATCCAGAGTTTCAGAATTTTACTTCAACCTCGAATGATTTTCTTATATCTCCTTTTATTTTGTGTATATATGTAGTCTGCGTAGATCTTATTATTTCACATGTTTGTAAGATGAAGACACATCCAGGGAAAGGTTCTGATGTAATGAAGTGCATTTATTTACAATAGTTCTCCCAACCTGATGAAATCAGAATATTTGTCCTTGCTTTTTTACTTTTCACATTGTTATGTCTCACGTTGTTGTCCAGATGGGTGTGCCTTATTGTCCATTTTTTTATATCTCCTTGTTACTAAGATCCGTAAATGTGATTGATGAACAAGGTTACAAAAAAATAGCTTGACATTCTTGAGTTGTTGAACCATGCAATTTATGCTGTGAACAGGTTCTAAAAAATAGTCTTGGTGAAAAGTGTTGTTCTAGAAATAGCTTTATGCCATTTTTTAGCTTTTGCTTCTTTTTATTATTTTAGTTTTTATTAAACTTTCTTTTAGTTGACTCCATGTTCTTTGTATGCTTAGGTTAGAATCCCAACAAAGGCTTCTGGATGATATGTTGTAGCTGAAGGAAATATGCCCTAGAGGCAATAATAAAGTTATTATTTATTTCCTTATATCATGATAAATGTTTATTATTCATGCTAGAATTGTATTAACCGGAAACATAATACATGTGCGAATATATAAACAAACAGAGTGTCACTAGTATGCCTCTACTTGACTAGCTCGTTAATCAAAGATGGTTATGTTTCCTAACCATGAACAAAGAGTTGTTCTTTGATTAACGATGTCACATCATTAGTTGAATGATCTGATTGACATGACCCATTCCATTAGCTTAGCACCCGATCGTTTAGTATGTTGCTATTGCTTTCTTCATGACTTATACATGTTCCTATGACTATGAGATTATGCAACTCCCGTTTACCGGAGGAACACTTTGCGTGCTACCAAACGTCACAACGTAAATGGGTGATCATAAAGGTGCTCTACAGGTGTCTCCAAAGGTACTTGTTGGGTTGGCGTATTTTGAGATTAGGATTTGTCACTCCGAATATCGAAGAGGTATCTCTGGGCCCTCTCGGTAATGCACATCACATAAGCCTTGCAAGCATGACAACTAATGAGTTAGTTGCGGGATGATGTATTACGGACATGACGAGGAGTCTCGAAATGGTCGAGACATAAAGATTGATATATTGGAAGCCTATGTTTGGATATCGGAAGTGTTCCAGGTGAAATCGGGATTTTACCGGAGTACCGGGAGGTTACCGGAACCCCCCGGGAGCTATATGGGCCTTAGTGGGCCTTAGTGGAAAAGAGAAGAGGCAGTCTGAGATGGGCCGCGCGCCCCTCCCCTCCCTTGGTCCAAATAGGACAAGGAGAGGGGGCCGACCCCCCTTTCTCTTTCCCCCCTCCGCGAATCCTATTCCAACTAGGATTGGGGAGGGGGGGAATCCTACTCCCGGAGGGAGTAGGACTCCTCCTAGCGCGCCTCTCCTAGGCCGGCCGCACCCCCCCCCCCTTGAGCCTTTATATACAGAGGCAGGGGCACCCCGGAGGAAGACAAGTTGATCCACGTGATCATATTCTTAGCCATGTGCGGCGCCCCCTGCCACCATAGTCCTCGATTATATTGTAGCGGTGCTTAGGCGAAGCCCTGCGACAGTAGTACATCAAGATCGTCACCACGCCGTCGTGCTGACGGAACTCTTCCCCAACACTTTGCTACATCAACCAAACGCTTCCATTGTCGATCTACAAGGGTACGTAGATCACACTCTCCCCTCTCATTGCTATGCATCACCATGATCTTGCGTGTGCGTAGGAATTTTTTTGAAATTACTATGTTTCCCAACATTGGCATCCGAGCCAGGTTTTATGTGTTGATGTTATATGCACGAGTAGAACACAAGTGAGTTGTGGGCGATATAAGTCATACTGCTTACCAGCATGTCATACTTTGGTTCGGCGGTATTGTTGGATGAAGCGGCCCGGACCGACATTACGCGTACGCTTACGCGAGACCGGTTCTCCCAACGTGCTTTGCACATAGGTGGCTTGCGGGTGACAGTTTTCCAACTTTAGTTGAACCGAGTGTGGCTACGCCCGGTCCTTGCGAAGGTTAAAACAGCACCAACTTGACAAACAATCGTTGTGGTTTTGATGCTTAGGTAAGATTGGTTCTTGCTTAAGCCCGTAGCAGCCACGTAAAACTTGCAACAACAAAGTAGAGGACGTCTAACTTGTTTTTGCAGGGCATGTTGTGATGTGATATGGTCAAGACATGATGCTGAATTTTATTGTATGAGATGATCATGTTTTGTAACCGAGTTATCAGCAACTGGCAGGAGCCATATGGTTGTCGCTTTATTGTATGCAATGCAATCGCGCTGTAATGCTTTACTTTATCACTAAGCGGTAGCGATAGTCGTAGAAGCATAAGATTGACGAGACGACAAAGATGCTACGATGGAGATCAAGGTGTCGCGCCGGTGACGATGGTGATCATGACGGTGCTTCGGAGATGGAGATTACAGGCACAAGATGATGATGGCCATATCATATCACTTATATTGATTGCATGTGATGTTTATCTTTTATGCATCTTATCTTGCTTTGATTGAAGGTAGCATTATAAGATGATCTCTCACTAAATTATCAAGAAGTGTTCTCCCTGAGTATGCACCGTTGCGAAAGTTCTTCGTGCTAAGACACCACGTGATGATCGGGTGTGATAGGCTCTACGTTCAAATACAACGGGTGCAAAACTGTTGCACACGTGGAATACTCAGGTTATACTTGACGAGCCAAGCATATGCAGATATGGCCTCGAAACACGGAGACCGAAAGGTCGAGCGTGAATCATATAGTACATATGATCAACATAGTGATGTTCACCAATGAAACTACTCCAGCTCACGTGATGATCAGACATGGTTTAGTTGATTTGGATCACGTGATCACTTAGAGGATTAGAGGGATGTCTATCTAAGTGGGAGTTCTTTAAGTTATTTGATTAATTGAACTTAACTTTATCATGAACTTAGTACCTGATAGTATCTTGCTTATGTATGTTTGATTGTAGATAGATGGCCCATGCTGTTGTTCCGTTGAATTTTAATGCGTTCCTTCAGAAAGCAAAGTTGAAAGATGATGGTAGCAATTACACGGACTGGGTCCGTAACTTGAGGATTATCCTCATTGCTGCACAGAAGAATTACGTCCTGGAAGCACCGCTGGGTGCCAGGCCTGCTGCAGGAGCAACACCAGATGTTATGAACGTCTGGCAGAGCAAAGCTGATGACTACTCGATAGTTCAGTGTGCCATGCTTTACGGCTTAGAATCGGGACTTCAACGACGTTTTGAACGTCATGGAGCATATGTGATGTTCCAGGAGTTGAAGTTAATATTTCAAGAAAATGCCCGGATTGAGAGATATGAAGTCTCCAATAAGTTCTATAGCTGCAAGATGGAGGAGAACAGTTCTGTCAGTGAGCATATACTCAAGATGTCTGGGTATAATAATCACTTGATTCAATTGGGAGTTAATCTTCCGGATGATTGCGTCATTGACAGAATTGTCCAATCACTGCCACCAAGCTACAAGAGCTTCGTGATGAACTATAATATGCAAGGGATGAACAAGACTATTCCCGAGCTCTTCGCAATGCTGAAAGCTGCGGAGGTAGAAATCAAGAAGGAGCATCAAGTGTTGATGGTCAACAAGACCACTAGTTTCAAGAAAAAGGGCAAAGGGAAGAAGAAGGGGAACTTCAAGAAGAACAGCAAGCAAGTTGCTGCTCAGGAGAAGAAACCCAAGTCTGGACCTAAGCCTGAAACTGAGTGCTTCTACTGCAAGCAGACTGATCACTGGAAGCGGAACTGCCCCAAGTATTTGGCGGATAAGAAGGATGGCAAGGTGAACAAAGGTATATGTGATATACATGTTATTGATGTGTACCTTACTAGAGCTCACAGTAGCACCTGGGTATTTGATACTGGTTCTGTTGCTAATATTTGCAACTCGAAACAGGGACTACAGAATAAGCGGACACTAGCAAAGGATGAGGTGACGATGCGCGTGGGAAACGGTTCCAAAGTCGATGTGATCGCGGTCGGCACGCTACCTCTACATCTACCTTCGGGATTAATATTAGACCTAAATAATTGTTATTTGGTGCCAGCGTTGAGCATGAACATTATATCTGGATCTTGTTTAGTGCGAGACGGTTATTCATTTAAATCAGAGAATAATGGTTGTTCTATTTATATGAGTAATATATTTTATGGTCATGCACCCTTGAACTGTGGACTATTCTTATTGAATCTCGATAGTAGTGACACACATATACATAATGTTGAAGCCAAAAGATGCAGAGTTGATAATGACGGTGCAACTTATTTGTGGCACTGCCGTTTAGGTCATATCGGTGTAAAGCGCATGAAGAAACTCCATACTGATGAACTTTTGGAACCACTTGATTATGACTCACTTGGTACTTGCGAACCATGCCTCATGGGCAAGATGACTAAAACACCTTTCTCCGGTACTATGGAGAGAGCAACAGATTTGTTGGAAATCATACATACAGATGTATGTGGTCCGATGAATATTGAGGCTCGTGGCGGATATCGTTATTTTGTCACCTTCACAGATGACTTTAGTAGATATGGGTATATCTACTTAATGAAACATAAGTCTGAAACATTTGAAAAGTTCAAATTATTTCAGAGTGAAGTTGAAAATCATCATAACAAGAAAATAAATTTCTACGATCTGATCGTGGAGGAGAATATTTGAGTTACGAGTTTGGTATACATTTGAAACAATGCGGAATAGTTTCGCAACTCACGCCACCCGGAACACCACAGCGTAATGGTGTGTCCGAACGTCGTAATCGTACTTTACTAGATATGGTGCGATCTATGATGTCTCTTACTGATTTACCGCTATCGTTTTGGGGTTATGATTTAGAGACGGCCGCATTCACGTTAAATAGGGCACCATCAAAATCCGTTGAGACGACGCCTTATGAACTATGGTTTGGCAAGAAACCAAAGTTGTCGTTTCTTAAAGTTTGGGGCTGCGATGCTTATGTGAAAAATCTTCAACCTGATAAGCTCGAACCCAAATCGGAGAAATGTGTCTTCATAGGATATCCAAAGGAAACTATTGGATACACCTTCTATCACAGATCCGAAGGCAAGAATTTTGTTGCTAAGTTTGGAAACTTTCTGGAGAAGGAGTTTCTCTTGAAAGATGTGAGTGGGAGGAAAGTAGAACTTGATGAGGTAACTATACCTGCTCCCTTATTGGAAAGTAGTATATCGCAGAAAACTGTTTCTATGACACCTACACCAATTAGTGAGGAAGCTAATGATAATGATCATGAAACTTCAGAACAAGATACTACTGAACCTCGTAGATCAACCAGAGTAAGATCCGCACCAGAGTGGTACGGTAATCCTGTTCTGGAAATCATGCTACTAGATCATGATGAACCTACAAACTATGAAGAAGCGATGGTGAGCCCAGATTCCGCAAAATGGCTTGAAGCCATGAAATCTGAGATGGGATCCATGTATGAGAACAAAGTATGGACTTTGGTTGACTTGCCCGATGATCGGCAAGCAATTGAGAATAAATGGATCTTCAAGAAGAAGACTGACGCTGACGGTAATATTACTGTCTATAAACACTGGTAGAAAAAGGGCCTATAGTCCCGGTTCGTAAGGGCCTTTAGTCCCGGTTCTGGAACCGGGACTAAAGTGTCGGTACTAATGCCCTGACCCTTTAGTCCCGGTTCAATCCAGAACCGGGACTGATGGGCCTCCACGTGGGCAGTGCGCAGAGCCCAGGCAGGAGACCCTTTGGTCCCGGTTGGTGGCACCAACCGGGACCAATAGGCATCCACGCGTCAGCATTTCTGTGGCTGGGGTTTTTGTTTTTTTTTGAAAGGGGGGAGGGTTGGGGGTTTTGGGGGGTTAATTTAGGTGTTTCATATATTGTGTTAGCTAGCTATAATTAATAGAGAGAAGTGTCCTCTCTTATGTTCGTGCTTGGTCGATGCTACGTACTATACATACGTATAGAGAGGACCAGACACGCTGGCTAGCTAGTAAGCAAACGAAGGAAACAGAAGATCGTCATGAACATATATGCATACAGAGAGAAGTGATATCGACCACCTCTCCTTCTCCGAGAGATTGGTCGAACAACAAGTTCTCGTATATCTATCTGACACCACCGGCTACATATATACAATAATTATCTCTTACAAATATAATCATATGGACTCAAGGTCAACATAGAATTCTTCGTCTTTAGGGATCACGTGGTCAAGAAAGAATGCCGCCAATTCCTCTTGAATTGCTCGCATGCGAGCTGGTGCTAGGACTTTATCCCGCTTCCGAAACATCTAATTTAAAGAAGGGGGTTAATACATATATATATGAATGAATGAAACTCAACACAAATGATGGTAATGAAATAAAATTGTGAATGTTGTTATTTACGTACTTCATATTGTTCGTCAGTGTAGCACCGCTCACAGGTCGTGTGGCGGATGGACTCGCAAACATAGTATCCACAGAAATCATTCCCTTGTTCCTGCCACCACCACTTTACAAGAAATAGAGGTTAATCAAACTGATAAGCAAGAATGCCAAATGGTATTGATGAAACTAGCGCTTGAATGACTAGTAGATGCGCTTAAAATGCTACTATAGCTAGTACTTACTTTCGCGTGTCTAAATTGCAGCTCCTTCGGCAGTCCCGGAGCTTTTCTGGTGAATTTTCTCCAAACCCTGCCAGACAAAGAAAACAATTACTTGATATATCAGGAAATGAACAAAGTTGCTGATATGGTGGATAATGATCGATTTAACTTACTTCTCGAGTATTTGAGTCATGTTTGCATAGTCCTTGGGATCTTTTCATCTTGAGTCTAAGACGTTTACTAGTCCCTACTCAAGCTTAATATGTAGGAGAATATAGTGGAAACTGCACACGCATGCATAACTCATCAATTACATTACTATAACCTTGACTAATATATAAGGGAAACCGAATACGCACAAGACAGTAACACTCACTTGAAGTTGTAAGGAAATAGTATTATATCTTTGTTTTGATTTATTATCAACGATTGTAGCATGCTGGCCTCGGTTTCTACGGCATGAAATTTAACCTGAGTTGCATCTATGAGATATGTGTTAATGAACCCAATATCACCGACTTATCTTTTCTTCAATTCGACGATCTTCAATCTGCATAATATAGTGAGGATGATTATAAATACATGCAATGAAAGAGCTAAGCTATATAGAGAAACTTAATGACAGAAGTAGTACTACTTACAGACAGTAGCAGGCGACCGTTGTTTTATCGAGGGCCAATTGCTTGAAAAACTGATAGAACTCCTCAAATGGAACAGGCAACAGATCAATTCCAACGAGGTCATGCTCCTTTTTTACTTTCACATACAAAGTACTCCTCCTCCCAGAGTCTCTTCAGATTTTCAAGTACCAATCATGCAATCTTCGCATCATCGTTGATAGAGATCTTTCATCTTTGACGGGAGGCTTCCCGTACTCGTATCTTTGTATCTGCATTTCCATGGGTTCATAATGTACTTCGTCGGGCAGGTAATCTGCAAGATTGCTATAACCGGGCACCATCCTCGGAACATTAGCGACGTTGTGGCTAGGCACCTTGAGCGGGGGGCATGATTGCTTCGCTTGTTCGCCGAGCTGGGCAATTTGTTTCCCAGCTCGTCATTCTTTCAGCCTTTGATCACTGACAGTACTTCCCGACCGCTCCGCTTCGGCAAATTCCTTTCCAATAATGCGGTCATAGTTTCCTTTCGGTGGATCAGACTTCGGTGGTTTTGTCAGGACAGCCAGAGTGCGCTTCACTTTCACCCGATCTACCTTCTCCTCCGGAGGTGGATGTTTCTTTGCTTTCACCCCTTCAAAGAAGTTCCTCACTTCTTCTCGCACGATCTCGGCATTCTCCTCCAGGGTCCTCTCATATGGTAACTTGTCTGGAGTCTCTTTACTTGCTTAAGAGGCGGAGGAGAAGGACTACGAAGCGCCGGAGCAGCTGGAGCGGCGGCAGGTCTCTTTCGCCCTTGCTGACGAGGCGGAGAAGGAGGAGGCTGGCTGCTCGGGTGCGTCGGCGCAGGCGGAGTGCCGCCACGCGCCGGAGAAGGAGCCGGCCGAGGGCCCTGATCGTCACTCGCCGGAGGAGGAGGCGGAGGCGTCCAGTTCGGAAGGTTGATGAGATCCTTCCGCCATAGGCATGGAGTCTTCAGAGCAGACCCCAGCCGAGTCTCCCCTTCACCGGTAGGGTGGTCAAGCTAGAGGTCCTCAAATCCCTCCGTTATCTCATCCACCATCACCCTAGCATATCCTTCTGGAATAGGCCAGCAGTGAAAAGTTGCGCCGGGTTCAGTAGGATAAACAGAGCCAACAGCCGCCTTGACCTTCAAATTCATCCATTGCGTCATAAGGTGGCAATTTTGAGACTCCGTTATAGCATCCACGGGATAGCTGGCAGGAGCCGTCAAGGCATGCTCCGGCTGAAGCAGCTCGGTGGAAGCCATGCTGCTTCTGCGCTAAGATGGCGGGGTAGCTTCGGGGGAGGCTTCGGCAGTACGTTTGCTGCGATTTGCTTCTCGTTCCTCTATCGCGTCTACCCTTGCTTGCAGCGCTTGTATTTGGGTCTGCTACACTTTTTTCCTCCTCTCATGGGATTTGTGACCGCCTGCATCCGGAAACCCAACCTTCCACAGAACGGAGCCTGGCGTGCCTCGTGTCCGTCCAGGGTGCTCAGGATTTCCGAGGGCCATTGTGAGCTCGTCGTTCTCTCTGTCTGGAAAGAACATCCCTTCCTGCGCTGCTTCGATATACTGCTTAAGCTTACTGACTGGTATGTCCATTTGATCGTTCATCCAAATGCACTTCCCTGTTACAGGGTCCAAGGTTCCGCCAACCCTGAAGAACCAAGTCCGGCAATGGTCTGGCCAGTTAATTGTCTCTGGTTCGATCCCTTTACGAACTAGATCATTCTCAGTCTTGGACCACTTAGGCCGGGCTACGAGGTAGCCACCTGACCCCGTGCGATGGTGAAGCTTCTTCTTCGCAGCATTTTGCTTGTTTGTCGCCGACATCTTCTGACTCTTTCCCGATGTCTTGTGGGCCACAAATGTGGGCCAGTGATCTCTGATCTTCTCATATCTACCCTTGAATTCTGGTGTCTCATTATTTTCGACAAACTTATTCAGCTCTTTCTTCCACCTCCTGAATAGTTCTGCCATCCTCTTCAGAGCAAAAGACTTGATTAATTTCTCTTTAACTGGGTTCTCTGGATTATCCTCAGGCGGTAGGGTGAAATTTGACTTCAGCTCAGTCCAAAGATCATTTTTCTGCATATCATTGACACAAGACACCTCAGGGTCTTCTGTAGCCGGCTTAAACCATTGCTGGATGCTTATCGGGATCTTGTCCCAAACCAGAACCCCGCACTGAGCAACAAATGCGCTCTTTGTCCGGAGGGGTTCAATAGGTTGGCCGTCGGGCGCGATTGCTATGATCTCAAACTTTTCATACAAGCTCAACTTTTTCTTCGGGCCTCGTCTCTTTACCGAAGTTGTGCTCGATCCGGAGGGCTAGAAAAAAGAACAAAGACTTAATTAATATGTGTACATACCAAAACAATGAATGCATCAATCAGCTAGTCAGCATAGGCTTAACTAATATATATACCTGGCCGGACTTGGTTCGGTGACCGGAGCCGTCATCACGGTCTCCTTCTTGCACAGGCATTGGGTCACCGGAGCCGTCCTCATGTTGTTCTTCTTGCACCGGCATTAGGTCACCGTAGCCAGCTTGTTCACCCTCTCCTTCCAGACCATCGGTTTCGTTGAGAAACAACGAGATGGCATCACTTCCTTCTACGATTATGTCCCTCAACAACGCTTCTTTTGTTGCTTCGTCTAGGGCGGTGTCCATAGTTTCTACAAATATTTACAACATGGCAATTATTATTCAAACATGACAGATGGATATATTAGTGCCAAACGTAGAACTAGCTACCTAATCATAGTAAGCTATCGGGAGGGGGTATATATCGACAACGACGACACTACATCTATGTCCCTCGACGACCCTCGTTCCCGATAAAAAAAAGAGGAGGAAGAAGAAAAAAAAGAGGAGAAGAAAGAATAGAGGAGTTCTCCTCTATTCTTTCTTCTCCTCTTTTTTTTCTTCTTCCTCTTCTTTTTTATCCTCTTCTTCCTCTCATGTTCGAGAGGATCGCCGAGGGGTCGGGAGGTTGCCTAGTGTCAAAGGATTCAACAAAACCATGTCTTCATCATTAGGCGAAAGTAACATGTGCATGATGGTACGAAGCTCTTCAAAGTTGTTCTGGAACGGAGTCCCAGATAGGATAATTCGCTTTTTGGTACAAAGTTCAGAAAGAGCCTTCCGAATATCGCTATTTGGAAGGCCTTTGCTGAATTCGTACCAAAAGGCGGATTATTCTATCCGGGACTCCATTCCAGAACAACTTTGCAGAACTTCGTACCAACATGCCCTGGTTACTTCCGGCTAATGATGAAGGCATGGATTTCTTCAATACTTTGACACTAGGAAACCTCTCTCGACCCCTCGGTGATCCTCGACCCCTCGAACCCTCGACGACCCTGAAACCCTCGACCCCTAGCCGACCCTCTTCTTCCTTTCATGTTCGAGAGGATCACCGAGGGGTCGGGAGGTTGCCTAGTGTCAAAGGATTCAACAAAACCATGTCTTCATCATTAGGCGAAAGTAACATGTGCATGATGGTACGAAGCTCTTCGAAGTTGTTCTGGAACGGAGTCCCAGATAGGATAATTCGCTTTTTGGTACAAAGTTCAGAAAGAGCCTTCCGAATATCGCTATTTGGAAGGCCTTTGCTGAATTCGTACCAAAAGGCGGATTATTCTATCCGGGACTCCATTCCAGAACAACTTTGCAGAACTTGGTACCAACATGCCCTGGTTACTTCCGGCTAATGATGAAGGCATGGATTTCTTCAATACTTTGATACTAGGAGAAGAAGAAAGGAATAGCTAGAGGAGAAGATCGAAGAAAAAAAAGAAGAAAAAAAAGAGGAGAAGAAGAAAGGAATATATTCTATTTTCTCTTCTTCTCCACTATTCCTTTCTTCTTCTCCTCTTCTTTTTCTTCTTTTTTCTTCTTCTTATTTATTTCTCCTCTTCTTTTCGGTAGAGGAAACCCTAAATAGCAAGTACCATGGGTGTGAGATACATGTGACCGTCGGTGTCGGACACTACATCCACGTCCCACAAGTGACGTGGGCGTCGAAGCCCGCGCCACTTGTGGGATGTGGATGTAGTGTCCGACACCGACGGTACATGTATCTCACACCGACGATACTTTCTATTTAGGGTTTCCCCTCTACCGCTCGGCGACCCTCAACGACCCTCGTTCCACATAAAATAAAGAGGAAGAAGAAGAAGAAAAAAGAAGAGAATAAAGAATAGAGGAGAAGACTTCCTCTTCTTCCTCTCCTCTTCTTCTCCCTCTTCTTCCCCTTCTTCCTCGCCTCTCTCATGAATGTCCGACGTTCTTGACCCCCCCCCCCCACATGTCGAAGAAAAAAAAGAAGAAAAAAATAGGAGAAGAAGAAAGGAATAGAGGAGAAAAGAGAAAATAGAATCTTTTCTCCTCTATTCCTTTCTTCTTCTCCTCTTCTTTTTCTTCTTTTTTCTTCTTCTTATTTATTTCTCCTCGTCTTCCTCTCCCCTCTCGGCGACCCTAGACCCCCTCTCGACCCTCGACCCCTGTCTTTTTTTCTTCCTCTTCTTTTTTATCCTCTTCTTCCTCTACCGCTCGGCGACCCTCGACGACCCTCGTCCCCGATAAAAAAAAGAGGAAGAAGAAGAGAAAAAAGAGGATAAGAAAGAATAGAGGAGATCTTCTCCTCTATTCTTTCTTCTCCTCTTTTTTCTTTTCTTATTCCTCTTCTTTTTTTATCCTCTTCCTCCTCTCATGTTCGACGACCCTCGACCCCTCGGCGACCCTAGACCCCCTCTCGACCCCCTCTTCTTCTCCCTCTTCTAACTCATTGTTAATATGAATATACAAACATTTTCATATTTACAATAATTAATATCACCAAAAAAAATCTATGAATAGAAAAAAATCCTAATTTTTCTAAAAAACTATCTTTTGCATATATACATGAACATATATATATATATATATATACACACACAGAGAGAACATATATACGTATATATAAAAACCAAGCATATATATGAAAAAAATGCTAGCTAGGGAGGGCGCCGGCCGGACCAGGAGGACCGCGGAGTCGGCGGCGAGGATGGCGACGGGGTAGTGGGCGCGCGCTTGGGGTAGGGGGCGCGGGCGACGGCGACGGCGGTCCGGGGCGGCGGGCGGCGGGTAAGGGGCCGGCGCGGGCGACGGCGAGGGCGGGACGGGGCGGTGCGCGTCGGGGCAGGGACGCGGGCGACGGCGACGGGGGCGGGCCGGGGCGGCGCGCGTCGGGGCAGCCTCGCGACGTCAGCGTTGTCAGGGGCGGCTACTGCAAGATGAGAGTGAAAAATTCCAAAGTGTGGCCTTATATAGCAGAGGCTTTAGTCTCGGTTCGTGGCAGCAACCGGGACTAAAGGTGGGCATTAGTCCCGGTTGGTGCCACCAACCGAGACCAAAGGCCTCTTTTGGCAGCCCAAAGGGCGGGAAGCGAAGGCCATTGGTCCCGGTTGGTGGCACCAACCAGTACTAAAGGTGGGCAATGGTCACGGTTGGTGCCACGAACCGTGACCAGTGCCCCCTTTAGTCCCGGTTGGTGCCACCAACCGGGACCAATGGCCTTGTGCTGCCCCGCGCCCAAAAGTTTAGTCCCACATCGCTAGCTGAAGGGCGCCGGCACTGGTTTATAAGCCCTGGTGTGCCTTCCCATTCGAGCTCCTCTCTAATGCAGGCTTTCGGGCCTAAACTTGCTTCTGCCTGTGGGCCTATTGGGCCTTCTGCGGGCCTGAATCCTGGCCCATGTAGGGTTTCTAGTCGTATTCAGGCCATGGAGGCCCAGTAGGAGGCATTTTTTTTCTTTTTTCTTTTTTATTTCTACATTATTTTGGTTTTTTATTTTTTTATTTCTACTTAAAACTAAATACTTACAGTTTTTTAGTGATTTCTTTTTGCTTTTAGGTCACAAAAATTATAAACTTTCTATTAGTGCCATTAGTTTTAAATTTTGAATAGTTTAAATTTGAATTTTTAAAAATTTGTGTGAATCACTAGTTTATGAATAACTTTACTATAAAAATTGAATTTTTTTCTATTTATTTTTTATTTATACTTACAACTAAATACTTATAGTTTTTTAGTGATTTCTTTTTGATTTTGGGTCACAAAAATTATAAACTTTCTGTTAGTGACATTAGTTTTAAAATTTTGAATAGTTTAAATTTGAATTTTATAAAATTTGTGTGAATCACTAGTTTATGAATAACTTTACTATAAAAATAGAATTTTTTTCCTTCTTTGCTATTTATTTTTTATTTATACTTACAATTAAATACTTATAGTTTGATTTTAGGTCACAAAAATTATATTCTTTTTGCTATTGAAGAATATTATAGTTTTATTTTAGTTGATCATAACATAATATTTTAATTGATTGTTTTTATTTTCATAAAAGTTTTGTAGTTCATTCTGTTTGCTATTAATTCATTCTTTGAGCTAAATGACTCTGAAATTGGAAAGCATTTCAAAATGAACTCTGAAAAGGTTGAAAGTTGGCATGGTATCATCATTTCACCCACATAGCATGTTCCAAAAAGTAGAGAGGGTTACGACAAAAACTTGATGCACTTCGTGTACAAAATGGACAATCACTTTCGAAGTATCAAAGTTTCGAACCATAAGACATGAAAGCATTTCAAATGAATTCTGAAAAAGTTGAAAGTTGGGATGGTATCATAATTTCACCCACATAGCATGTGCATGTATAAAACGGACAATGGTAGCATGTTCGTCTGTTACAAATTTGGCATGGTATCATCATAATAGTTGCGAGAGAAAGTCTTCACTTTTTCTTCGCTTGTGTCATTTGCTTATTGCGCCGTAACCATGGATAATCTTCATTGTTTATCAGGATGCTTGGGTCAGCCTTGACATTGAAGGGAGGAATTTCATGAAACTTTTCATAATCTTCAGACATGTCTGTCTTGCCGTCCACTCCCAGGATGTCCCTTTTTCCTGAAAGAACTATGTGGCGCTTTGGCTCATCGTATGATGTATTCGCTTCCTTATCTTTTCTTGATGCTATGGTGAAAAAGGTGAAGATTGGTATTGCAAAGAGTCAGTCCAAGTACAAGTGCTACCGACTTGATGACAAGGACACTCTCTTCTTCGAGGATCGAATTGTTGTGCCCAAAGGTGAACTTCGTAAAGTGATCATGAATGAGGCTCACAACTCTCTCCTCTCCATCCACCCTGGGAGCACGAAGATGTATCAAGTCCTGAAGCAAACTTATTGGTGGACTCGAATGAAGCGCGAGATCGCTCAATTCGTGAATGAATGTGATGTCTGCAGAAGAGTGAAAGCAGAACACCAAAGGCCAGCAGGTCTCCTCCAACCTCTCGCCATTCCAGAATGGAAGTTTGACCACATTGAAATGGACTTCGTGACTGGGTTTCCAAAGTCCAAGCGTGGCAATGATGCTATATTCGTTGTCATCGACAAGCTCACAAAAGTGGCTCATTTCCTGCCTATCAAAGAGTCAATCACTGCAGCTCAATTGGCGGAGCTCTACACCTCTCGAATTGTCTCTCTGCACGGTATTCCTCAAGTGATATCTTCAGACCGTGGCAGCATCTTTACCTCCAAGTTCTGGGATTCTTTTCAGAAGGCCATGGGCACCAGCATTCGCTTCAGCACTGCTTTCCATCCTCAAACAAGCGGTCAAGTCGAGCGTGTCAACCGGATTCTTGAAGATATGCTCAGGGCTTGTGTTATCTCCTTCAGCATGAAGTGGGAGGATTGTCTTCCTTATGCTGAATTCTCGTACAACAACAGTTTCCAAGCAAGTTCCGGCAAGGCCCCATTTGAAATTCTGTATGGTAGGAAGTGCCGTACACCTCTCAACTGGTCTGAAACCGGTGAACGTCAGCTGCTGGGTAATGACCTGATCACAGAGGCAGAAGTAATGTGCAAGGTCATTCATGATAACCTCAAAGCAGCCCAGTCTCGCCAGAAGAGCTACTATGATAGCAAGCACCGTGATTTGGCTTTCGAGATCAGAGATCATGTCTACCTCCGCGTCTCTCCTATGAAAGGGACTCGTCGCTTCGGTATCAAAGGGAAGCTTGCCCCCAGATACGTCGGGCCTTTCAAGATCGTCAGCAAGAGAGGCGACCTCGCCTATCAACTCGAGCTTCCTGCAAACTTCGCCAATGTTCATGATGTGTTCCATGTCTCGCAACTCCGAAAGTGCTTCAAGACGCCTGAGCGCACCGTCAACTTCGAGGACATTGAGCTCCAAGAAGATCTCTCCTACCGTGAGCACCCAGTTGCAATCCTTGAAGAGACGGAACGCAAAACTCGCAACAAGTCAATCAAGTTTCTCAAAATCAAGTGGTCACACCATTCCGACCGTGAAGCTACCTGGGAACGCGAGGATCACCTCCGTTCCGAGTACCCGGAGTTCTTTCAGTCCTAGATCTCGGGACGAGATCTTTTCGTAGTGGTGGAGTGTTGTAACGCCCCATATGTAACCTTCCCGAATTGTACTCCAACTCATGCCGTTTCCGGCATTAAGTTATATTTAATTCTCGGGTTCGGGTCTTTGTCTCCATGTGTTTTCGTTTTCATGCATCTCATATCATGTCATCACGTGCATTGCATTTGCATACATGTTCATCTCATGCATTCGAGCCTTTTTCCCGTTGTCCGTTTTGCATTCCGGCGCTTCGTTCTCCTCCGGTGGCCATTTCTAGCTTTCTTTCGTGTGTGGGGATTAAACATTTCCGGATGGGACCAAGACTTGCCATGCGGCCTTAGTTTACTACCGGTAGACCGCCTGTCAAGTTTCGGGTCATTTGGACTTCGTTTGATGCTCCAACGGTTAACCGAGGGACCGAAAAGGCCTCGTGTGTGTGCAGCCCAACACCCCTCCATTTTGGCCCAAAACCCACCAAACTCTGCTCCATCGTCTCGGTCGTTCGATCACGATCGTGTGGGCGAAAACCGCACCTCATTTGGACTCTCCTAGCTCCCTCTTGGTCTATATATAGCTCCCTCACGAAAAATTCGGATCTCTCCCCCGAAACCCTAGCCATCTTCCTCCTCCGCGCCGGCCAGACACGTCCGTCCCCGGCCGGACACGTCCGCCTTTCCGCCCGGACCAACCACGCGCCGCCACCTGTCCCGCGGGGACCGCATCGCCGCCTCCTCCCGCTGCCGGCCCGCTCGGCCCGTGCGGGGCCCCCGCGGCCCGTTCCTGTCGCGCCCCGCCCGGGGAGCTCCCGCCGCCCGACCGCGGCCTCACCGCCGCCTTCTTCCACGGCGCCGGTGGCCGGCGCCACCGCGGACCATCTCCGGCGCCACCGCGCCACCTCGACGCCGGCGGGCGTCGCTCCACAGCCGTCTCGCCGCCCGGCCTCGCCCGCACCTCCCCACGCCGCCCTCTGGCCTCCCTCTCGCCGCCGACCGGTCGCCGGAGTTGGTCGGCCTCGCCGGAGCCACGCAGCTACAGTGCCCCGCCGCCACTGCTACAGTAGATCTCAGATCCAAACTTCCCCCGTTGACTTTTGTCCAGAAACCCTAGATTTTTCTTGCTACTTTGACCTGCCATATCTTTGCATCCGTAGCTCCGATTTGGACATATATATGTAAAAATCTTCGTCTCGACGAGTACATCATTTCATTCCATTGCATCATTTGCATTTGAGGTCATCTTGGTGCCCAAAATGCTGTTGAAGGAGGCATCATGAGTTAAATTGCAGATCCGTTAGTTCAACATGCAGTTTTGTCAATTTTTGCCATGTTTAATCCGTGCATGATATGAATGTGCCCCTTTGGGATGAATTGTTAAGCATGTTGTCTTCTTTCCAGAGGTTCCACCCATGCATTTTTAGGATGTGTGTGTTGTCTTGTGCAAGCTTGCGAAGGGGGCTACCTGAGTTTTCTGATTTCAGGGACTTAGTGAAAATCACTAAGTCTGGGATGTTTTAGTTCACGACGCTATATGTCCAGCTTGTTTCCTAGTGATCCGTGCCTCTTTTGAGGATGATCAGTAAGAGTGATTTGTTATGCTTGTTGTGCTTAATCCATCCATGTCTTTACTTGTTATGTTGGAGCATCCTAGGTTGACTCAATCGAGCTCAACTTTTGCATAGTTGCTGTTTTGGGCAGATCGTGAACTCTTGCGATTTTGCCGGAGTGATTGCTAGTGATCCATGCATGCTATGCCTTTGTTCTTGCCATTTCTAGCTAGCATTTTGTGCCTTCTTAATGGATATATGCTTGCCTTGCCATGACTTGCACCGTAGTGAGAGCATCGAGCTCGTTTACATGCCTCCGTGAGTTATTATTTCAGCATGTCCCAGTTTTCACTAAGTCTGAAAACTGATTGTGTTTCATCAATGTTCGTGTGCTCGGTAGAGTATTTTGTGAACCCTTTTGGCCCCAGGTCATTTTGGGTGTTTTGATAAGCTTGTTGTGTAGCTCCATGCCATGCTCTTACTTGCCATGTTCAGGTTTTTCTTCATGTTGTTTTTCTGCTCCGAAGAGAGCATCGTGGTCTGAAATTTCAGGCTAGCGTTAATTTCGCCAAGTCTGAAATATGTTTTGCTTATTCAGTTTTGCCATGCTTGTTTGAAGCCCTTAATGGATGAATTTGCCTATGCCTCAGTCCTGGTGATTTGTTAAGCTTCTTGAGTACATCACTGCCACGCAATTTGTTTTCATGTTTGGTGGCTGTAGCATGTTCATTTTGTTGCATTTAGGAGCCTACTTGCTGTAAATCGCAGATCGGTTCGTTTAGTAAAACACTTGCCATTTCTAAACCGTAGCTCCGATTGCCATGATCTTTATATCGTTTTCAGGGGATTTCTTCCCCTCTATCCAGTGGCACACTTGGTTTTCCAAGTTGAGGCCAGGTTCATGCATTTCCTGTCACGTCTTGCATTTTGCATCACGCATCGCATCCCGCAAAGCATATCATCTTTGCATCTTATTGGTTGCCCTTGCACGTGGTTGATTGTATCCTTGTTGCTTGTCTGTGTTGTTGGGTAGAGCCAGGAGACGAGTTGGCTAATGAGGAGCCCGTTGAGTTTGCTTTTGAGGATCCAGTCTATTCTGACAACTGTGCAGGCAAGATGATCACACCCTTGAAATCACTACTATCTTTGCTATGCTAGTTTGCTCGCTCTTTTGCTTTGCCAATGCTACGATGCCTACCACTTGCTTGTAAACCTCCCAATTGCCATGATTGAGCCTCTAACCCACCTTTGTCCTAGCAAACCATTAATTGGCTATGTTACCGCTTTGCTCAAGCCCCTTCGTATAGCGTTGCTAGTTGCAGGTGAAGATTGGAGCCGTTCCTTTTTGGAACCTTTATTTACTTGTTGGGATATCACTATATTGCTATGTTATCTTTACTCATCTATATACTTGGTAAAGGGTGGAAGTCTCGGCCTCTCGCCTAGTGTTTTGTTCCACTCTTGCCGCCCTAGTTTTCTGTCATATCGGTGTTATGTTCCCGGATTGTTGCGTCCCTTACGCGGTTGGGCTATAATGGGAACCCCTTGATAGTTCGCCTTGATTAAAGCTTTTCCAGCAATGCCCAACATTGGTTTTACCATTTGCCACCTAGCCTCTTTTTCCCTTGGGTTTCCGGAGCCCGAGGGTCATCTTTATTTTAGCCCCCACGGGCCAGTGCTCCTCTGAGTGTTGGTCCGACCGAGTAGACTGCGGGGCCACCTCGGGGCAACTTTAGGGTTGGTTTTACTCATAGGATGTCTCATCTGAGTGTGCCCTGAGAACGAGATATGTGCAGCTCCTATCGGGATTTGTCGGCGCATTCGGGCGGTGTTGTTGGACTAGATTTGACCTGTCGAATCATCTTGTTGTACCGGGATACCGAGTCTGATCGGTGGGTCCTGGGTGGAGGTCTATTCCTTCGTTGACCGTGAGAGCTTGTCATGGGCTAAGTTGGGACCCCCCTGCAGGGATTGATCTTTCGAAAGCCGTGCCCGCGGTTATGGGCAGATGGGAATTTGTTAATGTCCGGTTGTAGATAACTTGAACCTTAAATAATTAAAATGAATCAACTGAGTGTGTTGCCGTGATGGCCTCTTCTCGGCGGAGTCCGGGAAGTGGACACGGCGTTGGAGTTATGTTTGCGTAGGCTGCTCTATTTAGTTTTCCGCTCGTGCTTTGCCTTCTCTTCTCGCTCTCCTTTGCGAATAAGTTAGCCACCATATATGCTAGTCGCTTGCTGCAGCTCCACTTACATTACCCCTTTCCTACCTATTAAGCTTAAATAGTCTTGATCGCGAGGGTGCGAGATTGCTGAGTCCTTTGTGGCTCACAGATTACTATTACACCAGATGCAGGGACCGATGATACTCGTCCGGAAGGCACGCTCGAGCTGAAGTGGGAGTACGACGAGGACTCTCAGCGATACTATGTGTCTTTTCCTGATGATCAGTAGTGGTGCCTATTCGGGGTTCGATTCAGGGTTTTAGTCGCTTGTTGGGGGTCTTTTCTATTTTGGCACCGTAGTCGGGCCATGAGTGATTGTATGATGGATGTTATTTATGTACTTTGATGTGACGTGGCGAGTGTAAGCCAACTATATTATTATTCCCCTTTATATTATATATGTACATGGGTTGTGTGATGATTCCCGACTTGCGACATTGCTTTCCATGCGCCTATGTCTCTAAGTCGTGCCTCGACACGTGGGAGACATAGCCGCATCGAGGGCGTTACAAGTTGGTAATCAGAGCCTTCCCCGACCTTAGGAGCCCCATTGCTTGATCGTTTTTAGCAGCCGAGTTGTGTCTAGAAAAATGTTTTGAGTCCTTAGGAATTATATATCGGAGAGCTTAGGAATTCTTTTTACTTCCCAGTCTCCTCATCGCTCTGGTAAGGCATCCTGACATAGAGTTTTGACTCTTCTCTTCTCAAATTTCACTAAATTTTTTTTAGGATCACGCGAGTATCTTAGTTTTGCTCCGATGGCTTATGATGAGAATACTGTCTTGGTGCCTCCTGTCAGGGGTTTAGTGGAAGTGTCCCGGGGAGTTGAGCTCTGAGGTGTTGTCATCATAATTCTATCGTTGCAATTCTGGTATACTTGAGATATGTGCGCGACATCGAAAATCTCCTTTATGCAGTTCGTTGGTGAGATAACCTCGACGCCACCCAGTACTGGGGCGGGAGTTCGGGAGTATCGCCATAACTTGTATAACGGATGCTTTTCGAAGGTTGAGATAGATGGTTTCCGAAGGTTTCTTGGTTATGTGTTGAAGGATGGATGCAGCTGGATGTAGGATTTGCTAGCTTGGGTGAGATATTATGCTTCCCCTGTATCCCCAACACCTGATTGCATAACCAGAAAGTTTCGGGAATTTCATAGGTGGGAATTCAAGTAGCCTTAGGATATCTTTCCAACAGATGTGTGATATGAAATTGGGGTTCGACGTCTAGTGGTTCGCCTATTTACGGTCGATTTTATAGTGGCCTCGTTGTGTCTTAAAGAGTCCTTGGCTATGCTGACTCGGGGACGCTTCGTATGTCATGTGCACTACCTTGTACATGATGGTGCTGTACGGTCGAGCCCGTGTAGGTCCTACCACGAACACTTCGGACGAAATTTCTATCATGTGTTTGTTCTGGCTTATTCCGCAAGTCAACCCTTGGTTTTATTTCGACTCGTGGTATTCGTTCTACTTCGACGTCATATGTTGATTCCATCCCTCGTTGTTGTACCTCTTCCACCTGATTCTTCGTGGCTTCGCAATTTAGGAATATGTGACCGCTTCAAGAGAAGTGCATTCGTTCATTTTGTTCGGATGTGAAGACTTTATGTTGCAATTTTCATTCCGTTGGATTCACCTTCAATATTTCTCTATTTGTGTGCTAACGGTGGTCAACCTCTTCAGGATGGCTCCCGCTAAGAGCACCAGTCAAAACCAGAATCAAGATCCTCCGCCACCTCCGCCTCCTCCGGAAGCATGGCAGGCTGTGATGGCTGCTACTAATGCAAATACTCAGCTGATCATGCAAATCATCCAAGAGCGGAATCAAAGCAGTCAAGGAAATCAAGGCAACAACCAGAACCAATTTGCAACTCTGAATCAGTTCCTCGCAAATGGTCCAAAGACGTTCAGCAACTGCGTTGAGGCTACCGATGCTGATGATTGGTTAGTCGATCTGGGCAAGCATTTTGAATATAGCAACATCAGACCTGAAGATTTCGTCAAGTTCGCGTCTTTCCACCTGAAGGATCAGGCCGCAGAGTGGTTTCAGCAGTACCGGGATTCCAGAGGTGGACGTTTGATCACTTGGGATGATTTCCGTCGTGATTTCCGCGCTCATCACATCCCTCAAAGTGTGACTGAAAGCAAACGTGAAGAATTCCGCAATCTGCAGCAAGGCTCTTTGTCTGTCTATGACTACAACAAGTTGTTCCAGAAGCTCGCCTGTTTTGCCAAGCAGGATGTTCCTGATGAGAAGAGCATGATCTATCAGTTCAGGGGTGGTCTTCGTGAAGAAATTCAGCTCCCTCTTGTCCTCTTCGAGCCGCTGAGATACGATGAGTTCTACAACATGGCACTGAAGCAAGAGGCTGCTCAGCTCAGGTGTGATGCTTCCAGGAAGCGAGTCAGAGACACTACGTCTTCTTCCTCTACTCAAGTGGCCAAGCAGCAGAAGTATTGGCTTCCTCGTCCTCCGTTCCGTCAGCCGTATCAGCAGAAGAGCAAAGGTGGCAGTGGTTCGTCCCACCCACCCAACCTAGGCTTTCAGAACAAGACTTCGTCTCAAGCTTCAAGATCGAGTGCTCCGTACCACCGTCCGCTCTCAGAGGTCACGTGCAACAAGTGCCAACAGAAGGGTCACTATGCCAACAAGTGTTTCAACCAGAGGCGTCTTCCTCCTCCTCCTCCTGTCAGATCGGCAAGTACAGCTGTGGTCAAGCATAACCCCAAGTCCGCCAAGGTCAACTTGATGAACGTAGCTCAGGCAGAGGATTCGTCGGATGTGATCATGGGTAACCTTCCTGTTAATGACATTCCTGCAAAAGTACTTTTTGATACTGGTGCATCGCATTCTTTCTTGTCATGCCCGTTTGCATCGAAGCACAATGTTGATACTGAGATTATGCCCAAAGCCATGCAAGTTGTTTCTCCAGGCAAGCTGTTGACTTCAAGTTTGGTTGCTCCCGATATTTCTATCACATTGGGCGATTACAAGTTTCTCTCTTCTCCGGTGGTTCTTGGTAATTCTGATATCGACCTCATTCTTGGGATGGACTGGCTCTCTAAACATAAAGCTCAGCTGGATTGTGCAGTCAAGCAGATTCAACTGACTCATTCATCTGAGGAAGTAATTGTCTTTGCTGCTCGGGATAATACCATCCGGTTGTTCTCTCTCAATGAAAAGGGTGAATTGGATGCTATTTCACAGATTCCGGTTGTTTGTGAGTATCAAGATGTCTTCCCTGAAGAACTCCCAGGCATGCCTCCAAACTGGCCGGTTGAGTTTGTTATTGAACTTGAGCCCGGTACGGAACCCATGTGCAAATGGCCTTACAAGCTCGGCCCCGAAGAGTTGAAGGAGTTAAAGAAACAACTCAATGTTCAAGAAAGAATGGGTCTCATTCGGCCTAGTACTTCTCCATGGGGTTGTGGTGTCCTTTTTGTGAAGAAGAAGGATGGAACGGACCGACTTTGTGTTGATTATCGTCCATTGAACAAAAAGACCATCAAGAACAAATACCCACTTCCCAACATTAATGAGCTGTTCGAAGAACTCAAGGGTGCCCAAGTATTCTCCAAGCTTGATCTCCGTATGGGTTATCATCAAATTCGCATTCGTGAACAAGATATTCCAAAGACGGCGTTCAGAACAAGCTATGGGTCATATGAATACACTATTATGTCTTTTGGCCTCGCTAATGCTCCTCCGACGTTCTCTCGCATGATGAACTTCATCTTCAACCCCTACACCAACGACTTTGTTTTGGTCTATCTCGACGACATCCTGGTTTTCTCGAAGAACAAGGAAGATCATGCCAAACACTTGCGTTTGGTTCTTGACAAGCTAAGGGAACATCAATTCTACGCCAAGTTCTCCAAGTGTGAGTTTTGGCTCGATGAGGTTCTTTATCTTGGCCATATTATCTCTGCCAAGGGCATTTCCGTGGATCCTGAGAAGGTGTCTGCAATCGTTAATTGGGAACCTCCTCAGAATGTGAAGCAACTCCGTAGCTTCCTCGGTCTTGCAAGTTATTGCCGAAGATTCGTTGAAAACTTTTCCAAGATCGCGAAGCCTCTCTCAAATCTTCTTCAGAAGCACGTCAAGTATATTTGGTCTCCGGAGTGTGATGTTGCTTTCAACGCTTTGAAAGAGAAATTGATCACTGCTCCAGTTCTAACTCCGCCTGATGAAACCAAGCCATACGAGGTCTTTTGTGATGCCTCTCTCCAAGGTCTCGGTGTTGTACTGATGCAAGAGAAGAAAGTTGTTGCTTATACCTCTCGCCAGTTGAAGCCTAATGAGAAGAACTACCCCACTCATGATCTCGAGTTGGCGGCAGTTGTGCACGCATTGTTGACTTGGAGACATCTTCTCTTGGGAAGGAAAGTGGACATTTTCACTGATCACAAGAGTCTCAAGTACATCTTCACTCAGCCTAATCTCAACCTCAGGCAGACTCGATGGGTCGAAATGATTCAAGAGTACAATCCGAGTATCGAGTATACTCCAGGCAAGGCTAATGTGATTGCTGACGCTTTGAGCAGAAAAGCATATTGCAACAGTCTGATTCTCAAGCCTTATCAACCCGAGCTTTGTGAAGCTTTCCGCAAACTTAATCTGCAAGTTGTTCCTCAAGGTTTCCTCGCCAACCTTCAACTTTCTCCTACCTTGGAAGACCAGATTCGCCAAGCTCAGCTTCTTGATGCTATGCTGAAAAAGGTGAAGATTGGTATTGCAAAGAGTCAGTCCAAGTACAAGTGCTACCGACTTGATGACAAGGACACTCTCTTCTTCGAGGATCGAATTGTTGTGCCCAAAGGTGAACTTCGTAAAGTGATCATGAATGAGGCCCACAACTCTCTCCTCTCCATCCACCCTGGGAGCACGAAGATGTATCAAGTCCTGAAGCAAACTTATTGGTGGACTCGAATGAAGCGCGAGATCGCTCAATTCGTGAATGAATGTGATGTCTGCAGAAGAGTGAAAGCAGAACACCAAAGGCCAGCAGGTCTCCTCCAACCTCTCGCCATTCCAGAATGGAAGTTTGACCACATTGAAATGGACTTCGTGACTGGGTTTCCAAAGTCCAAGCGTGGCAATGATGCTATATTCGTTGTCATCGACAAGCTCACAAAAGTGGCTCATTTCCTGCCTATCAAAGAGTCAATCACTGCAGCTCAATTGGCGGAGCTCTACACCTCTCGAATTGTCTCTCTGCACGGTATTCCTCAAGTGATATCTTCAGACCGTGGCAGCATCTTTACCTCCAAGTTCTGGGATTCTTTTCAGAAGGCCATGGGCACCAGCATTCGCTTCAGCACTGCTTTCCATCCTCAAACAAGCGGTCAAGTCGAGCGTGTCAACCGGATTCTTGAAGATATGCTCAGGGCTTGTGTTATCTCCTTCAGCATGAAGTGGGAGGATTGTCTTCCTTATGCTGAATTCTCGTACAACAACAGTTTCCAAGCAAGTTCCGGCAAGGCCCCATTTGAAATTCTGTATGGTAGGAAGTGCCGTACACCTCTCAACTGGTCTGAAACCGGTGAACGTCAGCTGCTGGGTAATGACCTGATCACAGAGGCAGAAGTAATGTGCAAGGTCATTCATGATAACCTCAAAGCAGCCCAGTCTCGCCAGAAGAGCTACTATGATAGCAAGCACCGTGATTTGGCTTTCGAGATCAGAGATCATGTCTACCTCCGCGTCTCTCCTATGAAAGGGACTCGTCGCTTCGGTATCAAAGGGAAGCTTGCCCCCAGATACGTCGGGCCTTTCAAGATCGTCAGCAAGAGAGGCGACCTCGCCTATCAACTCGAGCTTCCTGCAAACTTCGCCAATGTTCATGATGTGTTCCATGTCTCGCAACTCCGAAAGTGCTTCAAGACGCCTGAGCGCACCGTCAACTTCGAGGACATTGAGCTCCAAGAAGATCTCTCCTACCGTGAGCACCCAGTTGCAATCCTTGAAGAGACGGAACGCAAAACTCGCAACAAGTCAATCAAGTTTCTCAAAATCAAGTGGTCACACCATTCCGACCGTGAAGCTACCTGGGAACGCGAGGATCACCTCCGTTCCGAGTACCCGGAGTTCTTTCAGTCCTAGATCTCGGGACGAGATCTTTTCGTAGTGGTGGAGTGTTGTAACGCCCCATATGTAACCTTCCCGAATTGTACTCCAACTCATGCCGTTTCCGGCATTAAGTTATATTTAATTCTCGGGTTCGGGTCTTTGTCTCCATGTGTTTTCGTTTTCATGCATCTCATATCATGTCATCACGTGCATTGCATTTGCATACATGTTCATCTCATGCATTCGAGCCTTTTTCCCGTTGTCCGTTTTGCATTCCGGCGCTTCGTTCTCCTCCGGTGGCCATTTCTAGCTTTCTTTCGTGTGTGGGGATTAAACATTTCCGGATGGGACCAAGACTTGCCATGCGGCCTTAGTTTACTACCGGTAGACCGCCTGTCAAGTTTCGGGTCATTTGGACTTCGTTTGATGCTCCAACGGTTAACCGAGGGACCGAAAAGGCCTCGTGTGTGTGCAGCCCAACACCCCTCCATTTTGGCCCAAAACCCACCAAACTCTGCTCCATCGTCTCGGTCGTTCGATCACGATCGTGTGGGCGAAAACCGCACCTCATTTGGACTCTCCTAGCTCCCTCTAGGTCTATATATAGCTCCCTTCCGAAAAATTCGGATCTCTCCCCCGAAACCCTAGCCATCTTCCTCCTCCGCGCCGGCCGGACACGTCCGTCCCCGGTCGGACACGTCCGCCGTTCCGCCCGGACCAACCGCGCGCCGCCACCTGTCCCGCGGGGACCGCATCGCCGCCTCCTCCCGCCGCCGGCCCGTTCCTGTCGCGCCCCGCCCGGGGAGCTCCCGCCGCCCGACCGCGGCCTCGCCGCCGCCTTCTTCCACGGCACCGGTGGCCGGCGCCACCGCGGACCATCTCCGGCGCCACCGCGCCACCTCGACGCCGGTGGGCGTCGCTCCGCAGCCGTCTCGCCGCTCGCCCGGCCTCGCTCGCGCCTCCCCACGCCGCCCTCCGGCCTCCCTCTCGCCGCCGACTGGTCGCCGGAGTCGGTCGGCCTCGCCGGAGCCGCGCAGCTACAGTGCCCCGCCGCCACTGCTACAGTAGATCTCAGATCCAAACTTCCCCCGTTGACTTTTGTCCAGAAACCCTAGATTTTTCTTGCTACTTTGACCTGCCATATCTTTGCAGCCGTAGCTCCGATTTGGGCATATGATATGTCAAAATCTTCGTCTCGACGAGTACATCATTTAATTCCATTGCATCATTTGCATTTGAGGTCATCTTGGTGCCCAAAATGCTGTTGGAAGGAGGCATCATGAGTTAAATTGCAGATCCGTTAGTTCAACATGCAGTTTTGTCATTTTTGCCATGTTTAATCCGTGCATGATATGCCTGTGCCCCTTTGGGATGAATTGTTAAGCATGTTGTCTTCTTTCCAGAGGTTCCTCCCATGCATTTTTAGGATGTGTGTGTTGTCTTGTGCAAGCTTGCGAAGGGGGCTACCTGAGTTTTCTGATTTCAGGGACTTAGTGAAAATCACTAAGTCTGGGATGTTTTAGTTCACGATGCTATATGTCCAGCTTGTTTCCTAGTGATCCGTGCCTCTTTTGAGGATGATCAGTAAGAGTGATTTGATATGCTTGTTGTGCTTAATCCATCCATGTCTTTACTTGTTATGTTGGAGCACCCTAGGTTGACTCAATCGAGCTCAACTTTTACATAGTTGCTGTTTTGGGCAGATCGTGAACTCTTTTGCGATTTTGCCGGAGTGATTGCTAGTGATCCATGCATGCTATGCCTTTGTTCTTGCCATGTCTAGCTAGAATTTTGTGCCTTCTTAATGGATATATGATTGCCTTGCCATGACTTGCACCGTAGTGAGAGCATCGAGCTCGTTTACATGCCTCCGTGAGTTATTATTTCAGCATGTCCCAGTTTTCACTAAGTCTGAAAACTGATTGTGTTTCATCAATGTTCGTGTGCTCGGTAGAGTATTTTGTGAACCCTTTTGGCCCCAGGTCATTTTGGGTGTTTTGATAAGCTTGTTGAGTAGCTCCATGCCATGCTCTTACTTGCCATGTTCAGGTTTTGCTTCATGTTGTTTTGCTGCTCCGAAGAGAGCATCATGGTCTGAAATTTCAGGCTAGCGTTAATTTCGCTAAGTCTGAAATCTGTTTTGCTTATTCAGTTTTGCCATGCTTGTTTGAAGCCCTTAATGGATGAATTTGCCTATGCCTCAGTCCTGGTGATTTGTTAAGCTTCTTGAGTACATCACTGCCATGCAATTTTTTTTCATGTTTGGTGGCTGTAGCATGTTCATTTTGTTGCATTTAGGAGCCTACTTGCTGTAAATCGCAGATCGGTTCGTTTAGTAAAACACTTGCCATTTCTAAACCGTAGCTCCGATTGCCATGATCTTTATATCGTTTTCAGGGGATTTCTTCCCCTCTATCCAATGGCACACTTGGTTTTCCAAGTTGAGGCCAGGTTTATGCATTTCCTGTCACGTCTTGCATTTTGCATCCCGCATAACATATCATCTTTGCATCTTATTGGTTGCCCTTGCACGTGGTTGATTGTATCCTTGTTGCTTGTTTGTGTTGTTGGGCAGAGCCGGGAGACGAGTTCGCTAACGAGGAGCCCGTTGAGTTTGCTTTTGAGGATCCAGTCTATTCTGACAACTATGCAGGCAAGATGATCACACCCTTGAAATCACTACTATCTTTGCTATGCTAGTTTGCTCGCTCTTTTGCTTTGCCAATGCTACGATGCCTACCACTTGCTTGTCAGCCTCCCAATTGCCATGATTGAGCCTCTGACCCACCTTTGTCCTAGCAAACCATTGATTGGCTATGTTACCGCTTTGCTCAAGCCCCTTCTTATAGCGTTGCTAGTTGCAGGTGAAGATTGGAGCCGTTCCTTTTTGGAACCTTTATTTACTTGTTGGGATATCACTATATTGCTATGTTATCTTTACTCATCTATATACTTGGTAAAGGGTGGAAGGCTCGGCCTCTCGCCTAGTGTTTTGTTCCACTCTTGCCGCCCTAGTTTTCCGTCATATCGGTGTTATGTTCCCGGATTGTTGCGTCCCTTACGCGGTTGGGCTATAATGGGAACCCCTTGATAGTTCGCCTTGATTAAAGCTTTTCCAGCAATGCCCAACATTGGTTTTACCATTTGCCACCTAGCCTCTTTTTCCCTTGGGTTTCCGGAGCCCGAGGGTCATCTTTATTTTAGCCCCCACGGGCCAGTGCTCCTCTGAGTGTTGGTCCGACCGAGTAGACTGCGGGGCCACCTCGGGGTAACTTTAGGGTTGGTTTTACTCGTAGGATGTCTCATCTGAGTGTGCCCTGAGAACGAGATATGTGCAGCTCCTATCGGGATTTGTCGGCGCATTCGGGCGGTGTTGCTGGACTAGTTTTGACCTGTCAAATCATCTTGTTGTACCGGGATACCGAGTCTGATCGGTGGGTCCTGGGTGGAGGTCTATTCCTTCGTTGACCGTGAGAGCTTGTCATGGGCTAAGTTGGGACCCCCCTGCAGGGATTGATCTTTCGAAAGCCGTGCCCGCGGTTATGGGCAGATGGGAATTTGTTAATGTCCGGCTGTAGATAACTTGAACCTTAAATAATTAAAATGAATCAACTGAGTGTGTTGCCGTGATGGCCTCTTCTCGGCGGAGTCCGGGAAGTGGACACGGCGTTGGAGTTATGTTTGCGTAGGCTGCTCTATTTAGTTTTCCGCTCGTGCTTTGCCTTCTCTTCTCGCTCTCCTTTGCGAATAAGTTAGCCACCATATATGCTAGTCGCTTGCTGCAGCTCCACTTACATTACCCCTTTCCTACCTATTAAGCTTAAATAGTCTTGATCGCGAGGGTGCGAGATTGCTGAGTCCTTTGTGGCTCACAGATTACTATTACACCAGATGCAGGGACCGATGATACTCCTCCGGAAGGCGCGCTCGAGCTGAAGTGGGAGTACGACGAGGACTCTCAGCGATACTATGTGTCTTTTCCTGATGATCAGTAGTGGTGCCTATTCGGGGTTCGATTCAGGGTTTTAGTCGCTTGTTGGGGGTCTTTTCTATTTTGGCGCCGTAGTCGGGCCATGAGTGATTGTATGATGGATGTTATTTATGTACTTTGATGTGACGTGGCGAGTGTAAGCCAACTATATTATTATTCCCCTTTATATTATATATGTACATGGGTTGTGTGATGATTCCCGACTTGCGACATTGCTTTCCATGCGCCTATGTCTCTAAGTCGTGCCTCGACACGTGGGAGACATAGCCGCATCGAGGGCGTTACAGTAGTCAAGTTCCCATATGTCCACTATGTAACCATAATATGTGTCCTTTCCGCTCTCGGTTGCTGCATCAAAGCGGACACCGCTGTTTTGGTTGGTGCTCTTTTGATCTTGGGCGATCCTGTAAAATGTATTCCCATTTATCTCGTATCCTTTGTAAGTCAATACAGTCAAAGATGGTCCCCTGGACAACAAGTACAACTCATCACAAACAGTGTTGTCACCTCTGAGACGTGTTTCCAACCAACTGCTGAAAGTCCTGATGTGTTCACATGTAATCCAGTCGTCGCATTGCTCCGGGTGTTTGGAGCGCAGACTATTCTTGTGTTCATCGACATACGGGGTCACCAAGGTAGAGTTCTGTAGAACTGTGTAGTGTGCTTGAGACCAAGAATATCAGTCCCTGCATATTATTGAGTCTCTTCCAAGAGTGCCTTTTCCAGTCAGTCTCCCCTCATACCGCGATTTAGGGAGACCTATCTTGTTAAGGCCAGGAATGAAATCAACACAAAACCCGATAACATCCTCTGTTTGATGGCCCATGGAGATGCTTCCTTCTGGCCTAGCGCGGTTATGGACATATTTCTTTAGGACTCCCATGAACCTCTCAAAGGGGAACATATTGTGTAGAAATACGGGCCCTAGGATGACAATCTCATCGACCAGATGAACTAGGACGTGCGTCATGATATTGAAGAAGGATGGTGGGAACACCAGCTCGAAACTGACAAGACATTGCGCCACATCACTCCTTAGCCTTGGTATGATTTCTGGATCGATCACCTTCTGAGAGATTGCATTGAGGAATGCACATAGCTTCACAATGGCTAATCGGACTTTTTTCGGTAGAAGCCCCCTCAATGCAACCGGAAGCAGTCGCGTCATAATCACATGGCAGTCATGAGACTTTAGGTTCTGAAAATTTTCTCTGGCATATTTATTATTCCCTTTATATTCGACGAGAAGCCAGTCGTGACCTTCATACTGAGCAGGCATTCAAAGAAGATTTCTTTCTCTTCTTTCGTAAGAGCGTAGCTGGCAGGACCTTTATACTGCTTCGGAGGCATGTCATCATTTTCGTGCAAACGTTGCAGGTCCTCCCGTGCCTCAGGTGTATCTTTTGTCTTCCCATACACGCCCAAGAAGCCTAGTAGGTTCACGCAAAGGTTCTTCATCACGTGCATCACGTCGATTGAGGAGCGGACCTCTAGGTCTTTCCAGTAGGGTAGGTCCCAAAATATAGATTTCTTCTTCAACATGGGTGCGTGTCCCTCAGCGTCATTCGGAACAGCTAGTCCACCGGGACCCTTTCCAAAGATTACGTAGTGTAAATCATTGACCATAGCAAGCACGTGATCATCGGTGCGCATGGCGGGCTTCTTCCGGTGATCTGCCTCGCCTTTGAAATGCTTCCTTTCTTTCGACATTGATGGTTGGTCGGAAGAAATCGACGATGGCCCAGGTACACATTCTTCCTGCATTTGTCCAGGTATATACTTTTAGTGTCATCTAAACAGTGCGTGCATGTGTGGTATCCTTTGTTTGTCTGTCCTGAAAGGTTACTGAGAGCGGGCCAATCGTTGATGGTCACGAACAGCAACGCCTTAAGGTTAAATTCCTCCTGTCTGTGCTCATCCCACGTATGTACACCATTTCCATTCCACAGCTGTAAAAGTTCTTCAACTAATGGCCTTAGGTACACATCAATTTCGTTGCCGGGTTGCTTAGGGCCTTGGATGAGAACTGGCATCATAATGAACTTCCGCTTCATGCACATCCAAGGAGGAAGGTTATACATACATAGAGTCATGGGCCAGGTGCTGTGATTGCTGCTCTGCTCCCCGAAAGGATTAATGACATCCGCGCTTAAAGCAAACCATACATTCCTTGGGTCCTTTGCAAACTCATCCCAGTACTTTCTCTCGATTTTTCTCCACTGCGACCCGTCAGCGGGTGCTCGCAACTTCCCATCTTTCTTTCGGTTCTCACTGTGCTATCGCATCAACTTGGCATGCTCTTCGTTTATGAACAGATGTTTCAACCGTGGTATTATAGGAGCATACCACATCACCTTCGCAGGAACCCTCTTCCTGAGGGGCTCGCCGTCAACATCACCAGGGTCATCTCGTCTGATCTTATACCGCAACGCACCGCATACCGGGCATGCGTTCAGATCCTTGTATGCACCGCGGTAGAGGATGCAGTCATTAGGGCATGCATGTATCTTCTCCACCTCCAATCCTAGAGGGCATACGACCTTCTTTGCTGCGTATGTACTGTCGGGCAATTCGTTATCCTTTGGAAGCTTCTTCTTCAATATTTTCAGTAGCTTCTCAAATCCTTTGTCAGCCACAGCATTCTCTGCCTTCCACTGCAGCAATTCCAGTACGGTACCGAGCTTTGTGTTGCCATCTTCGCAATTGGGGTATAACCCTTTTTTGTGATCCTCTAACATGCGATCGAACTTTAGGTTCTCCTTTTGACTAATGCATTGCGTCCTTGCATCGACAATGACCCGGCGGAGATCATCATCATCGGGCACATTGTCTGGTTCCTCTTAATCTTCAGCAGCTTCACCCGTGGCAGCATCATTGGGCACATCGTCTGGTTCCTCTTGATCTTCACCAGCTCCCCCTGTTGCAGCATCACCGTATTCAGGGGGCACATAGTTGTCATCGTACTCTTCTTCTTCGCCGTGTTCCATCATAACCCCTATTTCTCCGTGCCTCGTCCAAACATTATAGTGTGGCATGAAACTCTTGTAAAGCAGGTGGGAGTGAAGGATTTTCCAGCTAGAGTAAGACCTCGTATTCCCACATTCAGTGCATGGACAACACATAAAACCATTCTGCTTGTTTGCCTCAGCCGCATCGAGAAACTCATGCACGCCTTTAATGTACTCGCGGGTGTGTCTGTCACCATACATCCATTGCCGGTTCATCTGCGTGCATTATATATAATTAAGTGTCCAAATTAATAGAAGTTCATCATCACATTAAAACCAAAGTGCATACATAGTTCTCATCTAACAACATATAGCTCTCCAGAGCATCTAATTAATTAAACCATACATTGAAACTATGTAAAACATTTCAATGCGAAAACAAATGCGATCATAATCGCAACCAAGGTAACAATTGATCCAACGGCATAATGATACCAAGCCTCGGTATGAATGGCATATTTTCTACTCTTTCTAATCTTCAAGCGCATTGCATCCATCTTGATCTTGTGATCATCGACGACATCCGCAACATGCAACTCCAATATCATCTTCTCCTCCTCAATTTTTTTTATTTTTCCTTCAACAAATTGTTTTCTTCTTCAACTAAATTTAACCTCTCGACAATAGGGTCGGTTGGCATTTCCGATTCACATACATCCTAGATAAATAAAATCTATGTCACTTTGGTCAGCATAATTTTCATAAACAATAAATGAACCAATAGTTATAAAGATAATATACATACCAAATCTGAATCATAGACAGGACGAGGGGCGACGGGGGCGGATACCAAAACCATCGCACTATATAAGATGCAATAAAAAATGTAAGAAAATGATACAAGTATTTATCTAAACATACAAGTAAGAATATTTTTCCCTTCAGAAAGAAGATAAGAACAAGAGGCTCACCACGGTGGTGTCGGTGATGAGATCGGCGCGGGTGATCGACGGCGGTGAAGACGGGGACGGGGCGTGACGGACCGCTAAATCTAGACAAATCTCGAGGAAAATGGAGCTTGGAGGTCGAGCTTCGAGAGGAGAAAGCTTAAGTAGTGTGGCTCGGGCATTCCATCGAACACCTCATGTGCATAGGAGGTGAGCTAGAGCACCACAAAGCCCTCTCCCCCTCGGCCAGAAAAAACAGAGCACTGTGCTCTGCTCTCGCACGAGGGGGTATATATAGGCACCTCATTGGTCCCGGTTGGTGGCATGAACCGGGACTAAAGGGGAGCCTTTGGTCCCGGTTCAAGCCACCAACCGAGACCAATGGTGGTGGGCCAGGAGCGAGGCCCATTGGTCCCGGTTCGTCCCACCAACCGGGACCAAAAGGTCCAGACAAACCGGGACCAATGGCCCACGTGGCCCGGCCGGCCCCCTGGGCTCACGAATCGGGACCAATGCCCACATTGGTCCCGGTTCTAGACTGAACCGGGACTAATGGGCTGAGCCGGCCTGGACCATAGCCATGTTTTCTACTAGTGAAAGCTCGACTTATCGCAAAAGGTTTTCGACAAGTTCAAGGGGTTGACTACGATGAGACCTTCTCACCCGTAGAGATGCTTAAGTCTGTCCGAATCATGTTAGCAATTGCCGCATTTTATGATTATGAAATTTGGCAGATGGATGTCAAAACTGCATTCCTGAATGGATTTCTAGAAGAAGAGTTGTATATGATGCAACCGAAAGGTTTTGTCGATCCAAAGGGAGCTAACAAAGTGTGCAAGCTCCAGCGATCCATTTATGGACTGGTGCAAGCCTCTCGGAGTTGGAATAAATGCTTTGATAGTGTGATCAAAGCATTTGGTTTTATTAAGACTTTCGGAGAAGCCTGTATTTACAAGAAAGTGAGTGGGAGCTCTGTAGCATTTCTGATATTATATGTGGATGACATATTACTGATTGGAAATGATATAGAATTTCTGGATAGCATAAAGGGATACTTGATTAAGAGTTTTTCAATGAAAGACCACGGTGAAGCTGCTTACATATTACGCATAAAGATCTATAGAGATAGATCAAGACGCTTAATTGGACTTTCACAAAGCACATACCTTGACAAGATTTTGAAGAAGTTCAAAATGGATGAAGCAAAGAAAGGGTTCTTGCTTGTGTTACAAGGTGTGAAGTTGAGTCAGACTCAATGCCCGACCACTTCAGAAGATAGAGAGAAAATGAAAGATGTTCCCTATGCTTCAGCCATAGGCTCTATCGTGTATGCAATGCTGTGTACCAGACCTGATGTGTGCCTTGCTATAAGTGTAGCAGGGAGGTACCAAAGTAATCCAGGAGTGGATCATTGGACAGCGGTCAAGAACATCCTGAAATACCTAAAAAGGACTAAGGATATGTTTCTCGTATATGGAGGTGACAAAGATCTCATCGTAAACAGTTACGTTGATGCAAGCTTTGACACTGATCCGGACGATTCTAAATCGCAAACCGGATATGTGTTTACATTAAACGGTGGAGTTGTCAGTTGGTGCAGTTCTAAACAAAGCGTCGTGGCGGGATCTACATGTGAAGCGGAGTACATAGTTGCTTCGGAAGCAGCAAACGAAGGAGTCTGGATGAAGGAGTTCATATCCGATCTAGGTGTCATACCTAGTGCATCGGGTCCAATGAAAATCTTTTGTGACAATACTGGTGCAATTGCCTTGGCAAAGGAATCCAGATTTCACAAGAGAACCAAACACATCAAGAGACGCTTCAATTCCATCCGGGATCTAGTCCAGGTGGGAGACATAGAGATTTGCAAGATACATACGGAGCTGAATGTAGCAGACCTGTTGACTAAGCCTCTTCCACGGGCAAAACATGATCAGCACCAAAGCTCCATGGGTGTTAGAATCATTACTGTGTAATCTAGATTATTGACTCTAGTGCAAGTGGGAGACTGAAGGAAATATGCCCTAGAGGCAATAATAAAGTTATTATTTATTTCCTTATATCATGATAAAAATTTATTATTCATGCTAGAATTGTATTAACCGGAAACATAATACATGTGTGAATACATAGACAAACAGAGTGTCACTAGTATGCCTCTACTTGACTAGCTCGTTAATCAAAGATGGTTATGTTTCCTAACCATGGACAAAGAGTTGTTATTTGATTAATGGGATCACATCATTAGTTGAATGATCTGATTGACATGACCCATTCCATTAGCTTAGCACCCGATCGTTTAGTATGTTGCTATTGCTTTCTTCATAACTGATACATGTTCCTATGACTATGAGATTATGTAACTCCCGTGTGCCGGAGGAACGCGTTGTGTGCTACCAAACGTCACAACGTAACTGGGTGATTATAAAGGTGCTCTACAGGTGTCTCCAAAGGTACATGTTGGGTTGACGTATTTCGAGATTAGGATTTGTCACTCCAATCGTCGGAGAGGTATCTCTGGGCCCTCTTGGTAATGCACGTCACTTAAGCCTTGCAAGCATTGCAACTAATGAGTTAGTTGCGAGATGATGTATTACGGAACGAGTAAAGAGACTTGCCGGTAACGAGATTGAACTAGGTATTGGATACCGACGATCGAATCTCGGGCAAGTAACATACCGATGACAAAGGGAACAACGTATGTTGTTATGCGGTCTGACCGATAAAGATCTTCGTAGAATATGTAGGAGCCAATATGGGCATCCAGGTCCCTCTATTGGTTATTGACCGGAGACATGTCTCGCTCATGTCTACATTGTTCTCGAACCCGTAGGGTCCGCACGCTTAAGGTTTCGATGACAGTTATATTATGAGTTTATACGTTTTGATGTACCGAAGGTTGTTCGGAGTCCGGGATGTGATCACGGACATGACGAGGAGTCTCAAAATGGTCGAGAAATAAAGATTGATATATTGGAAGCCTATGTTTGGATATCGGAAGTGTTCCGGGTGAAATCGGGATTTTACCGGAGTACCGGGAGGTTACCGGAACCCCCCGGGAGCTATATGGGCCTTAGTGGGCCTTAGTGGAAAAGAGAAGAGGCAGCCTGGGATGGGCCGCGCGCCCCTCGCCTCCCTTGGTCCGAATAGGACAAGGAGAGGGGGCCGGCCCCCCTTTCTCTTTTCCCCCCTCCGCGAATCCTATTCCAACTAGGATTGGGGGGGAATCCTACTCCCGGAGGGAGTAGGACTCCTCCTGGCGCGCCTCTCCTAGGCCGGCCGCACCCCCCCCCCCTTCAGCCTTTATATACGGAGGCAGGGGCACCCCAGAGGAACACAAGTTGATCCACGTGATCATATTCTTAGCCGTGTGCGGCGACCCCTGCCACCATAGTCCTCGATTATATTGTAGCGGTGCTTAGGCGAAGCCCTGCGACAGTAGGACATCAAGATCGTCACCACGCCGTCGTGCTGACGGAACTCTTCCCCGACACTTTGCTGGATCGAAGTCCGGGGATCGTCATCGAGCTGAACGTGTGCTAGAACTCGGAGGTGCCGTAGTTTCGGTGCTTGATCGGTCGGGCCGTGGAGACGTACGACTACATCAACCAAACGCTTCCGTTGTCGATCTACAAGGGTACATAGATCACACTCTCCCCTCTCGTTGCTATGCGTCACCATGATCTTGCGTGTGCGTAGGGAATTTTTTGAAATTACTACGTTTCCCAACAGTAGCAGCTTCAGCTTCTAAATGCAGTTTACTCAACCTGCAAAGCCAGAACGATTGGCCTCGAAGTAACTGTTGGGGAACGTAGTAATTTCAAAAAAATTCCTACGCACACGCAAGATCATGGTGATGTATAGCAACGAGAGGGGAGAGTGTTGTCTACGTACCCTCGTAGACCGACCGCGGAAGCGTTATGACAACGCGGTTGATGTAGTCGTACGTCTTCACGGCCCGACCGATCAAGCACCGAAACTACGGCACCTCCGAGTTCTAGCACACGGTCAGCTCGATGACGATCCCAGGACTCCGATCCAGCAAAGTATCGGGGAAGAGTTCCGCCAGCACGACGGCGTGGTGATGATCTTGATGTTCTACCATCGCAGGGCTTCGCCTAAGCACCGCTACAATATTATTGAGGAGTATGGTGGAGGGGGGCACCGCACACGGCTAAGAAAACGATCACGAAGATCAACTTGTGTGTCTATGGGGTGCCCCCTGCCCCTGTATATAAAGGAGTGGAGGAGGGGAGGGCCGGCCCTCTCTATGGCGCGCCCTAGGGGAGTCCTACTCCCACCGGGAGTAGGATTCCCCTTTTCCTAGTCCAACTAGGAGTCCTTCCAAGTAGTAGGAGTAGGAGACAAGGAAGGGGAAGAGGGAAGAGAAGGAAGGAGGGGGCGCAGCCCCTCCCCCTAGTCCAATTCGGACTAGGCCTTGGGGGGCGCGCGGCCTGCCTCTCCCTCTCCCCTAAAGCCCAATAAGGCCCATATACTTCTTCCCCCGTATTCCCATAACTCCCCGGTACTCCGAAAAATACCCGAACCACTCGGAACATTTTCGATGTCCGAATATAGTCGTCCAATATATCGATCTTTACGTGTCGACCATTTCGAGACTCCTAGTCATGTCTCTGATCTCATCTGGGACTCCAAACTCCTTCGGTACATCAAAACTCATAAACTCATAATATAACTGTCATCGAAACCTTAAGCGTGCGGACCCTACGGGTTCGAGAACAATGTAGACATGACCGAGACATGTCTCCGGTCAATAACCAATAGCGGAACCTGGATGCTCATATTGGCTCCCACATATTCTACGAAGATCTTTATCGGTTAGACCGCATAACAACATATGGTGTTCCCTTTGTCATCGGTATGTTACTTGCCCGAGATTCGATCGTCGGCATCTTAATAACTAGTTCAATCTCGTTACCGGCAAGTCTCTTTACTCGTTTTGTAATACATCATCTCACAACTAACTCATTAGTTGCAATGCTTGCAAGGCTTATGTGATGTGCATTACCGAGAGGGCCCAGAGATACCTCTCCGACAATCGGAGTGACAAATCCTAATCTCAAAATACGCCAACCCAACATGTACCTTTGGGGACACCTGTAGAGCTCCTTTATAATCACCCAGTTATGTTGTGACGTTTGGTGGCACACAAAGTGTTCCTCCGGCAAACGGGAGTTGCATAATCTCATAGTCATAGAAACATGTATAAGTCATGAAGAAAGCAATAGCAACATACTAAACGATCGGGTGCTAAGCTAATGGAATGGGTCATGTCAATCACATCATTCTTCTAATGATGTGATCCCGTTAATCAAATAACAACTCTTTTGTTCATGGTTAGGAAACATAACCATCTTCGATTAACGAGCTAGTCAAGTAGAGGCATACTAGTGACACTCTGTTTGTCCATGTATTCACACATGTATTATGTTTCCGGTTAATACAATTCTAGCATGAATAATAAACATTTATCATGATATAAGGAAATAAATAATAACTTTATTATTGCCTCTAGGGCATATTTCCTTCAGTCTCCCACTTGCTCTAGAGTCAATAATCTAGTTCGCATCGCCATGCGATTCAACACTAATAGTTCACATCACCATGTGATTAACACCCATAGTTCACATCGTCATGTGACCTATACCCAAAGGGTTTACTAGAGTCAGTAATCTAGTTCACATCGTTTATGTGATTAACACCCAAAGAGTACTAAGGTGTGATCATGTTTTGCTTGTGAGATTATTTTAGTCAACGGGTCTGTCACATACAGATCCGTAAGTATTTTGCGAATTCTATGTCTACAATGCTCTGCACGGAGCTACTCTAGCTAATTTCTCCCACTTTCTATATGTATCTAGATCGAGACTTAGAGTCATCCAGATCTGTGTCAAAACTTGCATCGACGTAACTTTTTACGACGAACCTTTTGTCACCTCCATAATTGAGAAATATTTCCTTATTCCACTAAGGATAATTTTGACCGCTGTCCAGTGATCTACTCTTAGATCACTATTGTACTCCCTTGCTTAACACAGTGGAGGGTATACAATAGATCTGGTACACAACATGGCATACTTTATAGAACCTATGGCTGAGGCATAGGGAATGGCGTTCATTCTCTTTCTATCTTCTGCCGTGGTCGGGATTTGAGTCTTACTCTATTTCACACCTTGTAACACAGCCAAGAACTCTTTCTTTGACTTTTCCATTTTGAACTACATCAAAATATTGTCAAGGTATGTACTCATTGAAAAAACTTATCAAGCGTCTTGATCTATCTCTATAGATCTTGATGCTTAATATGTAAGCAGCTTCACCGAGGTCTTTCTTTGAAAAACTTCTTTCAAAACACTCCTTTATGCTTTGCAAAATAATTCACATTATTTCTGATCAACAATATGTCATTCACATATATTTATCAGAAATGCTGTAGTGCTCCCACTCACTTTCTTGTAAATACAGGCTTCACCGCAAGTCTGTATAAAACTATATGCTTTGATTATCTCATCAAAGCGCATATTCCAACTCCGAGATGCTTGCACCAGTCCATAGATGGATCGCTGGAGCTTGCACATTTTGTTAGCTCCTTTTGGATCGACAAAACCTTCCGGCTGCATCATATACAACTCTTCTTCCAGAAATCCATTCAGGAATGCAGTTTTGACATCCATTTGCCGGATTTCATAAAATGCGGCAATTGCTAACATGATTCGGACAGACTTAAGCATAGATACTAGTGAGAAACTCTCATCGTAGTTAACACCTTGAACTTGTCGAAAACCTTTTTGCGACAATTCTAGCTTTGTAGATAGTAACACTACTATCAGCGTCCGTCTTCCTCTTGAAGATCCATTTAATCTCAATGGCTCGCCAATCATTGGGCAAGTCAATCAAAGTCCATACTTTGTTCTCATACATGGATCTCATCTCAGATTTCTTGGCCTCAAGCCATTTTGCGGAATCTGGGCTCATCATCGCTTCCTCATAGTTCGTAGACTCGTCATGGTCAAGTAACATGACCTCCAGAACTGGATTACCGTACCACTCTGGTGCAGATCTCACTCTGGTTTACCTACGAGGTTCAGTAGTAACTTGATCTGAAGTTACATGATCATCATCATTAGCTTCCTCACTAATCGGTCTAGTAGTCACAGGAACAGATTTCTGTGATGAACTACTTTCCAATAAGGGAGCAGGTACAGTTACCTCATCAAGTTCTACTTTCCTCCCACTCACTTCTTTCGAGAGAAACTCCTTCTCTAGAAAGGATCCATTCTCAGCAATGAATAACTTGCCTTCGGATCTGTGATAGAAGGTGTACCCAACAGTCTCCTTTGGGTATCCTATGAAGACATATTTCTCCGATTTGGGTTTGAGCTTATCAAGATGAAACTTTTTCACATAAGCATCACAACCCCAAACTTTAAGAAACGAGAACTTTGGTTTTTTGTTAAACCGCAGTTCATATAGTGTCGTCTCAACGGATTTAGATGGTGCCCTATTTAACGTGAATGCAGCTGTCTCTAATGCATAACCCCAAAACGATAGTGGTAAATCGGTAAGAAACATCATAGATTGCACTATATCCAATAAAGTACGGTTATGACGTACGGACACACCATTATACTATGGTGTTCCAGGTGGCATGAGTTTGTGAAACTATTCCACATTGTTTTAATTGAAGACCAAACTCGTAACTCAAATATTCGTCTCTGCGATTAGATCGTAGAAACTTTATTTTCTTGTCACGATGATTTTCCACTTCACTCTGAAATTCTTTAAACTTTTCAAATATTTCTGACTTATGTTTCATCAAGTAGATATACTCATATCTGCTAAAATCATCTGTGAAGGTCAGAAAATAATGATACCCGCCGCGAGCCTCAACACTCATCGGATCGCATACATCAGTATGTATTATTTCCAATAAGTCAGTTGCTCGCTCCATTGTTCCGGAGAACGGCGTTTTAGTCATCTTGCCTATGAGGCATGGTTCGCAAGCATCAAGTGATTCGTAATCAAGTGATTCCAAAAACCTGTCAGCATGGAGTTTCTTCATGCGCTTTACACCAATATGACCTAAACGGCAGTGCCACAAATAAGTTGCACTATCATTATTAACTTTGCATCTTTTGGTTTTAATATTATGATTATGTGTATCACTACGATCGAGATCCAACGAACTATTTTCATTGGGTGTGTAACCATATAAGGTTTTATTCATGTAAACAGAACAACGATTTATTCTCTTACTTAAATGAATAACCGTATGTCACGACCCTAGATCTGCTTGTAACTAGTTGCATGAAAGCATTCATGTCATCATGTTAAATTCAAGAAATTTGAAATGGGGATTGGTAAACCCTAGCACCAAATGAAATTCAAATAGGTTCAAATAAAATATTTTTCAATGACCCGGAATGCCCTTTGGAAATGTTCGTGATTTATGATAAAGGTGAAAACCTCTGCCAAAAATGATGAACATATTTATAGGTCATTCCTGGATTTTTGAATTAAATCATAAAGTATTTGAATTTGAGCATTTAAATGCTATAAATATTTTAAATGCTCAAATAATTCTGAAACTAAATGAGGGCTGTTGGAAATAATTTCACAAGTGCCCACAATTATTTTCAGAAATTTACCAAATGGTTTAGTACTTTTGCTAAATCAAAACAAAACAAAATAAATAGAAAACAGAAATAAAAAGAGAGAGACAGAGTTTACCTGGCCTTACCTGAAGCCGGCCCAGCTGGCAGCCCAGCCAACAGGCCCAGCCCACCAGCACCACCATCCTCAAGCTCCTGCCAGGAGGACGCGCGTGCGTGGTCGCCGCGCGCAGGCACGCGCCCGTGCCACCTCCACCTTGCCTGCGTGCCCCCTCGACGGCCTGGATGCCTCCAGGCGACGCCACGGAGACGCCCCCGAGCCTCCTCTCCCGCTCCCCACTCTCCCTGGACCCCTTTTCCCCCTCCTCTGTTCTTCCCCGCAGCACCACCGAACGCCACCGTCGCCGCCGTTCGCCGTACCCAAGGCCATCGACCACCCCTCGCCCTGGCGCTGAGCCTAGGAGCTTCGTTGCGTCTGCCTAGCCCTCTCCACCAAGATACGTGACGCCCGGAGGCCCTGCTTTGTCGCCACCGTCGTCGTCTTCACCGACGGGCACCGAAGATCGCCGGCTCCGATTCGACGCATCCAGAGCTTCCCCGACTTCGCCGTCTTCCCAGCTAGCCCCCCCCCCCCCCCCGTGAGCTCTCCTATGTTTCCCCTCTCTTCCCGTGGTTTCTCCCGCATTGTAGCCGTGCTAGCCACCGTACCGAGCGTCGTCGTCCGCCATGGACGCCGGGCATGGCGCTGCCATGTTGCTGCGCTCAGTCCGACGAGCCTAGCGAGCTCCTAGATGCCCCAGGAGTCCGCATAGCCCCTCAGCCAGCGCCTAGCGCTCCGTAGCCTCGCTCCGCCCAAACCCGTAGATCCGGCCACCGCCCAAGTGGTCGCCGCCGTCGACCCCATCCTCCCTGTGCCCAGCTGCGTGCGCCCCTAGATGCGCGGGAGCACGGGCTCCCTCCTGGTGCCCTCAGCGCGACCAGTCGCGGCCTGTAGCGCCGCCCCGACCAACTCCGGCGAGATCCCGCCGCTGCTGTGGTCGCCGGCGTCACCTGCTGATGTGGCGCCGGTTTATTTAGCACTAATAACCCCGCTAAATACCCCCAGGGCCACTGCCATGTGGGCCCCAGTGCATGTTTAGGTTAGATCAATTTTCTGTTTAGATTAGTGATAACCCTATGGCCACGTGTCGGCGTTGACTTTGACCTAGTCGGCGTTGACTGGACCCACCTGTCTGTGGGACTAACCAGTGTGAGTCACTGACATGCAGGCCCCACTGGTCAGGTTTGACCTGGACCGGGTCTGTTGACCTGCTGAGGTCAGCATGACGCAATGCTGATGCAGTAATAGGTTTTTCTGGATTTATTCTTACTCAGGAAATTCCAGAAAATAGTATAAACTTCTAAAATTCATAGTAAATTAACCGTAACTCCAAATGAAATAAATTATATATGAAAAATCATCAGAAAAATATGAAGAATCTATTTCTGGCATTTTCATGCATGTTTGAACAAGTTAACCTCACTGAATAGGATAAATCATGATTAGGGCAATTTATGAACTAGCATTTGGAGTTGGAGTTTAACCTTGTTTGAATTCGACTTCAATTAACTTGGTTAGATATTGCATTAGGTGAATTCAGTACCTTAACATGACATGTCATTCATGTGAATGTGCATTGCATTGATTGTGTTCTTTCTCTGTCTTCCGCTGTTGTTCCCTCTCAGTAGACGTTGTTTCCGACGACGTGATCGATGACACCGATGAAGAGCTATACTATCTTTAGAAGTGCCAGGCAATAAAAAAACCCCTTGTTCATTCCGATATGATCCCACTCTCTCGCTCCTGCTCTCTTTTACTGCATTAGGACAACAACGTTTCAACTATTACATGTTGCGGTAGCTGAACCCCTTTCCTCTGCATGACCTGTCATTGCCACAGTAAATAGATGAAACCCACTAGCATGAGTAGGAATTGTTTGAGCCCTGATGTGCCTACTCATTCATGCTTGTTTGTCATGCATGCTACTGCTTAGAGTTGAGTCCGGTCTGATTCATCGGGAATGAATTGGAACGTGGTGAACATGTCCTACTGTGTGTGAGCTAAGTGTGTGAACACGATTTGGTAAAGGTAGCGGTGAGAGGCCATGTAGGAGTACATGGTGGGTTGTCTCTTTGTAGCCGTCCTCAGGAACTGAGTTCTGTGTTTGTGATCCATGAACAGTTACTACCACACATTGGGTTCCGGTAACTCGACCCCTCTCGACTTATTAATCAACTCGACCTCTGTCCAGCAGTTGCAACTAGTTTCTGGTGTTGGTAGGTAGTGTTAGTAGTCTATCAAGTGGCACCCGGTATAGGTGGGCTTGGGACAGACTAGGCACAGTGGCACGGTGTACCAAGTGGCACCAGGATGGTGGGCTTGGGAACCCTGCACACATCGTTTGGGGCCGTGAGCGACACCCTGGCCGGATCTCCTTGCGTATGGAACCCGAATAGGCGATAAACCTGGACTAGAAACTTGTTTGTTAGTTAGGTCGTGGCCGACTCCCTCGCCAGGCTTCTGCTTGAAGGTTGCCGAGATACACAACGTGTACATGGTGGTAAGTGGCGAGAGCGTGTGTGAAGAAGTACACCCCTGCAGGGTTATCATTATCTATTCGAATAGCCGGATTCCTCGGATATGGAAACTTGGACCCCTTGCATAGTTCATAGACAAGTGAAAGTGGATACTCTAAAATGCGCAAGATAAGCGTGAGTGCTATGGATGGCGTTCTCGTAGGAAGACGGGAGTGGATCCATAGTGGTGTATTGATATGGTGAATATGTGGACTCGCGTGCGCCACCTCAAAAGAGTTACTAGCAGTCGTAGTTCAGGATAGCCACCGAGTCAAAGCTGGCTTGCTGCAGTTAAACTCCACCATCCCCTTTATTGAGAGCGATGCATATGTAGCTAGTTCTAATGTAAGTCTTGTTGGGTACATTTGTACTCACGTTTGCTTATTTTATGTTTTGCAGAGAGATTTCAGTCTCGCTAGTAGTTCCACGTGGACTTCGACGTTTAGCCTGTTACCTCAGCTACGATCTTGTGCCCTCAGCAGGATCTTGTAGATAGTCAGGCTTCTCAACCTTCTTCATTTGTAGTTGTCTGTACTCAGACAAGTTAAGCTTCCGCATGTGCTTGTTGCTTGTATGCTCTGTATGTTTGGTCATGAGACCCATGTTTGTAATATCTCGCTCCTCGGAGCCTAATGAATAAATACTTGAGTCGTAGAGTTATGTTCTGATGCCATGTTGTAATTACACATATCGAGCATATTGTGTGTATGATTGAAATGCTTGGTATGTGTGGGATCCGACAACCTAGTTGTTTATCCTTGGTAGCCTCTCTTATGGGGAAATGTAGTCTTGTGCTTCCATGAGCCATAGTAGTCCGCTACAGCCCGGTTCATCGGAGTCCTGCCAGCCCAGCACTACTGCTCAGGACACTTGACTGGCCGGCATGTGTTTCACTTTGTTCCTGTGTCTGTCCCTTCGGGGAAATGTCACGCGGTGACATCCGGAGTCCTGCCTAGCCTGCTATAGCCCGGGTTACCGGAGTCCTGTTAGCCTAGTGCTACAGCCTGGATTCACACGCTGTTGACCGACATGCTCGAGGTTGATTCATGTATGCTTGTCCCCATGGGTTAGTGCCGCTTTGGGTTCACGACTAGCCATGTCGGCCCGGGTTCTTTGTCATATGGATGCTAGCGACACTATCATATACGTGAGCCAAATGGCACAAACAGTCCCGGGCCAGGTAACGTGGCACCCGTGGGAATACCGTGCGTGAGGCCGCAAGGTGATATGATGTGTTACATGCTAGATTGGTGTGACTTAGGATCGGGGTCCTGACAGCTTTGGTATCAGAGCCTGACTGCCTGTAGGTTTACCAAGCCAAGCTGGTCGAAGTCGTGTCTAGAAATGCTTTAGTTATATAAGGGAATTGATTGTGGAAGGGAACGTAAGGCTCTTTTTACTCCTTATCCTCATGACCTTCTGATCTGAGTCATCCTATTCCTTTCTACGGGGTTTAAGAACTAGGCCTTCTCATCTATCTATCAGGATGACGAGTTACTATGATAGAGACTTATAGGATTGATGGATTCAAGCCTTAGTTCAGTTTCTACTACTTCCGTGTGTTCATAATTGGTCTCAGAACCTTGATATTGTGACGTTGAGTGGTTATGCCACTACTTTGCAAGATGTCTCAACTATTTTTGAGCAATTACAGCCGTTATGCTGTCCGAGTCATCCCAGGTCTCTAAATAGTCTGATGCATCTGCAAATCCTTTTTTCCATTTCTGATATCCTTTTGGGCCAGATTAACCACACTAATCGGTGAGTTGAGGCACTCTGTTGCCTCGGCACATAGGTTGGAGCTAGTATTATGACCCTAGGTGTCTTAGACGATCACCTAGTAATCTAGCCATGTCTTGTGTTCCCAGTGTGATGATTCTGGCCATCGTTCTCGAAAGCATCGTGTGATGCCATTTAGTAGTAGGTATTCTACTCTTGGGTTCCTGACCCAAGATTCACTCCACTTACCTTCTATTGATAGTGTTTGCTAGTTCCTTTAGAACATTAGTAACCTTTGCGATAGTCCTCGAGGCCCGTGGTATTTCCTTCTTCCAAATACCATGAACTACTTATGGCAGAAGTTCTTTTGAACCAAAAGATCACAACCAGAGTGCTCTTGCCCAGTCCTACATTTCTGCATGGATTATCTGGAAGAAATATGTTGAACTTGTTTGACATACTAAATCTATGCATCCACAACTCAGAAAGATATATGCCCCTTTGAGTTGTCTCTCTTTAGTTGTATTCTGACCCCCGTCTATCAATTGATAGTCAGGACTAGTTGTGCGTTCGTGTTCATCGATGCCTACTATTATTGTGGTCCGTCAAGCCATCCTATTCAGAATGACTAGGAGAAACAAACTCCAGCACCTTATCCATATCTAGGATTGGGTCAAAGCAGTTGTATTCCGCAGATCAAAATGCCAATCCAGCTTTTGTTCTGTTCTACCTTGGAGTGTTGCCTCCTTATGTCGGGATTGTCATGAGAATTGCACCACCTCTTATGAAACCTTGACACAGTGATACTTCTCGCCATCATCATTCGCTCCTCGGTTCTGTGTTTTGCCACCGGAATACCGACAAGTGAATTGTGATGTGTGAAAACAATACCCCGAGCAACTCATTGCTTGGTAGTTAATGGACAATACTCTCATTCTTAGCGTGTTGGTTATTGAATCATCATCCTAAGATTGGTCGTGCTACCTAGCCCTTATTTCCGGTGCACTCTTCATTCTTTGTGTTAGGATTGAATCCCTTGCTCTTATGATCATGTCGTCTTGCCTTGAGAAGCAGGATTGTTCCTGAGCTTAATAACATATCGGTGGTTCGTGATTTTCCGAAGATCTTCTCGGAAGTATTACCTGGTGGTCACCTGACCATTACGTTGAGTTCGTGATCAAGTTGGTTTCTTGCAACCACCCCTTCTCCAAGAATCTGTGTTGAATACCCTGAGCTAGTTGGTTAAGCCGAACAACAACTTGGAGAGTTGGAAGATAAAAGCTTGTCTGACTTAGTTCATGTTAAGGGATATCTTTGTGTGTGTGTGTTGAAGAAAGATGATATCTTCATCAATTGGTCCTCGTGATCAGTTGTTGGGCCTATTGTTTTACCCAATCTTTGATTTGAGTATGGGCTATCGTCAAATCAAACTAGAACCAACGATGTTCGTAATGTTGTCTTACTCGTGGTTGATCCCTCGAGCATACATCATTATATATTTTGGTCTGACCAATGCTATCACCATGTTCACATGATGGTGGAAGTCCAGTGATATGGAAATTCCGATGAGTTGCTATTGAGCCCATCGGCAGCATCTTGTCTCCTCCATGATTCATGTTGAACATCAAGCTAGTATTGGAAACTTTTGCAAGCATTATCTTCATGTCCCGTTCATGAAATACATGTTTGGTGTAAGAAGTGACTTTCTCCAAGTTCACGTGCATTAGGTGCAAGTTGCCGCCGTGAATTGAGAAAGATTGTTTTTGCTTTCTCCGGAATCATCCCAAGTTAGTCATGCATGTGTGAAGTATTCCATGGTTTGATAGGCTCGCTACCTCCACTCCGTGTGTAATCCCTAGCACACCAAGCCACTGATTGATTTGTTCAAGGAAAAGAAGTCTATGCTTGGGATCTAATCCATGGACTTGCGTAAAGACTTCGAAATCCTTGATGATGGTTCCTGACCAGAACTCGATAGTGTTTTATTATAAGACTACTATGTGGTCATTCTTGTCTTGGACAACATGCTCACATGTATGTAGCAGAACCAGCTCATGCTTTGGAGCTTGCTATCGTAGTTCATCTCCCGAGAATCTCGCAATGTCATCTCGTCGATTTGTGTTGCAAACTTTCATTTCTCTTTTTGTACTTGATGAGTCCGGAATGTCCTAACACCAACCAGATCTGAATCTCAGGCAGATATGATGGTTGGAACATTCCCAACATTTGCATTTTGTTCCCAGCTTGCCCCGCCTTGTGCCAATCTCCCTTGGACTGCCCTTCTCAGCAATTGTTGTTCAGGATCATCTTCAGAAGTGGTCCTACCATGGGTCCCATCCATTTCCGGTGATAAGCAAAAGTCATCCATTGCATTGTCTTCAACAAGCTAGTCCACATCATCCATTCTAGCCCGAGCGTGTCATTCTTCCGTACTCCGTCAAACGATCGTTCGTAAATTGCCTTAGGCTGGTATAAAGAGTTTCAATGATCCTTGTATCAAAAGTAATTCTTTTTGCCATTTAAGGGAATAACTCTACGAGTCACCTCCCCCAAGGTGCCCCGTTATGGGATCATGGCAATTATTTCCTCGCCACCTTGACACCATCCACCATCTCTCTAAGCGTGGAATTGTTGCCCACCAAATCAAACCTCGTCGTTTGTTCTTCCATCCCTCTCAATGTGTTTTGTGTCTCAACTCGAGATGTTTCAACATCTCATTCTGTGAGTTGATCGTGTGATCATTAAGATGATCCTAAGTTGCTCGAACCTCAAGAAGATCGATTCCTCTAAAATTCTCCCTTTCTTCTCGTTGTCATGTTGGATGAAGATCTCGAAAGCAAAGACGTCAAGATCAATATGAAGCAATGAATCAACATCTTCGAGAAGGGCAGTTGGATCATGAAGTTTGTGAGATTAATTAGTGTTCCCTTTGTCTTCTTACCTCACGTCTTGAATCTCGGGACGAGATTCTTGTTTAGTGGGGGTGAGTTGTCACGACCCTAGATCTGCTTGTAACTAGTTGCATGAAAGCATTCATGTCATCATGTTAAATTCAAGAAATTTGAAATGGGGATTGGTAAACCCTAGCACCAAATGAAATTCAAATAGGTTCAAATAAAATATTTTTCAATGACCCGGAATGCCCTTTGGAAATGTTCGTGATTTATGATAAAGGTGAAAACCTCTGCCAAAAATGATTTATAGGTCATTCCTGGATTTTTTGAATTAAATCATAAAGTATTTGAATTTGAGAATTTAAATGCTATAAATATTTTAAATGCTCAAATAATTCTGAAACTAAATGAGGGCTGTTGGAAATAATTTCACAAGTGCCTACAATTATTTTCAGAAATTTACCAAATGGTTTAGTACTTTTGCTAAATCAAAACAAAACAAAATAAATAGAAAACATAAATAAAAAGAGAGAGACAGAGTTTACCTGGCCTTACCTGAAGCAGGCCCAGCCCACCAGCACCACCGTCCTCAAGCTCCTGCCAGGAGGACGCGCGCGCGTGGTCGCCGCGCGCAGGCACGCGCCCGTGCCACCTCCACCTTGCCTGCGTGCCCCCTCGACGGCCTAGATGCCTCCAGGCGACGCCACGGAGACGCCCTCGAGCCTCCTCTCCCGCTCCCCACTCTCCCTGGACCCCTTTTCCCCCTCCTCTGTTCTTCCCCGCAGCACCACCGAATGCCACCGTCGCCGCCGTTCGCCGTACCCAAGACCACCGACCACCCCTCACCTTGCCGCTGAGCCTAGGAGCTCCGCTGCGTCTGCCTAGCCCTCTCCACTGAGATACGTGACGCCCGGAGGCCCTGCTTCGTCACCACCATCGTCGTCTTCACCGACGGGCACCGAAGATCGCCGACTCCGATTCGACGCGTCCAGAGCTTCCCCAACTTCGCCGTCTTCCCCGCTAGCCCCCCCCCCCCCCCCCCGTGAGCTCTCCTACGTTTCCCCTCTCTTCCCGTGGTTTCTCCCGCGATGTAGCCGTGCTAGCCACTGTACCGAGCGCCGCCGTCCGCCATGGACGCCGGGCATGGCGCTGCCGTGTTGCTGTGCTCAGTCTGACGAGCCTAGCGAGCTCCTAGATGCCCCAGGAGTCCGCATAGCCCCTCAGCCAGCCCCTAGCGCTCTGTAGCCTCACTCCGCCCAAACCCGTAGCTCCGGCCGCCGCCCAAGTGGTCGTCGCCGTCGACCCCAGCCTCCCTGTGCCCAGCTGCGTGCGCCCCTAGATGCGCGAGAGCACGGGCTCCCTCCTGGTGCCCTCAGCGCGACCAGTCGCGGCCTGTAGCGCCGCCCCGACGAACTCCGGCGAGATCCCGCCGCTGCTGTGGTCGCCGGCGTCACCTACTGACGTGGCGCCGATATATTTAGCACTAATAACCCCGCTAAATACCCCCAGGGCCACTGCCATGTGGGCCCCAGTGCATGTTTAGGTTAGATCAATTTTCTATTTAGATTAGTGATAACCCTGTGGCCACGTGTCGGCATTGACTTTGACCTAGTCGGCGTTGACTGGACCCACCTGTCTCTGGGACTAACCAGTGTGAGTCACTGACATGCAGGTCCCACTGGTCAGGTTTGACCTGGACCGGGTCTGTTGACCTGCTGAGGTCAGCATGACGCAATGCTGACGCAGTAATAGGTTTTTCTGGATTTATTCTTACTCAGGAAATTCCAGAAAATAGTATAAACTTCTAAAATTCATAGTAAATCAACCGTAACTCCAAATGAAATAAATTATATATGAAAAATCATCAGAAAAATATGAAGAATCTGTTTATGGCATTTTCATGCATGTTTGAACAAGTTAACCTCACTGAATAGGATAAATCATGATTAGGGCAATTTATGAACTAGCATTTGGAGTTGGAGTTTAACCTTGTTTGAATTCGACTTCAATTAACTTGGCTAGATATTGCATTAGGTGAATTCAGTACCTTAACATGACATGTCATTCATGTGAATGTGCATTGCATTGATTGTGTTCTTTCTCTGTCTGCCGGTGTTGTTCCCTCTCAGTAGACGTTGTTTCCGACGATGTGGTCGATGACACCGATGAAGAGCTATACTATCTTCAGAAGTGCCAGGCAAGAAAAAACCCCCTTGTTCATTCTGATATGATCCCACTCTCTCGCTCCTGCTCTCTTTTACTGCATTAGGACAGCAATGTTTCAACTGTTACATGTTGCGGTAGCTGAACCCCTTTCATCTGCATGACCTGTCATTGCCACAGTAAATAGATGAAACCCACTAGCATGAGTAGGAATTGTTTGAGCCCTGATGTGCCTACTCATTCATGCTTGTTTGTCATGCATGCTACTGCTTAGAGTTGAGTCCGGTCTGATTCATCGGGAATGAATTGGAACGTGGTGAACATGTCCTACTATGTGTGAGCTAAGTGTGTGAACACGATTTGGTAAAGGTAGCGGTGAGAGGCCATGTAGGAGTACATGGTGGGTTGTCTCATTGTAGCCATCCTCAGGAACTGAGTTTTGTATTTGTGATCCATGAACAGTTACTACGACACATTGGGTTTCGGTAACTCGACCCCTCTCGACTTATTAATCAACTCGACCTCTATCCAGGAGTTGCAACTAGTTTCTGCTATTGGTAGGTAGTGTTAGTAGTCTACCAAGTGGCACCCGGTATAGGTGGGCTTGGGACAGACTAGGCACAGTGGCACGGTGTACCAAGTGGCACCCGGATGGTGGGCTTGGGAACCCTGCACACATCATTTGGGGCCGTGAGCGACACCCCGGCCGGATCTCCTTGCGGATGGAACCCGAATAGGCGATAAACCTGGACTAAAGACTTGTTGGTTAGGTAGGTCGTGGCCGACTCCCTCGCCAGGCTTCCGCTTGAAGGTTGCCGAGATACACAACGTGTACATGGTGGTAAGTGGCGAGAGCGTGTGTGAAGAAGTACACCCCTGCAGGGTTATCATTATCTATTCGAATAGCCGGATTCCTCGGATATGGAAACTTGGACCCCTTGCATAGTTCATAGACAAGTGAAAGTGGATACTCTAAAATGCGCAAGATAAGCGTGAGTGCTATGGATGGCGTTCTCGTAGGAAGACGGGAGCGGATCCATAGTGGTGTATTGATATGGTGAATATGTGCACTCGTGTGCGCCACCACAAAAGAGTTACTAGCAGTCGTAGTTCAGGATAGCCACCGAGTCAAAGCTGGCTTGCTGCAGTTAAACTCCACCACCCCCTTTATTGAGAGCGATGCATATGTAGCTAGTTCTGATGTAAGTCTTGTTGGGTACATTTGTACTCACGTTTGCTTATTTTATGTTTTGCAGAGAGATTTCAGTCTCGCTAGTAGTTCCATGTGGACTTCGACGTTTAGCCTGTTACCTCAGCTACGATCTTGTGCCCTCGGCAGGATCTTGTAGATAGTCAGGCTTCTCAACCTTCTTCATTTGTAGTTGTCTGTACCCAGACAAGTTAAGCTTCCGCATGTGCTTGTTGCTTGTATGCTCTGTATGTTGGGTCATGAGACCCATGTTTGTAATATCTCGCTCCTCGGAGCCTAATGAATAAATACTTGAGTCGTAGAGTTATGTTGTGATGCCATGTTGTAATTACACATATCGAGCATATTGTGTGTATGATTGAAATGCTTGGTATGTGTGGGATCCGACAACCTAGTTGTTTATCCTTGGTAGCCTCTCTTATGGGGAAATGTAGTCTTGTGCTTCCATGAGCCATAGTAGTCCGCTACAGCCCGGTTCATCGGAGTCCTGCTAGCCCAGCACTACTGCTCAGGACACTTGACTGGCCGGCATGTGTTTCACTTTGTTCCTGTGTCTGTCCCTTCGGGGAAATGTCACGCGGTGACATCCGGAGTCCTGCCTAGCCTGCTACATCCCGGGTTACCGGAGTCCTGTTAGCCCAGTGCTACAGCCTGGATTCACACGCTGTTGACCGACATGCTCGAGGTTGATTCATGTATGCCTGTCCCCATGGGTTAGTGCCGCTTTGGGTTCACGACTAGCCATGTTGGCCCGGGTTCTTTGTCATATGGATGCTAGCGACACTATCATATACGTGAGCCAAAAGGCACAAACGATCCCGGGCCAGGTAACGTGGCACCCGTGGGAATATCGTGCGTGAGGCCGCAAGGTGATATGATGTGTTACATGCTAGATTGGTGTGACTTAGGATCAGGGTCCTGACAGCTTTGGTATCAGAGCCTAACTGCCTGTAGGTTTACCAAGCCAAGCTGGTCGAAGTCGTGTCTAGAAATGCTTTAGTTATATAAGGGAATTGATTGTGGAAGGGAACGTAAGGCTCTTTTTACTCCTTATCCTCATGACCTTCTGATCTGAGTCATCCTATTCCTTTCTACGGGGTTTAAGAACTAGGCCTTCTCATCTATCTATCAGGATGACGAGTTACTATGATAGAGACTTATAGGATTGATGGATTCAAGCCTTAGTTCAGTTTCTACTACTTCCGTGTGTTCATAATTGGTCTCAGAACCTTGATATTGTGACGTTGAGTGGTTATGCCACTACTTTGCAAGATGTCTCAACTATTTTTGAGCAATTACAGCCGTTATGCTGTCCGAGTCATCCCAGGTCTCTAAATAGTCTGATGCATTTGCAAATCCTTTTTTTCCATTTCTGATATCCTTTTGGGCCAGATTAACCACACTAATCGGTGAGTTGAGGCACTCTGTTCACTCGGCACATAGGTTGGAGCTAGTATTATGACCCTAGGTGTCTTAGACGATCACCTAGTAATCTAGCCATGTCTTGTGTTCCCAGTGTGATGTTTCTGGCCATCGTTCTCGAAAGCATCGTGTGATGCCATTTAGTAGTAGGTATTCTACTCTTGGGTTCCTGACCCAAGATTCACTCCACTTACCTTCTGTTGATAGTGTTTGCTAGTTCCTTTAGAACATTAGCAACCTTTGCGATAGTCCTCGAGGCCCGTGGTATTTCCTTCTTCCAAATACCATGAACTACTTATGGCAGAAGTTCTTTTGAACCAAAAGATCACAACCAGAGTGCTCTTGATGAGTTCTCCACTCTGCATTGTGAATCTGCCAGTCCTACATTTCTGCATGGATTATCTGGAAGAAATATGTTGAACTTGTTTGACATACTAAATCTATGCATCCACAACTCAGAAAGATATATGCCCCTTTGAGTTGTCTCTCTTTAGTTGTATTCTGACCCCCGTCTATCAATTGATAGTTAGGACTAGTTGTGCATTCGTGTTCATCGATGCCTACTATTATTGTGGTCCATCAAGCCATCCTATTCAGAATGACTAGGAGAAACAAACTCCAGCACCTTATCCATATCTAGGATTGGGTCAAAGCAGTTGTATTCCGCAGATCAAAATGCCAATCCAGCTTTTGTTCTGTTCTACCTTGGAGTGTTGCCTCCTTATGTTGGGATTGTCATGAGAATTGCACCACCTCTTATGAAACCTTGACACAGTGATACTTCTCGCCATCATCATTCGCTCCTCGGTTCTGTGTTTTTGCCACCGGAATACCGACAAGTGAATTGTGATGTGTGAAAACAATACCCCGAGCAACTCATTGCTTGGTAGTTAATGGACAATACTCTCATTCTTAGCGTGTTGGTTATTGAATCATCATCCTAAGATTGGTCGTGCTACCTAGCCCTTATTTCTGGTGCACTCTTCGTTCTTTGTGTTAGGATTGAATCCCTTGCTCTTATGATCATGTCGTCTTGCCTTGAGAAGCAGGATTGTTCCCGAGCTTAATAACATATCGGTGGTTCGTGATTTTCTGAAGAACTTCTCGGAAGTATTACCTGGTGGTCACCTGACCATTATGTTGAGTTCATGATCAAGTTGGTTTCTTGCAACCACCCCTTCTCCAAGAATCTGTGTTGAATACCCTGAGCTAGTTGGTTAAGCCGAACAACAACTTGGAGAGTTGGAAGATAAAAGCTTGTCTGACTTAGTTCATGTTAAGGGATATCTTTGTGTGTGTGTGTGTGTGTTGAAGAAAGATGATATCTTCATCAATTGGTCATCATGATCAGTTGTTCGGCCTATTGTTTTACCCAATCTTTGATTTGAGTATGGGCTATCGTCAAATCAAACTAGAACCAACGATGTTCGTAATGTTGTCTTACTCGTGGTTGATCCCTCGAGCATACATCATTATATCATTTGGTCTGACCAATGCTATCACCGTGTTCACATGATGGTGGAAGTCTAGTGATATGGAAATTCCGATGAGTTGCTATTGAGCCCATCGGCAGCATCTTGTCTCCTCCATGATTCATGTTGAACATCAAGCTAGTATTGGAAACTTTTGCAAGCATTATCTTCATGTCCCGTTCATGAAATACATGTTTGGTGTAAGAAGTGACTTTCTCCAAGTTCACGTGCATTAGGTGTAAGTTGCCGCCGTGAATTGAGAAAGATTGTTTTTGCTTTCTCCGGAATCATCCCAAGTTAGTCATGCATGTGCGAAGTATTCCATGGTTTGATAGGCCATGTTTGTAATATCTCGCTCCTCGGAGCCTAATGAATAAATACTTGAGTCGTAGAGTTATGTTGTGATGCCATGTTGTAATTACACATATCGAGCATATTGTGTGTATGATTGAAATGCTTGGTATGTGTGGGATCCGACAACCTAGTTGTTTATCCTTGGTAGCCTCTCTTATGGGGAAATGTAGTCTTGTGCTTCCATGAGCCATAATAGTCCGCTACAGCCCGGTTCACCGGAGTCCTGCTAGCCCAGCACTACTGCTCAGGACACTTGACTGGCCGGCATGTGTTTCACTTCGTTCCTGTGTCTGTCCCTTCGGGGAAATGTCACGCGGTGACATCCGGAGTCCTGCCTAGCCTGCTACGGCCCGGGTTACCGGAGTCCTGTTAGCCCAGTGCTACAGCCTGGATTCACACGCTGTTGACCGACATGCTCGAGGTTGATTCATGTATGCCTGTCCCCATGGGTTAGTGCCGCTTTGGGTTCACGACTAGCCATGTCGGCCCGGGTTCTTTGTCATATGGATGCTAGCGACACTATCATATACGTGAGCCAAAAGGCGCAAACGGTCGCGGGCCAGGTAAGGTGGCACCCGTGGGAATACCGTGCGTGAGGCCGCAAAGTGATATGATGTGTTACATGCTAGATCGGTGTGACTTAGGATCGGGGTCCTGACACCGTATTACAATAAACATGATCAAATCATATTCATGCTCAACGCAAACACCAAATAACACTTATTTAGGTTCAACACTAATCCCGAAAGTATAGGGAGTTTGCGATGATGATCATATCAATCTTGGAACAACTTCCAACACACATCATCACTTCATCCTTAACTAGTCTTTGTTTATTCTGCAACTCCCATTTCGAGTTACTAATCTTAGCAACTGAACTAGTATAAAATACCGAGGGGTTGCTATAAACACTAGTAAAGCACACATCAATAACATGTATATCAAATATACTTATGTTCACTTTGCCATCCTTCTTATCCGCCAATCACTTGGGGTAGTTCCGCTTCCAGTGACCAGTCCCTTTGTAGTAGAAGCACTTAGTCTCAGGCTTAGGACCAGAATTTGGCTTCTTCACTTCAGCAGCAACTTGCTTGCCGTTCTTCTTGAAGTTCCCCTTCTTCCTTTTGCCCTTTTCTTGAAACTAGTGGTCTTGTCTACCATCAACACTTGATGTTTTTCTTGATTTCTACCTTCGTCGATTTTAGCATCACGAAGAGCTTGGGAATCGTTTCCGTTATCCCTTGCATATTATAGTTCATCACGAAGTTCTACTAACTTGGTGATGGTGACTAGAGAATTCTGTCAATCACTATTTTATCTGGAAGATTAACTCCCACTTGATTCAAGCGATTGTAGTACCCAGACAATCTGAGCACATGCTCACTAGTTGAGCAATTCTCCTCCATCTTTAGCTATAGAACTTGTTGGAGAATTCATATCTCTCAACTCGGGTATTTGATTGAAATATTAACTTCAACTCCTGAAACATCTCATATGGTCCATGACGTTCAAAACGTCTTTGAAGTCCCGATTCTAAGTCGTTAAGCATGATGCACTAAACTATCAAGTAGTCATCATATTGAGCTAGTCAAACGTTCATAACGCACTACTAGATATCCCAATATAGCCGAGGGTTGAATCCCCGTCGGATATTGAAGTTCACCCTCGGCTAAGACTATAGACGACGGTAGACCGTCAGCAATCTCCCATCGGTGATGCTTGGTCGGCCATTACTACCATAGCCGACTGTACTCTCGGTTATCAATTTCGCCAACGGTGCGAAGCCGACAGTGACCTGTCGGCCATTTCTTGGTCAAGGGACGCCTTACCATTACTCGACGACACTTATAGCCGACTGTTCACCGTCATCTATGCATTTCTCGACGGCTTTTCATGCCTGTCGGCTTTGACAATGCCCGACAGTCGACCTCCCCCATCGGATAGAGTTATAGTTGGGAGGGTGCCTATCACCATCACAATTAATAATGGGTTACCGTGTGCATACACCGTCGGACATTGTTATAGCCATGTGATCAACCAAGACCGCCAATTAGTATAATTGCTGATAGTTTGACAATCGCCGGTTATCTAATTTAGTCATGCTAGACTTACAAGTCCAGATTATAAAACTTGCATTTCAAAATTATTACACAAGCTGCAAATCTCACAATCACAAGATTACTTCAGAATTGCTTGCATTCAACCCAAATGACAAAAGATGAATTATATTTTGCACAAACTCGTAATATATCACAAGCACAACAAGAGTTGCATCCAAATCACATTTTAACTTTGATGATCCTTCAAAAAATAGGAAATAGTAACTAGAACAGAATGTTCTTAACATTTTTCTAAAGATTAATGGTCCAAAAACATCAAACACCATCAACATCTTGGCTTGACACCTTCACTCGTTTGTGTCACTCATATTATGCTGATCACCATAGATATACCTCCCACCATTGTGGCTACCTCCAGCATTGTGTCACTCTATACAAGTCATCAAACTAGTTGTGAGATACATGAAAACAGGGATCACAAGGTACGACCAATGAAAATAATCAGAAGGTGATGACAACACAAGTCAGACAAGTATGCAAATGAAAATATATCATTGTAATAATGACAACAGATAGAAGTACCACTGCCACTCGACTTTGATTTTGACAGAGATTCACACAGCACAGAAGTTAGGAGTACACCACAACACCAGCAGATTATAATATGAATGAGATGCACTTAAGTATTCAACAAGTGCAACTTCTCGAGGCAAAATAGGATATAGATGTCTTTAATTATATCAGATGTCTCCTAATCTGATATGAAACTGGGACAGGCAAAAATTACATATGAAATTTGTGACATGGAAAGAAGAAAGTACAGTGATCTTTTTATGTATATAATGAGTGGACATCATTTGAAGGGACGCATGAAACTAAAAAGAGATAGCATTGCTTAGTTAAATGTCAATGTTCTCTTTTTGTTCTAAACCGCTGGTTTTACTTAACAGACAATCTGCAGTACACACAGAAGAATGCTAAGGCATAAAAAGTGGCAACATATCTTAAGGAAACAAGAATCCTAAACATAGAATAGCACACTGTTTAGTTACCACGATTAAGAAAATCTATTTAGAAAAGGGCATACCTAGATAAGCAAAAGATGCATACCTGTGCACGTAATGATATCTCATTTTTAAGCCATCTTTTCTGGTCACTGGAACAAAAATAAAGTAATTGTTGTGTCATCACCTGTACACAAGTTCAGGTTGAACACATACTGTTAACAAGTGTATGTTCTTTCGAAAAAAAACAAACAAACAAGTGTATGCCCCCCCCCCCCCCCCTCTCGCATCTCTTCAATCCTAGTGCTGTGTAATTTACCTCAGCAGACAGAGGCTTGTCCTGACACAATATTGAACATATAAGAGTACACAGTTTCATGTTATTCTTAAGGAGTACTAAATAAATGTTTAACGACTAAATTGGAGCACACTATTCACACAAAACAGCAGTGCCAGTTCTCATGGTACTAGTCTTAAAGGTGTGTCTTAGTGCATGTCTGAAGTCAATTGCTTGCTAATTTCAGTCGTGGTTTTCATTATTTGGACAATGACGTTGACGTTGTGAAGTAGTAGAAAGGACCAAGACAATGGTCTGTTACATAAAACCAAGACATCAAGCCGCATATTGAAAGGTTCAACACGGCGAATAAACTCCACAAATCCAAAGACAAAATGAAAGCAAACACTAAGCACTGCACTTATCATGTCCTTCACTGGGCATACAGGAGTCATGAACCGTAGATATATCAATAACCTGAAGAATAGTTAAGTGGCACAACCATCAGTTAATCTCAGGCAATGGCACCCTTACCTGCATGAATACTATAAGTGAATACTAATAATCTAGTAATTATTATGAGGTTTCAAGACAAATTGGAAAAGCTACTTTCTCCACAACTGCCTTTGTTCCACAAGGAATTGGAACATTTCCTCTTTGCATAAAGTATGAATTTTGGAATCATGTAACAGTACTCGATGCTTCGTAGTCAAGATAACCAAAATGGATAATCTATAACAGGCACCGTAAGATTACTTCAACACATCTACATTAGTTCTGCTGAAAAAAGAATAATCAAATAAACTATTATCAGGAAATTGGTGGAAAATGCAACCATTCTGTCACTAATTAGTGCATCATGACATTGACACTTTAAAATGGTCTCCTACTACATCTGGTAATATTGTAGACCAAGTGTATCTCTTAGAAATTCACAAACTTGCATATACACGGAAGTATATTAGAGAGAACACACCCGTGATCTTCATGATATAGATACAGTACGATTGAGGGGATGCTTCAAACCTAAACTCTCCCACGATTCTGCAATGCAGTGCTCAAGAGAGTATACAAAATAATAGATTTGTTTACTAAATTGGCAAGAGAAGTTATAGCTGATATACATCTACCTGTATCAAACGTGGATGGTATCAACTCGCTGCATTAAATGTCAAGCAATTTAGTCCACCTGTTGTTGCTGTACATTGCAAAAGCAGGGGGGCGTTAAGCAGAGTGAGGGCGGCCAAGGTGGGGAATTGTGTATGGCACCGCTCTGCTGCAGCGACACAGAGTGCGCCTGTCAGCACCAGCAAGGTGTCCAGCAGGGGACGGAGCCGCCGCCGTGTCTATCTGCTAAAGGAAAATGAATGGGTCGTACATTCCTCATCAGCCTCCTGTGAGATCCTTGCAGCGTATGAGGCACATAGTATCGACGTATACCTCCACGTTGTTGCAGTCAGATATCTGGTTGATGTGAGACAATGTCCACAGCTGATTGGACCAGCGGTCTGAGTGCTTGGCGGTGAAGAACCCGCTCTGCGCAACGAGCAGGGCCGTCTTCAGACATTTGGGGCCCTGGGACGATACTCAAAATTAGGCCCAAATTTTAGAAAATTCATAAAGCTAGATGATTTGAGAATAAATACAGAGATCAACGAATGTCGTCATGACAATTATACATGCAAGAACAAAAATAGAAATTATGCATTGCCGACAATAACTAGATGAGCTACAATACATATCGATCGATGAAGCTGAGAGTGAGACGCACGTCGGAGGAGTCGAGGGTAGAGGGTAGTGGAGGCGCTCGGAGGTGGGATTCAGAGACTTGAATCAGGGAAGGTGGTGCAGGGATCTAGGAGAGGTGGTTCTAGAGCGGCTGGAGGAGAGAGGAGGAAGGCAACGAAGATAGGCGAGAGGAGCGGCGGTGCTGTTTCGAGGGGATGGCAGGTCAAGGCGGAGGTGGATCTAGGAGAGCCGGTGCCGCCGTGCCGGCCGGGAGGGTTGAGGAGTTTTTTTTCTTCCTTTGACAAGAGAGGACGAGGTGGTGGGGAGTGACCAGACAAGGTGCAGGTGCGGTTGGCCAAAAGGAAGAACCCGCTGGACTCCGAAATTTTATTTTTCTTTTTCGCGGGAAAATCTGGAATGCCCGCGCGCTTTCCTAACATTTTGACTTCCGTTGTGGTGAAGTCCTTTTTTAGGGGGAAAATATTCAAAACATTTATACGGATGAGTTATCCACTTTTTTTCTTTGTGCGAAATTAACAGAAAAAGAAAATAATGCAATCCAGTGAGAAACATACCTTTTTTAAGGCTTATTTTTTCGTCTGCGGGAAAACTTCTGATTTATTCCTTTTCAATCATGGTGGTATAACGAACACAAAAAAAACTATGTCTAAATCCATAGGCCATCTAGCGACGACTACGAGCACTGAAGCGAGCCGAAGGTGCGCCCTTGTCATCGCCCCTCCCTCACCGGAGCCAGGCAAAGCTTGTTTGGGAAGTCGTCGTGCTAAGACCCCAGAGGACCAATGCGCCACAACAGCAACCGCCACTGTTGAAGAGTAGGGTTGACCGTAAGGATCCAACCTGAAGACACGAACGTATACGAACTACGAACAGATCCGAGCAAATCCACCAATGACATATCCGCTGGAGACACACCTCTATACGCCCACCGACCATACTAGATGCACAACCGGGACGGGGGCTAGACGGCGAGAACCTTATTCAATCTTCAGAGAGCCGTCACCATCTCGTCTTCTTGAGTCGTGCACAAACCCTAACAAAATTCGAAGAAACATATAAAAATGAAGCCCTACATCGGCAAGTGTCGGGATCCACCATGTTGCCATGGCAATAAGGCCACCGGAGACGATGTGGAATGATGGCAGCGTCAGCGGAAGGCTGAGAAACCCTAAATTTGTTTGGGGAGGAGGCGACTGCGTGAAGGACCCCATCAAACATGGAGTATAACCGTTGTGAAAGTAAAACATTCAGGCCGATCAGATCTTGGACTTCCGCTACCGTGGATCTGAAATTCTCACTTTTCTAATGCTTATTCTATACTTATATTTTCTTTAATTCATACATTAATTCAAAACAATATTAAAAAAATATTAATTACCCCTATTAGATTCCATTAGTGCATTAAGAATATATTTGTTGTTCTACAAGCACCATTAATTTGGGTCAAGGTTGACTAGCTTTCATCATCAACTTGGTCAATATCTAGTCTTACAACCTAGTCATATAGCGAGAGCGACGGCGAATCATCACAGTTTAATACACATCTAGGGTTTCTCTCGCCCTCCCTATCCCTTGGTGGCTAAGGAGATTCCATCGATGATATAGTTTCAAGTAGCTGGCCAGCAACTAGTACGACGAGCATCCGTGAGCCACTAGCCACTCCTCGGATACGACAGCAACACACTCCACTTTGTCAAGATGCCATGTGTCATCACGACGACAATACACTCCGACGCCATGTACCACACGGTGACAATGAAACCTAAACATAAACATTGTGTATACAAGACTTCGATGAGTGTATCTTTCACTTCTCTGTTGTTCAGAGAAAACCAGGGATCGGGCTAGGGACGACAACTTCTCAACTCTCAATGGGCTCTACCTAATGATACTTTGTAAGTGCATATTTTCACACATGTCATTTTGAAAAACCATCATATTTGTATTGTTTCAGCTCAGTGTTTAACCATCCAATTAATGAAAAACAGTAATGCACTTACAAATAGCAGTGCTAGAACCTAATTGTTGGAAATTTACTTGTACATAAATTATCTGCAATATAACAATCGGCCATTCTACATGTTTATTGTTGTCGTCTATTGAAACATATCACCGAGGGTGAAAATACACCGTCGTTTATTAGTATTACCCGTCGGCCATTTCTCCTCATAGCCGAGAGTTTTGATTCGACCTTAGGCTATTAAATTTCACCGTCGGGTATCACATGTAATCCCTGAGGGTATAGCCATAACCGTCGAATATTACAATAAACCGTCGGGCATTATATTGGATATCCGAGGGTTGGATTTTCCCCGTTGGGAAATATAGTGCACTGTCGGTTATTAGCAGCCATGTATGTGAGTTGACAAAAACCGTCGGCCACTACCACCACCGTCGGTTATTATTGTAAAGGCCGACGACCCGTCGGCTATTATATATCACCGTCGGAAATGTGGGGATTTCTAGTAGTGACGTCTGCATCTGCTCCTGCAATAGGTCTGTCACCTAGCAGTGCATCAAGGACATAATTCTTCTGTGCAGCAATGAGGATAAACCTCAGATCACGGATCCAATCTGCATCATTGCTACTAACATCTTTCAACACAATTTTCTCTAGGAACATATCAAAATAAACATATGAAAGCAACAACGCGAGCTATTGATCTACAACATAATTTGCAAAATACTACCAGGACTAAGTTCATAATAAATTTAAGTTCAATTATCATATTACTTAAGAACTTCCACTTAGATAGACATCCCTCTAATCTTCTAAGTGATCACGTGATCCATATCTACTAAACCATAACCGATCATCACGTGAAATGGAGTAGTTTTCAATGGTGAACATTGCTATGTTGATCATATCTACTATATGATTCACGCTCGACCTTTCGGTCTCAGTGTTCCGAGGCCATATCTGCATATGCTAGGCTCGTCAAGTTTAACCTGAGTATTCTGCATGTGCAAAAACTGGCTTCCACCCATTGTAGATGGACGTAGAGCTTATCACACCTGATCATCACGTGGTGTCTGGGCACGACGAACTTTGGCAACGGTGCATACTCAGGGAGAACACTTTTATCTTGAAATTTAGTGAGAGATAATCTTATAATGCTACCGTCAATCAAAGCAAGATAAGATGCATAAAAGATAAACATCACATGCAATCAATATAAGTGATATGATATGGCCATCATCATCTTGTACTTGTGATCTCCATCTCCGAAGTACCGTCATGATCACCATCGTCACCGGCGCGACACCTTGATCTCCATTGTTGCATCGTTGTCGTATCGCCAATCTTATGCTTCCACGACTATCGCTACCGTTTAGTGATAAAGTAGAGCATTACAGCGCGATTGCATTGCATACAATAAAGCGACAACCATATGGCTCCTGCCAGTTGCCGATAACTCGGTTACAAAACATGATCACCTCATACAATAAAATTTAGCATCATGTCTTGACTATATCACATCACAACATGCCCTACAAAAACAAGTTAGACGTCCTCTACTTTGTTTGTTGCAAGTTTTACGTGGCTGCTACGGGCTTAAGCAAGAACCAATCTTACCTACGCATCAAAACCACAACGATAGTTTGTCAAGTTGGTGATATTTTAACCTTCACAAGGACCGGCGTAGCCACACTTGGTTCAACTAAAGTTGGAGAAACTGACACCGACCAGCCACCTGTGTGCAAAGCACGTCGGTAGAACCAGTCTCGCGTAAGCGTACGCGTAATGTCGGTCCAGGCCGCTTCATCCAACAATACCACCGAACCAAAGTATGACATGCTGGTAAGCAGTATGACTTATATCGCCCACAACTCACTTGTGTTCTACTCATGCATATAACATCAACGCATAAAACCTAGGCTCGGATGCCACTGTTGGGGAACGTAGTAATTTCAAAAAAAATTCTACGCATACGCAAGATCATGGTGATGTATAGCAACGAGAGGGGAGAGTGTTGTCTACGTACCCTCGTAGATCGACAGCGGAAGCGTTATGACAACGCGATTGATGTAGTCGTACGTCTTCATGGCCCGACCGATCAAGCACCGAAACTATGGCACCTCTGAGTTCTAGCATACGTTCAGCTCGATGACGATCCCCGGACTCCGATCCAGCAAAGTATCAGGGAAGAGTTCCGTCAGCACGACGGCGTGGTGACGATCTTGATGTTCTAGCGTCGCAGGGCTTCGCCTAAGCACCGCTACAATATTATCGAGGAGTATGGTGGAGGGGGCACCGCACACGACTAAGAAAACGATCACGAAGATCAACTTGTGTGTCTATGGGATGCCCCTGCCCCCGTATATAAAGGAGTGGAGGAGGGGAGGGCCGGCCCTCTCTATGGCGCGCCCTAGGGGAGTCCTACTCCCACCGGGAGTAGGATTCCCCTTTTCCTAGTCCAACTAGGAGTCCTTCCAAGTAGTAGGAGTAGGAGACAAGGAAGGGGAAGAGGGAAGAGAAGGAAGGAGGGGGCACAGCCCCTCCCCCTAGTCCAATTTGGACTAGGCCTTAGGGGGCGTGCGGCTTGCCTCTCCCTCTCCCCTAAAGCCCAATAAGGCCCATATACTTCTTCCCCCGTATTCCCATAACTCCCCGGTACTCCGAAAAATACCCGAACCACTCGGAACCTTTTCGATGTCCGAATATAGTCGTCCAATATATCGATCTTTACGTCTCGACCATTTCGAGACTCCTAGTCATGTCCCCGATCTCATTCGGGACTCCGAACTCCTTCGGTACATCAAAACTCATAAACTCATAATATAACTGTCATCGAAACCTTAAGCGTGCGGACCCTACGGGTTCGAGAACAATGTAGACATGACCGAGACATGTCTCCGGTCAATAACCAATAGCGGAACCTGGATGCTCATATTGGCTCCCACATATTCTACGAAGATCTTTATCGGTCAGACCGCATAACAACATACGGTGTTCCCTTTGTTATCGGTATGTTACTTGCCCGAGATTCGATCATCGGTATCTTAATACCTAGTTCAATCTCGTTACCGGCAAGTCTCTTTACTTGTTCCGTAATACATCATCTCACAACTAACTCATTAGTTGCAATGCTTGCAAGGCTTATGTGATGTGCATTACCGAGAGGACCCAGAGATACCTCTCCGACAATCGGAGTGACAAATCCTAATCTTGAAATACGCCAACCCAACATGTACCTTTGGAGACACCTGTAGAGCTCCTTTATAATCACCCAGTTACGTTGTGACGTTTGGTAGCACACAAAGTGTTCCTCCGGCAAACGGGAGTTGCATAATCTCATAGTCATAGGAACATGTATAAGTCATGAAGAAAGCAATAGCAATATACTAAACGATCGGGTGCTAAGCTAATGGAATGGGTCATGTCAATTACATCATTCTTCTAATGATGTGATCCCCTTAATCAAATAACAACTCTTTTGTTCATGGTTAGGAAACATAACCATCTTCGATCAACGAGCTAGTCAAGTAGAGGCATACTAGTGACACTCTGTTTGTCTATGTATTCACACATGTATTATGTTTCCGGTTAATACAATTCTAGCATGAATAATAAACATTTATCATGATATAAGGAAATAAATAATAACTTTATTATTGCCTCTAGGGCATATTTCCTTCAGCAACAGTTGAGTTCTATTAATTTGGTATCAAGCATCACTCGGGTTTAGATATGAGTTCGGCGATATGGAAGACATCTTTGCTTTCACTAACAATAGCCCACCAAACACACCTGCCATGAAGAGTTGCTCAGATGAAATCATGTTCGATATTGACGGGACAGGCAATAATGACTCTACCTAATACCACCGCCTTCGTGTCCTGTTCAAGCCAAAGGTTGTGCTATATATATGATGCATCTCTCCTAATACAACTTGCTTTATAAAGCCAATGCAAGTTATCATCAAGTGATGTCATAACTTTCTTTTGAGCTATCATGCTACCATGCAATGGAATATATAGGGCTATGTAAGTGTACCTAAGTATCTATTAAATTGGTTCTAATTGAATCTCACTTGCATTGTTTGAATGCTCGGCTTGCTCTCTCTCAGTGGCGGAGATTGGGACACATCTTAGGAGGGGCAAATGGGCTGGGGGAGGGCAACCAACATCAGGTTTAGGCTAGATTTCTATGAATCTATGGGAAATTTACTCATGATTATATGAAAAAATCTCCTAGGCAGGGGGGGGGGGCGATGGCCCAGGTTGATCTCCACTAAGCTCCGCCACTGCTCTCCCCTATTGCGCCATAGGCACAACGGGTCATTTAGTACATATTGATCCATAAGGCTAGCTTTTGCTGATGGGAGAGCCCCACGAGGTCAAACGGGGTGAGCTTCCGGAGCAATGCCCTCCAGATTCGCCACACAGGCAACAAGAACCGCTCCATCAGACAGGCGATTGTCCTTCCAGCCGTAGAAATTGAAGTGTTAGCTGGAAGGTGTCACAAGCCTTCACATGCTCGCTAATTGAACTGTCTGTTATCATCTTAATCCATTCGTTTTCCGGTAGTCTGCATCCGTGGCGGAGCTTCATGGGGTCAAAGGGGGCCATTGTCCCCCTACTCTAGAAAAATTCCTAAGTGTACCCTTAATTATTACACTTGAATATCCAAGATTTCTCAGAGTTTATGGATAACTTATCTCCTTTGCCCCCTAAACTCTGATTAGCCCTCTCTGTTAGAAGTGCCACCGTCTGCTCACAGCACAACACAGTTTCAGAATCCTGCAAACAAAAACTCAGTGCTCCAGAGGTTTCAGAATGCAGGTACGAACTTCACACGATCACATCACGTCAGTGCAGAGAACCACCCTCTACAAAAATTAAGATATAATTGACCTATGTTCCGGTGAAGCACAAGCTTCCGCTCCCACGTGGACTCTATTTTGTTCGCGTTCGCCATGGCTTTGGTCATCGGGAGGCACCGAAAGGGTGGCCGCCACCGATGGGGGCTGGTGGAGGGGCGCAGGGCTGGGGACGCCCATCGCGAGTAACACTTAACACAAATACTTCCTCCGTCCAAAAAATCTTGTCGTGGACTTAGTTCCTCCTTCCCTCGTCGCCTGCGGCAGGAACCAGCCCCAGATGCGCACACCATGCGATGAAGGCCAACCTACACCGCTGCCCACCCGCGGCTTCTGCTCCTCCGTGGCAATCACCTCTACGGTCGGCTCCTCCACGATTGACGGGCGCGAGGATCCTGAAATCTTACAAAAGGGTGATTCTTCAGCATATTGATTCCTTCGTAGGTGCTTCAAAATTTTCACTTCGGATAACTCCAATAACAGCAGAATAGAATTATAGTCTACAAAACAGTAAAAATATCAGACTCTAGTACTCCTTCCCGCAAAAATTTTTAGGGGACTGTATGACAAATTTTAACATGCTCTTTTTATCTTTTTCTTACATGTGAGTCAAGAAGATAAAAGCTATCAGACCACTAATTAATAAGATAAATGACTCAGATCTATTATATACTCTTATCTTCATGTGAAAAGAGGAGGTAAGAGGAAGACCACTAATTTTTTTGACGGGAAGGCCTACTGGCTAGCTTTATTAAAATCAAATAACACTTACATCATCCGCTAAGAATTTAACTAGGAAATCAGGGGGGTCATCAACCCAAACCGAAGGGGAATTAAAACGACCCCATCTAGCCAGTTCATGAGCAACTACATTTGACTCTCTATTACAATGCTCAATAGACACCTTCCCGAAATCTTTCAGAATATTTCTGCAATCTTCAAGTACAGGAGCTGCCACCATAGCATGCCCTTCATTAAGCTTCAGAGCTTCTACCATGATCATATTGTCTAACCTCACCATGATATTAAAACAACCAACAGTCAGGCACATTTTTAAACCCTCAAAGAGTGCTGCTGCCTCTGCGGTTACCACATCCGCTACATGTTCAAGCTTTGCAGTGCCCGCAGAAATAAAGCTCCCTCGGTTATCACGAATGATCATACCGCATGAGCCAGAGAAATCACCAGCAGAAAAAGATGCATCTACATTCGGTACTTGTTGTCCCATTAATGCAAGAGGCCATTTATTCAGTTTTGGAGTAGAAGGATTCCCTACTGCCCGGACGTAATTCAAGGTCAGGGCCACAATCGCTGGACATGTCCTGCCTGGTGTTTGAACTTCTTCCCCTCGTACTATCTGCCATCTCTGCCACCACAAGTACCAGCACACAGCTGCAATTATTTCTGGAAATGCTATGGCCTCCATATATATATTCGTTGTAGTGACTCATCACATAGTAAAAACTCCAGTATGGCTGCACCCGATCGGTCCAACCGAGCTGCCTGTTCTATCTCCTGTTCAATTCCAAGAGAGCTCCAAATAGCTCTGGCTCTCACACAATTAAACAACACATGTGCAACATCTTCCGCATCGGCCTCGCAAATAGGACACTGTGATATTTTGCCGATATGGCGATTATGCAAGACGCAGAAGCTTGGTATAGCATTATGTAGGCATCTCCAAGCAAAGATTTTAATTTTTCCCGGCAACTTGAGCTTCCAAAGTTTGCGCCACACTGGGTGGAAAGATGAACTATGGCGACTTACGCCATAATTATCAGCATCAATATATTCTTCCCACTGCTTGTAGTAGGCGGATCTCACAGAAAAAAACGCCGCTCTTTGTCAATTGCCATGCAACAAAATCCTCGTCTCCTGTTGCAATAATAGGATTTGAAGGATCCGTTCAGCGTCAATATTCCAGAAATTTTCTCTTATGAGCATCTCGTCCCATTGTCCCGATATTGGATCAATCAACTCACTAACTTTTGTAAGAACTTGGCTACCACGAACGGTAATAATTTTCCTTGAAGCACTGCTTGGAATCCAACAGTCATTCCAAATATTAATCTTTGAACCATTTCCCACTCTCCAGATACATCCTTTCTTGAAGGTTTGGATACCAGCCCAAATACTTTGCCACACATAAGAGGACCCTTTTTTCAACTCACAATTCAATAAGTCTCCGCTGGGATAATACCTCGCTCTCAACACACGTGCACAAAGTGATTCGTAGTTCTCAATCAACCTCGAACATTGCTTCGCTAGCATTGCCAAGTTAAAACTATGAACATCTCGGAATCCCATTCCACCTCTCTCTTTTGGCACACACATTTTCCATCAAGCAAACCAGTGCGTCCTCTTTTGGTTCTCCTCGTCACCCCACCAATATTGCGACATTGCATTAGAGGAAGACCACTAATTAATGAGATAAATGACTCAGATCTATTATATACTCTTATCTTCATGTGAAAAGATAAGGTAAGAGGGAGCATGTTAGCCTCCCTTGGTTTTATAGGATAGAAATGGTATAGGAATAAGAAAATTGTAAGAAGTGAGATGACCTGCATTTCAATTCCTTTGATGTATAGGATAGAAATTTTTTCATTGAGTCTTAGCTAATGTTTTTCCTTCAAAAGATTGGTTCCTAATTGAGTCTTAGCTAATGTTGTTCCTTTAAAAGATCGGTTCCTATCCTACACAGCAGAAATCCATTCCTTCAAAAGATTGATTCCTGTTATAAACCAAAGGGCTTCAAAGAAAAAATGTCTTTGAAGATCCTCCTATATACTAACTTGTCTATTTGTCAACCAAGATCTTTTTTCATGTTTTTTGGGGATATTTGGGCAGATATCAACTGATAAATCAATGGACGACACGTGTAAATCTGGGGATATGAAGGTGTAGCTTCTTTGGATGGGTTTTGTGTTTACCATTCATGATGTGCATACGTGCATGTGTGGGATTCATGCATGTGCGCCAGTTCTGTGAGTTGGTTTGCATGCGTGTGGGTCCCCTTTTTTATGGCAACGTGTGGGGTTCGCTTGGTGACGTGCTTGCCTGCATGTGGTTTTTGCATGCGGGGCTTTCTCGATGATGGTCTTCATTTTTCTTACTGTAAATTCCCTCTTACGTGTTTACTAAAAGTGTACGTGTCGTCCTGTTGGTTGGCTGCCGCTACGTAGGTTGCTTCTGGATGCCGCCGCTTCATGCGTACACCGTTTGATATTTTTGCTGAGGTCAGTTGCTGGCCTATAAATAGGGGGATTAGCTATCAGTTTGTTTCATGTTCTTGGATCGTGCTCTCCCCTTCTACTCTGATGGTGCGCCGTGATGCCCGTGCTCCTCGCCATCGTGGTCGCCCATGTACGACCCGTAGTGGGATTTTTGGTGCTGGTCGTATTGGTCGCGCCGGCGTTGGTGGTTCTCATGGTTCTGTACGTGCTTCGTCTGCTGGACGTGTCTACTTGGGGGTAGTTTCTGATCGTTCATGTTCGCGTCCACGGTCTACTGTGTTCGGGCGGCGGCGAGGTCACCGGGCAGTTCACCCTTTATTGGATTTCCCTTCTATTGCTTCTTCTCATAATGGTGTGTGGTTTGCGTTATTGTTTATATTGTTTTTACAATTTTCTACTACTTAGTTGTTGTATTGTGATGTGATGACTAATTATTTACGTGTTATTTTTTAGAAGATGGATTTGCATCTTTGTGTGCTCGGGAGGCACGTCGCCGTCCACAAGAAATCCGTATGGGAAAGCGACCTGTTGATTGTACTCAGGGTTGGTTTACACTTAGGTTTTCAGTGTTCTTTTTTGTGTTCTCATTGATTTTGTATAATTAGGTGTTTCTGTTTGTTTTATATTGCAGATGTATATTCGTTTACTTTCTCCAATGGTGTACCATCACTTCCAATTTCTGATTCTCATTTTGGTATGTTATCTTTTTGATATGTTTATTTGGTGTACGTATTTTATTTTATTTTTCTGTTTTCAGAGTTTCCTTTTTTTCCTTTTCTTTTTGCAGGCCAATTGAATGACAGGGATGGTGTTGAGATTGGTGTCCAGGTGGTTGAAACAGGTGGTGGTGAGTCTGTTGACACTTCTGTGGATGCGCCATCTGAAAATTCAACTCTTCATTACCATCAGTTTGGCAATGAGTTGATAGTTGTTCCTCCACGTGTTGTCCCATTGTTGAGCATGGGTCCTCATGACAGGCCAACCCCTTTAGGTTTGTTTCATTATATACTGGTGTTTGTGTTTTTTTAATATTTTTGCTATCTGTTCATGTGATTCATTAGTGATACTTTTGTTATATTTAGTCCTAGGCACACCTATTTTGGATCGCTTGGATACTTTGTACAATCGGCGCAAACGCAAGTTGATTTGTGATTTTCGATCAGGAAGAAAAAAAGGTATCCATTTACTGCCACAATGTTCTCTACTACTGATCTGTAAACGATGTTTAATTACTTTATGGTTTTAGCATGCTTATGTTTTTTATTACTGTTCGACCGATACAGCTGCCTTTTCCTAAGGAGTATATTTGTTTACTTAAAGGTAATATTTTGTGTTTGCTTCACTTTTTTTATATAGGTCTCCTTGGTTGTTCTGATTTATTAAATGTACTAATTTATAACTTTTGCCAGCTGTTTCACGGGGGAGGTCTTATTATGGTGCGCCAGGTTTTACCTGTCGGAAATGTGGGGCATTTTATTGGTTTCATGAAGGGTCCACACGTCATAAGGATGATAATCCTCGACAGCCTATTTATACCGGTTGCTGCCGAGATGGCAAGATTTCTTTGCCAAAGTTTGCTGATTGGCCCTGTCCGTTGAAGGATTTACTTCGTTTCAATGGTGGCCCTGTTTGTGCCTGTTTCATGCGCTTGATTAGACATTATAATTCTATGTTTTGTTTCACATCTCTTGATGCTCAAATTGATCACAGTGTTAATGTTGGGGGTGGTCCATATGTATTTAAAATGAACGGGGTCGTTTATCACAGGATCGGTCCTCTTCTTCCTTCTGAAGATGAAAGCCCTAAGTTTGCACAGCTATATATTGTTGATTCAGCTGATGAAGTCAAAAGTAGAATTAATGTGTTCGATCGTGAAGGCGATAGTTCTCTTGAGCCTGATCCAGAGATAGTAGCGAGCCTCATTGATATGTTGAATAGGCATCATCGTTTGGTACACAAATATAGAATTGCTCGCCAAAATTTGTCTTCTCCTGATGGGCCAAAGGTTTCTATTTGCTTCTTAGGAAATGATGGAGGGCCTCACGGCACACGTTTTTCTGGTCCAACGGCCTCTGAGGTGGCTGATGTGATTGTTGGTGATCTTACTCCTGAGCGCAAGAAATTTGATGTGGTTGTAGAGACACATGCTGGTATGTTGGAGCATGTATCTTCTCTCAATTCTAACCTTATGGCTCTACAGTACCCCTTGCTTTTCCCATATGGGGATAAAAGTTATCATTTGGGTATTAAATATGTCAACAATGATGATGATTCTTCCAATGTGAATGCACGTGGTGTTCTGTTTGAAGAGACACCTGATACTGGTGCTATGTGCCTCTGCGTTCTAAAGTGCCACGGAGCCAAGTTTCTATGTTGGAATATTATGGTTATTATCTTCATTATCGTGAGGGGGAACCAAATCCTTATACCAGTTGTGGGCGACTGAGTCAACAGGTGGCTGTCAATGCTTATTCTTGTGTTGAGTCGGACCGTTTGGAGTATCATTTTTGGAATTAGGACAATTTACGATCGGAGACTTACCAGGGAATATCTGATGCAATTGGAGAAGGTAGTTCTACTGGAAAGAATGTTGGTGTGCAATTTATACTGCATGGAAGTTTTACTGGTGAGCGCCGGTATATGGTTTTAAATTATCATGATGGAATGGCTATTTGTCGTGAATATGGTGCTCCAGATTTATTCATCACTTTCACATGTAATCCAAAGTGGCAAGAAATTGTTGATGCTCTTTCTTCCGAGCCTGGACAGGTTCCTGCTGATCGACTTGATATTATTACACGCGTTTTCAATATGAAGTTTGCTGAATTTCTAACTGATGTGAAAAATGGTTCGCTTTTCGGTCCTATTCAAGCATGTAAGATACATTTCCATGCTAATTTTTAAAATCTTACTTTTTTACTTATTTATTTTGATATTTAATGCCATCCAGTCTAGCTTCATGACTTGGATTCTGTTTTTTCAGCAAAATATTTGATACATTTATTTTGCTTCATGTAGATTTGTATGTTGTAGAATTTCAGAAGAGAGGTCTTCCTCATACTCATACATTAGTTTGGTTGAAGGCCAGTACCAAGGATCCTTCTCCATCTTTTATCAATGAGCTGATTTGTGCTGACTTACCAGACCCTTTGGTGGATCCTCTTGGATATGCTCTTGTGGACGAATTTATGGTACATGGTCCATGTGGAGTGCACAATGATAAATGTGCATGCATGAAGAATAATAGTTGTTCCAAAAGGTTTCCAAAACCTTTTAGTGATGAAACAATGGTTGATGACGTCGGATTTCCTGTTTACCGTCGTCGCCACGATGGTCGTTATGTGCTCAAAAAGAAGGGCACTCTACAGTTTGGAAATGAGTGGGTTGTTCCCTATAATATGAATCTGCTTAAACGTTTTGAAGCTCATATAAATGTTGAATGGTGCAACAAAACAAATCTTTTAAAATATTTGTTCAAGTATCTTACAAAGGGGCATGATGTTGTACGAATGCGTATTGAAACCATCAATGAACGAAGAGGTGTTTTTATTGTTCCATTTCCTACTGGTAGAAATGAGATTGCCGATTACATCAAATGCAGGTTCGTATTGATATTTTACTTTTTTGTGCAATTAACTTTTGTTATTTTTTTTCTTTTATTTGTGCTTTTTTATTTTATGTATATTGAGTTGTTAAAATTGTTTTGTTACTCTTGTGCCAAGGTACCTATCTGCATGTGAAGCTCTTTGGAGAATGTTCGCCTATGATATTCATGGACGACAACCTTCAGTTGAGAGATTAGTTGTTCATATTCCTAATATGAACAGAGTTATTTTCAGCGAGGAAGCCAATCTTGATGGAGTATTAAATAATCCATCTGCTTTGAAGACAATGTTGACTGAATGGTTTGTTGCAAATCATAAGCACAGGTCTGCTAGATCGCTTACGTATTTGGAATTTCCAACTCAATGGGTTTGGAATGCTAGCGACAAGCTATGGACAAAGAGAAAACAACAACAAAAAGTTTGGCAGCAAGATAGGTCGTATTTATCTTGTACATCCTGGTACTGGCGAATTGTTCTTTCTTTGGATGTTGCTCATGGTTGTTCCTGGTGCTACTTGCTATGAGGATTTGAGAACACACAACGGTCGACTTTATGATACTTTTAAGGAAGCATGTCAATCCAGAGGATTAGTAGGTGACGACAACGAATGGTTTAAGTTATTTGATGAAGCTGTCATATGGGCAAGTGCATTTCAGTTGAGGCATCTTTTTATGACCATTCTTCTTCACTATGAAGTTGGAAATGGTCGTGCTATTTTCGATCGGTTTTGGCCAAGTATGGCCGAAGATATATCACTTAGGTTGTCCAGAACTTTGGATAATCCTACGTATAAAGTGCCGGAAGATTTTCTACAAGATCAACTCCTTTGTGAGTTATCTTCTATGTTTATTAAAAATGGATCATACCTTGCTTCTTTCAACTTAACCTCGCGCAAGATACCTATCAAGAATGAATGCTTAAATAGGTTGATTCTTGAAGAGTTAAGCTATGATGCAGCTAAGTTGGCTATCGAATCAGAATCACTGTATCAAAAATTGAATGATGAACAAAGAAATATATACTTTGAAATACTGGGTGTTGTTCATGCAAACAAAGGAGGAGTATTTTTTGTTTCTGGACATGGTGGCACTGGGAAAACTTTCCTTTGGAATTCAATTATTGCTGCCCTTAGGTCTGAAAAGCAAATAGTGCTCGTCGTTGCCACATCTGGAGTGGCATCTCTTCTATCACCAGGTGGCCGAATTGGACACTCAAGGTTTAAAATTCCACTTGGCGTTCATGAACAGAGTCAATGTGGTATATCAAGAAGCTCTATGTTGGCCGGGTTATGCCAGAGGGCATGTCTTATTCTATGGGATGAAGCTCCAATGACTCATCGTTGTTGTTTTGAAGCTTTGGATAGAACATTGAGGGATGTTCTTTCAGCTGAGAATGAAGAAAATCGGTTGTTACCATTCGGAGGAAAGACATTTTTATTCGGCGGTGATTTTAGACAAATTTTACCAAGTCATTGAAGGTGGAACAAGAGACGACATTATAGGTGCCTCACTGATGAGCTCGCCGTTATGGGCTCATATGAAAGTTTTCAAGTTGCATATCAATATGCAGCTATCAAATCCTAATTTGTGTTGCGATGAACATGTTGAGTTAGCAGATTTTTCTGATTGGGTGCAAAATATTGGTAATGGCTCCATTGCTATGCATTGTAAGAATGATGAGACTACAGCGTCTTGGATTTCCATTCCTGAGGATTTGGTGTTAAACCCCATGGGAGATCATATGCATGCTGCTGTTAACAATATATATGATGATTTCCACTTGAATTATGATAATGGTGATTATTTATCACAATGTGCTATTGTATGTCCCACCAATAATGTTGTGGATGAACTAAACGATGTAGTTTTCGGCCGTGTTCCAGGAGATTGCACTGATTATTTAAGTTGTGATTCAATATCAAAATCTACAGATCCTATCGATGAAATGGAGTTATTTTATCCGCCTGACTTATTGAATTCTATAGTTATCAACAATTTTCCACGACACAAAATTGGACTTAAAGTTGGTGCTCCTGTCATGCTTCTTCGTAATATTAACCAGTCATCGAGCATGTGTAATGGTACGCGGTTGATTATCTACCCGATTAGGTGACAAAGTATTGGAAGGAGAAATTATTACTGGTACAAACAAGGGTCAACGTGTGTGCATTCCGCGGATAGTTCTTAATTCGACAGGGTGCAAATGGTCATTCACATTGAGAAGGTGTCAATTTCTAGTTCGATTGTGTTATGCGATGACAATCAACAAGAGCCAAGGTCAAACACTATCGAAAGTTTGTGTCTATCTTCGAGAGCCCGTTTTTTGTCATGGTCCCGTGTTACCTCTCGGAATGGACTTAAGTTTCTTATAGAGGATGGTAATGGTTGTTCCACTTCTGAAACCAGGACTGTAGTTTACAAAGAAATAATTTTTCGTCTGTAGGACGTCTTACTCTTTTGTTTAAGTATGCATATCACCTTTTGCTTTCTTAGTGGGTAGTTGTATGATGTAACTATTTTGTCATGTATTAAAAAAGTTGTATACCAAAGAATCCACCGTTTCCGAGTTGGTACTTTGAGTGCATCTTAATGAGGTGTTTGTTGGGGAACGTAGCAGAATTTTAAAATTTTCTACGCATCACCAAGATCAATCTATGGAGTCATCTAACAACGAGGGAGAAGGGAGTGCATCTACATACCCTTGTAGATCGCGAGCGGAAGCGTTCAAGAGAACGGGATTGCTGGAGTCGTACTCGTCGTGATCCAAATCACCGATGACCTAGCGCCGAACGGACGGCACTTCCGTGTTCAACACACGTATGGTTGGGAAGACGTCTCCTCCAACTTGATCCAGCAAGGGGGAAGGAGAGGTTGATGGAGATCCAGCAGCACGACGGCGTGGTGGTGGAAGCAACAGTGATCTCGGCAGGGCTTCGCCAAGCTCAGCGAGAGGGAGAGGTGTCACGGGAGGGAGAGGGAGGCGCCAGGGGCTAGGGTGTGGCTGCCCTCCCCCCCCCCACTATATATAGGACCCCTAGGGGGGCCGGCCCTAGGAGATGGGATCTCCAAGGGGGCGGCGCCCAAGGGGGGTGGCTTGCCCCCCAAACCAAGTGGAGCGCCCCCACCCCTAGGGTTTCCAACCCTATGCACAGGGGAGGCCCATGGGGGGCGCACCAGCCCACCAGGGGCTGGTTCCCCTCCCACTTCAGCCCATGGGGCCCTCCGGGATAGGTGGCCCCACCCGGTAGACCCCTGGGACCCTTCCGGTGGTCCCGGTACAATACCGGTGACCCCCGAAACTTTCCCGATGGCCGAAACTGGACTTTCTATATATAATTCTTCATCTCCGGACCATTCCGTAACTCCTCGTGACATCTGGGATCTCATCCGGGACTCCGAACAACTTTCCGGTTACCGTATACTAATATCTCAACAACCCTAGCGTCACCGAACCTTAAGTGTGTAGACCCTACGGGTTCGGGAGACACGCAGACATGACCGAGACGACTCTCTGGTCAATAACCAACATTGGGATCTGGATACCCATCTTGGCTCCCACATGCTCCTCGATGATCTCATCAGATGAACCACGATGTCGAGGATTCAATCAATCCCGTATACAATTCCCTTTATCAATCGGTACGTTACATGTCCGAGACTCGATCGTCGGTATCCCAATACCTTGTTCAATCTCGTTACCGGCAAGTCACTTTACTCGTACCGCAATCCATGATCCCATGATCAACCACTTGGTCACATTGAGCTCATTATGATGATGCATTACCGAGTGGGCCCAGAGATACCTCTCCGTCATACGAAGTGACAAATCCCAGTCTCGATTCGTGCCAACCCAACAGACACTTGCAGAGATACCCGTAGTGCACCTTTATAGTCACCCAGTTACAATGTGACGTTTGGCACACCCAAAGCACTCCTACGGTATCTGTTGGGGATATGACTATTTGTGTAAGCCATCCAGGAGGGGCCGGGTTACGCAAATAGAGGTTCATCAGAAGTCCAAGACCAAGGCATGAAGATGGCGGTTCACTACAGGGCTTAAAGGCCCACAGGCGACTCTAAGGCCCGTAAAGATAAACCGCCATGATGGTATAACTTGTACTGTAAGGTAGAACTAACTAGTCGCCGAGCCGGACACTATTTATGAGCCGGCCGGGACTCTGTAGGCTGCAGGGCGTCAACCCATGTATATAAGGGGACGACCCGCCAGCGGCTTAGGGCAAGAAACAACTGATCGAGAGCCAGGCATAGCGTATCTCGCTCCCTGGTCATCGAAACCTCAAGCAATTCCAACCCAACAAGACGTAGGCCTTCCTTCACCGTAAGGGGCTGAACTAGTATAAACCTCGCATGTCCTTGTCCTGATTAACCCCTTTAAGCTTCCTAGTTGCGATGGCTCCACGACTAAGTCCTTGCAAAAGGACATCTGCCGTGACAATTCCACGACAGTTGGCGCCCATTGTGGGGCCAGCGCACGGTGGATTTGAGTTCTTGAAGGGCAGCTTCGAAGGGCTCAAGGGATACGCAGTTGGCCGGATGACCAAGAGTCGTCGCGGCAAGATCTACATCGACGATGAAGGCTGGGGCCCTGACGCCGGCTTAATTAAGTATGGGTACCGGGTCCCCTTTGGCGGAATTCACGTCTTCATCGGCCGGATTGGTGAGCCGGGCCCTGAGCCGGACAGCTGCACCGACCTTGTCGAGATGGCTCAGCGTGCAAAACCCGCCCGAGCTCAACCCGTCGTGAAGCGTGCCTTTGTGGGTTGCATCCACGGAGGTGAACTTTCTGAAGGATCTGAAGGTGATGGTGAGCCGGCCGTCCTATCTGACGGTGATTCGTCCGCCGGCTCAACAGATTCGCTGTATCAAGTTCAAGATGGTGTGCTTGGGGGCTGTTCCGATGGCAGCACTATTCCGGACCCCTCAGAGTCGCCAAACTGGGCAGGAGTCTTCATGGCTCGTACTCAACCCGGCCAAAATTCTACGACCTCAGCGGCGATAACATCCGGGTTAGGAGCAGCCGGGGCAGGAGGCCCTGTGCGCTCACCGGCTCAGGTGCTAATGGATCTCATGGATAAACTTACGGCCTTATTAACTGCTATAGTCATCCCTGCGAACCAATCTGAGCATGAGGCAGAGGTGGCACAGGTTCGCGATGAGATCGCCCGGGCCAAGGAAACCTTAGCAGCTGAAGATACTAGATTAGCCACAGAGCGGGCGGCTTTGGACGTACATGCGCAGCAACTTCAGGCAGAGGCCTTTCAGCTCACGTTGAGCTTGAACGCATCTAATGAGGTAATGAGGAGGAGACATCAGAAAACTCAGTCCCGTTTACCTCAGATTTATGATCCTCGGAATCTCTTTGCTACACCCAGGCCGGCCCAAGTAACCCGCCAGGTGCAAATCAGCTTATGCCATTCGGAGCGGGAGGCCCAGTCCAGCCTCAGGTGACGGCGCCTCTTCACGGCAATATGGCACCGCCCCATTACGTACCAATACCACAGGGTCACTTCTCCAACCCCATGGAGAACTTAATCGCAGCATCAGTAGATGGTGATGATCCGACAGCGGTGGAAACCCGGAGGATCAAGGAACTTGTCCAAACAGCCCTGGCTCAGCAAGAGACCTACTCCTACAGCCGGGACAGGATTCACTCAACTCCTCCGCCCTGGTTAGCTCCACCTCGTCAAAACCGGAGCCCGAGTTACAGTAGACACATGGAGTCAGAGACCTTGTCAAGTAGCGCTCAGCGCCAGAACCAGCCCGGCGGGTATAACCCGGTTCAGGATTGGATACATCAGGAGGACGAGCGGGCGGCTCAGCTAGTGGCTCAGCTAGCAGCCCAACAGGACTCACCGGCTTACCCGACGACTTCCGTTGAGGCGGGTGTTGCTACTAGAACCGGAGGAGTTCCTTGTCTGGTACCGGCTCTACATAATATACGTCTGCCCAAGGATTTCAAGGGACCTCGAAAGGTGCCGAATTATACGGCCGATTTACAGCCTGGGCATGGATTGAAAGTTACGAGGTGGTCATGGAACTGCTGGAGGTTAGTGATGAAGCGATGGCTAAATACTTCACCATGATGTTGGATGGAACGGCCCGTTCTTGGTTAGAGGGTTTGCCACCCAATTCCATTAGTTCATGGGCGGAGCTAAAGGCCCGTTTCATCCAGAACTTCAAGGACACTTGCAAGCAGTCTATGTCGATTGTGGACCTGAAAAATTGTAAGCAGAAGGAAGGTGAATCTATGACTCATTGGGTGCGTCGGGTCAAAGATATAATACATTCGTCTGACAAGATTGATGCCGGCTCAGCAGTTCTCATGCTGGAGAAGAATTGCCGCTTTGAGCCTCTGAGACAGAAACTGGGGCGCCTTAAGCGTGATTGCAACGATATGGGGACGCTAATGGCGGCTTTAGTCAAGTATGCCGATTCTGATAGTACCAAGGATCCCGCGTCTGATGAGGAAAAGACAGGGAAGGGAAAGAAGAACGGTAATGGAAAGGGTCAGCAGCATAACCCGGCGAGTCAAGGAGGCAATAAGCGTAAGGCGGACGGTAACCCAGAATTTGTGGCCAATGCACAGGGTAATAATCAGAAGCGCAAAGGAAAGCCACCCCCTCGGTTTGGTGGGTCAGGTCCGTCTCTTGAGAAACTACTCAATGAGCCCTGCCCGAAACGCGGCACCCGGGAACGACCAGCGACTCATTTATGGAAGGATTGCGCAATCATGAAGGCTTTCAAGAATTCTAATACATTTGATGGCAATCAAGGCCCAGGCGGCGGCTCAGGAGCTAGCGGCTTTCATGGCCCGGGCGGCGGTTCAGGATCCGGTTTTCAGGGAAGCCAGGGTGGTTATAATCAACAGCAGTCTGTCAAGGAGGTCAGCAGCAGCAGCAGTCGGGTTATCAGAGCCATCCAAAACAGCTAAAAAGTGGGCAGTATCACGTGTTCACCACAAGTTTGTGTAAACGTGATCAGAAAGTTCATAAGAGGGCTGTGAATTCTGTTGAGCCGGCAGTCCCTCGTTACTTGAGGTGGTCGGAACAGCCTATTGTCTGGAGCAGGGAGGATCACCCTCCCCAGGTTGATAATCTGGGTCAACTGGCCCTGGTGGTGGCACCGCAGGTTAGTGGTTATAAATTTACTAAGGTGCTCATGGATGCAGGTAGCAGCATTAACATCCTCTATTACGAGACCTTTCGGCGCATGGGATTAACTAACAAGAATTTAAAGACTTCCAACACCGTCTTCCATGGAGTGGTGCCTGGTAAGTCGGCGTATCCTGTGGGTAAGATTGAACTAGAGTTGGCCTTTGGAGACGAGCATGATTCTAGGGCGGAAAAGTTAACTTTTGAAGTGGTCAAAATCAAGAGTCCATATCACGCTTTGTTCGGGCGGCCGGCTTATGCCAAGTTCATGGCGCGACCGTGTTATGTTTATTTACAGCTCAAGATGCCAGGTTACAAGGGTACCATCACTGTGCATGGAAGCCGAAAGGTGGCCCTGGAGTGTGAAGAAGGCGATGCGGCTTATGCCGAGTCTGTCTGTGCAGTAGAGGAACTCAAATTTTATCAAGATAACATTGACCCGGCGGATATGACCTCCCTCAAGAAGCCGACTACGGAGCATGACCCAACCATGAAGTTTAAATCGGCTACAGAGACTAAGCTTGTTGATTTTACTCCGGGCGATTCGTCTAAGCAATTCAGCATCAGTGCCAACTTGGATCCTAAATAGGAAAGTGCGCTCATCAAGTTCATCCATGAGAACCGGGACATCTTTGCATGGAAGCCTTCTGACATGCCGGGCGTACCGAGAGGACTCGCTGAGCACACTCTTAATATTGATCCGAAGTATAAGCCGGTCAGGCAGTTTCTACGGCGATTCAATGAGGAACGACGAAAAGCTATAGGAGAAGAGGTCGCCCGGCTCTTGGCGGCTCGGTTCATTGTCAAAGTTTTTCACCCGGAGTGGTTGGCTAACCCGGTGCTCGTGCTCAAGAAAAACGGCACCTGGCGGATGTGTGTGGATTACACGGACTTAAATAAGGCTTGTCTGGCTGATCCTTTCGCTCTCCCCCGTATTGATCAAATCATTGATGCTACGGCGGGTTGTGCGCGTTTGAGCTTTTTGGATGCTTACTCTGGTTATCATCAGATCAAGATGGCAGTTAAGGACCAGGAGAAGACGGCTTTCATCACTCCGTTTGGAGCCTTCTACTATGTGTCTATGCCTTTTGGGCTCAAGAGTGCCCAGGCGACTTATCAACGGTGTGTACAGAATTGTCTCCATAATCAGATTGGGCGCAATGTTCATGCTTATGTGGATGACATAGTGGTGAAATCCAGAGAGGCGGAAACCTTGATATCTGATCTCAGAGAAACCTTTGACAATCTCCGGGTTTACAAAATGATGCTTAACCTGGAGAAGTGTGTATTTGGTGTGCCTGCAGGCAAGCTTTTGGGATTCTTGGTCTCAAACAGGGGCATCGAGGCTAATCCGGAGAAGATTAAGGCAATCACTTCTTTGGCTAAATCAGCATGTATCAATGATGTTCAGCGACTGGCGGGTCGTGTTGCCGCTTTAAGCCGGTTCATAAGCCGGTTAGGTGAGAAGGCCCTACCGCTATACCAACTGATGCAGAAGGTAGACACCTTTGTCTGGAGTAATGCTGCTAATGCTGCTTTTGAGGATTTAAAGAGGCGGTTATCTGAGCCGCCAGTTCTTGCAGCTCCCATTGACAAAGAGCCTTTGCTGTTATATGTGGCTGCTAATTCACGAGCCGTCACTGTGGCAATTGTGGTAGAGCGCAAGGAGGCTGGTAAGGAACATGCAGTTCAACGGCCGGTTTATTATGTCAGTGAGGTACTCATCGAGTCAAAACAAAGATATCCTCATTGGCAGAAACTTGTTTACGGGGTGTTCATGGCAAGCCGGAAGCTGAAGCAATACTTCCAAGGTCACCCTACCACTGTGGTAAGTTCTGCCCCCTTGGGAGACATTATTCAGAACAGAGAGGCTACAGGACGAGTCACCAAGTGGGCCATCGAGCTCGGGCCTCATGGTCTGAAGTACGTACCACGCACTGCCATTAAGTCTCAAGCTTTGGTGGATTTCATCAATGACTGGACAGAACTACAGGCACCTAAGGAGAAGCCCGATAACACCTATTGGACTATTCACTTTGATGGGTCCAGACAGTTGGAAGGCTCGGGGGCTGGAGTCATGTTAACTTCCCCTCGAGGTGACAAATTTTGTTATGTGCTCCGGCTTATGTTTCCTTGTACTAACAATGCAGCTGAGTACGAGGCCCTACTCCATGGTCTCCGGATGGCTAAAGAGATGAACTTGAGCCGGGTAAGATGCTTGGGAGACTCAGACCTTGTGGCTCAATAGGTGTCAGGCAAGTGGGACTCTAAAGATCCCCTTATGGCGGCTTACTATCGTGAAGTCGATGTTGTGGCTGGACATTTCAAGGGTTATGTGGTGGAACACATTGATCGAAGGAAGAATGAGGCGGCTGATGCCTTAAGCCAGCTAGGATCTCAGCGTAAGCCGGTGCCGCCTAACACCTTTCTTGATGTTTTGCATAATCCTTCTGTTAAGTTACCTACAGAGGAAGATCTGACAATACCAGACCCGGAGGCACAGCTGGTGGCGGCTCTCCATGTTATCCCGGATTGGACAGTGCCTTATTTGGCTTACATGACCCGGGGAGAGTTTCCTGAAGATGAGACCTTGGCAAGACAAATCGCCCAGCGGTCCAAGTCCATGACAATTGTCAATGGCGAGTTACATCACTGCAATGTCACTGGAGCGTTTCAATGTTGCGTGTCACCTACAGAGGGTCAGGAGATCCTTCGTGGGATTCATGAAGGCGATTGTGGTCATCACGCCGGCTCAAAATCTCTTGTGGCCAAAGCTTTCCGTCATGGGTTTTATTGGCTGACGGCTCATGCTGATGCAGAAGACCTGGTCAGTAAATGTGACGGATGTCAGAAATTCTCACGACGAGCCCATGTGCCGGCTCAAGAATTGAGGATGATTCCAATTATTTGGCCGTTTGCAGTCTGGGGGCTTGATATGGTCGGGCCTTTCAAAAGGTCTAAGGATAAAAAGACGCACCTCTTGGTGGCAGTTGACAAGTTCACAAAGTGGGTGGAGGCGGAGCCAGTCAGTAAGTGTGATGCAGCCACGGCGGTCCAGTTTATGAAAAAGGTGATTTTTCACTTTGGTTTTCCACACAGCATCATAACTGATAATGGCACTAACCTCTCCAAAGGAGCTATGGAAGAGTTCTGTCAACGAGAGCATATCCGGCTTGACTTTTTAGCTGTGGCTCACCCTCAATCCAATGGTCAAGCAGAACGAGCTAATCAAGAAATCTTGAGGGGTATTAAGCCCCGGCTCTTGGTCCCCTTGCAGCGGACACCGGGTTGTTGGGTGGAGGAGTTACCTTCTGTACTTTGGAGCATCAATACTACACCTAACAGATCTACAGGTTACATGTCTTTCTTTATGGTGTATGGAGCAGAGGCGGTCCTGCCAAGTGACATCCGTCATGACTCACCCCGTGTGGCGGCTTATCTTGAGGAAGACAACGAAAAAGCTCGGCAAGACGCACTTGACCTGTTGGATGAAGAGCGAGACTTGGCAATAGCCCGCTCGGTGATTTACCAGCAAGACCTGCGCCGCTACCATAGCCGCCGGGTTAAGTCCAAAACCTTTTAGGAAGGCGACTTAGTGCTCCGACTCATCCAGGATCAATCTGACATGCACAAGCTATCCCCTCCTTGGGAAGGACCCTTTGTGGTCAGCAAGAATCTGAACAACGGATCATACTACCTTATCGACGTTCGGGAGCACAAAGACTCACGTAAGTCGGAGGAGGAGACCCGTCGGCCGTGGAATATCGCTCATCTTCGGCCTTATTATACTTGAGCCATCGGCTCTAATGTGTATATATTTATACTATGTATATTACATAAAGCAATAAAGCAGGACCTCTGTCCTTTTTTCCACTCCCAAAAAAGGTTTATGTGTTTTCTTTGTCAGGTGGTGGAGATAACCAAGGAGAAGCGGATCATATCTGAATTCGGCTTTCCTTTGGTCCGGCTTATGATCATATCTGAATCTAGCCGTGATCACTTGGGGGCTTCCTGTTCAAACATAGGTCATATTCGAACCAAAGAGAACATAGCTGTCGATACCCACTTGATCGGCATACTGCCAAACTCACTTGGGGGCTTCTTGATCATATTTGAATCATAGCTTAACCCCTTTGGGTCTGACGTGGATCGTATTCGAATCAGCGTCATTAAACAACTCTTATGGTCACTTGGGGGCTTCTTGTTCAAACATAGGTCATATTCGAACCAAAGAGAACATAGCTGTGGATACCCACTTGATCGGCATCGCCACAGGCACTGGGGGCTAACAGATCGTATCCGAATCTTAGCTCAACCCCTTTGGAACGGTTCACTGATCGTATTCGAATCAGAAACCCTTGAGTTTTGTTCATCATATTTTACAAGTATCAACATTGGATATCTTGCGACCCTCTTGAAAATACAATGGAGTACATTGCAATCCTCCAGGATTAATATTGGTTACATCAAGTTGTTAAGTACCACGTGAACTTTTATGTGCCAATTTTCAGGAGTTAAACTTACCCTCAGGGGTTGGCTTATATAGCCGGAAAAGCAGCCGTAAGCATCACAGGTATATCATTATGATTACGACTACTAAGTTTAATCATAAGTTGGTTTTCCTGTAATTATTCGGTGTATATTCCGGGTTATCAAAAGCTTATGTGACCCTCAAAGCGATAAGTTGCCAAGGGGTTCTTTTTTTCTGTTTGTCTTATGTGTAGGGCAAAGGACATAACAGATTCATATAAACTACAAAGTGCATAGTGACGGCGGCTTATGCAAGTATTAAAGGCCATAAGCATGCGCAAAGGCATAGCAAAACTCAAAGTATTTTCTACTCTGTTACAAGATTCCCCGAGTCTGAATGATGCGGCATTGTTTTTTCTACAACGACATAAGCAGGTGGCGCCTGGCAATCTACTCTTGGGGTTGACTTGAAGCTTCCGGGTTATCCTTCTCCGCCTCTCCGCCGGCTGCTTTGTCCTGGAAGGATGATGAGGCCCAGTCAATGCCACTCAAGGCCTCAAACTCAGCTTTATCATCTATTAAACCGGTTGGGTCGACTTCAGGGGCAAAGGTGTGCTTACGGATTGGAGGGATCAAGCTGACATCGTCATAATGTGGTGTGGGGATTCTCCGATTCTCCTTGTCATAACCCGGCTGATACTTGGTGAGGTCAGTGTCGTTTCCAATTTGAGTGGCCACAGGGCGTATATCCCTCACGCAGGTGGTGAAATCCTTTTCATCAAATGGAGTGCCATCCTCCTTTATACTTGGATACCCAAGAGTGATGTCGTCCGGGTCTAGCTCTGGTAACCAGGCTTTGGCCCGACTCAAAGAGGCTATTGCTCCGGCTCTTGCTTGGGCCCGTCTCAACTCTTTTGAATCCGTTGAGGAAGTACAGCAAGCCGTTGTAACACATCTTGCAAGAGGTGGGGCACATCATTTGATAAGGCTACAACGGCCAAGGCACGTTGTGACCCGATGTACAGTTGCTCTACTAGAGTATACACCACCTTCAATTTGATCAGCATATTCTGCTTGAGGTTTGTGCTCCTGGAACCTGTATTGGTAAGTATAAGGTAAACCTCAGGTAACAATTGAAGGAATATTTACAATATTTAATGCTTGCTTAAGATAACTTTCCAAAGATTGCTGAGACCATCCGAGATATCTGGCGTTGTAAGCTGGTCAGTTTGGCTGTTGCGTTTGCCAGCGACGCCTCTTCTGTCTCGGCCCAGGTCACCAGTCCGGCCTTTTCGTCAGTTGAAATTTTCTTCTCCGACGCAAAATTTTTCTTCAGCTTCTCTTGTTCAGAGACGCTGAATTCAAATTTGGAGTTGGCCTTTTGAATTTCAATCTCCTGGGATGCCAGGCGGTTCTTCAGGTCAGCAATCTCCGATTCAAATTGACTTATGGTGGCCTGCATTGCACCGGATAGTAGTCAAGATTACGATAAATAATATTAAGTCCCAAGCACTTTGCAAGCAAAGATACTTGACACTTGGGGGCTAATGTATACCGAAGCTTTCTAAATTATTAAGCCGGTCCTGGATATTAAGTCCCAAATACTTTGCAAGCAAAGATACTTGGCACTTGGGGGCTAATGTGTATCGCAAGTTAAAGGTATTGTGTTACATCCGGTTTAAATATTTTTTCTTTAAGCCGGGCAAGCAGCTCTAACAATTTTTCTAAGTCTACAGCATATTTATTCATAAGCAATAGACTTGGGGGCTGGTACAATAAGTATGATTGAAAGTAAGGAAGCATAAGTCATACCTCATATTTTTGCTGTATTTGCTTCACCATGTCAATTTCCAGGTCACGGCTGCTTTGCACCTGGTTGATATAGCCCGAGACGATCTCTCCAATACTCAAATGAGTATAGTCGGTGATATCCATCTTGGCCTTACGGCGTTCTAGCAACTCCTCTTTAGCCAAGCATTTGGCAAGGACAGTGGGCCTGGCCGGCTCAACGAATTGAGCCTTGAGAAATTCCACTTCTGGGTCAGCCGTTTTGACTGGGCTAGGTGCCTCCGGGTTAACAGAACCATCAAGAATATCTTCAGCAGGTGGGTCAGCAGTTGGTGCTGCAATGTCTTGAGCCGGCTCAGGTGGCGGCTAATGTGTGGAAGAGTCGGGAGCAGCTATACCCTGTTCCGGTTCAGTCACCACAGGGGTTTGGGCCGGTTTATCCTTCTTGGTTTTCTTCCTGGGCTTAACCTGCACGCTGTGGGCAAAGCAGAGAAATGAGTAAAGAAACATGAAGAAAGAAAAACATAAGGTGAATAAATTGATATTACCCAGGGGCAGTCTTAAAAGCTGGCATATTTGATTGCATGGACTCGCCGGATGAAGGAGAGGTATCCTGGTAATTGGAGTCAGATGAATTGAGAGGTTGACGGGTTAGACCCGCCAAAGGTAAAAAAGGGTATAAGTTGGAGATAACCTCAGTCCGACGCTTCCGGGTTGTGTCAGGCAAGCCAAAGGATAGCTCTGCATCCTTGCTGGTTCGGGTCTGCCTTCGGTTTTCAAATTGTTGTTGCTTCAAAAGAAAGTCAGGATCTTGGTAAGCCAAAGGGTGTGAAAATCTTACTTTCCGGGTTACTCTTCGAATTTTCTGACGCGGCCGAAGCTCAGAGTCGGAGGAGATTATAGTTACCTCTTCCTCGACGGGTTGGCTGTTGCCCGTGTCTTCCTGAAAGAAGGTTAATATCAGTAAGGTAGTGATAAAGGAGAAAGGGAAATTAAAAAGTTACCTCTTCCTCATTATCATCAGAATCATCAAGCTGAAACATCTCAGAAGCGCTTGGATTCCTTTTCCTTGAAGTGGTGGGCTTGGCGGTTTTCCTTTCGGCTCTCTTGGCTGCCCTGGCTTGCTTGGCCGCCTCATGATCATATTGGATTTTCCAGAAGTTATCATTTGCCTGTAAAAGGTTATAAAGGGTTATGCGTAAGAATACAGTATAACATGATAAAAAATAACCCGACGGCTGGAAACTTACTGCAGGGGCCGGGTTCTTCTTGCAAAAAGGTAGTAAGCCGAAAGCGTTACTATTCACTGTGCCCTCTTTCAACAAAGACTGAGTTGTAGCTTCCACTACGTCATCTGGTAAGTCGTCAGGACTATGACGCTGAGGGTCATCTTTCTCGCCTGAATAATTACACATTAAGCCAGGGCGGCGGCTTAATGGAATTATTCTCCAAGCAACCCAGACTCGGACCAGGTCAATGCCATCTAAGACGTTTCCTAAAAGAGCTTTAATCTTCTTGATCTTGGGGGTGAGTGGCAGACGTTCAATAGCAGTCAACTTATCCGGCAGCGGGTGAGTAGATTCAAGGCGTAATGCACGGAAGCCGGGCAGCGGGTTTTCACCAGCCGGAGAAGTATCTTGGCAGTAGAACCATGTCTGGTTCCAGTCCTTTGGATGACTCGGCAATTCAGCATAAGGGAACAGGCAGTCTCTCCGCCTTTGAATCGATATGCCACCAAGCTCCAGACTGGGCCCATTGGCCCGCTCATTCTGCCGGTTCAAATAGAACAATTCCCTGAACAAAAGTAGGTTGGGTTCTTCTCCAAGGTAGACCTCACAGAAAACTTGGAAGTTGCAGATATTTGACACGGAATTGGGCCCGATGTCTTGAGGTCTTAAGTCAAAGAAGTGCAAAACGTCTCTAAAGAATTTTGAACAGGGAGGAGCAAATCCCCGGCTCATGTGATCGGTCAAAATGATCACCTCCCCTTCTTTGGGTTGAGGTTTCTCCTCAGACGGGTCAGGAGCACGATAAGACATGACATCCTTCTTGGGCAGATGGCCAGACTTTACAAACTCGGACAGTTTACTCTCTGTAACAATGGATGGGACCCAGTTGCAAGTAACCGGAGGTTTAACAGCTTTGGGTGCCATTGGGTAAATTGAAGCCTACAACAAGATAAAGGAAATTTTCCAGTTAATTATAACCCGGAGAATAAGCATTATTGGGTTATTTAAGATGGCGGCTTAAGAAGGGGCCTAATGACATACAGGTAACTATGTGATAATGTTTAACAGCAGCAGGTATTAAAGATGATTAAGGTTTTCTTAAGTCGCCAGAAGCAAGCGGTGCTGACAGCCGGTATTATCTTAAACCGGTTACACGGACTACTATGGCTGAAACAGAGTCAACAGACACAGTTTTTGGCTAAGTGTGGAGCAAACAGGTTTCACAAATCGCAATTATTATTTTGGATCAAACGCTGCTCTGGAAAGGAAAAAATTTCTAGACCTAAAACAGTACAGGGAAGTTCATATACTCAAGAGGGCTTCCAAAACAAGGAAATGAGATCTGTTTTCATACAGAATAAGCACACAACATCCTCCGCAGCAATTCTATGTGGTTTTTACGATCTGAATAAGGTATTAGAGGTAAGAACTAATGGAGATTGCGTCGGGCGACGATGAACGTCAACGAACTCAAGACAGTACTGATGCAGATCTGAGAAAGGGGGGAAAGAGAACTCACCAATGTGGAAGAACTGCGGAGGGTTGCCGTTGTTCTCTGGTCAAGAAACAGGGTGATGCAGCGGCCTGAGTCGGTGAAGACGAGGTTTTCGACGGTGGCGGCGGCGGAGCTCGACCGGCAGAAGAGGGAGTGCGAGGAAGAAGACGGCCGAAGGAAATGAAAAAGACCTAGGTCGCGCCTATTTATAAGGAGGACCAACTGAGACGGCGCGAGAAACGAGGAGACCAAGACATCATTATCCAGCGGCCCCGATGCCTCGATTTTCAGGAGGGTCAGTAAAGGCAAAGATCCGTTGAAGATATGATGAATTAAAATATAAGTTTTATTGAAGATGACGTCACGATGATTTAACCCGGAGCCAGAGGATGACGTCACGGTGGGTTACAATTTTCACGCAAGACAGAAGACTAAAGGCCAGTTCATAAGGTTTTCAAAGATTGACATGAACCGATTCAAATCAATCTAGGGCCTAATGTTGGGGATATGACTATTTGTGTAAGCCATCCAGGAGGGGCCGGGTTACGCAAATAGAGGTTCATCAGAAGTCCAAGACCAAGGCATGAAGATGGCAGTTCACTACAAGGCTTAAAGGCCCACAGGCGACTCTGAGGCTCGTAAAGATAAACCGCCATGATGGTATAACTTGTACTGTAAGGTAGAAGTAATTAGTCGCCGAGCCGGACACTGTTTATGAGCCGACAAGGACTCTGTAGGCCGCAGGGCGTCAACCCATGTATATAAGGGGATGACCCGCCAACGGCTTAGGGCAAGAAACAACTGATCGAGAGCCAGGCATAGCGTATCTCGCTCCCTGGTCATCGAAACCTCAAGCAATTCCAACCCAACTAGACGTAGGCCTTCCTTCACCGTAAGGGGCTGAACTAGTATAAACCTCGCGTGTCCTTGTCCCGATTAACCCCTTTAAGCTTCCTAGTTATGATGGCTCCACGACTAAGTCCTTGCAAAAGGACATCTGCCGTGACAATTCCACGACAGTATCCGGGAGTTGCACAATCTCATAGTCTAAGGAAATGATACTTGACATTCGGAAAAGCTATAGCAAACGAACTACACGATCTTTGAGCTATGCTTAGGATTGGGTCTTGTCCATCACATCATTCTCCTAATGATGTGATCCCGTTATCAATGACATCTAATGTCCATAGTCAGGAAACCATGACTATCTTTTGATCAACGAGCTAGTCACCTAGAGGCTCACTAGGGACGTGTTGTGGTCTATGTATTCACACATGTATTACGATTTCCGGATAACACAATTATAGCATGAACAATAGACAATTATCATGAACAAAGAAATATAATAATAACCATTTTATTATTGCCTCTAGGGCATATTTCCAACAGTCTCTCACTTGCACTAGAGTCAATAGTCTAGTTACATTGTGATGAATCGAGCACCCATAGAGTTCTGGCGTTGATCAAGTTTTGCTCTAGGGAGAGGTTTAGTCAACGGATCTGCTACATTCAGGTCCGTATGTACTTTACAAATATCTATGTCTCCATTTTGAACACTTTCACGAATGGAATTGAAGCGACGCTTGATATGCCTGGTCTTCCTGTGAAACCTGGGCTCCTTGGCAAGGGCAATAGCTCCAGTGTTGTCACAGAAGAGAGTCATCGGGCCCGACGCATTGGGAATGACTCCTAGGTCAGTAATGAACTCCTTCACCCAGATTGCTTCTTGTACTGCCTCCGAGGCTGCCATGTACTCCGCTTCACATGTAGATCCCGCCACAACGCTTTGCTTGCAGCTGCACCAGCTTACTACCCCACCATTCAAAATATACACGTATCCGGTTTGTGACTTAGAGTCATCCAGATCTGTGTCGAATCTAGCATCGACGTAACCCTTTACGACGAGCTCTTCTTCACCTCCATAAACAAGAAACATATCCTTAGTCCTCTTCAGGTACTTCAGGATATTCTTGACCGCTGTCCAGTGTTCCATGTCGGGATTACTTTGGTACCTTTCTACCAAACTTACGGCAAGGTTTACATCAGGTCTGGTACACAGCATAGCATACATGATAGACCCTATGGCCGAGGCATAGGGGACGACACTCATCTTTTCTTTATCTTCTGTCGTGGTCGGGCATTGAGCCTTACTCAATCTCGTACCTTGCAACACAGGCAAGAACCCCTTCTTTGACTGATCCACATTGAACTTTTTCAATATCTAGTCAAGGTACGTACTCTGTGAAAGACCAATGAGGCATCTCGATCTATCTCTATAGATCTTGATGCCTAATATATAAGCAGCTTCTCCAAGATTCTTCATTAAAAAACACTTGTTCAAGTAGGCCTTTATGCTTTCCAGAAATACTAAGAATACTAGGCCCGTAAGGGATTCATTTTTCTGGTTTTTTTGAACTTTTTTTACCATGATTGTTGGGGCGACGCGTGTCCACGACAGTTTTCCTGGGTGAAGTGAAAAAAAATCTTTAGCACATTTGATTTGACCTGGTGGTTGCCAGAGTTAAATGCCCTTGTCTATCGACGCGTGTGCAGGCCAGAGAGTTCCTCTGTTTTTTTTTCTTTTCTTTACTTGCATTTTGCACGTTTGATATTACGTGGCAGTTGCAGACTTACACTGGTGGATCGAGGCGTCTAGAGTTGTCTCTCAGGTCGCGGCTCCCACGACCATCCTTCCCGTTCTCTCTGCCAGGCCTGACTGCCGGCATCCAAATCCTCTTCGAGCAACCGCTTCCCATCTTCCCTTCCCGAGCCGAGGTGGTGTCGCACGCAGCCATCGCACCTCCTTCCGCTTCGGCTGGATCAACCCCCTCTTCACATACATCCTGTCCTAGCCGGCTGCACAAGGGAGGCGACCGGGCACCTCGCAGAGGAAGACGAGGCGGGTGACCACCCGGACAGCCAACCCACGGTGGTGGATGGCGGAGAGGGACGATGGTGACGCTGCTCGGCGAAGAGGTGGCGAGAGGGCGTTTGTGGTGGTCGGTCGCGGACGGCATGGTCATGGAACGGCGACTGGGCAGAGGGGCGGCAGCGGCACCAGGCGGTGGGGGTTCGTGGGGAGGAGACGACCGCGTCAAGTTGGTGCTCGCCAGCATCCTCACGTATGGGTTGCCGTCCCATCCATCGCACCGCAAGAGCGGTCCGCTACGCCCGTGAAGCCAAGACCGAGAGTGTGCAGCGCCGTCCTCGGCACATCCCGACGAGCGCCGCCCCAGCAAGCTACATCACCGCCACGCATCCCCCATGCCCCGAGTGATGACGTTTCACCTGATGTTTCTCCCCACGGCAACGCAGAAGGGAACTGACGCGTCGTCTGCCAGTACGAGCGAGCGAGAGGATGATGCTGATGGATCTGCTCCTCTTTTTTCCGGCGTTGCTCTTAGTTTGATCCTAGGCGGTGCCTTTCGGCCTTCCTCGGCAAGCCTGCAGCACCAGCTTCCAACTTGGCGGCGGCGGTGGACGAGCCTGCACGGCCTGCTGTCCTCCGGAGGCGAGCCAACAGCGGGCTGCTGCAGTGTTTCGCCCCTCCTTTCACCACGAGCTCTCGACTCCTCCTCTGTGGCTCTGTCGCTCATGCGGCAAGCAAAGCAGCGAGCTAGCAACTCTCAAGCGGTAGCTCTTTCAGTTGGTCGTCACTTTGTTGGCAGCAGCAACACCACTAAGGTATGCTCCTCTTTTTGTTCTTTTTCACATCCACTGTTCAAATCTATATAACTACAACACCATAATTATTACTAGCTTAGATGATTGTATTTGAGTGAAGTGCACTGTAGGTCCCTAAACTATTCGAGGGGTGTCAACCAGGTCCTCGAACTATGAAAATAGACATGTGGGTCCTCGAACTATTGTAAGTGTCTCAGTCACGTCCAAAACCTACCCGACCCAGTCTGACCTGCCGTTGACTGTTGCCACGTCGGGCAGGGGTAATGGAGGTGGATGGATATTTACAAAAAAACACCTCGAATCGTTTCAGATCTCCATTCCCCAGTCCTTGCCTCTTCTTCCCCTTCTCTCCCGATCTCTCTCACGGCGATTTAGGGGCGGTGGCGCCATGGTCCGGAGCTGGAGCGCGTCTGCGAGCTCTTCCTGGCCGCCTTCCTCTGACCCTGAGGCTGGTGCATCTCTCCCTCTACTTAAGTGCTGCACGTGCGGCTGGAGGCAAGTGATTCGTCTGGTTTCCAAATCTGAGAGGAACCCAGGACGAGTTTTCTTCAAATTCCCTAATCACAAGGTCACTTTCGTTGTTTGAGTTAGTCTTCACTTTCGAATCAATAAGATTTCTCAAATTTTCTGCTCTTTGTTTGCTTGATTTTTTTGTTTTTTTTATTTTGGCAGAGAGGGTCACATGGATCTTGTGACTGCTATCACTGGATAGATGAATATTTGGATCTTGTTTTGTGCCATGGTTATAATATTCCTGAAGAGGAGGTGGAGTACATTGCAATGATTTCCAAGCCCTATCTAGACAGGCAGATGACAACCAAAGGAACGAAGCCAAACATTCGTGCTAGTTTCATAGAGAAAGATAGCAGGGCAGAAAGTGTGGTCAAGAAGATTAGCAACATTCTTGGAAATCAGATGAGCCAGATTGCTGAAGATATCAAGCTTCAGTTGGATCTTGTTGTAGGCATAGGTTGGAAGATTCTGCTTGTTTGTACCATGATTCTCGTCGTGAACTTGTATGCTGTTGTAATGAAGTAGGAGCTGAAATGTGTTTTTAGTTGCCAAATGTGCAAGAAACATTGTCAGTGAACAATGTATGGTGCATGTAGCGATGACATGATGAAATATTTCCAGAATGTGCTTTGCAATATTCCCAGAATGTGTAAGCATGACAAATTTTGGCAAGCATTTCATCACATTTTTAACAAGCACTATCATAACAGGTTGTTCACAAAAGACATACATAATTGGCATGAAATCAGTCATCATTGATTAGCTGAATGCATAACAAGTTTTGTCACAAAAGAGGAGTGCATCCAAAAGAGAGGGACAGTAGCATCTATCATAACAGGTTGTTCACAAAAGACACATATGCACTCCATACGCTATTACAAGGTGTGGATCAAAACCTACAGCCAAGACATGGGCATGAGCTCAGGTTTCCTTCAACACCTCAAGGAGCTTTTCTCTCTATGCATTAATCTTTAGGCACTTTCTTTGCCTTTGTTCTTCTGGCTTGTTTTGCTGCTTCAGTTACACCAACAGCAACATCTGTTCGGGAGGCTTGAGTGGCTGCTCTAGGAGGCACAAAGGCTTGCCTAACAGCTGCTTTAGGAGTTGTCTTTTTCTTCTTAGTTTGTAGCTTTTTCTTCAGAAATTGTGCACTGGTTGTAGCCCTGGGCACTGGCAGCTCATCTCTCCTCGATGCAATGAAAGAGCACTTAGGAAGTGGTCCTGGTGGTGCATCAGGTGTTACTTGAGATGCTTCAACCTACACAATTGACACCACGGATACATCCGTTTGAGCGACAAGTATTTCTAGACATATAAATATGTAAACAACATTTCTTTGGAACAAATGCTAACCTCTTGGAATAATGTTGACAGCACCGAACATGTGTGTGAACTATCCTCACCAGGTATCTAATTTCAAATGTAAAACCATGTCAATTCATTACATTTGGATACACTACAAGTAGGCATTCAAGCATGGTTAGTTCAGTACATGTGTGATGGTCATCTCAGTGCATTGGGAGTCCTGTGCAGTAGGTGCTTGAAGCAAATTTCTTCTCACGGGTAGTTTTTCTAGTGCAGGCACTCTATCAGATGGATGTAGTACAATGCATTTTCTTCTATTGTGTTCTGTGGAGTTGCAGACACTGCAATGCATTATTACTCCATGCTTGCTAAACCTAGTGCCTTCATCCTTCTCTGAAGGGTGAACTATTCTCTTCTTCTTTTTCCTGTCTGCCTTCTTCTCATACTTTGGAGGTTCTACCGGAGGACCATTTGTTTTCTGCCACTCAGCTGGATCTCTGCAAGGCATGATGACATGTCCATATGCCAACCTGCATGCCTCAATACTATAGCAAGCAGCCACTTTGTCATCTGGTTTAATTCTCTCAAACCTCAAACAAGCAATACTATGGCTACAAGGAATCCCTGTCAGCTGCCACCTTCTGCAACTACATTTGTTCTTGAGAATATCAACAACATATTCATTTTCACGGCTCATTACCTTGAACACGCCTTTGCCAGTAGGACGTTCATGGCAACTTTTTGCCCATTCAATGTTTTTGTTAAGTTTTTCCTTGATCTTTGGGCATAATGGTAGTTGAGACCAGTCATCCTCACATTGCTTTCTATTTGTATACCATCTTGTCATCAACTGCGCCTTGATCTTCCTCAACATGCTCAGAATTGGTAACTCCCTTGCATCAAGTATCCATTTGTTGAAGACCTCACAACTGTTGTTGAGGAGTAGATCACATTTAGGTAATTCTTCGAAAAATGCCCTACACCATGTGTTAGGGGCAAGGCCATCCAAATATGCCCATGCTTCTAGATTCATCTCCTTCATCTTCTCCATGTTCTTTTTCCATGTAGCCATATTGTTGCTTCTTGCTATTTCCCACAACTAGTTCTTCAATGTTTCACCCTTCCAATTGGCATGGAAGTTCTGGTATAAGTGTCGTACACAAATCCTATGCTCTGAATCAGGAAACATATCGTCCACAGCATTAATCAAGCCTTTCTGCCTATCACTCATGATTGTCCATGGTTTAGTGTTCTAAATTAACAGATCTGAAAGTGCAACTATCCCTAGGTGGTTTTGGTAATTCATAACAACATATAGCTCATTGAGCTAATGCTATTTCTAGATGATTATTTCAGGAAAGCTCAATGATTGGCATGGCTTGGATGTGAAAGTGGAACCCTCAAAATGCTAAGGACAAATAATTGGCTCAAGCTCAAAAGTTCAAGACTCTTCATTTTATGTTTTAGTGATCCAAGATCACATTGAGTCTTTAGGAAAAGCCAATACTATCAAGGAGGGATGAGGTGTTGCTTAATGAGCCTCTTGCTTTATGTGCTTAATGATATGCTCCAAAATCCTTAGCTACTTTCCCATATCCACAAATGACCTAAACCCTAAGCCAAACTCGGTCATACCGATTCTTTCATTCCGGCGCCACCGAGTTTCACTTGTCATTTGCCACTGCCAAACCCTAGCAATTCGGTCCTACCGATAAGGATCTCGGTCTCACCGAGATGGGCTTGCAAACTCTCTGTTTCCCTTTCGTAACTTTTCGGTCTCACCGAAAGAGCGAATCGGTCCCATCGAGAATGCAAGGTAAACTCTATGCTTCCTTCTTGTAACTTTTCGGTCTCACCGAAAGAGCAAGTCGGTCCCACCGAGTTTGCCTGACCAACTCTCTGGTTAGCTTATTGCCAAACTCGGTCTCACCGAGTTTGTGCAATCGGTCTCACCGAGATTACGTTATGCCCAAACCCTAACCGAATCGGTCCTACCGAGTTGCATGTCAGTCCCACCGAAATTCCTAATGGTCACTAGGTTTACCATTTCGGTCCAACCAAGTTTTCTGATTCGGTCCCACCGAGATTGGTAAATTGTGTGTAACGGTTGGATTTTTTGTGGAGGCTATAAATACCCCCCCCCACCTCCTCTTCACTCAAGGAGAGAGCCATCAGAACACATACATCATTCCAACTCATATGTTCTGAGAGAGAACCACCTACTCATGTGTTGAGACCAAGATATTCCATTCAAACCATCTGAATCTTGATCTCTAGCCTTTCCCAAATTGCTTTCCACTCAAATCTTCTTTCCACCAGATTCAAATCATATGAGAGAGAGTTGAGTGTTGGGGAGACTATCATTTGAAGCACAAGAGCAAGGAGTTCATCATCAACACACCATTTGTTACTTCTTGGAGAGTGGTGTCTCCTAGATTGGCTAGGTGTCACTTGGGAGCCTCTGACAAGATTGTGGAGTTGAACCAAGGAGTTTGTAAGGGCAAGGAGATCGCCTACTTCGTGAAGATCTACCGCTAGTGAGGCAAGTCCTTCGTGGGCGATGGCCATGGTGGAATAGACAAGGTTGCTTCTTCATGGACCCTTCGTGGGTGGAGCCCTCCGTGGACTCGCGCAACCGTTACCCTTCGTGGGTTGAAGTCTCCATCAACGTGGATGTAGGATAGCACCACCTATCCGAACCACGGGAAAAACATCTGTGTCTCCAATAGCGTTTGAACTCTCCAAACCCTTCCCTTTATATTCTTGCAAGTTGCATGCTTTACTTTCCGCTGCCAATACACTCTTTGCATGCTTGCTTGAATTGTGTAATGATTGCTTGACTTGTCCTAAGATAGCTAAAAACTGCCAAGAACTAAAATTGGGAAAAGGTTAAGTTTTTATTTGGTCAAGTAGTCTAATCACCCCCCCCTCTAGACATACTTTCGATCCTACAAGTGGTATCAGAGCTTTGGTCTCCATTTGCCTTGATCTCCATAGCTTTTGGTGGTCATAGCCTTGGTTTCACAACCTAGGAGAGTATGGCGTCTAGCGAGGGAAACTATCACCGTAGAGGTCCTTACTTTGATGGTACTAATTTTGCTAGTTGGAAGCATAAAATGAAAATGCATATTCTTGGACATAACCCCGCTGTATGGGCTATTGTTTGCGTTGGCTTGCAAGGTGAGTTCTTCGATGGGAGGGAACCAAACCGTGAAGCTACCGCGGATGAGTTGAAGATGTTGCAATACAATGCTCAAGCTTGTGATATTCTCTTCAATGGATTGTGCCCCGAAGAATTCAACAAAATCAGCCGCCTTGAGAATGCAAAGGAAATTTGGGACACTTTGATTGATATGCACGAAGGTACCGACTCCGTCAAGGAATCCAAGTTGGATGTGCTCCAAAGTCAACTTGACAAGTTCAAGATGAAGGATGGTGAAGGTGTCGCCGAAATGTACTCTAGGCTTGCTCTCATCACAAATGAGATTGCCGGCTTAGGAAGTGAAGAGATGACCGATAGATTCATCATCAAGAAGATCCTAAGATCCTTGGATGGGAAATATGACACCGTGTGCATATTGATTCAAATGATGCCCAATTACAAAGATCTCAAGCCAACGGAAGTGATTGGAAGGATTGTTGCTCATGAGATGTCACTCAAGGATAAAGAGGAACTTCACAACAAATCAAGTGGTGCTTACAAAGCCTCATGTGAAGTCCCCACATCATCAAGTGAAAAGCAAACCTTCAATGAAGAATTGAGCTTAATGGTGAAGAACTTCAACAAGTTCTACAAGAGTAGAAGCAAAGATAGAAGCTTCAAGTCAAGGTCCTACAATGACAAGAGATCTTCTAGTCGAGAGCGAAACTGCTACAATTGTGGAAGACCCGGACACTATTCCAATGAGTGTATGGCTCCCTACAAGAGAAGAGAAGATTCTCCAAAAAGAAGAAGCAAAGAATCACCACCAAGAGAGAGAAGGAGTAGAGATGATCGTTATGAACGGAGATACTCACGGAGAAGCAAGGATTAGGAAAGGAAGGAAAAATCATCAAGGAGCTACACAAAACGAAGACATCAAGCTCATGTTGGTGAATGGGTATCCGGCTCCGACTCCGACAGCCACTCCGAGAGAAGTTAGCACTCCGACTCCGAAGATACTCAAGATGAAGGTGTTGCCGGTCTAGCACTTGTGTCAACCAACTCCTATGACATATTTGACTCACCAAATGAAGGAATTGGAAGATGCTTCATGGCCAAAGGTCCTAAGGTAACACACCCCGAGTACGTTGACTTTAATAGTGATGAAGATGACTTGTTAGGTGATGATGACTTGCTTGTTGACAACTCTAGTGATGAGTACTATGATGAAACATCAATTAATCATGCTAAAACAAATGACAATGATAAGGAGAAGATTGAGGCTCTAACTAAAGAACTAAACACTCTTAAGTTAGCTCATGAAACTATCTTCGAAGATCATCGAGAACTTTTAAGAGCTCATGAGAAATTACGCTTTGAAAAGCTCAATCTTGAGCAAGAGCATGAGTTCTTAAAAGCAATCAATGATGATCTCCGCAAGAAAAGTTCTTCTTACATTGCCAAGCGTTTACTATTATCCACTTACATGCCTCAAGTCAAGTCTAGTAACAAGAACAAGAAAGATTCTTCCTCTAGTAGTAACAATGATCATGCTAAATCCAATATTGTTGCTTCTAGTAGTTCCCTTGATTCCACTAATGATTCTCTTAGCCAAGTTACACTTGAGCAAGAAAATAGCTTATTGAAGGGGATTATAGAGAAAGGAGTGTACAAAAGCCTTGCCGGGAGTAAGCAATTCGAGGAAATTGTGCGCAAGCAAGGAATGCACCGGAAGAATCAAGGTGTTGGTTTTGAACGAAAGTTCAATGCCAATGGAGTTGAGTGGGAAGAAGATCAATACCCCAAGACAAAGTTTGTTCCTCAACAAGAGAAGTATGACACTTCTTTCAAGGGGATACAAGCTCAAGATGATCTTCCACCACAAGACTACAAGCAAAAAGGCAAGGACAAGCTTCAAGAGGAGATTGATGCATTTGAAGAAGCTCCTAAGACCTTAGTCAGGTGGATTCCCAAGACCACGTCAAGTTCCACTTCATCAAGTACGACTACAACTCCAAGGATTCCCATCAAGATGGTGTGGATCCAAAAGAAAAAGAACTAGAGAGTTCTTGAGGGTGACTCCGCCAACATATCTCACTCTCATCATTTTGGCAAGAACAAGTGCAATCAACTTCCACATCATGCACTAGTTCAAGGAGTCACAAACCCTCTTGTTGGTAAGACAAGGGACAAGGTAACCAAAAGTTTTCATGGACATCATCTTGTGTATGCATCACTCTATGTCTATGGATATCCTTGTTTGTTCCTTGTGGGACTAACCCATGTAGGTATTGAAAGTGCAATTCATTCAAATGGATAGCTCCAAGTGATCTACATAAACATTGAGCATCCACATCTTCAACATCTACATGAAGTCATCATCGACAAAACCCAAGGTTAGTTCATCCCTCTTATGGGGGATATCACATCTAGGGGGAGCTTTACTCTAAGACTTGAGCTAAAGCAACTCTAAAGATGTGAATACAACAATGCTTTATGTAAAAGTGGTAACCCCACTTGAGCTTAAACGATGAGTATGACCTACGATCAAGTGTTCTCACTTGACTCCTAAGTCAATATACTCATATATATAGATGACCTAGTCATCGCAAATTGCTTGATAGATGCTAGAATTGGTTGTTCTTGCTTTGCCACATATTTCATTTGCCATCTTATTGTGTGAGCATGTTGGTTGCATATTTTACTCATTCAAGGACATCCACTTGTTGTTTTGATTGTTTGGCTTTATCTTCTTTTGCCAAGTGGATGGACAAGAATGCCTAAGAACCTCCTCTAGCTATCTATGCTTTTCTCGTCTCAAACTCTATTCATGCTGCATCACAAAACTTGATCAAGTCAGATTCGAACCACTCTGTGTGAGGAGCGCTCGGAGTCCCCGATTCGTCATAGACTTAAACTTCCAAAACCTCTTTGTGATTCTCGGTCTGACCGATACCATATTTTTGGTCCTACCGAGATCATTAAGTTGATCTAGGTTTTCGATCTCGGTGCAACCGATTTGAACCACTCGGTCACACCGAGTTGCAATAACTATATACAGTTTTGCATCTCGGTGCCACCGAGTTGTTCCACTCGGTCACACCGACAGGGTCGGGCTATATATAGTGATGGGCAGAATTTTGGAAATTTCTCCGAAAGCTCTTCGCCCGCGCATAGCTCGCTCTGCCTCCTGGGTCTCCGGATCATCCTCCTCGCCGCCAGCCGCCTCCAGTCGCTGGTCTCCGTTGCCGTCAACGAGAATTCTGCCCCGTCGTTGCCGCCGTAGCGAGTCTCCGCCGAACTAGGGTATGGACTCGATCTTTGTGCTATTCTCCAATCCGATTCCTAGAACATTGTGATCATCATGATTCTTGCCACATTTGATAAACTCCTATCCAGTCAATGAACTCGTAGATTAGGTTTAATTCGAAAATTTTAGGGTTAGGTTTCCGCCGAAACCATCTCGGACCCACCGAGTTGAAAAACTCGGTCCCGCCGATTTGGCTTATGCCATTGCACAAGTAAAACTCGATCTGACCGAGAATTACTTATCGATGTGACCGATTTTGGAACTCTGTGAAACCCTAGCAGTCTCGGTGCCACTGAACTGTGACTCGGTCTGACCGAGTTCACTAGTTCTGGTGCCAACACTGCTTCGGTGTCACCGAATTTGAAAATCGGTAGATCCGAGATGATCTCAGTGGGAAACTAAAACTAAGTTTTTGAATTATTCTTTCGCAAAAATCTCTGCATTTTGTGATGCTCATTCACTCTATCTCATCTATAATCTATTCACAGGGTCATCAGTCAGTTTGCATCATGTCAGACCAGAGTGACAGCCAGAACTTGTCAGAGCAGCAAGTACAGTTAAGTGAGGGCACTAGCCCCTCAAGTTCCTCAGATGATGGCAGCAGGAGCACACCCAGCAACCTGCCTAAAGCTGCCACACGTCAAAGGAAGAAGAGAACCTCAGATTTTGAAGATGAGGACTATGTGTCAGAGGAAGAGGCCACATCAAAGAGAGCTGAGCCAGCAGCAGGCACAAAGCCAGGCCTGAAAATCAAAAGGCCAGCAGGCAGGCAGCCCATGTCAAAGGCTAGGGCTTCAACTGTGAAGCCTGCTCCCATTGAGCCCATTGCTGCTGAGGGCAAAAAGAGGAAAGAACGAGTGAAGAAGACTGTGGCCAGAGTGCTTGGGAAGGCCTCCATCATGGTAGATGAGGAGGAAGAAGAAGAAGAGGTTGTTGCACCAGCACCCAAGGCAGCCAAACTTATGAGAGATGCCATAAGGTCAGGGACAGCTGCATCCAAGCCCAAGGCTGCATCTAAGCCTAAGAGTGCACCCAAGAGAAACACCAGAAGCATCCCAGCCACTGAGAAGAACAAGGCCCCAGTGCCTGAAGTTGCAGAGGAAGAAGAAGAAGAGCATGTCCTTAGGAAGCTCAAGCCCAAGATCCCAGACCACAACGATGCTCATCCTGTGGCTGAGGATATGAAGCTCAAGAGAGATTCAGGGCTGAGGAAGTGGAGAGAAGCAGATCCGTATGCTTCTAGGAGAAGGACTGCAGTGGACTACCGATTTCATACCAAGGAGCAGCAGGATTTCTATGAGACTGTTTTGCTTGACAAGAAGCCAATTGTGTGTGACATGAGATGGGTCGACTGGACCTACATAAAGGAGAATGAGGAACACTACCCTGGAGTACATGACAGTTTCAGTGCGTGTGGAGTGGCACTTTGTTGGGCAGAAGCTCACAAAGTGGAACGAGGAGCTAATCATGCAATTCTACTCCACAGCACACTTTTATCCGGATGGCGGGATCACTTGGATGTCAGAGGGTACAAGGTACCAATCCATTGTTGAGGAATGGGCGAGGTTGATCAATGCCCCAGAGGAGCAAGCAGATGACTTGGACATTTATGCCAAGAACAAGATGGACCACAACACCATGTCCAACATGTACAAGGAGATTCCGAACGAAGCACTTGACACGTTCAAGTTTGGTTCAGTGCACTATCTTCTGTCAGGATTGCCTACGATCAACTGGATCCTTAGGCACACTCTTCTGCCCAAGTCTGGAGATCACAAGATGATCAGAGGTCACGCGATCAATTTGCTTCATGTTTTTGACGTGCCCCAAAAATTCAAAGTCATGAGTCTCATAGTGGAAACAATCAAGAGGACAGCAGCAGACCAGAAGAGGAGCTGTGGATATGCCCCACAGATTCAGGAGCTCATCAACTCCAAGATGGGCACGGGCATATACCTCTTGGATAAGGAACATCTGCCCATCAGTCTAGATTTCGAGGATAACCAAGTGGTCATGACTGAGAATGAGCCATCATCTGTCCATGCACAAGCTCAGAAGGAGAAGGCGAAGAAGGAGAAAGCTGCCAGGATGCCTACTCAAGCGGAGGCATCTGATTACTTCCTGAAAACCAAACAAGAGCAGCTTGGTTACCTGATTGCGTCCACCTTGCGTATTGAGCAAGGACTTGCCACCCTGACTCAGAACCAGGCAAGCCTAGAGAGGATCATGGAACAGAGGTTCTATGACATGGACATCAAGGTGACAGAGATACAGACCGCCGTGGAGCAGCTTCAGGAGGACATGAATGAGAGGAGAGGCAGGACCACGACTGATGCTTTTGCGAGGGTGCCACGAGGTCCGAGGTCGTCTGCACTGCCAGTTGCTGACACCAGAGCCACAACGTCTGCGCCAGCCATAGCCTCAGTTCCACCAGCTCCAGCATCCACTTCAGCCTCGACTCCGACCACTTCTACCGAAGGCTTCGTCCTTGGAGTGCTCCGGACTCCACCACCACCTGAAGATCAAGCCTGAGCATCGACTTAGCACTATGCATTTTCTAGGAACTTTTTGGTAACTTGTTGCCAAAGGGGGGGAAAATGTATAGATCATAGGCTTCGAGAGAGAGTGTTGCTTTTATTCTCTCTTGTTTATTTGGTGTTTTTTCGAATTTGTTTGCTTGTGTGTGAGATACAATGCCCTTATGTTTGTGAGACATCAATGATCATGTGTTTGATCATAAGCTACACTTAATGTTTGCTTAATGCTTGCTTAAATATTATCATTCTATCTATCGGTTGTGATCATTCACTATTCTTGGTGATGAGTACATGTATTTCAATCTTATCATTTTTGAGCGCTCCACCAAGATGTATGTGACATGGAAGAGTAACCCATGATTCTAACTCCTTGTGCATTTGCAGTCCAAAGCAAATTTTAAATATGCACAAATTTAGGGGGAGCTCTTATTTGTCACATACTTCTCAAAGCGACGATATATTTCATGCTTATTATCATTTGTCGAAGCTTTGATCTATATGTTGTCATCAATTACCAAAAAGGAGGAGATTGAAAGTGCAACTATCCCTAGGTGGTTTTGGTAATTCATAACAACATATAGCTCATTGAGCTAATGCTATTTCAAGATGATTATTTCAGGAAAGCTCAATGATTCGCATGGATTGGATGTGAAAGTGGAACCCTCAAAATGCTAAGGACAAAGAATTGGCTCAAGCTCAAAAGTTCAAGACTCTTCATTTTATGTTTTAGTGATCCAAGATCACATGGAGTCTTTAGGAAAAGCCAATACTATCAAGGAGGGATGAGGTGTTGCTTAATGAGCCTCTTGCTTTATGTGCTTAATGATATGCTCCAAAATCCTCAGCTACTTTCCCATATCCACAAATGACCTAAACCATAAGCCAAACTTGGTCATACCGATTCTTTCATTCCGGCGCCACCGAGTTTCACTTGTCATTTGCCACTGCCAAACCCTAGCAATTCGGTCCTACTGATAAGGATCTCGGTCTCACCGAGATGGGCTTGCAAACTCTCTGTTTCCCTTTCGTAACTTTTTGGTCTCACCGAAAGAGCGAATCGGTCCCACCGAGAATGCAAGGTAAACTCTATGTTTCCTTCTTGTAACTTTTCGGTCTCACCGAAAGAGCAAGTCGGTCCCACCGAGTTTGCCTGACCAACTCTCTGGTTAGCTTATTGCCAAACTCGGTCTCACCGAGTTTGTGCAATCGGTCTCACCGAGATTACGTTATGCCCAAACCCTAACTGAATCGGTCCTACCGAGTTGCATGTCAGTCCCACCGAAATTCCTAACGGTCACTAGGTTTACCATTTCGGTCCAGCCGAGTTTTCTGATTCGGTCCCACCGAGATTGGTAAATTGTGTGTAACGGTTGGATTTTGTGTGGAGGCTATAAATACCCCTCCACCTCCTCTTCACTCAAGGAGAGAGCCATCAGAACACATACATCATTCCAACTCATATGTTCTGAGAGAGAACCACCTACTCATGTGTTGAGACCAAGATATTCCATTCAAACCATCTGAATCTTGATCTCTAGCCTTTCCCAAATTGCTTTCCACTCAAATCTTCTTTCCACCAGATTCAAATCATATGAGAGAGAGTTGAGTGTTGGGGAGACTATCATTTGAAGCACAAGAGCAAGGAGTTCATCATCAACACACCATTTGTTACTTCTTGGAGAGTGGTGTCTCCTAGATTGGCTAGGTGTCACTTGGGAGCCTCTGACAAGATTGTGGAGTTGAACCAAGGAGTTTGTAAGGGCAAGGAGATCGCCTACTTCGTGAAGATCTACCACTAGTGAGGCAAGTCCTTCGTGGGCGATGGCCATGGTGGAATAGACAAGGTTGCTTCTTCGTGGACCCTTCGTGGGTGGAGCCCTCCGTGGACTCGCGCAACCGTTACCCTTCGTGGGTTGAAGTCTCCATCAACGTGGATGTAGGATAGCACCACCTATCCGAACCACGGGAAAAACATCCGTGTCTCCAATAGCGTTTGAACTCTCCAAACCCTTCCCTTTATATTCTTGCAAGTTGCATGCTTTACTTTCCGCTGCCAATACACTCTTTGCATGCTTGCTTGAATTGTGTAATGATTGCTTGACTTGTCCTAAGATAGCTAAAAACTGCCAAGAACTAAAATTGGGAAAAGGTTAAGTTTTTATTTGGTCAAGTAGTCTAATCAAGCCCCCCCCCCCTCTAGACATACTTTCGATCCTACAAGATCCTCTTTCAAGGTCTTGAGAAACCATGTCCAGGTGATGGTGTTTTCAACCTCAACTACTGCAATGGCTATTGGAATGATGCAGTCATTGGGATCAACTCCTATGGCTGTTAGAAGTATTCCTCCTTGCTTTGTCTTAAGGTGGCAACCATCCAGACAAATTACTGGCCTACATCCTTGCAGAAAACCCCTCTTACATGCATCTATAGACATGTACAATTTGTCGAAAAGAACACCATTTTTCAGTTTCAAATAGAATGTGCTACCAGGATTTTGTGTTCTCAGCTCTTCTGCAAAATCCCACAACATATTGTACTGTTTTTGCTCATCTCATCTAATCTTTCTGATTGCTTCTCTCTTTGCTCTAGCAAGCTTGCTCTTGGTGGCTGCCATATTGTGATCCTCTTGCACATTACTTCCCAGGGTTCTCAATGAAATTGATTCATCTGTCCTCACCTTCTCAACATACTTCTTTGCTATGTAACTAGCAGTGAATTGCTTCACCTCCCACTCCCTACTGCAAGTGTGCTCATCTATGTATTTTTTTCAGCATTATGCACTTTGTTCTGCTGTCCTTTGAGGCAAAGAACTCCCGGGGGCAACCTGGGACACAATGAGCTTTCACTCTAATTTTGTCATTTTTTGGTGTCTTTATAGCTACCCTGTTCTTAACAGCATACTCTGCCAAAGCTGTCCTAACCTCTACAATTGATGAAAAGACCATTCCAACTTTGAACACAGGATTTTTCATGTCTTCAGGCCTAAAACTTTTGAACTTCAAACTGTTCTCACCTCCTTCTTCATCTGAATCTGGGAGGTCCAGCTCCTCCTCTTCTTCCACCAAATTCTTGCTCTTACTTGCATTTCCCTTTTCCTTTGAGCTTCCAATATCCTTGTCCTTGTCCTTGCTCTGCTCCTCCTCCTCCTCTGCATCTGCATCAACATACTTCTCATATAGGTTGTCATCATCTTTATCGAACTCATTATCGGAGTCCACAAACTCTGATCCACTACTACTGTCTTCACCCCCAGAATTGTCCTCTTCAACTTCTGGTTCAAACTGAGCCCTCCTCCTATTGCTTCTCCTCTCATATGTGAACTGATGCCCTGCATTACTGTTCCATGCCTCAGCCTCTCTCCTGTCAAAATTTCTCTGAAGTTTTGCTCTCTGTTTGGGGCTGGTGACATTATCATAGAAGGGTGGAATATCCAGTGGCTTTCTCTTTGTAGGAGTAAAAACCTTAGGCAGCTCAGGGCCTCCAGTCATTGGAATGTCATTATCACTGAAGATTGATCTCTCCAGATCTTTATCATTCACATATAGCTCAAAAGTTTTGATCTTGCTGACCACAGACATTATATAATTTGTGTCAGCATCACACCCGAGCACTCGCAGACCATCAAACAATGATTTCCCTGGCAACAACCAATACACTTCCAACCTTGTGACATCTGCATAGCCACACTACCTAACAAAATCTTCTATCCAAAGCAGAGACCATGTGTCCACTTCACAACAATCAAATGTGTCAATACGCTCATCTACATATGTCTTGTTTGGGCCGTCACCACAAAAGAACCCACTGTGATGAATCTCTACTGAAAAGAGGTCGTCGTTCGGTCCTACGTGCAAAGAGAGGGAATCGAGCATCAGGAAGCTGCGCACAAACCTAACCCTAACGAATCCGGATCAAATCCTAACCCTAGTCACAAATTGATTGGGGGGACAGAGAGGAACATACCGTACTGTGGAGGAGGATCTCTAGGGAGCCGCCATACCGGAGCCATCGACGCCTAGGCAGGCGCCGCCGTCTCCGTGCGGCCACACCAAATCGCCAGGGCGCCGCCGCCCCCAAATCGCCGTGAGAGAGATTGGGAGATAAGGAGAAGAAGATGCAAGGACTGGGGAATGGAGATCTAAAATGATTCGGGGTGTTTTTTGTAAATATCCATCCACCTCCGTTACCCCTGTCCGACGTGGCAACAGTCAACGGCAGGTCAGACTGGGTCGGGCAGGTTTTGGACGTGACTGAGACACTTACAATAGTTCGAGGACCCACATGTCGATTTTCATAGTTCGAGGACCTGGTTGACACCCCTCGAATAGTTTAGGGACCTACAGTGCACTTCACTCATTGTATTTTCTGGACTTCTATTTTACTGATGTAAGGGAAAAGACATGTTGGAGGTTTTTTTGGCTCTCCGTTGTGATATGTCGTTGCAGAAAGGTTTTGTTTTACAAGGAGATGAATTGTCATCGCTTGAATGTTCAGATCAGAAGGTGGGTGCATATAGTTCAGAAAATTGTATACCTAACTGATTATTAGTCTAAACGGAAGGTTTATCAGGTATGTGTGCAGGTCTGTGGGGAGTACATGGATTTTGAGATCCAGAGCTCCTGCCCGCATGTGCAAGAAATTCATGACCTATATCTCTAATATAGTATGATAAATTGTTTTTATTCTTGATCTATCCATTATGTTGTGTTCCATTTCCTGGTAGGAATTCTGGTTTAATTTCACATGCTGCTCAAACACATAAGCACTTGATGTGCATTACTGACGTATTGAGGAAATGCTACAGCTTGATGTCTATGTACATTTCCAACTTTAGTTCTGACGACATGTGTCTTGTGGAGTATATTGGCTTCCAGTACAGCTGAGCATGATTTATTCGCAATATACTGCTGCACTACATTATTCCAAAGTCAAGCATAACATTTTGTGCATAACTTTATGTGTAGTGCAATTTAGCAAAACAGAGATATTGGCACAATGACTTTATGTTTTTAGTAGTATTGTTTGTATTTTCTTTTGCAAGAAATGCTTTAGGAATTGGACTGTAGCAGTTTGGTCTCTTGAGCTCATAAGATCTGTTCTTACCAACAGAGCTGCTTACAAACGTACTGGTCTTTAATTACCAATTGATGGTTGCATCTCACTGCTTTCTCTCCTACGGATCATGCTTACAGTTGAGTATTCGCTGATTCCTAAATGCTTGACCTGGCTATACATCTCCTTTTGTAAATCATTCTAGCCCCTAATTACCAAGTAACAGCTGCATAACAGGACTTTGCTTTCTCCCTTGTTAATCATGCTTCCAATTCAGTGCCTACTGATTCACATTGTCTAATATGCATGTATGCATGCTCTGGTTAAATAGTAACAGAGCATAGACCAACATTTCCTATAAGATTCTCCGAACAAAATATATATTAGAGAGCTACTTAGTGCCTACCTTTTCAATACCAATTACTTCATGGTAAATAACCCTATTGTGGACATTTGGGTAACTTCAGAATTATTATTTTCTTTGCTTTCTTGCACTCAGTGAAAAAATGACCACACTCTACACAACTTCTGGGAGCCAAGGTCGTTTTAGCTTTTTCTCATCTATATCTAAAGGTTGCTTATTATGTGGAATTTCCTACAATCTTCTCATGTTTTTTTGTTCACTGCTTCATTCCTGCTCTAGCAATTAGTTTGTACAATTCCTTTGTTAAATGGAAGTGCCTTCTCCATGTCATTTATCGGATTTTATTTTGGAAGGTTGCTAATTATATACTCTATCTATTTTCTTTCTTATTTTTTTATATAATTTCATACTTGATAGTTTTCTTGAGGCCACAAGGCATTTTCCGTGTTTCTAAGGTTCTAATGCCCTGAGATTTAAGTATAGAGTGGCATGACGTGCGTCATTAGTATAAAACTTAGGCCCCTGGAAATTCCCATTTCTAGCATCATTGCTATCTTACATAAAGCTGGGAATTTTATCATGAGATTTTCCTTGGTCCTTAGATAGTGTGGTCTGGTCACATGGATTTCTACAGATTTCAATCTTGATATTAAAGCTCCTCAAATGTTTGCATACATCCTGCTGATTGGAGAATGTACAGAGCTCTTATGGATTTGCCACATCGGACATCATCCGTGCTAATGAATTCTCTAAAAGGACAGTTGATTGTTCCATGAAGCCGAGCTGTTATGGATTTGGCGCATTGTATATCATCCATTCTAATGAATTCTCTAAAAAGACAGTTGATTGTTCTAGGAAGCTGTGTTAAAGTTGTACATGTGGTCTTCTTGAGTGTTTCCCAATATATATGTTGTATGAAAACTGACAGGTAGTGATTAGATAAATATGTCAGTTACTTTGAATCTTGCTACTGGGGTCTTAGACAGCCTCATTGTTGGCATCATCTTCTGTTTGTTAACGAAGAACAGTCCTTTTTTGCTAACCTCAGGTCTAAGAAGAGAACTAGAGCTTTGTAATTCTATATCCAGTAGCCACTATCACCCACTATCACCACCTACTGTAGATCACTTATGCATATACCGCCTAGACTAGATGCACCCTTTTCCCAGCTACTGTGGATCACTTATGCATATACCAATTAGACTAGATGTACCACTTTCTTCTATGAACTACTTGTAGCGAATCAAGCCTTGAGATGACTTACCAAAAATTAAAAAAACTAAATAACTTACCAATCCATGTGGCGCGGCGTGCCGCCGCGCACTACAAGCTAGTTCTATATCATTTCCCATCAACAGTATGTCATCCACATACAATATGAGAAATGCTACAGAGCTCCCACTCACTTCTTGTAAATGCAGACTTCTCCATAAGTCTGCGTAAACCCAAACGCTTTGATCATCTCATCAAAACGAATGTTCCAACTCCGAGATGCTTGCACCAGCCCATAGATCGAGCATTGGAGCTTGCACACCTTGTCAGCATTCTTAGGATCGACAAAACCTTCCGGCTGCATCATATACAATTCTTCCTTAAGGAAACCATTAAGGAATGCCGCTTTGACGTCCATTTGCCATATCTCATAATCATAGAATGCGGCAATTGCTAACATGATTCGGCCGGACTTCAGCTTTGCTACGGCTGAGAAAGTCTCATCGTAGTCAACCCCTTGAACTTGTCGATAACCCTTAGCGACAAGCCGAGCTTTATAGATGGTTACATTACCATCCGCGTCTGTCTTCTTCTTAAAGATCCATTTATTTTCTATGGCTCGCCGATCATCGGGCAAGTCAGTCAAAGTCCATACTTCGTTTTCATACATGGATCTTATCTCGGATTTCATGGCTTCTAGCCATTTGTCGGAATCTGGGCCCACCATCGCTTCTTCATAATTCGAAGGTTCACCATTGTCTAACAACATGATTTCCAGGACAGGGTTGCCGTACCACTCTGGTGCGGAACGTGTCCTTGTGGACCTATGAAGTTTAGTAGCAACTTGATCTGAAGTTTCATGATCATCATCATTAACTTCCTCTCTAGTTGGTGCAGGCACCTCATGAACATTTTCTTGAGTTGCGCCTTTTTCCGGTTCAAGAGGTAATACTTCATCAAGTTCTACTTTCCTCCCAAAACTCTTTCTCTAGAAAGGATCCTTTCTTGGCAACAAAGATCTTGCCTTCGGATCTGAGGTAGAAGGTATATCCAATAGTTTCTTTAGGGTATCCTATGAAGACGCATTTTTCCAATTTGGGTTCGAGCTTTTCAGGTTGAAGTTTCTTGACATAAGCATCGCATCCCCAAACTTTTAGAAACGACAGTTTAGGTTTCTTCCCAAACCATAATTCATACGGTGTCGTCTCAACGGATTTCGACGGAGCCCTATTTAAAGTGAATGCGGCAGTCTCTAAAGCATAGCCCCAAAATGACAGCGGTAGATCGGCAAGAGACATCATAGATCGCACCATATCCAATAGAGTGCGATTACGACGTTCGGACACACCATTACGCTGAGGTGTTCCAGGCGGCATGAGTTGTGAAACTATTCCACATTTCCTTGAGTGCGTGCCAAATTCGTGACTCAAGTATTCTCCCCCATGATCTGATCGCAAGAACTTGATTTTTCTGTCACGTTGATTCTCAACCTCACTCTAAAATTCCTTGAACTTTTCAAAGGTCTCAGACTTGTGTTTCATTAAGTAGATATACCCATATCTACTCAAGTCATCAGTGAGGGTGAGAACATAACGATAGCCACCGCGAGCCTCAACACTCATTGGACCGCACACATCAGTATGTATGATTTCCAATAAGTTGGTTGCTCGCTCCATTGTTCCTAAGAACGGAGTCTTGGTCATTTTATCCATGCCTCATGGGCACGTGTCAAATGATTCGTAATCAAGAGACTCCAAAAGTCCATCTGCATGGAGCTTCTTCATGCGTTTGCCACCTATGTGACCAAGGCGGCAGTGCCACAAGTATGTGGGACTATCATTATCAACCTTACATCTTTTGGTATTCACACTATGAATATGTGTAACATTACGCTCGAGATTCATTAAGAATAAACCATTCACCAGCGGGGCATGACCATAAAACATATATCTCATATAAATAGAACAACCATTATTCTCGGATTTAAATGAGTATCCATTTCGAATTAAACGAGATCCTGATACAATGTTCATGCTCAAAGCTGGTACTAAATAACAATTATTGAGGTTTAAAACTAATCCCGTAGGTAAATGTAGAGGTAGCGTGCCGACTGCGATCACATCGACCTTGGAACCATTCCCGACACGCATCGTCACCTCGTCCTTCGCCAGTCTCCAATTATTCCACAACTCCTGCTTTGAGTTACAAATGTGAGCAACCGCACCGGTATCAAATACCTAAGAGCTACTACGAGTATTGGTAAGGTACACATCAATTATATGTATATCACATATACCTTTAGTGTCGCCGGCCTTCTTGTCCGCTAAGTATTTGGGGCAGTTCCGCTTCCAGTGACCACTTCCGTTGCAATAAAAACACTCAGTCTCGGGCTTGGGTCCATTCTTTGGCTTCTTTCCGGCAGCTTGCTTACCGGGCGCGGCAACCCCCTTGTCGTCCTTCTTGATGTTTTTCTTACCCTTGCCTTTCTTAAACTTAGTGGTTTTATTCACCATCAACACTTGATGTTCATTTTTGATCTCCACATCTGCTGATTTCAGCATTGAATATACCTCAGGAATGGTCTTTTCCATCCCCTGCATATTGAAGTTCATCACAAAGCTCTTGTAGCTCGGTGGAAGCGACTGAAGGATTCTGTCAATGACCGCGTCATCCGGGAGATTAACTCCCAACTGAGTCAAGCGGTTATGCAACCTAGATATTTTGAGTATGTGCTCACTGACAGAACTGTTTTCCTCCATCTTACAACTGAAGAACTTGTTGGAGACTTCATATCTCTCGACCCGGGCATGAGCTTCGAAAACCATTTTCAGCTCTTCGAACATCTCATATGCTCCGTGTTGCTCAAAACGCTTTTGGAGCCTCGGTTCTAAGCTGTCAAGCATGCCGCACTAAACGAGGGAGTAATCATCAGCACGTGACTGCCAAGCATTCATAACGTCTTGGTTCTCTGGGATGGGTGTGTCACCTAGCGGTGCTTCTAGGACATAATCTTTCTTGGCAGCTATGAGGATGATTCTCAGGTTCCGGACCCAGTCCGTATAGTTGCTGCCATCATTTTTCAGCTTGGTTTTCTCTAGGAATGCGTTGAAGTTGAGGGCAACATGGGCCATTTGATCTACAAGATATATTGTAAAGATTTTAGACTAAGTTCATGATAATTAAGTTCATCTAATCAAATTATTCAATGAACTCTCACTTAGATAGACATCCCTCTAGTCATCTAAGTGAAACATGATCCGAGTCAACTAGGCCGTGTCCGATCATCGCGTGAGACGGACTAGTCAACATCGGTGAACATCTTCATGTTGATCGTATCTTCTATACGACTCATGCTTGACCTTTCGGTCTTCCGTGTTCTGAGGCCATGTCTGTACATGCTAGGCTCGTCAAGTCAACCTAAGTGTATTGCGTGTGTAAATCTGGCTTACACCCATTGTATTCGAACGTTAGAATCTATCACACCCGATCATCACGTGGTGCTTCAAAACAACGAACCTTCGCAGCGGTGCACAGTTAGGGGGAACACTTTCTTGAAATTATTACGAGGGATCGTCTTATTCAAGCTACCGTCGTTCTAAGCAAATAAGATGTAAAACATGATAAACATCACATGCAATCAAATAGTGACATGATATGGCCAATATCATTTGCTCCTTTTGATCTCCATCTTCGGGGCTCCATGATCATCGCTCTCACCGGCATGACACCATGATCTCCATCATCGTGTCTTCTTGAAGTTGGCTCGTCATCTATTACTTCTACTACTATGGCTAACGCTTTAGCAATAAAGTAAAGTAATTTAATGACGTTTATGTTGACACGCAGGTCATAAATAAATTAAGACAACTCCTATGGCTCCTGCCGATTGTCATACTCATCGACATGCAAGTCGTGATTCCTATTACAAGAACATGATCAATCTCATACATCACATATATCATTCATCACATCCTTTTGGCCATATCACATCACATGGCACATGCTGCAAAAACAAGTTAGACATCCTCTAATTGTTGTTGCAAGTTTTTATGTGGCTGATATAGGTTTCTAGCAAGAACGTTTCTTACCTACGCCAAAACCACAACGTGATATGCCAATTTCTATTTACCCTTCATAAGGACTCTTTTCATCGAATCCGATCCGACTAAAGTAGGAGAGACAGACACCCGCTAGCCACCTTATGCAACTAGTGCATGTTAGTCGGTGGAACCATTCTCACGTAAGCGTACGTGTAAGGTCGGTCTGGGCTGCTTCATCCCACGATGCCGCCGAATCAAGATAAGACTAGTAACGGCAAGTAAATTTACAATATCAATGCCCACAACTGCTTTGTGTTCTACTCGTGCATAGAAACTACGCATAGACCTAGCTCATGATGCCACTGTTGGGGAACATAGCAAAATTTTAAAAAAAATTTACGCATCACCAAGATTAATCTATGGAGTCATCTAGCAATTAGGGAGAAGGGAGTGCATCTACATACCCTTGTAGATCGCGAGCGGAAGCGTTCAAGAGAACGGGGTTGATGGAGTCGTACTCGTCGTGATCCAAATCACCGATGACCTAGCGCCGAACGGACGGCACCTCTGCGATCAACACACGTACGGTTGGGAAGACGTCTCCTCCAACTTGATCCAGCAAGGGGGAAGGAGAGGTTGATGGAGATCCAGCAGCACGACGGCGTGGTGGTGGAAGCAACAGTGATCTCGGCAGGGCTTCGTCAAGCTCACCGAGAGGGAGAGGTGTCACGGGAGGGAGAGGGAGGAGCCAGGGGCTAGGGTGCGGCTACCCTCCCTCCCCCCACTATATATAGGACCCCTAGGGGGGCGCCGGCCCTAGGAGATGGGATCTCCAAGGGGGGCGGCGGCCAAGGGGGGTGGCTTGCCCCCCAAGCCAAGTGGAGCGCCCCCACCCTTAGGGTTTCCAACCCTACGCGCAGGGGGGGCCCATGGGGGTGCACCAGCCCACCAGGGTCTGGTTCCCCTTCCACTTCAGCCCATGGGGCCCTCCGGGATAGGTGGCCCCACCCGGTGGACCGCCGGGACCCTTCCGGTGGTCGCGGCACAATACCGGTGACCCCCGAAACTTTCCCGATGGCCGAAACTGGACTTCCTATATATAATTCTTCACCTCCGGACCATTCCGGAACTCCTCGTGACGTCCGGGATCTCATCCGGGACTCCGAACAACTTTCGGGTTACCGCATACTAATATCTCAACAACCCTAGCGTCACCGAACCTTAAGTGTGTAGACCCTACGGGTTCGGGAGACACGCAGACATGACCGAGACGACTCTCCGGCCAATAACCAACATCGGGATCTGGATACCCATGTTGTCTCCCACATGCTCCTCGATGATCTCATCGGATGAACCATGATGTCGAGGATTCAATTAGTCCCGTATACAATTCCCTTTGACAATCGGTACGTTACGTGCCCGAGACTCGATCGTCGGTGTCCCAATACCTCGTTCAATCTCGTTACCGGCAAGTCACTTTACTCGTACCGTAATGCATGATCCCGTGATCAACCACTTGGTCACATTGAGCTCATTATGATGATGCATTACCGAGTGGGCCCGGAGATACCTCTCCGTCATACGGAGTGACAAATCCCAGTCTCGATTCGTGCCAACCCAACAGACACTTTCGGAGATACCCGTAGTGCACATTTATAGTCACCCAGTTATGTTGTGACGTTTGGCACACCCAAAGAACTCCTACGGTATCCGGGAGTTGCACAATCTCATGGTCTAAGGAAATGATACTTGACATTCGGAAAAGCTATAACAAAAGAACTACACGATCTTTGAGCTATGCTTAGGATTGGGTCTTGTCCATCACATCATTCTCCTAATGATGTGATCCCGTTATCAATGACATCTAATGTCCATATTCAGGCAACCATGACTCTCTTTTGATCAACGACCTAGTCAACTAGAGGCTCACTAGGAACGTGTTGTGGTCTATGTATTCACACATGTATTACGATTTCCGGATAAGACAATTATAGCATGAACAATAGACAATTATCATGAACAAAGAAATATAGTAATAACCATTTTATTATTGCCTCTAGGGCATATTTCCAACAGTGTTTTTTTCGAAAAGGGGGGCTCCCCGGCCTCTGCATCAAGGGTGATGCATACGGCCATCTTATTAACCAAGAAACAAACTGTGCCAACAAAGTTCCAAAGTCTCAAACTAAAAAAGGAAAAAGCAGCTCACACAGAGCGCAAAAGGCTAGATACACAAACTAGCCAGGAAAAGATGCCACAACCGGCTGGCTAAACAAGGTAGGTAAACTAATTGCCTATCCTATTACATGACCGCCATCCAAACTGGTTGAAGATATCCCGAGCTACCATCTCCCAACGGATAGACCCAGTAACCAAATACTCCCTGGCCTCCATCGGAGTGAGTAGCGACCACGAACGGATCACTGCCGTAGCTCAGAAAATAACCTGCAAAAAATGAATCTGTGATGTTCTGTTAAAAACCAAATCATTTCTGCAAAGCCAGATGGTCCACAGCAGAGCGCAGACTCCAACCCGAATATGTCTTGCTAAGGTAGACTCAATCCCATTAAGCCAAGTCCCAAATAAAGCATTAACAGTAGTCGGTGGAGTAATATTAAAAGCAATGTGGACCGTCTGCCAAAGGACCTTGGCCAACGGGCAATTAAAAAATAGATGCTTAATCGTCTCATCCCGATCACAGAAACTACACCTAGTAGGTCCTGTCCAATTACGCTTTATTAAGTTGTCCTTTGTTAGACTAACTTGTTTATGGACAAACCACATAAACACTTTTATTTTCAAAGGAACTTTGACATCCCAGACATTCTTGGAAGTTGGAATGGAGTTCGAATTAATAACATCAATATACATTGACCTAATTGTAAATACTCCAAACCTAGTCAACTTCCAGCGTAATTCATCAGGTTGGTCAGAAAGTTGAACCTCCATTAGTCTCCTAACCAAATGGAGCCAAACTTCCCAACGATTGCCCGCTAGCGACCGTCTAAACTGAATATTAAGGGGGATAGAATGAAATACTGTTGCCACGAACACCTCACGTCGTTGAGCAATACGATATAAAGACGGATATTGAATGGCCAGGGGTGAGTCGCCAAGCCAAGTATCCTCCCAGAAACGTGTAGTAGCCCCATTTCCAATAACAACTCTTGTCCTATGGAACAGTAATTGTTTGACCTTCATGAGTCCTTTCTAGAAAGGCGAGTCCATCGGCCTAACTGTTACCTGGGACAGCGTTCTAGTCTGGAGGTACTTGCTGCGAAGGATCTGCGCCCACATGGCTTCAGTCCCTGAAGTGAGCTTCCACAACCACTTACTAAGAAGGCAAATGTTCTTAACTTCAAGATTCTCAATACCAAGCCCTCCTTGGTCTTTGGGTCGACAGATAATATCCCACTTAGCAAGCCGGTATTTTCTTTTAAGTTCATCACCCTGCCAAAAGAATCGTGATCGATAGAAGTCCAGTCTTTTCCTAACACCAACTGGGACCTCAAAGAACGATAAGAGAAACATAGGCATACTCATGAGCACCGAATTAATCAAGATTAACCGGCCTCCATATGACATGAGTTTACCCTTCCAGCAACTCAGTTTCTTCTCAAATCGGTCCTCGATACACTTCCACTCTCTGTTTGTTAGCCTACGATGGTGTATCGGAATACCAAGGTAGGAGAAGGGCAAACTCCCCAGCTCGCACCCAAACAATTGCCTATAAGACTCCTGTTCGTCTTTGGCTCTACCAAAACAGAACAACTCGCTCTTATGAAAGTTAATCTTTAACCCGATCAATTGTTCAAAAAGGCATAACAGCAGCTTCATATTTCTCGCCTTGGCCAAGTCGTGCTCCATAAAGATGATTGTATCATCAGCGTATTGAAGGATGGATACACCTCCATCAACCAGATGAGGTACCAAGCCACCCACTTGACCACTCTCCTTAGCCCTTCCTATCAAAATTGCTAACATATCCACCACAATGTTAAACGGGATAGGGGACATCGGATCTCCCTACCTGAGGCCTTTATGAGTCTGGAAATAATGACCTATATCGTCATTCACTTTAATTCCCACACTCCCCTTTTGCGTAAATGATTCGACCTGCCGGCGCCAGGCATCATCAAAATCTTTCATACACAATGCCTGTTGGAGGAATGGCCACTTGACCTTATCATACGCTTTTTCAAAATCCACCTTAAAAATTACCCCATCTAATTTTTTGGAGTGAATTTCATGGAGCGTTTCATGAAGGACAACCACCCCTTCAAGGATATTTCTGTCCGGCATGAAAGCAGCTTGGGATTGTTGCACCACAGAATGCGCAATCTGTGAGAGCCTATTAGTCCCGACCTTGGTGAAGATTTTGAAACTAACATTGAGGAGGCAAATCGGCCTGAACTGCTCAATTCTCACAGCCTCCGTTTTCTTAGGGAGCAATGTGATAGTTCCAAAATTCAAGTGAAATAATTGAAGCTGTCCAGAGAAAAGATCCTGAAACATAGGTAACAAATCCCCCTTAATAATGTGCCAGCACTTCTTATAAAACTCGGCCGGGAACCCATCCGGTCCGAGAGCCTTATTGTTTTTCATTTGTGCAATAGCATCAAACACCTCCTTCTCCGAAAACGGGGCGAGCAAGATATCATTATCGGCAGCCGACAATTGAGGTACGTCCTCAGTCATAGACTCATCGAGGGTCACACAATTAACCTCCGGAGGCCCAAATAACTGCCTATAATACTCGGTAATATAAGTTTTGAGATTATCCTGCCCAACAATAGTACCCTCATCTTGTTCAAGTTGGAAGATACGCTTCTTTCGGTGCTTGCCATTGGCAATCAGGTGAAAGAATTGAGTATTGGCGTCCCCTTGGACCACTTTGCGAACCTTAGCTCGCAACGCCCACTTCAACTCTTCTTTGCGGAGAAGTTCTTTCAACCTCTTCTCAGCCTCATTTTTAACCTGGAGCTCAGCAGGCATCAGAATCGCGGATTCAGCTTTTATGTCCAGTGCCTGTATAAGAGAAAGGAGCCTATCCTTCTCAATCTTATACACCCCACTGAGGTGCTTAGCCCAACCCCGTAAGAAGCTTCTCAAATGCCTAATTTTATTCTGCCAACGCTCGACAGCCGTCCTACCTCCTACCCCCTTAGCCCATTCCCTGGCAATGAGGTCTAAGAACCCCTCATGTTCGAACCAGGCCATCTCGAATGAGAATGTGCTTTTGTTTCCCACATGGTTCGGCTCCCCGGAGTCCACGAACAGTGGTGTATGATCGGATATTCCCCGCGAGAGAGCTTGTACCGTAACAAGAGGAAACTTCTGTTCCCACTCTACACTCGCGAGAACTCGATCAAGCTTTTCATATGTCGGGGTTGGCAAAGCATTAGCCCAGGTAAACTTTCTACCAGAGAGCTCTATCTCCCTCAGATCCAAACTCTCAATAATGGTATTGAACATAAACGACCATCTGCCGTCAAAATTATCATTATTCTTCTCCTCTCTCCTCCGAATGATATTGAAATCACCCCCAACCAACATCGGAAGCTGTTCGAACCCACAAATTTGAACAAGGTCCGCCAGAAACTCCGGTTTAAGCTCCGGCTATGCGGCACCGTAAACCGCCACCAAAGCCCAGTTGAAGCCATCAACTTTTGACCTAACCCGAAACATAACCGCAAAGTCGCCCATCACTACACCCCGGACCTCAAGGGAATCGCATCTCACTCCTAGCAAGATACCTCCCGATCGTCCTCTCGAAGGTAGGCAATGCCAGTCAAAATCAACACCACCCGCAAGAGAGGAAAGAAACTGAGGAGCAAAATTATCTCTACCAGTTTCAGAGAGAGCAATGAAATCTAAACGATGCTCCAGAGACGCCTCAGTGAGAAACCTTCTTTTAGCCAAGTCCTTGAGACCTCTGCTATTCCAAAAGATTCCTTTCATAAGTCATCATGAAATTTTTTTTGCCGTACGAATCCTAGCACTCCTGCGTACCGCGGATGCGGGATACACCTTCCGCTTCCACTTACGTTTGGGTTTATCATTGTCCACCATCCGGTCCTCATAACCGGGCTCTGGTGGTTGATTCACTTCAACTTCTACACTAACCTCCTCCTCGTTGGACTCAATAGTGGATGGTGCAAGGTCCGCACACAAACCATCAAGCACTCTCACCCCCAACGCCTCAATCTCAGCATCATTCATAGGTCTCACTGCCGCTAGGTTTCGAATGGTTTCTAAAGCGCGTTCTGCTTCCAGATCAAGGAGATCATTAACCAAATTGGAAATTTCAGAATTGGTATTCCCTAACGAAACCCCTACTTGATTTGCATTATGAATAATCTCATCAGTAGAAAAATGCAGAATAGAATTGGATAAGTTGACTGACATACCGGTAGTGACCTCAATATCACGAAGCTTGGCCGCCCTCATAGCGCACCTCTGCTGCATGTCATCAACCTCCGGGTGGTCCTGGAGACGAGAACTCATCCGTCTCCCCTCAGAGACCGGGTCGGGGATCCCGCCGAAAGCAATAACCTCCTCCCGAGTAACGCCACATGCATGGGGCGGCGGTGGAAGGCTCCCACGGCGAACGGACAGGAGGCTGGGTGAGGAAGGTGCCAGCGCCGCCTGCCCGATCACCCCCTCCGCCCCAACCCTCAAGCCTGAGGGCGTCACCATCCCGACAGCCGAAGGCGAGGAATGGACTGGGGCCACCTGCCCCAGACTCCCGCCGAGCACGCCAGGAGAAGCCGCAACAGCCGGTGCCGAAAGGGAAGGGTCTGAGGCCACCTGCCCCAGACAGCCCCCCTCACAGCCGGCCAGCGACGGCAAGGCTGGCGTCACCGGGGCCACCTGCCCCTGACAATTGCCAATCAGCACAGGAGAGGCTACCGCAGCCGGCCCCCTTCCCGAAGAAATCTCCTCCCTCCCGGTAGGCCCGACCGGAGTAAGGGGAGAAGGGGGCGCCGAGGCCACCTGGCTCGAACCCCCCGCCAAGCTCGGAACCACCACCTGCAGCTCAGCCGTCACAACAATATCCGAGGGAGGCGAGAACACTATCTCCGGACCCCCCCCCCCCCTCCGCGCCAGAACCCTCCACACCCGGGCCCTGAAAGTCCAACTCAGGTAAGGAGAGCTCAAAATCCTCCAAAGACTCCATCCGCTCGCTCCATAGTCCCGGCGGTGCAGTAGCAGGCTCAATGGAACCAAATCTCAGAGTGTTCGACGGTACAGAAGAGGGAGGCGCCGTCCCCCCTCCGGTCGTCGGAGCCACAGACCCCGGTCCCTCGGCCATCTCTCGACCAGTATCAGCTGCCGGAGTCTCCTTGCCTCCCGTACCATCATCACCCTCGTGCATATCAACATCCGCGGTAGCAGGTGCCTCGGCAAACAGGTTGTCATCCTCAAACTCAATCTGAAGGTTATAAACCTGGCCGCGATAAGCCCACTTAACCATATCCGGCACAAACTCAATGTCCAAAATACTGACCAGAAGGCGAGCAACCCCCTGAGCTCTAGTGAAGGCCATATCCACTCGCTCGGGCTTTCCTACCAAGATACCCAAACTAGCAACGACCCTGGCATCCTGCATAGGCCTGGAAGGAGCTCCCGAAAAACGCAACCAGGCCTGGGTAAGAGGCTTACCCTGAGGCTCAACCAATTTCCACTCATGGAACTCAAGAATGCCCTCAGTACCTGGCACCTTACACATCCCAAAGCTCAGTAACCACTGTAAATCCTCCACCGTGGGAAACTCAACCCTGAACAAGTTTGGCTCGAGACTGACTAGCTCCCAGAGGAAGTCTCCTGGGGCCAGCTCCCGGAGCCTCTGCACAATCTGGGTCTCAGAGACTTCTCCTTTAGTCACTTTAACCATCCCAGTCATCATACTGCGCACCTCATTAGGAACCTCCCCCTTGGTCGGAGACTCAAAAAACGTGAGCTCTGAACACTACACCCCATACATCATAAGATTCGGTAACTACTCTCTCAAAAGCGGACAAGCCCCTGACTCATGGGCCGGCTTACCACACGTATCGCATAAAACTGCCACACACTCAGCAATGAAGTGGCCCTTATTGCCACAGCGGTAGCATAACATTTTTTCCTTCTTGCGCGCATACTCGGCCGCCTTGTCCATTTCAGCCCTGTCAGAACCCTCCACCGACATTACCTCGACCTCACCATTACCCGGAACAGCCACGTCCGCCAGTGCCGTCACCACCTCCATAGCCTGACAAGACAACCCAGTCTCCTCAGTTGCCTCGCCAACCGCCGTCTGGTCAACGACAACAGGATGCTGCCTTGGTCGATAGCGGCCACCTCGGCCACCCCGACCACCACGGTTACCACGGAAACCACCATGGTTACGATTAGCCGGTCCAGACGCCCCTTCGACGAAGCCTCCCGTCGGCCCCAGGAAAGGCATCTCGGTCGAGCCATCACTCTGCCAGGCATACCCCCGCCCACCACCTGTGGACGAGGATCCCCGGTGCTGTCCATCTCCATAGGCGTTAATGCCATCGTCACCCCACTGACCACGAGGCACCAAAGAGTCTCCCCCTAGCCAGAACTTGCTGCAACTGTGCCTGCTCCAGCACCGGTTCCGTCGAACTCTGCGTCTGTCGGGCCACAAAATGCGGCGGTCTGGCCCCGGCCTGCATCGCCATGGGCCGGAACTGGCCACCTGAGGCCGGAGGAGGCGGCCTAGGAGCCGGGAAGCCGCGGCCTGCGACGGCCACGGGGATCGGCACCGATGGGCGAGGGCCACCCCTTCCCACAGCCGGTGTTGGTGGTCTGGCACCCACAGGCAGCGACCCGCGGCCAGCCACGCCGGACCCGGGTGCACCACCATGCAGTGGCGGCCTAGGGCCGCTAGCCACCTGAGCCGCCTGGCCAGACCCAGCACCCTGTTGGAAATATGCCCTAGAGAAAATAATAAAAGCATTATTATTATATTTCCTTGTTGATGATAATTGTCTTTTATTCATGCTATAATTTTGTTATCCGGAAATCGTAATACATGTGTGAATAATTGACACCAACATGTCCCTAGTAAGCCTCTAGTTGACTAGCTCGTTGATCAACAGATAGTCATGGTTTCCTGACTATGGACATTGGATGTCATTGATAACGAGATCACATCATTAGGAGAATGATGTGATAGACAAGACCCAATCCTAAACATAGCACAAGATCGTGTAGTTCGTTTGCTAGAGTTTTTCCAATGTCAAGTATCCTTTCCTTAGACCATGAGATCGTGTAACTCTCGGATACCGTAGGAGTGCTTTGGGTGTACCAAACGTCACAACATAACTGGGTGACCATAAAGGTATACTATGGGTATCTCCGAAAGTGTCTGTTGGGTTGACACGGATCAAGACTGGGATTTGTCACTCCGTATGACGGAGAGGTATCATTGGGCCCACTCGGTAATGCATCATCATTATGAGCTCATAGTGACCAAGTGTCTGGTCACGGGATCATGCATTACGGTACGAGTAAAGTGACTTGCCGGTAACGAGATTGAACGAGGTATTGGGATACCGACGATCGAATCTCGGGCAAGTAACATACCAATTGACAAAGGGACTTGTATACGGGGTTGCTTGAATCCTCGACATCGTGGTTCATCCGATGAGATCATCGAGGAGCATGTGGGAGCCAACATGGGTATCCAGATCCCGCTGTTGGCTATTGACCGGAGAGCGATCTCGGTCATGTCTACATGTCTCCCGAACCCGTAGGGTCTACACACTTAAGGTTCGGTGACGCTAGGGTTGTAAAGATATGAATATGCAATAATACGAAAGTTGTTCGGAGTCCCGGATGAGATCCCGGACGTCACGAGGAGTTCCGGAATGGTCCGGAGGTGAAGAATAATATATAGGAAGTGTTGTTTTGGCCAACGGGAAAGTTTCGGGGTCACCGGTATTGTACCGGGATCACCGGAAGGGTCCCGGGGGTCCACCGGGTGGGGCCACCCATCCCGGAGGGCCCCATGGGCCAAAGTGGGGAGGGGAACCAGCCCATAGTGGGCTGGTGCGCCCCCCTAGGCCCACCCCATGCGCCTAGGGTTGGAACCCTAGGGGTGGGGGGGCGCCCCACCTTGCCTTGGGGGCTACTCCAGCCCTGGCCGCCCCCCCCCCCCTTGGGAGATCCAATCTCCAAGGGGCCGGCGCCCCCCTAGGGGCCTATATAAAGGAGGGGAGGGAGGGGGCAGCCGCACCCCTGCATCCTTGGCGCCTCCCTCTCCCCTGCTACACCTCTCTCTCTCGTAGTACACGGCGAAGCCCTGCTACTGTGACGCCCTGCATCCACCACCACGCCGTCGTGCTGCTGGATCTTCATCAACCTCTCCTTCCCCCTTGCTGGATCAAGGAGGAGACGTCATCCGCTCCGTACGTGTGTTGACCGCGGAGGTGCCGTCCGTTCGGCGCTTGGTCATTGGTGATTTGAATCACGGCGAGTACGACTCCGTCATCCATGTTCTAGTGAACGCTTCCGCTCGCGATCTACAAAGGTATGTAGATGCATCCGATCACTCGTTGCTAGATGAACTCATAGATGGATCTTGGTGAAACCATAGGAAAATTTTTGTTTTCTGCAACGTTCCCCAACAGTGGCATCATGAGCTAGGTCTATGCGTAGTTCTTTATGCACGAATAGAACACAATTTGTTGTGGGCATTGATGTTGTCAACTTTCTTGCCGCTACTAGTCTTATCTTGCTTCGACGGTATTGTGGGATGAAGCGGCCCGGACCAACCTTACACGTACGCTTACGTGAGACCGGTTCCACCGACTAACATGCACGAGTTGCATAAGGTGGCTGGCGGGTGTCTGTCTCTCCCAGTTTAGTTGGAGCGGATTCGATGAAAAGGGTCCTTATGAAGGGTAAATAGAAGTTGACAAATCACGTTGTGGCTTTCACGTAGGTAAGAAAACGTTCTTGCTAGAACCCTATTGCAGCCACGTAAAACTTGCAACAACAATTAGAGGATGTCTAACTTGTTTTTGCAGCAAGTGTTTTGTGATGTGATATGGCCAAAGTTGTGATGAATGATGAATGATCTATATGTGATGTATGAGATGTTCATGCTATTGTAATAGGAATCACGACTTGCATGTCGATGAGTATGACAACCGGCAGGAGCCATAGGAGTTGTCTTTATTTTTTGTATGACCTGCGTGTCATTGAGAAACGCCATGTAAATTACTTTACTTTATTGCTAAATGCGTTAGCCATAGTAGTAGAAGTAATAGTTGGCGAGCAACTTCATGGAGACACGATGATGGAGATCATGGTGTCATGCCGGTGACAAGATGATCATGGAGCCCCAAGATGGAGATCAAAGGAGCTATGTGATACTGGCCATATCATGTCACTCTTATTATTTGATTGCATGTGATGTTTATCATGTTTTTGCATCTTGTTTACTTAGAACAATGGTAGTGAATAAGATGATCCCTCGTAATAATTTCAAGCAAGTGTTCCCCCTAACGGTGCACCATTGCGACAGTTCGTTGTTTCAAAGCACCACGTGATGATCGGGTGTGATAGATTCTAACGTTCACATACAACGGGTGTAAGACAGATTTACACATGCAAACACTTAGGTTGACTTGACGAGCCTAGCATGTACAGACATGGCCTCGGAACACAGAAGACCGAAAGGCCGAGCATGAGTCGTATAGAAGATACGATCAACATGAAGATGTTCACCGATGTTGACTAGTCCGTCTCACGTGATGATCGGACACGGCCTAGTTAACTCGGATCATGTTATACTTAGATGACTGGAGGGATGTTTATCTAAGTGGGAGTTCATTGAGTAATTTGATTAGATGAACTTAATTATCATGAACTTAGTCTAAAATATTTACAATATGTCTTGTAGATCAAATGGCCAACGTAGTCCTCAACTTCAACGCGTTCCTAGAGAAAACCAAGCTGAAAGACGATGGCAGCAACTACACGGACTGGGTCCGGAACCTGAGGATCATCCTCATAGCTGCCAAGAAAGATTATGTCCTACAAGCACCGCTGGGTGACGCACCTGTTCTCCCTGCAGAACAAGACGTTATGAACGCTTGGCAGGCACGTACCGATGACTACTCCCTCGTTTAGTGCGGCATGCTTTACAGCCTAGAGCCGGGACTCCAAAAACGTTTTGAGAGACACGGAGCATATGAGATGTTCGAAGAGCTGAAAATGGTTTTCCAAGCTCATGCCCGGGTCGAGAGATATCAAGTCTCCGACAAGTTCTTCGGCTGTAAGATGGAGGAAAACAGTTCTGTCAGTGAGCATATACTCACTATGTCTGGGTTGCATAACTGCTTGACTCAGCTGGGAGTTAATCTCCTGGATGACGCGGTCATTGACAGAATCCTTCAGTCGCTTCCACCAAGCTGCAAGAGCTTTGTGATGAACTTCAATATGCAGGGGATGGAAAAGACCATTCCTGAAGTATTTGCAATGCTGAAATCAGCAGAGGTAGAAGTCAGAAAGGAACATCAAGTGTTGATGGTGAATAAAACCACTAAGTTCAAGAAAGGCAAGGGCAAGAAAACCTTCAAGAAGGACAGCAAGGGAGTTGCCGCGCCCGGCAAGCAAGCTGCCGGGAAGAAGCCAAAGAATGGACCCAAGCCCGAGACTGAGTGTTTTTATTGCAAGGGAAGTGGTCACTGGAAGCAGAATTGCCCCAAATACTTAGCGGATAAGAAGGACGGCATCACAAAAGGTATATGTGATATACATGTAATTGATGTGTACCTTACCAGTACTCGTAGTAGCTCTTGGGTATTTGATACCGGTGCAGTTGCTCACATTTGTAACTCAAAACAGGAGCTGCGAAATAAGCGACGACTGGCGAAGGACGAGGTGACGATGCGCGTCGGGAATGGTTCCAAGGTCGATGTGATCGCCGTCGGCACGCTGCCTCTTCATTTACCTACGGGATTAGTTTTGAACCTTAATAATTGTTATTTAGTGCCAAGTTTGAGCATGAACATTGTATCAGGATCTCGTTTGATACGAGATGGCTACTCATTTAAATCCGAGAATAATGGTTGTTCTATTTATATGAGAGATATGTTTTATGGTCATGCTCCGATGGTGAATGGTTTATTCTTAATGAATCTCGAGCGTAATGCTACACATATTCATAGTGTGAGTACCAAAAGATGTAAGGTTGATAATGATAGTCCCACATACTTGTGGCACTGCCGCCTTGGTCACATAGGTGTCAAACGCATGAAGAAGCTCCATGCAGATGGACTTTTAGAGTCTCTTGATTACGAATCATTTGACACGTGCGAACCATGCCTCATGGGTAAAATAACCAAGACTCCGTTCTCAGGAACAATGGAGCGAGCAACCAACTTATTGGAAATCATACATACTGATGTGTGCGGTCCAATGAGTGTTGAGGCTCGCGGTGGCTATCGTTATGTTCTCACCCTCACTAATGCCTTGAGTAGATATGGGTATATCTATTTGATGAAACACAAGTCTGAGACCTTTGAAAAGTTCAAGGAATTTTAGAGTGAGGTTGAAAATCAACGTGACAGGAAAATCAAGTTCCTACGATCAGATCGTGGAGGAGAATACTTGAGTCATGAATTTGGCACACACTTAAGAAAATGTGGAATAGTTTCACAACTCACGCCGCCTGGAACACCTCAGCATAATGGTGTGTCCGAACGTCGTAATCGCACTCTATTAGATATGGTGCGATCTATGATGTCTCTTACCGATTTACCGCTATCTTTTTGGGGCTATGCTTTAGAGACTGCCGCATTCACTTTAAATAGGGCTCCATCAAAATCCGTTGAGACGACACCGTATGAATTATGGTTTGGGAAGAAACCTAAGCTATCGTTTCTAAAAGTTTGGGGATGCGATGCTTATGTCAAGAAACTTCAACCTGAAAAGCTCGAACCCAAGTCAGAAAAATGCGTCTTCATAGGATACCCTAAAGAAACTATTGGGTATACCTTCTACCTCAGATCCGAAGGCAAGATCTTTGTTGCCAAGAATGGATCCTTTCTAGAGAAAGAGTTTCTCTCGAAAGAAGTAAGTGGGAAGAAAGTAGAACTTGATGAAGTATTACCTCTTGAACCGGAACAAGGCACAACTCAAGAAAGTGTTCCTGAGGTGCCTGCACCGACTAGAGAGGAAGTTAATGATGATGATCAAGATACTTCTGATCAAGCTCCTACTGAAATTCGTAGGTCCACAAGGACACGTTCCGCACCAGAGTGGTACGGCAACCCTGTCTTGGAAATCATGTTGTTAGACAACGGTGAACCTTCGAACTATGAAGAAGTGATGGCGGGCCCGGATTCCGACAAATGGCTAGAAGCCATGAAATCCGAGATAGGATCCATGTATGAAAACGAAGTATGGACTTTGACTGACTTGCCCGTTGAACGGCGAGCCATAGAAAATAAATGGATCTTTAAGAAGAAGACAGACACGGATGGTAATGTGACCATCTATAAAGCTCGGCTTGTCGCTAAGGGTTATCGACAAGTTCAAGGGGTTGACTACGATGAGACTTTCTCACCGGTAGCGAAGCTGAAGTCCGTCCGAATCATGTTAGCAATTGCCGCATTCTACGATTATGAGATATGGCAAGTGGACGTCAAAACGGCATTCCTTAATGGTTTCCTTAATGAAGAATTGTATATGATGCAGCCGGAAGGTTTTGTCGATCCTAAGAATGCTAACAAGGTGTGCAAGCTCCAACGCTCAATTTATGGGCTGGTGCAAGCATCTCGGAGTTGGAACATTCGCTTTGATGAGATGATCAAAGCGTTTGGGTTTACACAGACTTATGGAGAAGCCTACGTTTACAAGAAAGTGAGTGGGAGCTCTGTAGCATTTCTCATATTATATGTAGATGACATACTTTTGATGGGAAATGATATAGAACTCTTGGACAGCATTAAGGCCTACTTGAATAAAAGTTTTTCAATGAAGGACCTTGGAGAAGCTGCTTATATATTAGGCATCAAGATCTATAGAGATAGATCAAGACGCCTCATAGGTCTTTCACAAAGCACATACCTTGATAAGATATTGAAGAAGTTCAATATGGATCAGTCTAAGAAGGGGTTCTTGCCTGTGCTGCAAGGTGTGAAATTGAGCTCAGCTCAATGTCCGACCACGGCAGAAGATATAGAAGAGATGAGTGTCATCCCCTATGCCTCAGCCATAGGTTCTATTATGTATGCCATGCTGTGTACCAGACCTGATGTAAACCTTGCCGTAAGTTTGGTAGGAAGGTACCAAAGTAATCCCGGCAAGGAACACTGGACAGCGGTCAAGAATATCCTGAAGTACCTGAAAAGGACTAAGGAAATGTTTCTCATTTATGGAGGAGACGAAGAGCTCGTCGTAAAGGGTTACGTCGACGCTAGCTTTGACACAGATCTGGATGACTCTAAGTCACAAACCGGATACGTGTATATTTTGAATGGTGGGGCAGTAAGCTGGTGCAGTTGCAAGCAGAGCGTCGTGGCGGGATCTACATGTGAAGTGGAGTACATGGCAGCCTTAGAGGCGGCACATGAAGCAATTTGGGTGAAGGAGTTCATCACCGACCTAGGAGTCATACCCAATGCGTCGGGGTCGATCAAGCTCTTCTGTGACAACACTGGAGCTATTGCACTTGCCAAGGAGCCCAGGTTTCACAAGAAGACAAGGCACATCAAGCGTCGCTTCAACTCCATTCATGAAAATGTTCAAGATGGAGACATAGATATTTGTAAAGTGCATGCGGACCTGAATGTAGCAGATCCGTTGACTAAACCTCTCCCTAGAGCAAAACATGATCAACACCAGAATTCCATGGGTGTTCGATTCATCACAATGTAACTAGATTATTGACTCTAGTGCAAGTGGGAGACTGTTAGAAATATGCCCTAGAGGCAATAATAAAAGCATTATTATTATATTTCCTTGTTGATGATAATTGTCTTTTATTGATGCTATAATTGTGTTATCCGGAAATCGTAATACATGTGTGAATAATAGACACCAACATGTCCCTAGTAAGCCTCTAGTTGACTAGCTCGTTGATCAACAGATAGTCATGGTTTCCTGACTATGGACATTGGATGTCATTGATAACGAGATCACATCATTAGGAGAATGATGTGATAGACACAACCCAATCCTAAACATAGCACAAGATCATGTAGTTCGTTTGCTAGAGTTTTTCCAATGTCAAGTATCCTTTCCTTAGACCATGAGATCGTGTAACTCACGGATACCGTAGGAGTGCTTTGGGTGTACCAAACGTCACAACGTAACTGGGTGACCATAAAGGTATACTACGGGTATCTCCGAAAGTGTCTGTTGGGTTGACACGGATCAAGACTGGGATTTGTCACTCCGTATGACGGAGAGGTATCACTGGGCCCACTCGGTAATGCATCATCATTATGAGCTCATAGTGACCAAGTGTCTGGTCACGGGATCATGCATTACGGTACAAGTAAAGTGACTTGCCGGTAACGAGATTGAACGAGGTATTGGGATACCGACGATCGAATCTCGGGCAAGTAACATACCGATTGACAAAGGGAATTGTATACGGGGTTGCTTGAATCCTCGACATCGTGGTTCATCCGATGAGATCATCGAGGAGCATGTGGGAGCCAACATGGGTATCCAGATCCCGCTGTTGGTTATTGACCGGAGAGCGATCTCGGTCATGTCTACATGTCTCCCGAACCCGTAGGGTCTACACACTTAAGGTTCGGTGACGCTAGGGTTGTAAAGATATGAATATGCAATAATCCGAAAGTTGTTCAGAGTCCCGGATGAGATCCCGGACGTCACGAGGAGTTCCGGAATGGTCCGGAGGTGAAGAATAATATATAGGAAGTGTTGTTTTGGCCAACGGGAAAGTTTTGGGGTCACCGGTATTGTACAGGGATCACCGGAAGGGTCCCGGGGGTCCACGGAGGGCCCCATGGGCCAAAGTGGGGAGGGGAACCAGCCCATAGTGAGCTGGTGCACCCCCCTAGGCCCACCCCATGCGCCTAGGGTTGGAACCCTAGGGTGGGGGGGCGTCCCACCTTGCCTTGGGGGCTACTCCAGCCCTGGCCGCCCCCCCCCCTTGGGAGATCCAATCTCCAAGGGGCCGGCGCCCCCCCTAGGGGCCTATATAAAGGAGGGGAGGGAGGGGGCAGCCGCACCCCTGCATCCTTGGCGCCTCCCTCTCCCCTGCTACACCTCTCTCTCTTGTAGTACACGGTGAAGCCCTGCTACTGTGACGCCCTGCATCCACCACCACGCCGTTGTGCTGCTGGATCTTCATCAACCTCTCCTTCCCCCCTTGCTGGATCAAGAAGGAGGAGACGTCATCCGCTCCGTACGTGTGTTGAATGCGGAGGTGCCGTTCGTTCGGCGCTTGGTCATCGGTGATTTGAATCACGGCGAGTACTACTCCGTCATCCACGTTCTAGTGAACGCTTCCGCTCGCGATCTACAAAGGTATGTAGATGCATCGGATCACTCGTTGCTAGATGAACTCATAGATGGATCTTGGTGAAACCGTAGGAAAATTTTTGTTTTCTGCAACGTTCCCCAACACACCCGGCATCTGAGTAGCGCCAGCGCGCCCAGCCCCAACCGGCTGCCCAGCGCGGCCACGACCTGCGCCCTGCGGCACCACAACGCCGCCACGCCCGCCTCGTGCTGGCGGAATCTGCCCACCACGTCCCGCGCCGCCCGAGGCGCCGGACTGGGCGCCGGACTTGGCAGGGGGCGGACCTCGACCTGCCATGCCGCGGAGAGGAGGAATCCGCTTGGCACGCCCCGCACCACGGTCTGAGAAGCTCGATCGGCACGCAACTTGATGAACCCTAGATCGTTTCGATCGAAAACCCTCTAAAGGACTGTCGATCGTGCATGGGGGTGTAGCCAACGATCCCGACGTACGTACCTGGTTGAACTGGGCCTCATACCCAGTTAACACAGGCCCGCACACAACCGGACCCGACTCACTCAGAGTCGGCCCATTACCAGGCACACTGTGCACGCGGCCCAAGAGTGCGTTCAAACGCCTCTCCCGCAACTGCGTGATCCCGATCGGCCGCCCTGCCGGCGACAACGCCAAATCCGCCGCCGGCCGCTGGGAATGACTACCAGAACGGATTGGTTTCTTCTTCCTCTGAACTTTAATCCAAGAATCCGGCCGTATCAAATCGAAAAGGGTGAGGTTTGGAAGACTGACCTTCGGAAGGGGTCCCTTCCATGGCCTGACCGCCGTCGCCGCCGTTCTCTGGTGCACAACGCGCCGCACCATCTCCTTCCTCTCGCCCGCGTGAAGCCCAACCCTCGCCGGATCGTCCACCGGCAAAACCCTATCCACCGTTGAGGCCACCTCATCCTCATCATAACCCGCATGAAAAAACTCACAGAGAAGATCTGAAGGAGTCGGTGTTGGCGGAGAAGCCGCCGGATCGTCGCCTCCGTCCGCCTCGTCGGCAACACATTTTCATGCTAGCACTATGAGGAATAAATACCTCCTTGACACTGTAACCTTTGTGTACTTTATGAGGCAAATGCAAGTTCTGTTTTTTCTACGTCGCTGCTGAAATCAACACACGACAAGATGTACCAAAATTAACCATACTTTCTCTCAAATTTCAAAAAGAGAAACTAATGCATCTTTAAACGTGCTTTCACTCTCACAGGCGTGGCGTGCCGCCGCGCGCAAATAGGCTAGTAATTCCTATGAATCTATCCTTAATAATAATAAAGCACGGATTAACTTTGTCGGGTTCACTGTCACAATACGCTTCTTCCCGTGAATTTACGATTTCAGTTTAAATTTAAAACATATAGGCGAAGTGGTACTATAATCTATCTATATATCCCTGCCCATATTTACGATGATTTTCATCCGTTGTCTGAGCCAGGCTATCCGCTGTGGGCCAGATTTTCGTCCGTCGTCACTGTGGCTCAACTTGCCGGCCCATCTACTGTATGAAAGAACGCAAAAAATAGATGGCAGAAAGCAGGATCCAACTCACAACCTTTGGCACGAACCTAATTCGCTGCAACCAGCAGAGCTAGGATTTGTTCGTGCTTTGAAATAGGGTTTCCTAATCTTGAATAGTCCCATCTCGACTTCTTCTATCAAACCACACCAGTTAATATACGTGCAGCTAGGATTTGTTCATGCTTTGACAGAGGGTATCCTAATCTTCAAATAGTCCCACCTCGACTTCTTCTATCAAACCACACCAGTTAATATATGTGCAAAACTTGCACATATCCAGAAGCTGGCTGCAAGATGATTCCTACGAGAGAACGGACGTACATACGCAGATTGCTATGGATGTGAAGAAATCACATGAAACAAGATGATGGACGAGGCAGAGGAGATGAAGGCACCATGCACCTGGTGCAGGCAGCAGCTGCAGATACAACTTCATCGCCGATGTTTCTTTTCATGGGATACACGAGGTGAGCAACAATGCATGCATGTTTGCTCTAAGAAAACACTTCATTGGAATAGTTCTTCCTAGATTTTCTGATAATTCAACTCATCCAGTAGCTTGATAGTTTTGTCATTATTTTAGTATCTTATCTGTGTAACTTGATTATTAGGAGATTTATATTTACGATACTAGCGAATGGGTAGAAGTTAGGCAGAAGAAGATAGAAATAGAACTAATATCCTAATTTTTTCAGAGGAACTGAGTTAGTATCTGAATAAATTACTTTAGATTAGCTACTACTTTAAAAAAAGATGTCACTTTGAAATAGAGGCAGCTGTAGACCCGTGGGAAGGTGTGTGATACTTTTTTAAAAAGATGTCACTTTGAAATAGAGGCAGCTGTAGACCCGTGGGAAGGTGTGTGATATTTTTTTTTGCAACGCACGAGTATATTTCCTAGTTAAAACCAAAGGAGGCATAAAACTGCTCGGAACTGTATACTGTTTTTAGAGTTAGAGATGCTCTTAAGCCCAAGGTGATATGTTTCCCCTATATAGCTTGATGATTCTAATATTGAAGTGGACAAGTATCACTTCAGATTTACACGAACATTTACCTAGTTCACTTGGCTAAGTACACGATGTATCACACTACATAGCCATTTCATTCCTTAAGATTTGAGTATTCTACTAGCTGAGCGCTTCCAAACGTACTAGTAGCAGCAGCTTCAACATCTGGACATAGTCCCTCTTAACTATAAACGACCATTATTCGGCTCACCTGAGCACTCCATATAGTGCACTACTTATTATTACAACTATATACAACACCCCTTTAAACGTGTCTGATCAAAGTGACTGCACAACCAACATTCTCTTAACATTTTTGGTGCGAGCTCACTCGGATTTCTTCCTGCCTTCACCGCCTCCGGCGACCTTCCCCGCCTCCCCCTCGACCGGGATGAGCTCCTCTTCGCCGGCGACGATCCCCTTGGTGTGCTGCGCTATCCCGTACACCGTCGCGCCCACCGCCTCCATGCCCGCGCCCACCGCCTCCAGCACGTCTTCCACGATCTTGGTGTCTTCGGTGCCTTCACCCTGCATGCACACGTCATAGCTGAGCCATCAACTATGGATACATCAAACTTACCGTAGAATCAGATACTCGTGGAGGGACACGACGGTGCACGTACCTTCGCCTTGGCCGTCCCGGTCATGCCGCCGCCGGTGGCGCTTTTGCCGGTCTCCACCACTCTGTTCGTCGCCTCCCCCGTCTTCTGCGCGACCTGCGACGTGGCGTCCCGGGTCTTGTCCACGGCGCCTCCCGCCGCGCCCATCACCGAGTCCTTGATGTACGCGGCCGTGTCGCCGGCCTTCTGCGCCATGGCTCCGGTCGCGTCCTTCACCTGGGCGGCCATGCTCCCGGTCCTATTCCCTGCGTCTCCGGTAGCCCCCTTGGCCCTGCCCATTGTTTGCTCGGTGGTGTCGCGGGTCTTGTCCGCCGTGCCTCCCGCTGCGCCCATCACCGAGTCCTTGACGTACGCAGCCGTGTCAGTGGCCTTCTGCGCCATGGCTCCTGTCGTGTCCTTCACCTGGGCAGCCATGCTTCCGGTCCTGTCCCCCGTGCCTCCGGTTGCGTCCTTGGCCTTGTTCATGGTTTGTGCGGTCATGTCGCGGGTCTTGTCCGCTGCCCCTGCGGCCGAGCGCTTGGCCTGCGTGCTCGTGTCGAAGCTCGGCTCCTCCGCCTTGTCGGCGGCGCGGGCTGCGGCCTCCTTCGCCTTCTCCTCGGCCTGGGCGGCAGCGTTCTTCCCTTGCTCCGCCATCTCCTTCGTGTACTCCGCCACCTTCTGCGCCGTGACCGCGGTCACCTCCTTGGCCTTCTGCGCCGCTTGCGCGGCGGTCGACAGCGTCACGTCCTTGGTTTTCACCGCCGCCTGCTGAGTGTAATCTGCCGTCGTCTTGCCGGCCGCCAGCGCGGTGTCCTTGGCCTTCTCGGCGGCTGTCTTGGCGTACTCCGCGGCCGTCCCGCCGGTGGAGACAGTGACGTCCTTGCCCTTCACCGCCGCCTGCTGCGTGTACTCGGCCGTCGTCTTGCCAGCCGCCAGCGCCGCCTCCCTCGCCTTCTCGGCGGCCGTCTTGGCGTACTCCGCTGCCGTCCCGCCGGTGCTCACTGTGACGTCCTTGGCCTTCACGGCGGCCTGCTTCGCGTACTCCGCCGTCATCTCGCCCGTGGTGAGCGTGACCTCCTTCGCCTTTGCTGCAGCCTGTTTGGCGTACTCGGCGGCGGTAGCCGTGGCCTCCTCCGTGCCTTCCGCGGTGACCTGCGCGCCATGCGCGCCGGCGTCCTTGGCCTGGGCTCCCTTGGCCGCAGCGTAGTCTCCAGTGGAGCAGGGCTTGCGCGCGGCCGAGTCTGAGCCCTTCTGCTCCCTGTGGCCCGTATCATGCCCACGAATCTGCGCGCCATGCGCACCGGCGTCCTTGTTTCCGGCGCCCTTGGCCACAGTTTGGTCTCCCGTGATTCCGAGCGCTTGCATGGCCGCGTCCTTGGCGCTGCGCGCGGAGTCGCCCTCTTTGCCCCTGTCCTCGGTGGCGTGGGTGACCGCCGCCGAGCCCTTCTGCTCCTTGTGGCCCGTGTCATGCCCACGGCCCTCCTCCTGCTTCGTGTGGTGCTGCTTCTCAGCGCCCCGAGATGACGCCACCGTAGCGCCTGCCGGCGCGTTGGTCCCGCGCGCGGCGCTCTCTCTGCCCTGCTTGTCGTGGCCGCCCTCGGCGGCACGGCTGACCGCCGCCGAGCCCTTGTACTCCTTGTGGGCCGTGCCATGGCCACGGCCCTCCTCCTGCTTCGTGGCGTGCTGCTTCTCGGTGCCCCGAGACGAAGCCATCGTGCCCCCTGCCGGCGCGTTGGTGCCGTGACCCTGCGCCGCGGCAGGGGCGCGGCCCTGCTGGGCGCCCTCGGGAAGGGCCTTGTGCTCCTGGTAGGAGACGACCGTGGCGCCGGGCGCCTGGGTGACGGTCACCGCCCCCCTAGCGGCGCCGCCGCCGCCGTGCTGCAGGTTCTGGTTGTACCGCTCCTGGGCGGCGCGGATGGCGTCCGCCGAGTTCTGCTGCGCCTCCGCGCGGAACTTGCCGATCTCCTCCAGGCTGACGCCGCCCTGGCCGCCTTCCTCCCGCTTCGAGGCGGCCTCCTTCCTGCTCTGCTGCTGCGACGCCATTGTCAGTGGCTCAGCGAGACAGACGCGATCGAGTGCGTGCTAGCTCGGACGCTGGTGTGTGGAGCTGGACGTGGTGACTGCTGTCTGGTGAGTGAGTGGCTTTGTCAGTTCTTTCCTGATGATCGGCAGACGACCGTGGCGAGGTCCGCTTAAAATGGTGCCGCTCAGCGGCGGCTTGTCGGGGGTCGGTCGAGGTCGACGCGGCGTACGGAGCATGACAGGGCGACACGTGTGGAGCAGACAGGATATAGAGAGCCGCGCAGAGCGGCGGGGTCTCATCGGGGGCGAAGGCACTGAGCGGCGAGAGGACACGAGGGCGGCTCACGTGAGACCGTGTCCACGTGCCAAGCCGCCATGGCTGAGGCACCCGAGCGCTCTGCCACGGATCAGGGTACGTGGCCGAACCCAAGGACAACCTAGGTCGGTGGCCATGCGGATATGGCAGCACGAACAGTGCGTCTATTTTTTAGCGAAATGGTTCTTCCAATTTCGACCTCAAATGCTCAATATTAAACTAGGGGAAAATAGAAATAAAATACAAAATCAGATTCTTTTTTTTTACAAAAAATGTTGCTTAGTTTTTGTCAGCGTACAAATTTTAGTAAAGAAATGACGTTTGTGGAGGTATGGGCAAAACTAACAAAATAAACACTTTTAAAAATTGCCATTAAAAATGCTTTTCAGAAAATCTTTTTGGAGCATCTACCTGTTATTCTTCACAGAAATTTAGACATACGTAAAAAGTTCAGATTTTTTTAAAAAAAATAGCTATTTTTTAGTTTTACTATCCACAAGGATGCATTTAAACACGCAAAAAAGGATGCATTTAAACATGGGAGAAGAAACTTGAAGGTGTACTCACGCTCGTGTGTTCGTGTGGCTATATAGATCTAGATGAATCACATGAGCACTCCTAGCATTTTCTTAACTTGGTTTTGGGCCTTGTTTTGATCTAAAAGTTACAATAAAATATGTAAAGTTTAATAAAACCCTGCAAAAAATGTGAAGTTAGTTTTGATCTAAACCTGAGATCAAAACTATGTTAGAAAGAAAAATATAACTGAACGAGCTAGACAAGATTATAAAATATGCCTAACTAGTCTGTATTTATATATTTGTAGGGATCTGTTTTTCTCCTAATTGTCGGCCAAGCAAGGGATGTCTCGGCCATTGCACATAATTGGATATATAGTTTTTAAATATTCTATAGAATATCTGTCCTTGCACTTTTCACTATGTGAAAAATTTCTACATAAGCAAATCTTAATATGAAAAGTTGTGCATGTCACAGTTAAATAAAATAAACCCATTTAGAATGCACTAATGCATGTTGCATGGTAGATGATTCTCATGCATAGATCACACGGATGTTAGCGGAATATCTTAATATGAAAGGTTGTGTATATCATAAATAAATGCAAATGTGATTTAAAACCCTTTTAGCATGCAAAGGCATGTTGCATCACAAAGATTCTCATGTGTAGATCTGCGGATGCTAGTAGATCAAACTAGTAAATTTAACAACTACAACAATTCCGATGATGTGAAAACACACATGTTAAGATAGGTATAAATAGTGGGGATCAATCTATTAGATATATAGGGTTTCATATAAATACCTCATGTTCATTTTACTTTTTTGCCATTCATGCAATTTTAGCCACTAAGATAATTTACCACATAGATATGTTTGCATTCGTAAACAACAATGATAGAGATACTGAGATTAGTGAGTCTCTCTACCCCTACCTAGTTTCTCTATGACGGCCGTGCTTCAATAGGATTATAGATTTGCCTAAAGGGGCATGAACAGAGTTGAGGGGGTTATTCCAGGCTATTATGTTAGACGACTAGTAAGTAGCCCGTGCTCTGCACGTTGAGAGGCATATAAAAACATATTCCATTCATTCTGTTTCAAAAGTCTATCTCACTTTTTTCCTTTTTTGCTTTGTAAGTCTTGTTTTTATTGTTCTCGGTCACCTTTTTAGATTTCGAGTCACGTTAAATCGTTGCATGCAAGAATTAAAAGAAAACTCACAAATGTATGTAGAAGTCTCTGGCCATTTAGTGGTCACACATGCATGCATTGCAGTTAATTCAAATTAACGTGTCGATGAACTCCATTCTTGAGGAAAATGAGTACGCTAATTGAGTACTTTCACAAAATATGAAGTTTATTACATCACCCACCATCTACCTTGGTTTGAGTGTTTTTTGAATTGGACCTTTTAAACCAGAAGGGAGGGAGTAATACGACTGTTATCAGAAATTGAATATGCTTATATAGTAAGATATAAAGATAAGACGGTCAAGCAAATAATTTATTCTGAAGTAATGTTATTTTCAAATCAGGCATAAGTTTTTTTCATAAACTTTACAATTGGCATATTCTTGTGAAATTTTGGTATTAATATGACTGCTGTATAAATTTTGGAAAATGCAAATAAAAACAGCTTGAATAGTTCCAGACTATTCCAATTGCCAAATGTCCAATACCAATAAAATTATATGTACATAAGAAATCTGAAATTGTGATAACAGAATCTACTCTATTGATTTTTCTGGAAAACATGTTCTAGGTCAAGCTAAATGAGTTTGATATAGACACAAGTTATTTTCTTTTTGATGTCTCAACATGTGTTTAAGAACTAAGATATTCATTGATGGAATGGTACAGTTTTCTTTAAGAATGGAAATGTTCATTGATGGTGCAGTTTAGACAAATTAACCTCTCAACTATTGACGTTTTTTGTTATTGCACTTTCCTATTAGTTGGTTTTACTTGTAAACTCCAGTTAAAAATAAATGCTTTAGTGGAGTAAAGAAACGTTCATCATATAAAATGCAAAGATGGTGTGCAATAGAATGTGAAGCTTCAGATTTAGTTTTCTTCTACGTTGCTTGGGGTTTGGTTGGGTATATTGGTACGTAATCTTTTTTAGAGGTATATTGCTATGTAATCTTGGTTGCAGTGATACATCCACTCCGGCTGGGCCAGGCAAAAAATTCACTCGGCCCACAAGTGACAAGTCCTCAAACGGACAGGGCTCTGGAAATGTCGCGTAGCTCCCAGGCACGCAACGTGTTGCGGGGGCAGATGTGTGTGACAGGACTGGCGAATCCAGCGCACGCTAGCCGTTGGATTCTTAGCTTTGATGATGGATGAACGGTCGCTGTTAGTCCATCTTGGCAAATCAACGGCTGCAATCACTCGAGTGCTGTTTTGGCGGGAAAGCCAAGACAAACGTGGTAAATCCAAATTTTAAACTGACACATTATAGTAGTAGAGATAGAGATATGGGCTAAAAGGCACTATGCCGTTCCCTATTTCTCTAGGCTCGGCTTTGCATATGTGGTCACTGACACATTCGTTGTGGCTTTGTTCGTGCTGACGCCATGAGGTGAAGCAATTGAAGTGGAGTGAGGATCTCCCTCCGTTGATCTCTTGCCGAATGGTGGTAAACAAAAGAGAAAACTTGCAACATTTCCTTAAACCCTTCTTTGGACCTAACAATATATTTGAACACTTGTCATATTTGAAATATTTTGGTTGAACACTTCTTTGAACCTAATTAGCATGCAATCGTACTATGGAGGTGTACACCACCTTTTGATCATGATAAGAAATTATAGCTGAGTGGCCATTGCAAACTAGCACAAGAGTTTCCATTGGAAAGTAGCTTCACGCTATAGAGTTGCCTCCGAAAACTAGCAAAGAGCTAGAGCTGCCCTGGGAAACGCTAGAGTCACTTTTGGAGACTAGCTATACACTAGGAGTTCCCTTCCAAGGAAACCACCGCGTGTCCGGCCTCCTCTTGAATCACAGGGCGCCAAGGCGAAGAGGGACGTGACATCGAGCAATGGAGGAGAGGGGCGCATTTACTCCCTGAACAGAATAACCCTCTGGCCTGGGAATGGAATGTCTCCAAACCTACGGTTCAGGCGTACCATCTTGGGATGGAGTGTGCACGGGCGGTGTTTGACACATCTGCAAGTGGCATTGTAGTGTTGCCACCATTGATACCGTCGTGGAATTCTTGGCTGCCTCCATAGGCCGGCACGAGAAGAGAGTGTGCTTGCCTCCATGGGAATTGCTTATAGTTGGTGGGTTGGGGGAGAGAGAGAGAGGAAGAATCGAAGAAAACCGGCTTACAGTCGACCTATGGGTCAAAAACAGAGAGAACGGATCATCTGACAAGCGGCTACCCTCCACGTACGCCGAGCTAGAGATTCACGCTTTTACATATGGATGAACATATTGGGGCTGTTTGTTCTCCTGGTGACTCGATCTTTTGAGTACGGCAATTTTTTTTGTAAGTGTGTTCTTTGCTCCAAATAAGGACTTTCAGTGAAACCCTTCCTCAACAATTTGACATGCGGACGTATAGTACATGAATGATTTGCCCGTCTCGTCCCCCTCGTGTCGCCCCCGCGGGCGACCCAGGGGGAACCCTAGCTGTCGTCCTCTCTGTCCTCCTCCGCCTCCACCTTTCCTCGTCGCCGTCCGCAGCGTCGCTCGGCAAAGCTTGGCCTGCTGGGCGGCAGCGGGGCATCTCTCCCCCTTGGAGTGTCTTGGGCGGCGTGGAACGACCAGATCGCGAAGAGGTGTCGGGCTAGCGCGGGTCTAGCGGCGCGGCAGGCGAGCATCTTGGCGGCAGTGCGTTGCGGCGCCAGTGACGCGGCGCGACAGCTGCGGCTTGGATGCAACTCCACGGTGAGGTGGTGGTTGCGTGGTTCAAATTGGCTGGTCGCGGGCGCCGCCATGTTCAGGCCGGATCCATCTGGATCTGGCGCTTGGATGTTGTCGGCCGGCGCAGGGTGGTGGTCTACGCCGCTGTCCTCGCCGGATCGCGGCGGCTGTCCTTCTCGATCCTCCTTCCTAGTGGGTTCAGCCCCATGGCACTTGTATCTCTGCTGGTCTCCGTTCGTCTCGCTGTCGGATCTGGAACTGTCAGAGGTTTGGTGGTATAGGTTGGGGACCGGAGGAAACTTTGGCCGGCTGGTCTGGCCCGGCATCAGCGGCGTCCGTCGACGCCGTTACCATCCCTGAAGACGAAGCTAAGGTCCCTCCTATCAACATCAGAATCCCTCTGGACGAAAGTCAGAAATTCAATCTGGATTGGGCGGCGGCAACGCCCCGCGCGTCGTAACCTCCATGGAGGCACCGTCTTGGGAGGCTCAGATGGTCAAGCGAGAGATGCTATGGGTGGTGGGCGCCGCGTGGATCCAGCAGCGGCGACAGCGTGAGCTCCGAGGGAAACCCTAGATTTGGGTCTACCGGATCGGACGATGATGGCACCTTCGATGTCGTTGTCCCTACTGGGGGCATCATTTTGGAGCACGTGCTGGCTGAAGGGGACAAGAGAAGGAGCGGTGTTACATCTACAGCGAGGCCGACAGTGGATCCTCGCGGCATGGCGCCGCGGAGGTTCGGTGAAGGGCACGTTTGGATATGGACTCGCGCAAGAGGAGAAAATTGTCTGGCGTCATGGTGGCATTGATGGCAGAGAGGCCTGGCAAGGTCGGTGCAACAGTTTTTCTCTGAGGATGGACCGAGGGATGATGGAGGTGACAGCCCTTGCAGCATGCGGTGCTCACCGGGAGTGTGCCTGACCGGTGTGGGATCCAATCGAGGTAGTGGCTTGGAGAGGACACCCAGCTTTAGATGTTAAGCTTTAGTGCGATCTCTGTTTGGTATTAGGCACGGACATTCGGCACGCCTTTATCAAAAGGATAGGAATACAACTGTGTTTTCAAGATGGTGGCTTCAGACTTATTGATGTATCATCTTATATGATTTTTTTAATAATTAATAATATGGCTGTATGCATCGTTCAGATGCAAGGCCAGGGTACATTCTCCTTTTCTAAAAAACAATCTGACATGCATCCTGCGGCTCAAACTTGCGAAGATAAATTGAAGTTGTACTATAAAAGCATTTTTAACACTGAAGAGAGTACTTTTTAATACTGTAACTGGTAGCGAAGACTGCCGCCCAATCTCGAACTTCAAGCCCCCAGCGCCGGCCCCGGACAAGCACTGGAACAGAGTCAGGCTCCTGCTTCTCTGGTGTGTCTGGAACCACCGCCACGGCGTCGTGTTTCGCTGAAAAGCGTCCAGCCATCAGCCGGGCCGTGCGTGCAGCGGCTGACAATCTGAAGTTGTGGGCGTACAAGCTCAAACCTGAAGATAGACATGCCTTGCCTTGCTAGCTTGGGCCCCGTATTTGATGGCTCTTTCCCTGTGATTCTCCTGCAATCAGGTCTTCCGATCTCTGTATGATCTCCCTGTACCGTGGGCCCGCTCACTGTATTTTGCAGCTTTGAGAAATATATATTCAGGTGGGGCTGCTCGCTCCCCGGTGTTTCGTCGGAATATGTCGAAACGTGTGTACCATGTTCTTTTGGGCATATCCTCTGTTTGCTTGACATTATATAATGTTTTCCTTTTAACTCAATTTTACAGTAATATTCTGCTTAGGTTCTCTTAATTATCTTTTTTTGCGCAGTAGGTTCTCTTATCTTTTGATGTTTTGATGTTTAGAAATTGTTTTGCTTACAAGCACGAAACTGAAATAGAAAGTCAAGATTACATAGACAAATGGACCATAATAAAATGAGAAACAAGTACAGAACACTGATTCAACATGTAAATCAAACACTTCATTTTTAGTCCATGTACATACACATGGTCTTATTTACCACCGTCTGTTCTCAATATGGATTCTCATAATACATTCAAAGGTCATTCTATTGCCTGTAGAAAGCATTCAGAAGGTCGTCATATCATCTATAAACGGGATGTCCCATAGTATAGTACATCCAAAAGTTTGTCATATCCCGTATAAATAGCACACATATGTAATAATATCACTGGTTATTTTCTTGTCCACTAGCTGCAAGTTTGTGGATGTGTGACCAACTCAACTAGATCCATCTCCTCCTCCTTCATATGCACGGTTTTGATTTCTGGTGGGCCTGTCGGCATCACCAATGGCGATCATCCAGATTCAATGTTTACGAGCGCATTGTCATCCCATGTCATATTCATATCTATCTCATGGTCAATCTTAATAGCATAATCAATATGGTTGTCAATCTTAATAGCATAATCAATATGGTTGATGATATATTCCATGTCAACATCATCATCTATGTTGTAAGCCTGGTATTGCACCTCCTCTGCGTTAAATAAACCATCAAACATGTCCATAGAAAAGTCATCAGATGTGGGAACTAGAATTTCTTCACATGAGTGAATCTGTCTGTCATCTGTGCTGAATATTCCTTGGGTGACCATTATGTTGGATGGGTTGGATTCTGGCCAATTATCATTCATATGTGCCCGATTTTGTGTTGGGGGTGCTGGTGAAGATGCTGACAATGGAGATTCCTTCGGATCTTGAGGAGCAATGCCCTTGCTACAGGCAATCCCTAGGCTTTTGATGTAGTTTTGTAGAAGGGTCCCTGATTTGGGATTCTTGACTCTACTGTGGGCCCGCCTCCGCGCAGATTGCTTTCTCTTTGTTGCATTCCAATGATTTTTTATGGAGTTTTCTGTTCTTCCAGGGAGGCGCTTAGCTATCTCCGCCCATTTGTTGCCGACCTCCTTGTGTGTTTGTATCAGAACCATGTCTTCCTCCTCACTCCAAGTATCTTTCTGCATTTTTGGTTGCATGCAGGCCCGAGCCCAAGGGGGTGCAACCTGTGCGGGTGCACAGGGTTTTCTAGGCAGCAGTGTCCTATATAGAGATGGGCCTCTTAAGCCTTCGATCTGGCCATCTGGGCCGCTGTTGCCTGGCCTCTGGCGGCTCTCGCTCGCTCTGAAAAAGCCCTGATCGGCACGCGCAGCAGCGTTCGATCAATTCCCTGAAACAAATCCAACGATCGATCGAGACGAGCTAAGCGACGAGGCGCCCCTTCCTCTTTTCGTATGGCTTTGGCGGCCATCGACACGGCAAGTTAGGGCTCCACCAGTCCTCCTTCCTTCCTCAGGAAATCACCAATCTCTTGAATCTGGTCTAGCAGGTCCTTTTTGGGAATCGTGAGCAGGATGCCAAGACCAGGAGAGAAGGCAGGAACGCCAAACAGCAAGCAGCCGACAGGGATGACTGATTCACCCGAAGGCAAGGAAACTTGAGGCCATCTCCCAATCTTGGATTTTTCAAGCGTTGTCGCGTCAATAAACAGTGATACTGCAAGCCCTTGACTTTGTGTTTTGATTTTTACCCGCTATTTAGTTCTGCTAAAAGCTTGTACTCCTAGTTAATTTTATTCTTCTCATCTATTAGGCATCTACTAATATTGCAAGATCCAAGTATTGTCTTTCATTTAGAAAACATGAATCTGGTTACCGAAAGCAATGATTGATTGTGAGGATATTATTGAAGATTTGTTACAAAGAATGAAGGAACACTAAAAGAATGATGTTGTTTAAGTGTTGACCATACAAGTACAACCAAAAATAGGTACGATTCTTGATACTTCCAATTAGTATGTAAAGTATTATGATCTTTATATCATTATAATTCTGTTTATGTAGTGTTTTTTTAGTGAGATAAGGCCCATTTTAGAGTTTCGCACAGGGCCTCCGATTTTGCCGGCTCGGCCCTGGTTGCATGCACAAAAAGTTCAGTGGAACCATGAATACTACACAGACAATATGATGTGTTTTCAGGAAAACAAAGGACATCACAAAAACTTATTTCAGAATTTGGACAATATTGATGCCCAATTTTTGTGTTCTGCCATGAAATTTACCCATTATGGTTATTTACCATTAAACTTTGTGTGGACTTTTTAAGTTAATAGGGGCAGAGAGTACTCACTCAGTTAATTTCTCATAGACACCTGACTGTCCAAACAAAATAACAAATCATATATCTTCTGTCTAATTTGCTTATGGGCAAAGGCCTAAGCTAAGAAATATCTACCCAATTTAAATCATGAACAACCTAAACAAGAAATTATGAGGATCTTTTCCATAAGTTGGTGCTGCCTTGGCCATGTACTACGTGTACAAAACAATTCTTCACAAGCTGGTTTTAACAATCATGTTTTAAGGGCATTGCTTGCAATGGTACAGTATTGTCCAGAGAAGAGTGAATCCAAACTGGTGGGAGCAGGTTTTGGCACCACTGGAGCAGCTCAAATTGGCAGCAACTAATGACTCTGAAGAGATGGAACTTCAGACAGGGACCTCAAAGAGCCTCTTCGTACCAATCAACAGATACAGGCGTACAGCAGATACAGGACTAGTATAACTTACTTTTACCCCTTTTGCTTCTTCCAAAGTTGATTGTTATCTCTATTTAATTATTTACGGAACCATTTGGTCCTACAAATTAATGAAGCATTGGACCCCTCAGTTCAAACAGAATTTAGAGGAACAAACCTTGATGTTAGGTCTCAAATGGTTGTGCCATCTTTCTCTGCATTGCTTTCCTACTCTTGCAGGCAGCATTTGCGCCATCTGAGACCACTTCCTCAGTCCAAACTGCTCCACTAACTTTACTAACTTCCTGTTAAAATTCGCAAGAACAAACTGATTGATAACATGCAGATGTTAGATCTCTTTGGATCATGGTAGGCTAGATCATCCGGTAAACCTACCTTCTCTCTTAGTCGATGATCCCGCCGAGGTGGCCATGGTGGATGGCGACGGCGGTGATGACAGAGAGTGGATGGTGGCAGTGGTGGAGCTTCCCGTGAGCACCGCGCTAACCCTAGATCGGTAGGGAGTGTTCGGTGGGGTTTGTGGCAACGATTAACCTCGTGAGTCGTGCCCCGGCCCCCACCTCTGTTATATAGCGCGGGTCACAAGGGCCCACCAACCATGGTTTGGTTGGGCGCCCCCGATCAGGGCGCGAGTCAAGGGCCCGTTCGACCCGTTGGGTTCGAACGGGATAGAGATCAACCTGACATTCTCCCCCTTGATCTCAACTTTACTTTTAACTTTATACTTTCTAGTTTATTTGTTTCATCACATATTGGTACATAGAGCATGTTTCATCGTCACAGCTTAATTGCCATTAGAATCATACAGCTACAACATACATTATGTTCAGAAGCAAATTCTGTTCCTTTTGGGCCTATCCAGAAATCATAAGGCTTTCCCTTAAACCCATGCCGGCTAAGTGTTCCTTGAACACATTGGGTGGTAAGCCTTTCGTTAGCGGATCCGCAAGCATATCCTTTGTCCTTATATGCTCGAGACTTATAGTTTGATCCTGGATTTTATCTTTCACAACATAATACCTTATCTCTATTGTTTTGGCAGCATTACTCGACTTGTTGTTGTGAGCGTAAAATACTGCAGGTTGGTTGTCGCAGTACATCTTTAGTGGTTTGTGAATACAATCTACCACTTCCAAGTCGGGTACAAATTTCTTTAGCCATATTGCCTGCCCCGTGGCTTCGAAGCATGCTATGAATTCTGCATACATCATGGATGATGCAACTATTGACTGTTTGGAGCTTTTCCACGAAATAGCTCCCCCAGCGAGAGGGAAGACGTATCCTGACGTGGATTTTCTATCATCTCTGTCCCCCGCAAAATCTGCGTCTGAATACCCTTTTATCTCTAGGGATTCACTTTTCCTGTATATTAGCATGTAGTCCTTCGTGCCTTGCGCATAACGCAATGCTTTCTTTACCATTTTCCAGTGCTCCATGCCTGGATTCTCTTGATATCTACCGAGTACCCCGGTGATAAAAGCTAAGTCAGGGCGAGTGCACACTTGTGCATACTGTAAGCTGCCAACTGCCGAAGCATATGGTACTGCTTTCATTTGATCGATCTCGTACTGGTTCTTGGGACATTGGAATTTTCCAAAACTATCGCCCTTCACTATAGGAGCAGGTGTGGCTTTACTCGCATGCATGTTATACTTTTTAAGAACCTTTTCTAAATATGCTTTCTGCGATAGTCCTAAGACTTCACTGTTCCTATCTCGGTGAATTTCTATGCCCAAAACATATGATGCTTCACCAAGATCTGTTATGTCAAAATTTGAGGATAAGTATTTCTTTGTTTCTTGTAGTAGACTAACATCACTACTAGCAAGCAGGATATCATCCACATACAAGATTAGGAAAATATATTTCCCATTTTTAAACTTTGCATAAATGCAATTATCCTCAATATTTTCTTTAAATCCAAAACTTTTAATCGTTTGATTAAACTTTAGATACCACTGCCGAGAGGCTTGTCTTAATCCATAAATGGATTTCTTCAGGCGGCATCACATATTTTCCTTGCCTTCCATGATAAAACCCTTAGGCTGTTTCATGTAGACATTTTCTTTTAAATCACCATTCAGAAATGCCGTCTTAACATCCATTTGATGTAATTCTAAATCAAAATGAGCAACTAATGCCATTATGATTATGAAGGAATCCTTACATGAGACTGGAGAAAATGTCTCATTGTAATCTATCCCTTCTCTTTGTGTAAATCCTTTTGCCACGAGTCGTGCTTTATACTTTTCTATATTCCCTTTAGAGTCATACTTAATTTTGTAGACCCATTTACAGCCTACTGTTTTGGCTCCTTTAGGAATTTCCTCTAAGTCCCAAACATCTTTGGAACTCATCGATTTCATCTCGTCTTCCATTGCCTTCATCCACATCGATGAATGAGGGCTTCTCATGGCTTCTTCATATGAGGTGGGATCTTTTTCCATATGAACCGTTTCTGTGTTATAAACTTTAAAGTCAGTAGAAATAGCTGACTTTCTTGGTCTTGTAGACCTTCTTAGGGCCTCAGTTTCTGGCACGTTCTGTGCCTCAACTTCTGGCACTTCTTCTAAAATTTGCTGTTGCACCTCCCTTTCATGCTCAACAATGGGTTCAGTCGGCTCCTGACGGACAGGTTCCGGGTCTACCCCCAAGGTTGTCATGGGTGGAGTTGCAACTGGTAGTGAGAAAAATGGCTCCTGAATCATCGGATTAGGTGCATGCACCCTCTTCTCCTCAAGATCAATTTTCCGAGCTACCAAGCTCCCCCTCATCATTTCGTCCTCAAAGAAGACTGCATGTTTCGTTTCTACAAACTTTGTATATCTGTCTGGGCAGTAGAAACGAAAACCTTTTGATCTGTCTGGATAGCCAATGAAGTGGCAACTTACTGTTTTGGAATCTAACTTTGCAATGTTTGGATTAAACATTTTGGCCTCAGCAGGGCACCCCCACACCCTGAAATGTTGTAGGGAGGGCACCCTTCCTGTCCATAGCTCGTATGGTGTTTTGGGCACCCACTTGCTTGGTACTTTATTGAGAATGTGAATGGCGGTTTTAAGCGCCTCCATCCATAATCCCAATGACAAAATTGGAATAACTCATCATGATGCACACCATATCCATAAGTGTACGGTTGCACCTTTCAGCTACTCCATTCTTTTCTCCCAGAGTGGGATACATTAAAAACACATGAGTTATCATATCTTTCTGTTGCCAAAATTTCTCCCGCCATACGGGATTTTTGACATAATATCTTTTCCCACCATGCGGGTAATTCCCTGTAAGGGAATATGAATGCCAGAATTGGCTCTTTTGACTGCATATTCAATCATCAAATTTAGGAATAAATCTGAATGCTCTTTTACACACATGCTTAATCGGACGTTGGTCAAATTAAACACGCATGTTGCTTGTTTCATATCAAATCATGTTGACTGAAAAATCTTTTCATAGAGAGTACATGAAAGACATTCATCAATCAAGACTCTCAATGACCTATCTCTTTTCTTTTGATGCCATTCTTTAGAGAGAACATACTCCCTCATGTTATGACCTTTCTTGGTCAACTTTCGTGTCACAAGTACCTAGTCATTTGCTTTCACGAATGAAAGCATGGAAAACTTTTAGGCTGAGAAAACTTAGCCAATAATCAACAATAATGGGCATAAAAATAACCCTACGTTGGTCTGGTTAAAAGGAATGCACATTAAACTTTTGAAACTTTCTTTTATATTCTAAACCACTGTTGTGGCAGAATTAGAATAAACATCATCCTTATACATGAATTCCATATCACCGTTGGGCGGAAATGGAAATAATGCATATAACTCATAAACAATATGATTATAGTATTTCTATTAAACAACTTTGCTAAGAATTAATCATCACCATCAACTTTATTGCAGCGGGAACAAGAAATATACATTTCTCTAGTTCAAGAGCATTTCTTGATCTTTATCCGTTCTCTGAAAATTGATCACTTTGATACAAAATTTATCAGAGATTTAAACTTTGAACATAAGACTCATAGAATTATAGCACTGTTATCATCAACGTTGGTCAGAAAATAACAATACCATATTTTAACTTTAAAACAAATATCTTTCTTTTGTCATAGCGAAAACTATGTGCATCTTATTTCATCCATAGGGAAAAAACATTGCTAAGAACATTTCTTCCAATTAAATTTTCCCGTTGGTTCCAATTTAATTGGAGGATAAAACTTTTACTTTGCAGCGGAAACTTTACAATATTCTATTCAAAAACAATTCTGTACTCTTTTACTCTCTAAGCAATTTTAACCGGTTGGTTAAAAAATGCATTAGAGAAGCAACAATTTAACCGGTTGAAATTAAAAGGTGCTCTTTTAAAAGTGAATAAAGCTAAAGTAAAAGATTAAATTGTTTCTACTGCCCAGACAGATATACAAAGTTTGTAGAAACGAAACATGCAGTCTTCTTTGAGGACGAAATGATGAGGGGGAGCTTGGTAGCTCGGAAAATTGATCTTGAGGAGAAGAGGGTGCATGCACCTAATCCGATGATTCAGGAGCCATTTTTCTCACTACCAGTTGCAACTCCACCCATGACAACCTTGGGGGTAGACCCGGAACTTGTCCGTCAGGAGCCGACTGAACCCATTGTTGAGCATGAAAGGGAGGTGCAACAGCAAATTTTAGAAGAAGTGCCAGAAGTTGAGGCACAGAACGTGCCAGAAACTGAGGCCCTAAGAAGGTCTACAAGACCAAGAAAGTCAGCTATTTCTACTGACTTTAAAGTTTATAACACAGAAACGGTTCATATGGAAAAAGATCCCACCTCATATGAAGAAGCCATGAGAAGCCCTCATTCATCGATGTGGATGAAGGCAATGGAAGACGAGATGAAATCGATGAGTTCCAAAGATGTTTGGGACTTAGAGGAAATTCCTAAAGGAGCCAAAACAGTAGGCTGTAAATGGGTCTACAAAATTAAGTATGACTCTAAAGGGAATATAGAAAAGTATAAAGCACGACTCGTGGCAAAAGGATTTACACAAAGAGAAGGGATAGATTACAATGAGACATTTTCTCCAGTCTCATGTAAGGATTCCTTCAGAATCATAATGGCATTAGTTGCTCATTTTGATTTAGAATTACATCAAATGGATGTTAAGACGGCATTTCTGAATGGTGATTTAAAAGAAAATGTCTACATGAAACAGCCTAAGGGTTTTATCATGGAAGGCAAGGAAAATATGGGATGCCGCCTGAAGAAATCCATTTATGGATTAAGACAAGCCTCTCGGCAGTGGTATCTAAAGTTTAATCAAACGATTAAAAGTTTTGGATTTAAAGAAAATATTGAGGATAATTGCATTTATGCAAAGTTTAAAAATGGGAAATATATTTTCCTAATCTTGTATGTGGATGATATCCTGCTTGCTAGTAGTGATGTTAGTCTACTACAAGAAACAAAGAAATACTTATCCTCAAATTTTGACATAACAGATCTTGGTGAAGCATCATATGTTTTGGGCATAGAAATTCACCGAGATAGGAACAGTGAAGTCTTAGGACTATCGCAGAAAGCATATTTAGAAAAGGTTCTTAAAAAGTATAACATGCATGCGAGTAAAGCCACACCTGCTCCTATAGTGAAGGGCGATAGTTTTGGAAAATTCCAATGTCCCAAGAACCAGTACGAGATCGATCAAATGAAAGCAGTACCATATGCTTCGGCAGTTGGCAGCTTACAGTATGCACAAGTGTGCACTCGCCCTGACTTAGCTTTTATCACCGGGGTACTCGGTAGATATCAAGAGAATCCAGGCATGGAGCACTGGAAAATGGTAAAGAAAGCATTGCGTTATGCGCAAGGCACGAAGGACTACATGCTAATATACAGGAAAAGTGAATCCCTAGAGATAAAAGGGTATTCAGACGCAGATTTTGCAGGGGACAGAGATGATAGAAAATTCACGTCAGGATACGTCTTCCCTCTCGCTGGGGGAGCTATTTCGTGGAAAAGCTCCAAACAGTCAATAGTTGCATCATCCATGATGTATGCAGAATTCATAGCATGCTTCGAAGCCACGGGGCAGGCAATATGGCTAAAGAAATTTGTACCCGACTTGGAAGTGGTAGATTGTATTCACAAACCACTAAAGATGTACTGCGACAACCAACCCGCAGTATTTTACGCTCACAACAACAAGTCGAGTAATGCTGCCAAAACAATAGAGATAAGGTATTATGTTGTGAAAGATAAAATCCAGGATCAAACTATAAGTCTCGAGCATATAAGGACAAAGGATATGCTTGCGGATCCGCTAACGAAAGGCTTACCACCCAATGTGTTCAAGGAACACTTAGCCGGCATGGGTTTAAGGGAAAGCCTTATGATTTCCGGATAGGCCCAAAAGGAACAGAATTTGCTTCTGAACATAATGTATGTTGTAGCTGTATGATTCTAATGGCAATTAAGCTGTGACGATGAAACATGCTCTATGTACCAATATGTGATGAAACAAATAAACTAGAAAGTATAAAGTTAAAAGTAAAGTTGAGATCAAGGGGGAGAATGTTAGGTTGATCTCTATCCCGTTCGAACCCAACGGGTCGAACGGGCCCTTGACTCGCGCCCTGATCGGGGGCGCCCAACCAAACCATGGTTGGTGGGCCCCTATGACCCGCGCTATATAACAGAGGTGGGGGCCGGGGCACGACTCACGAGGTTAATCGTTGCCACAAACCCCCACCGAACACTCCCTACCGATCTAGGGTTAGCGCGGTGCTCACGGGAAGCTCCACCACTGCCACCATCCACTCTCTGTCATCACCGCCGTCGCCATCCACCATGGCCACCTCGGCGGGATCATCGACTAAGAGAGAAGGTAGGTTTACCGGATGATCTAGCCTACCATGATCCAAAGAGATCTAACAGCAGAAAGCAACTAATAGCATAACTTACAGTAATGCGACGATTTTTTAACTTTTGGTGGAGGCAATATTTAACAAAGCATGCATAAACTGTTCCAATTTACCTGTCTTCTTCCGGTGTCCATTGCCCTTTGACAACATTGGCCTTCTTGACAGCCTTACTCGAGGCCTTCCTTCTTGGAATAAACCTGCCGCTCATATCATACGTCTTGTATGATCCCATTCCACCTCCTATGAGATGTGAAATCTCAGGTTTTGGCGACAAGAGAGGCAAGTGAGGTCCAGGATTATGAATGATCGATGAAGCACCGTCAGTGACGTCTTTCTTGGTTATGCCTTGTGGATAGGACTCATGATAGAAGGTTGCAAACGGAACTATCGATCCAGTGGCAGGTTCAAATGAATGATCAGCAGAATGGAGCTCATAGTGGCCATTTTGCTGCACATGGAAATCAATTGGCACGTCATCACAGCTCCCTGAATGGAGCTGGAAGCAACTGAAACCCATGGGAGGGTGTTTCAGAAGCTAACTAGGGGGAGCGAGAGATTGGATGATGCTTCCTCTTTACCTGCATCTCCCTGAGGAGGAGACATTGGCGCAGCATGTCACATTATATCTAAACAAGAACATATGACCCTTAAAGACCACAAGTTAAGTTAGTTTTATAGCTTTATAAATTGGCATCGTTAATGAAACATTTACTATCATAAATAGATTACTGCATGCAAGAGAACTAGTAATAAAGCATGCATTACTCCCAAACGTGGCACACACACCATCCACTGCAGCATGTTGGTCATGCACATATTAGCATTGGAGTGCATGTCATATGATGCTATTAATGGTTTCGTTTTCTATGTGATCAAAAGTAAGCACAACTACTTAGCAAACAAAGTAATTATGTATGCATTTGCATGTAGGATCAATTAATTGCACAAAATTTTATTGTACATATAAATATAATTTTAAGTCAAATGCTTGTAAGGCGAACAAATACGAACAATCAACTACATAGGTTCAGATTATTCAACTGGGAAGAGAAGCTGGAAGACGATCATACTGAGTGTCTGCAAGCAGCTCGAAGCAAACAGAGCACTCCTGCCCGGCGAACTTGGCAACTGGCAACGACCTCACTGTGCGTGTCGTCGGCGTCAGCGGCGCCATCGTCTTCCGCACACCGCACAAGCTCTGACGGGCATGAAAGTGACGACCACTGCTGCCTGGGCTGCCATACTTGATCCCAGACAGAGATGCTCTTTCTTGCAGCCATGAGCTAACATCGCCGCCCCTGACATCCACCATCGCCATCTTGAGGAGCATACTAAAGAATGGTGACCTGCAACAGAATCAGGAAATACATCACTTGTCTTAGATCGTTCTAGACCTCTCTGCACTTGACTATAAACTACTGATTGACAGGATTTTTCATTCTTGTATATATGAGGAGCGAGTATCAGATTGATAGCTAAACTGCACAACACTAACATACGCACTGAGCCGCTAGACTATGTAGGTGTTGCATCTGTAGTAACTTGGAGGAGAACATTGTCGTATCACCACTTATGTCTGAAATCATCTTTAGTAGCAGCAGCAGTTGGTAGTGGAGCAGGGTAGTTACACGCAGAGAGCTGAGGCTCTTCATAATGCGAAATCAACCATCCATGAGCTGAGCAACATGGTGCCGCACCAGGGAGAGCGACTTTACGCTACCTAAGTTTGCTCTTCCATCTGATTTCAGTAGGCTATCTAAGACTTAAGTCATATACGCATCTTCATTCGAAGTGATCTTACGGCTTTAAGCTGTGGGACTTGATCACAGCCTAGAGAATCCAATTGTAAGATATTTTCTGAAAAAGGTGACGAATCTTAGTTGTTTATTTGCATAACTGTTTCACTTGAGTTATCTGATAATGGTCTCCGAGTAATGCTTTACTGCAATGATGTTTTTCTGTTTTGCATAACTGTCTGACAGACTTCTAAAAGCAAATAAAAAGTATAATCGGAGTAGAAAAAGAACAATATTATCAATAATACATTCTTCCTTATGGACGAACATCATTATACTGTAGCTCTACCGCATACACACTACCTCTACTCTATACTCTCTACTTGTCTTCTACAGTACTTCTACTACTTGGTGATAGCCCTATAAAACGGTGGAATCGCAGCTAAAGTGGCAATGGGACTAAAAATCTGGAACGGTAGCGTACAGTCGCGCGCGCACTTACCGGAGAGGCCCGTCTCCGATGAGCGCCTCCATTCTCCTCTCCGGTCGCCGGCAATTCCCCTCCCGTCTCGGGCGCCAGGACAGGCTGCTCCCTGCCCGGCCACTCCGCGGTGGCGCGAAGAAGGGAGATCCCGGATGGATGTAGAAGAACCTTACGGAGGGGGTTGCCGGCCAGCCGCCGGTGGCGTGGCTCCGATCTGGGGCTCGGGCTGAGCACACCCGCGCGAAGGGGCGGAGACGAGGACGATGAGCTCGGGACCTCTTTTTTTTTTTTTTGAGAAGAGCTCGGGACCCCCTATGTGACGCTCGCTGCGGGCGAATCCTAAACGGCGCCCGCCCGTAACAGGGTTAACGGTACATGGCGCACACCCTTCCTCCGCGATGGGCCAGCCCATGTTCTTTTTTTTCTTCGGTAAAAAACAGCAAAAATTGGGCGAATCCTAAACGGCGCCCGTAGCGCCCGTAACAGGGTTAACGGTACATGGCGTACACCCCTCCTCCGCGATGGGCCAGCCCATGTTCATTTTTTTTCTTCGGTAAAAAACAGCAAAAATTGGTGCCAATCAGGATTCGAACACGCGCACGCACAAGGGTATCGACGCAACACGCGATAACCACAACAGGCAGTCGACTTATCTGACCAGGAACAACTTCTTCCGTCTTTTAATCTTTTTGTTTTTCCTTTTCTTTCTTTTCTTTTTGTTTCTTGTTTCTTCTTTTTATTTATTATTTTTCTCTTTTGTTTTCTTTCTTCCTTTTCTTTTTCTAATCCAATACAAAAAGTTAAGCGGATTTTATGAACGTTGTTTCAAATTCGATGAACTTTTTTTAAAGCTGATGAACTCTTTTCAAAATTGATGAACATTTTCAAAATCGATGAACCTTTTTCCGAAAATTGATAAACTTTTTTCAAAATCGACGAACTCTTTTTCAAAACCGATGAACCTTTTTCAAAATTGATGAACTTTTTTTAAAGCCAATGAACTCTTTTCAAAATCGAAGAACATTTTCAAATTCGATGAACTCTTTTTCAAAAGCGATGAACCATTTTCCCAAATTGATGATTTTTTTCAAAATCGACGAACTCTTTTTCAAAACCGATGAATTTTTTTTTCAAAATTGATGAACTTCTTTTAAAATCGATGAACTTTTTCTAAAATTGATGAACTCTTTTCAAACTTGATTAACTTTTTTTTAAAATCGATGAACTGTTTTTTAAATTCACTAAAAAATTCATGAACTTTTTCGAAACTTGATGAACCCTTTTTCATTAAAAAATGTAACTTTTCCAAAAAAAATATCAAATAACTCAAAAATCTAATAAATAGCGCGTATAAAATGCTTCTTAAAGTTTTCGCGTTGTTATGGATCACAACTGCTCAGCGGGTGTGGTGGTTAGCCAAACACTCCGTCAGTTTCTTGTTGTGCGGCGCGATTTCGACTCCTCGTAGGAACACATACTTTTGTGTGTTTTTCGCGAGACAATTAATGGTGTCACGCGCAATGGGCCGGCCCATATGTCCACGCGCGTGTGCGCCGGAAGCTCTAACCGGCGCAGAAGGCGCCGATTAGGAGGTCCCCTCGCTGCGCCCCTGTATCGTGTTTTCCTTCGTACGCTCCTGGGCCGGGCCATTTTGCTGTCCTGGGCCGCTGGAGGCCACGGCCTCCTTTATGTTTTCTGTTTTCGTTTTTTCTTTATTTTTTACTTTTGTTGGTACTTTAACATATTCTAAATATATACTCCTATATTACAAAAACCAATCTATAAAAACATTTAAAAAATGTTGACCAAGCATTTAAAACATGTTAAATGTGCATAGAGAAAATGTTTATCATGTATACCAACAAATTTTTTACAGTGTATTTTAAAATGTTAATCAACCATTTGAATTTTTAAGGAGTATATGAAAAATGCTGATCAAGCATTTGAAAAAATGTTAAATGTGTATATAAAAATGTTGACCATGTATTAAAAAATGATGAATTTTTATCATGTATATAAAAATATTAATAAAGCTTTTGAAAAAATATACAAGTACCTAAAAAATGTTGATCAAGCATTTCAAAAATGTTAAATGTGTATACAAAAAATGTTGACCATGTATTAAAAATGATGGATTTTTTGATGTATATAAAAAATGTATATCAAGAATTTAAAAAAATGTTGAACAAGTATTTGAAAAATGATAATCAAGAATTTTGGGAAAATGTTAAATGTGTATAGAAAAAAATGTTGACCATGTGTTCGAAAAATGTTTATATTGCATTTAAAAATATTAATAAAGCATTTGAAAAAATGTTAAATGTGCATAGAAAAAATGTCACCATCATGTCAAGACACTTAGCTTGGACCCCTCTGCCAGAGATCTGTCGTATTTGAATCCGTCGTTGGTGGCCCATACGACTTGATGGGGATCAAGATCGTGAGCCTCGTCTTGATCAAACAAAATCAACCATAGATGCACTCATACGGGTAGTGCCAAACATGCAACGAAATGAGCGAGCCTCATCGGTCTTGAAAAACACTATGGGAAATAACTAGAGAACAAGGTCTTCATTATAGGTATTGTTGAACTGCAAAAATGGAATCAACCCCGTCTTGGTGAGTGCACATTAGGATACAGCTCAGTGTGGAAACACACATAATCAAGGTACAAATTGCGATGAGCAGCCACCTTGAACTTCTTTACTTTGAGAATCTCTTCATATTTCCTATGTTGGAACTGATTTCGGAAGCAACGATCAACATCGGGATCTTGACCATGAACATACCGATTATGCTCATGCTCTTGTCTGTACTCTAGCTTGCCCAATTGGATCATCAAGGGAAAGATGATCAAACTCTTCATCTTTAGCCTCATGTACATCGTCACCTTCAATTGGAGTTTAACGTTATGGGGGCGAGGAGCCATGGCAGGGGTTGTGCGGCCAGTCCGGGACCGTCCGGTTGGGCGTGCCTGTACCTCGAGTCGCTCGCCATCTATGGATCAGCTATGGTCAAACGCCTCGTGTCACTGGCGCAGTTGGATCCAAGCCTTCCAAGCCCAGTTGCGCGGAGGCAGTGGATTCCTACTGGAGTAACTCCAACAATGGAGCTCGGGTCACCTCCCAGGACCGACGGAGAGCCAGTCAGACGACTAACTCTTCCTCATCTCCATAGGGGATGAGGTCCCAGTCGACGAATCTGGAGCTATTGGACTCGGATCTAGTGCCTGCTATGTTGGAGAAGGCCGGAAATCATTGGAGAGCTACTGGGAGGCGGAGCGGACTGAAAATGTAATGAAGTGGCAAATGGCTAGGGTTGGTCCGAGATGGGATTTTCTTCTGAGGGGGGTTCGGATTGTGGATAGGAATGGAATATTTTGAGGTCGGAGTGGGCCGGTCTAAGGTGACAATGTGTACATGCGTCTCATATTCAGTCCACATATAAGCTGAAGTAAAAAAGTGTTAGACAGCCCAGACATTCGGGGTGAATTTAAAAGGTCCGATTGGATGATAATTTTGTGACTAAGCAGTGTGCCTAGGTAAATAACCGGAAGTCTGCCTAGCTGTATTTATGGAAGACCTACAGCCCGACCGAACCAGATGCCAACATTTCCGTAGAAACAAGAAAACATTGCCAATGGCCACGCTCCTCTCCCGTTCGCATCGGTGCCTCCTCCACTCCCTCAAGCCCCAAACCCTACTCTCCCCGACATTGACCTCGTCTTCCCCTCCTCTCTCTCTCTCTCTCTCTCTCTCTCTCGGCAAATTTCGTTCTAGCATAGATGAATGTGCCAAGGATCACTTCTCCATTCTACGTATTTCCGTATCTAGCTCTTGTGTTGGATGCGGCCTTTTCATTTGGATCTGTCGCGTGTTAACACTTAACAGGTGAGGGTTACACTGATAGCCAGAGATGCATTACACGGTGAACTACCAAGGAAAATGGATATCCTTGTAAATTTATTGATGTTTTCATCTTGGTTGCTAATTATTATAGCATAAAGGCTGCTAAAAATTACAATACAAAGTTTGCAGTTCCTTCCTAAATGCAGCGCTCTTTCACACACTATACCTTCACTTTGTTCAGTCAATTTTTGTTGAGATAATATGCTAGCCTCTTAATTTTTAGCAGGGGTTATTTCCCTGAACCGGAGACATTTACTAAGGTGAGACCAACCCACTTAGACTGGCTGACAAAGCAAATGCGGCAGCTGTTTAGCCACTTACAACTATGCAACTTAGAATCTGATTTCATCTTTCAACTGTAACTGATTTTCCGTATGCTTCTGGTGCAATGAAAAAAATAGCGTGCTACAGCAAAATAGCGGCGACCTCAAAATATGCTATTAGCGTGCTATATCGCGCTATAGCGTGCTATTAGCGAGACATTGTACACCGACATATTTAGCGAGACAATTCCCAATACGCTATAGCGTGCTATTAGCGACGCTATATTCCCGTGTTCTGGTGTAATGGTGAATATCTTCCCACAGGAGATCCTGAGACAAGTTTGTGTAGCAAGGCCATTAAAATCATGACGTACAATGTGTGTTTCGGGAAGGATTATGAACTGCACAGCAGGATTCTTGCTCTTGGAAATATTATTCAGCACCACAGCCCAGACCTTATATGCCTCCAGGTACAGAATTTCTCAAAACAATCCATTACTTCTTTTCTTTTTTCTTCTGAACAGGCCTCATTTGAGACCGCAGGAGGTTACACCAGAGATACATGGGCTTCTGGGAAAATCCGACTGGTGGCCAGAATACAAATGCTTCATGTCACGTGAGATGGAATATTACATGGAGGAGGACATCGCCCGTTCCAATATGGGGAAACCATTGTCGAAACGAAAAAAATATATGCAGAAATCATATTTCTGCATGCAGGTATAGTCTTCTCTAAGTTTCAAAATCATGTTTGGAATTCATCCCATTTCATGGTTTTGATCCTGATACAGTGTTTTTTTACGAGAAGATGCTGATATATTTAGTATCTTAGCATGCTGTTGGTACTTTGTTTAGTTTTTTTTAAGGCTGTTGCACTGACGTGAGCTAAGTCACTATCCTGTGGAGATTGCTAACACTAACAGACCTTGGATTAGACGAGGAGAAAAAAGGTGTTTGATTTGAATCCATGAATGGTGGATTGTTACCATTTTTCCTTTTCACATTCCGGAAGTGTATGTCATGATGGTTTTAAACTTTAGTTTCGATATTGCTGATTCATTCATTCATTCTAATTTGGCCAAAGGACCGAAATTTCAATTGAATTTAACTGAGATCCGACCAAATATTTTGAAAATTCAAAAATAATTTAAAATTTACTTTAATTTGTGTGCACTGCCGAAATTGCTGGAATATTCTGACCGAAATGCAATAATTTCAGTATGTGCCAAAAGTAATGACATTTCTGAAATTTTGACGAAACTACACTGAGACTGTAAATCATATTCCCGTCTTATGTGTTCCCTGATCCAATTGCCAACAAATGCAGATGAGCAAATTGTTTGTGGATTCTTTCGACGGCGTTCCATTTTCCAATTCAGTGATGGGAAGGGAGCTGTGCATGGCAAATGTCAACATTGGTGGCGTGAGCTTGGTGTTGGGGACAAGTCATCTAGAGAGCCCGAGCCCGCCTCCTCGGTTGCGCAGCAACAAGTGAGCCGCTCAGGCAAAGGAGTCCCTCATGTTGTTGGGAGGAAGAGGATCCAGCAACGTGATATTCTGCAGGGACATGAACTGGGACGACAAGACAGACGGGCCCTTCCCTCTGCCGGACGGCTGGATTGACGCCTGGGCTGAGCTGAAGCCAGGTGAAGATGGCTGGACGTACGACACGGAGGCTAACACCATGCTGTCTGCTGCGGTCCAAAAACGACAGCTGAGGCTGGATCGATTCGTGTGCATGCTGCCGGATTTCAGGGTCCAAGGCATCGAGATGGTTGGGAGGGAGCCTATACCCGGCGTCTCTTACGTGAAGGTGGATGTAATCTGCAGGAAGTCTCAGAAGAGAGTCTACCAGGTGCGTCGCGAGATGACGCTGCCTGTGCTGCCCAGCGACCACTTTGGGCTCGTCCTGACGATTACTCCTCAGCCTGGAATCAGTGCTTCGTCAGAGTAAGTGCTGATAGTGTGCGTAGCAGTTATGACGTCGTAGCCTGCAGTGTCGCACACTTTTGTGTGGTAGTAGAAGCCTAACGTGTATGGACTATGACAAAGGTGGATGAAGATGCACTGTGCTCCAACCCATCGCCACGGATTGCCTCCAATTTTGTTACCTGCTGTGTCGCCCACGGATTGCCACACATTGCTCCCTGAATTGGAGGCATTTACGGTGACACCAACCCATTTGACAGGTTGACAAAGCAAATACGGCCAGCTATGTATTACCTCCGTTTGGAAATAAGTGACTATTTTAGTTCAAATTAGCTACTTACAATTATGCAGCTTAGAATCTGATTTGATCTTTCAACTGTGACTGATTTTCCGTATGCATGCTTCTGGTGTAATGTAACAGGAAAAACTGAATACCTTCCCACAGGAGATTCTAAAACTAGTTTGTGTAGCAAGGCTATTAAAATCATGACGTACAATTTGTGTTTCGGGAAGGATTATGAACTGCACAGTAGGATTCCTGCTCTTGGAGATATTATTCAGCACCACAGCCCAGATCTCATATGCCTCCAGGTACAGAATTTGTCAAAACAATCCATTACTTTCTTTTCTTTTTTCTTCTGAACATTCCTCATCTGAGACTGCAGGAGGTTACACCAGAGATACATGGGCTTCTGGAAAAATCCGACTGGTGGCCAGAATACAAATGCTTGATGTCACATGAGATGGAATATTATAAAGAGGCAGGCACGGTCGATTCCAATATGGGGGGCCATTCTCGAAAACAAAAGAAAATATGGGGAGATCATATTTCTGCATGCAGGTAGTACTTTCTGAGTTTCAAAATCATGGTTGGAATTCTTCCCATTTCATGGTTTTGATGCTGATATTGATAAGAAAAGAGGCAGTTTTCCGATTAAATTAATCCATGAATAAATCATGAGCATGACATTAACATCATTGATAACACACTGATTACGATCTAACAGATCATGTACTACGCATATAGTAGAAACATGTACGCATATCGCTAGTACTGCTACAACAGAAAGAAACACGAGAGGGATGAACGATGTATACCCTCCAATCGGCCATGCGGCGGCGGTGGCGGTGGCAGTAGCCGCAGCATCCTCGGCGGCCTTCTTGTCGGCCTCGGCCTTCTCAGCAGCGGCGCGTTCGGCGTCGGTCGACATGGTGATGCGAACGTAGATGAACAGAAGCGAGCAGTCGCGTAGTCGCTACCCAAAAACCTAATCACCCCTCTCCCGTATAGGATCCGGAGAGGCGGGGTTTCGGAGGTCTGCTCTCCCGTCAACCGTGTACGCGGTGAACGGGACGGAGTCGCCGGCGGCAGCAGCAGCAGAGGAACGTGGGCGTGGAGGCTAAGATGCGTTCTGTTTCGTGGCGGCTAGGGTTGGCAGCGCCCCACATATATATGTGCGACTGCGCGTGGAGAGACGTGGGCTAAACCCACGTCCAAGTCGGTGGCCCACGATCCGACGTCTCAGATCGTGGCCCCACCTGTCAAAGACTCTCCGTTCCTGACCGGCAAAAAGAAGCGCATAGGAGTGAGCTCGGCGCGGCGCGGCGCGGCGCGCCGAGGCGAGCGGAGGAGGAGGAGTGCGCGAGGGCTTCATCTCTTCTTAAGCTCCAATGGCATGAGGAAGAGAATCCCTTATAAACCACTCCAACTCTCCTTCCACTTCCAAGGTGGGACTAAACTTCCCACCACCTTGTCATGCCACCTACATGGGCCCTTAGAGATCAAATCTGAAATTGTTATATGGGCTTTAGGCCCATCTCATATTTTAACAGATATAGTATAACTTTTTAAGATAAGATGCTGATATATTTACTGTTTTAGTATGTCAGCGTTCCGTTGCTACTTTATATCTTAAGGTTGTTGCACTGACGTGGGCTAACTCACTATCCTTTAGAGATTACTAACACTACCACACCTTGGATCAGACATGGAGGAGATTGCTAAGACAGTTATGATGAACAAGGTGTTTGATTTAGCAAAAAAGGCGTTTGATTTGAATCCATGAATGGTGCATTGTTACCATTTTTCCTTTTCAGATTTCGGAAGTGCACGTCATGATGGTTTTAAACTTTAGATCAAGAAATATTTCAGCTGTTGCCGATTCAGTCATTTCAGTTTTCAACTTTGGCAAATGACCGAATTTTGCAATTGAATTTGACTGAGATCCAACCAAATATTTTGAAATTAAAAAACAATTTAAAATTAATTTGAAATTGTGTGTACTACCAAAATTGCTGAAACATTACCGAACTGTAATTATTTCAGTATGTACCAAAAGTAAACCATATTCCTGTCTTATGTGTTCCCTAATTCAATTTCCAACAAATGCAGATAAGCAAGTTGCCCGTGGATTCTTTCGATGGTGTTCCATTTTCCAATTCAGTAATGGGAAGGGAGCTTTGCATGGCAAATATCTGCATTGGTGGCGTGACCTTGGTGTTGGGTACAAGCCACCTAGAGAGCCCGAGCCGGCCTCCTCGGTTGCGCATCAACGAGTGAGTCGCTCAGGCAAAGGAGTCCCTCATGTTGTTGGGAGGAAGAGGATCACGCAACGCGATATTCTGCGGGGACATGAACTGGGACGACAAGATAGACGGGGCCTTCCCTCTCTCGGAGGGCTGGGTTGATGCCTGGGCTGAGCTGAAGCCGGGTGAAGATGGCTGGACATACGACACGGAGGCCAACACCATGCTGTCTAAAGCGTCCAAGAAACTACAGCTGAGGCTGGATCGGTTCCTGTGCAAGATGCCGGATTTCAAGGTCCAAGGCATCGAGATGGTTGGGAGGGAGCCTATACCCGGCGTCTCATGCGTGAAGGTGGATGTAATCCGCTGGAAGTCTAAGAAGAAAGCCTACTGAATGCGTCGCGAGCGAACGAAGCCTGTGCTGCCCAGCAACCACTTCGGGCTCGTCTTGACGATCACCCCTCGGCCTGGAAGCTGTGCTCCGTCAGAGTAAGTGCTGATCGTGTGTGTAGCAGTTACAACTTACAATGTATCGTCAGGCTGGACGTCTTAGCCTACAGTGTCGCCCACTTTTGTGTAGTAGAAAATTAAGAATCGTAGCGTCTATGGATGGTCAGGTACTATGAATTAGGTGGATGAAGACTGGATGCTCTGTGCTCCACCCCATTGCCATGGATTGCCCTCATTTTTCTGAAACTTTGAAAGAGGAGGCATTGGGTGGCAAGATAAATGATGCTTATACCTTGCTAATTAAATGTCGCGTAACTTATGGTAGGTCTGAGTAGCTCTTACTTTCTTACCTCTCATGTGAAAAGTATGCTAAAATTGCTCAGACATGCTCGAGCTCCTTTTATTTTTTCAGAAAATATTACCTCGTTTTAGTTCTCCAGAAAAGATAATCATGGCGTAGTTCTCACTCCATTACCGACCATGTCATCCTGCAATTCGAGCTAGGCCCCTAAAAAGTCAAATAGAACCCCGAAAAGGGCTGGCACGACATCAGTTTTTGGGCTGGGTCAAAAACTCTGTCAGATATTGGGCTTCTGCTTGCTCGTGCTGATAAACTCCATGCTCACAGTACTGTTCTCAACACAATCCCTAATTAAGCGATAGCGGAGATTTATATGTTTGTTGCGATTACGGAGAATTAGGTTCTTGCATAGCGAGATTGCCGACTTGTTGATGAAGAGCAATGACAGGGCAGCCTCCTGGTTCCGGATTTCTCCGAGGAGGCCTGAGAGCCAAATCCCCTGGCATGCTGCAATGGCGGCGGCGATGTACTCTGCTTCACAGGACGAAGTGGCCACCACTTTTGCTTCTGGGACTACCAACCAATTGGGTTGCCACCAAGGAAGAAGGGGATCCCGAAGGTGCTCTTCCTCGCATCGAGGTCGTATCTCCTTTTTGTCGTGCACCGGTACGCCTTACAATCCTAGTATCGGAGAATCCCAAGGTTACTCATGCCGAAGAGGTGCACACTGGTGATCTTTTTTTTAAACACGTTTGAGTGTGTGACCTGTCGTCTAAACATATCAACATCTAGAAACATGGACATGTTCTATCGTGCTCGTCATCTGCTTGCTTGGCTACGACGTCCAGCCAGACAATACATCATAAGTGCTACGCACACTATCAGCACTTACTCTGACGAAGCACTGGTTCCAAGCTGAGGAGTAATCGTCAGGACGAGCCCAAAGTGGTCGCTGGGCAGCACAGGCAGCGTCATCTCATGACGCACCTGGTAGACTCTCTTCTGAGACTTCCTGCAGATTACATCCACCTTCACGTAAGAGACGCCGGGTATAGGCTCCCTCCCAACCATCTCGATGCCTTGGACCCTGAAATCCGGCAGCATGCACACGAATCGATCCAGCCTCGGCTGTCGTTTTTGGACCGCTGCAGACAGCATGGTGTTAGCCTCCGTGTCGTACGTCCAGCCATCTTCACCTGGCTTCAGCTCAGCCCAGGCGTCAACCCAGCCGTCCGGCAGAGGGAAGGGCCCGTCTGTCTTGTCGTCCCAGTTCATGTCCCCGCAGAATATCACGTTGCTGGATCCTCTTCCTCCCAACAACATGAGGGACTCCTTTGCCTGAGCGGCTCGCTCGTTGCTGCGCAACCGAGGAGGCGGGCTCGGGCTCTCTAGATGGCTTGTCCCCAACACCAAGCTCACACCACCAATGTTGACATTTGCCATGCACAGCTCCCTTCCCATCACTGAATTGGAAAATGGAACGCCGTCGAAAGAATCCACAAGCAATTTGCTCATCTGCATTTGTTGGCAATTGGATCAGGGAACACATAAGACGGGAATATGGTTTACAGTCTCAATGTAGTTTCGTCAAAATTTCAGAAATGCCATTACTTTTGGCACATACTGAAATTATTGGATTTCGGTAAGAATATTCCAGCAATTTCGGCAGTGCACACAAATTAAAGTAAATTTTAAATTATTTTTGAATTTTCAAAATATTTGGTCGGATCTCAGTTAAATTCAATTGAAATTTCGGTCCTTTGGCCAAATTAGAATGAATGAATGAATCAGCAATATCAAAACTAAAGTTTAAAACCATCATGACATACACTTCCGGAATGTGAAAAGGAAAAATGATAACAATCCACCATTCATGGATTCAAATCAAACACCTTTTTTCTTTGCGAAATCAAACACCCTGCTTCATCATGCTTCTGCAGGTCGGCGGCGATTGCGTGCGCGGCGCGTCTGTGCTGCACGCACAGGTAGATTGTCCAGGCAGCGATGAAGAGAACCACAACTAAGACGCATGCACTGATGATGTACCCTAGCCGTTCTTTGTTGACGGAGAGTGAGGAGGCCATGAACAAAAATCAACATGGACAGGGGACATATGCCCCCCCCCCCTCACCAGTTTGTATTTATTCAAGTAGTTATTTAAAGTTGAATACATTGTAATCATTTGCATCATATAATCACATATTGATGGTGTATTACGACTTGTTTTGTAACTAAAATTATATTTTTATGTTAATGCTTTATATTTGCATGATATACGATATATATTGTTAAAAAGGATATATATTACTATGTTAATGTTCATCGTGCCTCAGTTGCGCTAGGGCCACCATGATACTAGGGCCGGGCCTGAGGGAGGTGGCGCTTGCGCGCGCTCCAGATCGGCAAACGATGTAACCTTGTTTGAGTTTTAATGACGAAAATGCTATTTTTCATCCAGATGAAATCTTGGCTTTCATCCGTTTTGTGAGCCGTCCGTTCTCTGTCTGGAGATTCGTGTTTCTTTTTTTCGTCCTCTCAGCTGATGTGTTCTTATCGTGTCCGCTCATTTTTCGGGTACCGCGGCCCGCGCCGGTCATTGCTCTGTAGCTGCCTTTCCCCTGCCCGTTTGCGAGCTCTCTCGGTCCATGGCGATTTGGAGCTTCCCTCTCCGCTCGATTCACTAGGGTGGTGGTCAGGAGTCTGGCTTCCCCGCGCCCTCCTGCTCCGAGCCTTTTCCCCTGCCGGAGGTCTGCAGCATCTACTGGCCCCCGATCCCGCCCCGGCCTATTTCCCCGGTTATGTCCGTTAGATCTGCTGCTTAGTCCCTTTGGGATCTTCCATCTGGTAATCCCCACAGCGATTTTTGGTGGTGTAGATTTGTGGATGCGTTGTTACTAGCATCGAATCTCATATGTCTTGTGAGCTAGTTTAGGGTTTGTCTTTGTAGGATCGATTGCTCTGTGTTCGTTTAGTTGTTTGAATTCGTCTGGTTGTCATGCGCAGAATCACTTCCCCTCTACCATTCCCGCTGAAATTTGTACCAAGTATACATTTGACTGCTCTGTGGTTGTCGCTGCAATCAACTCCCCTGAATCTATGGGCTAGGTGGTGTTTTGTGTACGAGGAGATTAAAATGGTCGTTTGAGTTTGTCCCTGTTGCTCAGGAAGATTGGTAGGGCAACTACAGTATTTTGCACATGAGTTATTTTAGCTACTCGTGTAAGGGCTCAATTGGATTTTTTCCTGCTTGCTAGCGTTTTCACTTGATTTAGAACTTTTAGTGGGTTTTTAGTGGATTTACACTGTAATTTGCAGTGGACTTCACTGTATTTTCAGTCGGTTTTTACACTGGAATTGTTGGCGGATTTACACTGTAGTTTTAGTTGAATGTACGGTGTAATTCTTATTGGTTTTTGCATTGTTACTCTTGATTTTTACAGTGTAATTCTTATTTGGAGTTACATTGTAATCCTTTGTGATCTAAGCGGATTTGCATTGTAATCTTTATTGGATTACAATGTAATTTTTAGTGGAGTCACACTGTAATTCTTAGCAAGTGTTCCAGTTCATGGGTGATTCTGTCTGTCATGCATTCAGATGCATAATGTCAAATCCTCTTTTTGTTCCCGTGGTATTATGATAGCATCTACCTGTGTTTTTTTAGATTCAGCTGTCATCATATAGTTTTTTTTTACACAATTCTTAGGCAGCATCAGCCCTGGTTCATTTTGTGTTTGCAGCCCGTGGTGGGCCTTTTTGTTTCTTTGCATGATGTAATTTTCACTGACCATGAACTTGGCCCAATCTGAATGCACAATACTGTTGTAACATAAACAACCCTTTCTCTTGCTTTGGTTAAGTTCTTCTAGTAGCAAAGAGATTTACATTCTTGTACTGCCGCTTTTGAATTGTACTTTTGTATGGCCTTGTTCACAAAGTGATGTCTGCTTAGTGGATTTTCACTGCATTTTTCAGTGGATTTACACTGTAATTTGTAGTGGTTTTTTACACTGTAATTCTTGATGGATTTACACTGTAGTTTAAGTTGATTTTATAGTGTAATTCTTATTGGTTATGCACTGTAACTCTTTGATTTTTAGAGTGTAATTCTTATTGAAGGAACATTGTAATCCTTAGTGATCTTAGTGGATTTACTCTGTAATCTTTATTGGATTACAGTGTAATTCTTAGTGGAGTTACACTGTAATTTTTAGTGATCTTAGTGGATTTACACTGTAATCTTTATTGGATTACAGTGTAATTCTTAATGGAGTTACACTGTAATTTTTAGTGATCTTAGTGGATTTACACTGATTATGGTATAATTTTTGGTGGATTTATAATCCTTAGTAGGTTTTACACTGTAATCCTAGTGGAGTTACACCGTAATCCTTATTGTATTTATACCGTAATCTTTATTTGATTACACTGTAGTGTGCAGCAACTGAATTTACTTTTTCAGTAGCATGTAATCCGAGTGAAGGAGCATGTAGTTAATTATTTTTTGGTCATTTTTTTTGTTTTCTTAGGTACTGTTTGTTGTCATGCGTGTTGCTAATCTTACTTTTTGGTATTTTTTGCAGGGTGTTTATGGATACTTGCCTGATAATGATTTTTGGTTAGTTGTGCGTGCCACTGCCATGTAGTATCAGTGCATAGCTCTTTTTTAGTTTCAGTGTGATCTTCATAGTAATTACATTTGAAAGATCATTGTAATTTTAAGTTCAAGTCAGCGTAATTTAGTTTATTCTCCACACCTTTTTTGTGTGTATTCTATTCTCTTTTCTTGATATTGAATTCATAGTGTTAAACTCAGCGTTTTACATGGATTTTTTCAGTGTAATTCTTAGTGTATTTACAGTGTATTTTTAGTGATTTTGCATTGTAATTCTTGGTAGACATAAAGATTTTACAGTACATTTTTCAATGTAATTGTTAGTGTAATTTAATTAGTTTTTAGTGCTCCAGAGTGTATTGTTAGGTGTGTGTGTGTGTGGGTAGATGGCGTCCTTTTCTTCTCTTTTTGTTAGCTTTAGCTTGGTGGACATGGGAAGAAAGCTTGGCTGTAACTTTGGAAATTTTCACCCGTTAAGATCATGACACTAGTGTGTTTAAGAGTTGGGGCGTGGACCCATTAAGCTCCTGTTTGCTGCTGTGTTTAGAGCGGGGACACCGGACAGGACAGAGAGACAGTAGGACAGTTGTCCACCTTTACTTGGTGGAAAAATCTGGCTGAAAGCGAATCCGTTTTCATCCGGATGTTAAATAGACAATCTCTTTAATAAAACTAGTCATGATGGCTTCCTCTTAAAAAAAGCATCGACTACTGGATTCACCCGTCGGGCGAAGGTCGTGCACAAGTATCGTGTGTAAGACTAGCCACAGTGAGAGTAACTTCAGCGGTAACATCGAGTCCAACTCAGCAAATTTGCTTACGTGGCAATGAGTTAATGATGAGAGATGTAGTAGTAGTAACTTAGCTAGTTACTGTAACATCACATGTCTCAATGCAATATGAGTCTATAATCTAATAAATGAAGCTACGCATGTTACCACACTTATGTTATTACCCACTATGAAGGTAGTAACATAGTCTAAAAATACGTGCATCTCTACTATTAAAGGAAAATCGGACGTCGTGATGGTTCGACCTCCTATGATGGTCCGACCTTCACGATCGCCTCGCTCCCCTCCACCCCACCCTCCTACGATTCCTGAAAAATCGGACTGCCTCCCCGTCCCTCCGCTCACGAGAAAAAGAAAAAAGAAAAAAAGAAAAACAACGCACGTCCCCACGTCCCCGTATCCACCTCCCACTCCCTTCCCCAAATCCCTCGCTCTCGATTCCCTATTCTCTCCAGAGAGGAATCACCGCCGCCGACCTCCTCCTGCCTACAGCGACGGAGGCGGACGCCGGGCTGGGTCGGACGCCCACGTGGAAGGAGCGGGAGAACAACAAGCGGTGCGAGCGCCGGAGCCGGGCCATCGCCGCCAAGATCTTCACCGACCTCCGCGCTCTCGGCAGCTACAAGCTCCCCAAGCATTGCGACAACAACGAGGTGCTCAAGGAGCTCTGCCACGAGGCCGAATGGGTCGTGGAGGACGATGGCACCACCTACCGCAAGGTGAAGCCTCGCTTCTTGGTCTCGGGATCGAGATCGCCCCCCCATCCCATGTTTCTTCTCTCCTTCTGTTTCCTGGATCTAGCCAGCCTTGCTTGGATGTGTAGATCTGATTGTTTGGTTCAATTCATGGCAGGGATACAAGCCGCCGTCGTCCGGGCCGTTTGGTGGGGTCTCGTCGGTGGGCATGAGCTCCTGCTCGTCCTCGCAGCTGCTCAGTGCGTCGTCGTCGTCGTTCCCGAGCCCGGTACCTTCCTACCACCCCAGCCTGACGTCATCCAGCTTCCCGAGCCCCACGCGCCTCGACAACCCCAGCCCCGCCTACCTCCTCCCATTCCTTCGTGGCCTCCCCAACCTGCCCCTGCTCCGGGTCTCCAACAGCAGGGGGTGAAGCAAACACTTATTGGGAGGTACTCAAAATTTGATCACTTTGTTGTAGAATCACAGTGCTGATCAACTAATCCTTGACTGATTTTGAATCTCTGCTAATAGTTCAACATCTTTTTTTAATCACAAGGTCTAAAAGGTATCATTCAAAATCTGCAAATGATCAGTAGTGTCAAACCCACATCTTCTCTGCCATCTTCTACATGAACTGCTTTGTAAAAAGTGAAAATTGTTGCTCGTAATGTTGATGTGCAGACTACCAAATTGGGAATTTTTTTATCATGGTGAAACTACACTATAAAAAGTGAATCATGTTAGTAATGTCTCCCAACTCTCAAATTGTTGCTTGTTATATTAATCTGCATACTACCAAATTGGAAGATTTTCAATCATGATATGATTCTGAGAATGGGTGCATGATTGCAGATGGCTACCAAACCGTAAAATTTCAACATTCAAAAGATGTATTTTGTACTGGCAGTTTTGATGCATGATTGCAACTGCATGTAGGTTTCGGTTTGTCCAAGAACTGTCTATGTATACCGATAATGATTACTTCATCTGTCCCAAAATAAGTTCATTTTGTTTAGTACAGTTTATACTATATCAAAGATACTAAATCAAAGATACTTACTTTGGGACTAGGGGAGTACTCTGTTTTCAAATGGCGATGGTGTACGCATGACAACTGTGGGTGTATAAATTAGTATCATGTTGCCTGCATGTTGAACTTATAATTCTTTTTCTGAATAATGTGTCATATTTTGATTGCTGTCAAAATGACAATTGCTATTTGCTTTCTAGACATCTTGTATCACTAGTAGAAAACAGGGCTATGGTCCAGGCCGGCTCAGCCCATTAGTCCCGGTTCAGTCTAGAACCGGGACTAATGTGAGCATTGGTCCCGGTTCGTGCGGCTAAGGCATTAGTCCCGGTTCACTCGGGGCCTTTAGTCCCGGTTTAAGCCACGAACCGGGACTAAAGGGTGCGATGACCTTTAGTCCCGGTTCGTGCCTCAAACCGGGACTAAAGATTAAACCTTTAGTCCCGGTTTGAGGCACGAACCGGAACTAATGGGGTTGAGACCTTTAGTCCCGGTTCGTGCCACGAACCGGTACTAAAGGTCCCATTTTCAAACTCTACCCCCCCCCCCCCCCCCGTGGATCGCCTTTTCAGTTTTTAAAAAAATAAAAGAAAATAAGTTTCTCATGTGATATGTGGTCTAGTTGTTGGGAAAATTTGCAAATGTGAATTTTGACTTTATTTGCAAAATCTCTCTGAAATTTGTAAAAATGGGCATAACTTTTGCATACTAACTCGGATGAAAAAGTTTTTTATATGAAAAATCATCTACTCGAAAAGTTACATCCAAATTTAACGGGGGAACCCCGTTAAACATTTTCAAAATCCTCAAAAACCTAATAGAAAAAAAGTTACGGGGCTTTTAAGATTTAGAGTGGAAAAAATTGAAAAATATTCAAACAGTGGGCAAACTATGGTCAAATAATGGTCAAACTAATTATTCTAGAATATTAGTGTTACTAAATAATTATTTTAATTATTTCAATTTTGGTCAAATCTGGTCAAACTATGGTCAACTGTGGTCAAACTGTGGTCAAACAATGGTCAAACTAATTATTCAAGAAATATTAGTGTTACTAAATAATTATTGTTTTTTAAAACAATAGTTTCAAACTCAAACAGTGAAATGTGTCACTTCATGCTCAAGCAAAATTCCTGAAGGTTAATAGGATTGACATCTTACTATTGTCAGGAAAACAACAAGTGCAGACTTGGAGCGTGGGAGAATAGAATCCGGAAGTTAAGCGTGCTTGGGCTGGAGTAGTGAGAGGGCTGGGTGACCGGTCGGGAAGTTAGATGATTTGGAATGATGAGGGGTGATTAAAGAATAAATTGAGAAGTGATGAGGGGTGGTGATTACAGACTAGAGGTTAAAATAATTCAGAAATTTGAAAATAAAAAAATTTCAAAAAAAATTTCAAAAATATTTTTCAGAAAAAAAATCATAAAGGTGGAGCTCCACGTGGCCGCGCCCTTTAGTCCCGGTTCTGGATTGAACCGGGACTAAAGGGGGGAGGTATTAGTACCGACACTTTAGTCCCGGTTCAGGAACCGGGACTAAAGGCCCTTATGAACCGGGACTGTAGGCCCTTTTTCTACCAGTGTATGTGGCTTGTGGTGATAACAATTTTTATTTTTCCCAGGATTTGATTATGATCGTGAAGGGTACATTATGATTTACGAGCATTTAATCTTCTCTGATAATCAAAGCGCCGCATAGTCTTATGTGCATTCATCAGAGCTATTCCACAATTTTGTCCCCACTTATGCCTTTTTACACTTTTATATGTGTAGCTTTTAATTTTTTTAAGACATTCATTCTTTTTTTCTAAGTCTTCATGTGTGTAGAATTACTTCTGCGGTGAGCCGGAGTGTGACGTCTTCTCACGGGCTACTGTCATCAATCAAGGTGGTCATTGGTCTATATCAAGCTTGACGAGTACTTCCTGAAGGCTGATTTCTGCTCCCGCCGCGTTGCTGACTGAGGCCCCATCTACGTGGGAGGCTGCTATTTTTTGATAGATTGGCAGTGAGATGCTCGGATAGGAGAAAAGTGAATCGGAAGAGCATGAGAGATAGATGTTGAGAACCTAAATAATGCACACACATTTACATATTTCATGTGATGGTAGTATGTCGTCGTAGTTTTTGTGTTGGTTGTCCTACTGAATGTTCCTGTCGGTCCTAACTCATCACATCACTCTCAATTTTCAGTCATGCTTGGAGCTTTTATCTCTAACTCTACAAAATCAGAAAGCATGTCTAAAGCTCAAGGTAATGTTGAAACTTGGAGGCGATCAAACCATATGCTTTTTGGGCTGTAAGAGTTTAAACTAACTATTGCTTTTTGGGCTGTACGAGTTTGAACTAACTATCGCTAATATCCTGGCTTTGAATTTTTAGTTTGTATTTTTTTGCAAAAGTTTGTATTTTTCCATGGTCAAGATAGGGAGCACATAGAGCTTGGTTTGTTAAGCTTCTTTATATTCTCAAGGAGGTCAGGAGTTCCTCTTGAGAAGAAAGAGGACAGCCTTTAACTCAACCTACGCCTTCAAAGAGAACTGCTTGAACTCGAGATGCTCCTCCCAGTCATTTGATCGATGCAGAAATAACCTTTTATGAGAGTGACCTAAAAGTCAGATGTTTTACATTAAGCATACATCTCTTGTAGGTCTATTTAACTTTGAGTTTGGGAGTATTATATGTTGTTTGAGAGGGTCTATTTTTTAAGAAAATATGATTTTGTTCTTTGTTTTTGTACTTATCGAAGTTCATGTTTCTTTCCAATTAGTTGTGAGAGGACTTTGTAAGTTTCCATTCAAAAAGGAGATCAAATAATATTTTGAATGATGACATAATAGATAAAAATAGAAGATTTTGAATAGGGCTTGCCCACACGACATTGTGGAAAAAGGTGAAGGGAAAGGAAGGGTGAGGAGAATAAAATGATACAAGGGGAAGTTTTTAAAGACATACGACGATTGCCTAGAAAGAAATAAGAGGGAGAGAATCAATTTGTCCAGGAATTAAAACCAGTCCTATCATATCCGACACGCATTTTTTAATTCAAAAAATTATTTGATCATAATGCGTTTTTTGACCCGTGGCAACGTACGGGCATTCAGCTAGTATTACTAATGTATGTTACTCTTCATTGTGGCTAGTCTAAAGTCCGCCTTGAGCATAGTTCGTTTCATAAACAGTTTGTATGTTAGCTTGTTGGTAAAATATGTCATGTCATCAACCAACACCTTAACATACAACAACTCCAATGGAATGTATGTAGTTTGCCCAATAGGATGTGAAATAATAAATAAGGTGATCTCTCATTCTACATTAGAGCTTGTGCAAAGGGTGTTGGTTCATGTACATACAACCTTTCTCTCTTCCCTCATTTATTATATAACACATTATCAAAAAAATTATATGGCAAAATCTACCAACAACTATTTTACAACCATTGGAGATGCCCTAACTGAGCAGTCCGCCCAGCCGTATAGGTGGATTTTGAGAAGACCAACAGCCCGACCGAACCACGTCCTCATTTCGTAGTGAGCAGAAAACACTGCCAATGGCCACGCTCCTCTCCCGTCCGCCTCGGCGCCTCCTCCGCTTCCCCAAGCCCCAAACCCTCCTCTCCCCGGCATTGACCCGCCTTCCCCTCCCCACGATCTCCCGGCGAGCATCCCGCCGCTGGGATTCAGAGAGTCGGGATGGAGTGCGCCGCCGCAGTGGCAGCTGTGGCACCGCGCCCTGTGCACACACTCCGACCCTCGGAGCTCCGGCACCTGCGACGCTGGCCTGGCCGCTGCTGCAGGCGCATCGCCCGACGTCGCCCAGGTGTCCGGCGTGGGCGCCAACGGAGCGCACCAGACGGCCGCCGAGAAAGGTTCATCCTTGGATTTAATCTCTTTTTTTTGGCAAAATTCGTTCTAGCATTGATGAATGTGCCAAGGATTGCTTTCTCCATTATACTGTATTTCAGTATATTCGCTCTTGTGTTGGATGCGGTCTTTTCATTTGGATCTGTCGCGTGTTAACAGTTGAGGACTTAGGGTTACACTGATAAAGAAGCATTACACGCTGAACTACCAACTGAAATGGATGTACTTGTAAATTTATTGAGGGTTTCATCTTGGTTGCTAATTATTACAGCCTAAAGGCTGCTAAAAAATGGAGTACTGCAGATCCTGAAGAGTACAACACAAAGTTTGCAGTTCCTGCCTAAATGCAGTGCTCTTTCACACAGTATAGGTTCACTTTGTTCAGTCAATTTTTGTCTACAAAATGAGATGCTATCGCTAGCCTCTTACTAATTGTTAGCAGGGCTTATTTCCCTGAACTGGAAACAATCAGGGCTACCGACCCACTTGACAGGTTAACAAAGCAAATACGGCCAGCTTGTAGCTACTTACAATTATGCAACTTAGAATCTGATTTCATCTTTCAACTGTGACTGATTTTCCATATGCTTCTGCTGTAATGGTGAATATCTTTCCACAGGAGATCCTGAGACTAGTTTGTGTAGCAATAGCAAAGCCATTAAAATCATGACGTACAATGTGTGTTTCGGGCAGAACATGGAACTGCACAGTAGAATTCCTGCTATTGGAGATATTATTCAGCACCACAGCCCAGATCTTATATGCCTCCAGGTACAGAGTTTTCCAAAACAATCCATTCTTTTCTTTTCTTTTTTCTTCTGAACAGGCCTCATGTGAGACTGCAGGAGGTTACACCAGAGATACATGGGCTTCTTGAAAAATCCGACTGGTGGGCAGAATACAAATGCTTCATGCCACGTGAGATGGCATATTATACAGAAGCGGAAAAGGTCCGTTCCAATATGGTGAGACCATTCACGAAAAAGAAAAGAAATATGAGATCATATTTCTGCATGCAGGTATAGTCTTTTCTCTAAGTATCAGAATCATAGTTGGAATCATGCCATTTCATGGTTTTGATGCTGATGCAGTATTTTGTTTTTCACGAGAAGATGCTGATATATTTAGTATGTCAGCGTTTCCTTTGGTACTTTATATAGTACTCCCTTCGTTCACAAATATAAGATGTTTTGGATATTTCAATATGGCTACATACAGACTGAAATGTGTGAACAAACACATTGAAACGTGTCCATATACATCCAATTTACAAAAGAGTTAGAACATCTTATATTTCTGATGGATGGAGTGTTTTTTAAGGCGGTTGCACTGATGTGAGCTAAGTCACTATCCTGTGGATTAGACAAGGAGGAAAGAATCATGATGAACAAGGTGTTTGATTTCGCAAAAACAAAAGGTGTTTGATTTGAATACACTAACACACATTGGATTAGATAAGAAGGAAATACTCATGATGAGCAAGGTGTTTGATTTTGCGAAAACAATCAGCGTTTGATTTGAATCCATGGATGGTGCCTTGTTACCATTTTTCCTTTCCAGATTTCAGAAGTGTATCTCGTGATGGTTTTAAACTTTAGTTTCAGATACATTTCAGCTATTGCCGATTCAATCATGCCGCTTTTCAATTTGGCCAAAGAACCGAAATTTCCAATTGAATTTACTGAGATCCAACCAAATACTTTGAAAATTAAAAAATAATTTAAAATTAATTTGAATCTGTGTGTACTACCGAAATTGCTGAAATATACTGACCGAAATGCAATAATTTTTCAGTATGTGCCGAAGTTAATGAAGTTTCCAAAATTTTGACGAAATTACACTGAAAGTGAGAACCACATTCCTGTCTTACGCGTTCACTGATCCAGTTGCCAACAAATGCAGATGAGCAAATTGCCTGTGGATTGTTTCCGCGGCGTTCCATTTTCCAATTCAGCAATGGGAAGGGAGCTGAGCATGGCAAATGTCAGCATTGGCGGGGTGACCTTGGTGTTGGGCACAAGCCACCTAGAGAGCCCACGCCGTGAGGCTCTTTGGTGGGATCACGACATGAGCAGAAACAAGCAAGCCGCTCAGGCAAAGGAATCCCTCATGTTGTTGGGAGGAAGAGGATCCGGCAACGTGACATTCTGCGGGGACATGAACTGGGACGACAAGATAGACGGGCCCTTCCCTCCGCCAGACGGCTGGGTTGACGCCTGGGCTGAGCTGAAGCCAGGTGAAGGTGGCTGGACGTACGACACGGTGGCCAACGCCATGCTGTCTAAAGGGTACAAGAAACTACAGCTGAGGCTGGATCGGTTCGTGTGCAAGCTGCCGGATTTCGAGGTCCAAGGCATCGAAATGGTTGGGAAGGAGCCCATGCCCGGCGCCTCGTACGAGAAGGCGAAGGAATTCAGCCATAAGTCAAAGTCTGGAAAGAAATTCAGCGGGACGTGGGAGTGGATGCTGCCTGTGCTGCCCAGCGACCACTTTGGGCTCGTCTTGACGACCGCCCCTCGGGATGGAAGCAGTGCTCCGTTAGAGTAAGTGGTGATCTTATTCTTGTGCGTAGCAGTTACTCCCTCCGTTCATGAATAAGTGTACTTCTACCTTTTGTCTTAAGTCAAAGTTTTAAAACTTTGACCAACTTTATAGGAAAAAATAGCAATATTTATGGCACTAAATTACTATCACTAGGTTCATTTTGAATTGTGCTTTCATAATATATCAATTTGATGTCATATATGTTACTATTCTTTTGTATATAATTGATCAAAATTTTAAAACTTTGATTTAGGACAAAAGCTAGAAGTACACTTATTCGCGGACGGAGGGAGTACGATGGATCATCGTAGCCTGTGTCGGCCACTTTTGTGTAGTGGCTTGTGTAGCCTGCAGTGTCGGCCACTTCTGTGTAGTAGAAGTAACGTGTATGGATGCTCAGGTACATGACTTGGGTGGATGAAATGTTCCGTGCTCTACCCCATTGCCATGGATTGCCCCAAATTTTGTAAACTTTGAAAGTGGAGGCATATCCTGCTAAATGGCTCATAACTCCCTTCGGTCCTTTTTAGTTTGCATATAAGTTTTGTCCGAAGTTAAATTTTCTATTTTGACTAAAATTATAGACAATGCCAAATCAGTATTGTTAGATTTGTTATGAAATGTAGTTTCATAGTATATATATTTGATATTGTAGATGTTGATATTTTTTGATATAATTTTGATCAAAGTTTGTAAAGTTTAACTTGATACAAATCTAATACGCCGAGTAAAAAGAACCGGAGGGAGTAATTTCTATCATGTATATGTTCGGTGGGTACCTAGTGTCAGCGGTCAGCCTGAAGCCAAGAGCTATCATCGCGCGAGAGAGAGCGAGCGATGCACTCTAGTTTTGCGCTGCGTCCAAAAGGATAATCCTAGAATTCCATCTGCTGAATCAAAAAAAGAATTTGGGGGATAAAAAGGAATTTATTAACTCAAAAAGGGATTGTCCATATTACAAAGGCGGGGTATATCGTCCGGCCCCTACCGTAACCGAACTGCAGTATGATTTTCCTTCCTACCAAAAGCAGCCATGTAGTGACTAACTACATTTTGATCTCGGGTCACATGCGTTACTTCAACCTCCCTATCTTCCTGGAGCCTACGCTTGATTTCAGCTACTAGCATAGCATGCTTTGAACGATCCACACTACTCCCTGTGATCATGGATTTGGCTTCAAGGCTATCCGTTTCAAGAATGATGGACAAGTCTGTCCATTGGAACGCAAGGTGCAGGCCCTCCCTACAAGCCTCCAGTTCTGCCTCTAGTGCTTCAGCACATGTTGTCAGGACCCTGATTTCAAGCCACATCGATCTAGCCGGTAACACCTCATATCATTTTGCAGCCTCACGCACGGTATCTCACGGGTGTCGCCTTACCATGGCCCGGACTTTCCAGTTTGATTGGGGTTGTTGTTCTAGGGACACTCTCGGCTATAGTGACCCGGCTCTCCACACTTAAAGCATGTCACCACATTGGGGCGTGGAGCAGCATTAGCAGCGGGGCCACCATAGGACTTGGGCGGTGCAAATTGCTGGTTGGGACGAGACGCCTCAAAGGATGGCCTCGGAATGAACCTGGGTGGCAGTGCCGTGCTTGGGATCCACACCCAGCGCTTCTGAGCTCCAGAGCCGGATGAAGAGCTAAAATCATGTGAGTGCTTGCGTGAAGCGTCATAATCAGTCTGGCATGTCTCAGCACTGATGGCTTTATTGACCAACTTCTGAAAGGAGGTGCACTCGTACAGACGAAGATCGCGACGAAGCTCGGGGCTAAGTCCCTTGCGGAACCTTGCCTGCTTCTTAGCGTCAGTAGATACCTCTTCAGGGGCACAACGTGCCAGATTCCCAAATTCACGACTATAAGCATCCACAATCAGTCTTCCTTGGGTGAAGTTGCAGAACTCCTCCCTCTTGCGATCCATGAGACCTTCCGGAATGTGATGCTCACGGAAAGCCTTACTGAATTCAGCCCAAGTAGTGATTTGGACGACCGGGCGCATAGCTTCGAAGTTTTCCCACCAAAGGCTAGCAGGGCCTTCAAGATGATCGGCAGCATAAGTAACCTTATCGACTTTGGCTACGTTGGCAGAACGTAGCTTGTGGGTAATGCCGCGAAGCCAGTCATCCGCGTTGAGGGGCTCGACGGAATGGTTAAACTTTGGCGGGTACAACTTGATAAAGTCATTGATTGACACCAAGTCATTTCGCGGGTGGCGTGCAGTGTTCTGCTCAATCCGCTCTAGCAGGCGGTTAGTCTCACGCTTGTTTCTTTCCGCCTCCAGCATTACTTCGGCCAGAGAAGGCGGGTGAGGCAGATTTTCACCTCTAGCTGCACTGGCTTCCCCCTGCTCTGGGGCAGCAGGGTTGCTGCGGGTGTTGACCATCCTAGGAGAAAACAAGACAACGGTTTAGATAAGGATGGCTCAAACTTAGTAAGGAAGTGCAGAATGTAATGGATAACACGGAATGCAGAGATGTTCATCCGTATGTCATGGTAATATAAAACTGCCATATATATACCAACGGTCATACACATCATACATAGTTTAGTACAAGCCCAGGCTACAGTACAACTATGATGAAAGACGTTACATCTCATCGAAGGCATTCCAAACTCCTATACATTATTTGTCTACACCTCCGGAATTGATTACACACAAAGTCATATTCCACAAGTCACGCAGGACAGTGGAGATATAACTACTACAATACTAGTGGTACTACTTCTAACTCAGACAGCTCCGTAGTAGTCCTCATAGAAGTCACCTCCATAGCCTGGAAGTTCAACGTGACCATCCGGGAACAGACGATCTTGAGGAGCCTGTGGACCATAGGGGCTAGGATGAGGTCTTGGACCAACAAACGGTGGCCTGCGGGGACCACGGGGTGGGGTGATGCCTCCCACATCACGCCAATCCACCATGTCTGGCGAAGCAGATCTCACAGGATACAGATCCCTTGTATCCATACATCCATCTTGCACTGCAGGTGCAAACCGAGTCAATGTAGCCCAATGATCAGCACGGGTATTGAAAAGCTCCAGCCTCAAGGCCCGATTCTCTCGGTCCTTATCTTCGAGCATCTCGGCAGTGGTACGAGTTAATGAGTCCTCCTGAGTGGAGTCAGCATAGATAGCCTGAAGATACCCTTGCGCTCCCGGAAGTGAAGCTGGCATGTAACGGAAGTCGGTGTTCCGAAGCAGGCCAGTCCGGACTCGCATGATGGTCATCATGGAATAGGCAGCATCATGCACAACCATCTCAACAGTAACCCCGAGTCCATAGGAACAGTGAAGGGGCTCGGTAGATCCAGGATAAGAAGGAAATATCCTGACGGTGCAGAAATATTGGCTTTGATTAAAGTCTCGGAATTGCTCTTCGACGGTGTATTTGGGATACCAACAGTAACCCGTCTCGATCATTACCCGGACTAACATAGCAGTAGACCGGGCACGTCGAGGCACCGGGTCAGGCGAACCACTTGGTTTGAACATGGTTGGCCATCTGAAAGCACAACCATAATGCAATGACATCAGAATTTCTAGGGAAAATTGGACAGCATAACAGCTGTAAATGCTCAGAAAAAGATTTGAGACATCCACAACAGTTCGCAATACCACTCAACAACATCATATCAAGGTTCTGATCCAATTAGCAACATACTAAAATAGTAGAAACTGAACTAGGGCTTGTAACAACAATCCTATAAGCTACTACGGATTAGTAACACGTGAACCTGATAGAAGAAGAGAGCCTAGTCCTTAACCCACGTTGAATGAGAAGAGAATGACTCAGATCAGAGGCATAAGGTAAAGGAGTAAAAGAGCCTTACGTTCCCTCCCACAATCAATTCCCCTACATATAACTAAAGCATTTCTAGACTCGACATCGACCAGTTTAGCTCAACGAACCTACAGGCAGTCCGGCTCTGATGCCAACGCTGTCAGGACCCCGATTCCAAGCCACATCGATCTAGCCGGTAACACCTCATATCACTTTGCGGCCTCACGCACGGTATCCCACGGGTGTCGCCTTACCATGGCCCGGGACCATTTGCGCCTTTTGGCTCACGTATATGATAGTGTCGCTAGCATCCATATGACAGAGAACCCGGGCCGACATGGCTAGTCGTGAACCCAAAGCGGCACAGACCTATGGAGACAGGCATACATGAATCACATCGAGCATGTCGGTCATCAGCGAGTGATTCCGGGCTGTAGCACTGGGCTAACAGGACTCCGGGGAACCCGGGCTGTAGCAGGCTAGGCAGGACTCCGGAAGTCACCGCGTGACATTTCCCCGAAGGGACAGACATAGGAACGAAGTGAAACACATGCCGACCAGTCAAGTGTCCTGAACAGTAGTGCTGGGCTAGCAGGACTCCGGTGAACCGGGCTGTAGCGGACTACTATGGCTCGAGGAACACTAGACTACATTTCCCCATAAGAAAGGCTGCCAGGGATAAACAACTAGATTGTCGGATCCCACTCATACCAAGCATTTCAATCATACACACAATATGCCCGATATGAGTATATACAACATGGCATCACAACAAAACTCTACAACTCAAGTACTTTATGTAAAGGCTCCAGAGAGCCATACATAATATGTTCATACAGATAGGGGTCACATGACCCGACACTCAAGTCATACAATCATACAAGCACAAGCGGAAGCAACTAGTCTGAGTACAGACACTAGAAAGAAAGAAGGCTTCTCGAAGCCTGATTATCTACATAGGGCCCTCCATGGCCAGGATCACCACCTGGGTGGCTAGTCACTCGTCGACGTCAAGATCTACGTAGAACCCATCAGAGGGGGCGGTGTTGTCGTCTGAAAACCAGTAATTAAGCAAACATGAGTACAAAGGTACTCAGCAAGTCTTACAACAGAACCTACTATACATGCTTATTCTCAAGAAGGTGGTGGGGTTATTGCAGCAAGCCAGCTTTGACTCTTGGCTAAGCTATCCTACGGAACTTCACTAGTAAAATAGTTTTCGCACACGAGTCCACTACTCACCAACACAATACTCCACCAGGGATTCTCCCTCGTCATCCTACGAGAGGGCCATCCTCGGTACTCACACTTATCTTGAGACTTTTAATAGTATTCATTAACTTGTCTATGAACTGTATAGGAAACCAAGTAGTCCTTTACCACGGACGCGGCTATTCGAATAGTTTTATACCCTGCAGGGATGTACTTCATCACACATGTTTCCACCACTTAGCGTCTGCACACGACATGTGCTCGGCAGACTTCAAGCGAAAACCGATGTGGGTGTAGAGCATGACCTGACTAACCTCACAAGTCTCTAGTCCAGGTTTATCGCCTATTCAGGTTCCATCCGCAAGGAAATCCGGTCGGGGTGTCCTCAACGGCCCCAAACGATGTGTACAGGGTTCCCGAGACACCAAACGGGCGACTCGGTACACCGTGCCATGGTGTATCTACCGCATCATAGCCCACCCCTAGGGTCAGCGCTACGCACGGCCGCCAACACATAACCTACAAACACCAGAAACTAGTTGCAACTTCTAGACAAAGGACGAAAAGGGTCAGTAAGTCTAGCGGGGTCATATTTCAGGGCCCAATGTGTGGTAGTAACTGAATCTTAAATCACGCATACAGATCTCAGTTCTTATGGACGGCCTCAATGAAACAACCCACCATGTACTCCTACATGGCCTCTCATCAATACCTTTACCAAAACATGTTCAACACATCCCTCACATTACCGACATAAGCATTTCACTCTAGCCCATCACCCAGATGAACTAGACCTGGCACAACTCTAAGCATAGCAGGCATAGCAAGGTAGGAATCACATACATGGCTCAATCAACTCCTACACATGCTAGTGGGTTTTATCTAGTTATTGTGGCAATGACAGGTCGTGTAGAGGATAAGGGTTCAACTACCGTAGCACACAGCAGTTTGAATCGCGTTGTCTTAATGCAGTAAACAAGAGCAGAAGCGAGAACATGGGTTTGTATCGGAATGATCAATGGGTTGCTTGCCTGTTGTAGAGGTAGTAGGGTACTGCCCTTCAGACGGATACTCGGGGTTATCCTCGGAGGCAGAACCTACCACGAAAGACACACTAAACATAATCAACACATGGCAATATGCAACAATATGATGCATGCTATGACATGGCAAGATGAAAGTGTCTTGGCCTAATGCAAGCTAAAACAGAAGGGAATGAACTCATTTGAATCAAAGATTCAAATATTAGCTCATTAAACATGGCCTTATTAGTGCATTACCTTATTCTTCTTAAACAGCAAGTTAAACTTGTTTTGTCATGCATGAAACCATTACAGATGGATAGATTGAATTTTTCTGATCATTTTTCATATATAAATCTTTGCATTTGGAGCTATGGTTGATTTTCTATGATTTTTAGAAGTTTTGATTATTTTCTGGAATTTCCTATTAAAGAATAAATCCAGAAATGGAATTAATGCGTCAGCACTGCGTCACTGTGACGTCAGCGGGTCAAAGGCGCCAGCCCAGGTCAAACCTGACTGGTGGGCCCCTTCTGTCAGTCTCTCAGCTAACTAACAGAGTTAGTTAGTGTTTAGTTAGCACTAAACTGGGTTAGTTAGGCTCTGGGCCCACATGTCAGTGAGAGAGGGTTAGTTAACGACATCATTAACCTCTAACAGAGTGATTAGATTTAATTTAAACTAATCTAAATTAGCTAGAAGCCGGCCCCACACATCAGTGTCTCAGATGGAGTGAAACTTGGGTCAAACCCCTGGTCAGCGGGGCTAATCCCGCCGGCGTTGAGTTGCCGGCGAGGCCGAGACGGCGGAGAGCTTCGGATTTGGTCCTCCGGTGACCAAATCGCCGGTGGAGACGTGCTACGCGTAGCTGGGGAGCTGTCGCATCCAGTGGTGCAAGTGGTTGGACACGGGGACGCTAGAAACGACCCCGGCGAGCTCGACAGCGGCGGCCGGAGTTCGGACGGGGTTGGGTTCGACGCTACGGTGCACGGGAGAAGGAGCTGGTGGTGGCTACGGGCTCCTGGTGCTGCGCTGAGCACAACGGTGAGCTTGGCTTCGAGCCACTGTGGCTCTAGCCACGATGGCGCCATGGCCGGCGGCGGGGAGCTTTCGGGTGCGGTGGAAGTGGCGACTACAGAGGGCAAACGAGCACGGGAGCTAGGGGGAGAGGAAGAGGAGCTCACAGCGGGGTCGGAGAGGGGGTCAGCGAGCTCGGGGAGGTCCTGGCGGCGCCGAATGGACCGGAGACGGCTCGGGTGCCCGAGGTTGAAGACGAGGGCGAAGACGGCGTTCGGCGGTGTTTGGAGTCGCGTGGGTCAGCGGAGAGGTCTAGGGCGACGAGGCGGAGCTATTGGGCTTGTCGGAGGGGCGAGGGGGTGGCTCTGGTGACGTCTACGATGAACGACGGCGAGGATCGCGCTTGGCCATCGCGGGAGAGGGTGAGGGAGACGAGGGGGAGAGTGAGGGAGCAAGAGAGGGGGACGTGGGGGTCGGCGTGGCACCCCTGGACGTTTCCAGGGCGTCGGCAGAAGCAGGAGGTGGCCGGCGTGTGGCCGCGGGCACCGGTCACGCGCTCCTCGTCTTCCTGGCGGGAGGAGGACGACGACTGGCAAGGCCAGTCGGCTGGGCCGAGCCAGGTGGGCTGGGCCAGCACAGGTGAGGCCCACGTGGTTTTTTCTATTTTTTTCTGCAACTGTTGGGCTTTATTAAAAATACTAAAACATTTCCAAAAATCCTGAAAATAATTGTGGGCTCTGTTTAGAATATTTCCAACAGCAAACATTTATTTCCAGAATTATTTGACCATTTAAATTATTTTATAACATTTAAATGCCCAAACTCAAATACTTATGAATTAATTCAATGACCTTCTGTTGACCTAGAAAATTGTGCACCAATTTTGCCAGAGGTTCTAACCCAAGACAAAGAGAGTGAACTTTTTAGAAGGGCATTTCAGGTTCATTGAAAATAATTTTAGTAAACCCTAGTTGTTTCCAGGGGGGTGTGTTGGGGGTTCTGTCTTCCCCATTTCAAATTTAAGAGGAATTTAAACATGATGCACACTCTAATGCTTGAACTAACTAGGGTGTGACACATGTGTTCAAAGCTCGACATGCAGTGAAGATAATCTCACCATGTGCATCGCGGAGCACCATACCTGTCCCAGCAGTGCCGTCGGCCTCCATATAGGATCCATCCACATTCAGCTTTGCCCAGTTTTCCTGCGGAGTACACCATTTAGCCGGTGGTCTGCTCATTTTGTCTGAATCAAATTTTGCGCTATGTAACCCTTTGTAACTTTTCTGTTTCATCTTCTATTTCTTAAGAAAAAGGGTTTCCCCCTGCTTTATATATAAAGCAACATCACCAAACAAGTTGAAACCGGCCGATACAGACACACACACATCGCACACACACCCAAGGCTGGATACAAGGGCGCCGAAAATGGCAACGCCACCCCAACAAACACCTAGGGCTAGATGCCTACAAAAAAGGTAATCGGGTCGTAGCTCTCGCTCCACTACTGACCATGCCATCACATGCTAGGGCTAGACGCCTGCAAAGTCGCTGCACTCTAGCCGTGACCTTATAAAATGGGAAAGAACACTACCTGAGAAAACAGAACCGGAAAAGGGCGGCCATGGCAGCGGTTTTTGGGCTGGGTCAAAAACGCTGCCATGGCAGGCTTATTTGCCTGCAATGTGAGCGCCGGGTCTTAACAGGCTACAATCTCCCCCTTCAACCGTGTCGCGAGAGGATGACGATGTTGATCGAGGCTCGAAGCTCGTGGAATCGCACACACCCAAGTGACTTCATCAGGATAAGGGCCTTCTGCTTGCTCTTGCCCAGGAACTCCACGATCACAGTACCATTCATCAACGCAATCCCCGTTGAAGTGATAGTGGATATCAATATGATTGTTGCGATCACGGAGAACTTGGTTCTTGTAGAGCGAGATTGTTGACTTGTTGTCGATGTAGAGTAGTAGCGGCATCAATTTACTCCGCCTCACACGACGAAGTGGCCACCACCTTTTGCTTCTGGGCAGGAGTGTAGCCAGGCCCCAGGCTAGAAGGGCCATGGCCTGGGGCGTGGCTTAGGAAGTCCTTTGTATACCGTAGATAAATTTGCCACTGTAGCAACCATAATTATTGTAGCTAAGAATGTTAGCCCGGGGCGTGGCCCAAATGTGGCTATGCCACTGCTTTTAGGACTGCCATATGACGAGGAAACATGACACAAAGTTTACCCAAGTCCGAGCCCTCACGATTGATGTAATACCCTACTTCTGCTTGTGTATATTGCGTTTGGGGTGTACAAATTACAGGTATGAACCAAAGAATTGTGTTGTTGTTAAGTTGTATGGCCTAGCCAGGCCCCTGCTTATATAAGACACTGAGGCCCTAGGTTTACAAGAGTTCTACTCGGCTATGTCGGTGGAGGGGAGTCCTCCATGGATCTAGCCTCATTGTCTTGGCAAGGCTTACACAGTCTTCTTCGTAGTTAGCCGTCGGCCGACATGGTTGCTCAGGACGAAACCGACTTCGGGGTCCTCAGTTCGGCCCACCAGGCCAGCAACCGACATGGTGAGTTACCCATGGGTCGTGACACCGTCATTGGTGAATGTTTACAACAATACCAAGACATTTGGGGGGTCACATCAATAGGGTTGTACATCAAAACGGGGAGGTGATCTTGTGCCTAATAGCAACACTATGGCCTCCTTTAGTTCACGTTATACCTGGCCATGAGCAGCCCGGCCAGGACGGCCCGACCCGACCTTGCCCACGGGCCGGGCCTGGACCTTGATTTTGAGCCCGATGGCTGGGCCGAGCCAGGCTCGGCCCCGTTGTGTTTGCACTTTAACGAAGAGGCCTAGCCTGAGACCTAGCGGGCTTTTTGCGTGATGGGTCGGGCTTGGGCTTGATTTTTAGGACCGACGGCCGGGCCGGGCTTGGGCCTAGGTTTTTGTGTCGGGCTTTGGTAGGCCCGGCCCGAAGCCCGGCTCGGCTCGAGGGATGGCCAGGTATAGTTCACGTGATTCTAAAAATGCATGGAAGAAAAAAATATAGGAATTGCATGGGAATGCATGTGTAAAATAGAGGAATGGAAAACATAGGAATTTTTTAAGATTGGGCGTTTGGTTCACAGGAATAGGAAAATGCAACAATCCAAATAAACAAAGTCAAATCAAAGCCATATCACATGGAAAGGTATAATTAGCATGGTATTATGCCATTAATGATCTCGGTCTCATTCTTCATGAGAAATGTTCAAAAAATGATAAGTGTAAACGACGCATTAGGCCAAAGCTTGAGCAAGTATTTTTTAAAAAAAATTGGCCAGAATGAAAATAGAAACATAACACATAGGTATTGAAGTAGCATCTAAATTAGGAAACATAGCACATTGAAAACATAGCCTCTTGAGTGCCTTTGCTCTCTCGTCTGCTGATGCTGATGCAGCGACATTACTAGCATCATCTCATGACTTCATATGAATGCTATTCCTAGACAAATTTGCAGCATTCATGAATCAACCAATGAAACAACAAATTGTAATCGCAAATTTGAGCACATGGAAATTAACTAATGAATAAATGAGAGGAGATGGGCAAGGAGAACATGAGAGGTCAGGGGAGTAAGAGGGACACTAGACCTATTGTGGAAGAGGAGCAAACTGGAAGAGGACCGCTGGATATGTGAAGAAAGAGTAACAGAGGAGGAAGCGAATAACAATAGAGAATATGAGAAGGAGAAGAGAGAAGGAATCGATCCTCACTCGCCGACTATCGAGGAGGATGAGGATTGCCACATGCCTATCGTCACTGGAATCAAAGAAGAGGAGCTCGCTGCTGCAATAACCCTAGCCGAACAACCAATTTCAGCCAATGACTTTACACCCCTTCCCCATCCAGTGATTGTCCCTTGTCTAAGTGCATATAGGTGTATAACGCATGCTCAACCAATGCCTAGTGCTAAAGCACCCGCTAAATCGCACCTAAATTCCAAGCGAGATTCTAAAGTTTCCATGTTATTCCTTTGAGGCCTTTTTTGGTTCATAGGATAGTAATATAACAGGAAAAGAAAAATCATAAGAATAAGGTGGCATGTATCTCACTTCATGTTGGAAAAGAGATATCGTTGGTTTCATAGGATAGAAATTGTCCATTAGGTCTAAGCTCATGTTTTTCCTCTTTGAAATGTGAAAGATAGGAATCCATTACTACAGATCAAAGGGCTCTAAAGAGAAAAAAATTATAGGCCTGCCCTATAGAATTGCTACAAACTGAGACTAAGGGAAATTTTCCATTGTTAGAGCATCTACAGTCGTACTAGCCAAATTCCTTCACTAAACATCCATGGACGTGTCCGGATATGACCCTAGATAGCACCGGACGTCCCCTCAAATTGCTAGACAAAGACACTACTCATATTAAAACCTCAAATCGATGCACGTCAATCATACACTTGAATATCACACGTAAATAACATTTGTTCATAGCAAAATACTATACATAGTTCAAACATAAAATTGATTCCAAGTGCACAATTAAAACGCTAAAATCCCCCTTCCATTGTGAGTCCACATATGCTCCACGAGATAATTGAGTAGTTGCACGTGCATGCTTTGACCTGGGAGATTCTGGTGCATCTAAAAAAGTTCATCACATGCTCTGCTTCTTGTTCCGCGAGGCGGGCTTGTACTCCGGGCTTCTCAAAATGATGCGTTCAGAATGTCCCTTCACCCTCGTCATCGACAACCATATTGTGAAAAATGACACAACATTGTCATCAGCTGCTACGAAGTCTCTGATCCCCATATCATTGCAGATCCACAAACAATACCCCAATGAGCTTGGTGTTGGAAATATGCCCTAGAGGCAATAATAAAAGCATTATTATATTTCCTTGTTCATGATAATTGTCTTTATTCATGCTATAATCGTGTTATCCGGAAATCGTAATACATGTGTGAATAATAGACACCAACATGTCCCTAGTAAGCCTCTAGTTGACTAGCTCGTTGATCAACAGATAGTCATGGTTTCCTGACTATGGACATTGGATGCCATTGATAACGTTATCACATCATTAGGAGAATGATGTGATGGACAAGACCCAATCCTAAACATAGCATAAAGATCGTAAAGTTCGTTTGCTAGAGTTTTTCCAATGTCAAGTATCCTTTCCTTAGACCATGAGATCGTGTAACTCCCGGATACCGTAGGAGTGCTTTGGGTGTACCAAACGTCACAACGTAACTGGGTGACCATAAAGGTATACTACGGGTATCTCCGAAAGTGTCTGTTGGGTTGACACGGATCAACACTGGGATTTGTCACTCCGTATGACGGAGAGGTATCACTTGGCCCACTCGGTAATGCATCATCATTATGAGCTCAAAGTGACCAAGTGTCTGGTCAAGGGATCATGCATTACGGTACGAGTAAAGTGACTTGCCGGTAACGAGATTGAACAAGGTATTGGGATACCGACGATCGAATCTCGGGCAAGTAACATATCGATTGACAAAGGGAACTGTATACGGGGTTGCTTGAATCCTCGACATCGTGGTTCATCCGATGAGATCATCGAGGAGCATGTGGGAGCCAACATGGGTATCCAGATCCCGCTGTTGGTTATTGACCAGAGAGTCGTCTCGGTCATGTCTACATGTCTCCCGAACCCGTAGGGTCTACACACTTAAGGTTCGGTGACGCTAGGGTTGTAGGGATATGTATATGCAGTAACCCGAATGTTTTTCGGAGTCCCGGATGAGATCCCGGACGTCACGAGCAGTTCCGGAATGATCCGGAGGTAAAGAATTATATATATAGGAAGTGCTATTTCGGCCATCGGGACAAGTTTCAGGGTCACCGGTATTGTACCGGGACCACCGGAAGGGTCCCGAGGGTCCACCGGGTGTGGCGACCTGCCCCGGGGGGCCACATGGGCTGTAGGGGGTGCGCCTTGGCCTACATGGGCCAAGGGCACCAGCCCCAAGAGGCCCATGCGCCTAGGGTTCAAGAAGGGAAGAGTCCCAAAAGGGGAAGGCACCCCCTAGGTGCCTTGGGGGGGAGGGACTCCTGCCTTGGCCGTCCCCCCCCTAGGAGATTGGATCTCCTAGGGCTGGCTCCCCCCCCCCCTTGGCTCCCTATATATAGTGAGGGAAGGAGGGCCTATCACACCACGCCTTGGTGCCTCCCTCTCCCTCTCCAACACCTCCTCCTCCTCCATAGAGCTTGGCGAAGCCCTGCCGGAGTACTGCAGCTCCACCACCACCACGCCGCCGTGCTGCTGCTGGAGCCTTCTTCCTCAACCTCTCCTCTCCCCTTGCTGGATCAAGAAGGAGGAGACGTTACACTGACCGTACGTGTGTTGAACGCGGAGGTGCCGTCCGTTCGGCGCTAGGATCTCCGGTGATTTGGATCACGTCGTGTACGACTACCTCATCCCCGTTCTTTGAACGCTTCCGCTCGCGATCTACAAAGGTATGTAGATGCATCCGATCACTCGTTGCTAGATGAACTCATAGATGGATCTTGGTGAAACCGTAGGAAAATTTTTGTTTTCTGCTACGTTCCCCAACAGTGGCATCATGAGCTAGGTCTATGCGTAGTTCTTCTTGCGCGAGTAGAACACAATTTGTTGTGGGCGTAGGGGTTGTCAACTTTCTTGCCGCTACTAGTCTTATCTTGCTTCAGCGGTATTGTGGGATGAAGCGGCCTGGACCAACCTTACACGTACGCTTACGTGAGACCGGTTCCACCGACTGACATGCACTAGTTGCATAAGGTGGCTGGCGGGTGTCTGTCTCTCCCACTTTAGTTGGAGCGGATTTGATGAAAAGGGTCCTTATGAAGGGTAAATAGAAGTTGACAAATCACGTTGTGGCTTTCACGTAGGTAAGAAAACGTTCTTGCTAGAACCCTATAACAGCCACGTAAAACTTGCAACAACAATTAGAGGACGTCTAACTTGTTTTTGCAGCAAGTGCTTTGTGATATGATATGGCCAAAGTTGTGATGAATGATGAATGATATATATGTGATGTATGAGATGTTCATGCTATTGTAATAGGAATCACGACTTGCATGTCGATGAGTATGACAACCGGCAGGAGCCATAGGAGTTGTCTTTATTTTTTGTATGACCTGCGTGTCATTGAGAAACGCCATGTAAATTACTTTACTTTATTGCTAAACACATTAGCCATAGTAGTAGAAGTAATAGTTGGCGAGCAACTTCATGGAGACACGATGATGGAGATCATGATGATGAAGATCATGGTGTCAAGCCGGTGACAAGATGATCATGGAGCCCCAAGATGGAGATCAAAGGAGCTATGTGATATTGGCCATATCATGTCACTTTTATTATTTGATTGCATGCGATGTTTATCATGTTTTGTACATCTTGTCTACTTAGAACGACGGTAGTAAATAAGATGATCCCTCATAATAATTTCAAGAAAGTGTTCCCCCTAACTATGCACCGTTGCGACGGTTCGTTGTTTCGAAGCACCACGTGATGATCGGGTGTTAGATTCCAACGTTCACATACAACGGGTGTAAGACAGATTTACACATGCAAACACTTAGGTTGACTTGACGAGCCTAGCATGTACAGACATGGCCTCGGAACACAGAAGACCGAAAGGTCGAGCATGAGTCGTATAGAAGATACGATCAACATGAAGATGTTCACCGACGTTGATTAGTCCGTCTCACGTGATGATCAGACACGGCCTAGTTGACTCGGATCATGTTATACTTAGATGACTAAAGGGATGTTTATCTAAGTGGGAGTTCATTGAGTAATTTGATTAGATGAACTTAATTATCATAAACTTAGTCTAAAATTTTACAATATGTCTTGTAGATCAAATGGCCAACGTAGTCCTCAACTTCAACGCGTTCCTAGAGAAAACCAAGCTGAAAGACGATGGCAGCAATTACACGGACTGGGTCCGGAACCTGAGGATCATCCTCATAGCTGCCAAGAAAGATTATGTCCTACAAGCACCGCTAGGTGAAGCTCCCGTCCCACAGAACCAAGACGTTATGAACGCTTGGCAGACACGTGTTGATGATTACTCCCTCGTTCAGTGCGGCATGCTTTACAGCTTAGAGCCGGGGCTCCAAAAGCGTTTTGAGAGACATGGAGCATATGAGATGTTCGAAGAGCTGAAAATGGTTTTCCAAGCTCATGCCCGGGTCGAGAGATATGAGGTCTCCGACAAGTTCTTCAGCTGTAAGATGGAGGAAAATAGTTCTGTCAGTGAGCACATACTCACTATGTCTGGGTTGCATAACCACTTGACTCAGCTGGGAGTTAATCTCCCGGATGATGCGGTCATTGACAGAATCCTCCAGTCGCTTCCACCAAGCTACAAGAGCTTTGTGATGAACTTCAATATGCAGGGGATGGAAAAGACCATTCCTGAAGTATTTGCTATGCTGAAATCAGCAGAGGTAGAAGTCAAAAAGGAACATCAAGTGTTGATGGTGAATAAAACCACTAAGTTCAAGAAAGGCAAGGGTAAGAAGAACTTCAAGAAGGATGGCAAGGGAGTTGCCGCGCCTGGCAAGCAAGCTGCCGGGAAGAAGCCAAAGAATGGACCCAAGCCCGAAACTGAGTGCTTTTATTGCAAGGGAAGTGGTCACTGGAAGCAGAACTGCCCCAAATACTTAGAGGACAAGAAGGCCGGCAAAACAAAAAGTATATGTGATATACATGTAATTGATGTGTACCTTACTAGTACTTGTTGTAGCTCCTGGGTATTTGATACCGGTGTAGTTGCTCACATTTGTAACTCAAAGCAGGAGCTGCGGAATAAGCGTAGACTGGCAAAGGACGAGGTGACGATGCGCGTCGGGAATGGTTCCAAGGTCAATGTGATCGCCGTCGGCAAGCTACCTCTACATTTACCTACGGGATTAGTTTTAAACCTCAATAATTGTTATTTAGTGCCAGCTTTGAGCATGAACATTGTATCGGGATCTCGTTTAATTCGAGATGGCTACTCATTTAAATCCGAGAATAATGGTTGTTCTATTTATATGAGAGATATGTTTTATGGTCATGCTCCGATGGTGAATGGTTTATTCTTAATGAATCTCGAGCGTAATGCTACACATGTTCATAGTGTGAGTACCAAAAGATGTAAGGTTGATAATGATAGTCCCACATACTTGTGGCACTGCCGCCTTGGTCACATAGGTGTCAAACGCATGAAGAAGCTCCATGCAGATGGACTTTTAGAGTCTCTTGATTATGAATCATTTGACACGTGCGAACCATGCCTCATGGGTAAAATGACCAAAACTCAATTCTCAGGAACAATGGAGCGAGCAACCAACTTATTGGAAATCATACATACTGATGTGTGCGGTCCAATGAGTGTTGAGGCTCGCGGTGGCTATCGTTATGTTCTCACCCTCACTGATGACTTGAGTAGATATGGGTATATCTATTTGATGAAACACAAGTCTGAAACCTTTGAAAAGTTCAAGGAATTTCAGAGTGAGGTTGAAAATCAACGTGACAGAAAAAATCAAGTTTTTACGATCAGATCGTGGAGGAGAATACTTGAGTCACGAATTTGGCACACACTTAAGAAAATGTGGAATAGTTTCACAACTCACGCCGCCTGGAACACCTCAGCGTAATGGTGTGTCCGAACGTCGTAATCACACTCTATTAGATATGGTGCGATCTATGATGTCTCTTACTAATTTACCGCTATCTTTTTGGGGCTATGCTTTAGAGACTGCCGCATTCACTTTAAATAGGGCTCCGTCGAAATCCGTTGAGACGACACCGTATGAATTATGGTTTGGGAAGAAACCTAAGCTGTCATTTCTAAAAGTTTGGGGATGCGATGCTTATGTCAAGAAACTTCAACCTGAAAAGCTTGAACCCAAGTCGGAAAAATGCGTCTTCATAGGATACCCTAAAGAAACTATTGGGTATATCTTCTACCTCAGATCCGAAGGCAAGATCTTTGTTGCCAAGAATGGATCCTTTCTAGAGAAGGAGTTTCTCTCGAAAGAAGTAAGTGGGAGGAAAGTAGAACTTGATGAAGTGTTACCTCTTGAACCGGAAAATGGCGCAACTCAGGAAAATGTTCCTGAGGTGCCTGCACCGACTAGAGAGGAAGTTAATGATGATGATCATGAAACTTCAGATCAAGTTGCTACTGAACTTCGAAGGTCCACAAGGACACGTTCCGCACCAGAGTGGTATGGCAACCCTGTCTTGGAAATCATGTTGTTAGACAACGGTGAACCTTCGAACTATGAAGAAGTGATGGCGGGCCCGGATTCTGACAAATGGCTAGAAGCCATGAAATCCGAGATAGGATCCATGTATGAAAACGAAGTATGGACTTTGACTGACTTGCCCGATGATCGGCGAGCCATAGAAAATAAATGGATCTTTAAGAAGAAGACAGACGCGGATGGTAATGTGACCATCCATAAAGCTCGGCTTGTCGCTAAGGGTTATCGACAAGTTCAAGGGGTTGACTACGATGAGACTTTCTCACCAGTAGCGAAGCTAAAGTCCGTCCGAATTATGTTAGCAGTTGCCGCATACTATGATTATGAGGTATGGAAAATGGACGTCAAAACGGCATTCCTTGATGGTTTCCTTAAGGAAGAATTATATATGATGCAGCCGGAAGGTTTTGTCGATCCTAAGAATGCTGACAAGGTGTGCAAGCTCCAACGCTCGATTTATGGGCTGGTGCAAGCATCTCGGAGTTGGAACGTTCGCTTTGATGAGATGATCAAAGTGTTTGGGTTTACACAAACTTATGGAGAAGCCTCGTTTACAAGAAAGTGAGTGGGAGCTCTGTAGCATTTCTCATATTATATGTAGATGACATACTTTTGATGGGAAATGATATAGAACTCTTGGACAACATTAAGGCCTACTTGAATAAAAGTTTTTCAATGAAGGACCTTGGAGAAGCTGCTTATATATTAGGCATCAAGATCTATAGGGATAGATCGAGACGCCTCATAGGTCTTTCACAAAGCACATACCTTGATAAGATATTGAAGAAATTCAATATGGATCAGTCTAAGAAAGGGTTCTTACCTGTGTTACAAGGTGTGAAATTGAGCTCAGCTCAATGTCCGACCACGGCGGAACATATAGAAGAGATGAGTGTCATCCCCTATGCCTCAGCCATAGGTTCTATTATGTATGCCATGCTGTGTACCAGACTTGATGTAAACCTTGCCGTAAGTTTGGTAGGAAGGTACCAAAGTAATCCCGGCAAGGAACACTGGACAGCGGTCAAGAATATCCTGAAGTACCTGAAAAGGACTAAGGAAATGTTTCTCGTTTATGGAGGTGACGAAGAGCTCGTTGTAAAGGGTTACATCGACGCTAGCTTCGACACAGATCTGGATGACTCTAAGTAACAAACCGGATACGTGTATATTTTGAATGGTGGGGCAGTAAGCTGGTGCAGTTGCAAGCAGAGCGTCGTGGCAGGATCTACATGTGAAGCGGAGTACATGGCAGCCTCGGAGGCAGCACATGAAGCGATTTGGGTGAAGGAGTTCATCACCGACCTAGGAGTCATACCCAATGCGTCGGGGCCAATCAAACTCTTCTGTGACAACACTGGAGCTATTGCACTTGCCAAGGAGCCCAGGTTTCACAAGAAGACCAGGCACATCAAGCGTCGCTTCAACTCCATTCGTGAAAATGTTCAAGATGGAGACATAGATATTTGTAAAGTACATACGGACCTGAATGTAGCAGATCCGTTGACTAAACCTCTCCCTAGAGCAAAACATGATCAACACCAGAATTCCATGGGTGTTCGATTCATCACAATGTAACTAGATTATTGACTCTAGTGCAAGTGGGAGACTGTTGGAAATATGCCCTAGAGGCAATAATAAAAGCATTATTATTATATTTCCTTCTTCATGATAATTGTCTTTATTCATGCTATAATTGTGTTATCCGGAAATCGTAATACATGTGTGAATAATAGACACCAACATGTCCCTAGTAAGCCTCTAGTTGACTAGCTCGTTGATCAACAGATAGTCATGGTTTCCTGACTATGGACATTGGATGTCATTGATAACGAGATCACATCATTAGGAGAATGATGTGATGGACAAGACCCAATCCTAAACATAGCATAAAGATCGTATAGTTCGTTTGCTAGAGTTTTTCCAATGTCAAGTATCCTTTCCTTAGACCATGAGATCGTGTAACTCCCGGATACCGTAGGAGTGCTTTGGGTGTACCAAACGTCACAACGTAACTGGGTGACCATAAAGGTATACTACGGGTATCTCCGAAAGTGTCCGTTGGGTTGACACGGATCAAGACTGGGATTTGTCACTCCGTATGACGGAGAGGTATCACTGGGCCCACTCGGTAATGCATCATCATTATGAGCTCAAAGTGACCAAGTGTCTGGTCAAGGGATCATGCATTACGGTACGAGTAAAGTGACTTGCCGGTAACGAGATTGAACAAGGTATTGGGATACCGACGATCGAATCTCGGGCAAGTAACATATCGATTGACAAAGGGAACTGTATACGAGGTTGCTTGAATCCTCGACATCGTGGTTCATCCGATGAGATCATCGAGGAGCATGTGGGAGCCAACATGGGTATCCAGATCCCGTTGTTGGTTATTGACCGGAGAGTCGTCTCGGTCATGTCTACATGTCTCCCGAACCCGTAGGGTCTACACGCTTAAGGTTCGGTGATGCTAGGGTTGTAGGGATATGTATATGCAGTAACCCGAATGTTGTTCGGAGTCCCGGATGAGATCCCGGACGTCATGAGGAGTTCCGGAATGGTCCGCAGGTAAAGAATTATATATAGGAAGTGCTATTTCGGCCATCGGGACAAGTTTCGGGGTCACCGGTATTGTACCGGGACCACCGGAAGGGTCCTGGGGGTCCACCGAGTGGGGCCACCTGCCCAGGGAGGGCACATGGGCTGTAGGGGGTGCGCCTTGGCCTACATGGGCCAAGGGCACCAGCCCCAAGAGGCCCATGCGCCTAGGGTTCAAGAAGGGAAGAGTCCCAAAAGGGGAAGGCACCCCCTAGGTGCCTTGGGGGGGAGGGACTCCTCCCTTGCCCCCCCCAGGAGATTGGATCTCCTAGGGCTGGCGCCCCCCCCCCCTCTTGGCTCCTTATATATAGTGAGGGAAGGAGGGCCTCTCACACCACGCCTTTGGTGCCTCCCTCTCCCTCTCCAACACCTCCTCCTCCTCCATAGAGCTTGGCGAAGCCCTGCCGGAGTACTGCAGCTCCACCACCACCACGCCGTCGTGCTGCTGCTGGAGCCATCTTCCTCAACCTCTCCTCTCCCCTTGCTGGATCAAGAAGGAGGAGATGTTACGCTGACCGTACGTGTGTTGAACGTGGAGGTGCCGTCCGTTCGGCGCTAGGATCTTCGGTGATTTGGATCACGTCGTGTACGACTACCTCATCCCCGTTCTTTGAACGCTTCCGCTCGCGATCTACAAAGGTATGTAGATGCATCCGATCACTCGTTGCTAGATGAACTCATAGATGGATCTTGGTGAAACCGTAGGAAAATTTTTGTTTTCTGCTACGTTCCCCAACACTTGGAGCACTCTGAAATGCCCTTTCCACATCCTTTTCTAGCTACTTCTTGCATTGTTGCAAAGTGGCATTGCTTTGTTGCCATGGGGACTAGATATGGTCTTCATAAACGCCGCTCACTGAGGGTAGATACCATCGATAAGGTAGTACCCCAAGTTGTAGTTGTGCCCGTTGATTGTGTAATTGCACGATGGAGCGTCCCCATCACAAAGTCTCCTGAACAGTCGAGATCGCTGGAGCACATTGATGTCGTTGTGAGAACTTGGCATTGCCAAATAAAGCATGTCAAATCCACATGTCCCTTGATGCCATTGCTTCGAGTATGGTAGTGGCCTCTTTGGTGTGACCTCAAAGTAGCCATGTATTTCTACAAAGTAGAGAATGACAGTTGTCCGCAACATCCTTCCCAAGACCGAAGTAAGGATCATGTGGCTACACTCCCTCCGCCACATGCAAGAACAAGGGTTTGCGCATATGATGCATCGACGGAAAAACATATCACGGAATGTTAGTTCGGGTTGGAAGTAGTCCTTTAGAATAGCTGTGCGCCAACGATCCTGTCCCGATTTAGAACTGTCCTCCCTTTGATCAAACCTTTTTAGATCAGAATGTTCTTCACTTCCCTCTCCATTCCTCATGGATGTTGATCATCATCAAGAACTCATCATCTTTGTCATTCGAATCCAACAAATTGGTGGAACTGTTTTTGAATGAATTCATCAAGCTCCTTGTTTTTGTACTCCTCATCCCACAAACCTGACGAATCCATTGTTTTGCCTACTAACGAATTTTTTAAAGAAAAATCTTAGAAATTTTGTCGAACACATAGAGGGCATGTGTATGATTGAAGTAGCAGGGCGTACTACGGCGGCGAGAATGGTGAGGAGTTTCATGGTCCTGGTGGCGGCGTTGTGGGGCCAGTACGACGCTGGCGAGGGGGAGAGGGGAGAGAAAAGGGCAGGCCCGGCTACGACGAGGGTGATTTGGTAGAATTTGGGGTGGGTCTGGTCTGTCGGGTCCGACATGGTGCTGATTAGCCCAGATGTATATCGCCGGTTTGAGGGTATTGGCTGGATCGCAATTTCTTGATCGGTCACTGATCGGGCCATCCTTTCGGATGTACATAATAAGTCCGATATAAAGGGTCTTACATTCCTTTGAACCAAAGGCAAAGGCTTGAATAATGTCACCGTAGGAAATTTTCCTATTCCTATTGTTTCCTCCGCTTTTCCATTGAACCAAAGGAGGCCTCGACTGTGCTCACATTTAGAGGCAATAATAAAGTTGTTATTTATTTCCCTATATCATGATAAATCTTTATTATTCATGCTAGAATTGTATTAACCGGAAACTTAGTACATGTGTGAATACATAGACAAATAGAGTGTCACTAGTATGCCTCTACTTGACTAACTCGTTGATCAAAGATGGTTAGGTTTCCTAGCCGTAGACATGAGTTGTCATTTGATTAATGGGATCACATCATTAGAGAATGATGTGATTGACTTGACCCATTCTGTTAGCTTAGCACTTGATCGTTTAGTATGTTGCTATTGCTTTCTTCATGACTTATACATGTTCCTATGACTATGAGATTATGCAACTCCCGTTTACCGAAGGAACACTTTGTGTGCTACCAAACGTCACAACGTAACTGGGTGATTATAAAGGTGCTCTACAGGTGTCTCTGAAGGTACTTGTTGAGTTGGCGTATTTCGAGATTAGGATTTGTCACTCCGATTGTCGGAGAGGTATCTCTGGGCCCACTCAGTAATGCACATCACTATAAGCCTTGCAAGCATTGTAACTAATGAGTTAGTTGCGGGATGATGTATTACGGAACGAGTAAAGAGACTTGCCGGTAACGAGATTGAACTAGGTATTGAGATACTGATGATCGAATCTCGGGCAAGTAACATACTGATGACAAAGGGAACAACGTATGTTGTTATGCGGTTTGACCGATAAAGATCTTCGTAGAATATGTGGGAGCCAATATGAGCATCTAGGTTCCGCTATTGGTTATTGACCGGAGACGTGTCTCGGTCATGTCTACATAGTTCTCGAACCCGTAGGGTCTGCACGCTTAAAGTTCGGTGATGGTCGGTATTATGAGTTTTTGTGTTTTGATGTACCGAAGGTAGTTCAGAGTCCAGGATATGATCACGGATATGACGAGGAGTCTCGAAATGGTCTAGACGTAAAGATCGATATATTGGACGACTATGTTCGGACACCGGAAATGTTTCGGACATATACCAGAGTACCGGGGGGTTACCGGAACCCCCCGGGGGGCTTAATGGGCCTACATGGGCCTTAGTGGAAATAGAGGGCAGCAAGGGGAGTGTGGGGCGCCCCCCCCCCCAAGGCCCAAATCGAATTGGTTTAGGGCAAGGGGGGCCGGCCCCCTCTTTCCTTCTCCTCCTCTCCCTTTCCTTCCCCCTCTCCTACTCCTACTAGGAAGCAGCACTCCTCCTCTTAGCGCGCCTCTCCCTGGCCAGCCGCCTCCTCCCCTAGCTCATTTATATACGGGGGCAGGGGGCACCCCAAAGACACAACAATTGATCACTGATCTCTTAGCCGTGTGCGGTGCCCCCCTCCACCATAATCCACCTCGATCATATCATAGCGGTGCTTAGGCGAAGCCCTACATCGGTAGCATCATCATCACCATCACCACACCTTCATGTTGACGAAACTCTCTTGTGAAGCTTTGTTGGATCGAAACTCGCGGGACGTCATCGAGTTGAACGTGTGCAGAACTCAGAGGTGTCATGCGTTCGGTACTTGGATCGGTCGGATCGTGAAGACGTACGACTACATCAACTCACTAGTAGAAAAAGGGTCAAACGTGAAGCACATTAGTGCCGGTTTGAATTTGAGCCGGCACTAATGTGTACATTAGTGCCGGTTCCAACGGCTAGCCGGGCCGCTCTCATTAGTACCGGTTCGTGGCGAACCTTTAGCACCGGTTCGTGCCACGAACCGGTACTAAAGTGAGTGGTGGCAGGATGTTGTCAGTCCGGGGCCCCTCCAGCACCTTTACTACCGGGTCGTATCACTAACCGGTACTAAAGGTCGTCCTACATAGACCCTTCGTCCACCCGAGCTCGCTCTGTTCTTCCCCTTTCCCCTTTCCTCTCTGTTCTTTTCCCTCTTCCTCTCAAGTTCATCACACATTTTGCCCAAGATTTGTCAAGATTTGAAGGCCCCCATCCATTCAAATGATCACAAAGGTTAGCAACTTTGTCCTTTCATCTCTCATTGCTAGATTAGCTTGTGCAATGCTTTATATAGTGATTGATTTTTGAGTTTAGTAATTTGGGAGGAATTATATATATGTGCTAGTATTTGATTTATGTGCAATTTGAGGTCAAAAATAACACTTAGTTTGCATATGTAGGTGTGGTTTACTTAGTACCTTCTAAATCTCCGTCGTAACCACCGTCGATCGCTCGCAACGTCCCGTCGCTGGCACCACCTTGTGGTGAGCCTCTTGTTCATGAAGTTTTATATAAAAAATTGATGTTTGTGTGATTTGGATATATAGTTACTCGTATAGTTATCTTACCCATACGTTGTTTGTTATACATAGTGCCATGGTTTTGATATCCGTCCTCGTCGGCCCTCGTCCGGGTTATGATTCGGATGTGGTATATTCTCTTTTAAAACTATTCATTGCATTTCGTGTTTATGACAAATTATGCCCATCAAGTTGACATAGATATTTGTATGTAGGAGGTAGTTGAACCGGAAATTCCAACCGACCCTATTGTCGAGAGGTTAAATTTAGTTGAAAGAGAAAACGAGGATTTGAAGGAAAAATTGAAAAGAATTGAGGGGGAGAAGATGGAATTGGAGTTGCATGTTGCCGATGTCGTCGATGATCACAAGATTAAGATGGAGAAAATGCGCTTGAAGATTAGAAAGATTAGAAAATATGCCATTCATAGTGAGGCTTGATATCATTATGCTGTTGGATCAATTGTTACCTTAGTTGCGATCTTGATCGCATTTGTTGTTGCATTTAAATTCTTTAGCTAGAGAGTTATTTGTTTGTTGCATTTAAGTGTTGTATGATCTTTATGTATGAACTTTATGTATTGTATTAATTTGATGTTTTCGGTGTTGTGTATTGAATATGAGCCGGCAATGGATGTACGATGACCGATGCTCTCCCGAGTTCATTAATGGCGTGCGTACTTTTCTGCTTGCGGCTGAGGCAAACAAGCGAGCGGATGGTTTTATGCCTTGTCCATGTGCTGGCTGTAAGAATGGTCACAATTACTCTACGTCAAGAACCATTCACGTCCACCTGTTTGAGTCCGGTTTCATGCCCCACTATAATGTTTGGACCAAGCATAGAGAAAGAGGGGTCATGATGGAAGACAATGAAGAAGAAGAGGACGATGACAGCTATCCTGGCCATGGGTTCCCTGAATACGATGATACAACAATGAGGGAAGAAGCTGAGCCAGTAATGCGGGAAGAAGCTGAGCCAGTAATGCGGGAAGAAGCTGAGCCGGCAATGCGGGAAGAAGCTGAAGAAGAGGCATCGGATGAGCCCGTTGATGATCTAGGTCGGGCCATTGTCGATGCAAAGAGAAACTGTGCAAGTGATTTGGAGAAGAAGAAGTTGCAGCACATGTTAGAGGATCACAAAAAAATTGTTGTACCCGAATTGCGTAGGTGACAAGAAAAAGCTAGGCACCACACTGGAATTGCTGCAATGGAAGGCAGAGAATGGTGTATCTGACAAGGGATTTGGAAAGTTGCTGGTAATGATAAAGGATATGCTTCCAAAGGACAACGAATTGCCCGAGAGTATGTACGAAGCAAAGAAGGCTGTCTGCCCTCTAGGGTTAGAGGTGCAGAAGATACATGCATGCCCTAATGATTGCATCCTCTACCGCGGTGAGTACGAGGATTTGAACGCTTGCCCGGTATGCGGTGCATTGCGCTATAAGATCAGCCGCGATGACCCTGGTGATGTCGAGGGCGAGCGCCCCAGGAAGAAGATTTCTGCCAAGGTGCTGTGGTATGCTCCTATAATACCACGGTTGAAACGTTTGTTCCAAAACAAAGAGCATGCCAAGGCGATGCGATGGCACACCCAAAGATCTGGGATGTGATCAACTTCACTATCATCACTTTCTTCTGTGTTTCACACCCGGGAGGGAATCTCTGTAATACTTAGGGTGGTTATGTGTTTTGGCATTTGAAACGCGAAGAAATTTTATGTGCAAACAAATTCTTTCATGCCTTTACTGATTTTTAAAGTTAAGTTATTCACAAACTAGTGATTCACACTAATTTCAAATAATTCAAAATTTAAACTATTCAAATTTGAAAACTACGGGCACTAATAGAAAGTTTGTAATTTTTTGTACCTAAAGCAAAAATATTCACAAAGAAACTCTAAATACACAAAAAAACAACTCAAAAATAAATAAAGCAAAAAAAATAAAAATAAAGTCCGCCTACTGGGCCAGAGCGGCCTGCATACGACTAGAAACCCAACCTGTTGTTGGGCCAGGATGCAGGCCCGCAAAGGCCCAGTAGGCCCACAGGGCAGCATAGAACATGTAGGCCCAGTAGACCTGCTTTGGAGAGGAGCTCGAGAGAGCTACCGCACGGGGGGTTATAAACAAGTGCGGACGCCCCTCGGCTAGCGAGGTGGGACTAAACTTGCCGCACCGCACCTACGCCAGCGCACCCTCTTTAGTACCGGGTGGTGGCACCAACCGGTACTAAAGGGGGGGCCTTTAGTACCAGTTGGAGCCACCACCCGGTACTAAAGGGGGTGCGCTTCCCGCCACTTGGCCTGGCCAAAACAGGCCTTTAGTACCGGTTGGTGGCTCCAACCGGTACTAAAGGTCCATCCTATATAACTAAACACTTCAAAAATTTCAGTTTCTCATCTGCTTCTTCTCCTCTGCCCCGTCGCCCACCGCCCCCGTCTCCATATCCCTCGTCGCCGCCCCCGTCGCCGCCCCGTCCCCGTCGTCGCCGCCCCGTCGTCCCCGTCGTCACCGCCGCCCCGTCCCGGCCCGTCCCGTGTCGTCCCCGTCCCCGTCATCGCCGCCCCATCCCCGTCGTCGCCACCCCGGCCCGTACGTCCCCGTCCAGGTCGTCACCGCCCCGTCCATGTCCCCGTCGTCGCCATCCCCGTCGTCGCCGTCCCCGTCGCCGCCCCCCGTCGCCTCTCGCCTCGCCGGTGAGCACACACACGCACATTACATTTTTTTAGTTTTTTAGTTATAGAAATAGTTATAAAAATGTTAGGAATTTTTATTTTTTTAGTTATAGAAATAGTTAGTTATATAGCATTGTTAGAAATGTTATAGAAATGTTAGAATTGTTAGAAATTTTTTTGTTTTTTAGTTATAGAAATAGTTATAAAAAAGTTAGAAATTTTTCTTTTTTTTAGTTATAGAAATATTAGAAATGTTATACAAATGTTAGTTATATATATAGAAATGTTATAATTTTTTTCTGTTTTTTAGTTATGGAAATATTAGAAATGTTATAGAAATGTTAGTTATATAGCATTGTTAGAAATGTTATAGGAATGTTAGTTATATAGAAATGTTAGAAATTTTAGTTATCAAAATCCAATCATTAAAAAATATTACTTTTTGCGGGCATATACCTAGTATTTGTTCTCGACGATGCCCGGCTCGCATCCTCGCCGTCGACTCGTCCGCGACGACGTCCGGCTGACCTATGTCCGGGACTGGGCTCCGCCAGGCTGGCACTGGGAGGTGCTGCCTGGAGGGGCGCTTCGCTTGATGAGGAACCCGGCCCCGGGTCCCGTCGTCGACCCTGATCTCGTTTGGTAGCGCTCGCGTGGGCCAGTTTCGGTGCGGAGGGAGCCGGCCCCGCCGGAGGTGGTACGTCGCCGTGTCAGGGAGGAGGGCGAGCACGTCCATCGCTACATGGTTGCGTTAGAGGGCGGCAGGTTCTCCAATACCTGGCAGTTTCTTCAGGGATCTCACTTCAGCTATGATCTTGTGAGGGTTCCTTCTCTTTGGGTATCCACCGCCCGCGCCGCATGAACCACAAGTGTCCTAGATTCTTCTGGTATTCGATCTTTATTAGCTACCTAGCCAGTGATGTATTCGATATATAATATTCGAGACGATGTATTCGAGATTATATATTATTCGAGACGATGTATTCGAGATTATATCTATTATTCGAGACGATGTATTTGAGATTATATCTATTATTCAAGACGATGTATTCGAGATTATATCTATTATTTGAGACGATGTATTCGAGATTATATCAATTATTCGAGACGACGTATTCGAGATTATATTCGATGATGCTTATTATGTACTATGATTGATTCAGTTTTTCCTTATTAATTGATTGCATCCATGCATTGTAATTTGAATATATTTCTTTTGGATTAGTTAAACAAAACCTATGGCGGACAATACCGACAGAGAGGGAGAAGAGGCCCTGTTCAATATCATACGCAATCCTCGCGGGCCAGATGATGATCAGAATGAAGAAGATTATGACGGCTCCGAATATCTAAACAACACCGGGGAGGGTGATATGATATTCGATCGCGACGACCGAATTGATGAAGTCATGAACTATGAACATGACAAAGAAAATGTTGATCTTGAAACAACAAAGACCGGCGAGGTATATATATTTATATAAGCAGGCATCTGGTGATCATTACATGTTTTAAATGACTTGAAGATATTTTAACGAATCGATCTTTCTTCTTTCAGCCATCCGGATCGAGCAAATCTTCAGGCAACAGGACGAAACAAGGCCCGAACAAAAAGTTGAAGGAGGGCGTAAAGTACAATATCGAGGCAATCAGACCTAATGGCGAACCATTAGCGCCTAAGAAGATTGCGGACAAGTTCATTCCTCAGTGCGGAGTTCTTGTGAAGGACCAACTCCCGATCTCCCTTCAAGAATGGAGAGAGCCAGCAAAGCCACGTCCAGGAGTTACTTTTGTCGACGACAGACAAAAACATTTGCTTTGGGAAACGCTCATGGAACATTTCACCCTACCAGATCATTTCACAGATGCAGATGTGGAGAAAGTCAAGGACGCTGCTCTTAGGAAGATGGCGGTTGCATTCAAGAACCACAAGATTCGTGAATGGGCCAAGTACGTCAACGGAGGAAGGAAGACTCCAGTATTCGAGGGAACACTAGAGAACCAAAGTGCTCATTGGGACGATTTCATGAAATTCAAGGATTCGGAATTATGTAAGGAACGGTCGACAATAAACAAGGCCAATGCCGCAAAAAAGGATAAGTTCCATAAGCTGGGGCCAGGTGGCTATGCAGTGGGAATGCCTAAGTGGGATAAGTCTGAGAAAGAGATGCTGGATGCAGGTGTCACTCCAGAAACATTGAGCTGGCCCCCCAGGTGCAGGACTTGGTTCTATGCGCATGGGGAGGAGTTGGACCCGAAGACTGGCAAAGTTTCGAAGAAGGCATGTCTGGACGGAGCCAAAGATAAGCTACTTGTTGCAATAGAATAGGCTCGATCGAGGTTGTTCGAGCCCAACAGAGAGAACGAAGAGCTTACGCGTGCCCTGGGAAATCCTGAACACCCAGGAAGAACACGAGGCATGGGCGCTATTCCGTGGTATGAGGGGTTTTCGGACTGGAACGCCGACTACAGAACCCGTGCGAGAAAGAAGATTGCGGAGGAGAAGAAGAGGAAGATGGAGGAGGAGCAGAGGAAGCTAGACTATGAACGCCTTCAAGGCCTAGAATCAGCGCACGCAGACTTGGCAGTCAAATTCCGGCGGCAGCAGGAGCAGATCGACTCACTTAGCCAGCAAAGGGGGTCTCAGCAGCTAGCGGATGATCCACCATTGGATAGCACCGTCCCATCCATGCCGAGAAGCAGCGTGGGTTCCGCCCCGGACGATGCATTGCTGGATAGCTACCCAGTGGATGACATCATGGAGAACACTAACTGCGAGCTACACTTCAAAATGAAGAACATATCCATGAAGGTGACAGACTCCCTTGCTTTTACAAATCCCCCCGAGGCAACCTTCCATTGCAACCCGATTCCAGCAGGCTATGCTCGTGTCTTGGTTGATGAGGTGGTGGACCAATATTCGGGGCTAGAGCTTGACATTCCTGGAGGTGACGATGAGCACACACTAGGAGAGGCCAACCATCGTATCATCCTATGGAGAAAGGATTGCATCATCTTTCGAAGGCCACTGACACCGCGTCATCCGACTCCTCGTTGCAGTCTGCCACCGAGTCAGCAGACTCCCGCTCCTCCAAGTCCACCAACACGTCAGGCCACTCCTCCTCCAAGTCCGGCACAGCTTCAGTCCACTCCTCCTCCTCCAAGTCCGGCAAAGCGTCAGGCCACTCCTCCTCCAAGTCCGGCACAGCTTCAGGCCACTCCACCTCCTCCAACTCAGCCACGTCAGCCGTCTTCGCCGCCTCAGCAATCACGGAAGAGAGCCGCCTCAGCTATGGTGTATAGCGGTACAAGTCGAGGTAGTACTGGAGGTATAGGCGGAGGCAAGCGATTTCAATATGGTCCAAGCCTCGCGCCTCTTCCGCAGAGGCCTTACGACAAGTCTGAGGAGGAAAACGTAGCCATATCGAAGGCCGAGGTGGAAGCCCATTTTGCACCAAAACCGCCACCACCGCCAAGGGAGAAAGTGCATGTGGAAAAGATTGACCACTTCATTCGTATGGCTAGAGCACCAGCTCCCAAGCCTGTTGACACAGACTATGAGCGCCACATCAAGAAGTTAAATCGAGCACGTCTACAGAAAGAGGCGAGCTCGAGCTCGAGCAAATCAGTTGGCAAAAGGAGCGGTAAAACCGTTCCCCAGCTGGGAGAATAGGCGGCTCAATCAATCCCCCCACTTGTTGTGCCAACAACACATGAGAGTAGGCGCGCCCAATATTATTGTGGGCAAACCGTTAACGTTCCTGGGGTGGGCGATGTGGTAATAACCGAGGAGCATATTGCGCAGGCTGAATCGATTGGGATCACTGTTGGACAACTCCTTGATATCGAGCCCATGTCTCCGACTAGAGAGGAGGAAATAAAACGGAAATATGCCCGGGGCCAACCTTTGGTCGAGCCAGAGGAGGTCAATAAGCTCCCAACGAGAATGTATGAATTGCATCAATGGTACATGGACATTACCAAGATTTCCAATCGAGAGTCCCTCATGGTGAATGTCAACAAGGAGCATTACTACCATGAGAAAGTTGTGACCGTTGAGTATTCAGAGCTATTTCAGCTATACAATAAAGACGCACTCGACAAATCTATCGTCAGTTGCTATTGTCTGTAAGTGATTTCTTTCTATAATTTAAGTCTCAAGCTAGCTGTACTGATCATTTTGATCAACCATTACCTGTAATTATCCTCACTATATTCTTTTCTGTGGCATTATGCAGGATGAAGATTTATGAAATGAAAAAAGGTGGACGCTATGGCATTGTGTTCGTTGACCCAAATACCATTAATGAATACACATGGAAAATAGATCCATATCACGAAAAAAGTGTAGAGGAAAGCATTCTACAGTTCTTAAAGGAACTCAAATACAATGAAGATATACTACTTCCTTACAACTTCCAGTGAGTCACATTGTCTTGTACTACAAATTCTGTTTTTCCCTACTAGCTTGCTACATGTTTTTGTTTACATATGTCCGCTTAATTAAGAAATGCAAATGTGTGTGCATGCAGATTTCACTGGATCTTGTTAATCATTAAAGTTGATGAAGGAACAGTTGAAGTACTAGACTCACTACTTAAGAAAGCAAGTGACTACACCATCGTGAAGGGGATAGTCAACAGGTAATTTCAATCATTATTAACTATATCTCGGCCTATTTAATTAGTTCGTCATTTCCTGATAAACAACTATTTAATAACCCATTTATTCATTTTCTTTGTCGGCGGGCAGGGCTTGGGCAAAGTTCATCAGGGCCACTCCAGGCCCATGGAAACAAAATCTGAAATGGTATCGACCGAAGGTAAGTAATTAAGTAGTACTAGCTAGCTGCCATCTCTTTAATTATCATGCTTGATTAATTATTATCTGATCAAATTTCATTCTCGTAAAGGCCCTGAAGCAGGCGCCGGGGAATGATCTATGTGCATACTACGTTTGCGAGAATATTCGCATGATGGCGTCCGAAAGGAGCAAATCTCAAAGACAGGAGTGGGTACGATATCAATTGTCAGAACACTATTCACAATTTTTACACCATTATCGATATCTAGTCACACAACTAATACACATGCATATTGATCTTCTTCTTAACAGTTCAAAAAGGTGTGGGACAAGCTCCTAGCACAGGACCACATAGAAGCAATTCAAGAGGAAATAGCGGGATTTTTGCTCGACCAGGTCATAGATCCCAAAGGAGAATACTATTACCCTCTACCGCCCCCATGAACCACTTCCAATTGTTATCGTGCTCCGAAGGCACCAATTAGCTAGGCTAATGCCACTGGCTCCAAAGGCACCAATTAGGAGAAATTGTATATATATATACATGTGTGTATATATGTGTGAATTAATTAATGGTGATTGTGAGACATTCGATGATATTATGATCGGTTCTACTAGAAATTCTATTTATATATATGCATAACGTGTACAATATGTAGTATCGTAAAATACCAGCAAACGAAAAACAATTAAATAGAAAACACAAAATTAAATGAAAAAGAAATCATAAACCCAAAACCCCTCCAACCTTTTAATACCGGTTGGTGACACCAACCGGTACTAAAGGGCTCCCTGCCCCCGAAGCTGGCTCATGCCACGTGGTTGCCCTTTAGCACCAGTTCATGCTGAACCGGTACTAAAGCAGGGGGCTTTAGTGCCTACACTTTAGCACCGTTACCAAACCGGCACTAAAGTGCCTTACGAACCAGTGCTATTGCTCGGTTCTGCACTAGTGACTGCGTTGTGCTAACGCTTCCGCATTCAGTCTACGAGGGTACGTGGACACACTCTCCCCTCTCGTTGCTATGCATCACCATGATCCTGTGTGTGCGTAGGGAAACTTTTGAAATTACTACGTTCCCCAACATCCAATGGTTCATAGGATAGTAATATCACAGAAATAGAAAAGTCATAAGAATAAGGTGGCATGTATCTCACTTCATGTAGGAAAAGAGATATCGTTGGTTTCATAGTATAGAAAATGTCCATTAAGTATGAGTTCATGTTTTTTCCTTTGAAATGTGAAGGATAGGAATCCATTACTACATATCAAATGGCTTTAAAGGCAAAAATATATAGGTCTGTCCTATAGTATTTCTAAAAATCAAAGGAGGCATGAAACTGAGACCAAGGAAATTTTTTTCTTTGTTAGAGTATCTACATTCGTACCGGGAAAATCCACACCCTCCCCCCAACACGCCCGGATACGACTCTAGATAGCACCGGACATCCCCTCAAATGTCCTACTAGACAAAGACACTACTCATATTAGAACCTCAAATCTATGAATGTCGATCATACACATGAATATCACATGTAAATAACATTTGTTCATAGCAAAAAACAATACATAGTTCAAAGATAAAATTGATTCCAAGTGCACAATTCAAACATTAAACTCCCCGTTTCCATTGCATCTCCAGGAAGTCCATAACATGCTCTGCATCTTGTTCCGCAAGGCGGACTTGTACTCTGGGATTCTCAAAATGATGTGTTCAGGAAGCCCCTTCACCCTCATCCTCGACAACCATATTGTGCAAAATGACACAACATTGTCATTGGCTACTACGAAGTCTCTGATCCCCCACATCATTGCAGATCCACAAACAATACCCCAATGAGCTTGAAGCACTTTGAAATGCCTTTTCCACATCCTTTTCTAGATGCTTCTTGCATTGTTACAAAGTGGCATTGCTTTGTTGCCATGGATATTAGATATGGTCTTCACAGACGCCGTCCCCTGAGGATAGATACCATCAACAAGATAGTACTCCATGTTGTAGTTGTGTCCGTTGACCGTGTAACGGAGCATCCCCATCACAAAGTCTCCTGAACAGTGGAGATCGCTGGATCACATTGTTGTCATTGTGAGAACTAGGCATTTCCAAATAAAGCATGCCAAGTCCACAGTGTATCTATGCAAAGTAGAAAATGACAATTGTCCGCAACATTCTTCCCAAGACCGAAGTAGGGATCATGTCCCTACGCTCCCTCCACCACGCGCAAGATCATGGGTTTGCGCATATGGAAGTGTCGACGGAAAAATGTATCATGGAATGTTAGTCCAAGTTGGAACTAGTCTTTTAGAGCAGTCGCACCCCAACGATCTTATCCCGGTTTAGATCTCTCCTCCCTTCAATCGAACCCTTGAAGTTCGAAATGTTCTCCACGCGCCTCTCCATTTCCTCATGGATGGTGATCATCATCAAGAACTCATCACCTTCGTCGTTCAAATCAGACGAATTGATGAAACTCTTTTTGAATGAATTCATCGAGCTCCTTGTTTTGATAATCCTCATTCGACGAACCCATTGTTTTGCCTACAAAAGAATTAAAAAAAATATCCTTAGACATTATGTTGAACACATGGCATGTGTATGATTGGAGTAGTGGGGCGTACTGCGACGGCGTCAGGGGCGGCCGGAATGGCAAGAAAGAGTTTCATGGTGGTGTGTGGCGGCGTTGTGGGGTCAGGACGACGCAAACAAGGGAGGAGAGGGGACAGAAGAAGGCCAGGTCCGGCTACGATGAGGCTGGTTTAGTGGAATTCGGGATAGGTCTGGTCTGTCAGGTGGTGCTGGTCAGTCCAGATGTATAGGGTCCATTTTGAGGGGACTAGACGGATTGCAATTTCTTGACTGGTCGCTGACCGGCCGTGCGTTCGGACGTATAAGTCCAATATAAAAGGGTCTTACGTTCCTTTGAACCAAGGGCTTGAATATTGTCACCGTAGGAAATTTTCATATCCCTAACGTTTCCTCCGCTTTTCCATTGAACCAAAGGGGGCCTAGACTGTGCTCACATTTTGAATCCCAGGTGATAAAAGTGAATGCGAATGGTCTTGGCATGAAATTGTTTCACATTGAGTTAAGAAAACTGAGGTATGATGATCACTCTGACATCACGGAACCACCCCTCCAACAAACTACAGAACCACATGGCAACCATTCGACATGAATGATGAGCTATGTGAAAAACCCTTTTCTAGGGAAGCTATTTCAAAAGGAATCTTAGTACAAGGCAGAAAGAAAAAAGTAGTAGCTTTCTTGCCTTGTACCAAGTTTTTCTGAGCTATTTCAAAAACTTGGTACAGGGCAGAAAAACGTGGCACACACGGACATAGTGCGCAGTAGGGATCGTGATGGAAAACGAGATGGATGTTATCATTAACCGGGCCATCATCATCGTGTTGTAACTACGGACGGGCCGGAGAGCGCAGCGCACACGCTTTTCTTTTCTCTGGGACACGTCGCGGCAACCAGGTGGAGCAGCACTATCGGCTTCGCCACACCAACCACGTCTCCAACATAATCGTGGGAGGCAGGCACCGGCCTCCTCGTCCCGGTCGGTCCACAACCAGGTACTCGGATCCATCCATCCATCCCAGATACTCGGATCTGTTCTGCGTACTACCTCGCCCTCTCTCTTTTTTCGGTTTTTTATCAGTTATGCCATCGGTTATATCCCACTACTCAGTTTTGCCATTAGAAATTTTAACTGCTCAAAAATGCCATCGTTTCATTAGACACATGCTAAAAAATGACACTAAACACCATTATTATAATCTCAAATCTCTTTTGCCATGTTATAATGACATAAATACTTATGAACCAACATGCCAGCTCTCCCTCTATCTCACTACAATAAAGTATAGGGCCCCCTTGATCCCAACAACGTTCTTATTTTCCTATAAAATTATTCGCTTGGTTACTCCTGACAAGTGGGGACGCACATATCATTGTGAGAGAAAGAGAACTGCCATGTGGGTCTAGGCTTATTTTTCTCATAGAACATGGTCAACGGGTTTGACGTAAAAATAACAATGTCTAATAGCATTTTTGAGCAAACATCTAACAGAACGATGGCATTTTTGAGACATCTAATGGCATTTTTGAGCAAGTATCTCACGGATTGATGGCATTTTTGAGCAGTTGTAACTTCTAATGACAAAACTGAGTAGTGGGATATAACCGGTGGCATAACTAATAAAAACTTTTTTTCTAAAGGCGGCACTTCCCGGACGTCTTTCCATTATTCTCTCTATCCTATCCTCCTGCTGCTTTGTGCTTTTGCATATGCGGTAGAGCCGGTCGAGATGTGCCTGTTGCAGAATCGTCTCAGCATCTCAATAGTGGAGCGCCATTGGACCTGGCTGGGAAAAAGAGAGAGAGAGAGAGGATAGGTCTTACCCAATTACTCCACTATTGATCGGGACGCTTCCTCGAAAAAAAAAATATGCTTCCATAAAAAAAAAACTATTGACCGGGACGGCAATAGTGAGTGCCGCATATACATACGAGTCATTTTCCCCGTCCAGTTCAGATTTGTGTAAGCACTAGTTGCATGCCGTGCGTTGCCATGGGAAAACGTTTTAGAGATGACACTATTTCAAAAGAGATAAAGCTCAAATGGATTTGAATATGTCGCTTATGTTTTTTTAGCGAAAACATTTTGATTACAGCTTTAGCATACAAATATTTGCTTACGAAGTAAAATTGAAATAAATAAAAAGAGGCATGCATTTCCAGATGATGAATGAAAAAGATTGTAAACATGTGTGTTTTCAGTCATGTATGCAAGATAGAAATAAAGCATGAATAAACAAACTTCGGCTAAAACACTACAACTACAAGGACACACATCATGACAATTTTTCAAAAACAATGTGTCATAATGTCTTATTTTGTTTATTTGCCATTGTTTCTTCATTCTTAAAACCAATCATCTCATGAATCATACAGGCCTCAGACACAAGAACCGCATCATCAAAAAGTTGCATCATGGAAAATCAACAAAGAGCATAATCAATTGTTATTAAGCTTAGAGATGTATGTACAAGAATATGACAGAAGTAGCATTATCTCTCCCTGCCACAAAGTAGAGTATCTTCCATCTAAAAAACATAAGCACTACATAGCTTAGATGTACAACAAGTATCTCCCCTCACTGTAAAACAGTAGAGTATTTAACTTTGCTACAAAGCAGCTCGTGAAGCACAGGAAATTAGTCTAACTTTCAGCCTCTGCTTCGCCTTCTCAGTGCACCGCACACCTCCAATCCACTCACCTCTACCAATGTGGCTCTCATCTATTTTAGTCTCCAGCAAGCACTGTTTAACCTGCAGCAGGGTGGGAATGATGAGGTCTGGGAAAGAGAGGCGGTTGCCGACCATAGCACCAGAACAGGCAATGGAGTGCGTCGGCGGGGAGGAGAAGTAGCATTAGGTGACGCGCTGCCGCCGCCGCCGAGGATGAGCAGCCTGTAGCCGGCGACATATTTGTGGAGGTCAGAGTTAGAGAAGGGGAGAGCGGAGGAGACGGCGATGAGGAGAGGGGGCGGGGGTGGGCGAGCGGGGCTCTGCAGCAGGGGGAGCCAGAAGAAGCCTTGGGCCACGGACGGCCCCGCCGGCGTTCTTGCGGAGTTCAGCAACGGATGAGACAGGGGAGAAGGCGGAGGGGATGCGGAAGATGAGGAAGAGGTGGTGGTGATGGTGGGTGGGGGCCCTGAGCTGGCAATGGACTCAGGAGATGCACCGGCGAAGGGACAGCACCGCCGGCGTGCCTGCCGAGGCCGACGTGGGAGGATACGGAGGAGGGGCGGAGGCGATGGCAAGGAGGAGGGGGAGTGGTGGTGGTGCTGTGCGACGGCACTTCTCTGGAAGAGAAGGAGGCGAGAGAGGCGCCTGTGGAGGGACGGCACCGCTGGTGTCCCTGCGCAGGTTGGCAAGAGATGGATAAGGGGGCGGGGGGCGAGTTGTGGGGTTCTGGTGGCCGGTGGAGTTGAGGGATGCATGAGAGGTTCCGAGGCGGACGGCACCGGCGGCGGCCGTCACGCCATATCGGCTCCGACGATGTCGGTGCTGCTGGTTCTCATGTCGCTTTTCCCCACTGGTTGGATGAGGTTGGGGGAGAGCCGGAGGGATAGGTTTGAAGAGAGACAAGGGCATATTTGCAAATATGTAACGGAATAGTGAATGTCTTTGTAAAATTGCCATAGCTTGCTTCCTGGATGTTGGATATAAATCAAACGATCGTGAATCAAAGATGGCAGACACGTCATCATCATTAATTGTGATTTTTATAAGAGTAGAGATAATCAATGCAGATACAAACTCTGCAGTTGTGTACGGGCACCTTCAACATCGAACCTTAAACCACCTGCATAAGTTCGGACCGCACGATCCGAACAATTATGTCATAATTATGTCATATGTTATGCCATGGTACACGGACCTGTGTCAATCTGCCAGACGGAGAACGATTGGACCTGGCTGGGATAGAACGAAAAGTGGTCTACATAACCTAATCACTCCACTATTGATGCGGACTGCCCATTCAAGTTTTAATTTTTCGATGCGGACGCGACGGCAATAGAGTACCACACGTACATACGAGTCGTTTTCCCCGTTCAGTTCAGATTTGTGCAAGTATAATTAATGCAGATACAGTCTACCCCTTTGATGCTGCAGGTGTCCAAGGGCATCTCTACCCTCAAAACTTTCGTATACATCCGGGCCGTATGTGTTCGAACTTTTGTGCAATCCAACACGAGCCTGTATCGATTCACAAGCGATTCAAATGCACATTCTCTCACAAATAAAAAAAAAACAGTTTTGCTAAAGCACATCTAGATATGTCATAAATATTGTACATCTAAGTTCTATGTCATTGATATTACGTTGAGATCTGTGTGGATATTTTTCTTTTTCTTTCTTCTTTTTCTCTTTGTACTTGATTCACTCACTTGGATGTGCAATAACTAGGGCACATCTAGATGTGCTCTAAACACATCCAGAGAAAAATTAAGGGACTTTATGGGCGTCCGGGCAGCTGCCACGCCCTCTCCTACTCGCCTTGGCACACTCAAACCCCTTTCCTCACTCGCGCGTGCTTCCTGCTTGAAACTGTTAGCGCCGCTGCAGAGCGCCAGTGTCGCATTCATGCCCGGACAAAGTCCTCGCACTGGTGCCAACATTGAAGCGGCACGCCGGCCAAGAGAGTGTCACCCGCGCCATTTCCCGGTGCACGCGGCTGCTCCATATTCAAACGACATCACAACCGTCTGTTGCCGTCGGCATTAATGACACGCAGTTACCGAGTAACCTAATCCGGCGACACCCGTCCGTCCGTTTGTCTGTCGCCCAACATTGTCATTCGCCCGCTATATAAACTGCAACCTCGACCATAGCCGCATTCATCCTCCTTCGGCCCCTTTCTCCTCTCCACACGACTCGCGCCATGGGCTCCTCGTGCTTCAAAGCTATCTGGAACAAAACTGTCGTCGAAGCATAAAAAGGAGATGACCACCATTGCTGCCGGCCAGCAGGCCGACAGTCGAATGGAGGCCGACGATGTCACAATGGAGGACGCGGCTGAGGACGAACCACCGGCACCCTCCTCGCGGACGCCACCCTCGCCGGTGCATTGCACCGCGACCATTGGCGAGGCGCAGGCTGATGTGGTCTACAACCTCCAGCTTCTCCAGGAGCACCAGTAGGTGAAGGAGCAGGTCGACGCCGGCATGGCGATCACGCCAGACGCGGACGTGGCAAAGCAGGCGGTGTTGTTCGAGTCCTACCGCTCCAGATATGCCTTGCCTGTTGGCAGTACTGCGAGCATCAAGCAGGACTGAAGGCTCCAGGAGCACCAGTAGGTGGAGGAGCAGGTCGACGCCGGCATGGCGATCACGCCAGACGCGGACGTGGCAAAGCAGGCGGTGTTGTTCGAGTCCTACCGCTCCAGATCTGCCTTGCCTGTTGGCGGTACTGCCAGCATCAGGCAGGACTGAAGGCGCCTACAAGGAGTTCGACGAGGCGGCAGACGAGGTGTGGGGCAAGAGAGACGATGAGGAGGACATTGCCGTTTTCGCTGAGACCGTATCCCGCTGCCATGACCACGAAGCTGACACGTCCGCCGCTGACGGCGACCTAGATAGTGCATGGTAGGTCGCCGCCGCCCGGGTCCCAGGAAGGCCACCACTCTTCCCCTCTGCTAGAAGCCAAGTTCAGCGGGCTGATAATCGACGACGGTTACTTCCTCATGCTGCGGCGGCAGAGACTAGGAAGCAGAGCTGGAGAGTGCCAAGGTGAAACTCGAAAAGACAAAGGCAAGTGCCGGAGCTTTAGTTCTCGCGGCTCATTGCCGAACACAAGGGCCTTGAGAGTCATACGAGCTTTGCTTTTAGTTGAAGTATATTTCTGAAATGTAATGACGAGATCCACCGTTGTTTGCATGAGTCTTTTCCGGTTTATATGAAACCGCGGCCGGTTTGCATGAGTCTCGTCCGCTTAGTTTCAACAGTGGTTGAAATATATGCGGGCAATATTGAATGACAGTTTTTGGCATCAGTGTTCATGGATTGATTCCATGTCCGCGGTCGGATGCCGGAGCAAATAGCAAATTTATGGGTCAACGTTGGCGACGCCCTGACATTTAGTTTCTCGTGTCTCGAGAGAAAAATCCAACATGAGGTTAATCTCGTCCGTGACGCATGCGAAAGAAGAAGCCGAGTAGGCTCACCTCCCGACTCCGAGCCCTGCCACGAGGAGGTGACGGTGACGAGGACGAGTCCAACACGGCTGGGACGACTATTTTATCGATTCAATTCATCCATTGTCCCAAGCAACAACACAACACAAAACAACACGCGGCACCAACTCAATTCCAGCTCACGTTTCCCATCCCATCCTCCCGGCCCTCTCTTGTGTTCGCGATCCCCTTTGCCTGTTTCTTTTCTCCTCGTCGCCGGAGCCTCGGACCCCCCACTCCCCTCCCCCTGCCCCCTCATCCCCGGGAGAGCCAGCCAGGAATAATCCTCTTCTCCGCGCGGCGACCCGACGCGGCGGCCAGGCGACGTCGCTGTCCCTCTGCTCCGACGCCGGCACCGCGCCGGCTTTCTGCTGCCCAAGTTCGATTCGGTATTGCCTTCTTCCCCTGCTCCTCCTCTCCCGCCCGGTCTTGGTTGCGCCTACCTCTTTTAGCGCGGCTCCGTTGTTGTCGGCCTCACGTTTCTCTCCTCTCCAATCTCCACCGGTTGGATTGCCAGGGCCGCTCGCCGCCGCCGGAGGAGGAGGTCGGGGAAAGGCAGCCACCGACCAGCCGTCCGTCCACGCCGCGCGCGACGGGGCTCCGGCTCCGCCGAGGAACGCCGGCTTCTCCGCGGCGAGACCATTGGGTACGTGCCTGCGACAAATCGTCCCTCTTTTCTTCCGTTCCGCCGCCGCGGTGGTTCGTTGCTCCCCAAATGTTGGGGTTCCAGATTTTCTGGATTGGTAACTGCTCCCACCGACACGGAGCTTCGTCTACCCTTCAGCTCCCTGCTCCAGGATTTTTTTGCTGCTCCCTCGCTTTTAATCCCCTGATGAGGATTATTATCCATCGCAAAAAAATCAATAATAATTCATCTTGCTGCATTAATTTCCTACCACAGTACTTGATTGATGCGAGTTTCGTGTTTCTGGCCAGTTTAATTGATCCCAGTATATCCCTTGGACCTAAAGGCAGCTGATTAGCAACGCTTAAAGCCTCTTTTTTATTATTCTTTGGAATCAATAGGCCATTGACACGACACCTTGAGAGCTCACGGCTTCTTTTTTATCCCTTGGATGGACTTGGGAAAGCGGCCTGCAGCAGTTGCATTATTCCGCTTGATTACTGGCCACCCTTTCCATGTCATTTTCGCGGTAGCCTTTCATGCTAGCCGATTCCAAGTCACATGCTCCCAGCCTATCAGTTTACTTTTGAGATTTTCCCTGTATATTCCAGTCCCACATGGAGTTTGCATCTTCCAACACATGGCCCAGCGCTGATTAGGAGAAGCTCCCTATTGTTTTCTAATGGCTTCTTGCTCTGCTATGATTGTTACAGGTTCCGTAACTTCGCCCGTTGATTGAGTTGGCCTAGAAAGTGCATCAGAGAAAGATGAGAGCAGTGGTAGCTCGCTCGCTGCGCCAGCTTCGCCGTTTGGCGCGGCACCATGCAGAGGGGCGCGCACCAATAAACAGGCTGAGCAGGCAGCAGAACGCGCTCATCTTGCGGAGTTCCGCATCCCGTTCACTGTGCACCGTGCGCCAGAATGATGAACATGGCAGATTTGTGAGTCCAGCTGTGGAGTCACTGAGGAACATGTTCTCCACTGCCACGGCTGATTCGATTAAAGGTTTCATCTTCGTTACATTGTTATGCTCGTAACCTCTTTTTATGTTCTGATTTCTGATGGAGGCATTTGAATCAACTCGATTACTTTTCCAGATGTTCCAGGAGGCGGTCCGATGGTGGAATATGAGAGGAGAATTGCATCAGGAGATCTTGTGGATGGCGATAGCTTTCAGGTTATTGAATTGGACCTGATCAATATTGACGAAATAGGCTTTCGCCCCGCTATATAGATATAGATCAATATTTTTCTTGCATGATTTCCTTGAGTGTTTCACTGACGATTCTTCTGAACTTTTACCAATTGACGCAGGTTGATACGATTCAGCAATTACAAAGGCTTTATGAGGATCTTGTAGAGAATGAAGAAGCCTGCCAGCTCGATAGATATCAGTCATCTGAGAAATCTGGAAGGTAAGCGCAATTTGAAAGCAGTGAATTCACATAGTAAGCAACGGACTGATCAGAGTGATCCTAACCCTAGTGGTTTCTGTTTGACAGGAGAAGGTGGCTGTGGTCTCGCCTCATTGCTCAGCCTTCTACACAGTCACCAGTAAAGGGGCTGTATCTATATGGAGGGGTCGGTACAGGGAAGACGATGCTTATGGACCTGTTCTATGAGCAACTGTAAGTAAATCGATTATAACATTTTTTGACTTATTTTGTGCTGCTTTAAGATAACCAAATCAAGAATCTCAAAGTGCGAACATATCACCAGGCATATTCATGGTGGTGTATCAGTTCAGAAGTACATTTAGTGATCTTCTACTCCTATTAGATTGATTTACCTGAATGTGTTCATATAACAGTTCACACTTCACACTCATATGCAACTATACAGGCCATAGTTATTCTCTACATTTTTCAGTGTTCTTCACATCATTTTAAGACGGATGACATGTGAATCCACACAAGTAGTAACAGTAATTTTCTTTTCTTTTCTTTCATGAAATGAATTTAGTCAATACATACTGAAGTATTGATCTCTTCATAAACAGTCATAGTAATTTTGAGACATGCCTAGAAGCAGTTGACAGGCTGTTGGCTCCATTTACTGTCTAAGTTCATACTTCCAACTGTTAGGAACCAATGGTGATCATTGTAATTTTATTAATCAACATAACCAATGGTGTCTAAGTTCTGATGAAGATGCCTGGAAAATAAACTGTAGCTTATCTTCCTTTGGTTCTTTTGCTATGTGGTATTAACTAGACAACAACTTGGTACTTGCACATATTTTCCCTTTTATGCATTTCTTCAATAATCCACTGCTATCCTGACGGTATTACTTCTTGTCAGGCCAGCTAATTGGAGGAAAAAGCGAATTCACTTTCACGATTTCATGTTGAATGTTCATAGTCGTCTGCAGGTATTTTTTGTGGTTATGAGATATGCATCTTTCTTCTTCAGTCTAGATCTCTTCATAAACATTCATCTGCATGCAGATGCATAAAGGTGTTTCAGATCCCCTTGATATGGTAGCAGCTGAGATTTCAGATGAAGCCATAATATTGTGTCTTGATGAGTTTATGGTATGTGTATCCTTACTGTGATAGTTGTATTAGCTTTCAATGCTCGTTTACTAACACATCCGAAACATACTTTACAGGTAACTGATGTTGCTGATGCTATGATATTGAACCGTCTGTTCAGACATCTGTTCAGCAAAGGCGTTGTATGTGACGACTGCATTTATATTTTCTTATGGCACTGAATCAACCTTGTTACTCACACAAGAATACCTCAGTATTTTGTATTGATTCTTTTGCATCGTTATTTGTGTTCAGATTCTAGTTTCGACATCTAATCGTGCTCCAGATCAGCTATACGAAGGTGGCTTGCAGAGAAACCTTTTCTTACCTTTCATTGACACCTTGAAAGTACGTGTTGTTTTATTTGTCAGTTTCTCTGCTGTCTGAAGTTCAATCTGCTAGTGTGCTCATGTTAATTTTTGTGGATTGTTGCAGGAAAGGTGCATTTCGCACCCCATTGGCTCCGCAGTAGACTACCGTCAACTGGGTTCAGTATGTTGCCTACTGTTACAAGTTATGTATTTGTTTTTTCCAGTTTTCCCTTTCATGACATCTTCGATCTTATGAGCAGGCTGGAGAAGGTTTCTATTTTATTGGAAACGACTGCAGTACAGTTCTTAAACAGAAATTCCAATCTTTGATTGGAGATGAGGAACCTACTCCACAAACAGTCGAAGTCGTTATGGGACGACATTTGCAGGTCTTGGAAGTTAGATATTCTGAGTTGGCTACTTTTCTTTCATGGAATCACTCTGTAATGACTGAACCTTGGCTATGCAGGTCCCACTGGGAGCAAATGGATGTGCATATTTCCAGTTTGAAGATCTTTGTGACAGACCTATAGGCGCAGCAGACTATTTCGGGCTATTTAGTAAGTATAGTTGTTCAGTGCAGTTTCTACAGTTAGGGATTACAAAATGCTACTCCCTCCGTAAAGAGATATAAGAACCGTTAATGTGATCTGACTGACACCAAAATGTTAATGTGCAGAGAAGTTTCACACCCTTGCAGTTGAAGGTGTCCCTAAGTTTGGATATCATAACAGAACAGCAGCGTATCGGTTTGTCACATTGGTTGATGTATGTTTCGTCTTTCCTTAGTCTGTCATCTTTTTGTTTTAATCCTGCCTTAGCCTTGTGTTTAGACATCCTTCCGTTCTAATTTGGAACTAGACACCTTGAAGACCTGAAACATGCATGTTTGGCAGATATACACTTTCGTCAATAGTAGTGCCCTTTCTCATGTTAGCATTTTTAAAGAGCCTACTCCTGAAGCTAGTGTTGACCTATACTTGTATAAAAAAGGTGGACAATTGGAATCAATTTCCATTTTTGTTCTAAAATATTCTACTAATATGCATGTATACTGTATACCGGCAGCACAAAGAATCTTGTCTCTGACGGCGATAATGCTTTTCAGGTTATGTATGAGAACAAGGCGAGGCTATTATGCACAGCTGAGGCCGAGCCGATAGAGCTATTCGAGAACATCGTGACGGTTGCTGAAGCACAAAAGAGTGCACCTAGATCTTCACGCTCACGCAAAAGTGACGATCCCGATCTCTGTGTGGACAATGAGCTAGGATTTGCCAAAGATCGTACGATTAGCAGGTAATGTGGAATGTGCTTTACCAGGTTATATCAGCTCTTATTCTGAATTATAGTTTTGTCTTAAGCCTGTATTGTCCCCTTCATTTGCTCTGTGTTGTTACAGGTTGACAGAGCTCAACAGCAGAGAGTACTTGGAGGACTTTGAAGCAAAATGGCAACAGCCCCTGCACGATGATGGTGGCGATGTCGTACTTGCGTAAGTGGCAGGGTTTCATGTGCAAAGATCGCATTATAGTTTTGTTATATCTATTATCCCGCCCGGCTATGGAGGAATGGGAGAATTGTTGGCTTTCCTGTCAGTGATGCATGTAATTTCACAGTGTGCCATGATATGTAAGCACTTTTGCATGTAGATCTGCAAAAATGTCACACTTGTAGAGAATTTGTGTCCTGTCTTACTGGAAATCTATCCTATCCTTTATATGAAACTGAAAATCTTCAGATAGCGAACGATGGAATGCTGAGAATTCAGAGATTCCAACAAATTTGAACCTAGTTGAGTTGAGATGAATCATGAAACTCGTAGGCAGACTCTTGTAGAATCAACAAGCTAACAAATACTGTACTATATCAGCTCCACCACTCCTTGAGATTCATTGGAAATGATTATGAGGCAGAGAGTTACAAAGAAATTAACAATGCAACATCTTTTGGGCTGTGTAAATCAACAGATGCTATTGCATAATTGCCGCTTTGGCAGCACCAAATATAGCAGCCCATGATGAAAATATCCATTGCAAACTTGGGGGGAAGAGCCCCAAGTGTCAGTAAGACTTCATTAAGCAAAGAAATGTCTCTTCTTCTAGTGGGAATAATGGAGTTCCAACATTCTAGAGCAAAAAAAAAAACAGTCCCAGAACAAATGGAGAGCAATTTCTTCAGTGTTGGAATGACACATCTCACAGAGGTAGGATTGGAGGAAGAAAATTTTCCTTTGGAGCAGGATCCTGGAGTCAACTCGATGATATACAACAGCAGCCAAAAGAAGCTCCTATTTGTCATCGCCATTGATCCGCTCCAAAGAATCCTAGATGTGGCCACGAGGAAGGGGCTCCTACACAAGCTCAGGGGAAGGGGGGCAATGCTGAGGACATCTCTTTTTGCGGACGACGCGGTGGTTTTCTTGGCCCGATCAAAAGAGACGTGGAAAATCTTGCATGCATCTTGAGAGGTTTTGGTGAGGTCATGGGCAATCTTGCATGCATCTTGAGAGATTTTGGTGAGGTCATGGGCCTCTGCACCAACTTCCTCAAGAGCTCGATGGTGCTCATCCGTTGCAACCACCTCGATCTGGGCTGTTTGACCCGAAGCCTGCCGGCAACAAGAGCTTCTTTCCCTCTGCGGTACCTAGGGCTCCCCCCTCTGTATGGCAGCTGAAATTGGTGGACCTGCAATTCCTCATGGACAAGGTGGCGAGCAAGCTAACAACATACGAGGGTCAGAATATCACCACCATCGGGCGTACGCCTTTTATCAAGTCTGTGATCACCTCCCAACTGGTCTACCCAGCTACTCCGTTGGTCATCCCGCCGTCCATCCTACACACCGTCAACGAACTTGAGAGAGCCTTCCTATGGTCTGGAACAGACAAAATGACAGGGGCAAAATGCAAAGTAAATTGGGAGACTGTTTGCCGGCCACTCGAATATGGAGGACTTGGGATCCTCAACACCAACAAGTTTACAGGCGCCCTCCGACTGCGGTGGCCTTGGTACGAGTGGAAGGAGCCTACCAAGATGTGGGTCGGATTGGGAAACCCTTGTGACAAGGAGGACCTTAACTTTTTCTATGGTTCCACCACCATCTCCGTTGGTAACGGCCCGAAGACCCCCTTCTGGGACTCCCCTTGGCTCCTTGGGCGCAAGCCTAAAGATATTGCCCCGCTCATCCATGAAGCTTCCATGCATAAGAATTGGAAGGCGCGGGAGGCCCTCAAGCACAACGCATGGATCCTCAAGATCAATCCATCCACCTCTATCATGTCACGCAATTCTTCACACTTTGGATGCTCCTTCATGAGGTCCATCTTGACGAACTCTCCGAGGATGACATCCTTTGGAAGCACTCGGTCTCGGGGCATTACTCGGCGGCCTCCGCATATAAGGCACAATTTTTAGGATTGATTCTCTCCCCCATGGATAGATGGTTTGGAAAGTTTGGGCTCCCCCAAAAGTCAAGTTCTTTGCTTGGTTGGCTCTTCAAGACAGGATTTGGACCGCAATGGATTGGCAAAGCGTGGGTGGCCAAACTGTGATCTTTGCCCCATTTGCAAGAGGGAACAAGAGAGTGGGAGTCACCAATTCTTCAAATGCCACTTCTCTAGAAGGCTTTGGTCCTTGGTCATTGACAAGTACCACGTCCCCGATTTCATCATTTTCACTTGGCCCTTGTTCGACTCGGTCCAATCTTGGTGGGCAAGTACTTGCGACGACGGCTATCCGCACAGACAAGCCAAGGCATCCCTCACCATGCTTATTTCATGGACAATTTGGAATGAGCGAAACACACGTGTTTTCAGGCACAAGTGCGCCCCTCCGGCAGTGCTGGTTTCCTCCGTCGCCACCAAGGCTAACCTTTGGATCATCGCCGGTGCTAAAAAACTAGGGTCTTTGTTATTGCGCGAGTAATCCGCATGCCGTGTACTCGGGTTGTTTGTAACTAACTCTATTCTCTCTTATTTAATGGATGAGGCAAAGCTTTTGTCTCCGTTTCAAAAAAAAGAAGATTTTCTATCTGAGCATTGTAGCACTTCTCCAAGTATTTTTAAAGATGTGGGGAGCAGAGTTGTCTTTGTGAATCCACTTGTACAGTTGCATGGAAGAGAACTTCCCCTTCTTCCAGGGATAGTACCAAATATCTAAAGTTGTTGTTGTTGGAATTTGATGCAAAGCAGTGCTGGGCTCTTGGAACTGCTGAATTGGCTTGAGTAGACAGAGGCATGTGAAAGAGATCTATGCAGTTTGGCAAAGCTAGGGCCTCTTTGAGGGATATCTTGTTTGATTTGTAGGACTGAAAACGATAGAAATTTTGTCTCTAAGACTATTTACATGCGATTCTAAAAGAAAATTTCAATCGAGACAAAAACCTCATGGACTTTTTTTCACTTGTTCCAATGACAAGTATGTCATCCATCTAATATCGCAGAAAATTTTCTATGTTTTTTTCTTCACATGCAACTAATGACATCTATTACACATTCCATTGTTCTCAATTTCTGTCGAATTAAACATGCGACGACATTCTATTTATACGGATGTTTTTTCTTCTTTTCTATTTCCATGTTTTACGCATCCTGCATTCAAAAGAGGCCCTAATAATCGTTTTCCCTCCGTGTCCTGCCGCTTGGTCATGTGGTTGTAAGCTCTTTGGATCAACGTTGTTTGAATACAGACCGGAAGTGTTTGAATGGATCCATCAGGCTCCTATCTACGACCTGCAGAGCTTGACTAGAACGGACTTGTGTGCAGCGGTGCTGGAGACACCGCCCACATGGAGGCGGAGAAAACTGCGAGCTTAGCCTGTCATGACGACGACTTGGACTTGAGACTTCATATAACTTTCTTCTCTGGGAAGGATAGACATCATCATCAGCTACTAGTAGTACTCAGTTACTCACTACTCAGTGCCAGGAAACTTTTCTCTGTCGACTGTCGTTGTTGAAAGGTCAGATGGCATGCTCATCTTTCCTTCAATAACAGTAACCGGCGATGATCACCTATGCGCTGCGATCACCTGCTTATTTGAATAGTCCATGGCCAGCGCCGCCAAGTGGGTTGTCGTTGTTCATTTTGTTGCTTGTTGAGAGTTCTCTGAAGTCTGAACTCCGTGTGTGTCTGGCACCTGATGCTGGCTTGCAAAAACAAAACGGAACAAGTGAACAGGGAAGTCCACGTAGAGAAATGACAAAACGGGCAAGCGCGTGCGTACTGGTTGCGTTGGGCGAAATCGTTGGACTTGTTAGGTCGGAAGGAATATCTCTGGATGTCTACGTGAGTCGATGGAAAATTCTTGAGAACCTGGCTGGCACATCGCTTTCTCGATCGATAGATAGCTAGCTCGGTTGTACCTCAAGCCGAGATGCATGAAGCTAGCTAGCTACTGTAAATGTATAGCTAGCTCGATGGCGCCATGTGTAGCTCCTGAAGGGGCTTAAAATGGACACACCGCGGCAATGATCGGACGTGTCCGTGTACGTTTGAGGGGCCAAATTTGCTCAGTCCGGTTGTAGACGCCGTAAGCTCTTGAGATCGATTCAGTTTGAATACAGACAGGAAAGGTTTGAACGGATCAATCATCAGGCTTCTATCTACGACCTGCAAAACTTGACTAGAACGAATGTGTGTGCACCAGCAGACATCACCCACATGGAGGCGGAGAAGACCGCGAGCTCCGCCTGACACGACTGACTTGGACTTGAGACTTCTAACTTTCTTTGCCCTGAAGGCTAAGCTGAATAATAGTACTAGTTGCTGTCCCTCAAAACAAAACAAAACAAAAATAGTTTTTTGCCGGGAAATATTTCCCTGTCGTTATTCAAAGGTTAGATGCCAGCCATACCTATCTTTTCTTGGGCGATGGTAGATGATGATCAACTTTCGCTGCAGTCTCCTGCCTATTTGAATTTTCAATGACCACATACATACGCGATCCTGTAAGCAAAATGTTAGGCCATCGTTGTTTGTGCTACCTGATGCTAGCTTGCAGAAACAGAACAACTAAACATGGAAGCCACACATGCATGGTTGCTTGATGCACCCAAGATGCGCGAAGCTACTGTAGACGTATAGCTAGCTCGATGGCTCCATCTGATTCTTCTGTGGAGAAAAAGAAGCGGTCGATGCCACCTGGTTTTAACACCAAAATTTGGGTCGGAGCAGAATGGCATTTGGTTTCTCTGAATCTGATGTGCAGTATGAAATTCTGCTCTGTGGCTGTTCGTCAACAACGTACGTACGTTTGTGCTCGATGCTAAGTACATACTAGTTTGGAACACTTTTCCCTTTACGTGCCGAAAGCACATGATGAGAGGAGATCACCGTCAGATCGACTTCAAGGGTTCCGTAAATTAAGCTCGCCGACGCTGGGCTTATTTACTCATGGAGACTGTTTGTTCAGTATATATTTCTCCTTTGTGAAAAATTCAGCCCGCGATGACAGCACCATGTTCTTCCCCGTGAAAAATTCAACCCTCTGTCAGACAGACATAAGTGTTCTGTGCACTCCAACAACTAATGGACGGGCGGTGATGGGCTAGTGGGAGTGTACTAAACTAATCAAGCATTTGACCAGGTTGTGATCTGCTCTGATGTGCTAACATGGGCGTGGCCTAGCTGTCAAGCTCGCCGACTATCCACCCCACCCAATGACCATCCACATGTGTACGTGCTTATCCTCTGACGTTATCCCTCCGGTTTTTCCATGCCAATTTGTTTAATTCGTGCGCCCCAAGAACCAGCAAATTGCACCCCAACTTGCTGCGTACGTACCGAGTGGGTTGCTTCTTGACCCGGGCAGTTAAAGCTGGTAGAAACCGCGCAGAGGTAATTAGGTTCGGATGAACTCGATTTTCTTACTACTCATATTCACTCCTGAGTCCTCACTGTCTGTGTCGTGTTGTACACGATTGCAGAACTATGAAAGGACAAAGGGTTCCCTGCAGAAAGAGGTACAGAAAATGCATTGTGAAGAAGAAGAAGACCCTGGGAACGACGACGACCTGAGAGCAACTCTAACGGACCGAATTCAATCTGACGCCGCATTTGTCTGTTTTTTATTTGTTTGGATCGGCCGCTCGCCCAATGTCCGCTCTGTTTTGCATTTGGGTCAGCAGTGCACCCAACGCGCCGACTCATTTCATGTGCACACTTAATTTTTTTAAAAGCCCCGCCACGGTCATGGACATGTCTCATGCCGGCATCATGCCAGCGCCGGCATACATTGTCGGCATTAAAAAATATCATCATACAGTTCATGCTGGCGCACTCGTCAGGTGCTGGCACACATGTCAGCACACAAAAAAGGGTGGGACTTGAGTTCGACCATGCCATCACGGCCCCGTGGTCATGCCAGCACACAAGCCGGCACACACAAAAAGAAGGCGCTCGCGGCCACGAGATCACTCGTCGCCGAACTTGAGCATGTCGGCCTGCATCTTCTCGAACCACGGCCTCTTCCTTGATGACACGGTGTTGAGATCCACCTTCATGATCTCCATCCCGGTCATCATGCTCGCGAGAACGACTTCTTTCGCCTTGGTCTTGGCATTGGCGGCCTCGATCTCTAGCATCTTGGCTTGCTTCTCCGCGTCCATCTCAAGCATCTTGGCTTGCTTCTCCGCGTCCATCTCAAGCCTCCTCTGGATCTTCATGAAGGCGTTCATTTGCTCTTCTTTGAAACGCCGGCGCTCCTTCTCCTTTGAGTCCTTCTTGTTCATCATGCCCCCCACGCTTGCTATCAAGGCGTTCGATGCCGCATCCCTCTTGTCCTTCTTCTTGGAGTTGGCGTTCCTCTGCGGTCGTGCCGGCTTGCCGTCCCCAACCTCCTCCACGGCTTGCTTCCCCCTCACGTGACTTGAGGGCGGCATATTGCGCCTTGAACTTCTCCTCATCTTTGATGACCCTAAAGCAATGGGAGAGGTTGAAGCACTTGCCGTTGTGTTGGGCCTTGAATGCCTCCAAAGCTTGAAACACCTACAAATGTATTTCATGCAAGCATATTGGCAACCGGTATGCAAATGAACACGCAAGCATAAACTTGAAGACACAAAAGAGGGCGGCTTGCTAGCATACCATGCCCTGCATGCCGATGCCGCTCACGGGGCGGGCCTTGACGCTCTCAAGAGTGGCACAAAACTTGTTGCACTCTTATTGGATCACCCTCCACCGCTTCGAAATGGACACCCACCCTCGCGTGCTCACTATTTGGTAAGGCGGAAACTTCTTGCGCTCATGAAACTCCCGATGGACACGAATCCAAAAGGTTGAATGCTTTTGTTCGGCGCTCGTCTTGGGGTCTTGTCCAATGTATCATCAACACTCGCAAAGAAGCTTGCCCTCGGCCGCCGTGTATGCCTTCGTCCGCTTGCTCTTGCGCTTCGGCTTCGGCCCGACGGCTTGGTTGGCGAGCTCATCCTCGAACAAAGGCTCCACTTCGATGTCACACTCGTCCTCTTCCTCTTGCCCGTAGTCGTCCGAAAACTCGTGGTCAAGTGGGAAGCCGTCCAGGTCCATGCCGACCTGATCACACATGAAGGCTGCCTGATCGGGATCATAGCCAGCGCCCGGCGTGAACGCCCCGCGGTTGTCCTGCCTTTGAGTCTCATCGAGATTGTAGCCAGCGCCCGGCGCACCGCCCTCAAAGATGAGGTTCTGCATGTAGTCCTCGTCGCCAGCGACTGGCATTCTGTCGAACAGGGCATCCGGCAGCACGTCGGCTGGCATCTGCCGTACGCGTTTCCTCACGCCTCCGGATGACGAGCCATCGGCCACCGGTGTGGCATTGAGGTCGATGGGCGCGGGCGTGGAAGGCGCCACCACGCTCACGTCGGGCGAGCACTCCGCAGAAAGGCAGGAGGCCTGCGGGTACATGTGGAAGCGGGGCATTGGGGTGCAAGTCGACGCGCGGGGCGAGTCGGGCAGCACCATTCGAGGCAATGCGGATGAGCCGGTGCTGGCCACGGCGGCCACGGTGGTGTTGACGAGGCCGTGCTGGCTAGGGTTTAACCCTAGCATATAGAGCGCCTCCCTCGTTGCCGCCGCGACGCGGGCGTTGGTGACCTCCTGCTGCGCGGCGGCGGCAACGGCGGCAACCGCGACGGCTTCATCCCTCGCGTCGGTGGCGTGCCTCCGGCCCTTCCTCTTGGCTGACTCCCTTGCCCGCTGTTCGGGCGTCAGCGTCTTCTTTGGCTTGGGCGCGGCGGCGGTCTTTTGCGGGGCGCGAGGCTTGCCTTTGCCGGAGAAGGCGGTCGTCATGCCGGACGAGGCGAGGAAGGCAAGGCCGCCGGCGGCGGCGAGGTCGAGGTCGTCGTTCATGGCAGGCGTGGGGCGAAAGCGCGCGCGGGCGAGTGGATTTTTGGAAAATAGAGGAAATTGGTGGAGGCTGCCACCGGCGAGTAGGCCTGGGGAAAGAAGTAAGCGCGCGCGTCCATCTCGTGTTCGCGCCGACGCAAATCTGACTCAAAAATAAATCAGAAATGGATCACCCACGGACGAAATACGGACACCGCTCGTTCGGGTCGGCGCGTTGGATCGACTTTTGTATCCCCGCCGACCCAAACAAACGCCAACATACGAAATGGGTCGCCCGTTGGAGTTGCTCTAAGCCAGCGTTGCGTGGATTTGAGCCACCCAGGAGGCACGGTGCCGGCCGGGACTTGCAACGCGGTGGAAGTTTGACTCGTCACAATTGTGGTCAGGTTGCGAGCAGTGTCCTGGTTCACCCTCGTGCTATTGTGATCTTCCAAGTCGTCGCCGCGTTCACTCTCGTGCTAATCTGATCATCCGATGCAACTTGCACACGACCGTGTCATGCGTGTCATCTGTGATGTGCCATGGCGATGGATCTCCAGCATTCCAACCGCGGCCATTGTTGCCAACTTAACTGCTGGTGGGCTAGCCGGCCCGTCCCATGATTCTGATCTCTGAATCCTGATCTACTCCTATGCTCTGATTTTCAACGTGCAGGACGTGCAGGAGCTACCCTGTCGGTCCCCTCACTGTGATCTCTGAACCCTGATCTTACTAGGAGTATTCTTCGGTTTTCAACGTGCAGAGATCAAACCGAATGCTAAGGTTTGTTAACGGTCGACGAAGTCGGGCTAGCTACTGTCCACAGACCACAGGCCTCTGAAATTGAATCGATGTGCTAGCTGTGTGTGTCGGGTCCTATCGGGGACCCTCGATCGAGCGCGTCACGCGGCCGTGTGCGTACATGACGCGGTCGTCGTCGCTGGCGGAAACTTCCTAGAATGTACCATGAGTTGCCTACATGTCTTCGATCTAGCACTCATCACCTAGCCTTATGTGCAGGTTGCTGTTGGCATGCAGGACGTGGTTGTTCAGATGTGCAACACGTGTGCATGCAGCATCCGTGCCATTTCCTTTACATTTTGAAAGAAAAGCGCACGCCCGATCTTCATTGGTCAGATACCGATCGACCGAGCCACATGCAATATCTGGTGAAGGAGAAATATGATCAGTGACGTGATAATATAATAATGTCCTTTCGTCCGAAAATACTTATCTTAAAGATGGATAAAATGAATGTATTTATAACTAAAATAAATTTAGATATAACCATTTATAGGATAAATATTTTCAAACGAAGGGAGTAGGATATATATTTTGATCCATGGATGGAGACGGACATTACTCTTCTTCAAGAACATCTTCCACTACGAAATTAAGAGCCGTGTGGGCCCGGGCTCCTCTGCAAATGGCAGCTGTGGTCTATCTGTTTCGGGATGGAGTCGGCCGGTGAACCTCGGCGCCTGCCCGTGGAATGGTATGTGTAGAAGTGCATGCTCTAACCAATGCAACTAAAAAACTGATCTTATGGAAGAGACTAGACAGCACATTATACGTCAACACTTCTCCTAACGTGTGGCTCTCTCAGATCTAAATGTGGACTGGAAGTGGGCTGCAATTTTAATTGTGCCAACCGGGTCTTGAACTCAAGACCAGTTCAAGACATCTTGGCTCCGGTACCATGTAGAAGTGCATGCTCTAGCCAATGCAATCAAAAAACCAATCTTATGAAAGAGACTAGGCAACACATTATACGTCAATAGCATGAATTATCTCACGAATACGTAAAGACCACGGCAGGCTTATCCGGTCCGCACATTTTTGGAACTGAAACTACTTCACACACAACATACATTGGGACGATCCTTGAACGATGACTAACCCAACAGCTTTCTGTAGTTTGGTCATAGGCTTGGATGGCGAGAGATATGCAGGGTCGTGCATCTATCGTGTGTGAAGTGTCGTGCATGTAGCAACATTCTTTTGGAACTGTCTGTCCTTTATCGCTCCTGTCTCTTCCCCTTGGACTTTTGGTATCTTGCGCCAAAATTATATTACTCCTGAGAATCATGCAAAAAACTATTAGCTAATACTCCACTATTTTTTGTTTGCGGAATCAAAACTATTAGCTACTAGTAGTGCAAGTGTGAATGCATATAGCTAGTGGCACTTTCCAACATCATCGTACTTCGTTGTAACCTAGGTAGGACGTTATGCGCGGTAGGATCCATCCAACTTGACTATCATATCTCTCTCCATTCCTATATTTTCGTTTCGGTCGAAGTCACAAAACCAATCAGTATTCCATTGAGCTTTGGACAAGTGCCAAGATTCACAACGATCGAGGGATATTCTTTATCAACTATCGCAACACATTTGTATTTGATGGACATGTCGACGAACGAACAATCCTTATATGCAGAACCCATCATTTACAGAACACAAATCTTGCATGCATGATGTTGCATCAGAAAGAACAGGTGGTAAGCCTTTTTTTGCGTAATTACATCAAAGATACACATAAACAATACACCCTCACCAGTGCACCACCGAACCATAGCTAGACAAACGTGGACTACGGATGAATCCGCGAATTTCACCGAATTCCTACGGTAAAGCCAATAGTGCACGCTCATGTAAATTTGAGCCACAGTGCAATGTTATTTTTTAGAATCACAGGAGCGGGGGGGGGGGGGGGGGGGGGGGGGGAGGGTTGTGGAGTTCCCCCACTTGAATATATTGCTCAAAAGGCTGCAATTGCCTAAATGTGACAAAGGCAGAGACAAGATAGGGGGAGGGAGATTACATAAGCACTATAATACGCGAGGAGAGGAACAACCACCATGAGAGTACATCTTCTTTGTAGTTACCCTACCAAGAGGTGTGGTTCTCAACTAAAAATATCATTATCATAGAAACATCTCTTTACAAGTTCTACATGATCGAACACTCAACCATGCGTGGCAGTACTTCTTTGCGAGTACTTAATAACCGAGTTCTCATTTCCTGATAGTGCAATAACACTTTGGTAATTCTCAATATTCTATGAATGCATGTACAAAACAGAGAATTGGCAAACATATGGATTCTTTTAACATTTGGTTCACAGAAATCTCAATAAACATGGTCAAATCAAACTCACGAATAGAGCAATAGGGGGCTCCTTGAGCTTTCGAAAGTGAAGGGTGGTGGAAGAGAGGGTGTTCTTGCTGCTTAGACATGTGACCCTTCGAGGAAGAAGGGAGTGAGCTTTTTATAGCCCCATCAAAATTCAATTGTTATGCTTTACATGCAATCTGGTCTGGAACCTCCGGACCCCCATGCATGAATCCATTCGAGCCTATGAGCGAATCGAGTAGCTCCTTGAAACATCTGAAACATCATTCGAACTTCTGGGCCTCACATAGAGCAAAACTGGTGAAAGAACATGCGGTGCCCCCATGTTTGGTTTTGGTAATTGATGACAATCTCTATGGACTAATGGTTGCCTTGAGTTATATTTGAAGGTTTTGTCCATAGACTTTTCTTGGAGTACATGTGTTGGTTTCAAGAAGAGTTTGTGTCGACCAAGGTTCTATTCAAGGAATTACCTAAAGATTGGTCTTGTGAGAGGTTGATCAAGACTAAGTCAAAGAGTGAATCAAGTTGATCAACCCACAAAGCATAGAAGATGTACCGAGAGGGATCAAGTGATCCCATGGTATGGTAAGCATTGTCAATTACGCTTTGTGTACTAACCCATGGTCTTCGTGATGGTTCTTTGTGGGGTTAGGTTGCCGTGTGCAAGTTCAAGTGGAGCATCACGAAGAGATCAAATGCTTGAAGCTTGCCGTCCTTTGTGGTGACAATGGACTTGTGAAGATGTGCGGAAGAGTGGCTCACCCATAGTGGAGTATGGGGGAGCAATCAACTAGTCTTCATCGAGTCAACACAATCAAGAAATGTTGCGGTGTGTAAGTTCAAGTGGAGCATCACGAAGAGATCAAATGATTGAAGCTTGCCGTCCTTTGTGGTGACAATGGACTTGTGAAGATGTGCGGAAGAGTGGCTCACCCATAGTGGAGTATGGGGGAGCAATCAACTAGTCTTCATCGAGTCAACACAATCAAGAAAGGTGGTCCAACTTGAGGGAGTCAAGATCGTCATCATCTAGCTCAAGTGGACCATGTGCAAGGCAAAGGTTTGCCCTTGATAGGTTTTCTATTTTACCGGTCTCATGATGGTAGTTGGGAGACCGGGTTATAGGATCGATTGCCGTACTATCAGGGGGGGGGGGGGGGGCTCTCGATGAGTAGCTTGATCGTATGTTCGTTGAGAGCTCAAACCATTGCATCCTTGCATCATCTTTCTTGGTTCTTGTTTGGTTCTCTTTGTGAGTCTTAGAGCTTATGGTCATCTTGATGACAAGCTCGAGTTCATCGAAAACGGAGTTCACATGCATCTTCTATGATGTTTTCAATGTTGGAGGTTATGCTCGTTCTTCTTTGTTGGAGGTCTCACTCCTCCATTTGTTAGGCATACCTCCCCTTCCTCCGCTGTTTTGATGCTACTCGTCGTCTTGTTTCCAACAAGCTTGAGTTTGCTTAATTCGGAGCTCATATGCAAAAGTTATGACAGTTCTTGTTTTCTTGAGTGTGGTTTTTGTCTGGTCCCAGCGGTAGTAGCGCGAGCCCAAGCAGTAGTACCGCTTGGATCTCTCAGCCGTTGTACCGCTGCAGTGCCGCTCTTCTACCGCCTCGATTTTGGGTCCTTCTCTTTTCGTGTCGGGTTTAGCAGTAGTTGCATGGCAGTAAGGCACGATAGTACCGCCTAAGCGGTAGTACCGCTCCGGTCGGGCGGTAGTACCGTTTCTGCTTCACCGCCATACTCTGCTCTGCCTACCTCTTTTGGTCCCATGTTTTGCTCCTCCAGTGGTAGTACCGCTGGGGTGAGCGGTAGTACCGCTTATATGCGGTACTACCGCCCCAAGGTTCATATTTTGTTGCTCCTTTTCCCTGTTTCTTTCGCCTGAGCAGTAGCTCGTGTGCGGGCTGAGCACATAACGGTTGGATTTTCCCCCTCCTATAAAAGGGGGTCTTCTTCGCCAATGAACCTTATCCTTTGAGCTCGTGTTCTTCCCCGCATTGTTGACCTTCTTCGAGCTTGCTAACTCTCAATCCCTCCATGGATTCTTGCTAGTTTTTGAGGGAAAAGAGAGAGGAGATCTAGATCCACATTTCCACCAATCACTTTCTCCTCTATGTGGGGAACCCCTTGGATCTAGATCTTGGAGTTCTTTGTATTCTCTTTCTTATTCTTCCTCTCATTTTCCTCCCTAGCATTAGTTGCTTCGGTGGGATTTGAGAGAGAAGGACTTGGCCACTACGTGTGCCCTTGCCATTGCATTTGGTGCATCGGTTTGAGTTCTCCACGGTGATACGTGGAAGTGAAGTTTGAGAAGCTTATTACTCTTGAGTGTTTGGGCACCCTAGAGCTTGTTCCTCTTGGGTGCCTTGGCGCCCTAGACGGTTGGTGGTGTTCGGAGCTCAATCATTGTGGTGTAAAGCTCAGAGCAAGCGTTGGGGTCTCCAATTAGGTTGTGGAGATCGCCCCGAGCAATTTGATGGGTACCGGTGACCGCCCCCAAGGGTTGCCAAAGTGTACGGGTTCGGTGACCGCCCCCAAGGGTTGCCATTTGTACGGGTTCGGTGACCGTCCTCAAGGGTCCCTTAGTGGAATCACGGCATCTTGCATTGTGCGAGGGCGTGAGGAGATTACGGTGGCCCTAGTGGCTTCTTGGGGAGCATTGTGCCTCCACATTGCTCCAAACGGAGATTAGCATCCGCAAGGATGTGAACTTCGGGATACATCGTCGTCTCCACGTGCCTCGGTTATCTCTTACCCGAGCCCTTTACTTATGCACTTTACTTTGTGTTAGCCATATTGTTTCTTGTCATATATCTTGCTATCACTTAGTTGTTTATCTTGCTTAGCATCAGTTGTTGGTGCACATAGGTGAGCCTAATTGTTGTAGGTTTTCTGCTTGTCAAATTAACCGCTAGGTTTATTCCACATTTGTTCAAGCCTAAACCGTAATTATTTTAAAGTGTCTATTCACCCCCCACCTCTAGGCGACATCCACGATCTTTCAACCGGGTAAATCTAGAGGCTTCACACTTAGCTATCACATGGGCTTTTCTCCCGCATACTAGACGTGAGTGTATGATCCAAAAACTGTTTGTCTGCCACACATAAGTTCATTATGTATACACCTTTTAATAGTCCGGCTTTCATACCACTCAACATTAGATAAAGTGCATAGATTAAAACATATGACCTTTTCTTCTTCTTTTTTGCTTGGGAGGTCCCGACCATCTTTTCTTTTCAACCATGGGGCCAATACATCATACGACTTTTAAACATCATTTGTCCCCTAAGCATTCGTCATTTACACCAAAACCCAATTATGTTGTGTTTGGAAAAGAAGTATTTTAAGAGTTTTTTGTATTAATAGTGTGGTTTTTTAAGATACCATAGTTTTAAAAACTTTGATTTCTTTGGCATCACAAATGTCACAATTTTTAAAACCGTAGTATCTCCAATAGTTTAGTATTTCATAATATTTTAAAATGAGGTTTGGATCGCTTTTTTCTAAAACAAACTTAGGAAATCATGTTTTTTTTATAAACTAGAGTATTCATTGCTCAGGCATTGGAATGCCGAGGTTTTACATTACCACGGTTATAAAATACGATGCAGCCAAACTAGGCCTTAGGATCTTAGGTTTTCTTACAAGTTGGCATCAAGCATAACCAACAAGCGAGAGGAAATAATGGGACTTTAGGACAAACTACTGATGACACATATACAATTTTGAATTAGCTATTAAAAACAAAAAATTACAGTCATGTACTCTACAAACCCAATGCACATTTTGCTAAATTCATACAATCAAAAATATTCTACAAGTAGTTTAGATATTTATAGATACTATGATAAAAAGAGTATAAAAACTACAAATAAAGGGGCATGCATTAGTGTTTGGAGTAATGTGATAATATAGATTTGCTTATATTTATAGTGAAATAAATTATACATTTTTTTAAATCTTAAATTGAACAGATATTTTTTCAACAATATATAGTTTTATTTTAGCACTAGAAAAGGCACTTGTAATTATAAATTTAGAAATAAAGGATCTTTTTATTGCGTTCACTTACAACAAGAAACAACCAATGGTGTTTGGCCCATCACCTCCAAAGTATACCAACAGATTAGTATCTATGATAGTTGTTGAAATGTGTGTTAATAAATAAGAATATTTAAAAAGTTATTGAAATCATTGTTGTAATTGCACTCTATACCTCTATATTAGTATCTACAATAGTATATTAAAATCCGTTTTACTAAAAACAATATGCATTTGATACTAAAATGATTTATGACGAAGTAAAAAAGTTTGGTATAAATATTTATAAAATTTTAATGTTTAAAAGTTTAGTCCAATGAAGAGAAGAACCACTTCTCAAGCATTAAATTGCACGCCGGAGGAAAATTTGCAGCTTTTACCTAAATTTGTCACTGTTGATGCTACTTGAGAGTTCTCTGGAGTATGAACTTCCCTTGTCGGGCAACTGGTGCTAAGTTTGGAAAAAAACACAAAATAGAGACGGACAAAATGAGCTTGACATCCCTTAAATTTCAGAAGCGGAAAATGAATTCCTAACCTCCCAGTTCCGAGGAGGAGATTCGAACCGCGATTGTCAGGGATATACCCCGCGGTATGACCCAGCCGGAAGTATGACCCGGCCGGACTTGGCGGCTCACAGAGACCCGGGGAGTATTTGGTGACTTACTGATGACCCCAACGGCGGGTCGGATGGATGACAAGACCCAAGGCCCAGAAGGCCGGTTCATGTGATGGTGGGCCGGCTTAAGAGAAGGACATAAAAAATATTCTCCTGCAAAGGAAGCAAGACTAGGGCTCCACTTGTAATAGAATAATCCTAATCCTACTAGGACTAGTCATGTAACCCGCCCCTTCAACTTATATAAGAAGGGGCAGGGTTCCCCAAAAGAGGGACAAACAAGAAAAACAATCTCTAGGGGAAGACACAAAGGGGGAGCCGGCTTATGCGGTGACTCTCTCATGAGCATAATGAGATCGAGCCACAAACAGCATGTAGGGCTATTACCGGACGATGTTTCCCGGGGCCCGAAGCTGTCTAAATCCTTGTCTTGTGTTACGTCTCTCGATTCTGCTCAACCCCTCTCAAGCTACTACAAAGATGCGTTGGCCTCACGACCAAGTCCTGACACTAAGACATCTGCCGTGACAATTCCACGACAGTTGGCACCCACCGTGGGGCTCGCGCACGGTGGTGATGAGTTCTTGGAGGGATTTATTTCAGGGATCAAGAAGCTCGCGGTTCACGGATGAAGCCGCCGGGCCTGATTTTAGGCCCAAGCCCGGCGCGAACACATAAAAGCCCGGCGGGCCTTGGGCCTCTGGCCGGGCCTCTTTAGAAAATCACAAAATCGACGGGCCCAGGCCTGGCCCGGGAGCAGCATCGGGCCGGGCCGGGCTGGGCTTTTTGGGATCGGGTCGGGCCGGGCCACTCATGGCCAGGACTACCGGAGACCCTCGATCTGTGGATTCATACATCGTTGCGGCGCTACCATGTGTATACGTTGCCAGGGGTGGAGACAGGCCCGAGAGCCTAGGCCCGGGGCGTGAGGCCCTAGTCATTTGCTGACTGGAGCATTACTAAGGACGTGAGGCCCAAATCCAGTAACAATTCTTCAATGTGGCCCGGGGCCTGCTACGGGCCTGGCTCCGCCCCTGTACGTCGCGGTCGTCTCGTCGTCTCCGCCCGGGAGAAATGTGCAAGGGAGAATGAACAATGAGTTGCCTTCGATCACCGTCGGTGCATGTGAAGTTAGCTAGCAATGGCATACGACGGTGATTAGATCATAGTACAAATCAACTCAAGAAGAATTACACTTAAGCCATAGCAAGAATCACTCCCCGGTCCTTGCCGTCGATGGGTTGTCACACAAAACTGAGAAGATATCAAGGACGAGGGGTTCCCTGCAAAAAGAAAAAGAAAGAAAAACTACGGTACAGACAGACAGGAAATGCGTTGTAGAGAAGGGGAGGGCCCTGCGACTGAAGAAGGACGACCGCGTGGATCCGAGGCCAAGCCGACCACTGAGTCGGCCCGGACCTGCAAAGCGAGAAGGTAGGTTAACTCGTCATAATCGGAGATCTTGGACGTGCTCGGCAGCAGGCAGCAGCAGCGGCAGTATCCTGGGTTCACTCTCGTGGTACAGTATCAATCTATATTATGACGAAATTATAATCTTGGTCGTCGTTGTCGCGTTCACCCAGCAGAATCACGAGACAGACATGGTGATCCAACTCCAGCGTTCCAACCGCGGCCACTGTTGCCACTTAACTGCCCGCAGGTCCCGTGACTCTGATCTCTGAATCCTGATCTACTCGTAGGAGTGTGTTTCAGTTTTTCAACGTGCAGAGATCGAATGCAATGATTTGTCAACAGTCGCAGAAGTCGGGCTAGCTAGCAAGCTGTCCCCCACGCCTCTGGATCGACGTGCTGCGTGTGTCGGGTCCTACCGGGGACCCTCGATCTGGATCTGCTCCATGGATCGAGCCGTCGCCGCCGTGTGTATACGTCGCGCGGTCGTCCCCGTCGTCGCCGCCGGGGGAAACTTCCAAGAATGAACAGTGAGTTGCCTAGCCTGTCGAGTTAGCTAGCAATGGCATCGATGGATTCTGGTCCACTTTCACCGTCGTACCAAGTTATCACTAGGCCACTACCACATTATTCGTTCTCTGACACCGGCGGTGACTAACTAATGAAACACCTGGGACTCTTCGACATGTGCAGGGTACTACATAGACATGGCTCGATCACGTGCTTCGCGTCTCCATGGATGCGTGTGCGTACGTGTACCTGCAGGTTGCATGCAGAGGTCGTGATTGTTCCGATGGAGTACGTACGTCAGATGTGAATGCGCATGCATCCACTTCCTCTTGCGTTTTCAAGAAAAGGGCGAGTACCTTTTTTTTCAGGGAATTAGGGTTCGCCACAAGATTCACAAAAAAAAAACACTATCGGTTATCCGTTAATTGATCCTTGTAGCTTAGTTCGCCACAGGTGGTGGATCAGAAGAATATCGGATGTCGATAGGGTATGCACTATCGGGTGAAGGAGAACCTATCTATAATTAGTGGCATAATGTTGTAGTACGAAATACAGTATGAGATATTTGATGGATGGATGGTCGCCTTCTCCTGTACAAATGGCAGCCACAGCGCTCCGGGCTTATCTTGCCCGAACATTAGTTTGCTCGCTCCTGTCTCTTCCTTCTTACATCGCAGTATATATGCGGTTATCACCGTCGTTGTGCCTGCCATTTGTACAGGAGAAGAGTGTACATCTAGAAATTTTAAAATAAATTATGGAGTTAAGTAAAAAATGCAATGAAAAGGTGCAAGCCACCATTTCTCTTTTATTTAATTATTGAACCCCAATGAGCTAAGTGCATGTAACAATTAAAAATACCATGTGTAGATTGATATTGGTCTTGATTATCCTGTGATGAGAGAGAATCTTTTTTTTTACTTTAAAGTGCATTGAAAAGATAGAAATACACTTTTTTCTTCAAAGATACTAGTACTCCCTCTATAAAGAAATATAAGAGCGTTTAAATCATTATATCTTTACGGAGGGAGTAGTAAATTATGATTAACTTTGTCTGCAATCTACGGCTTGTTTGAATTGTTGATGACCAGGTACGTATGGGCTTCGGTAAGCATAAATAAAACTATCAAAAGCAGAATATGTGGCCCCAGTTGATAGTAACAATGCCACAACTAGGCTGTCGTTGTTCGTGTTGCTTGAGAGTTTTCTGAAGTCTGAACTCCCTGCCTGGCACCTGATGCTGGCTTGCAGAAACGAAACACAGAGACATATATAATGGGGAACGCTTGCAGAAACGAAATATTTTTTTCTACTTTAAAGTACATTGAAAAGATAGGAATACACTTTTTTGTGGACAAATTTTAAAGTTAGATGTACACTTTTCAACGGACGGAGAAAGTAGGAGAACATCATGCACTTGTAATCTAGAAACCGGCGCCGTACGTGCGCCGTAGATTCCATCCAACTGGAGCATTATTGGCCTATCCTTTTCTACAATTCCCTTATCAAAGTCTCAAATCTGGTGAACATTCTGTTCTCATCAGGTGCCAAAATTCGCAAGGAACAAATAACCTTTATCAATTATCATTCCAGCACATTTTGTATTTGATGCGCGCATCTGATAATGAACAAACAACCATGTATGAAACCACCTGTATTTAGAGAACACAAATCGTGCATGCATGCATGATGTTGTAGCAAAAAGAACACACGACACTTTTCCTTTATATTTGCAAGTACAATGAAGATATAGGCAAACACATACACCCACACGAGTGCGGCACCAAACCATAGTTAACAAAAGAAAGAGATACTGACCGTGAATAAATCTGTGAAGCGCAGTGAATTCCAATATTCATGTCACCTGGGGTGTGTGCAAATGTTAGTGCCAGATTTAAACCTTAGTGGGTGGGGTCAGTGACATAGCTAGAATTTTGAAACAGTGTGATCCAGGAGACATAACCTTTTTTACAAAAAAAAAAACATGCCAACATAGTAGTACCGAATTATGAAAACCGTTGATCACAAAACCAGAATTCGCATCAAGGAAAAGCAAATGCATACTTCGAAGGAGATGCAAAGTGGTCGTGCCTTTGATGCTTCCGCATCGGCCTATCGCGCATCGCCAACCATAACCCCCTACCTCCACCCAATGCACACCGCTGGGTGCCCCACATACCATCACCTGCCACACACCACAGAACGCCTTTCGTGTCACTGAGCTCTTTGTCCACTACGTTTCAAGAGGACAGCATTACACCTCTATTTGAGTTAGATCATACCAAAACAATGAGGGAACATGGATCATACTATTTTTTAGTCCAATTTGAATCATGTGGGCTCAGGTAGCTATGTTATACTTTTCTTTAGGCAGAAGTATATGACCCGCTCAGAAAATCCAAGGATGGTGTGTGGACAACCCCCTCCACTATGTGGCTACAAGACTTAGTGGACAACCATGTATGAATCCAAACACTATGACCATAACCCTACCAAGAGGTGATTCTCAACTAACAATTTCATTACATAGAAACTTCCATTTTTCAAACCAAATGGTCAATATGTTAAGACTTACTTTGACATGATCGAACACACAACGTCCCATGTTGGTACTTAATCACATAGCTTCTTAGGCAACATCTGATGGATTGGATGACTGGAAGCGTTTCAGTGGGACACTCAAAGAACGCGAGAACAATGCTGAGCCTTTAACAACATGAAAATGTTATGAAATTATGTATACTAAGCAAAAATAAAACAACTGGTGATGACATGCAATAGGAAATTGCAATGGAAAGGGAGGGTTGGAGACATGTTTTGGTAAGAATAATTTATAGTTGTCATGGTATCAAGATAATAATGGTAATCATCTGAGCACAATTTAAATAATTTCTGATTTTGACACATTAGACACATTCAAAGCAATGAAATTCATTATCATTATCTTGGACACAACATTTAGAATGAGTTAATTTCAGTTCTTGTTGATGTTCCGGGAAAGGTTATCCCTAAAGACCGTCAAAGATGCCAAATATTTATCTATTATCTTCGATTATACACCCAGATGTGAGCCACAAAGTGTTGGAAATATGCCCTAGAGACAATAATAAATTGGTTATTATTATATTATATTTCATTGTTCATGATAATCGTTTATCATCCATGCTAGAATTGTATTGGTAGGAAACTCAGATACATGTGTGGATAAATAGACAACACCATGTCCCTAGTAAGCCTCTAGTTGACTAGCTCGTTGATCAATAGATGGTTACGGTTTCCTGACCATGGACATTGGATGTCGTTGATAATGGGATCACATCATTAGGAGAATGATGTGATGGACAAGACCCAATCCTAAGCCTAGCACAAGATCATGTAGTTCGTATGTTAAAGCTTTTCTAATGTCAAGTATCATTTCCTTAGACCATGAGATTATGCAACTCCTGGATACCGTAGGAGTGCTTTGGGTGTGCCAAACGTCACAACGTAACTGGGTGGCTATAAAGGTACACTACAGATATCTCCGAAAGTGTTTGTTGGGTTGGAACGAATCGAGACTGGGATTTGTCAGTCAACGGAGAGGTATCTCTGGGCCCACTCGGTAGGACATCATCATAATGTGCACAATGTGACCAAGGAGTTGATCACGGGATGATGTGTTACGGAACGAGTAAAGAGACTTGCCGGTAACGAGATTGAACAAGGTATCGGGATACCGACGATGGAATCTCGGGCAAGTACAATACCGCCGGACAAAGGGAATTGTATACGGGATTGATTGAATCCTCAACATCATGGTTCATCCGATGAGATCATCATGGAACATGTGGGAGCCAACATGGGTATCCAGATCCCGTTGTTGGTTATTGGCCAGAGAGTTGTCTCGGTCATGTCTGCATGGTTCCCGGACCCGTAGAGTCTACACACTTAAGGTTCGGTGACGCTAGCGTTGTTATGGGAAATAGTATGTGGTTACCGAAGGTTGTTCGGATTCCCGGATGAGATCCCGGACATGACGAGGAGCTCCGGAATGGTCCTGAGGTGAAGATCGGTATATTGGACGAAGGGTATTGGAGTCCGGAATTGTTCCGGGTGTACCAGGTGATGACCAGCGTGTCCGAAAGGGGTTTCGGAGGCCCCGGCAAGCATTGGGGGGCCTTATGAGCCAAGGGGAGAAGGCACATCAGCCCACTAAGGGGCTGAGCGCCCCTCCCACCCCATCTCACGTAACCAGGAGAGGTGGGGGCGCCACCCCTAGGGCAGCCGCCCCTCCCGGCTTGGGGGGCAAGTTTCCTAGGGGGTGGGGGCGCCCAAACCCATCTAGGGTTTCCCCTGTGGCCGCCGCCCCTCCCCTAGGGAACCCTAGGGCGCCTCCCCCTCCTCCCTTCCCCCTATATATAGTGAGGGAGAGAGAGGGCAGCCGGACCCTTCCCCTGGCGCAGCCCTCTTCCTCCTCCAACACCTCATCCTCCTCCGTTGTGCTTGGCGAAACCCTACCGGAGAACCACGAGCTCCATCACCACCACGCCGTCGTGCTGTCGGAGTCTTCCCTCAACTTCTCCTCTCACCTTGCTGGATCAAGAAGGAGGAGACGTCTCCCAACCGTACGTGTGTTGAACGCGGAGGTGCCGTCCGTTCGGCGCTAGGATCATCGGTGATTTGGATCACGATGAGTACGACTCCATCAACCCCGTTCACTTGAACGCTTCCGCTTAGCGATCTACAAGGGTATGTAGATGCACTCTCCTTCCCCTCGTTGCTAGATTACTCCATAGATTGATCTTGGTGATGCGTAGAAAATTTTAAATTTCTGCTACGATCCCCAACACAAAGAACAAGTGAGTGAAGGAGTTTTCCCTAGAGTTCTAAAAGGTTGATGACACGTCAGGTTTGGGGATTTTAAAAGTATTCATGGGCACACTGGGTTCTTTTGATTTGAATGTTGCTAATGTGCGCAGTTATGACAATGTTTCCAATATGAAGGGACAACACCAAGGTGTTCAGAGTCGTTTGCTTCAAATTAACCTCGAAGCGTTATATATGGCATGCGTATGTCATAGTTTGAATCTCACTCTTTCTGATATGGTAAAATCTTGCAAACAAGGTATTACATTATCCGTTGTTATACAACGCATATATTTTCATGTTCTACTAAAAGGTGTAAGGTTTTGCTTGACAATCTTACAAAAGGACCAAAACTAACCCTCAAACCTTTATCCAGTACTCATTGGGTGAGTCCAACAAAGAGTGTACGAACTATCAGGTACAAAACTATGCAATTAAGATCAACTCTGACGAAATTGGAGGAGCCTTCTATGATGAACTAATAGTCATAAGTGATACTCAATCATTGTTCGGTGTACTTGATAATTTGAAACTTTAGTTGTTATGGTTATGTGGCATGATGTTTTCTTTCCTGCAAATATGGGGCGGCCAAAGTTGCAGGAAAAGATTGGGTGCATGGGTGCTACTAACAAACTCATTGAAGAGGTCATATCATATTTCCAGAAGTACTAAGTTGAAGCCTAATGCTAGTTTGAGATTGCAAAAGCCATTGCAGCTAATATGGACATATAGAGACAAAAAAAATTCCACACAAAACATCAAACTAAACATAGGAAGTATTTTATGAAAGCAATGATCAAGATGAAGAAATACAATTGTCAGCTATGGAATCCCTCAGAGTTACTTACTTTCTAGTTATCGTTGATGTGAAATTTGTTCATTGACTGCTCGTTTTGAGAAGCTAGAGAAATTTGAAATGGTGTTTGTCTCATATTCAATTCAAAAAAAATGAAGTCCTTGGATGACATTGATCTGCAAAACTTGTTATCATGAGAAATCATGCAAAAGTAGTGCAACATTTCCGTTGAATATTACAATCCTAGGACTTCTGATTTTTTGAACCACTTCATATTTATTTTAATAATTGTCTAGATATAACTTCCACCTACGGTTGTTTTGTATTGCTAATATATCTTGACATGAAAAACATAGAGCAAATGAGTTGGTGCAACAAGCATCCGGCTACCATGTTGGCATTGATGTATTTCATATTTCTCAAGGGCCGATGCCTAGTGTTGTCGACATATGTAAGACGGACCAGAGCCCACCATTTCAGACGCTAACAAAAAATCATGTATAGGTGAAAACAAAGGCACAGAAAGACAGTGTGATTATCTGCATGATCCTAGCAAGAGGAGGGACATGACGGTTGGAGGATAGCTTTCAAATATACACTGATAAGCCATGATGCACATCTTGTATTTTTCCGAGCGGCCCTCTTCTTTTTGCTCCACGGCTTTGTTGGTCGTGTCATCGTGTGGTTCTAAACTCTTCAGATCAACGTCGATTGAATATAGATGAAAAACGTTTGAATGGATCTATCATCCCTCTATCTGTTACCTGTGGAGCTTGACTAGAACGAACTTGTGTGCACCAGCGCTGGAGACATCCCCCACATGGAGGCAAAGAAAAACCACAAGCTTAGCCTGACAGTCTGACACGATATCTGGTTAAGCTGAATAGTAGTAGCACTCACTGCCATCTATAATGTATCAAATTTTCTTCAAAGATACTAGTACTCCCTCTATAAAGAAATATAAGAGCGTTTAGATCATTATATCTTTACGGAGGGAGTAGTAGATTAGGATTAACTTTGTCTGCAATCTACTGCTTGTTTGAATTGTTGATGACCAGGTACGTATGGGTTTCGGTAAGCATAAATAAAACTATCAAAAGCAGAATATGTGGCCCCACTTGATAGTATAACAATGCCACAACTAGGCTGTCGCTGTTCGTGTTGCTTGAGAGTTTTCTGAGTCTGAACTCCCTGCCTGGCACCTGATGCTGGCTTGCAGAAACGAAACACAAAGACATATATAATGGGGAACGCATGCATGGTTGCTTTGGACGAAAGTGTTGTTTGGTGGGAATATCTCCGGATGGCTACGTGGATATAGGAGTCGGCAGAAAATTCTTGATCGCTTCCTCGATTGACACCTATCTTCTCTTGTTGTACCGAAGATGCGTGAACCTACTGTAGACGTATAGCTCCGTTTTATTCTTCTTTGAGGAAAAAGAAGCGGTCGATGCCACTTGTGTCTTTTTAAGACCAAAAATTAGGCTGGAGCAGAGTAGCCTTTGGTTTTCTGAATGCTGATGCTTGCTGATGGGCGGTAGGTATGCAGGATTCCATTCCGTGGTTCTCCATCAGCGACGTACGTTTGTTTGTGTTCGGTCGCTAGTTGTTAGTCTGGAACGCAATCTATAATTATCTTTGAAAGCACATGAGAGGATCAGTGTCATCTGCTTAGGACGGTGTCAATATAGAAGATACAGAAGATCATTTGACCATGTCGGATTGTTTGCAAATGAGGCTTGTCGACACTAGACCTATTTACTCCTGATATTGTTCCGTCGTAGGAGTAGTAATTAGTACTCCCTCTGTCCCGAATTACTTGTCCCAGAAATAAAAAAGATAGATGATCTAAAACTAAAAATACGTCTAGATATATTCATTTCTGCAATAAATAATTTCGAACGGGCGGAGTATACATTTTCTCCTGAGAGAAAATATGGAATGACACGTACAATTGTTCTTCCCTGTGAAACATTGATTCAACCCTCTGTCAGACATAGGTGTTCTGTGCATTTTCTTCCAACCAAATCATGTGAATACTCCAACACGTAATCGATTTGATGGGTGGGTGAATGGTGGTGGCCTAGTGGGACTGTACAAAATTAATTAAGCATTTGACCAAGTTTGTTCTGATCTGCATTTGACCATGCCCTCCCAACATATATACATCGTGCTTATTCTTTGACGTTATCCCTCCGATTTTTCTACTATCAGATTTATTTATGTGGTGCGCCCCAAGAACCAACAATATATACTCCAACTTGCTGCATACCTACTCTACGTATCTGGAGAAGGCAGAGTAAAACCTACCAGCTGGCTGGGTTGCTTCTTGATCCGTAAATGGTAATATAAATCAGCTAAGCAATATTTACACTTGAGCTACAGTGAAATTATCTGGCTCCAATATCACTCCTGCGTTTCTGGCCTGTCGCAGAAAACCGAGGGAACGATGTTCCCTGCAAAAAAGATGTACTGCAGGAAATGCATTGTGAAGAAGACGCTGTGACTGAAGAACGACGACCTAGCCGCCGGCGCGCGCGTGGATCTGAGCCTGACGTGCAACGCCATGCAAGGTTGACCCGTCATTATTGCAGATTTTCGAGGAGCTCGGCAGCATGCAGCAGCGGTATCCTGGGTTCACTATCATGGTATGGTATCGCGGTATGATCTTGGTCGTGGTCACCCAACAGAATCACGAGGCCAACATGCATGCATTATATCTATCTGACTGATCGACCGGCGCAACAGGTTCATGTGCCGTGGCGATGAACCTCCGGCCGGCGTTCCAACCGCGCCCACTGTTGCCAACTTAACTGCAGAACAGCTAGCTAGCTAGCCGGTCCCCATACCGTGGTCTCGGCTCAAAAAAGCTAGCCGGTCTCCTGGCTCTCGTCTCTGATCTCAACTGTTGAGCGTGCAGAGATGAAGTGCCTGCCATGATTTGTCAACGGTCGCCCAAGTCGGGCTGGGTTAGCTGCCCCTACGCCCGTGGATCGGTGTGTCGATCGGGTCGAGTCGGGGACCCTCGGTGGCTCGGTCTGCTCGATGAACCGAGCCGTCGCTGCCGTGTGTATACGTCCGTGGTCGTGGTCGCCGGCAGAAACTTCCAAGAATGAACAGTTACCAACATCGGTCTGGTACACATACTAACTGGCCTGTGAAGTTACCTACCACATGAATGTACCGATCCTGGTCCATTTTCACCGTCGTATGAGGTAGTACCACTACACCATTATTCATTATCTGACACATGACTAGCTAAAAGGAAAGACTTGGGACGCATCGAGACGTGGAAGGTACGTGCATGTGGACCGTATAGACATCGCTCGATCACGTGCTTCGTGTCTCCATGTATGCCTGACTGGTTCCATGCAGGTCGGTGGTTGTTCCGATGTCTATACGCTTCCTTTGCCTTTTGAATGAAAAGGGCGCGCGTGTCCGTTAACTAATCCTTGTAGCTAGTTTGCCACAGGTGGTCGATCAGAAGAATAGCATATGCCGATATCCAGCCACGTTCATTATCTGCTTAAGTTCATGGCATTATGTAGTACAAAACATATATACTATCAGGATTGCTAAATCTCAGTCGACTAAGACTTAACGAAGTCTCAGTCGATACTATCTTCATGAGATCTCATGTGAAGATTCGTGTACTTGTAATTTTTTTTCTTCCTTCTTTTTATACTATCTTCATTATTTGCCTCGACTGAGCACGTTTATGACAAATGGGGCCCGCTAGTCAGGCTGATGTGGCATCAATTTCTAACACCGTTAAGTTGAATCGTTTTACTGGACATGGGGCCCACTTGTCAGTCTTTCATCCTGATTTCTCTCTCTCCCCCCGAGCCAGCAACATGCAGCAGCGCCGCCGCCGCCGCCCATCACCATTGCCCCTGAGCTCCACGAAATTCACCGCCGTTAACCAGCCCTCACCCAGATCCGGCAAGAATCGAGTCGCCGCCCTCTCTGTACCTCGGTTCCGTGCTCCTCCGTCGCGAGCGACGGCCGCGAGCGCCGGCGGGACTTGGATGAGGTCGGCGACCCCGGCGATGCACGGCGTCCTTGGCGCATGGCGGAAGGCCACCCCTCGGCCGGGGGCGGGACTGGTGGCGTCCTCTGCCTCCCCCTCGGCGTGGCAACAACGACGGCGGCCCTTGCCTCGGCTGGGGTCGGGACGGGCGACGGCAACCGAGCCGCCGGCGACTTCCGCACTTAGATCCATTCTCCCTGCTCCAATCCAGCTGGTGCCGCTGCCTCTGCGCTCGAGCTGCCATCGACGTAGGAGCTGCAGCAGCCAGTGAGCAGGGTGGTCGCCGTGGCTGAGGAAGGAGACGACGACTCCTTGCTCGAGCACCACGGTGGCTCTGGTTCGGAGGAGGTCGCCGTCAAGATGCACGAGACAAAGCAACCACGTCGGCGGCCAGCCCGCTGCTCCCTCCCCTTGTCAGATCGACGGGGTTGTGCCATACGGCTCGTCAGCGCATGGTGGCGTCGGGCGCACGTCGGGTGCGGGCCTCCGGGCATGCGCCGTTGACCACGGGGGTAGGACGGGCCACAGCGAGCTGGTGAAGATAAGGCAAGAACCAGATTTTTTATTTTTTGTTTCAGTGACAGGTGGACCCCACAGGGCTCCACACAAGAGGATAATGTTCTAAACATCAGCCTGACTGACGGGCCACATCTGTCATAAACATACTCAACAGAGGCAAATCCGCCGATCAGTGTTATTTGCAAAAAAATTACGGTAGACACAATGTTTTTTGCAAAAAAAAAATATTGTAGTGGTTTTCGCAAAGCTGACTTTCAAAGTGGTGGTTTCGTACAATTTAGTCTCATCAACCAGATATGGCTTCGTACACTTGTACTCTAGAAACCGGTGTGCGCCGTAGATTCCATCCAACTGGCCTATTATTGGACTCTCCCTTCTACGTTTTCGTTTTTGTCAAAGTCTCAAAACCGGTGAACATTCCGATAGTTGTTCCGGTCCGGTACCAAGATTGGCAAGGAACTTATCGATTAGCATCGCAGTACATTTTGTATTTGATGCACATGTCTCAGAACGAACGAACAACCCTTGTACTCCCTTCGTTTTTCTTTTCTCTGCACATAACTTGAAGCTTGGATACCAAGGGGCGTACCGCTGGCTGTTTCTTGGACCGTATTAACCTTCCTCTCATGTTAATATCACGTTGGGAACTGAAGCGCTTTAAGTAACTGCATGCAGCTAATTCAAAAATGCTACATCTACAGGGCTTTAGGCTGGTCATAGCGGGGAGTAACATAGACTAGACACTAGTCTAAGTTACTAGTACCTTTATAATGCAAAGTAACATAATAGTAGTGTCATAGATGACTTCATTTATTAGCTTGTAGACTCATCTTGTCTTGAGAAGCGCTATGTTACAGTAACATATTATGTTACTACCTCATATTAAATACTTGTCACATAAGCAAAAATTTCTTAGAGTGCACTATGTTACTAGCTAAGTTACTCCCACTACTTGCCACATACTTGTTATAGGTTTTTACAGGAGTTTACAGACTCCTTCCAAACTTCATAAACATCGCCCCCTCCCCCCCTCCCTAATTTTCATGGGGGTGGGGCCCCTTCCCAACTAACACCCAATCAAAAACCGCCACGTAAAATCAATCATGTAAACTCCTGTAAAAACCTGTATGTGTAGCATTGTTGCAGCTAATTGGCCCGTGCGCCTCGGCTGCCCTGCATGCAGGCCTGCTCATGCATGCGCATTGACTGCTCCACTAATTGCTCTGCCATGCAACAGATTGGCTAGCTGGAAGGGACAAAGTTGGAAGGAAACGGATAAATAGGCTAGCGCGCAGAGCAATTAGGAAAAAACGAGAAAAACTTAGACGCAGAGTAATAAGAAATAGAGGGAGTATGCATGAAACAACCTGTTTTAGACAAATCATGCATGCATGTATGATGTTGTACCAAAAAAGGACAAGCAGAAAAGTTTTTCTTTTTTGCAGTTACATTGAAGATACACTCAAACACATAAACCCACACAGAGTGCACCACCAAACCATAGTTTTTTTTTTTTTGCGAGAACACCAAACCATAGCTACGAAGACACCGACAGCGGATAAATATGTGAATCTCAATGAGTTCCTATGTTGAACCCACCAAGGGTGTGTGTGAGTGTGAATTCCGGGTTTAAACCTTACTGGGTGGAGTCAGTGGTGTAGCTATAATTTCGAAACAATATGGTCCAATCGGCACAACTTTTTTACCAACAAAATAGTTTAGACTTGACCAAAACTCCTGATCAGAAGACTAGGATTTTCATATAGGAAAGGCAAAAGCATTTTTTCCTTTGGTGCTCCTGCCTCGGCATGTCACGCATTGCCAGCCGTTGGGGCCCTACCTCCACCCGATGGACACTGTTGGGCAGTGGGCACACTGTTCTTTGGGTTGAAAGTATATAAGTCGGTCGCAAAATCCCCACCATGTGGCTCCGCCACCGGGTGAAGTTATCTTGGTCTTTACTCTTTAGGTTGTGTTTGATTGAGCTATAGATTCTGAAAAAACTGTTGTGAGCTGTGAGAAAGCGTCTGTCAACTTTCAATTGTGGAAAAGCTGGAAGTTGTTTGGTTGAAAGAACCGTGTAACTTTAGATTTGACTGTGAATTGTCTGTAATGCCCCAAGGGCCTGAGAGATTGTTTATATGCTAATTGACCTAGAACACTTACGTAATATAATTGGCATATAAATGGCCATTTTGGGAAGGAAATTTTCATTTTTTTTTAATATTGTATTATACACATAAATGACTATACTATGCACTAGATAGTTAGTAAAGAGTGCGTACATGTATGTACAAATAGGAGAGCACTATATGTCTTTTATTTTTATATACGCATGATATACGATGTAGCTCAGGATCCAATTGAACCAAAGGCAAGACAAAAAATTAACTAGATCCAACTGAGCCAAAGACAAGATAGAAAATCTAGATCCAACTGGCCAAAGGGAAGACAACATCAGCTAGTGTATAAGAAATCTGCCCATGCATAATCAGCTCCACTACTAAACACTATAACGTTGTTGGTGATCTCCTAGCTTCCTTCAATAGCTACCTTTAGCACCTGAGCTCATATGCAGCAAGCCAACAATCATTCTGAATTAACAATCTTGAAGGCAAACTTTGCAATGCTCTATTGTTCTTCACGAAAATACTGTATATACAATGTGTGCGTGCTTCAGGTGCATAGAGGTCAGAACCGAACCTTCTTCAAGAAAATACTTTATATGCAATCCGTGCATGCTTCAGGTGCACAAGAGGGAGGAGGGAGTGGGGGGAGGAGAACGGAGGCCGATGCGCTGGCGCCGCCGAATGGCCGTCCGGTATAGGGCTGCCGGGAATGCGGGAGGGAGGGGAGGGAGGAGGGATCAACGAAGATGGGAGGAAGGAGTAGGAGGAGAAGAGAGGATGGAGCAGGAGGAAAAAGCCTAGTGCACCGGAACGGGCGGGGGCGGCAGCCAACCCTAGCGTCCGGTGCGGCGGCTCGAAACTGTCTGTCATGCGTGTCCCGCGAGACTCCTACGCGTGTGTCTTGCGAGCGTGTGAGAAAACAGATCGAAGCGGTATCACTTGGCAATGGCATTGGTGGGTAAAACATTCAGCTTTGAGAGGATGGCCAAAACCGGTTGCTTTAGAAGATGAGAAGTTGGGGTACCCCCAACTGCGAAATTTGCACTAAAAAAACTGATGTGAGATTTTACCCCTTTGGTTAGCTTTTAGCATCTTCAAAGCAGAAATTGGTGAAAAAAGCTCAACCAAACACAACCTTAGTCTTGGAATCGCGCATGACAATTCCTGCTCCTACTGCTATGCTTTGACTGGTACACACACAAGAACGATGGAAAATTAGTAGTAAATTGAGCCCAATGAAAAGTAGTGGCTGTCGTACAATCTATCCCGACTAGCCTATCAAGTTCTATGGCACCATGACTTCGCCTTGATAAGTCCAAGTCAACCATGGAGTTTTTTCAGTCTCGCAAATAATTAGGGTTCCCTCGCAAAATAATAATAATAATAAGGGTTAATATCGGCACTGTGAAATGCCTTTTTTTCAAATAAATTACATTGGAATTTTGGAGGATTCGAATCTAGGAATACACGCAAGAGTTATAAACCGGTACTAGCACTCATTCCCCGAAAATATTTCTCTGTCGTAGTTGAAATGTGTTATCTTTTCTTCAATAGTAGTAGTACATTATGATTATCATTTGCATTTATGACCAGGCAAAAAATACTGTCATGCGTGGCCCCACTCTTGCCAGTGACAATGTCCCAACTAGGGCGTTGCTGTTCCTGTTGCTTTCTCTGAAGCCTGAACTCCCTGCTTGGCACCTGATGCTATCTTGCAGGAACAAAACAAAGAGACATACTAAAAGGCATGGTTGCTTTAGGCGAAAGGATTGGACTTGTTAGGTCGGTAGGCATATCTTTGGACGGCTACGGGAATTGACGGAAAATTCTTCAGAATTTGGCTGGCTCATCGCTTGTTTCCTTGATCGGTAGCTAGATGTAGACGTATCTGTAGAAAAATAAGCGGTTGATGGCACTTGGTTTTAGCATCAAATCAACATAGAGCAGAGTAGCCTTTGGTTTCTGAATGCTGTTGCGTGCTGATGGGCGGTAGGTATATAACAGGATTCCATTCCATGACATGGATGTCGGTCAGCAGCTCGATCGCTGGATGTTAATCCGTAACGCTATCCAATAATTATATGCCGAAAGCACATGAGATGAGAGGGTCACGGTCAATCCAGCTTTGAGAAAACGGATCGGTTCCGTCATCTGTCTTGGACGGCATGGAAACAGAAGATGGGCGCCAACAGCTCTCAGGCTGGGAGCAATCTGATGTTGTTGATGGAGGAAAGTGAGGTGGTGCAAAAGCATTTAATGGAGGATTATGTGTATTTTTTTTTCTTTTACACAGGACTTATTTACCCCTGAAATTCTTTCTTGCTACTACTCCCTCCGTTCCTAAATAATTGTCTTTCTAGAGATTTCAACAAGTGACTACATACGGAGCAAAATGAATGAATCTACACTCTAAAACATGTCTACATACATCCGTATGTTGTAGTCTATTTGAGATGGCTAGAAAGACAATTATTTGGGAACGGAGGGAGTAGTAATTAGTACTATATTTTCTCCTTATTGAGAGAAAGTATGGAATGACAAGTATAAATCGATTCGATGGCTGAATGGTGGTGGCCTAGTGGGGTGTACTAATTTTTTGTTTTGACAGCAGTGGGGTGTACTAAATTAATTAAGCATTTGACCAAGTTCGGAACTGATCATGTGGTAACGTGGGCATGGCCTAGCTGTCGAGTTTGACGAGTGTCCACTCCACCCAATGGCGTTCCATGCCCTCCCAACATATATACATCCACCACACCACATGTATGGAAGCCAAGTTGTTTAATTCGTGCGCTCCAAGAACCAACAAAATTTACTCCAACTTGCTGCGTACTAGTAGAAACTTGTTGATCCGGCTAGTAGAAACCGTGTAGAGGTAATTAGCTAGATTATCACACAAAATCAATTAAAAAACATTTACACGTGAGCCACAGCGAAATCATGTGGCTCGAATATCAGTCCTCGGTCCTAGCTCGCTGTCGCTCACAAAACCGTGAGGCTACAGGAAATGCATTGTGGAGAAGACCCTGTGACTGAAGAACGACGACCTAAAGCCGCCGGAGCGTACGTGGATGCGAGCCACCCACGGAGCCTGCCGGGACCTGCAACGCGATGGAAGGTTGACTCGTCATAATTGGAGATCTTGGAGGAGCTAGGCGGCATGCAGCAGCATACCGGGTTCACTCTCGTGGCATCGCGCTATTATGATCTTCGTCGTCGTCGTCGTTGCGTTCGTCGCACGAGCCAAGCATGCATGTATATCTACTGTAAGATGCAACTTGAATTACTGCATCCGAGCGTGTCGTCCATGTCATGTGCAGCGTTCCAACCGCGGCCACTGTTGCCAACTTAACTGCAGGGTCCCCTGACTCTGATCTCAATCCTGATCCACTCGTATATACGTATGTTCCGATTTTCAACGTGCTGAGATCGAAAGCTAGTACTCCTAGTAGTAGTGTCTTGTGCTTTAATTTGTCAACGGTCGCCGAAGTCGGGCGAGCTAGCTGTCCCCGCGCGCTCTGGATCGACGTGCTGCGTGTGTCGGGTCGGGTCGCCGCCGTGTGTATACATGACGCGGTCGTCGTCGCCGGGAGAAACTTCCAAGAATGAACCGTGAGGTGCCTAGCAACTTGCCGTCGATCTAGTACTCATCACCTAGCATGTGAAGTTAGCTAGCAATGGCATCGATTGATCCTGCTCCACTCTCATCATCGTACTTACTACTACTACCCCTAACACATTATATTCGTTCTCGATCTGACACTGGCGGTGACTAACTAACAAAAGGGAAGACATGGGACGCGTCGGCATGTGCAAGAGGTACATACGTCTGGACCATATCACGTGCTTCTTCGCCTTTCGATGTATGGACGTATGTGTGCCTGTTGCTGTTGGCATGCAGGTCGTGGTTGTTTTATCAGCTGGCTTGCGTTTTGAACTAAAAGGGCGCGTCCGTTAATCCTTCTAGCCAGCTTGCCACAGTTTTATCAGCTAGGTGAATGGGTAAAGATATACTCCCTCCTTTCTAAAATATAAGGCGCCGATTGGCTTTTTTGGTCTTCGTTACACTACTTTGACAGTGATTTTCACGTATTCCATGTCTAAAAAATTAATATACAAACATATGAACTAAAATTGTTTTGCAAGACAATTACGACGATGCCATTTATATGTGTTTAATCCATGTACTTTGATATATTAGTAGTCAAAGTCGTGCATCAAAGACCGTGTAAAGTCAATCACGCCTTACATTTTGGGAAGGAGAGAGTCCATTCTTAGAAATCAAACCATCTCCGAGGATGAATTGGATTCTGAGAGTGATTGCGCCAGTTTTGAAGGGGAGTTGACATATGCTTCATCGTTTGACCTTGAATTCTTTGTTACACTCAACATACAACATATCATCATTTATGTTCAAATTTGACACTTTTCTAGTTCGGTTACGTATCTATGTCATTCAGTGCATTTCTAGGCATTTAATGGATATAATTCAAATTTGAACTACGAGTACATTAAACACCGCACAAAAATGTTTTGGAAAATCATATTCAGGTCTTGAGTATATTTGCACACCTTATACAAGAAAAGGAAAAAAAATCTCAAAGACCTTCGTGGCAAGAGTCAACCACAAACGTGAAGTCTATTCGTCTTTTAATTATTAAAAAGGTAAATGAAGTCTGAAAAACATGAAACCTCGCATGATGTCATGATATGACCTCCGCATGATATGATAAAAATTGAGAAGCTTCGATTTTATTTTTTGATGTAAACTCTTTAGAGATCGAACCATCTCTGAGGATTATTTTTACCATATCATCAGCCACTTTCAAATTTGGAATTTTCGGGGGTTTATTTGCTATATTTAAGCCATTGAGTGCATTTCTAGACACTGATTGAGTACAATTCAATTTTGAAATATGAGTAGTTTAAACAATACACCAAAATGATTTGAATAATCATATTTAGCATATTGAGTATATTTGAATGCCTTATACAAGAAATGGCAAGAAAACTCAAAGATCATTATGGCAAGAGTCAAACCATAAACATGAACTTTAATGATTTGTTAATTCCAAAAATGTAAATGAAGTCTAATTAAGAAACATAAAACATTCTGACGTGTCATGATATGACCTAAGTATGATGTGGCAAAAATTTGAGAGGCCCTTTTTTTGTTTGCGTTGCACGTTTGCATCGGGCGGTTCCATGGCCGCACCTGGACGGGCTGGCGGTGTTATTGCTGCTCCCCGCATCGGTTTTCGCGCCCCTCCTGCTCTATGGACACCACCACGTCTACAACAGCTTGCATATCTGACGGATTCACGATGACAAGGTGCTCCGACGACCGGCAACGCCCCTGCCGGCCAGCGGCGTCGCCGGCCGGCGACTTTTTTTAGATCTACGATTGTTCTTGCGCATGTGTTTACACAACCGTCACCTTTGTGTATGCACACCGCTTGTGACTGTTTTGCTTGGATAGTGTGCAAGTCGAAATTACAACGGATGCGGTCGATTTGCTTGGGTCGTCTGCAGATCAAAAACACAAACATTTTGGCACACCTTCGGTAGCTGAAGGTTTTTAATTGGGTTCGCAAAAGCCCATTTTCATTTGCGCTGCATGTTTCTGCACTTCTTTTAAACACGGTATAATCCAAGATTCTCATAAACACGTACATACACTCATCCTTCTTCCACTGAATAAACATCATCAAAAAGTCCGAAACAAATAAATTTAGAGAGCAACATCATCAAGTTTAGGACTTCAGTTCTGATGAGCTAGGTACATCAAAGAGAAGCTAATCATCTGAGTTACGTTGAGTTTGCGCATGTTTATAATCTAGCGGTATAATTAGTTATGTAGTAAGGTACTCCCTCGCGGATCCAAAATAAATGTCGTGATTTTAGTTCTAATTTGATCTAAAACCATGACACTTATTTTGGATCAGATGGTGTAGGAAATACGTATATATTTGGTCGCTAGATGGAGACAGGCATACTCTTCTACCGGTCGAAACGGAGCCACACGAGCATCTGATCGATCGAGATGCATATACTCGTCCTCTTTGAAACGAGAGCCGTGTGGGCGCCTTCTCCTGTACAAATGGCGGCGTAGTTTATCTGTTAATTTCGGCCTGGATGGATAGAAGAGAGATGGGTGCAGTTAGTCGGCCGCTTCGATGGATAGAAGAGAGATAGGTGCAGTTAGTCGGCCGGCCGGTGAACCTGGTCACAAACCACGGCCTGCGCATGCCGCCGGGCTTACCCATAGTTTGCTCGCTCCTGTCTCTCCCTTCCTGCATCGGAGTACATATGCGGCTATCATCGTCGTTGTCACGTCGTACACTTTTAATCTAGATAGAAACCGGCGGCGTGCGTGCGCCGTAGATTCCATCCAACCGGAGCATTATTGGCCTATCCTTTTCTTCATTTTTGTTCTTGTCAAAGTCTCAAACCCGGTGAACATTCCGCTGTTCTCGTCAGGTGCCAAGATTCGCAAGGAACGAATAACCTTTATTCATTATGATTGCAGCACAAGTTGTTTTTGATGCGCACGGCCGAGAACGAACAAACAACCCTTGTATGAGACCACCTGCATTTAGAGAACACAAATAATGCATGCATGCATGATGTCGTAGCAAAAAACGACAATTTTTCTGTTTTTACGATTACAATGAAGATATAGGCAATAATATACATGCACACGAGTGCAGCACCAAACCATAGCTAACAAAGAAAAACAAAAACAAAAAAAATACTGACCGTGGATAAATCAATGAATTACAGTAGATTCCAATGTTCATCCCACCTGAGGTGTGTGTAAATGTAAGTGCCGGATTTAAACCTTAGTCGACGGGATCAGTGGCACAGCTAGAATTTTTAAACAGTATGGTCTAGGAGACAGGACCTTCTTTGAAAGAAAAAACATGTCAACGTACTAGCACGGAATTTATCAAAACCGTCAATCACAAGACTAGAATTTGCATAAAGAAAAAGCAAATGCACACTTCGAAGGAGTTGAAATGAGGATTTGAACTTCGGCGCCCTTTGCATGCGCCTACTTAATTGTGCGGACTGAAAAAATAAACCGAAAGACTGAATATATGCAGCTGCGGTTCAATAGCTGCCTTCTACATTTATGTCCGCGGACGGATACGAAAGTTTTTTACGGGTTGCCGTTAAAGATGCCCTAAGCTGCGGGCGGGGGTGGATCTGAGCCAACCACGGAGCCGGGCCGAACATGCAACGCGATGGAAGGTTGACTCGACTTTGGAGGAGCTCTGCAGCATGCATCAGCAGTATCCTGGGATTCACTATCGTGGTATCGCGGTATGATCTTCGTCGTCGTCGCGCTCATCCAACAGAATCACGAGACCGACATGCATGCATTATCTTATAGACCGACGCAACTGGCGTACGACCCTGTCATGCATGTCATGTGCCGTGGCGATCGATCTCCAGCGTTCCAACCGCGGCCACTGTTGCCAACTTAACTGCAGATAGCTAGCTAGCCGGTCCCTCTGATCTCTGAATACTGACCTACTCCTAGTATGTTTCAACTTTTTAACGTGTAGAGATCGAGATATGCAATAATTTGTCAGCGGTCGCCGAAGTCGGGCTGGCTCAGCTGTCCCCACGGCCACGCCTCGTTCTGCTCCATGGATGGATTCAGCAGTCGCTGCCGTGTGTATACGTCTCGCGGTCGTCGTCGCCGGCAGAAACTTCCAGGAATGATCAGTGGGTTGTCATCGATCTGCTACTTTACTACCGTCGGCTGGAATTTTAGACCAATGGCAGTTTAAGAAATTTCTAATAAATTCTAGAGGTTCATGTAACCCATTCGTGCAAGGCAAAACGTGAAATTAAAGTTTAGTCCCACATTGTTAGTTTGATGGGAGTTGGACCTCCTTATAAGGGAGGTTGTTTCTTCACATGCATGAGCATGAAAACAAGAAGAATATTCATGCGCGCTCCTCCTTTGCCGGCCGTCTAGGTTTTTGGAAAGCGCTCTGCACGACTACTGAGCGGTTCATCACGGACGCTCCTGACACCAACGACCACTTCTCCAACGACGACTTCTTCCCCGACGTCGACAATCTCTTCGACGACATGGTTGGTGAGGATGTCGATCCCAAAACCAGTGCTTCTGTTGTTGTACCGTACGCGTTCATGTTCTTTCTGTTTGATGTTTTGTCACAATTTCTTGCTCTAGTGTCTGCTCTAGATATGTTTGGTTCTAATTCATATATGCAGACGCTATTTATCTTCTGTCTATCAGATAGCGTGACTTGTTTTATCTCTGCTATATTAATCATGTTTTATCTAATATTTCTGTTCATAAAAACATTTCGTAAATTGCTTATATTTCCAACACCGAGTGCTACCACTACATTATTCATCATCTGAGACAGGCCGTGACTAACTAAAACGGAAGACCCGGGACGCGTCGAGACGTGGAAGGTACGTGCATAGGGGTGGACCGTATAGACATCGCTCGATCACGTGATTCGCGTTTCCATGTATGCGTGCCTGGTTGCATGAAGGTCGTGGTTGTTGCGATGTGCGTATGTACTCCTTCCGTCCGAAAATAATTGTCATCAAAATGGATGAAAAAAGATGTATCTAGAACTAAAATACATCTAGATACATCTTCTTTAATCCATTTTGATGACAAGTATTTTCGGACGGAAAAAGTACATCAGATGTGTCATGTGTGCATGTGCATGCATTCACTTCCTCTGCGTTTTGAATGCAAAGTGCGCGTCCGTTAATTAATCGGTGTAGCTAGTTTGCCACAGGTGGTCGATCACAATGTCAGATGCCGGCAATCGAGCCACATGCATTATCTGCTGAACGAGAAGCTATAGTTAATTATTAATGGCATAATGTAGTAGTACGAAATATATATTTGATGGACGGATGGAGACGGGCATACTCTTCTTCCAGTACGTTGAAACGGAGCCACAGAAAGTATCTGGTCGATCGAGACGAGACGGATATGCTCTTCCACTTGTAGAGCCGTGTGGGCGCCTTCCCCTGTACAAATGGCAGCCGTAGTTTATCTCTTAGTTTCGGCCAGGATACGATGGATAGAGATATGTAGATGCAGTCGGCCGGTGGAGCTGGTCGCAATCCACATCCTGCGCATGCTTATCCTGCCCGAACATTTTCGGAACCACAGTTTGCTCGCTCCTTGTGTCTTCCCTCCTTTGGAATTAAAATATCTCACGCCAAAACTACTGGTAGTGCATATGTATATATATATATATATATATATATATACACACACAACATTATATTGAGGCTATCATCGTCCTTGTCAAGTAGGTGGGAGGACGGCGAGTTATTTACCCAAAACCATCATACAGGAGCTAGGATAATAACTTAGTACCAGTTGTCGGTGAAAACTGAGCCGATGGCAGGCGATGACGGTGTTCTGCATCATTACCATGATGAAGGCGTCATCATGTAACTACTGTCGACCCACTCGTGCTGCTCCGGGGGAAACCCTAGGATCTGGTCTGCCGGATCGGAGACGGTGGAGGTACTGTAGTGTCATTTCCTCTTTTGGGAGCATCGTCTGTGGAGCAGAGCTGAAAGACAGAGGCAGGAGGTGGAGCGGCTTCATCTTGCATGGAGCTTTCGATGGAGATGTCAAGTCATGCCTAGCCGACAGAAGCTACGATGTGTCATGCCTGGTCGGCAGGTGCTACGCAAAATAGATCTTCCAGCATCTTCGCGTCTGGATGGACGAGCGCGGGGCCGTGGCACCGTTGGGTGCCTTGGTGGCGTCGATGGATGGACGGACTAGCAAGGCTGATGCAAATCTCTCTCCTGAAGATGGGTCAGCGGTTTGATGATGATGGTGGCGTCTAAATGTGTGCATGTGGTGTACGCTTTAGATCTGCCGCACCGGCTACGGGTTCCGATACGTTATGTGGGTGGATCGGCGACGACACCGGTTTTAGATATGGGGAGTGAGAGCACTCCACATTATCGAGTTTTGCAGATATGAGTGGTGGATTCGGGTGGCTTGACGTATGTTGTTGTTAAATCTATGTTGAATAATAAATAAAGATAGCCGTATGCATCGATTGATGCAGAGGCTGGGGGTTTTAACCTCATTTTTCAAAAAAAAAACAAGAGGATGGACATGAGGGGTGGTGGATAGCTTTCAAATATACAATGATAAGCAATGATACACATCTTGTATTATTCAGAGCGGCCCTCTTCTTTTTGCTCCATGGCTTTCTTGGTCGTGTCATCGTGTGGTTCTAAACTCCTCAGATCAACGTTGATTGAATACAGACTAAACACATTTGAATGGATCTATCAGGCTTCAGTCTGTGACCTGCAGAGCTTGACTAGAACGAACTTGTGTGCACCAATGCTGGAGACATCACCCACATGGAGGCGGAGAAAAACCACGAGCTTAGCCTGACAGTCTGACACGACGACTTGGACTTTAGACTTGTAAGTTACTTTGCCCCGAAGGCTAAGCTGAATAGTAGTAGCACTCATTGCCTGGAAATGTTTCTCTGTCGTGGTTGAAATGTCTCAAATTTTCTTCACAAAATATTATGGTTAACTTTGTCTGCAATCTCCTGCTTGTTTGAATTGTTGAGGACCATGTACGTATGCGTTACGGTAAGCATAAATAAAACTATCAAAAGCAGAGATATATTGTCTCCATACGTGGCCCCACTTGCTACTAATAATGCAACAAGACAACTTGCTTGAGAGTTATCTGAAGTCTGAACTCCGGCCTTGCACCTGATGCTGGTTTGCACAGAGACAGACATAATAGGGAACGCATTACGCATGCATGGTTGCTATGGACGAACGTGTTGTCAAGTGGGAATTTCTCCCGATGGCAACGTGGATAAGGGAGTCGACGGAATTAGAACCTGGCTTGTGCGTAGATCGGCTCCTCGATCGACAGCTAGCTTCTCTTGTTGTACCCAAGATGCGTGAAGCCACTGTAGACGTATAGCACCGTTTTATTCTTGTGCGGAGAAAAAGAGCGGCCGATGCCACTTGTGTCTTTTTAACAACATATTGGGCTGGAGTAGAGTAGCCTTTTGTTTTCTGAATGCTGCCGCTTGGTGATGGGCGGTAGGTATGCAGGATTCCATTCCGTGGGTGTCCGTCAGCAACGTTTGTCCTCGATCGCTAGCTGTTAGTCTGAGACGCAATCTATAATTATCTGCCGAAAGCACACGAGAGGATCACTGTCATATCGATCGACTTCACGAAAATGGATGGATTCCGTACTGCAATTGTTTCTTTCTCGTCAAACATTCAACACTCTGTCAAGCAGAGGGTACTTGTGCATTTTCGTCCAACTAAATCATGTATAGTACTCCCTCCCTCCGTCCCATAATATAAGATGATTCTTACATTATGGAACAGAGGTAGTAGTAAGCTAGTAATAGTGCGACAAGTGATCGGCTCCATGGGTGAATGGTGGTGGCCAAGTGGGGGTGTAAATTAATTAAGCATTTGACCAAAGCTCTGAACTGATCTGCTGTGATGTGCTAACATGGGCATGGGGTATCTGTCAAGTTTGACGAGTGTCCGCTCCACCCAATGGCATCCCATGCCCTCCCAACATCGTGCTTATCCTCTGACGTTATCGCTCCGATTTTTCTACTATGGGATTTGTTTATTTCGTGCGCCCCAAGAACCAATGAAATATACTCCAACTTGCTGCATACGTGAAACCTACCAGCTGGTTGGGTTGCTTCTTGATCGGGGTTAGCCGGTAGAAACCGTGTGGAGGTAATAAATTAGGTTATAAAAAAATCAACTAGTAGTATAAAATACTTACACCTAGCGACAGTGAAATTATGTGGCTCGAAGAGAGGTACAGGAAATGCATTGTGGAGAAGACCCTGTGACTGAAGAACGAGGACCGGCGCGTGGATGTGAGCCACCCACGGAGTCGGCCGGGACCTGCAACGCCATGGAAGGTTGACTCGCCATAACTGTAGACTTTGGAGCAGCTAGGCAGCAGCCAGCGGCAGTAACCAGGGTTCAGCTTCCTGGTATCGCGGTATTACGAATTTATGATCGTCGTCGTCGTCGTCGTCCTCGCGTTCACCCAACAGAGTCACGAGACAGACAGGTGTATATATGTCTGCACGGCCGTGCCATGCATGTCATCTGTGGTGGCCATGGATCTCGGCGGCCACTGTTGCAAACTTAATTAACTGCAGGCCCCCTGCCTCTGATCTCTGAATCCTGATCTACTCATATGTTTCAACTTTTCAACGTGCACAGACCGAATGCTATGATTTGTCAACGGTCGCCGAAGTCGGGCTACCTTAGCTGTCCCCGCGCGCCCTGGATCGACGTGCTGTGTGTGTCGGGTAGGGGTCGGGGACCCTCGATCTGGTCCATGGATGGAGCCGTCGCTGCCGTGTGTATACGTCGCGCGGTCGTCGTCGCCGGCAGAAACTTCCAAGAATGAACAACGAATTTTGCCATCGATCCGGTACCTGTGAAGTTGGGTAGCAATGGCATCGATGGATCCTGGTCCACCTTCACCGTCGTACCAAGTGCTACCACTACATTATTCCTTCTCTGACACCGGCGGTGGGCGGTGGCTAACTAAAGGAAAGACCTCGGAAGATAACACAAGACTTGGGACGCGTCGAGAGATGTGGAAGGTACGTGTGGACTATACAGACATCGCTTCTCTTTTTGTTTTTGAACACCATGCTCATATATACACGCACACACTTAACCATATATGAACACATATGCAAGCTCTATTCCTACAAGCATCTAAAGACTTAGCCGGCAAATCATTTTGAGATTGACGAACTCATCGAAGACGCCTCGTAGTCGACAGAAACATCTTCTCCCACTGAATACGCATTGCCGAAAATCCTGGAATAAATGCGAGTACCAAGACTGGGCTGGGAATACAACTATCCTCCTAACCATCTAAACCACAGATTGGTTAGCAACACACATCGCTTCTCAATATATGTGTGTGTGATCTTTTTTCTTTTGCGAGGGTGTATGTGTGTGTGTGTGATCAATCAAGTGCCGAACTATGCAATATCAATTTGGTAAAAGGACACGATAAAATTAGGGGGATAATCCGCAAACGTTCGTACCGAGGACCCAACACAGTGCTGCATTGGTCCATGGATGTGTCTGTGTCCGAAATCCACAAACCGATCGTAAACCCGGGGAGGTTTCCGGGATTCCGGGCGTCTATCATGTACGCGCCTGACCGCCATGTCCCACCAAAAACTCTCTCCGCATAAAAACCCTCTTCACGTCAAACGGTTGTCGTGTATCATGCCGATCAGGCCGCTTCAGAGCGAACATGACACCACGTCATTGCTACCGGTGAGAGCGGCGTGACCGGACGAGCGGGCGGTGTCGTGGTTCTAAGTCTGACAGTAATATAGGGGGTAAGTATGGAGAGGCAAGATCTTAGCTATGGAGAAGTTGTAAGCACACGAGGTTTACGAGTTCAGGCCCTTCTTGGAGGAAGTAATAGCCCTACGTCTCGGAGCCCGGAGGCGGTCGACTGGATTATGCGTGTATGGTTTACAGGGGTGCGAACCCTTTACACTGAGGAGGGGGTGGCTTATATAGAGTTCGCCGGACCCCTCCGGCCCTCAGTTATGCAGGGTTTTAAATACATTTAAGGTCGGGCGTTACTGATAATGCCCCTAATAAAGTGCTATGATGACCATAAAGGCTACTTAATAACCGACCGTAAGCATGCGGAATGCCTTTAGGTCTCCTGGCCGTCGAGTAGTTTGGTCTTGGTCGAGTGATCGCTTCTTGGTCGAGTGTCTTCGAGTCTGTCGAGTGGATCACCTCCAAGTCGATTGAAAGGTGATTTCTTCTAGAGATGTCCTTGGGTAGGGCAGTTTGGAGAGGTCCATGACCCTACCCTAGGTACATAGCTTCGTCATTAGCCCCCGAATGGATCGAGGTTTGAGTGGGGAAGGAGTTGAGAATTTTCCCGACTCATTTTTCATGCCATGAGCATATCTAGTTTCGGATCAATGAATCCTGAGTGATGACATCAACTTCCTTTTCAGTCGCCTTGATCCATTCTTAGCTTTTTGTCGAGTGGGTTTCTTTACTTGAAAGGCTCCGAGTGATGGTGCGGAGGAGATCTTCGGTCTGACAAGTTGTTCTGCTGCCCGCAGATTTCACGGGATCCGAATTTTGGGAAGCGCGTGGGACGGGGGAGGCCGCAGTAATCGGATGGGATAGAGCGGAGCCGCCTCGATCCCCGCGTCACCTTTTTCGCCACGTATCACGCGCGCGATCGTTACGGGATTTGACAGGGCCGCCCGGGCCTACCAGTCAGCCACTCGGAAGCGGCCTCATATAAGGCGTCGGACCGGGGTCTCTTCGAATGGTGCGTCCCCATTATCTCTTCTCCTCTTCACGCTCCCTCGCCGCGCTCGCTCTCGCTCCAGCGCCACCGCTCCGTACGCGTTTCGCCGGCGACGATGGGGAGGGAGAAGACGGCGGCTCTAGAGCGGGCGAAGAAGGCGACGGCGAGGTCGAAGGGGAAGGCGACCAGTCGGGGCGGATCCTCCTCGCGAACCGACCTGCCGAAGGGCTGGATCCAGGGCGACTGGATCCGCTCAACGATCACCCAAGAAGACCTCGACGACCTAGCCGAAGGAGGGCTGATCCCCTATGAATCGGCGCGGCTCCCGGGGAAGGAATCCGAGCCGCAACCTCGGGAGGGTGAGCGCGTTCTCCTTGCCACCCACGTCGATCGTGGATTTTCCTTGCCTCCTCACCCTTTCTTTCGGGGATTTCTGAACTTCTTTGGGGTACAACTCCACCACTTTACTCCCAACACAATCGTTTATCTCGCCACTTTTGTTTCTTTGTGTGAGAATTTCCAGGGTTGTCGGCCTCACTGGGGCCTTTTCAAGCACATTTTCACTTGTCGCTCCTAGACGGTGAAAAAAGCTAATCCGAGTGACGAGAGGACTCAAGTGATTCAGATGTGTGGGGGTCTTGGTGCCATGATTCTTCCCGACTCAGTTCGCGGATGGCAGTCGACTTGGTTTTACTGCAAAGACCAGTCGACGCCAGGGCAGTCGACCAGCCTCCCTCCTTTCACCATGGACCGAGTGAGGAAACCCTCCCCTTTGAAGGTGCTCCCGGAGGAGAAGGCGCAGGTGAGGGTGCTGGTAGAGCGAGTGGTCCAGCTTATCCGTGACGGGGTCACCGGTATGGATCTCTTGGAGGTCTTCCTTCAGCGGCGCATCCAGCCTCTTCAGGCCCGGGACCATCCGATGTGGATGTATTCGGGTCTTGAAGACTCCACTCGGATTCACCCGGAGGAGGTCGATGACGACACACTGGAGAAGTGGCTGGCGGGTATGACCGGAAACAAGGACAACCCCAGGGGAGCCATGAGAGTTCCTCCACTCGACCAGTCCCATGTACCAGAGAAGGTCCGATTCTGAGTTTTTGTTTGTAATCTGAATTCACTCACGCAGCTGCCCATACTGAGTCGACTGACTTTGTTCTTCCTGCTTTCCTTCAGGCCATTATTGAAATGTATTCAATGCCCAACGGAGAGCAAGAGCAGGGCCCAGAAGGAGAAGCGAGCGGCGGCGACAGCGGCGAATGGGAGTCTGACGGTAGGGGAGACGAAGAAAGCGATGATCCAAGTGACGAAGAAGAAGTCGAGTCGCCTCCTCACATGGAGGGGGGGGGGGTCCAAACTTGACCAAGAACGACCGAGCGCCCGTGAAAAGGCGATTGCTCAAGCTGGTCAGTCTTCAAAGCGTCCTCGGACCTCTTCGCCAACTCCAACTGAAAAAGCATCGAAGCATCCCAAAGTCGTAGAACCGAAGCTTTGGAAGGCGTTGCCGAAGATTAAGATTGATATCCCCATCACTTCCGCGTGAGTGTCTCCCTTCATATTTACTCGACGCTCTGTGCTGTTTGTTTTTCTTGTTTTAACCGGATGAACTTTGGAACTGTCAGCGCTGCTACTTCCGGGACTTCAGCTTACAGGGACGATGATGAGGTGATGGAGGATGCGGTCACTTCTAATCTGGGTATGATTTCTGCCATACTGTCTTTATTTTGGTCGATTCAACTGCAATGTATACCATTGGGTGATGTGATTTTGTCGATTGAACTTTGAACAGCCCCTAACATTATTGACCTCCCTGATGATGATGATGAAGAGCCCGAGAGGCCTTTGACGAGAAAAAATAGGCAAGCTCCTGCGAGCGAGGTGCCACAATTGACGCCGAGGGCGGAGCCAGTCGTTCAGGACGCTGGCGATGCCAATCGGGGTTCTGTTACCTTCGTCGTGCCATTGTCGAGTGCTTTACCTTCCTCGTCGACTGCTCAGGCCCCTGTCGACCCGCCTTCAGTTTTTGCGACCCATCATGTCCCAGAGGACTAGGTGAATGCTGCCAGGGAAGCCATACGCCAGGCGGGCATTATGATGGAGAAGATGAAGACAGTGCGGGACGCCAGCCAAGCCACCTACGATGCCAGCTCGGCTCTCCAGAGCAACGTTCGGGTTAGTTGGTCACCGCTTGTTCTGTTAGGATATGCTATCTGAAGACTCTTTCCGAAAATCTTTGCATCTGTACACCCACTGGGTGCGTCGATTGAATTTTTGAACTAGTGGGGGCATGCTAAGTGCACCCACTGGGTGTAGTCCCCGAGACTACGGTGGACTGCTGGCAGTCGACTATAGTCTTTGCATTTTTGTCGAGTGTAAACCGAACTGGTAGTTTGCCTCTTCCACTCGATCTGGTCGAGTGGGATCAGAACCGGTGAGGGCATGCCAAGTGCACCCACTCGGTGTAGTCCCCGAGACCGCGGTCGACTGTTGGCAGTCGACTGTGGTCTAAGTTCTACTTTCTCCCCCCCCTTTTTTTACTCCCTGCACTCGACTCCGGCGGGCCGGTCGAGTGGGATCAGAACCGGTGGGGGCACGCAAAGTGCACCCACTGGGTGTAGTCCTCGAGACTATGGTGGACTGCGGGCAGTCGACCGTAGTCTTAGTACTTATCGTCTTTGTCATTTTTTGTTGTAAAATAACTTCTCCCCTTTGATTTCAGAAATCTTGTGATCTTGGAGCTCGCTTTGCTGACTTGGAGAAACAGCAGATTCAACTAAACCTTAACTTGGAGCTGGCCAAGATAGAGCTGCAAAAGGTCAAGGACGGTGCCACTGGTAAGACGAGTTTGTCGACTGGTATGTCTTAGGCTTGAGTACCCTTCTGCTATTTTTGAACCAATCATCGTTTCTTTGCAGAAAAACTGAGAGAAGCTCTGGCGAAGAAGGATCAGGATTTGGCTGCTGCTCGAAAGGAAGCTGACGACAGAACCGCCTTGGTTGAACAGAAACTGGCTTCAGTCGCCCAGTTGGAAGAAGAGAATACCAAGCTGAAATCTTCTCTGAACGAGGCCAACAAGGAGTGCTCGCGCTAGAAGAAGGAGAACCTCAACCTGGGCGAGAAGATAGAAGGCATCGCTCGTAGGAGGGACGATCTGGAGAGCTATCTGAGGAGCCTTGCCAAGAAGTTGTTCATCAAGCTTGAAAGTGCACATTTTGTTCCGACTGATTTTTGTTTGTGTCGACTCAGCGTATGAAAATTGACTTATTATTGGATCATGAATGCAGAGTTTTGCCAGAACTTCGAGGAGGAGACTGGGCGGATCGAACCAGGTTTGGATCCAATCAATTCTCCCGTGAAAGATGAAACTGCCATGAATCTGCTCCGACAGGAATCCCGCATCGACGGTGTCATGGACTACTTGTCTCAACTGAAGGTCGCCATGTTACGGATCGACCTGGCACTTTGGCCAGAGGCCACGCTCCAAAATGATCTTGAGTCCCTGATGACTCGACTTAACAAAATCCCTGACCGAGTGCAGGAGTGGAAGAAGTCTTCTGCCCGGTGTGGCGCTGATGTGGCTCTGTCTTTGGTTCGCGTCCATTGCAAGGAGGCGCGACAAGATAAGCTGGCAGCAATCAAGGTCGCCAACACCCAGAAGCATGACTTCCGATCTTTTATGGAGACCTTCATTGCCGCAGCCACTCGGATCGCCGACGGCGTCAACTTAAATGAGTTCGTCGAGCCTGCTAGTCCTCCTTGTCGGTGTCAAACCGGCGGATCTCGGGTAGGGGGTCCCGAACTGTGCGTCTAGGCCGGATGGTAACAGGAGGCAGGGAACACGATGTTTTACCCAGGTTCGGGCCCTCTCGATGGAGGTAAAACCCTACGTCCTGCTTGATTAATATTGATGATATGGGTAGTACAAGAGTAGATCTACCACGAGATCAAGGAGGCTAAACCCTAGAAGCTAGCCTATGGTATGATTGTTGTATATGGAGTTGATTGCCTACGGACTACAACCCTTCGGTTTATATAGACACCGGATAGGGTTAGGGTTACATAGAGTCGGTTACAATGGTAGGAGATCTTGAATATCCGCATCGCCAAGCTTGCCTTCCACGCCAAGGAAAGTCCCATCCGGACACGAGACGTAGTCTTGAATCTTGTATCTTCATAGTCCTGGAGTCCGGCTGAAGGTATAGTCCGGCTACCCGAACACCCCCTAATCCAGGACTCCCTCAGTAGCCCCTGAACGAGGCTTCAATGACGACGAGTCCGGCGCGCAAATTGTCTTCGGCATTGCAAGGCGGGTTCCTCCTCCAAGTCCTTCATAGAAGATTGTAAACACCAAGAGTAGTGTCCGGCTCTGCAAAATAAGCTTCCACATATTGCCATAGAGAGAATAATATTAACACAAATCAAATCTGCTGACGTATTCCGCAGTGCATCATCACTACGGCCAAGTCCTTTACTCGAATCGTTTTCACTTTTCCACCTCAGCGTGTTTTGCGAGGCAGTTTCCTTGGCACGTCTTGCCAAGCAGAGATCATGTACCTCCCTTTTACGGGATTCTCATCAATACGGACGTGGGTAACCCAATCGTGCCCGTTAGCATATTTTCTCGATTAAAGGCGAGTCCCAAACGGTTACGGGGAGGGCTCCTGGTATTCAGCCTCTTATAAAGAGACCAGGGCCTTATCTTTTCTCCAATCCAAAACAAGTTCCCCCGTCGCCTCGAGTTCCAACACCCTTGGCTCCAGATTCCGGGCGCCTCGGACCTTCCATAATGTCGGTTCCGACCTTCAAGGCCGATGGATGCCCTCCTCCGTCACGGAGGAGGACGTGCTAAAGTTGAGAGAGTCTAAGTTCCTGACCGGTGAAATTTGGCATAGGTTGCCTGCTCAAGGGCAGGTCATCCCCAGTCCCCAGCCCGGTGAGAGTGTGGTGTTCATGTCTCACTTCCTTCAGGGGTTGGGCTTCCCAATGGATCCCTTTGTGAGGGGACTGCTGTTTTATTACGGGCTGGAATTCCATGACTTAGCTCCGGAGTCCATCCTCCATATCTCCTTGTTTATTGTCGTGTGTGAAGCGTTCCTCCATGTTACCCCTCACTTCGGATTATGGCTCAAGACCTTCAAAGTGGAGCCGAAGATGATCAAGGGACGGCACGCAGAGTGCGGAGGCGCTGTTATAAGCAAAAATGCTGATGCTCCATGGCCCGAGGCCTCTTTTCAAGAGGAGCTAGGCTTGTGGCAACGAGAGTGGTTTATATCACTGCTCCCCGGAGTACCAAATGGGTGGCACCTCCTGCCTTTCGCTTGGGTCCCCCACCACGGCCAGCGTCATGGGTCAACAGAGGGTTAGATTGGGGTTTGCCCAAAGACGTGCCCTTGTTACAGGGCCGCATTAAATATCTCTTGGAAGGAGACCTCAGCCTGGTCAAGGTGACGCAGGTCATGCTGATTCGCCGAATATTGCCCGGCAAACGTCGCCCCCTTCTCCTGTGGGAGTTTAATCCAGAGGGACCGCGAGCTCTCCAGAACTTTATGGGTGCAACGCTCGCGGAGATGTATAAATTGTTCTTCGGATCACAAGAGATGTGTCCGGATTTAACCGAGGACGCAGACCTAAGCCGCAATCGCCCGGATACTCAAGTAAGCAACCTTGTGCCCGGACCTTCTATCCGTATAATTGTCATAAACTTGCCCCTAAAAGAGCCATCCTTTTGAACAGGAGTGGATAGCGAAGGCAAAGCTGATCAGGTGTCCGGCTCCCCTTCCAGAAACCAGGCCGGATCCCGTGCTGGTCAGGATGCTGGAGATAATGCCTTTGGAGGGGGAGGACAAGGAAGCTATGGCCTCATCAAAGGAGGCTGCTCCGAAGGGAGGAACCGACAATTCCTCTCCTAAGGGGAAGAAGAGAGCCGCCTCTGACAACCCGGAAACCATGGCCTCGAAGCGGGGGAGAAATCCTCGTCAGAGGGTCCGACGCCGGGGAGTTCCTCAGTCGGACTACGCCCTCAAGGGGATCAGCCCTCCAGCGAGCCGTAAGTGGAGAAAGATTTTCCTTTTGAGGGATGAGGGAAATCCTTGATTTATATCTGAGAAGATTAACCAAACCTTTACCTTGTAGCTCGGACCTCAGCCCTTCTCAGCAGAGCTCGTCTTCGGGGGATCTCCTTTTGGAGATGATGGAGAGCGGGACGCCTCCCCTTGCCGTGCCGCCTAGCGAGGCGGGCAACCCTGAGGTGTCGTCGCGGAGGGTTTCTTCGAATCCGGCATGGGCGGAAGATAGCTATGTGGCCCCCCAAGGTTCTCCGCGTCCGGCCTTCGAAAGAGGTCATGGGACAAGTCCGGCACCGTCTGGTGCTCGGTCGGAGGAGCTAAAGATTCTGCTGGGGCGAGCTTGTATCTCAGAGGAGCACCGTGCATTGATGGACACGGTGATTGAAAGGATTTCATCCGCAGAGAGCGGATTGCATGAGGCCGTCAAAAGTTTATTGACGGGTTTCGAGGTACATTAGATAGTGTACACTTTTGGCAGTTGCGCATGAATAAGATGCGCCCTGTGTAGATAGTAGCCCCTGAGACTCTGCGCGTCGTCAAGAAATGACGGCACGCGGAGGATCATAATCCCAGGTCTAAGATGTCGCCTTTGAATGTAGGCGGCAGGGTGTCCGGAATCGAGCCGAACCGACGATTTTGCCGAACTAAAGCGGCAACTGGACGTGACAGATGCCGACATCACGCTTGTCAACAAGCGGCTTGATGAGGGTCAAGGTATGTAATTCCTCGGGCGGCATTAGGTAGGAACTGTTTTATGCCTGTGTCTTACGCTGTGTGTACTTGACGCAGATGGTGCGGTCGCCGTGGAGAGTCGTAGGGCAGAACTTGCCCGAGCTAAAGAACAAGCCAGAGAAAGTGATGCGGCTGCCAAGAAAGCCCTTGAAGAGCTGAGAGCCGAACAGGCTGCTCATTGCCGAAGCAAGGAAGAGATGGCCGAAAAGTTAAAAAGCGCTGCAGACTGTTGCAAACTTCTTGAGAAAGAAGACCAGGCGAAACAGACGGTCTTAGAGAAGGCCGTTGCCAATGCCAAGGGCGCGTGCTCTGCGATGAGAGCTGCGAAGGAGGAGTTGCGTCAGGCCGAATAGATTGCGGCTGGAAAGCCCTTCATGCTGCGAAGGAAATTTTGCGATCCGAAGTTTGCTCCATTGGACCGGATGTGGAGTGTGGAGGATACCTATCTGGATTTGGCAGCGATTGTTGCTGATGCGACCGAACACTTTCGAGATCAGAAAGATCGCGAAGTGGAAAAGTTTTTCTGGTCGCAGTTTCACAATCCAGAGCGTCCACTGGCAGTGGACGATCGTTTGGCTCAATGGGCCGAACTGAATAGGTTGTCCGGACTCGCCATGAAGTACGTCATGGGTCATCTGTGGCCGGGGAGATCGAAGCCGAATAGTTATTTCAGCTTGGTGCAGCAATTCCTTGAGGCGGTGCCGCGTATAAATGCAATGAAGAGGTCAGCATGCATAGAGGGCGCAAGGATGGCTCTTGCCCGTGTTAAGACATACCGGGCAGAGATGGAGACCACCGTTGTTGCGTCCCGAGATTCGGACAAAAGCCGAGTACCCTCCGAGCACTATTTTCAGGAAGTCCTTGAAGGCGCTCGTGTAATAGAGACGCAGTGCTCGAAAGATGCTATGTTATGATAGCATATGTAATTATAAAGTAATATTTTGGTAAACTGTAGTGGCCTTTTTATACTTGTGCCTTCAAGTATTGGAAACACCTCCTGTGCGGCCGTTTTAGTTATATATATATATAATCTGAAAGATGGCAGTCGTTGGCTTCAGCCCCCACGCACATAGTGTGGGGGTGCTCGCAGAAGACGCATTTTCACACTTAACCCAACGTCTTGGTCCTACAAAGGAGGTGATAGTGCAGTGGGCCAGGCAACCGGACTATAATGCTTTAACACTTTCACTTAGCCATAGGAGCTTGATAGTGAGACTATTTAAGTAGCTCCTTGGTGGCGACTGCGCTCATCCGAGTTCGGGGCGCGTATGTGCCTGACCGGGAAGCGGCCCGTCGTTAAAGCGGAGGAATCCGATAGATTCCGATAGGTCATCGAGTGGCTGACCAGTCTCACGCTACATCATGACAGTCAGTTTTCGGCTTTCTCTACTGAAGTGCTCGCCCGGCCGAACCGGGGCATAATCGCAGTAGTTCTCCTGGTGCTACCTTAGCCGATAGAGCGGAACGTAAGGTAGCCGAACTCAGGAGCCGGGCAACCCAACATTTGACCAAAGACATGATTTGGACCTGATGCATATAATGCCAAAACTCGCGAAGCCGAACACTCCCTAAGGTGTTCGGTCTTTATGAGTGCGGGCGAAACAACACTCTTTACTAAAAAAGCCCATAGTGTCCAGGTACGTGCAAAAATTCTGACGTGGCCACCTGCCAAGACGCCAGCCTCCTCCTTGGTTATATCGGAAAAAACCAGGGGATGTGTAGCAACAAGAGACAGTAAAAAAGGTTTACACAGGGTCTTAATCTAAAAAGAATCCTTTAGGACGGGTCCCTACTGCACGTCTGCGTCAGTGTCTCCGTCGTGCCGTATCCTGGATGGGTGCCGCACGATGTTCATCTGTAAAAGAGAGGAACTGAGTTGAAAACGGGTCGTGCCGAAAAAGTTTAAAATAAACAAAGTATAAAGTAAAATATATAGGATTGAGCTTTATTGTCTCTTATTGTATATGCGTGAAGCCCCTAGTGCGGGGATATATGGCCACTAAGCCTGCATCAATGATGATTTCGCACCGAACTCGTCTATCCGCGTTCGTGGTCTTGAATGACCTATTTCGAAGTTTTTTGGCCGGTGAGGCCATTTTGCTGTGGGGCTGTCAAAGCGGCCGCACAGTCCTCCGCTTGGGGAGGCACACTTTAGTGCTTCCCCTTCAAAGAGATGATGCCTCGTGGACCGGGCATCTTAAGCGTAAGAGATGCATAGTGCGGTATTGCATTAAAGCGAGCAAAAGCTTTGTGTCCCAGTAGTGCTTGATAGCGATTTGAGAACGGGACGATATGGAAGGTCAGCTTTTCGCGGAGGAAGTTATCGGCAGAGCCGAATATGACTGCGAGCCGGAGAAAACCCATACAATGGGTGTCCGGACCAGGTATTACCCCTTGAAAGGAGGTTTTGTTGCGGCGGATTCTTGCTGGGTTTATCCCCATGTGCTGGATTGTATCATCAGGTTTAGTCCACTACCGCCGTCCATAAGGACATTTGAAAACTGGAGTCCGCCAATTATTGGATCGAGTATCAAGGCAGTCCAGCCTGCATTCTTGATATTTCTAGAATAATCTAGCTGATCGAAGATGATCGGTTTTGACAACCAGTGGCCGGACCATTTGGGGGTGGGCCGTGTGGTGCGTACCTTTACGGGCGCCGCACGTTTTGTTATGTGAAGTGAGTTCACTGTTTTTACTTCTTGTGGGAAGTTCTTTTGTTTCCTGATACTCTGCTTTTGGGGTTCGTCCTCGTCTTCGCTTGGTGTGTCGAGCCCCTTGTGTTCGGCATTGAGTCTCCCGGATTGTTTGAAAATCCAACAGTCTCTGTGGGTATGGTTAGCAGGCTTCCCGGGAGTACTGTGTATCTGACATATCCTATCCAGGATTTTATTTAGGTTGGATGGATGGTCCCTGTTATCCTGGGGGGCGATTTTTCCTGATTTTGTCGTGAGCCTTTGAATTCGGCATTGACTGCCGTGCTCTTCGGACTTTTGTCCTTAGTCCGGCGACGGTCCTTGTTGCGTCGCGGTTTTCCGTTTCCATCCCTAGTTTCGGATGTACTTGGGTCGCTGGGGCTGCACCTTGCCAACCAGCTGTCCTCCCCTGCACAAAAGCGGGTCATGAGGTTTGTTACTGCGGCCATTGTTCTTGGCTTTTCTTGGCCGAGGTGTCTGGCGAGCCATTCGTCTCGGACGTTATGCCTGAAAGCTGCTAAGGCTTCGGTGTCCGGACAGTCGACTATCTGATTCTTTTTAGTGAGGAATCTATTCCAGAACTGCCGAGCTGATTCTCCGGGTTGTTGAGTTATGTGACTAAGATCGTCTGCATCCAGAGGGCGGACATAGGTCCCTTGAAAGTTTGCTCGGAAAGCATCCTCGAGCTCTTCCCAGCTTCCAATTGTGTTTTCGGGAAGGCTTTTAAGCCAATGCCGGGCTGGCCCTTTAAGCTTAAGGGGTAAATATTTTATGGCGTGGAGATCATCTCCTCTAGCCATGTGTATGTGGAGGATATAATCCTCGATCCAAATTCCAGGGTCTGTTGTTCCATCATATGCCTCTATGTTTACGGGTTTGAATCCCTTTGGAAATTCATGGTCCAGGACCTCATCGGTGAAACATAGAGGGTGTGCGGCGCCCCTGTATTTGGGTGTGCCGGATTCTGATGATGGCTTCATAGTATTGCTTACGAGAGCTTGCTTTCTTGGCCCATAAATGGACCTGACTGGGCCATGATGCGAATCCTTAAGTGGGTCGCATGCCGATTTAAGTGCGGGGCCGCTTGCCGCTTTATGGGGTCGTCTATCCGACCGTGTGGCTTTCTCATTTTTTGAATGCGAGGGCTCTAGGGCCTCTTCGTCGAATTCAGGCAGTAGCTTTCTTTTCGGATAGCTTTTAGTGCGGCGACTGTCACCGTATTTATCTGCGGTATTGATTACTTTGCTCCATCTAATCTGGAGTGCATCTTCCGCTGTTTTTAGCTTCCGCTTCTGCTTTTTTAGGCTGCGTGCAGTTGCAACGAGCCTCTCATGGAGATTCTTCTGCTCCATAGGTATATCCGGCGTGAGGTCGTCCAGAATGCCGTTTTCGCCGGAGGAGGGATGTTCGGTTTCTCTATCCGTGTTGCCCTGTTCTGACGGTTGTTCTAAGTCCTGCTTATCATCTACCGGCTCATCCTGCTCTATGACTAGGTTTTTGTCGAGGCGGGGCTTGGATCGGCGTTTACGCCGACGCTTTGATTGCTTTTTGGGGGGTCGATCTCCCATTCCATCCCCTTTTTCCTCGTTGTCGCTTCCTTCAGGGGTATGCACCATGTACACATCGTGAGATGAGGTGGCTGTCCAATGCTCTATGGGCGTTGGTTCATCGGTATCTCCTGCATCATCATCCATGCTATCGATGTCTCCAGAGTCGAAGTTGAGCACGTCGTTTAAATTGTCGACAGTGGCTACCAAGTGGGTGGTGGGTGGGCTTTGAATTTCTTCATCGTCCGTATCCCACCCTCGCTGACCGTAGTCCGGCCAGGGCTCTCCTGATAAAGAGAGAGACTTAAGGGAATTCAGGATGTCGCCAAAAGGCGAGTGCTTAAAGATGTCTTCGGCGGTGAACTCCATTATCGGCGCCCAATCGGATTCGATTGGCAGGGGCGCGGGGGGCTCGGAGTCCGGGGAGGAGTCCGGATCCTCGGAGTCACGGGTCGTGCAGAGTGCGGGGCTAGCGTTCGGCTCGACCGCCTTTGAGATCGCAGCCCCCGAGGTGGCGTCCAACCGCTCGTCCTCGATTGGCGCAATAGGCTACGAGTTAGGGGTCGGAACCGATGCGTGTGCGGCCTCCAGGACACTGTCCGGAGGCAGAGTTAGATCATGCCCCTCGAGATAGTGCAGCGGGCTTGGCCGTGGCTCGAACCCGTCGAAGATCAAGTCTCCGCGGATGTCAGCCGTGTAGTTTAAGCTTCCAAACCTGACTTGATGGCCAGGGGCGTAGCTTTCGATCTGCTCCAAGTGGTCAAGCGAATTGGCCCGCAGAGCGAAGCCGCCGAAGACGATGATCTGTCCGGGGAGAAAGGTCTCACCCTGGACCACATCGTTGTTGATGATCAAAGGAGCCATCGGGCCTAAAGGTGACGACACAGAGGAACTCTCAATGAAAGCACCAATGTCGGTGTCAAAACCGGCGGATCTCGGGTAGGGGGTCCCGAACTATGCGTCTAGGCCGGATGGTAACAGGAGGCAGGGAACACGATGTTTTACCCAGGTTCGGGCCCTCTCGATGGAGGTAAAACCCTACGTCCTGCTTAATTAATATTGATGATATGGGTAGTACAAGAGTAGATCTACCACGAGATCAAGGAGGCTAAACCCTAGAAGCTAGCCTATGGTATGATTGTTGTATATGGAGTTGATTGCCTACGGACTACAACCCTCCGGTTTATATAGACACCGGATAGGGTTAGGGTTACATAGAGTCGGTTACAATGGTAGGAGATCTTGAATATTCGCATCGCCAAGCTTGCCTTCCACGCCAAGGAAAGTCCCATCCGGACATGGGACGTAGTCTTCAATCTTGTATCTTCATAGTCCTGGAGTCCGGCTGAAGGTATAGTCCGGCTACCCGAACATCCCCTAATCCAGGACTCCCTCACTCCTCCCGCGGAGTGAACAAACTTTTATGCCTCACCTTAAATTCGCCTCGGAATGCCGAGTGGTCTTTGTAACCGTTAAACTCTTTCGGGCTGAATGCCTGAGCACTTCGATCCATGGTCCGGAACCTTTAGGATTTTATCAGAACTTGGTTTATCGTTGAATATCTTCATTAAATCCCCTGTTGAGAGAACCCATTCTTTATTCGAGACAACTTTTGTATTTGTAGCGCAGCTCCCAAGGAGAAGGAAGCAGTCGACCCGCGCCTTGTTGCCCTTGCGGGTCGGCGATGGAGTGCCCATTGTATTTGTGACGAAGCTCCTCAAGAGAAGGTGGCAGTCGACCTGCACCTTGTTACTGCAGAGCAGGATGAAGCGCACATTGTATTTGTGGCGAACCTGTTGGGGAACATTGTAATTTCAAAAAAATTCCTACGCACACGCAAGATCATGGTGATGCATAGCAACGAGAGGGGAGAGTGTTGTCTACGTACCAACGCAGACCGACTGCGGAAGCGATCACACAACGTAGAGGAAGTAGTCGTACGCCTTCCCGATCCGACCGATCCAAGCACCGTTACTCCGGCACCTCCGAGTTCTTAGCACACGTTCAGCTCGATGATGATCCTCGGGCTCCGATCCAGCAAAGCGTTGAGGAAGAGTTCCGTCAGCACGACGGCGTGGTGACGATCTTGATGTACTACCGACGCAGGGCTTCGCCTAAGCACTACAACTGTATGATCGAGGTGGAATTTGGTGGCAGGGGGCACCGCACACGGCTAAGGAACGATCTCAAGGATCAACTTGTGTGTCTAGAGGTGCCCCCTGCCCCCGTATATAAAGGATGAGAGGGGGAGGGCTGGCCGGCCAAGCAAGGGAGGCGCAGGAGGAGTCCTACTCCTACCGGGAGTAGGACTCCCCCCTCCAATCCTAGTCCAACTAGGTTTTCTCAAGTGGGAAAGAGAGAGGGGGTGGCCGGCCACCTTCCCTAGTCCTAATAGGACTAGGGGAAGGGGGGAGGCGCGCAGCCCATGGGGCAGCCCTTTCACCTTTCTACCAAGGCCCATGTTGGCCCATTTGGCTCCCGGGGGGTTCCGGTAACCCTCCCGGTAATCCGGTAAAATCCCGATTTCACCCGGAACACTTCCGATGTCCAAACATAGGCTTCCAATATATCAATCTTTATGTCTTGACCATTTCAAGACTCCTCGTCATGTCCGTGATCACATCCGGGACTCCGAACAACCTTCGGTACATCAAAATGCATAAACTCATAATAACTGTCATCGTAATGTTAAGCGTGCGGACCCTACGGTTCGAGAACAATGTAGACATGACCGAGACACGTCTCCGGTCAATAACCAATAGCGGGACCTGGATGCCCATATTGGCTCCTACATATTCTACGAAGATCTTTATCGGTCAGACCGCATAACAACATACGTTGTTCCCTTTGTCATCGGTATGTTACTTGCCCGAGATTTGATCGTCGGTATCCAATACCTAGTTCAATCTCGTTACCGGCAAGTCTATTTACTCGTTCCGTAATACAACATCCCGCAACTAACTCATTAGTTGCAATGCTTGCAAGGCTTTAAGTGATGTGCATTACCGAGAGGGCCCAGAGATACCTCTCCGACAATCGGAGTGACAAACCCTAATCTCGAAATACGCCAACCCAACATCTACCATTGGAGACACCTGTAGTACTCCTTTATAATCACCCAGTTACGTTGTGACGTTTGGCAGTACCCAAAGTGTTCCTCTGGTAAACGGGAGTTGCATAATCTCATAGTTATAGGAACATGTATAAGTCATGAAGAAAGCAATAGCAACATACTAAACGATCGGGTGCTAAGCTAATGGAATGGGTCATGTCAATCAGATCATTCAACTAATGATGTGACCTCGTTAATCAAATAACAACTCTTTGTTCATGGTTAGGAAACATAACCATCTTTGATTAACGAGCTAGTCAAGTAGAGGCATACTAGTGACACTCTGTTTGTCTATGTATTCACACATGTATTATGTTTCCGGTTAATACAATTCTAGCATGAATAATAAACATTTATCATGATATAAGGAAATAAATAATAACTTTATTATTGCCTCTAGGGCATATTTCCTTCAGAAGCTCCCCAGGAGAAGGTGGCAGTCGACCCGCACCTCGTTACTGCAGAGCGGGATGGAGCGCACATTGTATTTGTGGCGAAGCTCCGCAGGAGAAGGTGGCAGTCGACCTGCGCCGCGTTACTGCAGAGCGGGATGGAGCGCACATTGTATTTGTTGGAAATATGCCCTAGAGGCGATAATAAAATGATTAATATATTTCCTTATTCATGATAATTGTCTATTATTCATGCTATAATTGTATTATCCGGAAATCGTAATACATGTGTGAATACATAGACCACAATATGTCCCTAGTGAGCCTCTAGTTGACTAGCTCGTTGATCAACAGATAGTCACGGTTTCCTGGCTATGGACATGGGGATGTTATTGATAATGGGATCACATCATTAGGAGAATGATGTGATGGACAAGACCCAAACCTAAGCTTAGCTCAAAGATCGTGTAGTTCGTTTGCTGTAGCTTTTCTGAATGTCAAGTATCATTTCCTTAGACCATGAGATTGTGCAACTCCCGGATACCGTAGGAGTGCTTTGGGTGTGCCAAACGTCACAACGTAACTGGGTGACTATAAAGGTACATTACAGGTGTCTCCGAAAGTGTCTGTTGGGTTGGCACGAATCGAGACTGGGATTTGTCACTCCGTATGACGGAGAGGTATCTCTGGGCCCACTCGGTAATGCATCATCATAATGAGCTCAATGTGATCAAGTGGTTGATCACGGGATCATGCATTACGGTACGAGTAAAGTGACTTGCCGGTAACGAGACTGAACAAGGTATTGGGATACCGACGATCGAGTCTCGGGCAATTAACGTACCGATTGACAAAGGGAATTGAATACAGGATTGATTAAGTCCTCGACATTGTGGTTCATCCGATGAGATCATCGAGGAGCATGTGGGAGCCAACATGGGTATCTAGATCCCGCCGTTGGTTATTGGCCGGAGAGCCGTCTCGGTCATGTCTACGTGTCTCCCGAACCCATAGGGTCTACACACTTAAGGTTCGGTGACGCTAGGGTTGTAGAGATATGAGTATGCAGTAATCCGAAAGTTGTTCGGAGTCCCGGATGAGATCCTGGACGTCACGAGGAGTTCCAGAATGGTCCGGAGGTGAAGAATTATATATAGGAAGTGTAGTTTCGGCCATCGGGAAAGATTCAGGGTCACCGGTATTGTACTGGGACCACCGGATGGGTCCCGGGGGTCCACCGGGTGGGGCCACCCATCCCGGAGGGCCCCATGGGCTGAAGTGGGGAGGAGAACCAGCCCATAGTGGGCTGGTGCCCCCCCCCTTGGGCCCCCCTGCGCCTAGGGTTTAAAACCCTGGGGTGGGGGGCGCCTCCACTTGCCTTGGGGGGCACTCCACCGCCCTTTGGCCGCCGCCCCCCCGTTGGGAGATCCAATCTCCAGGGCCGGCGCCCCCCAGGGGGCCTATATAAAGGGGGGGGGGAGGGCAGCGGCACCTGAAGTCTTGGCGCCTCGCTCTCCCCTGCTACACCTCTCCCTCTCGCAGAAGCTCGGCGAAGCCCTGCTGCGGTCACTGCTGCATCCACCACCACGCCGTCGTGCTGCTGGATCTTCATCAACCTCTCCTTCCCCCTTGCTGGATCAAGAAGGAGGAGACATCATCCGCTCCGTACATGTATTGAACGCGGAGGTGCCGTCCGTTCGGCACTTGGTCAGCGGTGATTTGGATCACGGCGAGTACGACTCCATCATCCCCGTTCTCTTGAACGCTTCCGCTCGCGATCTACAAGGGTATGTAGATGCACTCTCCTCTCGTTGCTAGTTGACTCCATAGATTGATCTTGGTGAAACGTAGGAATTTTTTTTGTTTTCTGCAACGTTCCCCAACAGTGGCATCATGAGCTAGGTCTATGCGTAGTTACTATGCACGAGTAGAACACAAAGTAGTTGTGGGCGTCGATATTGTCAATTTTCTTGCCGTTACAAGTCTTATCTTGATTCGGCGGCATCGTGGGATGAAGCGGCCCGGACCAACCTTACACGTACGCTTACGTGAGACCGGTTCCACCGACTGACATGCACTAGTTGCATAAGGTGGCTGGCGGGTGTCTGTCTCTCCCACTTTAGTCGAATCGGATTCAATGAACAGGGTCCTTATGAAGGGTAAATAGTAATTGGCAATTCACGTTCTGGTTTTGGCATAGGTAAGAAATGTTCTTGCTAGAAATCTATAGCAGCCACGTAAAAACTTGCAACAACAATTAGAGGACGTCTAACTTGTTTTTGCAGCAAGTGTTTTGTGATGTGATATGGCCAAAGGTTGTGATGAATGATGAATGATATATGTGATGTATGAGATTGATCATGTTCTTGTAATAGGAATCATGACTTGCATGTCGATGAGTATGACAACCGGCAGGAGCCATAGGAGTTGTCTTTATTTTGTATGACCTGCGTGTCATTAAGAAACGCCATGTAAATTACTTTATTGCTAAATGTGTTAGCCATAGTAGTAGAAGTAATAGTTGGCGAGCAACTTCATGGAGACACGATGATGGAGATCATGATGATGGAGATCATGGTGTCATGTTGGTGACAAGATGATCATGGAGCCCCAAGATGGAGATGAAAGGAGCTATATGATATTGGCCATATCATGTCACTATTATTTGATTGCATGTGATGTTTATCATGTTTTTGCATCTTGTTTACTTAGAACGACGTTAGTAAATAAGATGATCCCTCATAATAATTTGAAGAAAGTGTTCCCCCTAACTGTGCGCCGTTGCGACAGTTCGTTGTTTCGAAGCACCACGTGATGATCGGGTGTGATAGATTCCAACTTTCACATACAACGGGTGTAAGATAGATTTACACATGCAAACACTTAGATTGACTTGACGAGCCTAGCATGTACAGACATGGCCTCGGAACACAGAAGACCGAAAGTTCGAGCATGAGTCGTATAGAAGATACGTTCAACATGAAGATGTTCACCGATGTTGACTAGTCCGTCTCACGTGATGATCGGACACGGCCTAGTTAACTCGGATCATGTTATACTTAGATGACTGGAGGGATGTCTATCTGAGTGGGAGTTCATTGAATAATTTGATTAGATGAACTTAATTATCTTGAACTTAGTCTAAAATCTTTACAATATGTCTTGTAGATCAAATGGCCAACGTTGTCCTCAACTTCAACGCGTCCTAGAGAAAACCAAGCTGAAAGACGATGGCAGCAACTATACGGACTGGGTCCGGAACCTGAGGATCATCCTCATAGCTACCAAGAAAGATTATGTCCTACAAGCACCGCTAGGTGACGCACCCGTCCCATAGAATCAAGATGTTATGAACGCTTAGCAGACACGTGCTGATGATTACTCCCTCGTTCAGTGCGGCATGCTTTACAGCTTAGAACCGGGGCTCCAAAAGCGTTTTGAGCGACACGGAGCATATGAGATGTTCGAAGAGCCGAAAATGGTTTTCCAAGCTCATGCCCGGGTCGAGAGATATGAAGTCTCCGACAAGTTCTTCAGCTGTAAGATGGAGGAAAATAGTTCTGTCAGTGAGCACATACTCAAAATGTCTGGGTTGCATAACCGCTTGACTCAGCTGGGAGTTAATCTCCCGGATGACGCGGTCATTGACAGAATCCTTCAGTCGCTTCCACCGAGCTACAAGAGCTTTGTGATGAACTTCAATATGCAGGGGATGGAAAATACCATTCCTAAAGTATTTGCAATGCTGAAATCAGCAGAGGTAGAAGTCAAAAAGGAACATCAAGTGTTGATGGTGAATAAAACCACTAAGTTCAAGAAAGGAAAGGGTAAGAAGAACTTCAAGAAGGACGGCAAGGGAGTTGCCGCGCCCGGTAAGCAAGCTGTCGGGAAGAAGCCAAAGAATGGACCCAAGCCCGAGACTGAGTGTTTTTATTGCAAGGGAAGTGGTCACTGGAAGCGGAACTGCCCCAAATACTTAGCGGACAAGAAGGCCGGCATCACAAAAGGTATATGTGATATACATGTAATTGATGTGTACCTTACCAATACTCGTAGTAGCTCCTGGGTATTTGATACCGGTGCGGTTGCTCACATTTGTAACTCAAAGCAGGAGCTGCGGAATAAGCGGAGACTGGCGAAGGACGAGGTGACGATGCGCGTCGGGAATGGTTCCAAGGTCGATGTGATCGCCGTCGGCACGCTACCTCTACATTTACCTACGGGATTAGTTTTAAACCTCAATAATTGTTATTTAGTGCCAGCTTTGAGCATGAACATTGTATCAGGATCTCGTTTAATTCGAGATGGCTACTCATTTAAATCCGAGAATAATGGTTGTTCTATTTATATGAGAGATATGTTTTATGGTCATGCTCCGATGGTGAATGGTTTATTCTTAATGAATCTTGAGTGTAATGCTACACATATTCATAGTGTGAATACCAAAAGATGTAAGGTTGATAATGATAGTCCCACATACTTGTGGCACTGCCGACTTGGTCACATAGGTGTCAAACGCATGAAGAAGCTCCATGCAGATGGACTTTTTAAGTCTCTTGATTACGAATCATTTGACACGTGCGAACCATGCCTCATGGGTAAAATGACCAAGACTCCGTTCTCAGGAACAATGGAGCGAGCAACCAACTTATTGGAAATCATACATACTGATATGTGCGGTCCAATGAGTGTTGAGGCTCGCGGTGGCTATCGTTATGTTCTCACCCTCACTGATGACTTGAGTAGATATGAGTATGTCTACTTAATGAAACACAAGTCTGAGACCTTTGAAAAGTTCAAGGAATTTCAGAGTGAGGTTGAGAATCAACGTGAGAGGAAAATTAAGTTCTTGCGATCAGATTGTGGGGGTGAATACTTGAGTCACGAATTTGGCACACACTTAAGAAAATGTGGAATAGTTTCACAACTCACGCCGCCTGGAACACCTCAGCGTAATGGTGTGTCCGAACGTCGTAATCGCACTCTATTAGATATGGTGCGATCTATGATGTCTCTTACCGATTTACCACTATCATTTTGGGGCTATGCTTTAGAGACTGCCACATTCACTTTAAATAGGGCTCCGTCGAAATCCGTTGAGACGACACCGTATGAATTATGGGTTGGGAAGAAATCTAAGCTGTTGTTTCTAAAAGTTTGGGGATGCGATGCTTATGTGAAGAAACTTCAACCTGAAAAGCTCGAACCCAAGTCGGAAAAATGCATCTTCATAGGATACCCTAAAGAAACTGTTGGGTATACCTTCTACCTCAGATCCGAAGGCAAGATCTTTGTTGCCAAGAATGGGTCCTTTCTAGAGAAAGAGTGTCTCTCGAAAGAAATAAGTGGGAGGAAGGTAAAACTTGATGAAGTATTACCTCTTGAACCGGTAAGTGGCGCAACTCAAGAAAATGTTCCTGAGGTGCCTGCACCGACTAGAGAGGAAGTTGATGATGATGATCATGAAACTTCAGATCAAGTTGCTACTGAACTTCGCAGGTCCACAAGGACACGTTCCGCACCAGAGTGGTACGGCAACCCTGTCTTGGAAATCATGTTGTTAGACAATGGTGAACCCTCGAACTATGAAGAAGCGATGGCAGGCCCGGATTCCGACAAATGGCTGGAAGCCATGAAATCCGAGATAGGATCCATGTATGAAAACAAAGTATGGACTTTGACTGACTTGCCCGTTGATCGGCGAGCCATAGAAAATAAATGGATCTTTAAGAAGAAGACAGACGCGGATGGTAATGTGACCATCCATAAAGCTCGGCTTCTCGCTAAGGGTTATCGACAAGTTCAAGGGGTTGACTACGATGAGACTTTCTCACCCGTAGCGAAGCTGAAGTCCGTCTGAATCATGTTAGCAATTGCCGCATTCTATGATTATGAAATATGGCAAATGGACGTCAAAACGGCATTCCTTAATGGTTTCCTTAAGGAAGAATTGTATATGATGGAGCCGGAAGGTTTTGTCGATCCTAAGAATGCAGACAAGGTGTGCAAGCTCCAACGCTCGATTTAAGGGCTGGTGCAAGCATCTCGGAGTTGGAACATTCGCTTTGATGAGATGATCAAAGCGTTTGGGTTTATGCAGACTTATGGAGAAGCCTGCATTTACAAGAAAGTGAGTGGGAGCTCTATAGCATTTCTCATATTGTATGTGGATGACATACTGTTGATGGTAAATGATATAGAATTCTTGGAAAGCATAAAGGCCTATTTGAACAAGTGTTTTTCAATGAAGGACCTTGGAGAAGCTGCTTATATATTAGCCATCAAGATCTATAGAGATAGATCGAGACGCCTCATTGGTCTTTCACAGAGTACGTACCTTGACAAGATATTGAAGAAGTTCAAAATGGATCAGTCAAAGAAGGGGTTCTTGCCTGTATTGCAAGGTACGAGATTGAGCATGGCTCAATGCCCGACGACGGCAGAAGATAGAGAAAAAGATGAGTTTCATCCCCTATGCCTCGGCCATAGGGTCTATCATGTATGCTATGCTGTGTACCAGACCTGATGTAAACCTTGCCGTGAGTTTGGTAGGAAGGTACCAAAGTAATCCCGGCATGGAACACTGGACAGCGGTCAAGAATACCCTAAAGTACCTGAAAAGGACCAAGGAAATGTTTCTCGTTTACGAGGTGAAGAAGAGCTCGTCGTAAAGGGTTACGTCGATGCTAGCTTTGACACAGATCTGGATGACTCTAAGTCACAAACCGGATACGTGTATATTTTGAATGGTGGGGCAGTAAGCTGGTGTAGTTGCAAGCAAAGCATTGTGGCGGGATCTACATGTGAAGCGGAGTACATGGCAGCCTCGGAGGCAGCACACGAAGCAGTCTGGGTGAAGGAGTTCATTACCGACCTAGGAGTCATACCCAATGCGTCAGGGCCGATGACTCTCTTCTGTGACAACACTGGAGCTATTGCCCTTGCCAAGGAGCCCAGGTTTCACAGGAAGACCAGGCATATCAAGCGTCGCTTCAACTCCATTCGTGAAAGTGTTCAAAATGGAGACATAGAAATTTTTAAAGTACATACGGACCTGAATGTAGCAGATCCGTTGACTAAACCTCTTCCTAGAGCAAAACATGATCAACACCAGAATTCCATGGGTGTTCGATTCATCACAATGTAACTAGATGATTGACTCTAGTGCAAGTGGGAGACTGTTGGAAATATGCCCTAGAGGCAATAATAAAATGATTATTATATTTCCTTGTTCATGATAATTGTCTATTATTCATGCTATAATTGTATTATCCGGAAATCGTAATACATGTGTGAATACATAGACCACAATATGTCCCTAGTGAGCCTCTAGTTGACTAGCTTGTTGATCAACAGATAGTCATGGTTTCCTAGCTATGGACATGGGGATGTCATTGATAACGGGATCACATCATTAGGAGAATGATGTGATGGACAAGACCCAAACCTAAGCTTAGCTCAAAGATCGTGTAGTTCGTTTGCTATAGCTTTTCTGAATGTCAAGTATCATTTCCTTAGACCATGAGATTGTGCAACTCCCGGATACCGTAGGAGTGCTTTGGGTGTGCCAAACGTCACAACATAACTGGGTGACTATAAAGGTACATTACAGGTGTCTCCGAAAGTGTCTGTTGGGTTGGCACGAATCGAGACTGGGATTTGTCACTCCGTATGACGGAGAGGTATCTCTGGGCCCACTCGGTAATGCATCATCATAATGAGCTCAATGTGATCAAGTGGTTGATCACGGGATCATGCATTACGGTACGAGTAAAGTGACTTGCCGGTAACGAGACTAAACAAGGTATTGGGATACCGACGATCGAGTCTCGGGCAAGTAACATACCGATTGACAAAGGGAATTGAATACGAGATTGATTAAGTCCTCGACATCGTGGTTTATCCGAGGAGATCATCGAGGAGCATGTGGGAGCCAACATGGGTATCCAGATCCCGCTGTTGGTTATTGGCCGGAGAGCCGTCTCGGTCATGTCTACGTGTCTCCCGAACCCGTAGGGTCTACACACTTAAGGTTCGGTGACGCTAGGGTTGTAGAGATATGAGTATGCAGTAATCCGAAAGTTGTTCGGAGTCCCGGATGAGATCCTGGACGTCACGAGGAGTTCCGGAATGGTCCGGAGATGAAGAATTATATATAGGAAGTGTAGTTTCGGCCATCGGGAAAGATTTGGGGTCACCGGTATTGTACCAGGACCACCGGATGGGTCCCGGGGGTCCACCGGGTGGGGCCACCCATCCCGGAGGGCCCAATGGGCTGAAGTGGGGAGGGGAACCAGCCCATAGTGGGCTGGTGCGCCCCCCCTTGGGCCCCCCTGCGCCTAGGGTTGGAAACCCTGGGGTGGGGGGCGCCTCCACTTGCCTTGGGGGGCACTCCACCCCCCTTTGGCCGCCGCCCCCCCTTGGGAGATCCAATCTCCAGGGCCGGCGCCCCCCAGGGGGCCTATATAAAGGGGGGGAGGGAAGGCAGCGGAATCTGAAGTCTTGGAGCCTCCCTCTCCCCTGCTACACCTCTCCCTCTCGCAGAAGCTCGGCGAAGCCCTGCTGCGGTCACTGCTGCATCCACCACCACGCCGTCGTGCTGCTGGATCTTCATCAACCTCTCCTTCCCCCTTGCTAGATCAAGAAGGACGAGACGTCATCGGCTCCGTACGTGTGTTGAACGCGGAGGTGCCGTCCGTTCGGCACTTGGTCATCGGTGATTTGGATCACGGCGAGTACGACTCCATCATCCCCGTTCTCTTGAACGCTTCCGCTCGCGATCTACAAGGGTATGTAGATGCACTCTCCTCTCGTTGCTAGTTGACTCCATAGATTGATCTTGGTGAAACGTAGGAATTTTTTTTGTTTTCTGCAACGTTCCCCAACAGTGGCATCATGAGCTAGGTCTATGCGTAGTTACTATGCACGAGTAGAACACAAAGTAGTTGTGGGCGTCGATATTGTCAATTTGCTTGCCGTTACTAGTCTTATCTTGATTCGGCGTTATCGTGGGATGAAGCAGCCTGGACCAACCTTACACGTACGCTTATGTGAGACCGGTTCCACCGACTGACATGCACTAGTTGCATAAGGTGGCTGGCGGGTGTCTGTCTCTCCCACTTTAGTCGGATCGGATTCGATGAACAGGGTCCTTATGAAGGGTAAATAGAAATTTGCAATTCATGTTCTGGTTTTGGCGTAGGTAAGAAACGTTCTTGCTAGAAACCTATAGCAGCCACGTAAAAACTTGCAACAACAATTAGAGGACATCTAACTTGTTTTTGCAGCAAGTTTTTTGTGATGTAATATGGCAAAGGTTGTGATGAATGATGAATGATATATGTTATGTATGAGATTGATCATGTTCTTGTAATAGGAATCATGACTTGCATGTCGATGAGTATGACAACCGGCAGGAGCCATAGGAGTTGTCTTTATTTTGTATGACCTGCGTGTCATTAAGAAACGCCATGTAAATTACTTTATTGCTAAACGTGTTAGCCATAGTAGTAGAAGTAATAGTTGGCGAGAAACTTCATGGAGACACGATGATGGAGATCATGGTGTCATGCCGGTGACAAGATGATCATGGAGCCCCAAGATGGAGATGAAAGGAGCTATATGATATTGGCCATATCATGTCACTATTATTTGATTGCATGTGATGTTTATCATGTTTTTGCATCTTGTTTACTTAGAACAACGTTAGTAAATAAGATGATCCCTCATAATAATTTCAAGAAAGTGTTCCCCCTAACTGTGCGCCGTTGCGACAGTTCGTTGTTTCAAAGCACCACGTGATGATCTGGTGTGATAGATTCCAACGTTCACATACAACGGGTGTAAGACAGATTTACACATGCAAACACTTAGGTTGACTTGACGAGCCTAGCATGTACAGACATGGCCTCGGAACACAGAAGACCGAAAGGTCGAGCATGAGTCGTATAGAAGATACGATCAACATGAAGATGTTCACCGATGTTGACTAGTCCATCTCACGTGATGATCGGACATGGCCTAGTTAACTCGGATCATGTTATACTTAGATGACTGGAGGGATGTCTATTTGAGTGGGAGTTCATTGAATAATTTGATTAGATGAATTTAATTATCATGAACTTAGTCTAAAATCTTTACAATATGTCTTGTAGATCAAATGGCCAACGTTGTCCTCAACTTCAACGTGTTCCTAGAGAAAACCAAGCTGAAAGACGATGGCAGCAACTATACGGACTGGGTCCGGAACCTGAGGATCATCTCATAGCTGCCAAGAAAGATTATGTCCTACAAGCACCGCTAGGTGACGCACCCGTCCCATAGAACCAAGACGTTATGAACGCTTGGCAGACATGTGCTGATGATTACTTCCTCGTTCAGTGTGGCATGCTTTACAGCTTAGAACCGGGGCTCCAAAAGCGTTTTGAGCGACACGGAGCATATGAGATGTTCGAAGAGCTGAAAATGGTTTTCCAAGATCATGCCCGGGTCGAGAGATATGAAGTCTCCAACAAGTTCTTCAGCTGTAAGATGGAGGAAAATAGTTCTCTCAGTGATCACATACTCAAAATGTCTGGGTTCCATAACTGCTTGACTCAGCTGGGAGTTAATCTCCCGGATTATGCGGTCATTGACAGAATCCTTCAGTCGCTTCCACCGAGCTACAAGAGCTTTGTGATGAACTTCAATATGCAGGGGATGGAAAAGACCATTCCTGAAGTATTTGCAATGCTGAAATCAGCAGAGGTAGAAGTCAAAAAGGAACATCAAGTGTTGATGGTGAATAAAACCACTAAGTTCAAGAAAGGCAAGGGTAAGAAGAACTTCAAGAAGGACGGCAAGGGAGTTGCCGCGCCCGGTAAGCAAGCTGCCGGGAAGAAGCCAAAGAATGGACCCAAGCCCGAGACTGAGTGTTTTTATTTGAAGGTAAGTGGTCACTGGAAGCGGAACTGCCCCAAATACTCAGCGGACAAGAAGGCCGGCATCACAAAAGGTATATGTGATATACATGTAATTGATGTGTACCTTACCAGTACTCGTAGTAGCTCCTGGGTATTTGATACCGGTGCGGTTGCTCACATTTGTAACTCTCCACTCGGTTGGATTTTTTCAAACTTAGGCGAGTACTGGACTGCAGCTAAGCCCCCGAGTGGGAGGTTTGCTCTCCACTCGGTAGGATTTTTTCAAACTTAGGCAAGTGCCGGACTGCAGCTAAGTCTCCGAGTGAGAAGACTTAGGCGAGTACTGGACTGCAGCTAAGCCCCCGAATGGGAGGTTTGCTCTCCACTCGATGGGATTTTTTAAATACTTAGGCGAGTACCGGACTGCAGCTAAGTCTCCGAGTGAGAAAACTTTGGCGAGTACTGGATTGCAGCTAAGCCCCCGAGTGGGAGGATTGCTCTCCACTCGGTAGGATTTTTTCAAACACTTAGGCGAGTACTGGACTGCAGCTAAGCCCCCGAGTGGGAGGATTGCTCTCCACTCGGTAGGATTTTTTTCAAACTTAGGCGAGTGCCGGACTGTAGCTAAGTCTCTGAGTGAGAAAACTTAGGCGAGTACTGGACTGCAGCTAAGCCTCCGAGTGGGAGGATTGCTCTCCACTCGGTAGGATTTTTTCAAACTTAGGCGAGTGCCGGACTGCAGCTAAGTCTTCGAGTGGGAGGACTTAGGCGAGTACTGGACTGCAGCTAAGCCTCCGAGTGGGAGGATTGCTCTCCACTCGGTAGGATTTTTAAATACTTAAGCGAAACGGGTTCGCAGCTAAGCCCCCCGAGTGGGAGGCTGGCTCACCACTCGGTAGGAAATTATTTTTACAAACTTAGGCGAAGCGGATTCGCAGCTAAGCCACCCACTTGGGGATTTCTTACACAAACAAAAACAATAACAACCGCTGAGAAAATTATAACGCTCTTGTCTTTGATAAATAAACTACATGAGTTTTTTCTTATTACATCTCATCCGAGTGAGAATTCAAGTATAAAAGGGACGGAGTAGCTCCGCATTCCAGGCTCGTGGCTCATCAATCTGGCGATCGACATTGTAGAGGTGGTACGCTCCATTGTGGAGGACTCTGGTGACTATGAAGGGGCCTTCCCAAGTAGGAGCGAGTTTGTGTGGTTTTTGCTGATCCACACGGAGGACTAAGTCTCCTTCTTGGAAGGCTCGACTCTTCACATTTCTGGCATGGAATCGATGCAAGTCTTGCTGATAGATGGTCGATCGGATCATGGCCATTTCTCTTTCTTCTTCCAGGAGGTCGACTGCGTCCTGCCGGGCTTGTTCTGCTTCTTCTTCAGAGTAGAGCTCGACTCGAGGGGCGTTGTGAAGCATGTCACTCGGCAAGACAGCTTCGGCTCCGTAAACCAGAAAGAATGGGGTTCTTCCGGTCGATCGGTTTGGGGTCGTCCTCAATCCCCAAAGAACTGATGGAAGCTCGTCGACCCATGCACCTGCTGCATGCTTGAGATCGTGCATCAATCGAGGTTTTAGTCCTTTGAGAATTAGGCCGCTTGCTCTTTCCGCCTGCCCATTCGACTGAGGGTGAGTGACCGAAGCATAGTCGACTCATGTGCCCTGAGAGGCGCAAAAGGCCCGGAATTTGTCGGAATCGAAGTTTGACCCATTGTTAGTGATGATGCTGTGCGGAACTCCATATCTGAATATCAACTCTCTGATGAAACTGATAGCAGTGCATGCATCAAGATTCTTGATAGGCTTAGCTTCAATCCATTTGGTGAACTTGTCGACTGCTACTAGCACATGAGTGAAGCCGCTCCTACCCGTTTTCAGTGGTCCAACCATGTCTAGCCCCCAAACAGCGAAGTGCCAGACGAGTGGAATGGTTTTTAGAGCAGACGCGGGCTTGTGCGACATATTGGAGTAATACTGACATCCTTCACATTTGTCGACTATCTCTTTTGCCATTTCATTGGCCCTTGGCTACTAAAATCCCGCTCGGTATGCTTTAGCCACAATGGTCCGAGAGGACGCATGATGACCACAGGTCCCCGCGTGGATATCATCAAGGATCATCTGACCTTCTTCTGGTGTTATACACTTCTGACTGACTCCAGTCGCGCTTTCCCTATACAACTGCCCCTTTATGACTGTGAAGGCCTTGGATTGACGGACGATCTATCGAGCCTCTTCTTCGTCCTCTGGGAGTTCTTTCCTTAGGATGTACGTGATGTAAGGTACTGTCTAGTCGGAAGTGATGACCGAGACTTCCATGATCAGGTCAACCACAGCTGGAACTTCAACTTCAGTCGGATCCTTGGCACTTTTTGGCTGCGGGGCCTCTTCAGTGAAGGGATCCTCCTGAACTGATGGTGTGTGGATGTGTTCCAGAAACACATTGTTGAGAATGGCTTCTCTTTTGGAACCTATTTTTGCCAAATCATCAGCTGCTTGATTTTTCAGTCGCGGCATGTGATGAAGCTCTAACCCCTCGAATTTCTTCTCCAGCTTTCTCACTGCATTGCAATAACCAGTCATGGTTGGACTTCCGACGTCTCATTCCTTCATCACCTGATTAACCACCAAATCTGAGTCGCGATAGACCATGAGGCGACGGACGCCGAGTGAAAAGGCCATGCGCAACCCATACAAAAGTGCTTCATATTCCGCCTGGTTATTGGAGGAATCAAAGTGGATTTGAAGAACATATCTGAGCTTATCTCCTCGGGGGGAGACCAACACTACCCCGGCACCGGAACCATTCAGCATTTTAGAGCCGTCGAAGAACATGGTCCAATGCTCCGAGCGAACCTGAGTCGGCAGTTGCTGTTCAATCCACTCGGCGACGAAATCTGCTATTGCCTGGGACTTGATAGCTTTCTTTGCCTTGAACTTGATATCTAGAGGAAGGAGTTCAATCGCCCATTTTGCCACTCGACCAGTTGCATCTCTGTTATGCAGGATCTCTGATAATGGAGCGTCGCTGACGACTGTAATGGAATGATCAGAGAAGTAGTGAGCAACTTTCTTTGTGGTCATATAAATCCCATATACAAGCTTCTGATAATGAGGATATCTTTGCTTCGACGGGGTCAAAACTTCAGAAATATAATATACTGGGCGCTGAACTTTGAAGGCTTTTCCTTTTTCTTCCCGCTCGACCGTAAGTACCGTATTGACGACTTGTCCTGTGGCTGCGATGTAAAGCAGCAAAGGCTCCTTGCTGATTGGGGCAGCAAGCACCGGCTGGGTGAAGAGCAGAGCTTTGAGCTCTGCAAACGCTGCATCAGCTTCGGGAGTCCACTCGAACTTGTCGGACTTCTTCATCAATCGGTAAAGAGGCAATGCCTTTTCACCGAGACGGGATATGACTCGATTTAAAGCGTCCAAGCAACCAGCAAGCTTCTAGACGTCGTGCACTCGCACAGGACTTTTCATTCGGAGTATAGTGCCGACTTTTTCTGGATTGGCGTCGATTCCCCGTTCGGAAACGAGAAAACCAAGTAATTGTCCGCCAGGAACCCCGAATGTGCACTTTGATGGATTAAGCTTGATATCATACCTCCTGAGGTTGGCAAAGGTTTCAGCAAGGTCAGCCAGCAGGTCGGAACCCTTCCGTGACTTGACCACAATGTCATCCATGTATGCTTCCACATTCTGACTGATTTGAGTGAGCAAACACTTCTGAATCATCCTCATGAATGTGTCTCTGTCATTCTTGAGGCCGAACGACATGGTAACATAACAGAAGCACCCGAATGGAGTGATGAAAGCTGTCTTAATCTCGTCAGGCCCATACAGACGGATCTGATGGTACCCGGAATAAGCGTCTAAAAAAGACAGTCGCTCACATCCCGCAGTCGAGTCGACTATCTGATCAATGCGGGGGAGAGGAAAATGATCTTTCGGGCAGGCCCGATTGATATGTTTAAAGTCAATGCACATGCGAAGTGACTTGTCCTTCTTGGAGAGCATGACAAAGTTGGCGAGCCACTCGGAGTGGTAAATTTCTCGGATTAACTCCGCTGCTAAGAGCCGAGCTACCTCTTCGCCAATAGCCTTTCTCTTCTAGACGGCGGACCGTCGAAGATGTTCCTTGACAGGTTTTACTTTTGAGTCGACTCTTAGGAGGTGCTCAGCCAGCTCCCTGGGAACACCCGGCATGTCAGAAGGCTTCCATGCAAAAATGTCCCAGTTCTCACGGAGGAACTGGATGAGCGCTTCTTCGTATTTGGAGTCGAGTGTTGTTGAGATGTGAGTTGGAGCAGCGCTGGGATCGGTCGGGTGGATGTGAGTTGTCTTCGTTTCGCCAGACGACTGAAAAGCTGATTCTGTGGCGGGCTTCTTGGATCGCAATAAATCACTCGGGTCTGCAGTCTTCTGGTATTCCTGCAGCTCCACCACCGCCATCTAAGCATCAGCAATCTTTGAACCTTTCTGAAAACATTCTTCCGATTGCCCGTAATAGTGATCACACCTTTGGGGCCAGGCATCTTCAACTTGAGATACACATAACATGGTCGGGCCATGAAGCATGCATAAGCCGGCCTGCTCAGAATAGTGTGATAGGCACTCTGGAAGTCTACAACTTCAAACGTCAACTTTTCTTTGCGGTAATTCTTGGAATAACCGAAAACCACATCAAGAGCAATTTGGCCGAGTGATTCAGCCTTCTTCCCAGGAATGACTCCATGGAAACTCATGTTGCTGGTACTGAGTCTGGACATCGGAATGCCCATCCCTGTCAACGTCTCAGCATATAATATGTTCAAACCACTGCCACCATCCATCCAGACTTTGGTCAGTCGAGTGCCTTCAACAACTGGGTCGACCACCAAAGGTTGCCTCCCAGGGGTGGCGATGTGCATTGGGTGATCAGACCGGTCGAATGTTATGGTAGTCTGAGACCACTTCCGATAATTGGGTGTCGCCGGAGCAACCATATTCACCTCTCGGTTGATAACTTTCTGTCGACTTTTGCTTTCAACATCAGCAAAAATCATCAGGGTGGAATTGACCTGGGGGTATCCATCGTCGCTATCATCCTTGTCCTCAACTTTGTCCGGCTCCTTTTCCTTATCTTTGGGCTACTTGCCCTGGAACTGCTGGATCAAGAGTCGACACTGTCGAGTGGTATGTTTTGGGTAAATGAAATTACCCTCTTCATCTTTCTTGGTGTGGACGAGACATGGCAAATCCAACACATCATTTCCCTCCTGGTTTTAACTTTCTTGGGGTTCCAAGGTCCTTTGGGTTTCCCTTTAAACTTTCCTTGGGTTACAGCCAAGGCTTCCCCAGGAGCACCTGGCTCGGCTTTCCGCTTCTGTTTCCGATTGGAATTTCCTCCGGTTTCTTGGGCGACTGACTTGAGCTTACCACTTCTGAGTCGATCCTCATCTTCACCATTAGCGTACTTGGTGGCAATCTCCATCATCTGATTCAGAGACATATCTCCGGTCCGACCGAATTTCAGATTTAGCTCTCTGTACTTGACACCTTCTTTAAAGGCACAGACTGCTTGGTGGTTCGGCACATTCTCCACCGTGTTATGTAACGTGATCCATCTCTGAATGTAATCCCTCAAAGTTTTATTCGGCTTCTGCACGCAAGACCGCAGTTCTGTCAGCCCTGCCGGTCGCTTGCATGTTCCCTCGAATGTGGTGACAAACACTCGGGCGAGATCTTCCCAAGTGTAAATGCTGCTGGGTGCTAACTGGTTTAGCCACGCTCTAGCCGAGCCCTCCAACATGAGAGGCAGGTGCTTCATGGCCACTTCATCATTGCCGCCGCCAATCTGGACGGCCACTCGGTAGTCTTCAAGCCAAGTATCGGGCTTGGACTCACCAGTGAACTTGCTGACTCCAGTCGCCAACCTGAAGTTGGGAGGAATCACAGCGGCCCTGATGGCTCTACTAAAGCACTCTGGCCCCGAAGCATGTGATCTGCTGCTGGTAGGTGCATCTCTGTCATGACCTTCTCAGTGAACTCTGTTCCTGTCGACCAAACTTTGAACGAGAATGGATCTCGCATCAAAGCCTGGCTCCCTGGAGTCGACTGGAATCCTTCGCCCAACACTACGAGGGCGCCTGTCATCCTGCTGTCGAGGCGCATATGACCCGCTCCTCGGGGGAGGGATGGGCACTCGACGTCGATCGTCACGATCGAATCGGTGGTCATATTGCTCACGGTTCCTGTACTGATTACGCCGGTCCCCACGTCCCTCATGCCTCGGGGGCGATCTTGGGCGATGAGCCGACTGGACTGTGTCTGCAACAACGGATCTGCTGTGAATCCTGTTCCGCGACTGAGAAACAGCGGAATTCTGGTCTCCTGCTGCCCGGAGTAACGCTTTGATCTGCAGCAAGCCTCTGCCAGCCTCCGACTGGGAAGGCTGAATCGACTCTGCTATACGGGCTGCAGCTGCTAAATTCTGAATCGGAGTTCGATATACCCGCGGGGGCGGGAAGAGCTGACGTCGACTGGATTCGGGAACCCGTTGTCGCGCATGCTCGTCGAGTGCTCGCTGGAGGTTCTCCAGTCGAGTGCGCTCGGCCAAGTTTGCCAGGCGCGCGTCCTCCAAGGCACGAGCCTCGGGGGTTTCTCCGACGATAGGAGTGTGCAGTGCATCCATGTTCCGGCGACGAAGTTCTTCTCTCTGCAGCGACGTGAGAGGCTCGGGGAGATATTCCTCATGGGGACGCGACGGGTCGCCTCCACCCGCGCCTCCGTCGGTGCGAGGAAAACTGGGAGGACTGGGTGGTCCATCGACCATCAGAACCTCCACCGCCGGATCGCTGCTGTCGCACTCGGATGCGGTCTCTGCGGAGCCAGTCGACCGATCGAACAGGCCGTAGAGGGATTCGTCGGGCTCGATCGCCGCGACTTGAGGGATGGATGACTGGCGTGCCACCGCGTGTCTCACCCACCGCTGAAGTCTCGACCGACCGGAGCGCTTGCGCCGGCGGGAAACAGGGAGGGATGACAGCACAGGAGCCGACCGATAGTGGGTCGACGGTTGCCGCAAAAGGATGCCGCGGGAGCACGCGTGAAAGTGCGTCGCCCCGCGGACAGGGAGCGCGTCCACATCGAGCGGAGCCTTCTGAAGCCAAGCGGAGTCGTCGGCGATGAACGTGAGCGCGCCGAGATGGATCTCGCGGCCCTCCACCAAAACTCCGCCGGAAACCATGATGATTCGGATCGGAAAAGATCGCAACTCCTCCAACAAATCGCTAAAACACCCGCCCCACGGTGGGCGCCAACTGTCGTGGTTTGAAGTCTGACAATAATGTAGGGGCCCTTCTCGGAGGAAGTAATAGCCCTACGTCTCGGAGCCCGGATGCGGTCGACTGGATTATGCGTGTATGGTTTACAGGGGTGTGAACCCTTTACACTGAGGAGGGGGGTGGCTTATATAGAGTTCGCCGGACCCCTCCGGCCCTCAGTTATGCAGGGTTTAAAATACATTTAAGGTCGGGCGTTACTGATAACGCCCCTAATAAAGTGCTATGATGACCATAAAGGCTAGTTAATAACCGACCGTTAGCATGCGGAGTGCCTTTAGGTCTCCTGGCCGTCGAGTGGTTTGGTCTTGGTCGAGTGATCGCTTCTTGGTCGAGTGTCTTCGAGTCTGTCGAGTGGATCACCTCTAAGTCGATTGAAAGGTGATTTCTCCTAGAGATGTCCTTGGGTAGGGCAGTTTGGACAGGTCCATGACCCTACCCTAGGTACATAGCTTCGTCAGGTGGCACAACTTCAATGCCGATGCGGCGACAGAGAAGTCTACTCTTGTGCGCCAAATTGAAGCCGGCTGCCTGTCCGTTCACCCGGCCACTGCTATTTAAGCATGGCTCCAACGCTTCCAACACCACACCTCACATCCTATCATTCTCCCATCTCCGGTCACCGCCGATCTGCTCTTCTCCTTCTCTACTCATCGTCATCGACGATACTGAAGTATTGGTTCCCCGCATCGGTTGGTGGTGGCTTTGAATCTCCTTTCGGATCATGGTGCCGCCGCCAACACTCTCCCAGGCCGTTGTCCTCCATGGTGCCCGACTCCTATTGGAAGGAGATCTGATGCGGCGACAATGAGCAGGAGTCGCGCCTCCTCGCGGAGGCCGTGCTGACAGACGAGAAGTACCAAGTGAATCGAGATATCCTCCTTGACCGGTGGCACATGGACCATGGGGCGGTAGTGCCACCACCACAGCTCCACCGCGTCAAGGTGAAGCCTGCGTCTCCGCCTCTCCGATGCGTCAGGGTGGAGCATTTATCCTCCAGGTGCAATTGTGGCATCCAAATCGGATGCCACATATAGGAGGAGCGGTTGTCGCCACCACGCACAACCGGTACGCCTGCATCGACGAGTCGTGTCGCCGCCATACCATTTGCTTATCAATGCCATGAAGGAGGAGGTGCCTCCGGAGATCGTGGAGGCGCGTGGGCGCCTCCTCCAATATCTCAGCGGTTGCGGTGGTGTGGTGACTCCTCGTCGTGGAACATCATGTCGACGGAGGAGAGGACGTCCAGGAGACGACACTGAAAGGGCAGCGTTCGTGAAGTCCAATGCCACGTCGGCCTGGGTCCTCACAAAGGCATGCGCCCGCAGTTGGTTTGTGACCTCCCTAGAGAAGTCCTTGCGGCGAGCGCTGCCTCGACAGAGAGCTCGCCAAAATCCGAGAGGAATAGTCTCTCAGCGACACCTTCACTGTCGTCGGCATGGGCAAGGCCAGGGCTCCCTGACCAAGGTCGGTGTTGGGCAAGGCGGCTCTTCGCACGACACAGGAGGAAGCCGAGGTGGATCCTCCGTGAGCGCCTGGTGGCGGCCGGGCAGGGTTGCCCCGTCCCCGCTCCCTTCCGGTGCTGGAAAGACCACTCCGACGACAACAACATCACGGATGGAGATGGAGGTGCCACCAGCCTACCCCGCCAGACATACTAGGTTACCGTCCACCACAAACCAGTTGAGGTTTTTGTAGCCTTTAGTTGAATGGATGAAATATTGTCCCATTTATGTAAAGTATATTGAACTTTATGTCCGTTTACATGAATTTCGTCCTTTGCATGAATTACGTTTAAGTTCTTTTGTTGCGGGTGAATGTTTGGGGCAAGCTTTGAATGACCGGCTTCAGTATCACTGTTCGCGGACAAATAGTATGCCCATTTTGAGGTTCATGTTGGAGATGCCCTAAGGCTGGTTGTAATGGGGAGTATTATATACTAGTATCATGCATATGATACTAATCTATGATACTACATCCCTAATGCATAGTATCATATGTTGGTATCATAGAGGA